>BSBN01000114.1:6554877-7850670 GCA_027924645.1 Cunninghamia lanceolata | reverse complement strand
TATTATAAGTGTTGCATGAGGCAATTTGTTCCTCACAAATTGATTTGCGGTCAACCTACCATCAGATTTGTCAGCAAGGAGAATGTGTACAAGATATTTAATACTAACCAGGTCAGACCCTTTGAGTTCTTGGTCATACCATTTGGTCTGACTAATGCATTGCCCACTTTCCAAATTGTGATTCATATTAAAATAAGCTATTATATGGTGCAAGAGTGGTGATATCAATAGTGAGCAAGGTTTGCTGTAGTTTTAGATGGATCTAATAGGGTTTGTTGTAGTTTCAGATGGATCTACTTTCAGTGAAGTTGCTTGTGCAAAGCTTCTTCATGCACTCCTAGATAGCCTACATAGTTGGATTTCTTCTTCACGATAAGTGTGTTTGATTTGAGTGGATTTAACAAAAAATCTACAACTATATAATATATTGGATGGATCTACTTCTACCTTCATCAAAATATCTCATGTAAAAATTCCTTCTAGACTCTCCTATAGCCAACATGATTGTTGGATTCACTCTCTAGACTTGATAAATGTGTTTATACTATGAATGTAAGTTGAAAGTATATAGCTATATATATAATAATTGAAATTATCTTAGATGGATAGACCTTCATCAAAATTTCTCATGGAATGCTTCCTTATTGACTCTCATATAGCTTTTATAGTAATTATTTGATTCCTTCTCATCTCTAAACTTAATAAGTCTCTATTAATAAGTGTATTTGATTCAAATGAATCATTGGGAAAATAAAACTCTAATCTATAATAGTTAAAATTATTATTTATGAATGTTTTAAGTGCTTAGTGCGAATAAATATCTTTTATTTAATTTTTTAAATATTTTTTACTTACAAATTGAGCTATTAGGCCATTAAATATTACACTTTTTTTATAATCTAAATAAATGTTAGGTCTTTTATGTAATGAAAATAAATAATTTTTTTAAATAAAATATATATTTACAAATATTTTGAGGGAAGGAAAAGCAGTACATAAAGTATATAACGCGAATCAACAAAAAGTAGTTAGATAATAACCCCACATAAATATATTAATTGCTATTGTTGAGAGTAGTTATTTACATGATTCTTATAAAATAAAATATTTGTTTTATTAATTATTTTGGTAAGAGAAGGTAGTTAATGGTTAATCATTTGTTATATTGGTTTTTTTAAATAAAAACATTATTTTACAAATGTCATGTATTAAGAATAATTAGTTCCTATTGTTGAGATATTTTCCATGATTTATATAAAAAGGTAGTTTAAAATAAAATATTTATTTTACTAATTATTTTAGTAAAAGAAAGTAATTAATGTTGAATCTATTTTTATATTATTTTTATAATTATTATGTGGGAGTGATGGATAAGAATAGGTAGTTAATGATTAACTATTTACTTAATGCACTATATAATAATTCTATATGTTTGATGTAAAACTTGCTTACATAAAATAATTTATATTTTTTTTGACTTTAGATAATAGCATTTCTTGATAGAGAACTTTGTTGATAAAATATGAGCACTCAAAAATCAATTAGAACATTTAACATCTAAAAAAACTTAAAACCATGAAGTTAATTTATTTATTTAAGACCTATTTTATTTATTTAAAAGATGAAGACATAAATAGACGAGTAGAATATAAAGATATTTTATTTACTTAAAAGCTATTTTATTTATGTCATAAACTAATGTAAAATAAATGTAATATATCATATTATATATTAATTTTTATGTAAGTGCACTTTACTTTATTTTTTGTATAAACTATAATTTACTTTACCAACGTGTCAAATAAAATAAGTACTGGGAAAATTGCATCAGAGTTATATGTTTGAATAAGTCAATTTCAGCTTTACATGTGTACATTGAGGGACATTCAACACCCAGGTAACCTATGCAGATGCTGCCCAATGCCCACCTCCTGCCCTCACATTTTGCAATGTTTTATAATTGCATGCTATCATGTATAGAAAAGAAAGCAACACAGTTGTTTTTTGTGGGGTAAAAATGGCACTGAACATGGGTTATATCATGTTGACGATCCTCATCATTGCAACTATTCTCCATGTTTTCATAACTATACTAATTAAGCAAGCATTAAACCATTCTAGTGGCAAGCAATAAAGTTTTTAATAAAAAAATTAAATCTATTTTGATAGTCCAAACATTACAATATGTTATAATAAAAAACACTATGCAAATTTCTAGGTGCCAGGTATCTTCCACCGTGCATCACCCACTCCACCATTCCTTTTGCTTCTTTTGTTGCAAACACGTTGATAAAACTATCATCCTCTTCTTTTCCCACGTAGTTATTCTCTTCTCTGCTCCCAAGGAAAGAAGGGATGCATTTTTGTATGTATTTTTTTCTGTTTCTTTTACGGTCTTTGTTGGTATTGTATTGCTTTCTAGAGGCCACTATGAAGGGTTTTATTCTCCTGAAATATTATTCACTGTATACAGTAATGTTCAAAAGGCTGCTGGATATTTCTCTTGAAGAATGTATACCAATTGGGTAGTATTGCTGACATTGGGTTTTGGCTCTATTATGCTTTTTCCTGAGATGCACAAAATGGAGCTAGAACTGCAACTGTGAATGTGGGTGCCCTTGTGGCCTACCATACCACCGTTGGAAGAGTGGCTAAGAAGGCAATTGAGCAGGCAATGGAAGATGTTAATAATGATAAGACAGTGCTCGATGGAACAAAACTTGCGCTCACCATGATGGACTCCAATTGTAGTGCCTTCATAGGCACATCTACAGGTATGTTGTGCCTAAATTTGTGGATTTCACACTTGAAGCAATACTAGAAGTTGTTTATGTTTCATCCATGATTCTAAATTTCTTTGGCAGAAGCCTAAAATGAATCTTCCCATTTGCCTATATATTGGAATTAATGTTTTTCCAAAAAAAAAAGAGTATAAAATGCTGTCGTTATCCTTCATAAATTGTTACAAGGAGTAAAAGCCTCTTTTAATGTTCTTAGTTGCGTCTTAATATTGATATTGTGTCAAATAATTTAACTTGCACAGTGTCTGACTTTTGTTCCATGTTGCTGGTTGTCAAAAATCTGCCTTCTATATAATGCAGATGCAAATTAAACCTTTTGTAATTTTGTAAGATGAGGAAGTTCTATGTGTAGCTTATATATTGAGCTTTCAGTCCATTATAGGAGATGAACTTCAAGTTCACAATAATGGATCCATCATAGATGTAACTTATATATTTATCGATTTCTTCTTTTCAGCAATGGAGAAGCAACTTTAGAACAAATATGTCAGTATATATTGCAAAACCTGAGCTTGACAGAAACAGTTGGGGCTGTTGTTGGTTGGAACACTGGATGGCTGCCAAACCATGGGAAAACCGTCTAATGGAGGAGCATGCCCATGCAAATGCTTCTGAGACATTGTGGATGGCAAAAGATATGAAATTTATTTTTATAAATTGTGGTGTGTAAATAATATTGATTTTATCTTAGAATTATATTACATTTATTTTTTAAATAGGAATTTTACCTTTTCCTATATTTCTTGTATTTTTTAAATAGACCATTTCCCCCCTTGTATTTAAGGACCATTGTGTAAGACTCTCTGTGCAAAAGTTATTACCTTAATCAGACCACATTATATGCATAGAAGAAACAAACTGTCATCTATTAGCTACTTATTTTACCCCGACCATAATTTAAACCTCCTCACAATAGCAACATAGAGATAATAAGTGAATGATGATAAGAGTGCAGGCTATCTCAAATTAAATTTACTCACAACTCAATCCATGCATTACATACCTAAATTAGTAAATCTATAAAGCTGGGTACCTAAAGACCCTAACATCACTTTTGGCCCCTTCGATGTAGTGCTTCTGAACCACATTTTATTGCTTAGTAGAGCTTTTCCATTCACTCAGTTTTAACATTGATTAACAAAGTCCACTTGAACCAATAAAGGTTCTGTTACAAAGACACAATCTTTAAGAGTCAAAATAGAACAGACAATGATTAAGACACCACAACTTGTGGCCTTGTGTAAAGAAACAACAATGATAAAGATGATATTTTTTTTCTCGTTCCATACTTGAACCTAGAAAATGGCAGAGAGTGTGAATGCAAAAATAAAACAGAGAAATTGATATATAGTGTTCTTGAATGAACGTTTTAGCTTATTGACAAAGATTGGTTTATTGCCAATCTTGGTCATGGAGTTCATACCCAATGGGTTCAAAATTTGAGCCATATATTTTCTCAACTTCTCACAAAACACTCAGATAACTTGCCGTTCTGGCAAAGTCATGACCTAAGAAAGTAACTTCATGTTTACCTTTTAATAAGACATCACCAGAGCCGTATGAGAAAGAGAGCTGCTAAAAGGTTTTAAGGAGAAATTGTCATGTGATTGGGTGTCCTGATCTCATGAACCAAAGCGCATTCTAAAATCTGACAAATTTAAACTTAAACCTAAAATAAACCTAAAATTATTCTAAAATTTAAAATAACCGTAGAAAACATGCTTCTTCGTGTCAAGAGATCTTGAAAACTTTCGTAGGCAGTTTAAAGTTGCCATTTTGAAAATTCGGCGAGTAACCTCAGAACACCCTACCCCTTCTAATTTACAACTTAACCAACTGTCGAAAATCTCGTTTAAAATGGGGAACAGATAATTTACGATTTAAACAATTATGGCGGCTGGAATTGCGGCGAGCGAGCTACAAAAGAGGCCTAAAACAGAGATTTCTTTAAATACTTAGGGATTCTTGCACCGCCAAGCTAAACGCTCGAGATGTTTTCTTGAAAAAATGCAAAAAAATGTGACTAGGTTTAGTGCAAAACATGACAAGAGCTCGAATCTCGGCAAAGAGTTTGTTATGTTTGTATATTTATTGAAGATTTTAAAATTTTATTTAAAAAAACTATAGTTTTGTTTGGGATTTACATTGCAATCACATTTACAGTATGTAACACGAGAAGCTGTAATTTTAGGGCAAGTGCTAGTTTGGCAAGTGCTAGTTTCGTGGAATGCTTAGAAATGATTTGCATAACGGTGAATATCAATAAAAAAACTTGAGATCACTGAGTTATGGAACAGAAGTGTTCCACTTTTGAGATGGAAAACTAGAGAATAGTATTGAGTACTTACTACTGTATTTTATTGAACTTGTTTAGAGCCAAGGAGGGAAGTTCGCCCAGTCCCAAACCATCTCTTACCCTCAATGCCACCGCCACTGCCTCCTCTGCCAATGCCGTGGTAGATATCACAGACCCAAAAAATGAATCTAAAAGTTGAATAAATTTATATATATTCGGTGACCCAGTTAAACAGCTGCTTTAAGAGTTGTTTGTTTTGGATAGTCATCTCAGGGTCGGTTCATTTTGATTGTAATCGAAGGAAGGACTCGAAGGAAGGATGTCCTTTGATTACTATCCCTGCGTATGTAATGTGATTGGTTGGAAATTTGTAAAACATGGATCCACTCTAGCTTTTACAAAACGGAAAAGATTTTCCAGACTTAATAAATGATCTATATTTATGGCATAATTTTTTTAAAAAATGATTTTTCTCCTTACTATTTGCAATATAAACCAATAGGGAAAAAGAAAAATAACATTTATATAATTTTTGTAAATAAAAATTAAATCTAAACTATTGAACTTTTGTCCTTAAATTTTAATTCTGTTTAGTGATTGGTGGAATTAAATAAAAAAATTGCATCCAGCCAATCCAATAGTACCCTGCCTATGCAATAGTAACCTGTCTGCGGCAGGAACTTATAATATATATGCAGATAGCAAGCTGTCAATACAGAATACATTCAACATGCAACAACCACCAATGCCGATACATGAAAATACGGAATTCACTTGTTCACACAATTATGCGGAATATAAAAAATCAATAAAATATCCAAGAAACATTTTAATTGCGAATAAATGCCTTCATCTTCATTGAATTAAGGAAATAATAATCTTATTATCTTTGGGATATAATAAACTAATTGGCCGACCAAAGGCCGTACCTTCAATGGCAGGGAACATACTCCGATGGGGCTTTCCTCCGAGATGAGAGAGAAGTATCAGCAATGGCCTTTCCCTTATTACTTACACCGAACCCTCTGACAGATCTCAGATTACATGATCCTGCTTATTTCAAAGAAAATCTTGATAGTTTTTAAAATCTTTATTTGATGATAGTCATATCACTAGTGAGAAAATAATGGCCAAAGTAGATTGAGAATCAAATACCGCATCAGTTCTGCGTACACACAAAACAAAATAAAGAATTTGAGCTCTTTATAACATGTTATTCTGAATATCAAGATAAGTTCGTGTTGAATTGAAAGACTGCATATTAGATTTTACAGATTTCTTTTAAAAAATTGTACAAGATAACTACTAAAAGACAATGACATATGCTAGAATCTTACCTGCAAGCATTGATTGTTGGAAGGAATCAATCAATCAATACATGGGCAGTGGAGGTGGAGGGGATTTATAGTAATATGGTGGTGGTGGTGATGGGGATGGTGGTGGAGGGGATTTGTAATAATATGGTGGAGGAGGAGATGGAGACGGTGGAGGTGGGGACTTATAGTAATATGGGGGTGGAGGAGATGGAGAGGGAGGTGGTGGGGATTTATAGTAGTATGGAGGTGGTGGAGAGGGGGATGGTGGTGGAGGAGACTTGTAATAGTATGGAGGAGGAGGAGATGGAGGTGGTGGTGGTGGGGATTTATAATAGTATGGTGGAGGAGGAGATGGGGAAGGTGGTGGTGGGGACTTATAGTAGTATGGTGGTGGTGGAGAGGGGGGTGGTGGTGGAGGAGACTTGTAATAGTATGGAGGAGGAGGAGATGGAGATGGTGGTGGTGGGGATTTATAATAGTATGGTGGAGGAGGAGATGGAGAAGGTGGTGGTGGGGACTTATAGTAGTATGGCGGTGGTGGAGGAGACTTGTAGTAGTATGGAGGAGGAGGAGATGGGGATGGTGGTGGTGGAGATTTATAGTAGTATGGCGGAGGAGGAGATGGGGAAGGTGGTGGTGGTGACTTATAGTAATATGGGGGTGGTGGAGAGGGAGATGGTGGTGGTGGAGATTTGTAGTAGTATGGAGGAGGAGGAGATGGTGATGGTGGTGGTGGAGATTTATAATAGTATGGTGGAGGAGGTGAAGGAGATGGCGGAGGTGGGGACTTGTAGTAGTATGGAGGAGGAGGAGAGGGAGATGGAGGTGGAGGTGACTTATAATAATATGGAGGAGGAGATGGGGATGGTGGTGGTGGAGATTTATAATAATATGGTGGTGGAGGTGAAGGTGATGGTGGAGGTGGAGAATTGTAGTAATATGGAGGATGGGGAGATTTGTAATAATAAGGAGGTGAAGGAGATGAAAAATGATCGTATTCAGCTGCAGCCAAGGCCACCATAGAAAGCACCAATGCAGTTAAAAATGCCATAGTATCCAAATTTTGTGCCCTGCCAACAACCATTACTGCTGCTGCAGTGCGGTGCAGTGCAGTGATTTCATGAGGTTCTGGG
Source organism: Cunninghamia lanceolata (assembly GCA_027924645.1). Taxonomy (NCBI): domain Eukaryota; kingdom Viridiplantae; phylum Streptophyta; class Pinopsida; order Cupressales; family Cupressaceae; genus Cunninghamia; species Cunninghamia lanceolata. The sequence continues at coordinate 7,843,124 of BSBN01000114.1, read as the reverse complement.
GGAGTGTTTTATATGTACTGATGTACTTATTTTTCCGCGTGAGCGACCCAGTCAAGTGGAACGTGTCCCGGCCGTCTAGCGTTTGGAACAATTCTTGATGTCTAGCGTTTGGAACAATTCTCTGCAATTGAGCTGTACAGCTGGGGATGTGCCAGGTGTCAAGTGGCTTGTTGAAATTGGCAATGATTAGGAGTTGAAGCCGTCAAGCATGAGCTATTTACATTGACTTTAGTTCATTGGTCTTTGTTTTAAGATGAAGAAAAACTTGATATCCCATATAAAAACTGATAGCAGTGACCAAATTAAATCTTCTAATAGATAAATCTCCATTAATCAGTATTCATTTGAACTCTATGAGGAGATTAGATTAATTAAACAGTTCTTTACATTTTCTATCAGTGAGGGATTAGAACTGATTTAATAAGAATAGATATGTGGGGTCGTCCTTTGGCTTTTGGTAGCTGGGGAAGCCGGCCTTAACTTTTCAAAGAGAACATTCGAGGCGCAGTCTTATATGCATATCGGAGATTTATGTCGTCACTCACTATCCGACAACGAAAGACCTGCATCTCAATAACTACAATAACAATCCGTACGCACTATTCTGGTAGCTATATTTAGAGTTGGTCTGCAAAAACTGCACGTTGCCAAACTGGAGGAAAGTAGGAAGAGGGATTACACGATTTTAAGTTTAATTATTTCAGACTTGATAAGATAGACTCGTGGTATTTAAATATCTAAATTATTTTTTAGGAATAAGAATTTGGGATTGATAAATATCTAAAATTTAAATGTTGTAATGTAAATAAGTAAAACAAAGCACTTAGCTTTTAGTTTAATGTAGAATCTATTTTTTACTAGGTATTTTAAACTTATTTGTTTTTTCATTAGAAATTTAGGATATGTTAGTTGAGTGCATTAGAATCAGTAACATTTTTTTTCTTCATGGGTTATTTCTCCAAACACAATTTTAACCTGTGCAATTATGAAATTTGACCCTTTCCCACAAATTTGATATGTGACAATTGTCAGTCTTTGAAAATGTTTGCCTTCATTTTTGAACTTGCACAAAAATTTAGTTATTTATTCAAAAGTTTACATGTAATATAATAACATCTTCCTCATGTCAAACCCCATAAGGATGTGAAGTCAATGAATTTAAACAATGATAGAAGACAACAATCAATCATCTAGTATGTGCTACAATGTTAATGTAGTGCAAATGTCACTAGATAATTCTTTTTGGGCCCATTAATGTATGCAATATGTGTTCATTCCACGGATTCATTAGTTTTTCCAAATCATTTAGGTTATGTCCTTAAATATAATAGTCTAGCATGTAATTCAAATATTTTTTTTGTCATGTTAACTCACAATGTCTTGATGGAGGGAAAAGAATAGGTCCAAATTTTGAAATTGAAATTTACAAGAGATGTGGTCTTTTTTATAATTGTGGATCTAAATAGTGTGATTTGCACAACCGTGGATCTAATCCTAGATGAGGAATGGATAAACATAAGGATCAAGTCTACACCCTAGGAATAAATGGAAATGTGATAGCCTAGGATGAAGTTATTTGTCAACATCAATGTGAAATGCATTGTTTAGTGCACTAGTCTTTACACTAGGGACAAATGGGTCAAATGAGTTGAAAACAAATGGAAAAGTGCAAGGTATGTACTTTTAAGGCCCCCCCAGACTTTGACTTGCATGTGAGCTACCACAAAGATGCATACCTGATGCAAGCAGGAAGGGCACAACCTTCTAACTGCTGCAAACTCTTAAACCACTTATGCAACAGAAAGGAATAGACCAAGCTATTGTTGCAAACTCACATACAAATTTGTAAGAAAGATTTAAAAGAACATAGAGAATGGAAGCGTAAACTATCTCACAAATTCATTGAACAATTTTCTTTCAAGTGTACAATCAAACTACAATATTCTAAAGATGAGAACCTCTGAAACTACAAACATACTACAACCATATGGTCTGCTCAAAGTCACCACAAATCAGATTTCAAATAGTACAACAATCTGCAAACTTCTTCCTTCCTTCTTCAATCTGCGATCTGCCAACTACCTGCAAAATTCACTCCAAAATCTTCAAGTGAAGACAACTAAAATACCACTTGGTTGTTGCTACAAAACCACCTTCAAAACTACAACAAACACACAAATTCACTTCCTTCTCACTTGCTACACCTAAGGCTAGCACTCCTCAAAAACTGCAAACACCACTATGCACATTGCAACAATAATGCATCTGCAGAGACTCTTCAACCTCTAAGCCCCAATTCTTTTGGTGATGTTTAATCATCATCAAACCTACAATAAAACATTTGTGATGGACATCTTCATTACATACTACTCCCTTCTGAGTCACTCCTTCCCAAATCCTTGCCAAAATCAACTTCTCTCACAATTCTTGCTGAGTGACTAGCTCCAAAAATTGTCAATTCTTCCATTTATGCCAAATCTCCATTTTTTTTGTTGTAGCTTCCATTTGCAATGTCCCAACATGATGAAAATACTTTAAAATAAAATATTAAATGCTCCAAAAGTATCTTAAAATCCACCTCCAAGAATTTGCCAAAAATTACAAACTTGCAAGATTCGTCTCCTAGAAAAAAGGAAGCAAATGTAACTCCCACTTGAATATGGCACCCAAGATTTGCATGCCTATATTTTTGCTTCCCAATATTTGCATGCTTTCATTTTAGGAATAGGAATATTTTCCATGACTTTATCTCCCAAAATCCAATGCCTTGATTTGTCCAATAATGAGTTGTCATGAAATGACAAGGATGAAGATGCCACCTAGACTAGCCATTACATCAAAAATTACAAAATGGAGGCCAATAATTATTTACAACAATTTGTCCTTTTATTATATTTACCAACTCCTAACCAAACAACCTAATGAAAATTCAAAAGTTAAAATAAAATTAATGACAAATATTTTTGGTGATGTCCTATGGACTCGGATGCTCCTGCATCAATGCCAAAGTAAAATAAAAAAACACAACATAAAAGTAAGTATTTAGGTACTTATAAAATGATATAATTATTGAAGTATATGCTAGTTTAGTATACATTCCCATGAATTGAGGGCTCTATATAAAGACCTACAATCAAATAAAGGATATCTAATACGTAGAATCTATTAATCATTTTAAAAATAATCATAGTTACATAAGTAAAAACTACCTACAAACAAAAGTATAGAATAAGATAATTCTCAATGGTAAATAACAAGGATATTACTCAAATCCCTATATAATAAACAATACCACCAAGAGTATAATAAGAACTATATATAATGATAACTAACATGAGACTAGATAAGAAACTAAAATGATATTGTGCTCAACAACTAAAATGATACTACACTTATCAACTATAAAACTAAATAAACATGTGATAGTGCATATGTTCTTGATATGTAATGGAATGACATTAGCAACCTTGTCTTCTCCCTTCCAATTAGTCATGTGCACAAAATGCAATTAATTTGGAAGAAGGATAATAAATAAGCATGAACATAGAACCAACATATAAGATATCATCCAGGTCACCAAATTATAAGATAATGTGGTATGTTATGAAAGCAAAAAGAGGGTTAAGAAATCACATTATACACAACATTTCCCCAAGTGAGTGTCATAGGTCAATGTGAGAGAAGATTTGAGTACAAGATAGGGATTTTATAAGCATAGACAATATATGAGGTGTTGTCACAATAGTTAATAAGAAATGGTCAAAATCATCATGTTAGCATAAAGATTAATAATTAGAAATCTAGAGACTTTGAGCATGGTAATCTTAGCATGTCATGTGATCATTATGGAGAAAAAGATCTTGTTAGTCAATCATGTGATTAAAATATTAGTTATAATCATTAGAAAGATGTACATGATAAAATGATGTGATTCTAAGTGAACCTATTGTGAACAAGATTTTGGAATAAGAAGAAACAATCTTGTGGATCAATAAAAGAATTTGAATATAAATCATGTAAGTGGTGGAATTCAAAAAGGAATAACCCACAAAAGTAGTAAAATGCAAATTAATGATGTTAACAAGATCTTTCAAAGGCTTTCCATCAAGGTGGTTAAACCAAAGGAGCATGTACCATATTTAGAAGAGATAATTTAAATCATCCCTACCAATTGGGTTTAAATGTTCATCATAATTCTCCTTTGGCATTTCTACTTTTAGAATTGGCCTCAAAGACTAGGTCACTAATCTCTAAATTGTGTTTAAAGATACCTTTATTATAGGTAGTTTTAATTGGTTTTGATGTAGACCATCTTAGTTTCTCTCTAGTCATTGAAAAGTGATGGACACAATTTTTAAACAACCTCAAGTGTTTAATGCAAGAGTATCCTAGGGTATAAGATAAATCTTGCATCAACCAATAATATTTTCTTTCACTTTCTTTATTTGTTTGAAGGTTTCTTATCACCAGTAAGTCACTAAAGAATCTGCCACAGATCACCACAAATACATATTAGGTCTCATGGTTTGGATAGTATGTCTTATGATAATTCATCCACAAAATATCCATGTTTTAGGAGATTTAGATCACCAATAGGACATAACTTGGTTTCTAAACCTTCATCAAGCTAGCAAGCTCACACAATTTCAGTATTCTTCACTTGCAGTATGTTTGTCAAAGTTTGATCCAAAATAGGAACACATATGAAGATACATTAGATCCAAGACAAATTATGATGAGCATTGTACAAAGATTTTTCATTTTGTTTTCACCACATTTGAGTAAGGAACTTATTTAAACATTAGTTGACTACACATTTCATGTGGCATAGAGCTTTGTGCAACCTTGTTGTCGATGCAGACCATCTTTGAGGCTTGAGATCACTATGTACATTACCTATGATCATTTGAAGATATCATGGAGTAAGTGAGTGAGAAAGAGATTGGGGTCAAAGAAACGAGTGTGAACATGAGGATGAGTGTCCAAAATGGAGTATGATATTTGTTAGTACTAAACTTTATCTTATATTACTTATTCTAAGTATTATAATTAGCATATGGCTTTAAGCTAGCTTAGGTGGCTAGATGTCAACTTGCAGAGTTGTGTCAAACTTTCCAAGCTATGTACTCAGGGATTTGGCGCAAACCTCAAAACCTTACAAGTCTTTGAAAACCCTAGGACCAAGGGAACTTGAGTCTGGGGGTTTGGGGGCGTTAGATAGGGCTGCTCCACGTGTTTCTAGTTCAGTGGCTAGGGCATTTTCTCAGGGAGAGGGTAATCTCTGGAATCAGTCTATCCACCTCCTAAACTCTCCTTTAGGGTCAGATCTCAAGCTGCGTATGGAGAGTTCAGTGGAAGCTCAGGGTTTGATTTGGCAGGGTTTTAATTAGGAGGCACCTAACGCTGCAGAAGGTGGGTTGGTTTTTGTAAACCCTAAGTGGTATAAGGGGATACTGAGGCGTAGGCGGGTTCAGAGGTTGAGGCATGTGCAGATGAAAAAACTCACCTTTATCCTTCCAAATACTGCAAGGGAAAAGGTGCCAATTGTAGCTAAAGTGCAATGTTTAGGAGGCAATCAGGATGAAATAGGGGTGGATAACGTTAGAAAGAAAGGGATCTCCTCGGCTCAAGAGGATTCTAAATTGGAACACCACAAGCTTGGTACTCTCTTAGCAAATAAAGATGGGGGTGATGGCTATTATGGTGGGCTTCAAAGCAACAGAGGGTAGTACAGCCCCACAACCATGCCTTTGTTATGGTCTTCAGAGCTCTATGTAACTGAGCTCATGAACTTAAAAAAGAGAATGGAAATTGTCAAATTAAAAGGGCAGCTTGAAGGGTTTAAGCTAAAGGAAGTGATAGAGGCTAGGCGAAATCCAGAGGTAGAAAACAAAAGGTTGAAAGAATAAGATTTAAACCTCCAAGGAAATATTGAAAGGGGGCAGCAAGAGCTGTTCAGTCTAAAACATGAATTAGATCAAATGAAAACAACAAATAGAATGAGCCCAGAGTCAAAGATAGTTGATGATGCGCCTCACCTAGAAGAAATTCAATCAGCGTTGGCAAGCATGGAGCTTCACGAAAGCCAACTGAAAGACTAGCTAGAAAAGGCCAAGTCATGGGTACAAGTCGTAAATTGGGCCTCAAATGAAGAATTCATTGAGAAACATATAAAAAAATAAATGAGAGAAGAAAAAGATAAGCACAACAGCATTGTAAATCTCATCATTAAGGGTCTGAAAGACTTTGGTGAGAAGGAGAGAACTGATATTCTAGCGCGAGACTTCTTTAAAGACCAACTGAAATGGGTTGGCTATATTCAACAAGTGAGTAGGATTGGGAAGCTAACAGAAGAAAGAAATAGGCATGTTAAAATAGTCTTGAGAAACATGGAAGACAAGAATGCAATCCTCAAAAAAAGAGGCTTGCTTAGAGGCACCCGTATCTTCTTAGATGAAGATTTGACATTTGTTCCACAAGAAGAGAGAAGGAAAGAATGGGAGAAGGTGAAGGTAGCAAGTGAGGCAGGAAAGTGGGCTTGGCTAAAAAATGGGAAAGCCCAAATTAGTGAGCATTTGTCACACAAGAAATAGGGAGTCGGGGTCCCACACGAGTATCTACAATTAGTAAGCTGGAATTGTAGAGGTTACCCATGGAGAAGGGGACCAGGTTTGGGGCCCATTGCGGAAGGGAAGGATATTATTATTATTACAGAAACACATGAGCACGATGGTTGTAGAGTTCTAGATTTTGATGGATTCAATAAATTTTCTGTTTGGAACAAAGGAACCGTGACTGGGAAAGGGCATGGAGGGGTTACAGTGTTAGTTCAGAATCTGTAGAGTGGTATGGTAAAATTGGAAAAAGAGGACCCAAATAAGTAGTTCATTTGGTTGAGTTTAACGGATAAAGGAGTCTCAATCAAGGTGGCAGTGTGTTACTTTGCTCCTAAAAACTCCAAGTTCTATAGGAAGAGAAAACTAGATAGCGAAGACCCTTTTGCTGCTTTAAAGAAAGACATTTTTGTCTTTAGCATGGTGGGAGACATAGTGCTTATAGGGGATTTTAATGCTAGAACTGCAAACAACCAGTGCTTTTAGTTAGACAATGAAGAAGGGGTGGACAACAACCCCTTATGGCTTGAAGAGAGGGATGGCTAGTGGTGGGATAGATCTTCTAATGACTGTAATGAAATTGTAACTCATTTTGGAGCTGAACTTCTTGGCCTCTGCAGTTTGTATAACTGAGTTATTTGTAACGGTATGAAATTTTGGCCGAAGTCAGGGGGCATCACTTGTAAAACTTATAATGGGCAAAGTGTTGTAGACTACATAATTTGTTCACAGGGTTCGCTACCTAGGTTGCTAGAGTTCATTGTTGAGATATGTCCCATAGAGTTGAAGTCAGATCATATGCCTCTACATGTTAAGCTAGGCATCTTCACTAGCAGCCAGCATCTCGGGCAAAGCCAAATTAGTCAAAAGAAAGCTGGTATGCAGGGAAAGGTCTTGATAAGTCGCAAAAATCAAGAGATTTTTGTTGCTACTCTTGAACAACACCTTCAGGAGGCAAAAGAACACACAAGAGGAAAAGAAAACAACCCTTCAGGAGATTATATTAGCAGCAGTCTATTGGTTCCTTTATTGCACAAGGCGTTGGAGGTCTGCAAGAGATCTCAACCTAAGAAGGGGGTTTCAAATACCTTCCCATCGAATCCGTGGTATGACGAAGAATGCAAGGAGGCAAAAAGATCCATCAAAAGGGAACAAGGCTGACAAAGACAGCAAGAAAAAATATGAGTAGCTGTTAAAATCTAAAAAAGAGAGCTATGAGACTATAGGAGAGCAGAATTAATATCCTTGGGTAAGCACAACTTGAGAGGCTTTTGGAGAGAGCTTCGATAAAAGATAAAACAAACTAAAAATAATATCACGGGTGGCCAATGGTTAGAATATGCAAAGCTTTTGTACGAGAGGACATAGTCAAAAGGTAAACCTCCCATAGTTAGCACGTTTACTGAGCTCTTCTCAGTAGAAGACATCAAACAGGGTATTATGAAATTAGCTTGCGGTAAAGCTCAAGACATTGACGGGTTGCAAGCTGAATTTCTGAAGTGGGGCGCTGATCTTCTCGCCCCACACATCAAGCAGATCTTTAACAGTATCACTCGTGAGGGCTTTCCAATTGAGTGGACAATGAGTGTGGTTATTCCTCTTTTTAAAAGTGGGGATGTAATAACCCATCTAATTACCGTATGATTATGGTCAATCCTCTTCTTGGAAAACTTTACGGGAGCATAATTGAGCACAGAATCAGTAATTGGGATGAAATAAAAGGTAAAAGAACTAAAGGGTAGGTGGGTTTTAGGCCAAAGTACTCTACCATTGATCATTGTGTGACTCTCAGGCACCTCATTGAGAAGGTGTGGGACACCCAAGGGGGGAAGCTTTCTATTGCTTCGTTGATTTCAAAAAAGCCTTTGACAAGGTCCCTAGGGACAAACTCTGGAAAAGAATGGAGGAGCTCGGGGTTCCAGATGAGTATCGGGCGATAGTTCATAAGCTTTATGAGATGGTCAGGGCCAAAATCAGAACGAAGGAGGGTTTGTCTGATTGCTTTGGCAGTGACATTGGGGTCAAACAGGGTTGCCCCCTCTCCCCACCTTGTTTGACTTATACATAGATAAACTTGAAGAGTGGTTAAACATAGCTAATGGTGAAGGCACACGGCTGTCTCTTTATGTGGTGAAGTTGCTTCTATATGCCAATGATCTTATTTTAATGGCTAAAACTACCAATGGTCTAAGGGCGCATTTAAAGGCTTTAGAGCTCTTTTGCCAGGAGGTGGGAATGCAAGTGAATACTAGTAAGACTAAGGTCATGATTTTCTCATTAAAAAGGAAGAAGTAGCATCTTAATTTTATTTTTGAATTAACATGCTGGAAATAGTAGACGAGTACAAGTATTTGGGGTTGACTTTCACAATAGGCTCTGCTGGGAGACTTGTAGGGCAAAAAGGATCCTTGGTGGATGGAGAGCCTCATACCTGCTTCAGAATAGGTGTAGGAAGGTTGAACTTTGGGATTGGAAGACCAAGAAAACTCTTTTTGGTCTGCTAGTCGCTCCAGTTGTTTTATATGGTTGTGAGGTGTGGGGAAGTAGCATGTCAAATCAGAAGTGGAAGCAACTTGAAAGAATTCAGAAACACCTTCTCACTAGCAGTTTTAAAGTCAAATCCATAGTCCCTTATGCGATTCTCTTGGTTGAGGCAGGTTCTTTCTCATTAGAGGCTTTGGTAATTATAAGGTTGCTAAGCTACTTAAAGAAGGTGGAAAATATGGATACTTTTCGGTGGCCCAAAATGGTGGTGGGAGAGAGATTACACTACAGGAAGAAGACGTGGATGGAGAAAAACAACAAGTGGTTGAGCAAGTGAGACATCAGGTGGCAAGAATGTCCTAAAAATAAGGAGGAAATAAAAAAGTTTGTGTTAGATAAATTGAGGACTGCCATGTGGACCAAACAAAATGGGCGAAAAAAAGATCATTATCTAAGAGAGTTTAATCCCACGTGGGAACATGGTGAAAAAGACTATGTGAGGGCGGATCTCAAAGGCAAAGTGAGGATTCTTGTTGCCCAATTGAGGACTAGGTCCCATCACCTGAGATGTGAGACCGATAGGTGGATGATTCCCAAGGAAGAGTGGGCTGAAAGAACCTGCATTTTCTGCAGCAAAGGTGTTGTTGAAACAAAATGGCATTTCATCACTGAATGTGCTACCTATGCGGATTTAAGAAACCAATATGAAAACAGTTGGAAGGTGAATAGTCTTAGTGAGCATTTTGTGGAAAAACGGATTCGGAGCACGGCTGGTTTGCTGGTCAAGATCCACAGCAGGAGAGCTGACCTAGAAAAGAGTTTGAAAATGCAATGATTCGCTGTGTTCTGGGTCCCTTAGACTGATCTGTCTTGTGGACATTATTAAAATCTTTCATTCATTCATTCAATCACTTCAAATTTGTTATTAGCATTCGTCTTATAGATTCTGCAAATTCTTATATGGTATGAGAGAAAATAAATTAGATTGTTGGTTTTTTTTTTTTAAAGTCCGACTCATCTAAGGTTGTTTTCCCCCCTTTTTTTAGCAATGCTTTTGATCTGATTACTTTTGTTGTTAAAAGCAAGTTCCAACGTCTGTGAAGGACTTTTTTTGCTATTACGTTGGAGTTCCAGTGACGCATTTGGAGGCAGGACAGAAAGAGCTCATTGGCAGAGGTCATTGGGTGGAGGGATGCCATTCAGTAGCGCCCAACAGGAAAGGCAAGTCGTTTTTGGACGCTGCCCCAGAACGGCAGCAGAAAGACGTTTTCTGTGGCACATCAGAAATGCCTCTTGTGGGCAGTGGCACAATAGAAAGGCATGACTAGCATGGAAAAACTCTGTTTCTAGGCAGCGTATTTGAGCTCTGTTTTGCAAGGAGCGGCTCTATTTTGAGAGACATCTTTGTTTAGGTGCTTTTATTGGTTGATCACGTCCCATATCTGGCAAATTTGGCATAACAACCAGTTCTCTTTCTTGGTGTTTTCCTGCCCTCCGTAGCAAGGCCGCAAGCCTCCACAACAGGCTACAAACCTCCTAAAGAAGTCATTGGTCTCTCTCAAATCAGGTGCATTTTGACTGTTTTCTCTGTTGCCCATTCTCTCACGCAGGTCAAGAAGAAAGAAAACAGAGGGGAAGCTTTGTTCTTCATTTCTTTTGGCTATGTGTGTGTGCAGAGATAGTGGGACGCCCTCAATCAGGCCTGTTTGCGTCCATATCTTACCCGACCCAGCATAGAGCGCATAGTCACCCATGCAAGCGGCTCACACACCCATGGTAAGGTCTTGTGTAGCACAGACAACATTTGGGTGAGCACATTTAAGCAAAGAAGCCACAGAGCAGCGTCCAACGCTACTCAGCCCGTGCATCTTTTTGGGCATTTTACCGTAAATTTCTGCCCTTTGTGAAGTTTTTTTCTCTAATCTGCCCTAATTCGCCCTATTGGGCTTTGTATTTGAAGCATTTAAAATTATTCTTTAAGTGTTAAAAATAGACATTTTTTGTTTTTAAAATAACACTAAGCAATGTAAAATACATTTGGGGTATTTAAACTTAGGGAAAAATAATTTAAGGAGGAATTAATTGTTTAATTAGTCTTGTATCTACGCAGGCCCGGGTTGGAAGGAGACCAATTCCTCCTCAAAAACTAAACTATCCTCTTCTTCATTTTGTGTCAATTCCAATGAATGGTTGGAAGGCTAGGTCAACTCAGGGCATAGGTATTTTTTCCAATTTGTAGTACGAATGCATTAAAATAGGCTATTTTTACGGGAATTTGATTGCGTAATAACTTTTGAATGGTAGCTCAAAATTGAGCACCATTTTTTTGCAAAAGTTAATGTTTTTCCATTTCCCATGCTTTGAGCCTACTTGTATTGTAGAACACACTAAGTTATAAAGTGCCAAAACTGGGGGTCTCACCTAATCAAAGGGTTGCCTAAAGTATTGATTTCTATTGTCTAGAGGAATTAACTTGTTCTAATCATGGGATATGAAATTCACTCATTTGTAATCAACCTAAACAAAGGAAACTATAAGTCCTGGTATGAAGGCATCCTGAAACATCTCAGGTTCCATAATCTCATACCCCATCTGTATGGACTTGTCCCTAAACCTGGTAAACAATCTTAGAAGGCTAAGTGGTTTAAGCATCATGATCATATTTTTGGATTAATAAGTTTACATATTCTAGATGATGCTTTGTATGCCACCATGGATATTCACTGTCCACATGCATTATGGATCAAAATTTGGGAGATATATGGAGACTCCAATGTTTCTCCATTCCCACATCATCCTGCTTTGATCACAACTCACATCCCTAATCATGATACAGAAACAAAATGTTCTAATGACATAGAAGAATTCATCACTCCTATTGTTGTTTCATCAGATTCCAATGTCGCTTCTTTGAAAGCTTCCAATGCTTCTTTGCAACAAGATATCAGTCTTCCTAACATTGATGATTGGGATAGATTTCTACCTGACATCGCTTGTATGTTTGTAGAGTCCCACATTATTGACATGGAAGCACACATTGAGGACATCAGTCTTCTCTTTGACGACATTTTTGATGAAGCTGTATCTCCATTGTACTCTTCAGATATTCATGCTCTACATCATCCTACACATGGTTATAGATCGTCATCATTGTCATCTATTGGGCATGCACCTGCTTTGATTATGGCATCCTTCAACATTGATATGGGGTCATCTGAGTACTCTTCGAAAACATTGACATGGGTTCCATCATCCTTGGATCAGCACCAGCATGATTCAAGATCATACATACATCTTCTCACATGGGAAGATATCCTGCATCTTCAGGTTGTTTCATTTCTTCCCAAGAGAAGGAACATTGTTTGGGATTCTTCGATCTACATCTGCATCCTTTGTCGACTATCCAAACTCACTACAGTAGGACATGTATTGTGGGGGGTCTCATAGACCTTCTATCTTTCTCTCTCCTATGGGAGAATCACATATTGTACTTAGTGAAAGAAGTAGTACTTCTTCACTTGTATCTTCTCTCTCATTTGGAGAGGAGTTTTATTTCCCACTGGGTTTCTCCTTTTCTCTGTTTATGAGAGAATTTATTGTATATGGGTACCTCACCAGGCTAGTAGCTAGGACCCATTTATTTTGCTTGTACATGGGTACCTAATGAGGCTTGTAGCTGAGACCCATCTCTTCTTGTACCCACCTAAGATATGCTTAAGAGGGGGTGTTAGTGCTAAACTTTATCTTATATTACTTATTTTTAGTAATATAATTAGCACAAGGCTTTAAGCCACCTTAGGTGTGAGGTGTCAACTTGGAGAGTTGTATCAAACTCTCCAAGATATGTGTCAACACTCATTCGACACTTGGTGAGTGGAGTGTTGAAGTTGACTCCTAAGTCGACTCAACCTCCTCACCTATATGTACACCGCTTGTTCATAATCTATGCATTGCAATTCCTAATTTCTTTCCCTCCAATTTGTAATCAATTCATACTTATTTGATCATGGTTTCTTATAATATTGATAATGGGGATGCTAATAGCACGGCATGTAGGAATACATTGAGTTTAATTTGAATAGTATAATTTCATGTTTAGTAATGAAATGGTTGTAGAATAGAATTATAGAATCTCTTTGTGAAAGATTCTAATCATTCACAAATGTGAGATAAATAAAGTGTTGAAGGGGTTGAGATTAATTGGTTGAAATGTTGGATTCTCATTGTGGAGACCCAAGTTCAAATCTCCGTAGGGACATCTAATGTTGAATTCTAAGTTGTGACTCATGGTCTTCCATAGTTGGCTTCTAATGTGGATGTGGTTTCTAAATTACGTGGATTTCTAAGTAGTAGCTCTTCATCTTCCATAGGTGATTTCTAATGTGTTTTCTCATAAGGAGCTTGTATTGGTCTCATGTTGATGCTTGTATGAGCAGAATATTTATAAACAATATACAATATTAAAAAAATAAAGTTCTTATTATTTTGATTTAGATAAGTTTATTTTGAAGGGAGTATAAACCCTTTATAGAGCCAAAATTAAAGCATGGTTGTTGTTTATCCATTAAGTCTTTATTTTTTATATTTTGTGTTTGGTATTTAGTACGTGGTTGGAATATCCTTCATTAGATCCTCTATTCATGACCATGTCAATTTCTATTGATAAAAGTAATATTGAAATATACATGATCAATTTTAAAAGGGATTCAATCATAAGCACATTTTTTAGATGAATCAAGCACAAAGTTTTTCTCTTAAACACCATTGATAAAAGGAATATTGAAGCATAGAAGATCAATTTTAAAATGGATTCAATCATAAGAACCATTTTTCAAAGGAATCAAGCACAAGCACCATTTTTAAAAGAGATCTTCAAGAAGAATTTCTAGAAAGGATATTTATATCCAAACACCATTTTAGAGAGCTCAAGGAGTGGACTTATTTTGGAAATCTCTTATTAATTTTATCAAGATTATTTGGTAATTATAAGATTAGAAAGATTTCAACAAATAAAAAGGAAGATGTTCACACCTAAAGAAATGGAAGCATATTGAGAGGAGGAAAATGGTAAATATATAGGAAAGAGAGGATTTGACAAATGGAAAATGTGGAAGAGGAGAATATGACATGGGTGATTATGGAAGTGAATCAAGGTAATTCATTAAATGCACTCAATGAGGAAATTAACACTATTATTTTAAAGAAATGTGGACAAACTAATGTTGAAATAAAAGAACTAGAAACAACATTAGATCTTTTAATAGCACAAGCAATGATTTACACATGAAGATAGAGAACATTGAGTATGTACACCACAATTAAAAATTAATGTACAAAAATATGTCAAACCTATTAATATTGAAACCCCTAATAAAATGAGTAAATATGAAAATATTTTTATTAAAATTGAAAGAAATGCATTCGATATGCTTAATGGCAAGAAATCTTGGAGACAAGTTTGCTATCATCCAAAGAAATTGTATAAACATTTTTTAGTAAACATTTTAGCATTTCAATGTCAGCTAGTAATACAATTAATTGAAATGTCAAAAATGTGAAGAGTAATGAAAAATTATGAATATCCACAATAACCAAAATAGATGATGAATTGGTAAATAAAATTATCTCTAGTGTTGCTGATGTTGTTACTTCTATTGGAAACAAGACTAGATATAAAGATAAAAATGTAACGTGATGAGCAATAACAACTGCTTTAGACAATAAATTAGTATTACAAAAATAATGATAAAGAAAACAAGTAAGTTTTTAAATCTAAATGCTAAATCTTTGAGAAGGGAAGTAAGGAGAATATTACATATTCAAGATGGCATGATTAACTAGTGTTGGGATTTTAGTTGTAGACTACCAATGTTTGACATGAAATTAAGAAAATAAAACTAGGTGTTTAATATAAAAATATTGGCATGATAATATAAGGGTATCATCTAATACTAGAGATGTTTCAAAATTAAAAGTGGGGTCAAAAACTATGATCCTCATCCAAGGCATCTATTAGATATGAATCAAACAAAATTATATAAAAAATTTATAGATGATTCAACTATAACAAAATTTGACATTTAAGTAAAAGGTTGTTTGAGAAATGCAAACTTTGGTATGTCAAAATTAATAAAAATTCACTTATTACAAAACTCATGTGCAATTCCATTATTATTATGATGTACTTTAAAATATACATTCTACTTTTCATACTAACCAAATTCTATAGGAATGCGGTATCAATATGCACCCTACAACAATTAGGGAGTTCATATCAAGTTTATTTTGTGAAAAAATTGATTGACAATGGGTGTTTTTGCACACAAATTAGATAAAATACTAAGTATCTTATCTCTCCTCAAAGGAAATATATTCCAAAGAATGGAAAATGACTACCCCAATGTCTAAACTAGCCAAGTCTTGGACTTTACAAGATAACTCAGTTAGTTGATGTCTTTGTTGTTCCAAAAAGGGGCCTTACATAAATCTAGACAAACTCTCAACACACAAGGTTAAAATGCACATAAACTAATTTGTTTCTAAATTTAGCAATGTATAAACAAACTTATCCAAACAAATATTGCCATAAAATGTATCATTTAAGCCTATGACCAATAATATATCAACTTGCATTAATGAAATTTAAATTTTAAAATAGCAATATGCAAGTTTGAAAGTCCTATTCTAATTCTAAACTAACTAGATTTGACAAAAAAATGCAAAAGAAATGCAAGATAGGGAAGTGTTGGAGAGAAAACTAACTAGAACTTAATCTTTTACCATCATTTTAGCCTCAACAATGGATAGATAAGTTCTTAAATATTAACCACTTTCAATTTGATCATGAAAAAACAACAATCAAGTTTCAAGAAGGTTCAATCTTCAAAGGCGAGTTTATGGATGTTTAGGCTAACCACACAAAGCAATTTACAATTAGAAAACCATGAGTAGTATGGTCATTTAGCAAATTCATCAAATATCCATGAAATTTGTAATTGAAAATGTAAGAAAAACTCAACTTGGTGTTTAGAAATCATGAAACAAACTTTGTTTGATGAAAAGTATAATAAACCTCAACAATTTCTATTCACTAACTTGACTACAAATCATGAAGTAAACTCATATTGAGCTCAAAAGATTGACAAACATCAAGAATTTCCCAACATCATGTGGAAAAAACTGTGATAATATTATTAAAATTTAGAAAATACTATGTATTTCTCTCAAATCCAAAGTAAAAATGTCTTTCCAATTGTCTCCAATGATTTATTCCCAACTCTCACAATACGTTTTCAGTTGTATACTTATACAAATCAACTTGACATTACTAACTTTTCACCTTTATATCTAAGGGCTATGATCAATTTGATTGAATGGATCATATTTGATGCTCAAACACAAAGTCAATATTGGTGGCAAGTGCAATTTCTAAGATATTTCTCCTCATCTCCTTGTAGCTTCCTCAATAAGATTCCCTTAGTATCAAAAGGAAACTTTTCTTGTCTCCATATTTACTTTTTGGTAACTAAGTTTTCTAATTTTCATAAAAAGTAACTTTTTGAAGCTAAAAACATTTAATATTTACAACTACATCTCCAACTCATTTACCTTTTGAAACTACGACTCCAACACATTGTTCTAGTATGAAAAAAATTCATAAAGAGGATATATGGAGCTATAGAAAGTTATTTTCTCCATCATGTGTGGTTGTAGGTCTTGATTTTCCATGTGCAAGCATGATAGTACAGTAGTAGGTGATCAAATTCATCATAAAAAGTGCATTTCCAGGCCCTATTCTTCATCCTTCATTCATTTTGAACCATGAAACTTCAACTCAGATCTAGAACAGAAAGCTGGGACCTCATAATGGGCTGTACTAGTCATGTTTTAGGCTACAAATTAGGTATAATATTATACATTTGATCTTTACCCAACTACAAGGCATTTCTTCTTACATTTCCACCATTTTTGGCTTTGATTTCACATGAACAACAGTAATATATGTCTAATTTTTGTGTTTTCCTAGCTCCTAGGGCTTGTACTCATGATTTTTGACATCATCTTGGCTTCATTTTGTAGGTACATCAATAGTACATGGGTAAAAAATTAATTTCCGTCATGGCTGGGACAATAGGATGTCTTCAAATCTTCATATCTCCATGATGCCTCTAGATCTCCACATGTTTCCAACCTCTTAGGCCTACAAATAACAATGCCCAACATCAAATTCATCATAAAAAAATCATTTCAATTCAAAAAATATCCATTTTCTATCATAGATCAGTTATATGCAAGTTTGCAAGAATTTGATGGAGAACAAGACATCAGGAATCATGCTTGAAGATGAAATACCACAAAATTGAAAGTCATGATTTTGAAATCTACATTTAACTTTTCAAATCACTTTTAAATATTCAAAAAGGTTTCCTTAATTCATAAATTTAAATTATCAACCACCTTTTCTATGCAAAATAGACTTTGGGAGTTTTGCAGGAGATTAGGATATCACGACATTAGGATATCCTATTTAGAGGTGAAATCCCACAAAATAATGAAGGTGAAATTTTGAAATATAGATTTCACTTCCAAAATACTTTGAAACTCCCCAAATTCTTTTGTTGTCCCTCAAATTAATTTTTTTAACATTTTTTTATGAAAAGAAGATTTTGGGGGTTTTATAGGACATTAGGATATCCTATTCAGAGGTGAAATCCCACAAAATAATGAAGGTGAAAATTTGAAATTCAGACTTCGTTTCTAAAACACTTTGAAACTCTCCAAATTCTTTTCTTGACCCTCAAATTGAACTTATTAACAATTTTTATATGCAAAGAAGATGTTGGGGGTTTTACAGAAGATTAGGATATCAAGACATTAAGATATCCTATTCGGAGGTGAAATCTTAAAAAAATAATGAAGGTGAAAGTTTGAAATTTGGATTTAATTGCCAGAACACTTTGTAACTCTCCATCTTCTTTTCTTGACCATCAAATGCTAATCATTAGCAATTTAAATCTATGCAAAGAAGACTTTGTAGATTTTACAAGAGATCAAGATATCATGACATTAGGATATCCTATTCGGAGGTGAAATCCCACAAAATAATGAAGGTGAAATTTTAAAATTCAGATTTCACTTCCAAAACACTTTGAAACTCCCTAAATTATTTTCTTGTCCCTCAATTTGATATTGTTAACAATTTTCCATGCATAGAAGACTTTGGGGTTTTTACAGGAGATCAGGATATCAATAGATTAGGATATCCTATTCAGAGGTGAAATCCTACAAAATAATGAAGGTAAAATTTTGAAATTCATATTTGACTTCGTAAAAACTTGGAAACTCCCCAAATTCTTTTCTTGACCCAAAAATTCAGATAATTAACAAATTTTCTATGCAAAGAAGATTTTGGGGTTTTTACATGAGATTATGATATTAGGACATTAGGATATCCTATTCAGAAATGAAATCCCACAAAATAATGAAAGTGAAATTTGGATTTCACTTCCAAAACACTATGAAACTCCCCAGATTTAATTCTTGTCCATCAAATTGAATTTTTTATCAAATTCCAAGCTCAAGAAACTTAACTTTATCTTTGAAAAACCCTTCTTGAGACTTTCTTACTAAACAAGAAAAAACACTTAGCTATCTTAACACCATGAGATACAAACTTTAAAATACACCCTATGAAACTGGGAAGAATCAGTCAATCCAACTCACACCCTAGGATATACTAGGAAAAACAAGTGCATCTAAACCATGCCACCTAGTCAATACTCTTCATGACAATCAAATTGATCAAGGAGGACCAAAACTAACCAAAATAGCTGAAAACCAAGAAGAAGCAGAAACATACTCAAATGTTCAATTCAAAAAAGGGGGTCACCATTTTTCTGATGCAAAGGATGACGCATGTGTACAAGGCACAACAAATGGTGAGTCTACTAGGAAAATGCTCCCGAGCATTTCAATGATAAAACAAAAGTCAAGAACCCAGATCAAAAGCTATCATAACCTTCAATATTCTAAAGATCTAAGTGTGTGAAAATGCATTATTTCCCATCCCTTGGCAATCGAGGTCATTTAAGCTCCCTTACATTAAACTACATGAATGATTCTCACCTCATGAACTACTGGACATTTCCTCACTGGTAGTCAAACATCTATAGCCTCAATGAAGTTGTCTATGTGATTCCACTCAAATCATAGATCTATTGTTAGCCAGGTATCTATAGCCCTGATAGAGATACTTGAATCCTCCATCTAGCTGAGTTGTGATTGGAGTACTTAAGAAGTACCATGTTTTCAACAACTTCCTTATTTGAATGACTTAGTTAATTTAGCTTTGATAAGAGTACTAAGAAGTACCACCTACCCATAGCACATGCATTTTCTACATGGGCTACATATATTTTTCAAATTCATTGAGATAGGAATCACAGTGGTAGAAAAGGTGAGACCTTAATATATTTCACTTAATCAAAGATCACAAAGACTCACTTAATTACTTCAAGATTGTTATGATGTAAAAGGTATAAGATCTCAAAACACATCAAGCCATACCAAACAATTGACTCATCTCCCAAGAACAAGCATCATGCCATCTAACACTAACATTGCAGTCCATAATAAACCCATAGGTTATAACTAATGTTTCTCAAATAAAGACTAGGAGACGTAATCCCAAAAATCTGATTGCATACACTTGCAAATAACCATCTAGTCATAGAGAAATAAGCACCTGATTAGTGAAGGAGGACCCCAAAATTCAAAAATAAGAGAGAAAAATAAAAGTACATAAAAAAAATAACCAAAAAAAGACACAAACAAATTGAAAATAAAACAAAAACAACAAACTAAAAAATAGAACTAACATACAAACAAGCAAGAGTGTTGGTAGGAAACAAGGTAGACAAACAAGCAAGAGTGTTGGTAGGAAAAAGAATAGACAAACTCAAGAATGTCAGGAAATATACTGCAAGATGATGGGAAAGGAAGAAGAAATAGAAAAGGAATGCGCCATGAGGGTTGTGGTAGAAAAGAATATACATGAGGATATTGAGCATGCCAATAAGGGTTCTACGAAGCACGCCACTAAGGGTGCAGCCGAGGTGATAAGATTGTATTTAGACAATAATCCGTAGGAAATGGGTTCACATCTTGAGAAAGCCACTCAAATTCTAAATAGTTTGGAAGGAAGGATCACCGCATACGACGTATCTAGAAAAATATGGGAAGAAGAATGCAAATATACACTAACCCCAACATTACCACTATACAAGACACCATTGGTTTAACTCGATTGGCCCAATGTTTAGATTAGGTTTGATGAACAATGGGAATCAGTGTTGAACCCTATAAATAATATCCAACCTTTAAACTTGGATGCGAAATATATAGAATAATTGGTGAACAAAAGCATAAATAAAATAAGGGATGAAGAACCACAGGTGGTACTTGATGAACATACTTTCATTAGTATAAGACAAACAAGTGAAACGACACCAACTAATAGAGTGTCACTTAGAAATTAGAAGTTATCCCCTAAAATGAAATGGCACTTTAAAGAAGTACAACCCCCTAACCAGGAGTCACCCCATGTGCAATATAAAGATAGAAGAGTTTCTGTAGAAGATCAAAATGAAGAAGCAAAAACACAAGAAGAAAGAGAAGAACATATTGTAAAGGATTACAAAGCATTATTAGGAAAGGATTGTTTTGATATTCAGCTAAAAAGAGGCAAAGGAAGGGACAATAACCCTTACCATTGAAAACTATTAAGACACAAAAATAAAAACTAAACAAATCTTACTACAAACAAGAAGAACAAAACACAATAAGTATGGACTCACCAATCAAATTTCCATTATTTGGGAAGGACACAACTGAAGCCATAGAACATATATTTGTCTTAGAATCAATCTGACAAATGAAAAACATAAATAGAGATCAAATCAAGCTATTTGATTTTGTAGGAACACTTAAAAGTGATGCCTTGAATTGGTACAAAATAACAGATCACCAACACATGACAAAGAATGGGATGAGGTCAAGAAACAATTTATAGATAACTTTGAATCTCTACAAATTCCCACTGAAGGAGTCAGTAAGATGAGGGACCTAGTAAAACAAAAAGGAGAATCTATAAAGGAGTTTGACAAGATATTTAAGGAAGTCTCTAGAAAGTTAGAGGAACCCTTAATTGAGAAACAACAAATTGAATGGTTTATTTTAGGAGTAGTCTGAGAAATCAAGACATCTCTATATGGGAAAACATTCTCTACTTACTTCGAAGTAGTGACTCTAGCTTTCCCCATTGAGAATCAAACCTAGAGAAGGAGAGACAAGGATAAAGAAAATATAGAGTTGGAAAAATTGAAATTGGAACTAGAACAGTTAAAGCTAAAACAAAAACAAAAACAAAGAACAAATATATGGTGTACATATTGTACAAGAGAATGACACCTAAGAAATGTGTGCCCCAAAATGAAAGGAGAAAATAAGGCTTCCGATCTCAGGGGAGACCTTAGAATGACACCTACAAAGAATCAAACAATATATTGTGGGATATGCGGTGAATGGGATGACCATGAAACCGATGATTATCCATATCAACTGTTTAGATTACACAATGATGACGATGATGACCATGAACCTAGATGCAAGGCCTCCAAAAACAATGGATCAAAATATGACATATGTTAAAGGTGTTGGAGTACAACCAGCACTGAGAGGGGGGTGGTTGAATCAGTGTTGGAGACAAACACAAATAAATTTTCACTTCTTTTCACCTCCTTTTAAACTTGAAATAATAAATTGCTATGCTGATTTGAATGTTTTGCAAGACAGAAAATGAAACACTAAACATTGAATGTAACTGAAAATTTAGACATAAGACATCAATGGATCACACACAGAGAGACCATAACACAAAAAATTGCATGAGTGGAAAACCCTCTTGGGGAATAAACACCACTCGAGAAAGATGCCTCACTGTCTTAATATCAAAATCCCAATCATACAGTCTCACTGACAATTTTTCTTACATCACTGGCTTTATACAACTTTGCCTCATTGGCTTTTTATCCTGCCTCACTAGCAATACATTGGCCTCACTGGAAAATAGTTCATCTTGTGTCTCACTGACATGACCTTACAACAACTCAATAAGTAATAGAAAATTTAGAGGATCACTCTATTTCTATACAATACCTGTATCTCTCTCTGCATTTAGCAAACAATGACCATCAATATCAGTACAAAGAATCATGGAATGCTATCTCAATCTCTGATGCAAACTGTAGGATGTTTATGAAAGTCCAAGTTGATGATGACAATAATGATTTCTGTCACATCAAGTTGCTAGAATCCATAAACCCTTTTTCAGACATTCTTTACTCCCAATCAAGGATCATCACACCTATTCTAAACTGATCAAGTACAAATGAATGACTTCTTCTTTGACACATAAGCAACAAATCCAACACCTAATCTCATATCAACCTTTGAACTAGATTTCATCAATCTTGATTTTTAACAAACATAATCAACCAAAGATCTTGAGAACTCTAGTTAACATTGGATGTTCCATTAGACTTGTCCATTGACCTCTAGCATAGTCAATCAGAAAATTTTTCATTTCAATCCTATACTGTTCCTGTGATAGAAATTACATATTCTAGTAGCAACTTTTCAAGATCCTTAATGCAAAAATTGCATGTAAGGTATCTATGTTGCCTCCTCACCCTTTCGATTTATTTGTAACTTTTTCTTCTACAATAATACAAGGATATTCATGTCTAACATATGACCATCTTGATGATATTCACCAGAGAACAGAACATTTCTTTGTCAACATCTCCAGTATTAAAAATGGGAAGTATGTTGCTTTGAAGCAGTTGTAGAGAACCCTAACTTCCTTTCTCAACTGTTTTGATGTCTCTAAGCCCGTCAAAGCACAAACTAGGGCATGTGTTGTTTTGAATTGAATCCTTTTAAACGCTAACCAACCGATTACTATTTCCCACCTTTCAAACCTTTTATTTCCATCGTGGAGACATAATGCTTATAGGGGATTTAAATGCAAGAACTACAAACAACCAGTGCCTGTAGTTGGACAACGAAGAAGGGGTGGACAACAACCCCTCATGGCTTGAAGAGAGAGATGACCAGTGGTGGGATAGGTCTTCCAATGACTGTAATGAAATTGTAACTCATTTCGGAGTTGAGCTTCATGGCCTCTACAGTTTGTATAACTTAGTTATTTGTAACGGTATGAAATTTTGGCTGAAGTCAGGGGGCATCACTTGCAAAACTTATAATAGGCAAAGTGTTGTAGACTACATAATTTGTTCACAGGGTTCGCTACCTAGGTTGCTAGAGTTCAGTGTTGAGAGCTGTCCCATAGAGTTGAAGTAGGATCATATGCCTCTGCATGTTAAGCTGGGCTTCTTCACTAGCAGCCAGCATCTCGGGCAAAGCCAAATCAGTCTTGGGCAAAGCCAAATCAGTCAAAATGTGCAATGGGCAAGCCATAGATATTTCCAAGTAGTGTTGTTTCTTAAAAGGAGAAGACTATTAAGAAAAGCGATTTTGCTATGTACTACAATTTTTAAAACAAGCAATTGTTGGGAAAGTATGTACACCAAAATTGAGACATGCCTCATCCCTTTTCAACATGCAATGTGTATTCCAAATCAAGAATGACAAAAATAAATATATCATTTATAGCCACCTTTTATGGTCACTCTTTTTACTGTTACATATTGAGCCAACATATATTAAATTTCCAGTGCTCCAAAGTGATCGCAAGACAAACCATATTGGTTTCAACAAAGCTAAAGTTCTATTGAAACAAGGCTTAATCAGTGGCCTAATATAACCCTATATAAAGGCTCTTAAATTTAATTGCGACATACAAATTCATATGTTATGCTTATTCTAAATATGGCAATAAATCTTAAATAGAGAAAACATCAATAATAAAAAACAATTAGCTAAAATAATCACTGAAAAATAAGAAAACAGAAACTTCCCTAGAAAATGACGTGCCAAAAGCAGCCATATTTATTAATATGCACCTTACAAATCAAAAAATTTCTTTAAAAGATCTTGAATTGTCATTTCTATTTGTCATTGACATTGGATGGCCCAGGCCCCAGAAATTATTTTTAATGGCTTGTAGAGAAAAAAATTAGTGGTGTACGTTACCTGAAGCATGGAACACTAATTTCCCTATGCTAATCATTACAGACCATATATGAACTACAAACCTCCCAACGACATGGAATAGGTGTACCAAAATAATCGGATGTTGTACAATTTGATACTTAGTTCCTCCCATAAAACAAACTATATAACACAGGATCTGCTTTCACCAGTTCAGTTACGTTTTACAACAGACTTGCAGAGTCGGAAATTATTGATAACAAAACTATATGACACAGGATCTGCAACTTGAAAGAGACGCTGGAATAGAACTTCAGCTTTGTTGAAACAGGGCTTGAAAGAGAAACTGATATAGAAGTGGCTTTCGAAGTTATAATGCAGTTGAAAGAGGGCTTAATCAGTGGCTTAATATGACCTTGTATAAAGGCCTCTTAAATTTAATTCCCACATACAAATTCCTATGTAATGCTTATTCTAAATATTGCAGTAAATCTTAAATAGAGACTTGAATTGTCATTTCTTGCCTTCAATAATTTTGCATGTCAATCAAAAAGAATAAATTCCATATGCTTTTCAATGTTTGCTCCCTAAGTTCTCCAGAGTTTCATTCCAAAGCAGAGTTGATTGCAGGTTGGTTGTAACAACAAAGATCTCTCACGGTAGGTCTGATAAGAAAAAGAATTTCCAATGTCATTTTGCATGAAACAGAGTGCTTTCTAGCTCCCTTACTGAGCATTCATCAACACACCCAAAAGCTGTCACCTAAAAAAATTGGATTCAAGAGCACAATTTTCAACACCATCTTAAAAAAATTTACAACGACAAATAAATCAGATTATAATTGTTTGGTAACAGAAACTATCAACACAGTCAGAGCAAGATAAAAAACAACATGAACACACTTCACAGGATACAAGATGTACACTTTGAAGAAGATTTCCACAGCAGATCAAATTCTGCAGGTAAAGTGACAATACTTGTGCAATCATAATAACGCATATCACAAAACAAGGGAGGAATAAACCACAGTTCTGAATTACAATGTACCAAATTAACCACCATATCCAGTTATTTACATGAGGAAAACAATTTCAGTTTTCATCCTATAATAAAATGTTTGTGACTTCTTCAAATACAGAGAGCTAGTCTTTCTTTGGGGATTTGTTAATGAGGGACTTGTGAATGTGAGGGATAACCCCTCCACCAGTAATGGTACCCTTGATCAAAGTGTCAAGCTCTTCATCTCCGCAAATAGCAAGCTGCAGATGCCTTGGAGTGATACGTTTCACTTTCAGACTTGCATTTCCTGCCAGTTCCAGAACTTCTGCACTCAGATACTCCATTATGGCTGCTGAATATAGTGCTGCTGTTGCCCCCACCCTCCCATTTGCCGACACTCTGGATTTTAACATCCGGTGTATACGCCCAACTGGAAACTGCATCACACACACACACAGTTCAATCAAAATACAGCCATGGTAATTTCATTGAACTTTGAAGCTCTCATCAAATGCATTTCTTCAATAACCCTAAAAAGAGCTTAACACATAAAATCATGTATCAATTCCTCATCAATATTTACTGGGGGCTAATTACAAAGTTAAATTCCAAAAGTTAATGCAAATGGCGCATAAAGAAAGGAATGTGTGAACATAAATTGAAATTTTTAGACTAAGGCAGACAGAAACCCTTAACACAGGTCACCGCAGAAAAACTGTGTTGACTAAAACCTAATAGAAGTGACAAGAAGGGGAAAAAAAACAATGTTTTGTGCAGATTGACATGGATATAATTTAAAGATTGCAGCAGAATTGAAAGTTCAAAGGCTATGTCTTACTGATATTATGTTGCTGAAGAACAGAGAAATTTGCAATAAAAAACAAAGTAATTGTAAATACATACCTGTAAAACCAACGCAAAATCACCCTCCACCGCGAGGAAACTTTATCTCCACAGGATGAAGTAGGGTTGACAAAATATTTACTGGGATGGAAATACTTGTCAAAGAAGACATTATCATCTGTGTCGGAGAAGCATCACTGCAGTGCTCACGTGGTTGTCCAGCACGACCATCATAGCATGGGCTCCCAACTCCTCCACCATGCATCTGTAGGCTTGAAGGTTTGAACATGACTCAGCCCGAGCAGACCTGAAATGTGAAGCCATATTGCCGCTACTTGTCCCGTGTGCTCGAAGGACTCAAATGTGTGAATCACGAAGGAAGTTTTGTACTGCGGCCTGGTGAGCATGTGGATGGAATAGGTAAGGTGGATGCAGTTGAATACCATCGAAGTAATGTTGTGGGCAGACCTTCTGCAGGAGCGGTCATTGCATCCATGCCTGCCAATATGGACCCTGCAACCGAAGCAATTAAAGTTGAACATCCTAAGCTGATTAAGAGTGCCAAGATCACATTGTTTTAGAGATGCAAGATCAAGAGCAAAAAAATAAAATTTATAATATATTTATTTAACAAGATAATTAACAAAAATAATTTCTATACTACATAAAAATAAATTTAAATAACAAATTACAACAACATATTTGATGAATAGTTAATATGAAGAGTCAAGTTTAAGTTTAATATTAGCAAGGATGAAGTAAAGGTTTAAAAAAGCCAAATATTAAAAGACAAATGAAGTGGAAAAAGCCAAACCAAGCAATACAATTTGGAGGAGACTAATACCGTGCTATGCAAGGAATAGATGCAAGTGATAGTGAATGAGAAACATCAAAATCTATTATTTTAAAGTGATTGCTATGGCTGTAATTGCTACACCAAAACTACCCTTTTTAATGTAACAGTAAACTTATAAAAAAAAGCAACACCAGCTTAACATATAAACTATTTTCTTAAAATAGAAATGACACCATTACAATAGCTAGACTTCTATTGTAAAACGATTTTATAAGAATAGATTGATTTTATTGCAGTACTATAGTTTTGGTATTCAAAATAAAATATATAAACCCCATATATATATATATGCAGATACAGACATATTTTGTGATCCAGCAGCAGCCTTAACACAATAAATCAAAATTATAGAAAAGCAAGCAGAGCTAATAAATAAAAAACATAGAAAAGCAAGCAACCGAGAAGGCTTAACTTAGAGGCGTAAATTTGATAGTTGACCTTCTTTGTAAAGCAATTATTTTCATGTATGACATACTTTAGTATAAGTAAACTAGTAAAAGCACCAAAGGTGCTATCAAATGGCCGATAGGCACAAATATTTATAGGCCTATCCTTAAATAGTATATATTTATATTTTTTCGAGAAAATCATTAAAAGTAATAGTTGGTGGAGAATGCTATAAATGCTATACGAAAACTATTTTTTGCAAATAAAAATAATGAAATGGTATTAAATGAATAACCACATGAACTAAATCATGAATGTGCCATTATAAAACTAAATCATAAAAAAAACCATATATTTAGTAATTGCAAGATCTTTTTATCTTGTTGAAATTTCTTGTCCCCCTTTATGATTGCCTCATTATGCTATATCTACAACTTATATAATATATTTAATACCACAAGATTTTTAAAGAGAAATGAAGACAAAGAAAAATGTATAATAACAACATAAACATATATCAATGTTTTGAATGTAACTTTTAATAAATCACATTGAATATGATATTAAATGGTAAGCTATATAAAATAAGATCACATGAAATATTTTATTTTATACAATTATTATTACATAGGCATAATTGAAATAAAAATTATTATTGCAAGTACAAAGACCATAAAATTATTGTTAACACAATATTCATTTATGTAAATGAACAACAAATAAATTGAATATTTATTGGATGTTATCTCAATGATCAACTTAGAGACAATGATTGCAATCGATGCTCTTCATCTTTCCTATTCTTAACATAATTTGCATTTTCTATTTTACTGTATCATTCAAATGAGAATGGTGGTGATATTCTCAAAGTTTTGAGAGATTTGACTTGAGAGATAGCAGTGAATGTTAAACCAGCTCTCTCCACATCACCAATATTTATTGTTGCTCTATCTAATGTTAACCCTTGTGACTTATGTATTGTTAAAGCCCATGCCATTTTGAGGGGGATTTGTGTACGATTGCCTCTTGTAATAGGTGAAACAGGGACAAACTTTGGGTTGTTAACATCCCAAGGCACACCCACATAATTATCAAATTCCACAATCACACATAATGGCAACTCTAGTGGTTGAGTACCTGGATGATAAACTATATTTTTTATAGTACCAAGTGCTCCATTAACTAATCCAGCGTTTACCCACAAATTGCATACCAACATCACACGTTGGCCAACACATAGTAGAACCACCCTATCCAAGTGATCATCATCAGCATCATGTGACTCTATACGTCGGGTGTATGCAGACACACTATGTGCAATTGGCATGTTGAGTGACTTTAGCATGTTCTTATTATGGAGCAGAACCATATTGTTTGTGGCATATAAATGCATAGATGCATCAAATATTATATGCTCCTCAAGACTTATTGAGTCATTTGTTTGACCCATAAGGAGTTTCCAATCATCATATCTTGCAATCGCATTCCTAATGTTTGTTAATATTCCTCTAAATCTAACTTGTTCTGGATCATGCCCTTGTTGTCAAAAAATTGTGTCCAAAGTCACAACTGTTTGGAATGTATTCCACAATGCTTTACCATAAGTGCTACCAGTAAACATAGAAAGTACATTTTTTTCAAAATAGATTAAGAAACAAAACATTTACACCAATAAAATTCAGTAAAGATAGTAATACAATAAGTGAGACCTGCATATAGTGGTATGTCTCACACAGGAGGTAATTGGGAAAGATCACCAACAAGGATAATTGACCTTCCACCAAAATCTTTTGTGCCATGTGATGGAAATAATTGTTTCAAGTGCATGTTGATATCAACAAACAATTTTGGGCCTATAAAACTCATTTCATCAATGAGAATATATCGGATATGCTTGACATCTTCTTGTAGAGTAGCTAATGATTGACCACTCAAAGGCTTGACATTTTTAATTGGAATTTTTAAAGATGCATGAATTGTAGTGGCATGTATGTTGAAAGCAGCAACTCCTGTCGGTGCAAGTAATAGCAAGGGGCTTTTTCCATTGATTAACTTACAATCCATTGCATGCCTAATATAATTAATTAGGTAAGATTTCCCTGTTCTAGCAGTTCCTTGGATGATCATCTTAAGAGGTTCATCAGTATCAAGCAATTCAGAGTGTCTCATGATTGCATCAAATGCAATTCGTTGCTTTTCACTTAAATTAATTGAAGGATTAAATTGATAATCAAATTCTCTTTGGATTGGATTTCATAGTCGGCTTGACTCTATGAATTCTATGGCTATTTCTTGTAAAACATTTGGCAATTGATATTGGTTCCACTCATACTCTATGTCAAAGTCACGCCTACCAAGAAGATCAATATTAGATAAATAAAAATCTTGTTGTGGTACCAAGCTAGACAAAACTTGCCACTCCTCCATTTCTACATTGTCATTAGCAGCATTATCTTCAATCTCTGCATCACTAGTATCAGTAGTCTCTGAGGAAATAGGTGTCCGATGCACATGCCATGCATGATATGTATTTTTAATTACTTCCCAATGTTGAATACTTACTTCTTTTCCATCTCCAATATCAACTCTAATGTTACGAGATGGTTTATATAATAACAACTCACTCCAACAAAATAAC
The DNA here is from genome assembly GCA_027924645.1 of Cunninghamia lanceolata. Lineage (NCBI taxonomy): Eukaryota > Viridiplantae > Streptophyta > Pinopsida > Cupressales > Cupressaceae > Cunninghamia > Cunninghamia lanceolata. Next base: position 7,813,132 of record BSBN01000114.1, on the reverse strand, counting down.
TCATATTCAGGTGAGTCACTTTTTGGGATTGAAAGATATTTTGGCCAAACTCTAACAACTGCTGGTATATCTTGTGGCTTCCATTTTTGTTATCTACGACGCGGAGAATATGACCAAGATCTTGCAACTTCTACCATACATAGATGATCTAATTATACAGGATGCTCCATCTATGCATGGATGAAGTTTGTATTAGATGGATCATCATCATGGTTGAAATGTACATGACGAAACACCTTTTGTCCAATATTCAAAGAAATGAAGGACCTGGTACACTCAACAAGAGGTAGTTTTAGTAGCATATGACATGTTTCTTGTGCACCTATATCACATTCAGTAACTGTTTCAGTCAGGAACCTTCTATATACACATAATGCAGGGTCATCTGGGCTATTTGTGTTAGACATCCTAGTCAGCATGTCATAATAACTCTCTAAACTCCTTTCTGCTTTAGACACATATTTTGCAATATATTTTAGAATTGCATGACGAGACAATATTGGCTGACAGTCTATGTTTCCCCTCCATATGGAAAGCATATCTGGATTGTGAACATTCACTCTCTCATCATTTCGTGCTGGTAAATATTTTTTTATCCATCATCATCAATGAATAATTTGGATTCACTCTACAATTGCCAAGGAGCATTGTAGCGACAAACATTGATATGACCCTTCTTTCGTAGACATGTATCCAAGCTACATTTGGTATGGCGTTCAACATGATTTAATAAATCTGTGTAATCTACAAGTTGATCTATAGCCAAAATTTTAGTTGTGTACATCAAACAAGAATCCTCTTCTGTAGATCGTGGCATGAATACATTTCTTTCATTCTCTTCAAGAGGATTCCATGCACTTATGAATTTGTCATAGAAATCCTTTGCCTTCTGAAGCTCATTTGGATTATCCCAATCCAATGTATCTACATTAGGTGCACCCTCTATCCATACAACCATATGCTCATGCACTGAACATCGATGTTGCCATTCCTCTCTATAAAAAATAACACAATATCATTAGAGGTAAATACTATGTATTTCTATAATAACATATAAATTTTATTCACAATTATACTACTTTAAATTGAATACCTTGCCCATAGGTCTTTTACTCCAAAATGTTTGAAGAGGATCTCTTGCTGAAAATTTTTGAAGTGATACTCCATGTACATAGCAACAATATGGGGATTTTCAATTATATTTTTGTTTCTCCACTTGTATGAATCCCTTGAGTCTGATGGGGCTTGTGTTGGCATTAGTTGATGAAGATCGGGCCATTTTGTATCAGCTGCACTCAAAGTTATGAAAAAGGTAGGGCAACCCAATTGTGTTATCATATCAATCAATTCATTTCTGCATGTTTGCCAGTAAGCTCTAGTTCCTCTTAATTGACATCCATAACGCATCACTTGTTGAGGTAGGCAATCATCAGGGAAATCTCTCAAATGTTGTCATAAATCTGCAACTGTCATAGGTACACCATCCTCTACACTTTTTTTTACAAATATTGCAGTTGTAGCTTGACTCCGTTGTCATAACATCCTATTTTACAATAAATACCGAAACCTGGGATGTCTTGCAAACCTATTATCATAATACCGCATTAGATGTAAAGCATATTCATGTATACGGATACTTTTCATGCATGGTTGTAACCATTCTGCTTCACCAGTAGGAAATAGAGTAGGAAATGCCATGTCAAACAACCCTTCTGTGGTGTATTCATTAATTGGCGATAGACCAATATGAGGCCACTCAATCATGTCAATTGAGTTGTTACCAATATTCTCAACAAATCTCCTCACTTCTTCCATTTCTAGATGTGTTGAACCACATCTAGGTACAAAAGATGAAGGTTGATGTTGAGGTTCATTTTCTCGTGCTAAACTATCATCACATGCATTTGATATGTCTATATCATTAATATTAGATTGTACAAATCTCAGGCTTTCAGAGACATCCATATCTTCTTCTGGTAGTGCCATGATTGAGTTTTCATCAACTTCGACATCTCTGTAGTATTTATCATATTTTATTTTATATTGTAGTGCAGCCAATACACGTGACCTTTTAACATAACAATCATAATACCTAGATTGGGTAGAATGCCTTCTCACAATCAAAATGTCAAGATCACATATTCGTCATGGTAGGCACCTTATAATTGTAGTTATATCTTGTGGGAAATTAATTGTGTCCTCTGTATTTGTACTGGCCACCTCGAGAATGGGTAACTTGTATGATTGGGTAGCATTTCCTCAACTTGAGTAAGCACTTGTAGAACATAAGGTTGCTCCCCAGGGTCCATGTTATTCCATTTAGATAGTCGATGTCCATCTCGCTCACTTCGGCACCTACCACAAGAAGGCCCTTCATTAGATTGACTAATTTTTATTCCAGGGTATTTCTCTTTACAAATTGAACACATTTGAATAATAGATAGTTGATCTATCCTATTGCAAAAGCTTTTTTGTATTTCATGTAATCTGTCACTAAGTTTAACTTGGGGGTTGCAAGCAACATGTGATGTAGATGAAGCTCCATGATCATTAGGGCTATACATAATTGTAAAGTTTGTTTCAAATTCATCCATCCATATATCAATATCTTCCCGAGAATCAAGATTGCCATGTTTACTATTCTCATTTAAGACATGATCTTTGTCAAAAGAGTGGTAACCAAAAAGGTTGGATTGCCAATTGGAAGGACCTGCCTCATTTGGATGTGGAGAGGACCACACATTTTGGTATTGACAAACTAATTTACCTTTGTCCCTTGTTGTCACCGATTGTAGTGGTGCATGTGGGATTTCCATGGGAGTGGAAGTTGATTTCAAATATCCGCATTGAAGTGAACTATTTACAACATTACATTGCAAGTGTTGTTGCTGAGTGGGATGAATGGAAGTACCATGAACCATGTCCTCATTATCATTATGTTGTGGAAGATGAAGATCATGCATAATTTCAGATGAAATCACTGTATGGATGTTTGGGAGATGAATATCAATATCAATATCATTAAGTGAGTGAGGAATACAAGTAGTATGAGCAGAATGCACATTATCAATATTGTCTTCATTCACACTACTACAACCCAATGTCACTGATATATCATGCCCTTGGACATCTATTATATTTTGTCTCTCTATCTCTCTTCTCATATGATAAATTTCCCTTCTTCTCCTATTTATATCTTCATGTCTAGAAGCATACAAGTATTGATGACATGCATTTCTATGATGGCGTGTAGATATTTCAGGGTCTTGGACATCTGTTATATTTTGTGCTTCTCTCTCTCTTCTCATACGATAATTTTCCCTTCTTTGCCTATTTATATCATCTAGAAGCATACAAAGTCTACAACGTGCATTTCTATGCTGTCGTGTAGAAACTATAATGTTTTCAGCATCCACATCAACATGAGCATGCGCAGTATTATTCTGGTTCAATATATCTAACTCTATAGGTAATGACACATCTATGTCCCTTAAGACACTATGAGTATCTTCACTTGTAGAAGCATACCAAGTTCTGTTAATTGCATTTCTATGTTGATGTGTAGAATTTTCACTATTCTCAATAACCACTTCAGGAGCACCAGATACAATATTTTCTCGATGCAACCCATCAAACTCCATATGCAAGGGAACATTTGTCGCCATCATGAAATTAATAACTTTTTTTCTACTATTCCTCTACCATGCATGATTCAATTGATATAGGGGGCCCACCATTCTAAGACACATGATCAAAATTGAAGATAAGATTAAGTTTTACAAATGCAAGGACATAAAAACTAAGTATTATAAGTTAAGAATGGGTCAGCATTATCTTATATCAACAACATAAATACATTGATAATTTATGTAATGTGAAGTATGTTTTAAAATTGTAGAAGTTAAATTATTAGATATACACATAGTAAATATATTAAAGATATACAATTCTTTAAAATTTAAATGTTATATATAACAATAAGACATGAAGGTCAATTTAAAAAAAATATTAATTAATTTTCACATAATATTTACTACCATTAGTTACACAATATTTAACTAAATACCATATATACATTGTATTTGTTGTGAAAAAATTGATAATGATATATCATTTTTTTTCAAATTCCATGGAATCATACATTTATTCACCAATTAAATGGCCAAAAGAACTCAAAATATTCTTGCTTTCATTAACAAAGTTAATGTTTTGTACCTTAGCTATTACATATTTAACCAAAGGCTCTGAATGAAAAGTATCTAATTTTGCATGCATGGAGAACATAAAAGATCTGAACAATAACTTTTGTTTGACTTTCCATGGATCCATTTTCTGATGTTCAATGTCAATGCACAAATCTTTACTTTTAACACCCAACATTGCAATACCCGCTTCATAAAAAACTGTTGCCCATATAGAACTTGCATAGTCTTCAAGGCAAACCCTAAATATAGTATCTATAATCACATTCAAGAAAAGTTTTTGCACACTTGGAACAATTCCATCCACCACTTGTAATCTTTGTCACTTTTCGTCGGCATTGTGAATTACCATCAAGATATTCTTGCTTTCATTAGCAAAGTCAATGGTCTATACCTTAGATATTACACATTTAACCAGAGGCTCTGAATGAAAAGTATCTAATTTTGCATGCATGGAGAACATAAAAGACCTAAACAATAACTTTTGTTTGACTTTCCATGGATCGATTTTATGATGTTCAATGTCAATGCACAAATCTTTACTTTTAACACCCAACATTGCAATACCCGCTTCATAAAAAACTGTTGCCCATATAGAACCTACATAGTCTTCAAGGTAAGCCCTAAACATGTATCTATAATCACATTCAGGAAAAGTTTTTGCACACTTGGAACAATTCCATCCACCACCTATAATTTTTGTCACTTTTCGTCGGCATTGTGAATTACCATTCACTAATGGGCATGCTGGATAACTAAAGTTTTTCATCTCATCAACAGAGATCAATGTTGCCCTAAGTAGAATGCACTGCAGGTTTTCAGTCATTTCGACTCCATTTTGTATTTCAGCAGTATTCATTTGTGTGAAAATAGGCCCACGAGCATGAGATGGGGTTGTTAAATAATGACATGGATTATTTTTTCCAATATCATTATACCAATGTTTTAATTTTTCTGCATCTTCAATGATAGGATTTATAAATACTTTGCTTGTTGTGACTGTTCCTATGCATCTACCATGAAATTCTGACACTCGTGCACCTTTAATAGCAATGATAGATAGCTTGCCATCATTTTGTAGTTGTTCCAGTTCAACACCTTCTTTCATGCAAATTGTTTCCCACATGGTAAGTTCAATGCTACACTCTGTCATATCTCTGATATATAAACTCCTTTTTTTCAATTCTCCTCCATTCTTCATAAATATTGTATTGTAAGGGCCAACCTCAAGGACAACACCAATGACATCAATCAATGAATTTACTAGCATCTTCTCAATTTCACTTATTAAAGTGAAAGAATTTTTTTCAAATGGAATGGATAAATCATCACAAGATAAAAGTTCTATATTGCTGGTGTAATTTAGTGTTATCTCATAATCACTTGACAAATTATTGAATCTTTTATCTGCCAACTTTAATTTCCCATTTGATATAGCGTAAATAGACCCAACTTTTATTTCTTCAGAGAATTTGTCAACAAGTTCATTAAAACAAATTATGCGAATCTCTCCACCATCACTGTCAACAACATCAAAACTAAATACTTTTCCTTGTCCTCTAGCATTATTGAAGTGTCGAACTGCCACCTTGTTTGTCACTCTACATTTGATAGTCCATCTTTCATGGAAAGGTGTTAACACAATTATTGGAATGGAACGAATCACTTTGTTTACCATGTGCACTGGACCCATATTCAATGAGCAACCATTATGCATATAAGTCAAGCTAGTAATATTTGAGGATGGCAATGCAACATCATTGGACTGCAAGTCTAAAGAGGTATCACTTCCAACTAAGATTTTATCATCAATGGTATGCTTGAATGATACCATTTCAGCATCTAGTTCAACAATATCCATGTTGAGAATGACCATAAACCTATGACAAAATTTTAAAATCTTGTTATTATTGGCAATATAGATTACACATTTAATTTCTAAATATAATTAAAAATAACTTACATTTGATTGCGTATATTGTCACATTTATAGTCATTGATTTGCAATATTGTTCCTTTTTTTAGAATGCCGGAGACAACAAATTCATTGCAATCAATTGGCAATAAACTTAAGTGTGTTTGAACACCTTTTGATAGTAATGCATGATATCTTTCTTTTGAATGCTCTTTACTTGTTATTTTCTTCACATCTAATACTTGAAGTATAGGCTTGAGACCAAGAAACCCATTCTTCAAACTAGAAATAGCTCCTTGAGAAATAGTGGACACCATATTATCCTATAGTGTTTGCAAATCTTATTAGACACAAATAGTGCACAATCAAATAATTAGAAAATTATAAATTATGTTTAATCAAATATTTATAAGCATATTAAAGTTCAAGATATTTTAGAGGCTTCTATAAGAAAGAAATGAATATCAAGTTATTATAGTTTTTAAATATTGTAAATCTTTATATTAAAAAGAATATTTGTAAAAGATTCACAAAAAATTCTTAAAACTTTGTATATGGGGGCTATCTTATATTACTTCCACATATGACCACAACTCTTATCAACTAACACTACATGTAAATCACATCAAGCTAATAATTAGGACACAAATGAATTCATTGAGTGAATCATAATATCATAAGGGTTTTCAAAATAATTTTTTTTGTGTGTATTTTTTGAGAGAAATATAAGCAACAGAAAAGTAGTTTGTTGCAAGATTCAAGCAAGTCATTCATTAAATGGGATCATATAGTTGATAATGAACACGTATGATTTTTTTTTTTAACATTTGAAGTCATTTTAAATATAAGAGTTCCTTATCTCTCCAAAAATGTTTCCCTCTCTTTATACTATCAGTCCAATATACAAAACCTTTATATATACCCACCCTTCCAATATACCCGTCAGTGAGACCGTACGTGAGAGAGACCTTAAGGTACTCAAAAGAGAACAATACGTGGTACCAAGTTAGTACATGAAAGAGATTCACTCTATCAACGACACCTGCTTAGTAAGAAATCCTTGTACGTAGGTGTAAGTTCCTTTTATACTTGAAATTTCTTACTATCAGAATTTACGTCTTACAATAGAGATGAATGGGTATTGAACAGAGGAATTTCTATTTTTTTAAAATAATTTAAATACCTTATTTCTCCCCGATGATTTATAGGGTCGATGCCACAGACGTCGTTGTTGCAGCTTTATTTGGTATTATATGCTGTAATTCAACACGACAGCATTACCCATAAATGTGAATCAGAGGCATCATTTTCACCGAACACTGCTTATTTGTTACAAAAGTGTAACAAAATATTAACTTATATTGATTTGCAAAAAAGAAAACTATTTAAAAATTGTCTAAACACAATAAATCAACGTAACATAAATTGCAATTTAAAAAAGTATTTAAATAATGCATAAAAGATATATATTCAATAAACCAACCTAAAACAATTTTAAAAAGTAACTAACTTCAGTGTATAAAAGATATATTTTTAAAAAGTACTTTTGGTAATACTAAAGTAAAATTAAAATTTACTACATTATAATAAAATTTGTTTTATATTTAAAATTAAATAAAATTTAAATTTAAATTTGAACTAAACTTACTTTAAATTTAGAATATTTTTAAAATAAAAACTAATTTCGAACTAAATCTATGCTTATATTTAAGATTATTTAAATCTTAAGTAAACTAAATTTTTTATAATTAAATAAATTATAAAAAATGAAATGATAACTAAAACCATAAATTATATATATATATATATATTTAATTAAAAAATTTATAATAATTTTTAAAATAAATTAAATGCAATATATAGGTCCAATTTATAAACAAATTAATATAAATAAATTTACAAATAAATTGTAGATTAGAAACATTTACCTTTGATTTGTTGAACTCAATTTCAAAAAAGTATCTGTAAAAATTTTCAAACCAAAATTAACATTACATAATTGAAAAGATTTGAAAATAATTGTAAACTAAATTAAATTAATTTTTCGTTGTAATCTAATAGAATTAAAAAAAAACTAATTTCAAACTAAGATTAAATTTAAATCTTAACTATTTTTTTTTATAAGAACTAAAAAAATTTATAATATTAATATAAATATACTAAAATTTATGATAATATCATTTTCCCTATAATCATTTATATTTTTCTAAATAAAAAATTCTCTAAAAGACTTTTAAAAAAATGATTTATATATCCCTATAATCACTATCCAAGACTTAAAATAATAAAAGATTTAAACTATTAAAAAAATAAATTACTAAAAAAAGATAAAGCAATTTTTTTGTTTTTAAATAAATAAAGACAATGTAGATTTTTAAATAAAAGAAAAAAAAATGGAATAAATTAAAAGAGCTTATCTATTATATTCTATATATTAATAAACCTCCTAAATTAATGCAAGACTCAAAATAATAAAAGACTTAATTATTCAAAATTTAAATGATTTACACACTTCCTAAACATCAAAATTTTATTAATTTAATATAAAATCCTAAATCTTACACAAGTAAATTAAATACACATATTTATGAATATTATATTCCTATATTGAAAGAAAATTTTATTAATTTAATATAAAATCCTAAATCTTAAACAATTGATTGAAACTTCTAAAAACACTTAACCTAACTATTTTTTCAAATTCAATAACTCAATTCCATAATCTTTCACAAATAATTGAATAAACAATTCATGGTTAAAATAAAATATTTAATTCTTAGGTAACTAAGAATTCCTATTATTAATGACCTCACTCAACAATATTTATTTGTGTAAAGAAAAATTTATGCCTAATAATTTCCCCACACCTTGATTAATAAATAATAATTTAATAACATTGAATTAGAATTTTCTATTTCCATAAAAATAGAGGAAAGAATCAAACATAGCATATAATAATTAATGCAAAGTATCTTTGAGTTCAAATTAGAATATTCCAAATTGAGAATACCTATCTAAATTACCATTCATACCCCTTACATTTATTCAATTCATTTTAAAGTAGTATGTTTGTATTTTTTTTTCTTGTTTTGGTGCATTTACTTTTTTGTGTTGGTGCAGGTTTAGGGTATGAAGAATGGCTACAAAAGCATAGAAGTTACTTACATTGGTGCATTTACTTTTTTGTGTTGGTGCAGGTTTAGGGTATGAAGAATGGCTATAAAAGCATAGAAGTTACTTACATTGGTGCATTTACTTTTTTGTGTTGGTGCAAGTTTAGGGTATGAAGAATGGCTACAAAAGCATAGAAGTTACTTACATTGGTGCATTTACTTTTTTGTGTTGGTGCAGGTTTAGGGTATGAAGAATGGCTACAAAAGCATAGAATACCTATCTAAATTACCATTCATACTCCTACATTTATACAATTCATTTTCAAGCATGAGTATAGTTGTATTTTTTTTCTTATTTTCTTTGTAGGGTTTTGGTGCATTTGCTCTTTTATGTTGAAGAATGGGCTCTTAAATAAGAGCATGTTTAAATATATATAAATATATGAATATGTATATATCCCTATATATATATATATATATATATATATATATATATATATATATATATATATATATATATATATATATATATATATATATATATATATATATATATATATGAAGAATGGCTACAAAAGCATAGAATACCTATCTAAATTACCATTCATACTCCTACATTTATACAATTCATTTTCAAGTATGAGTATAGTTGTATTTTTTTTCTTATTTTCTTTGTAGGGTTTGGGTGCATTTGCTCTTTTATGTTGAAGAATGGGCTCTTAAATAAGAGCATGTTTAAATATATATAAATATATGAATATGTATATATCCCTATATATATATATATATATATAGATATATATATATATATATATACAGGGACATAACTAATTAAGTTCAAGTGAAAAAATAACTACAAAATAAATCCATTTACATATGTAAGAATATTCTTCTATTCTAAAATAATTTCTTTTTAATGATATTACAAAGAAATTCATATATTTATTGGATAGAAATATATATATATATATATATATATATATATATATATATATATATATATATATATATATATATACAGGGACATAACTAATTAAATTCAAGTGAAAAAATAACTACAAAATAAATCCATTTACATATGTAAGAATATTCTTGTATTCTAAAATAATTTCTTTTTAATGATATTACAAAGAAATTCATATATTTATTGGATAGAATATTTCTATTCTATTCTAAATTTTTTATAAGTAAACAATCATATATATTTTTATTTCTATTCTTAAATAGTCTATTCTATGGTTTACACTTAGTAACCTATTTTTTTCCTTCTAATATATTAATAAGGGGTAGTTAATAAAATGTATAGAAGATATTAAATTTTAGAAAGAACTAATTAATTTAGTTATTTAATAAGAGATAAAGAGATATGATGACTTGAGCAATGATTTAAATTCATAGTTAACAAGGAGTACTAAAAGTAAAATTTAGATTGGTTTCTAAATAAAGAAGATTTTAAATTTAGCTTCTAATTTAAAGTTCTATTTAACATGAACACTTATCTATATAAAATAATAATAATAAAATACAAAACTAATACTAATGCATTTAAGAAAATAGATAAAGACAAATAGATAAAGACAATTATATATATATATAAGATCAAGATGAAATCATATTCACAAGTAATGTTATTTCCTAATCCTGATAAAAATCTTAATTTATAATTTTAATAATCCACAAATATAATATTCTTTCTAAATTAATATTTGATTCTAAATTAAATAAATACTTTACTAAAACAAAGTAATCAAATTTGGCAAAATACTTGATGGCTAAACAAATATCCATAGATAGTGAATTGTATTGAGATATATCATATATCTTATATCTTGTTCTTAGAGTTCATGTGTAGGGTTTGTCCAATTTTGTTGTGCAGTTCCATTTTGTTGATCCTTCAATCCATTCTTGCCATTAGTGTACATTTATCTCATCTGCATGCATAACGGCCATAACCTTTCCCACCCTAGCATTATGGGTGTCGTCAACAATTGCATCAAAAGTTTCCTGAAGTTTTATGTGCATTTCTATAATCATTGTATTCCATGAGTCGAATGTTGCCCTTGTTGTGCTCTGTCAAAAGTTCTTATGCCTTATGCCGTGTTTGTGCCTCCAAATATTGCAAGCATGTTTAGCCAAACAAAATTTGGTTTTACATCTACTAATTGCTCTGTTCAAGAAGTTTCTAGAGCCCTTTTAGCAAATTCATGTTGTGTGTTTTCCTAACTCATCAATTGTTAATATCGGTTAATTCTTTGTTAACCTTATGTGATTTGTTTGTAATCGTTGGCCTGTGTTGTGGCGTCGAATATTCTATTTTGGGTTACTTCTTAAGTTAGGTTGTCAATCTCATAAACCTCATCATGCTTTGTTTACTAGCAATCAATTGGTTAGATATAGAGATCAAATTAGTAGGAATTTTATAAATGATAATCTAGCAATCAAAATATTTTGTTGTGAATGATGAGAAATTCCTAATTTCTAATAATGTTTACAGTGAAGTATTATAATTAACTTCATTTGTTGCTCACAAATCAAGAGTTTTTGCTGGCTGAGAAATAAACTTAACTTTCTCGATATAATCTATAATAAATTCTATTATTGCTTTCAAATCCTTATCATTGAAAATTATATGATGTATTCGTGTTTGTTAGTATAGAGTTATTGGCTTACTGTTATCATAAAAGATTCTGCAGATGAAATTGTTGTATACTAAATATACCCTCTCAATATTTCCGATGCATTATGCACTGCCCAAAGTAATTATGACATCCGCGGTATGAATTATTGTTATCATTCTGGTCAGTGATAAATTACTTCTTGATTTATGCCGTTAATTCTTTTATGTCAAACGCTTGTTAGTACTGTGCTTCCACTTTCCTATACATTGGCAAATAAGGTTTATAAATATGTAGGAAAACTATTATAGATTAGTCTATTGTATCAATGGCCGATTGAACTGGGAGATCTTGCCTAGGATTGATGATAATGAAGACATTGTTTCTATGTTCAGTTATGATTTAATTCTTTGATATAATTTCTTTTCATTATAATTATGTTTTGCTATGATTAAGTGGTGCCGACTGTAGCCGGCTAGACCGCCCAGTCAAGCTCCATATTACTAATATAATAGTCATTGTTAATGCATATACCTTACAAATTCATAGTAATAAATATATGTGGTATAAATAATTTTTAATCTGGATTGTTTAGAAAATATTTATAACCTGATAGTATTTCAACTGCCATCTCAATACAATTCACTATCTATGTATAATTTGAGCAGTAGTTATAAGTGGATTATATAACTAAATTGATAAAGAATAAATATTTGATCTATAAATGTTTATTTCCATTTTTATTTATCATTTGTATATTCTTTCACATACCTTAAATTGTGTGGTTTCAAAAAACAAATTTGCATGCCACGAGGCTAACAAACTGGATCTCTCCCTGTAAATGCAAAGGACAAGTACAATACAGCGAGTTAAGTATGGAGTTTGAGCATATGAAGTATTCGAGCATACAAAATCCATTGCAAAGAAAACGTTTTCATCATAATGAAAAATTTAAGTAAGAGAAGGAAGCAGTCGAAACAAACCTTGGTGTGTGATTCTTGTGGAATTGATATCAGAGCCTGGCCTCTACTTGTTGTCTCTCCTAAATCTTGCAATTTGATATGCTCACTTGAGTTTTAATAGCTTCAAATCTAGTTAGTGGTGGGTTGTACCATTTCTTAATTGTCCAATGCATGGAAGATATAATTTAATGAGTTTTCTTTAGCACCGGCAGCCTCAAACCTTTATTTGCCTGTGTGGCATGGCAGCTCCACCATCATAGACTTTCCATGCCACTTACAAAATTTAAATTTGTGGAGTGGGAATCCCTCTTTTTTAATTTTTTTTTTTAAAAAATTCGTAGACGATGAAAGTAGTGGGACTACAATTTAAAAAAAATAAATTTGTGGACGATGAAAGTAGTGGGACTACAATTTAAAAAAAAAAAAAAAAAAAATTGTGGACGACGAAAATTTTTTGGCAGTTACAAGATGTGTGCACATATAGAATGGCCTATCGGCCAAATTATATAAAAAGCAAATATATATATATATATCATAATCCTATATAAATTTTGACCATTTGTCTAAAATCTCTCCTTTTATATAATATTGAATCAATGCTTAATTACAGATAGAAAAGCAGCAGAGAGCTGCCGAAAGAAAGACACCATACGCTCTGACAAAACAGGGCAGCAACCCTGTAGACCCAGCAAAGAAGCTCCAAGAAACACTGTTCACGCAGAAAATATGTTCACAAGAGAGCTGGATCCCTAAACTGAAACAGGAAGCAATATGTGCCTTACAAGGAACATCAGCAGAGAGCATTACTGAAGAAATATGCTCAAAACTCCTTATGTATATTTATCAGCGTAAGATACCCTCTCAGAATTAGCAACATATGGCATAGGAGGAACAAAATAGAGTAAGCCTTCACACCTCAATGTAAATAACTATAAATAAGCCATGAAACATGAAGTTATAATCCTCTGCCTCAAACATTCAATGTTCAGATGAACAAGTAAAACGGAGTGACTAAGCAAAACCACAAGGGAAAGAGCTTGCTTAATGAGCTAGGAAGTGGCTTGCTCATCACACACGAGGCATTTCCTATGGCAAAGGTCACTATAGCCATTAGGAAAAGGTCACTCTAGCTATTATACTGGTCTGTTTCCATGCCAGGTATGAGTGCAATCTCCCATTTCAAATTTTCAGCTATTCTTTAACCAAAATTTGAGGAATAAATAATTATTCTTTAACAGAACATAAGTTCCAGTTTAAAAAATGCCAATAAAACTCAAATCACATATGCATCAGCAACATTTAATGAATACACAAATTTCTTTACCAGGAGACCAAATTTAATTCAAAATTGTAAAACTCAAAATCACATCTATTAACCAAAATTTGAGAGGGGAAAATATTATTTAACAAAATACAAAATTCTGAAAACAGTTTAGCTCAAATACTAACAAACACTTATTTAAACAAACTTTGAAGAAGTAATCCTTCTTTTACATAAAACAAAATTCACTTAAAAATTACCAAATAACCCAATTCAAATCACAACTGCATGACAAAATTCATGTAAATTTGGCAATAATCAAATTCAAAAATAACTTCTACTCAAACCAAAATTTAAGCACAGATTTACGGAAAAGAATTCAGTTAAAACTTAATAATTGCCAGTTATGAAATTCAATATCATATATAATATATTCTACCAAAATCTATGAGTAAAACTCAAAGTCGTCTATATTTTCCCAGAACCTCTGAATAGAAATAAGTCAAAGAAGGCAAAATCCAGTAAAAAGTTGCACAGTAACCAAACTGAAAAAAATCAACGCAATCATGAAAAAATTAAAAAAAAATATAGAAAAGCAAGCAGAAAGTGAGGCTCGAAATCTCCTAGTCTTTACCGCAAAACAATCTCTTCCTTTTTGTCTGTCACCCTGGATCGCGTGCCTCTTTCATCCTTTTCTGCTCTTAATGCTTCTGTCGCATCAGTCTCTTCTTATCAATTTTCTCAGTTTTCGAACTTGCTGAATCACTTCAAGTCATTGAACTCGGCAGTTTAAAAGTGTCAGGCAGCTGCGCGGATTGGCAGAGGAATTGTCTTGGAGGTTAGCAAGTTTCGTTTGTTTTGCTGTTTGCTTTTACGTATTTTTGGTGTATGCTGTTGCAATGGTGTTTAGTTTTGAATTGTATCTATTATGAGGTATAACAAAAATAAGGACAGACAGAGAAGTCGAGATGAAAATTTTGTATATTTGTTTTCCAAGCTTTGTGTTGCTGCATAAATCTAACTAATGGATATTCTGTGTCTCAGCACAAGTTTTATTTATAACATGCTACTTTATTAGATAAAGCAAATTCCCGTTTCATTTGGTGCTTCATGTCAGTCGCTGGTCCCATTGCTATCCTATATTAAGATGAAATGCTTGCAACCCCATATGTATGCTTGGTTTAGGAACACAGTAGAACTTGAATGTGTGGGGAGTGACTTTCACATGGAGCTTCTCCTACTGTATAATCTTACCTTTCTAAGACTTAATGTCTTCTCGTTTCCTGGTATTTTTTAGTCATACTTTCTGGCAATTATAATGGTTTTGTTCATTATAGTGTCTCATTGACTGGCATAATTGTAATATACCGGATCTAAATGGTTCTTGTGGTTAAAGATGATGGCAGTTTTTTCATATTTCGGTCTAGTACTCATATGCCTGCCTACCATTATTTGAAAATTTTATTTAGTTGCTATGCTATTTTGCATGCAATCTTAAATATGTATTACTTTGTATCAAAAAAATATTGTAGATGATTAATTGATGTACAACAATTTGGTTGTTCATTATTAAACACATGTTTTAAAGAGATTGGTTTATCACAGGGATGCTTGAAAGAGATTGTGTATCTAGAGTTTTTCCTGGCTTCTGACTGAAATTGTCTGATGTGTTATCTACAAGAACATTATCACCTTTTGGAGGGCTTTGTGGACAATCGTTTCTTTTGCTATATGGGCATCAAATCTTATATTTTAGATAATAAGATCTCAATTTTATGACCAGTGTTTTATTTGGTTCATTATGCAAACAAAATCCTAGAAATTGAAATGATCTAAGACATTTTTAGTATAGTGCAAAGTGATATAAAGCAATGTAGAAAATAACTACAACCGTGAAGTAGGAAACTCACTCCCTTATTTAGAAGCTGGCTAAGAATTCTATGCAATTAGTTGTGTTTGAAATTTTTTGCTTGAACTGACTTTCCATTGTATTGGTGTCACTGTACATGTTCTTACGCTTGGTTTGCATAATCATTCTTGCTAAAAGCGTTAATTACACAGAAAGAAAAATTCTCAACTGTGAGATGCAATAATATCTTCCAATATTTTATTTCCTAAATAGGAGGGTTATGATAATATTTTACTTTCTTAGCAGTATGTTTTATTTAATTTTATAGTAATAACCTGGGCAATTAACTATTTTGCTTCAAAATGAGTTTTGATCCGTTGTTATTCAATTACTATTTACTTTTCTTAAGTAGTGTGTTTTATTTTATTTTCAGCAGTAGTGTGTTTTATTTCATTTTATGTTATTCAATGTTATTTCATTTTTTGTAAGGTAAATAGTATTTCAGTCTGGGAGAAAAGAGAAAATTACTTATGTTCTTTGGTTCTTTGGTTTAACTTTTTTTCAGTTAAATTACATTTGCAGCCTAGACATATTTTAAATAGTAATCCAGTCTGGGAGAAAAGAGAAAATTACTTATTTCAGTTATGTCTAGGCTTCATCAATGAATACTAGTGCAATTAACTATTTTGTTTGAAAATGAGTTTTGAGCCGTTGTTATTTAATGAAAATTCATAATCGTGCAAAAAAAAAAAGGTAGAAAAGAGAAAATAAGATGTGATTTGGCCAAACATTAACCTTATGGTGAAAAAACAAATGAAAGGAATAAATTATATTAATGCCCACAAATGGCCGAAGTGGACCAATAGAACAATTATGATAAACAGATACAAGAGAGAAGAAATGAAGTAAGATATGTCTAAGCTATGTAAGTAATTTAATATAAAAATGTGAAAGTTAAACCAAAGAACAAAAGCTTTAGAGGGTAAATGAAAAAAGCTAAAAACATCTAGACTATGCCATTTATGCACATGATTAACCAAGATAGATGAAACTTTCACTAATAAACCAATGAAATATGGAGCCTGAATTTTCCTTGCTTATTGGTTTAGTAAAATGTGGACATCATGGTGTCTAACAGGGAAGTGAGAAATGCATGTGATAGGATAGAAGAGAAAAATCATCAAAGAAAAAAAAACAGTAGTAAATGATAAAAATTCTTAAAAAAACATCTAGTGTTGTTATTTGAAATCAATAATAGAAGTAGAGTATTTATTTTGTACATTCACTTTACTATTTTTGGTGCAAAAAATGAATTAGCATTTATTCGTTTACTTTGTAAAAGTAAATTCTTTTGTCTTCCTAAATATATTTACATATCATATAATATTTATAAATACTTATTTTGTTGCATTTCTTAAAGGTTTGTTTGTTAATATAGTATGCTATATGCTACCATTGTTGTTATATTAATTTTTAGAGCTCTTCAATATTAGTTTTATTTTTTCTTTGAATACATAGAAACTCGACTTTTCTTCCCCATACATTTTAAATTTACTTTAATATTTATCTTTGATTGGGTTTGTGGTTGGAAATTGTCATATTCCTAGCGTTTGTCCCTATCTTTAATTTAAGTTTTAATTGTTTCATCAAATACAAGGAAGTTGAGCTTTTTTCCCCATCTAATTTAAATTTATTTTAATATTTATCTTTGATTGGGATTGTGGTTGGAGTTTGTCATATTTCTAGCGTTTGTCCGTGGCTTCAATTTATGCACATGATTAACCAAGATAAATGAAACTCTCACTAATAAAGCAATGAAATATGGAGCCCAAATTTTCCTTATTTATTGGTTTAGTAAAATGTGAACATTATGGTGTCTAACAGGGAAGTGAGAAATGCATGTGATAGGATCGTAGAATATTTATAAATGCTTATTTTGTTGTGTTTCTTAAAGGTTATTTTGTTCATATAGTATACTATATGCTACCATTATTGTTATATTAATTTTTAGAGATCATCAATATTAGTTTTATTTTCCCTTTGAATACAAAGAAACTTAGTTTTTCTTCCCCATAAATTTTAAATTTACTTTAATATTTATCTTTGGCCGGGTTTGTCATTGGAGATTGTCATATTCCTAGTGTTTGTCCCTAGTTTTGATTTAAGTTTTAATTGTGTCATCAAATACAAGGAAGTTGAGTTTTTTTTCCCATACAATTTAAATTTATATTGTTAAACTCAGTCATTTTATACTTTCCCCTGTAGTTTGCTCATCTCTAAAGTTTGTAGTGCTTTTCTTTCATGGTCTCCTTCCATGCCATTCCTTCTACCTAATTTTTTCTCTTCTCTTCACTTAGGTTGTCACTCCAATTCACTATGGACCACCCAGACATGGCCAATGTTGCATCTAGTAGTGGGTCGGTGACGCAGTCTCGAAGGAACGAGTTGTGGTGTCTTCGTTACGCAACCCAAAAGGATGGTCTCAATAAATTGTGGTGTGAAAAGAGGAGGTTATCAATGCACCATGGACTCCCCACTAGCATCAATGGGCTCAACATTCAATCTAATATCCATACACCACCCTCTTTGTTGTATATAGGGCCAAACTTACCGCCACAAGGTTCAGTGCACTAGCCCCAGTTGTCAGAATTAGATGGGTTGAATGCTAGTCTTCACCCAGAAAGTAGTTCTGGCCTTGTTGTTGCACTATTTGATGTAGCACAACAATGCTTCCAACAACGGATAGATCACCTTTCGTCTATGCCTACCTACTCAATATGCATGGAATGTTATCTAGGCATCCAAGTTTGACGTTCACACAATTCCAATGCTTGTTGTCATTGCCTTGTAGAGAAAAATGGAAATCACTTCTCCAAATGGAATAACATGGATCTTGGAAGCCAACCATATTGCCTATAAGTGTTGACACAAGTAGAGAAGATGTTAATAGCACAAGCGAGTCCAATTGTAAGTTTTCCATGCATAAGGTGGACAACTAAAATATAGTGGACATACACTAAGCTTCCCATAGGACCTTACTAGTATTACTACACACATGCCAAGATGCATTGACCAGAAGACATCATAGTTGTGAGAAAGCATAGCGGGAGCCAAGGAAACTACAATTTCTATGTTAGTCAATTGTAGATCCTTAAAGCCTTGAAGTACAAAATTGCTTATGACCAGTACTACAAAGATGTCCAGCTTGATGAAACTACCATTTCATCTTTAACAGCAATCCCTACTGATATATCAAGCATGTTGGTCCACTCATTCATTGATCTTCCAGAGCCAGCCCTTGGCCATCATCCCGCTGCTGAGGAGGGGTCAAACCATCTCCATGAGGAGCCTAGGCAACACTCCTCTTTTGTGGCTACTCTCCCTCCTCGACAAAGGGATATGGAGGAGGTTGATGATCTCTGGCAGTTGGGGCCTGGTCAAACCATAGATGTTGTTGCTTGGCCAACTCGCTCAATGGCACTGGTTAACAAGTACAACACAAAGGGTTTGTTTGTAATGGCATTCCTAATACTTTACCCTACAGGCGTTGTGAGCTTCAAGTAGCCACGCTAGAGAGGTGAAAATACATGAATATTTTCTGCACCTGATGAGATACCATGATAATAGGTTTGCCCAGCACCCTCGTTTTCGTTACTTTGTGTATAACTTGATGATGCGTCACCATAGCTAGTCCACTACTTCTGTTTATGTGAAAAAAGAAGGGGAGGATAGCCTCCCATCTACTATTGGTGAGTTGTGTCAATGCTTGCATGACTTTCCTGATGACAAGCTTGCAGAATACTTGATGCGTTTTGGCTCATCCTTGTGTGGCACTCGTCCTAAGTCTAGAGGAGAGCTTTTTGATATGATTATACAACTTGGTTGCCCTACTCTATTCTTCACGTTAAGTGTGACTGATACAAAGTGGCCAGTCTTGCATGCTATCATGCCTGGGACTCCCCCCTTGAACCAAATATTGCACATAAATGGAGGGTGCAGAACATTATCCACAATCCACATTTGGCTGCAATGTACATGCATCACCACTTCAATATCTTCTGTGAAGAGGTGCTTGAGAAGCTTCTACAAGCAAAGAACTATTGGTATAGGTTAGTTCCTATATATAAGGAATCTTGTTTTGCTTGTTTTTCTACTTTCCTAATTCCCTTTTTATTGGTCTCACTTCTAGTAGGTATGAGTGGCAGCATAGAGGTTCTGCCCACATTCATGGCTTCCTCTAGCTTGATCATGCACCTCCCATGGAGACAATTGATTGGAAGGACAAACAAATTGTCAAAGGTTTTGTTGGTTACATTAAAAACTATGTGTTTGCTTGGAACCCACATGGAATTGTTGAGAGATCATCGATTTTCCATCACTCCATTTTGGATGACCCTTGTTTGCTGGACACAGAGAGAATCTTGGCGGCTAATTCTTCCACAGACTATGTTGAACTAGTCAATTATGTGCAGCAACATACTAAGTGCATAAAAGATATGTGCTTAGCTAAGAAAGGGACCTCGTATTCATGCCACTACAAGGCTCCTTGGGATTTGCAAGCTATTTCAACAATGGTTGTTTCTGAAGATGGTGATGTCAAGTATGTCCCAGCTCGTAATGATGATAGATTGAATATTCATAACCCTGCCATGCTTTCCCTATGGTGAGCAAATGTGGATTGCTAGCCTATCTTGTCTCGCCATGCAATACTCAAATATATTGCAAAATATGCTGCAAAGTCCAAGCGTAGATCAGAACCTACCATGACATGCTCTCTACTATTGCTACTAATGTTGATGTTGATAGACCTACAGTTGTTGCTTTTCATATGTTCTTGACCGAAACTATAGTTGACCATGATATCAGTGCCCAGGAGTGTTGCCACTTGTTATTGAAGTTGCCTTTGGTTGTCTGTAGTAGGCCCTTTATTTCCTTGAATGTGCATAGGCAGCAACTATGCCGAGTGAACCCTTCAGATGATGACAACCTTATCAATTCGACATTTATTTCTGCATACATGGCACAACCAGTAGCTCTTGAACCGCTTACATTAATAGAGGCTGCAAAGAACTTGAGGTTTACAGCTTCATGTAGAAGCAATCAATGGACTAGACGCCTTGTTCTGGCAATTGTTTAAGTGAAACCTTGCTTCACAAGCATTCCTACTAGTGGTTCTGAAGCTTTTGTTTCCTTTTGTTGGAGTGAGCTTCTCTTGTACATACAAAATTTTGTTCCGTTGAAAGTGACATTGGCTCATCTGCTAATGATATTGTGGACAGATGGGAACAACTACAAGGGTCTTACACTATATGGCATGTTTCCTGGAGAAATCTAGATAGGTCATCTAGTTCTGATGATGAGGACCCTCTTGGTGAAGTTGATGCATTCACTATGGATAGAGATGAAGAGTGGCAACTTCTCTCTTCCCTATACCCAGGCACCAATATTAGTTTCAATGAACTTGACTTGCTTGGCAGGTGTGACTTTGATATTTCCCATGATTGGAGTAGTTGTTCAATCCCTCGAAGCCTCCAGTTAGTTGATGTTGATTTCATTGAAGTTAGTCGAGCATCCTACCATCCTGCAGATGCTACGAGAACAAATTTCCATCTTGGAGTAGGTAGTTTGTCTATGGGACAACGTGTTGTCTTTAATATTGTTCTATTACATTTCCAAAGGGCCAGAAGCAAGGATTCACTTAGGATGATTGTTCAAGGCACTGCCAGTACTAGAAAGTCATACTTAATTCATATATTAAAAGATGCACTCTCTCAGGGTTTTCCTTCATCCCACTCACCGTTATTGTTGCTTGCTCCAACTAGTATTACAACATTCAATATCAATGCATACACCATTCATGCTACCTTGCGCATACCATTGAAAGATATGGACCTGCTGGAAGGCCAGGCATTAGCAACATTCCAGGAAAGCATGTACTTTGTTTAATACATCTTGATTGATGAAATGAGCTTCATTGGCCCAAGACTCTTTTCTTGTATTGATAGCCATCTACGTGAAGTGTTCCTCACATGTATAGTCAGATTCCCTTTGGTGGTCGGTCCATTATCCTTGTTGGTGATTTGGGTCAATTGTCTCATGTTAGAGACGTTCCCTTATATGCATGCAACTCATATGGTGCAGATTTGCATCGCTCCTTCCAAATTGTTGTTACATTGAAGGATATTTTCTATCAAGAAGGTAGTGGCGAGGCACAGGTTTGTTTCCTTCAACTCCTTGCTAATCTTAGGAATGTTGATGCACACTTGCCTGATTGGGAACTCCTGATGTCACGGACTAATACTTTCTTGGGTGCAAATGAACTTCACATATTTTGATCCTCCATACATTTGTTCCCAACAAATGCTTTGGTTTCTCAACATAATAAGCATATGTCACAATCATTAGGGGTTCCCATTGCATAGTACAATGCTGCACAAGCAAGAGGGCGGTTTGTTGCAAACCCAGAAGATGAGCAGTTACCTTCTGTAATTCATTTATGTGTTGGCCAAAAAGTTATGCTCGCCTCAAATTTGTGGGTGGCTACTGGACATGTAAATGGGGCACTAGGAATTGTTTTGGCCATTGTCTACCCAAATGGTTTCAATCCTCCAGACTTGCCAAGCTTCGTTGTGGTTAGATTTGACAACTATGCAGGGCTACCTTGGGATTCACGTGACACGAGACTTGCCCCTATTGCTCCTATGACTCGTGGCTCTCAGAGATAGCTCCTGCTCAGGATGGCGTGGGCTTTAACCATCCACAAAGCCCAAGGCCTTACTCTTGACATGTTACGATAGACATTGGTTGTACAGAACGTCAGGGTTTTCTCTTCACAACTGTCTCCCGTGTTCGTCGTTTGCACGACATACAGATCTCACCCGCTTTCACCTTCCAGTGTTACGCTCGCATGCAAGACAATGCCTACGTCTCTCTTAGGAAAAAGGAGGAGTCACGTCTCAAGGCTCTTGAAGTCTCCTTCCCATAGCAATCTTCTCTATTTATGCACTCGGTTGTGCTCCATTTTGTAATGTTTTTGTCATTTCTTTGGGTCAGCATAGACATCCGCTGCTTATGGACCTTTTCCATGTGCTTGCTTTCCTTGCAAATGGTTGATTTAAATCCTTTGTTCTCCCTTCTGTCCTTTTGGTTTTGGGCCCTGGTTAAATTGTTGAAGGCTAATATATGCGACCTACAAATTCCAACTAAACTAACATATACAACACACATGGAAACTTGAATACCCATTGCATCCTTAAAAAGGAGGGCCACACATCAAGGCAATTGAAGCCTTCCCTCCATACTACTCTTATCTATTTACATGCTTCCCCATGCTCCATTCCTTAATCTTGTATATTGTATTGCTTTCCTCATGTAAATCGAGCAGACTTGTCACACATGGGAAAACTGTGCTTAAATAATTGCACTTCCCATTTTAAGTAACAAACTCCTTACAGAAGTCTATCAGCATACCCATTGCACAAGTTGTACGATTGCTAGTATATATATATATATGATATAATAATATTATTATTTAAATATTATATATTATAAGTGTTGCATGAGGCAATTTGTTCCTCACAAATTGATTTGCGGTCAACCTACCATCAGATTTGTCAGCAAGGAGAATGTGTACAAGATATTTAATACTAACCAGGTCAGACCCTTTGATTTCATGGTCATACCATTTGGTCTGACTAATGCATTGCCCACTTTCCAAATTGTGATTCATATTAAAGGAAGCTATTATATGGTGCAGGAGTGGTGATATCAATAGTAAGCAAGGTTTGCTGTAGTTTTAGATGGATCTAATAAGGTTTGTTGTAGTTTTACATGGATCTACTTTCAGCGAAGTTGCTCGTGCAAAGCTTCTTCATGCACTCCCAGATAGCCTACATAGTTGGATTTCTTCTTCATGATAAGTGTGTTTGATTTGAGTGGATTTAACAAAAAATCTACAACTATATAATATATTGGATGGATCTACTTCTACCTTCATCAAAATTTCTCATGTAAAAATTCCTTCTAGACTCTCCTATAGCCAACATGATTGTTGGATTCACTCTCTAGGCTTGATAAATGTGTTTATACTATGAATGCAAGTTGAAAGTATATATCTATATATATAATAATTGAAATTATCTTAGATGGATTGACCTTCATAAAAATTTCTCATGGAATGCTTCCTTATTGACTCTCATATAGCTTTTATAGTAATTATTTGATTCCTTCTCATCTCTAAACTTAATAAGTCTCTATTAATAAGTGTATTTGATTCAAATGAATCATTGGGAAAATAAAACTCTAATCTATAATAGTTAAAATTATTATTTATGAATGTTTTAAGTGCTTAGTGCGAATAAATATCTTTTATTTAATTTTTAAAATATTTTTTACTTACAAATTGAGCTAATAGGCCATTAAATATTACACTTTTTTTATAATCTTAATAAATGTTAGGTCTTTTATCTAATGAAATAAATAATTTTTTTACATAAAATATATATTTACAAATATTTTGAGGGAAGGAAAAGCAGTACATAAAGTATATAATGCGAATCAACAAAAAGTAGTTAGATAATAACCCCACATAAATATATTAATTGCTATTGTTTAGAGTAGTTATTTACATGATTCTAGTAAAATAAAATATTTGTTTTATTAATTATTTTGGTAAGAGAAGGTAGTTAATGGTTAATCATTTGTTATATTGGTTTTTTTAAATAAAAACATTATTTTACAAATGTCATGTATTAAGAATAATAAGTTCCTATTGTTGAGATATTTTCCATGATTTATATAAAAAGGTAGTTTAAAATAAAATATTTATTTTACTAATTATTTTAGTAAAAGAAAGTAATTAATGTTGAATCTATTTTTATATTATTTTTGTAATCATTGTGTGGGAGTGATGGATAAGAATAGGTAGTCAATGATTAACTATTTACTTAATGCTCTATATAATAATTCTATATGTTTGATGTAAAACTTGCTTACATAAAATAATTTATATTTTTTTTTGACTTTAGATAATAGCATTTCTTGATTGAGAGCTTTGTTGATAAAATATGAGCAATCAAAAATTAATTAGAACATTTAACATCTAAAAAAACTTAAAACCATGAAGTTAATTTATTTATTTAAGAACTATTTTATTTATTTAAAATATGAAGACATAAATAGATGAGTAGAATATAAAAATATTTTATTTACTCAAAAGCTATTTTATTTATGTCATAAACTAATGTAAAATAAATGTAATATATCATATTATATATTAATTTTTATGTAAGTGCACTTTACTTTATTTTTTTTATAAACTATAATTTACTTTACCAATGTGTCAAATAAAATAAGTACTGGGAAAATTGCATCAGAGTTATATGTTTGAATAAGTCAATTTCAGCTTTACATGTGTACATGGAGGGACATTCAACACCCAGGTGCCCTATGCAGCTGCTGCCCAATGCCCACCTCCTACCCTCACATTTTGCAATGTTTTATAATTGCATGCTATCATGTATAGAAAAGCAAGCAACACACTTGTTCTTTGTGGGGTAAAAATGACACTGAACATGGGTTATATCATGTTGGCAATCCTCATCATTGCAACTATTCTCCATGATTTCATAACTATACTAATTAAGCAAGCATTAAACCATTCTGGTGGCAAGCAATAAAATTTTTAATAAAAAAATAAATCTATTTTGATAGTCCAAACATTACAATATGTTATAATAAAAAACACTATGCAAATTTCTAGGTGCCAGGTATCTTCCACCGTGCGTCACCCACTCCACCGTTCCATTGCAAACATGTTGATAAAACTATCATCCTCTTCTTTTCCCACATAGTTATTCTCTTCTCTGCTCCCAAGGAAAGAAGGGATGCATTTTTGTATGTATTTTTTTCTGTTTCTTTTACGGTCTTTGTTGGTATTGTATTGCTCTCTGAAGGCCGCTGTGAAGGGTTTTATTCTCCTGAAATATTATTCACTGTATACAGTAATGTTTAAAAGGCTGCTAGATATTTCTCTTGAAGAATGTATACCAATTGGGTAGTATTGCTGACATTGGGTTTTGGCTATATTATGCTTTTTCCTGAGATGCACAAAATGGAGCTAGAACTGCAACTATGAATGTGGGTGCTCTTGTGGCCTACCATACCACTGTTGGAAGAGTGGCTAAGAAGGCAATTGAGCAGGTAGTGAAAGATGTTAATAATGATAAGACAGTGCTCGATGGAACAAAACTTGCGCTCACCATGATGGACTCCAATTGTAGTTCCTTGATAGGCACATCTGCAGGTATGCTATGCCTAAATTTGTGGATTTCACACTTGAAGCAATACTGGAAGTTGTTTATGTTTCATCCACGATTCTAAATTTCTTTGGCAGAAGCCTAAAATGAATCTTCCCATTTGCCCATATATTGGAATTAATGTTTTTCCTTAAGAAAAAGGTATAAAATGCTGTCGTTATCCTTCATAAATTGTTACAAGGAGTAAAAGCCTCTTTTAATGTTCTTAGTTGCATCTTAATATTGATATTGTGTCAAATAATTTAACTTGCATAGTGTCTAACTTTTGTTCCATGTTGCTGGCGTTTATGTTTGCCAAAAATCTGCCTTTTATATAATGCAGATGCAAATTAAACCTTTTGTAATTTTGTAAGATGAGGAAGTTCTATGTGTAGCTTATATATTGAGCTTTCAGTCCATTATAGGAGATGAACTTCAAGTTCACAATGATGGATCCATCTTAGATGTAACTTATACATTTATCGATTTCTTCTTTTCAGCAATGGAGAAGCAACTTTAGAACAAATATGTCAGTATATATTGCAAAACCTGAGCTTGATAGAAATAGTTGGGGTTGTTGTTGGTTGGAATGCTAGATGGCTGCCAAACCATGGGAAAACCGTCTAATGGAGGAGCATGCCCATGCAGATGCTTCTGAGACATTGTGGATGGCAAAAGATATGAAATTTATTTTTATAAATTGTGGTGTGTAAATAATATTGATTTTATCTTAGAAATATATTACATTTTTTTTTTAAATAGGAATTTTACCTTTTCCTATATTTCTTGTATTTTTTAAATAGACCATTTCCCCCCTTGTATTTAAGGACCATTGTGTAAGACTCTCTGTGCAAAAGTTATTACCTTAATCAGACCACATTATATACATAGAAGAAACAAACTGTCATCTATTAGCTACTTATTTTACCCCGACCATAATTTAAACCTCCTCACAATAGCAGCATAGAAATAATAAGTGAATGATGATAAGAGTGCAGGGTATCTCAAATTAAATTTACTCACAACTCAATCCATGCATTACATACCTAAATTAGTAAATCTATAAAGCTGGGTACCTAAAGACCCTAACATCGCTTTTGGTCCCTTCGATGTAGTGCTTCTGCTTAGCAGAGCTTTTCCATTCACTCAGTTTTTAACATTGATTAACAAAGTCCACTTGAACCAATAAAGGTTTTGTTACAAAGACACAATCTTTAAGAGTCAAAACAGAAAAGAGAATGATTAAGACACCACAACTTGTGGCCTTGTGTAAAGAAAGAACAATGATAAAGATGATATTTTTTTCTCTTTCCATGCACTTGAACTTGGAAAATGGCATAGAGTGTGAATGCAAAAATAAAACAGAGAAATTGATATATAGTGTTCTTGAATGAATGTTTTAGCTTATTGACAAAGATTGGTTTACTACCAATCTTGGTCATGGAGTTCATACCCAATGGGTTCAAAATTTGAGCCATATATTTTCTCAACTTCTCACAAAACACTCAGATAACTTGTCGTTCTGGCAAAGTCATGACCTAAGAAAGTAACTTCATGTTTACCTTTTAATAAGACATCACCAGAGCCATATGAGAAAGAGAGATGCTAAAAGGTTTTAAGGAGAAATTGTCATGTGATTGGGTGTCCTGATCTCATGAACCAAAGCGCGTATGAGAAAATGTTCGTTCTAAAATCTGACAAATTTAAACTTAAACCTAAAATAAACCTAAAATTATTCTAAAATTTAAAATAACCATAGAAAACATGCTTCTTCGTGTTAGGAGATCTTGAAAACTTTCACAGGCAGTTTAAAGTTGCCATTTTGAAAACTCAGCGAGTAACCTCAGAACACCCTACCCCTTCTCATTTACAACTTAACCAGCTGTCGAAAATCTAGTTTAAAATTGGGAACAGATAATTTACGATTTAAATAATTCTTGCGCTTGGAATTGCAGCGAGTGAGCTACAAAAGAGGCCTAAAACAGAGATTTCTTTAAATACTTAGGGATTCTTGCACCGCCAAGTTGAACGCTCAAGATGTTTTCTTGAAAAAATGCAAAAAAATGTGACTAGGTTTAGTCCAAAACATGACAAGAGCTCGAATCTAGGCAAAGAGTTTGTTATGTTTGTATATTTATTGAGATTTTAAAATTTTATTTTTAAAAACTACAGTTTTGTTTGGGATTTACATTGCAATCACATTTACAGTATGTAACGCGAGAAGCTGTAATTTTAGGGCAAGTGCTAGTTTCGTGGAATGCTTAGAAATGATTTGCATAACAGTGAATTTCAATAAAAAAACTTGAGATCACCGAGTTATGGAATGGAAGTGTTCCACTTTTGAGATGGAAAACTAGAGAATAGTATTGAGTACTTACTACTGTATTTTATTGAACTTGTTTAGAGCCAAGGAGGGAAGTTCACCCAGTCCCAAACCATCTCTTACCCTCAATGCCACCGCCACTGCCTCCTCCGTCAATGCCGTGGCAGATATCACAGACCAAAAAAATGAATCTAAAAGTTGAATAAATTTATAAATATTCGGTGACCCAGTTAAACAGCTGGTTTAAGAGTTGTGTTTGTTTTGGATAGTCATCTCACGGTCGGTTCATTTTGATTGTAATCGAAGGAAGGACTCGAAGGAAGGACGTCCTTTGATTATTATCCCTGCGTATGTAATGTGATTGGTTGGAAATTTGTAAAACATGGATGGACTCTAGCTTTTACAAAACGGAAAAGATTTTCCAGACTTAATAAATGATCTATATTTATGGCATAATTTTTTAAAAAAATGATTTTTCTCCTTGCTGTTTGCAATATAAACCAATAGGGAAAAAGAAAAATAACATTTATATAATTTTTTAAAATAAAAATTAAATCTAAACTATTGAACTTTTGTCCTTAAATTTTAATTCTGTTTAGTGATTGGTGGAATTAAATAAAAAAATTACATCCAGCCAATGCAATAGTACCCTGCCTATGCAATAGTAACCTGCCTGTGGCAGGAACTAATAATATATATGCAGATAGCAAGCTGTCAATACAGAATACATTCAACATGCAACAACCACCAATGCCGATACATGAAAATACGGAATTCACTTGTTCACACAATTATGCGGAATATAAAAAATCAATAAAATATCCAAGAAACATTTTAATTGCAAATAAATGCCTTCATCTTCATTGAATTAAGGAAATAATAATCTTATTATCTTTGGGATATAATAAACTAATTGGCCGACCAAAGGCCGTACCTTCAATGGCAGGGAACATAATCCGATGGGGCTTTCCTCCGAGAAGAGAGAGAGAAGTATCAACAATGGCCTTTCCCTTATTACTTACACCGAACCCTCTCACAGATCTCAGATTACATGATCCTACTTATTTCAAAGAAAATCTTGATAGTTTTTAAAATCTTTATTTGATGATAGTCATATCACTAATGAGAAAATAATGGCCAAAGTAGATTGAGAATCAAATATCGCATCAGTTCTGCGTACACACAAAACAAAATAAAGAATTTGAGCTCTTTATAACATATTATTTTGAATATCAAGATAAGTTCGGGTTGAATTGAAAGACTACATATTAGATTTTACAGATTTCTTTTAAAAAATTGTACAAGATAACTACTAAAAGACAATGACATATGCTCGAATCTTACCTGCAAGCATTGATTGTTGGAAGGAATCAATCAATCAATACATGGGCAGTGGAGGTGGAGGGGATTTATAGTAATATGGTGGTGGTGGTGATGGGGATGGTAGTGGAGGGGATTTGTAATAATATGGTGGAGGAGGAGATGGAGAAGGTGGAGGTGGGGACTTATAGTAATATGGGGGTGGAGGAGATGGAGAGGGAGGTGGTGGGGATTTATAGTAGTATGGAGTGTAGGAGTCAATGACAACACTGAGAGGGGGGGTGAATCAGTGTTGTGTAAATTCTTATCTTTTTGCAAACTTTACAAGACAAGTAGAAAGAAAGACATTAAAGATCTATTGAGCTCATATGCACAAGGTTGATAGTGAAAGATGTGAACCAAAAACTTATAAACAAAACACAAATATGTACACATAGAGACAAATTATAACACAGAAATTTTTGGAGTGGAAAACCCTCTCTGGGTAGAAAAACCACTCATGAAGTGCCTCACTGGCTTAACTTTTAAAACTTCTTACAAAGCCTCACTGGCTAAATGTCTCACTAACAATTGAGAGGTCTTACTAACCTTCAAGCCTCACTGGCATACTGTGCCTCACTGGCAAACCAAATCACCAACAAAAGTAATAAACAAATCAGAGGAATACTCTGTTTCCATTCAATACAAAACATTTCTTCTCTCATATGTGTCTGTTAAATGGCCATTTTATTCAAAATCAATCCTATATCTGGATCCCCTCAACAACACTGTAAATTAATCCTGTATTCTGATCCATTCAATAACACTTTCTTATTTTGTATGTTTCATCTCTGTATTTCAAGACATGCTATCAATGCACCTGAACAAACATTATATATAAATTGAATGTCTTTTCACCTTTCATCTTCTGTATATTTCATCTCTGTCAAATTATGAAGTTGCATTAATACCAAGACTCTTGATGTTCCTCTTCTCTGCAAAACAACATCCATCCATTGCAATGACTAATCATATTCCTCTATCTGCAAAAACCATTTTCCTGCAAGAACACAATATCTAAATGCAAACAAAATCAATTTAATTTTCTTCTTTGTACAAATTCCTTCAATAATTTTTTTTTTCTTATATCTCAAATTTACAGAACCCTTCAATCTTCTCCTTCACATTCTTCATCTTCAAAAATCATTTTGCCTTGTATAAAGCCTTCATAAAAAATCTTTTCAAAACTCTTGATCTTCTCTATAAAAATAAACTCTTGATCTTCTCTGCAAAAATACATTTCCAAAAACTTGATCTTCAAAAAAAACTTCAATTCTCACACAAAAATATGTCTCCAAAAATCTCTTTCATATTCTTCAAATCCCCTTAAAAATTTCTACATAAAAATCTTTCATCAAAAAGACTCCTTGAAAAAAAATCTCCTTAAAAAAAAACAACTCCTTAATATTTGCCTTAAAAAACAACTCCTTAAAATCTGCCTTAAATTTCTTTTCAAAAGACTAAAATTCTAATAATAGTCTTTTCTTAAAAAGGCACATCCACTATTTCCTCCAAGGCACGTGGGAGAGTTTTAAAAAAAAAATTAGTAATAAATCTTCAATAAAGATCTCCAAAAAAAGAATGCTTTTAAAAGCACTCCCAAAGCTTTATTTTGGAAAGCTAAAAGATAGGCTAAAAAAATCTTTTTTAAGACTTTCTAACCATTCGTGCCCCACACAAATTTGTGCCCACCTTTTTCTCAATGCATATATAAAAATTTATTATTATTATTATTTTAATGTCATAAGGATATAACATTTTGGAGCCAATAAAATAAAGTTTCTAATATTTAAAACCATATTATGGCTTATGCGTACTCCCCTTAAATATTTGATACTCATGAGTTTATTTTATAAAATCATTCTAACTTTAAATATGACCCTATGCATTTTGATCAATGCTCTTCATAAATTAAATAAGGATATTCAATGCATTTTTGAGTCTTATATCTGCTCCCCTAAAGTCATAAAGATTTATATGACTTATTTGATGGCTTGACATGGAGAACACCATACTATCAACACTGAAATCATTAGATGATCAGCATCTCCCTATTTATATGAACACCATAAAACCATAAGTTAGCATCAAACATCACTTAACCAACTCCTTCAAACACCAAGTATGATCAAGAATGAACCAGTATGAACACCAAACCATGAAGATATCCTGATGACATCACTTATCAATCACTGATCCTGATGACATGAACAACTCCTGCCAATACCAACACCTTTTTGACATCAATGACAATCTATTACCATCAATATCCCCCTTTGTCATTGATGGCAAAACCACCTGATGCAATTTTTCTTTCTCCCCCTTTTTTACATCGGATGACAAAGACTATTATCTCCCCCTAAGAAAATAACTTCACTGAAAGATGTTAAAGCTTGATCATAACATTTACAAACACATTGTATTATGAGGGCTTTGAAGACATAAACTCCTATTATCTTGTTATCTTCAACCAAAAAAAATGAGAACCACTTACCAAAATCTTTGATACCACTTATATGACAATACCACTTCTTATTACAATACCACTATGAAGATGAAGACTGACATACTCCTGATGAAATCACATGTGATTGAAAGACAAACAATTGTTCTTCAAACAACACTTCTTGACCCACATGACAAATCTCCAATGAAACTATTTGCTCCCACTGTGTTGAATACCACTGGCAATTCAATATAATATCACTTTTTGACACAACACCAAAATGATGAACAAGACATATCTCTTTGATTAACTGATGAACTTGAAGAAGAACAAGGTACCACCATCAATTTCATAAGCGACTCTAGATGTCATAGCTTGACATACATACCTTACCACTTCAAAACAAGAGGCACACAATTTTCACATACCTTTCTAAACCATATTAATGAGGAAGAACATGTCAAATTAATATACCAATGATCACTTCTAAATGAACATTCATTCTGCAACAAAGAATGAGGATCATCCTCCTGCACAAGATACCTTTTGCAATCACAATGTCAAATCTGATATCACATCTAAAATAAACTGCAATCAACAAGAATTTCTGTATCTTGACTTTATCATTCTAATCAACCCATCAAGACTAAACACCAAGTTCTTCCTACAACAACACTTCACATTTTCTAAAACATATCAAGCACACTTTGAATTACAACATCATGACAACTCAACAAGATATGAACAAGATATAAAAGGATCAAAATCACTCAACATCAACAAACTCTTTGTGCAGAGAACTATTGAACATCTTATCAACAACATGTATGCATTATGACATCATGAACCATTGATCACGTATTTCATTGACATGCACCTCCTAAAACCTTTTGGGGATAATTGATGAAACAAGAACAACTCCCCCTAACTTCATGCTATCTATTATGCAATTGATGAAGTGACTTGTGCAAGATGCACAAACTTAGAATCTGATTTTTCTTTACTATCTTTTTGCTTCCAAACTTTCACAGGAGTTTTCTTCTGTTCATGTTTCTTCATCCAAATCTTTTCAACCTTATTCTTTTTCAAATCTATCAAACCAGATGATGCTGTTCGTCCATACATTCTGCAACTATATGCTTTGTGACCAGGAAAGTGACACTTGAAACATACAACATTAGCATTTCTTATTGAAGCAAATTGATTTCTTCTGCAATTAATTGCCTTGTGTCCAAAGTGATCACAAGTATAACAATAACCATTAAATGAATAGTTATACCTGTACATGTATGCTTGTCTTATAGGAGCAGGTTTTCTGAAAATCCTTCTTTGATTGTGCACTTTTCTTTCAGGAGCAGCAGGCTGATCAATTTTTCTTCTAGGTGTTTCTCTGACTTTGGAACACTCTCCTTCTTCATATCCAAGTCCAGTAGTGTCTCCATATAGTTTTTGCTTTCCCAACATCTCATATAACTTGGTGGTGCTCTTTTCAAACTCATTATTTCTTTTTGATAGAACTTTGAGACTTTCAATATTTTTTCTCAAGGTAATAATTTCAGCTTCAAGTTTTATGCGTTCAAAAGATTTTACTTCATTTTCAGATTTAGCAAAATCTATCATTCTCTTGGCCTCTTCAATCTCAATCTTTAGGCTTGTAATCAATTTTTCTGAATCATCAATTTGTGTTTTTAAACTCACAGTTTGACTTCTTGCCTCTTCAAGTTCAGAGAGTGCTTTGTCTTTGAGGTCTTTTTCTTGGTGTAGTTGCAATTGTAATTTTTGGTTCTCCTTTTTATATTTCCTGAGTTCACTTAGAGCACATATGAGCTCTCCTTCTATATCAACTTCAAACTCTTGTTCATCATCACTTATAATGTGATCTTCTTCTTCTAAATCTGATTGAGTCTCATGTCCTTCATGTGAGAGTTTTTTATCATTGTCACTTCTTTTTCAGGAGCATAAATTTTTATCAACTTCTTCCACATATCCTGTGATGTTTCACAGTGCATAACTTTACAAGAAACATCATTAGGTAGAGTAGACAATATAGCTTTCTTTGCAATATAGTTACATTCAAAAGCTTCTTTGTCATTTGCAGTAACATAATACCCATTCTCAACTGACATCAAAACACCATATCCTAAAGAGGATAAGTAAATCTGCATTCTCATACACCAAACTGGGAAATTTAAACCATCAAACAAAGGAGCATCTAAAATCTTTTCTTCTAATACAATACTTGACTCAACTTGTGAGACATATCTATCAACATCTGAATTTGATAAAGATAGGGATTTTTGTGTCTTTTGACCAGAATGAATTTTGACATTTTTCATGCTCTTATTTCTTCTACACTTACCCATTGAACTCCACACACAGGACCTACCCAAGCTGATTAAGCTTCTAAAGGGAACGTGGCTCTGATACCAATTGTAGGAGTCAATGACAACACTGAGAGGGGGGGTGAATCAGTGTTGTGTAAATTCTTATCTTTTGCAAACTTTACAAAACAAGTAGAAAGAAAGACATTAAAGATCTATTGAGCTCATATGCACAAGGCTGATAGTGAAAGATGTGAACCAAAAACTTATAAACAAAACACAAATATGTACACATAGAGACAAATTATAACACAGAAATTTTTGGAGTGGAAAACCCTCTCTGGGTAGAAAAACCACTCATGAAATGCTTCACTGGCTTAACTTTTAAAACTTCTTACAAAGCCTCACTGGCTGAATGTCTCACTGACAATTGAGAGGTCTTACTAACCTTCAAGCCTCACTGGCATACTGTGCCTCACTGGCAAACCAAATCACCAACAGAAGTAATAAACAAATCAGAGGGATACTCTGTTTCCATTCAATACAAAACATTTCTTCTCTCATATGTGTCTATTAAATGGCCATTTTGTTCAAAATCAATCCTGTATCCGGATCCCCTCAACAACATTGTAAATTAATCCTGTATTCTGATCCATTCAATAACACTTTCTTATTTTGTATGTTTCATCTCTGTATTTCAAGACATGCTATCAATGCACCTGAACAAACATTATATATAAATTGAATGTCTTTTCACCTTTCATCTTCTGTATATTTCATCTCTGTCAAATTATGAAGTTGCATTAATACCAAGACTCTTGATGTTCCTCTTCTCTGCAAAACAACATCCATCCATTGCAATGACTAATCATATTCCTCTATCTGCAAAAACCATTTTCCTGCAAGAACACAATATCTAAATGCAAACAAAATCAATTTAATTTTCTTCTTTGTACAAATTCCTTCAATAAATTTTTTTTTCTTATATCTCAAATTTACAGAACCCTTCAAACTTCTCCTTCACATTCTTCATCTTCAAAAATCATTTTGCCTTGTATAAAGCCTTCATAAAAAATCTTTTCAAAACTCTTGATCTTCTCTATAAAAATAAACTCTTGATCTTCTCTGCAAAAATACATTTCCAAAAACTTGATCTTCAAAAAAAACTTCAATTCTCACACAAAAATATGTCTCCAAAAATCTCTTTCATATTCTTCAAATCCCCTTAAAAATTTCTGCATAAAAATCTTTCATCAAAAAGACTCCTTGAAAAAAAATCTCCTTAAAAAAAAACAACTCCTTAATATTTGCCTTAAAAAACAACTCCTTAAAATCTGCCTTAAATTTCTTTTCAAAAGACTAAAATTCTAATAATAGTCTTTTCTTAAAAAGGCACATCCACTATTTCCTACAAGGCACGTGGGAGAGTTTTAAAAAAAAAATTAGTAATAAATCTTCAATAAAGATCTCCAAAAAAAGAATGCTTTTAAAAGCACTCACAAAGCTTTATTTTGGAAAGCTAAAAGATAGGCTAAAAAAATCTTTTTTAAGACTTTCTAACCATTCGTGCCCCACACAAATTTGTGCCCACCTTTTTCTCAATGCATATATAAAAATTTATTATTATTATTATTTTAATGTCATAAGAATATAACATTTTGGAGCCAATAAAATAAAGTTTCTAATATTTAAAACCATATTATGGCTTATGCGTACTCCCCTTAAATATTTGATACTCATGAGTTTATTTTATAAAATCATTCTAACTTTAAATATGACCCTATGCATTTTGATCAATGCTCTTCATAAATTAAATAAGGATATTCAATGCATTTTTGAGTCTTATATCTGCTCCCCTAAAGTCATACAGATTTATATGACTTATTTGATGGCTTGACATGGAGAACACCATACTATCAACACTGAAATCATTAGATGATCAGCATCTCCCTGTTTATATGAACACCATAAAACCATAAGTTAGCATCAAACATCACTTAACCAACTTCTTCAAACACCAAGTATGATCAAGAATGAACCAATATGAACACCAAACCATGAAGATATCCTGATGACATCACTTATCAATCACTGATCCTGATGACATGAACAACTCCTGCCAATACCAACACTTTTTTGACATCAATGACAATCTATTACCATCATGGAGGTGGTGGAGAGGGGGATGGTGGTGAAGGAGACTTGTGATAGTATGGAGGAGGAGGAGATGGAGATGGTGGTGGTGGGGATTTATAATAGTATGGTGGAGGAGGAGATGGGGAAGGTGGTGGTGGGGACTTATAGTAGTATGGTGGTGGTGGAGAGGGGGGTGGTGGTGGAGGAGACTTGTAATAGTATGGAGGACGAGGAGATGGAGATGGTGGTGGTGGGGATTTATAATAGTATGGTGGAGGAGGAGATGGAGAAGGTGGTGGTGGGGACTTATAGTAGTATGGAGGTGGTGAAGAAGGGGATGGTGGTGGAGGAGACTTGTACTAGTATGGAGGAGGAGGAGATGGGGATGGTGGTGGTGGAGATTTATAGTAGTATAGTGGAGGAGGAGATGGGGAAGGTGGTGGTGGTGACTTATAGTAATATGGGGGTGGTGGAGAGGGAGATGGTGGTGGTGGAGATTTGTAGTAGTATGGAGGAGGAGGAGATGGTGATGGTGGTGGTGGGGATTTATAATAGTATGGTGGGGGAGGTGAAGGAGATGGCGGAGGTGGGAACTTGTAGTAGTATGGAGGAGGAGGAGAGGGAGATGGAGGTGGAGGTGACTTATAATAATATGGAGGAGGAGGAGATGGGGATGGTGGTGGTGGAGATTTATAATAGTATGGTGGTGGATGTGGAGAATTGTAGTAATATGGAGGATGGGGAGATTTGTAATAATAAAGAGGTGAAGGAGATGAAAAATGATCCTATTCAGCTGCAGCCAAGGCCACCATAGAAAGCACCAATGCAGTTAAAAATGCCATAGTATCCAAATTTTGTGCCCTGCCCACAACCATTACTGCTGCTGCAGTGCGGTGCAGTGTAGTGATTTCATGAGGTTCTGGGGGAGTGTTTTATATGTACTGATGTACTTATTTTTCCGCGTGAGCGACCCAGTCAAGTGGAACGTGTCCCGGCCGTCTAGCCTTTGGAACAATTCTTGATGTCTAGCGTTTGGAACAATTCTCTGCAATTGAGCTGTACAGCTGGGGATGTGCCAGGTGTCAAGTCGCTCGTTGAAATTGGCAATGATTAGGAGTTGAAGCCGTCAAGCATGAGCTATTTACATTGACTTTAGTTCATTCGTCTTTGTTTTAAGATGAAGAAAAACTTGATATCCCATATAAAAACTGATAGCAGTGACCAAATTAAATCTTCTAATTCACACTACAAAGTAGATAAATCTCCTGTAATCAGGATTCATTTGAACTCTATGAGGAGATTAGATAAATTAAACAGTTCTTTACATTTTATATCAGTGAGGGATTAGAACTGATTTAATAAGAATAGATATGTGGGGTCGTCCTTTGGCTTTTGGTAGCTGGGGAAGCCGGCCTTAACTTTTCAAAGAGAACATTCGAGGCGCAGTCTTATATGCATATCGGAGATTTATGTCGTCACTTACTATCCGACAACGAAAGACCTGCATCTCAATAACTACAATAACAATCCGTACGCACTATTCTGGTAGGTATATTTAGAGTTGGTCTGCAAAAACTGCACGTTGCTAAACTGGAGGAAAGTAGGAAGAGGGATTACACGATTTTAAGTTTAATTATTTCAGACTTGATAAGATAGACTCGTGGTATTTAAATATCTAAAATATTTTTTAGGAATAAGAATTTGGGATTGATAAATATCTAAAAGTTAAATGTTGTAATGTAAATAAGTAAAACAAAGCACTTAGCTTTTAGTTTAATGTAGAATCTATTTTTTACCAGGTATTTTAGACCTATTCGTTTTTTCATTAGAAATTTAGGATATATTAGTTGAGTGCATTAGAATCAGTAACATTTTTTTTCTTCATGGGTTATTTCTCCAAACACAATTTTAACCCGTGCAATTATGAAATTTGACCCTTTCCCACAAATTTGATATGTGACAATTGTCAGTCTTTGAAAATGTTTGCCTTCATTTTTGAACTTGCACAAAAATTTAGTTATTTATTCAAAAGTTTACATGCAATATAATAACATCTCCCTCATGTCAAACCCCATAAGGATGTGAAGTCAATGAATTTAAACAATGATAGAAGACAACAATCAATCATCTAGTATGTGCTACAATGTTAATGTAGTGCAAATGTCACTAGATAATTCTTTTTGGGCCCATTAGTGTATGCAATATGTGTTCATTCCACGGATTCATTAGTTGTTCCAAATCATTTAGGCTATGTCCTTAAATATAATAGTCTAGCATGTAATTCAAATATTATTTTTGTCATGTTAACTCACAATGTCTTGATGGAGGGAAAAGAATAGGTCCAAATTTTGAAATTGAAATTTACAAGAGATGTGGTCTTTTTTTATAATTGTGCATCTCAATAGTGTGATTTGTACAACTGTGGATCTAATCCTAGACGAGGAGTGGATAAACATAAGGATCAAGTCTACACCCTAGGAATAAATGGAAATGTGATAGCCTAGGATGAAGTTATTTGTCAACATCAATTTGAAATGCATTGTTTAGTGTACTAGTCTTTACATTAGGGACAAATGGAAAAGTGCAAGGTATGTACTTTTAAACCCCCCCAGACTTTGACTTGCATGTGAGCTACCACAAAGATGCATATCTGATGCGTGCAGGAAGGGCACAACCTTCTAACTGCTGCAAACTCTTAAACCACTTATGCAACAGAAAGGAATAGACCAAGCTATTATTGCAAACTCACATACAAATCTATAAGAAATATTTAAAAGAACATAGAGAATGGAAGCATAAACTATCTCACAAATTCATTGAACAATCTCCTTTCAAGTGTACAATCAAACTACAATATTCTAAAGATGAGAACCTCTGAAACTACAAACATACTACAACCATATGGTCTGCTCAAAGTCACCACAAATCAGATTTCAAATAGTACAACAATCTGCAAACTTCTTCCTTCCTTCTTCAATCTACGATCTGCCAACTACCTGCAAAATTCACTCCAAAATCTTCAAGTGAAGACAACTAAAATACCACTTGGTTGTTTATGCAAAACCACCTTCAAACCTGCAACAAACATGCAAATTCACTTCCTTCTCACCTGCTACACCCAAGGCTAGCACTCGTCAAAAACTGCAAACACCACTATGCATCATTGCAAAAACAATGCATCTGTAGAGACTCTTCAACCTATGAGGCCCAATTCTTTTGGTGATGTTCAATCATCATCAAACCTACAATAAAACATTTGTGATGGACATCTTCATCACATACTACTCCCTTCTGAGTCTCTCCTT
Organism: Cunninghamia lanceolata; assembly: GCA_027924645.1. Lineage (NCBI taxonomy): Eukaryota > Viridiplantae > Streptophyta > Pinopsida > Cupressales > Cupressaceae > Cunninghamia > Cunninghamia lanceolata. The sequence goes on along the minus strand of BSBN01000114.1, from coordinate 7,773,030 downwards.
CCCAAATACTTGCAAAAATCAACTTCTCTCACAATTCCTACTGAGTGACTAGCTCCAAAAATTGTCAATTCTCCCATTTATGCCAAATCTCCATTTTTTTTTGCTGTAGCTTCCATTTGCAATGTCCCAACATGATGAAATACTTTAAAATAAAATATTAAATGCTCCAAAAGTATCTTAAAATCCACCTCCAAGAATTTGCCAAAAATTACAAACTTGCAAGATTTGTCTCCTAGAAAATAGGAAGCAAATGTAACTCTCACTTGAATGTGGCACCCACGATTTGCATGCCTATATTTTTTTTGCCCAATATTTGCATGCTTTCATTTTAGGGATAGGAATATTTTCCATGACTTTATCTCCAAAATCCTATGCCTTGCTTTGTCCAATAACGAGTTGTCATGAAATGACAAGGATGAAGATGCCACCTAGACTAGCCATTACACCAAAAATTACAAAATGAAGGCCAATAATTACTTACAACAATTTGTCCTGTTATTATATTTACCAACTCCTAACCAAACAACCTAAGGAAAATTCAAAAGTTAAAATAAAATGAATGACAAATCTTTTTGGTGATGTCCTATGGACTCGGATGCTCATGCATCAATGCCAAAGTAAAACAAAAACACAACATAAAGTAAGTATTTAGGCACTTATAAAATGATATAATTATTGAAGTATATGCTAGTTTAGTATACATTCCCATGAATTGAGGGCTCTATATAAAGACCTACAATCAAATAAAGGAGATCTAATAAGTAGAATCTATTAATCATTTTAAAAATAATCATAGTTACATAAGTAAAAACTACCTACAAACAAAAGTATAGAATAAGATAATTCTCAATGGTAAATAAAAAGGATATTACTCAAATCCCTATATAATAAACAATACGACCAAGAGTATAATAAGAACTATATATAATGATAACTAACATGAGACTAGATAAGAAACTAAAATGATATTGTGCTCAACAACTAAAATGATACTACACTTATCAACTATAAAACTAAATAAACATGTGATAGTGCATATGTTCTTGATATGTAATAGAATGACATTAGCAGCCTTGTCTTCTCCCTTCCAATTAGTCATGTGCACAAAATGCAATTAATTTGGAAGACGAAGAATAAATAAGAATGAACATATAACCAACATATAATATATCATCTAGGTCACCAAATTATAAGATAATGTGGTATGTTATGAAAGCAAAAAGAGGGTTAAGAAACCACATTATACACAACATTTCCCCAAGTGAGTGTCATAGGTCAGTGTGACAGAAGATTTGAGTACAAGATAGGGATTTTATAAGCATAGACAATAGCTGAGGTGTTGTCACAATAATTAATAAGAAATGGTCAAAATCATCATGTTAGCATAAAGATTAATAATTAGAAATCTAGAGACTTTGAGCATGGTCATCTTAGCATGTCATGTGATCATTATGGAGAAAAAGATCTTGTTAGTCAATCATGTGATTAAAATATTAGTTATAATCATTAGAAAGATGTACATGATAAAAAAATGTGATTCTAAGTGAACCTATTGTGAACAAGATTTTGGAATAAGAAGAAACAATCTTGTGGATCAATAAAAGAATTTGAATATAAATCATGTAAGTGGTGGAATTCAAAAAGGAATAACCCACAAAAGTAGTAAAATATAAATTAATGATGTTAACAAGATATTTCAAAGGCTTTCCATCAAGGTGGTTAAACCAAAGGAGCATGTACCATATTTAGAAGAGATAATTTAAATCACCCCTACCAATTGGGTTTAAATGTTCATCATAATTCTCCTTTGGCATTTCTACTTTTAGAATTGGCCTCAAAGACTAGGTCACTAATCTCTAAATTGTGTTTAAAGATACCTTTATTATAGGTAGTTTTAATTGGTTTTGATAGACACAAAGATTGTCTAAGGAATGAACATGTTGTCTGTCAAGTTTTTTAGTGTTTGAATGCATTGCTATCAATGATACCCTATTTAGGGATATCTACAAATATGAGACTTCTAACTCAAGTGGTGTAGTGGCTATGTATAAGCTATTTATATAAGTGATGTATACGTGATGAGACTTCTAACCCATAGAGTAAATATAAGCTATGTATGATAATTACTACCATGATTAGCAACTATTTTTCTCAAAACCCTGAGATGTTTTATTGGTAACTTCTACTTGACCATTACATTATGGATATTATAGAGAAAATAAGAGACATTGAATCAGATTTATCTATAAGATTATTCACTACCCTATTTTATAAAAATGTTCTATTATTTCTAATAATATTAGAGGGTTAGCATAACTACTTAGATATACACAATAAATTAAAATTGAGAAATTTTGGCCCCTATATAATTGTTAAGATATTTGATTCAAGAAATGAATATGAAGTAGAGATAATAGAAGGGTTGGGCATATCTCAAGTATTTTACATTGCAATCTATCTCTATGAGTATCATAAGAAGAATCAATAGACAATACTACAAAAATGCAATGGCAAAGATAGATATTTCCATAAAAAAAGGGGAGATTGAGGAAATATTGGACAATAGAAATCGAAGAAACACTAGGAATAGGTAGTATGAGGAATATTTGGGTAAATTGAGAGGCAAACCGGAAGAAGACTCACACCAAATTTCTAGGGGTGAGGTAGACCATCTTAGTTTCCCTCTAGTCATTGAAAAGTGATGGACACAATTTTTAAACAACCTTGAGTGTCTAATGCAAGAGTATCCTAGGGTATAAGATAAATCTTGCATCAACCAAAAATATTTTTTTTCACTTTGTTTGTTTGTTTGAAGGTTTCTTATCACCAATAAGTCACTGAAGAATCTGCCATAGATCACCACAAATACATATTAGGTATCATGGTTTGGATAGTATGTTTTATGATAATTCACCCACAAAATGTCCATGTTTTAGGAGATTTAGATCACCAATAGGACATAACTTGGTTTCTAAACCTTCATCAAGCTAGCAAGCTCACACAATTTTAGTATTCTTCACTTGCAGTAGGTTTCTCAAAATTTGGTCCAAAATAGGAACACATATGAAGATACATTAGATCCAAGAAAAATTATGATGAGCATTGTACAAAGATTTTTCATTTTGTTTTCACCACATTTGAGTAAGGAACTTATTTAAACATTAGTTGACTACACATTTCATGTGCCATAGAGCTTTGTGCAACCTTGTTGTCGATGCAGACCATCTTTGAGGCTTGAGATCACTATGTACATTACCTATGATCATTTGAAGATATCATGGAGTGAGTGAGAAAGAGATTGGGGTCAAAGAAAAGAGTGTGAACATGAGGATGAGTGTCCAAAATGGAGTATGATATTTGTTAGTGCTAAACTTTATCTTATATTACTTATTCTATGTATTATAATTAGCATATGGCTTTAAGCTAGCTTAGTTGGCTAGGTGTCAACTTGGAGAGTTGTGTCAAACTTTCCAAGCTATGTACTCAGGGATTTGGCGCAAACCTCAAAACCTCACAAGTCTTTGAAAACCCTAGGACCAAGGGAACTTGAGTCTGGGGGTTTGGGGGTGTTAGACAGGGCTGCTCCACGTGTTTCTAGTTCAGTGGTTAGGGCATTTTCTCAAGGAGAGGGTAACCTCTGGAATCAGTCTATCCACCTCCTAAACTCTCCTTCAGTGTCAGATCTCAAGCTGCATATGGAGAGTTTAGTGGAAGCTCAGGGTTTGATTTGGTAGGGTTTTAATCAGGAGGGACCTAACGCTACAGAAGGTGGGTTGGTTTTTGTAAACCCTAAGTGGTATAAGGGGATACTGAGGCGCAGGCAGGTTCAGAGGTCGAGGCATGTGCAGACGAAAAAACTCACCTTGATCCTTCCGAATAATGCAAAGGAAAAGATGCCAATTGTAGCTAAAGTGCAATGTTTAGGAGGCAATCAGGATGACATAAGGGTGGATAACATTAGAAAGAAAGGGATCTCCTCGGCTCAAGAGGATTCTAAATTAGAACACCACAAGCTTGGTACTCTCTTCACAAACAAAGATGGGAGTGATGGCTATTACGGTGGGCTTCAAAGCAACAGAGAGCAGTACAACCCCACAACCATGCCTTTGTTATGGTCTTCAGAGCTCTATATAACTAAGCTCATGAACTTAAAAAAGAGAATGGAATTTGTCAAATTAAAAGGGCAGCTTGAAGAGTTTAAGCTAAAGGAAGTGATAGAGGCTAGGCGAAATCTGGAGGTAGAAAACAAAAGGTTGAAAGAACAAGATTTAAACCTCCAAGGCAATATTGAAAGGGGGCAGCAAGAGCTGTTCAATCTAAAACATGAACTAGATCAGATGAAAACAACAAATAGAATGAGCCCAGAGTCAAAGACAGTTGATGATGCACCTCACCTGGAAGAAATTCAATCAGTGTTGGCAAGCATGGAGCTTTGCGAAAGCCAACTGAAAGACTAGCTAGAAAAGGCCAAGTCATCGGTACAAGTCATAAATGGGGCCTCAAATGAAGAATTCATTGAGAAACATATAAAAAAACAAATGAGAGAAGAAAAAGATAAGCACGACAGGGCTGTAAATCTCATCATTAAGGGTCTAAAAGACTTTGGTGAGAAGGAGAGAACTGATATTCTAGCGTGAGACTTCTTTAAAGACCAACTGTAATGGGTTGGCTATATTCAGCAAGTGAGTAGGATTGGGAAGCTAACAAAAGAAAGGAATAGGCATGTTAAAATAGTCTTGAGAAACATGAAAGACAAGAATGCAATCCTCATAAAAAGAGGCTTGCTTAGAGGCACCCATATCTTCTTAGATGAAGATTTGACATTTGCTCCACGAGAAGAGACAAGGAAAGAATGGGAGAAGGTGAAGGCAACAAGAGAGGCAGGAAGTGGGCTTGGCTAAAAAATGGGAAAGCCCAAATTAGCGAGTGTTTGTCACACAAGAAATAGGGAGTCGGGGCCCCACACGAGTATCTACAATTAGTAAGCTAGAATTGTAGAGGTTACCCATGGAGAAGGGGACCAGGGTTGGGGCCCATTGCGGAAGGGAAGGATATTATTATTATTACGGAAACACATGAGCACGATGGTTGTAGAGTTCCAGATTTTGATGGATTCAGCAAATTTTCTGTTTGGAACAAAGGGACCGTGACTGGGAAAGGGCATGGAGGGGTTACAATGTTAGTTTGGAATCTGTGGAGTGGTATGGTAAAATTGGAAAAAGAGGACCCAAATAAGTAGTTCATTTGGCTGAGTTTAATGGATAAAGGAGTCTCAATCAAGGTGGCAGTGTGTTACTTTGCTCCTAAAAACTCCAAGTTCTATAGGAAGAGAAAACTAGATAGCGAAGACCCTTTTGCTGCTTTAAAGAAAGACATTTCTGTCTTTAGCATGGTGGGAGACATAGTGCTTATAGGGGATTTTAATGCCAGAACTGCAAACAACTAGTGCTTGTAGTTGGACAACGAAGAAGGGGTGGACAACAACCCCTTATGGCTTGAAGAGAGGGATGACCAGTGGTGGGATAGATCTTCTAATGACTGTAATGAAATTGTAACTCATTTTGGAGCTGAGCTTCTTGGCCTCTGCAGTTTGTATAATTGAGTTATTTGTAATGGTATGAAATTTTGGCCGAAGTCAGGGGGCATCACTTGCAAAACTTATAATGGGCAAAGTGTTGTAGACTATGTAATTTGTTCACAGGGTTTGCTACCCAGGTTGCTAGAGTTAATTGTTGAGATTTGTCCCATAGAGTTGAAGTCAGATCATATGCCTCTACATGTTAAGCTAGGCATCTTCACTAGCAGCCAGCATCTCGGGCAAAGCCAAATCAGTCAAAAGAAAGCTGGCATGCAGGGAAAGGTCTTGATAAGTCACAAAAATCAAGAGATTTTTGGTGCTGCTCTTGAACAACACCTTCGGGAGGCAAAAGAACACACAAGAGGAAAAGAAAACAACACTTCAGGACATTATATTAGTAGCAGTCTATTGGTTCCTTTATTGCACAAGGCATTGGAGGTTTGCAAGAGATCTCAACCTAAGAAGGGGTTTCAAATACCTTCCCATCGAATCTGTGGTATGATGAAGAATGCAAGGAGGCAAAAAGATCCATCAAAAGGGAAGAAGGCTGACAAAGATAGCAAGAAAAAATATGAGTAGCTGTTAAAATCTAAAAAAGAGAGCTATGTGACTATAGGAGGGCAAAATTAATATCCTTGGGTAAGAACAACCCGAGAGGCTTTTGGAGAGAGCTTCGACAAAAGATAAAACAAACTAAAAATAATATCATGGGTGGCCAATGGTTAGAGTATGCAAAGCTTTTGTACGAGAGGACACAGTCGAAAGGTAAACCTCCCATAGTTAGCACGTTTATTGAGCTCTTCTCAGTAGAAGACATCAAATAGGGTATTATGAAATTAGCTCGTGGTAAAGCTCAAGACATTGACAGGTTGCAAGCTGAATTTCTAAAGTGGGTCGCTGATCTTCTCACCCCACACATCAAATAGATCTTTAACAGTGTCACTCGTGAGGGCTTCCCAACTGAGTGGACAACGAGTGTGGTTATTCCTCTTTTTAAAAGTGGGGATGTAATAACCCATCTAATTACCGTACGATTATGGTCAATTCTCTTCTTGGAAAACTTTACGGGAGCATAATTGAGTGCAGAATCAGTAACTGGGATGAAATAGAAGGTAAAAGAGCTAAAGAGCAGGCAGGTTTTAGGCCAAAGTACTCTACCATTGATCATTGTGTGACTCTAAGGCACCTCATTGAGAATGTGTGGGACACCCAAAGGGGGAAGCTTTCTGTTACTTCGTTGATTTCAAAAAAGCCTTTGACAAGCTCCCTAGGGACAAACACTGGAGAAGGATGGAGGAGCTCGGGGTTCCAGATGAGTATCAGGTGGTAGTTCATAAGCTTTATGAGATGGTCAGGGCTAAAATCAGAACAAAGGAGGGTTTGTCTGATTGCTTTGGTAGTGACATTGGGGTCAAACAGGGTTGCCCCCTCTCCCCCACCCTGTTCGACTTATACATAGATAAACTTGAAGAGTGGTTAAACACAGCTAATGGTGAAGGCATACGGCTGTCTCTTTATGTGGTGAAGTTGCTTCTATATGCCAATGATCTTATTTTAATAGCTAAAACTACCAATGGTCTAAGGGCGTATTTAAAGGCTTTAGAGCTCTTTTTCCAAGAGGTGGGAATGCAGGTTAATACTAGTAAGACTAAGGTCATGATTTTCTCATTAAAAAGGAAGAAGTAGCATCTTAATTTCATTTTTGAATTAACATGCTGGAAATAGTAGATGAGTACAAGTATTTGGGGGTTGACTTTCACAATGGGCTCTGTTGGGAGACCTGTAGGGCAAAAAGGATCCTTGGTGGATGGAGAGCCTCATGCCTGCTTCAGAACAGGTGTAGGAAGGTTGAACTTTGGGATTGGAAAACCAAGAAAACTCTTTTTGGTTTGCTAGTCACTCCAGTTGTTTTATATGGTTGTGAGGTTTGGGGAAGTAGCATGTCAAATTAGAAGTGGAAGCAACTTGAAAGAATTCAGAAACACTTTATCACTAGCAGTTTTAAAGTCAAATCCACAGTCCCTTATGAGATTCTCTTGGTTGAGGTAGGTTCTTTCCTGTTAGAGGCTTCGGTAATTATAAGGTTGCTAAGCTACTTAAAGAAGGTGGAAAATATGGATACTTTTCGGTGGCCCAAAATGGTGGTGGGAGATAGATTACACTATAGGGAGAAGACGTGGATGGAGCAAAACAAGTGGGTGAGCAAGTGGGACATTAGGTGGCAAGAATGTCCTAAAAATAAGGAGGAAATAAAAAAGTTTGTGCTAGATAAATTGACGACTGCCATGTGGACCAAACACAATGGGCGAAAAAAAGATCATTATCTAAGAGAGTTTAATCCCACGTGGGCACATGGTGAAAAAGACTATGTGAGGGCGGATCTCAAAGGCAAAGCGAGGATTCTTGTTGCCCAGTTGAGGACTGGGTCCCATCACCTTAGATGTGAGACTGATAGGTGGACGATTCCCAAGGAAGAGTGGGCTGAAAGAACCTGCATTTTCTGCAGCAAAGGTGTTGTTGAAACAGAATGGCATTTCATCACTGAATGTGCTACCTATGTGGATATAAGAAACTAATATGAAAACAGTTGGAAGGTGAATAGTCTTAGTGAGCTTTTTGTGGAAAAACGGATTCGCAGCACGGCTGGTTTGCTGGTCAAGATCCATAGCAGGAGAGTTGACCTAGAAAAGAGTTTGAAAATGCAATGATTCGCTGTGTTCTGGGTCCCTTAGACTGATCTGTCTCGTGGACGTTATTAAAATCTTTCATTCATTCATTCAATCACTTCAAATTTGTTATTAGCATTCGTCTTATAGATTCTGCAAATTCTTATATGGTATGAGAGAAAATAAGTTAGATTATTGGTTTTTTTTTTATAAAGTCCGACTCATCTAAGGTTGTTTTCCCCCCTTTTTTTAGCAATGCTTTTGATCTGATTACTTTTGTTGTTAAAAGCAAGTTCCAACGTCTGTGAAGGACTTTTTTTGCTACGTTGGAGTTCCAGTGACGCATTTGGAGGCAGGACAGAAAGAGCTCATTGGCAGAGGTCATTGGGTGGAGGGATGCCATTCAGTAGCGCCCAACAGGAAAGGCAAGTCGTTTTTGAACGCTGCCCCAGAACGGCAGCAGAAAGGCATGACTAGCATGGAAAAACTCTGTTTCTAGGCAGCGTATTTGAGCTCTGTTTTGCAAGGAGCGGCTCTATTTTGAGAGACATCTTTGTTTAGGTGCTTTTATTGGTTGATCACGTCCCATATCTGGCAAATTTGGCATAACAACCAGTTCTCTTTCTTGGTGTTTTCCTGTCCTCCGTAGCAAGGCCGCAAGCCTCCACAACAGGCTACTAACCTCCAAAAGAAGTCATTGGTCTCTCTCAAATCAGGTGCATTTTGACTGTTTTCTCTGTTGCCTATTCTCTCACGCAGGTCAAGAAGAAAGCAAACAGAGGGGAAGCTTTGTTCTTCATTTCTTTTGGCTATGTGTGTGTGCAGAGATAGTGGGACGCCCTCAATCAGGCCTGTTTGCGTCCATATCTTACCCGACCCAGCATAGAGCGCATAGTCACCCATGCAAGCGGCTCACACACCCATGGTAAGGTCTTGTGTAGCACAGACAACATTTGGGTGAGCATATTTGAGCAAAGAAGCCACAGAGCAGCGTCCAACGCTCCTCAGCCCTTGCATCTTTTTGGGCATTTTACCTTAAATTTCTGCCCTTTGTGAAGTTTTTTTCTCTAATATGCCCTAATTCGCCCTATTGGGCTTTGTATTTGAAGCATTTAAAATTATTCTTTAAGTGTTGAAAATAGACATTTTTTGTTTTTAAAATAACACTAAGCAATGTAAAATACATTTGGGGTATTTAAACTTAGGAAAAAATAATTTAAGGAGGAATTAATTGTTTAGTTAGTCTTGTATCTTCGCAGGCTCGGGTTGGAAGGAGACCAATTTCCCCTCAAAAACTAAACTATCCTCTTCTTCATTTTGTGTCAATTCCAATGAATGGTTGGAAGGCTAGGTCAACTCAGGGCATAGGTATTTTTTCCAATTTGTAGTACGAATGCATTAAAATAGGCTATTTTTACGGGAATTTGATTGTGTAATAACTTTTGAATGGTAGCTCAAAATTGAGGACCATTTTTTGCAAAAGTTAATGTTTTTCCATTTCCCATGCTTTGAGCCTACTTGTATTGTAGAACACACTAAGTTATAAAGTGCCAAAACTGGGGGTCTCACCTAATCAAAGGGTTGCCTAAAGTATTGATTTCTATTGTCTAGAGGAATTAACTTGTTCTAATCATGGGATATGAAATTCACTCATTTGTAATCAACCTAAACAAGGGAAATTATAAGTCCTGGTGTGAAGCCATCCTGAAACATCTCAGGTTCTATAATCTCATACCCCATCTGTATGGACTTGTCCCTGAACATGGTAAACAATCTTAGAAGGCTAAGTGGTTTAAGCATCGTGATCATATTTTTGGATGTTTGTAGAGTCCCACATTATTGACATGGAAGCACACATTGAGGAAATCAGTCTTCTCTTTGACGACAGTTTCGATGAAGCTGCATCTCCATTGTACTCTTCAGATATTCATGCTCTACATCATCCTACACATGGTTCTACATCATCATCATCGTCATCTATTGGGCATGCACCTACTTTGATTATGGCATCCTTCAACATTGACATGGGGTCATCTGAGTACTCTTCGAAAACATCGACATGGGTTCCATCATCCTTGGATCAGCACCAACATGATTCAAGATCATACATACATCTTCTCACATGGGAAGATATCCTGCATCTTCAGGTTGTTTCATTTCTTCCCAAGAGAAGGAACATTGTTTGGGATTCTTCGATCTACATCTGCATCCTTTGTCGACTATCCAAACTCACTACAGTAGGACATGTATTATGGGGGGTCTCATAGACCTTCTATCTTTCTCTATCCTATGGGAGAATCACATATTGTACTTAGTGAAAGAAGTAGTACTTCTTCACTTGTATCTTCTCTCTCTTGGAGAGGAGTTTTATTTCCCACTGGGTTTTCTCCTTTTCTCTGTTTATGAGAGAATTTATTGTATATGGGTACCTCACCAGGCTAGTAGCCAGGACCCATTTCTTTTGCTTGTACATGAGTACCTCACGAGGCTTGTAGCTGAGACCCATCTCTTCTTGTACCCACCTAAGATATGCTTAAGAGGGGGTGTTAGTGCTAAACTTTATCTTATATTACTTATTCTAAGTAATATAATTAACACAAGGCTTTAAGCCACCTTAGGTGTGAGGTGTCAACTTGGAGAGTTGTATCAAACTCTCCAAGATATGTGTCGACACTCATTCGACACTTGGTGAGTGGAGTGTTGAAGTCGACTCAACCTCCTCACCTATATGTACACCGCTTGTTCATAATCTATGCATTGCAATTCCTAATTTCTTTCCCTCCAATTTGTAATCAATTCATACTTATTTGATCATGGTTTCTTATAATATTGATAATGGGGATGCTAATAGCACGACATGTAGGAATACATTGAGTTTAATTTGAATAGTATAATTTCATGTTTAGTAATGAAATGGTTGTAGAATAGAATTATAGAATCTCTTTGTGGAAGATTCTAATCATTCACAAATGTGAGATAAATAAAGTGTCGAAGGGGTTGAGATTAATTGGTTGAAATGTAGGATTCTCGTTGTGGAGACCCAAGTTCAAATCTCCATAGGGACATCTAATGTGGAATTCTAAGTTGTGACTCATGGTCTTCCATAGTTGGCTTCTAATGTGGATGTGGTTTCTAAATTATGTGGATTTCTAAGTAGTAGCTCTTCATCTTCCATAGGTAATTTCTAATGTGTTTTCTCATAAGGAGCTTGTATTGGTCTCATGTTGATGCTTGTATGAGCAGAATATTTATAAACAATATACAATATTAAAAAAATAAAGTTCTTATTATTTTGATTTAGATAAATTTATTTTGAAGGGAGTATAAACCCTTTATAGAGCCAAAATTAAAGCATGGTTGTTGTTTATCCATTGATTCTTTATTTTTTATATTTTGTGTTTGGTATTTAGTACGTGGTTGGAATATCCTTCATTAGATCCTCTATTCATGACCACGTCAATTTCTATTGATAAAAGTAATATTGAAATATACATGATCAATTTTAAAAGGGATTCAATCATAAGCACATTTTTTAGATGAATCAAGCACAAAGTTTTTCTCTTAAACACCATTGATAAAAGGAATATTGAAGCATAGAAGATCAATTTTAAAATGGATTCAATCATAAGAACCATTTTTCAAAGGAATCAAGCACAAGCACCATTTTTAAAAGAGATCTTCAAGAAGAATTTCTAGAAAGGATATTTATATCCAAACACCATTTTAGAGAGCTCAAGGAGTGGACTTATTTTGGAAATCTCTTATTAATTTTATCAAGATTATTTGGTAATTATAAGATTAGAAAGATTTCAACAAATAAAAAGGAAGATGTTCACACCTAAAGAAATGGAAGCACATTGAGAGGAGGAAAATGGTAAATATATAGGAAAGAGAGGATTTGACAAATGGAAAATGTGGAAGAGGAGAATATGACATGGGTGATTATGGAAGTGAATCAAGGTAATTCATTAAATGCACTCAATGAGGAAATTAACACTATTATTTTAAAGAAATGTGGACACACTAATGTTGAAATAAAAGAACTAGAAACAACATTAGATCTTTTAATAGCACAAGCAATGATTTACACATGAAGATAGAGAACATTGAGTATGTACACCACAATTTAAAAATTAATGTACAAAAATATGTCAAACCTATTAATATTGAAACCCCTAATAAAATGAGTAAATATGAAAATATTTTTATTAAAATTGAAAGAAATGTATTCGATATGCTTAATGGAAAAAAATCTTGGAGACAAGTTTGATATCATCCAAAGAAATTGTATAAACATTTTAGCATTTCAATGTCAGCTAGTAATACAATTAATTGAAATGTCAAAAATGTGAAGAGTAATGAAAAATTATGAATATCCATAATAACCAAAATAGATGATGAATTGGTAAATAAAATTATCTCTAGTGTTGCTGATGTTGTTACGTCTATTGGAAACAAGACTAGAGATAAAGATAAAAATGTAACGTGAGCAATAACAACTGCTTTAGATAATAAATTAGTATTACAAAAATAATGATAAAGAAAACAAGTAAGCTTTTAAATCTAAATGCTAAATCTTTGAGAAGGAAAGTAAGGAGAATATTACATATTCAAGATGGCATGATTAACTAGTGTTGGGATTTTAGTTGTAGACTACCAATGTTTGAGAAATGCAAACTTTGGTATGTCAAAATTAATAAAAAATCACTTATTACAAAACTCATGTGCAATTCCATTATTATTATGATGTACTTTAAAATATACATTCTACTTTTCATACTAACCAAATTCTATAGGAATGTGGTATCAATATGCACCCTACAACAATTAGGGATTTCATATCAAGTTTATTTTGTGAAAAAAATTGATTGACAATGGGTGTTTTTGCACACAAATTAGATAAAATACTAAGTATCTTATCTCTCCTCAAAGGAATTATATTCCAAAGAATGGAAAATGACTACCCCAATGTCTAAACCAGCCAAGTCTTGGATTTTACAAGATAACTCAGTTAGTTGATGTCTTTGTTGTTTCAAAAAGGGGCCTTACATAAATCTAGACAAACTCTCAACACACAAGGTTAAAATGCACATAAACTAATTTGTTTCCAAATTTAGCAATGTATAAACAAACTTATCCAAACAAATAGTGCCATAAAATATATCATTTAAGCCTTTAACCAATAATATATCAACTTGCATTCATGAAATTTAAACTTTAAAATAGCAATATGCAAGTTTGAAAGTTCTATTCTAATTCTAAACTAACTAGATTTGACAAAAAATAATGCAAAAGCAATGCAAGATAGGGAAGTGTTGGAGAGAAAACTAACTAGAACTTAATCTTTTACCATCATTTTAGCCTCAACAATGGATACATAAGTTCTTAACTATTAACCACTTTCAATTTGATCATGAAAAAACAACAATCAAGTTTCAAGAAGGTTCAATCTTCAAAGGTGAGTTTATGGATGTTTAGGCTAAGCACACAAAGCAATTTACAATTAGAAAACCATGAGTAGTATGGTCGTTTAGCAAATTCATCAAATATCCATGAAATTTGTAGTTGAAAATGTAAGAAAAACTCAACTTGGTGTTTAGAAATCATGAAACAAACTTTGTTTGATGAAAAGTATAATAAACCTCAACAATTTCTATTCACTAACTTGACTACAAATCATGAAGTAAACTCATATTGAGCTCAAAAGATTGACAAACATCAAGAATTTCCCAACATCATGTGGAAAAAACTGTGATAATATTATTAAAATTTAGAAAATACTATGTATTTCTCTCAAATCCAAAGTAAAATTGTCTTTCCAATTGTCTCCAATGATTTATTCCCAACTCTCACAATACGTTTTCAGTTGTATACTTATACAAATCAACTTGACATTACTAACTTTTCACCTTTATATCTAAGGGCTATGATCAATTTGATTGAATGGATCATATTTGATGCTCAAACACAAAGTCAATATTGGTGGCAAGTGCAATTTCTAAGATATTTCTCCTCATCTCCTTGTAGTTTCCTCAATAAGATTCCCTTAGTATCAAAAGGAAACTTTTCTTGTCTCCATATTTACTTTTTGGTAACTAAGTTTTCTAATTTTCATAAAAAGTAACTTTTTGAAGCTAAAAACATTTAATATTTACAACTACATCTCCAACTCATTTACCTTTTGAAACTACAACTCCAACACATTGTTCTAGTATGAAAAAATTCATAAAGAGGATATATGCAGCTATAGAAAGTTATTTTCTCCATCATGTGTGGTTGTAGGTCTTGATTTTCCATGTGCAAGCATGATAGTACAGTTGTAGGTGATCAAATTCATCATAAAAAGTGCATTTCCAGGCCCTATTCTTCATCCTTCATTTATTTTGATCCATGAAACTTCAACTCAGATCTACAACAGAAAGCTGGGACCTCATAATGGGCTGTACTAGTCATGTTTTAGGCTACAAATTAGGTATAATATTATACATTTGATCTTTACCCAGCTACAAGGTATTTCTTCTTACATTTCCACCATTTTTGGCTTTGATTTCACATGAACAACAATAATATATGTCTAATTTTTGTGTTTTCCTAGCTCCTGGGGCTTGTACTCATGATTTTTGACATCATCTTGGCTTCATTTTGTAGGTACATCAGTAGTACATGGGTAAAAAATTAATTTCTATCATCGCTGGGACAATAGGATGTCTTCAAATCTTCATATCTCCATGATGCCTCTAGATCTCCACATGTTTCCAACCTCTTAGGCCTACAAATAACAATGCCCAACATCGAATTCATCATAAAAAAATCATTTCAATTCAAAAAATATCCATTTTCTATCATAGATCAGTTATATGCAAGTTTGCAAGAATTTGATGGAGAACAAGACATCAGGAATCCTGTTTGAAGATGAAATACCACAAAATTGAAAGTCATGATTTTGAAAACTACATTTAACTTTCTAAATCACTTTTAAATATTCAAAAAGGTTTCCTTAATTCATAAATTTAAATTATGAACCACCTTTTCTATGCAAAATAGACTTTGGGGGTTTTGCAAGAGATTAGGATATCACGACATTAGGATATCCTATTTAGAGGTGAAATCCCACAAAATAATGAAGGTGAAATTTTGAAATATAGATTTCACTTCCAAAATACTTTGAAACTCCCCAAATTCTTTTGTTGTCCCTAAAATTAAAATTTTTAACATTTTTTTATGAAAAGAAGATTTTTGGGGGTTTTATAGGACATTAGGATATCCTATTCAGAGGTGAAATCTCACAAAATAATGAAGGTGAAAATTTGAAATTCAGATTTCATTTCCAAAACACTTTGAAACTCTCCAAATTCTTTTCTTGACCCTCAAATTGAACTTATTAACAATTTTTATATGCAAAGAAGATGTTGGGGGTTTTACAGGAGATTAGGATATCAAGACATTAAGATATCCTATTCGAAGGTGAAATCTTACAAAATAATGAAGGTGAAAGTTTGAAATTTGGATTTAATTGCCAAAACACTTTGTAACTCTCCATGTTCTTTTCTTGACCATCAAATGCAAATCGTTAGCAATTTAAATCTATGCAAAGAAGACTTTGTAGATTTTACAGGAGATCAAGATATCATGACATTAGGATATCCTATTCAGAGGTGAAATCCCACAAAATAATGAAGGTGAAATTTTAAAATTCAGATTTCACTTCCAAAACACTTTGAAACTCCCTAAATTTTTTCTTGTCTCTCAAATTGATATTGTTAACAATTTTCTATGCATAGAAGACTTTGGGGGTTTTACAAGAGATCAGGATATCAATAGATAAGGATATCCTATTTAGAGGTGAAATCCTACAAAATAATGAAGGTAAAATTTTGAAATTCATATTTCACTTTGTAAAAACTTGGAAACTCCCCAAATTCTTTTCTTGACCCAAAAAATTCAGATAATTAACAATTTTTCTATGCAAAGAAGATTTTGGGGTTTTTACATGAGATTATGATATTAGGACATTAGGATATCCTATTCAGAAATGAAATCCCAAAAAAATAATGAAAGTGAAAT
Source organism: Cunninghamia lanceolata (assembly GCA_027924645.1). NCBI lineage: Eukaryota > Viridiplantae > Streptophyta > Pinopsida > Cupressales > Cupressaceae > Cunninghamia > Cunninghamia lanceolata. The sequence continues at coordinate 7,756,722 of BSBN01000114.1, read as the reverse complement.
TTGGATTTCACTTGCAAAACACTTTGAAACTCCCCAGATTTATTTCTTGTCCATCAAATTGAAATCTTTATCGAATTCCAAGCTCAAGAAACTTAACTTTATCTTTGAAAAACCCTTCTTGAGACTTTCTTACTAAACAAGAAAAAACACTTAGCTATCTTAACACCATGAGATACAAACTTTAAAATACACCCTATGAAACTGGGAAGAATCAATCAATCAAACTCACACCCTAGGATATACTAGGAAGAACAAATGCATCTAAACCATGCCACCTAGTCAATACTCTTCATGACAATCAAATTGATCAAGGAGGACCAAAACTAACCAAAATAGCTGAAAACCAAAAAGAAGCAGAAACATACTCAAATGTTCAATTCAAAAAAGGGGGTCACCATTTTTCTAATGCAAAGGATGACGTATGTGTACAAGGCACAACAAATGGTGAGTCTGCTAGGAAAATGCTCCCGAGCATTTCAATGATAAAACAAAAGTGAAGAACCCAGATCAAAAGTTATCATAACCTTCAATATTCTAAAGATCTAAGTGTGTGAAAATGCATTATTTCCCATCCCTTGGCAATCAAGGTCATTTAAGCTCACTTACATTAAACTACATGAATGATTCTCGCCTCATGAACTACTGGACATTTCCTCACTTCTAGTCAAACATCTATAGCCTCAATGAAGTTGTCTATGTGTTTCCACTCAAATCATAGATCTATTGTTAGCCAGGTGTCTATAGCCCTGATAGAGATATTTGAATCCTCCATCTAGCTGAGTTGTGATTGGAGTACTTAAGAAGTACCGTGTTTTGAACAACTTCCTTATTTGAATGACTTAGTTAATTTAGCTTTGATAAGAGTACTAAGAAGTACCACCTACCCATAGCACGTGCATTTTCTACATGGGCTACATATATTTTTCAAATTCATTGAGACAGGAATCATAGTGGTAGAAAAGGTGAGACCTTAATATATTTTACTTAATCAAAGATCACAAAGACTCACTTAATTACTTCAAGATTGTTATGATGTAAAAGGTATAAGATCTCAAAACACATCAAGCCATACCAAACAATTGACTCATCTCCCAAGAACAAGCATCATGCCATCTAACACTAACATTGGAGTCCATAATAAACCCATAGGTTATAACTAATGTTTCTCAAATGAAGACTAGGAGACATAATCCCAAAAATCTCATTGTATACACTTGCAAATAACCATCTAGTCATAGAGAAATAAGCACCTGATTAGCAAAGGAGGACCCCAAAATTCAAAAATAAGAGAGAAAAATAAGAGAACATAAAAAAAATAACCAAAAAAAGACACAAACAAATTGAAAATAAAATAAAAACAACAAACTAAAAACTAGAACTAACAGACAAACAAGCAAGAGTGTTGGTAGGAAACAAGATAGAGAGATGAATCTACCACATCTAATTAGAAATGGAATGTGGAGCATAAGGCCGATAGGAATAATAAATATAAGGATGTTTTGTAAGGGACATGTCCCTATTAGACCATATTGTATAAAGATGCGAAAGTAAGGAACTAAGATGCAAGAGAGAATAAGGTATGTAATACATAGAGAAGAGACTTAGACCTGCATTTTATATTAGTTAATGGATATAATAATATATGGAGATATAAGGATTCTAAATTAATGTTTGAATGTCTAAGGATGTGTTTGACATGGTATATGTGATTAAGTATTACCGAAGTGTGTTATTTCTTACCACAATCATTTGTCATTCTATCACTATTTCTTCTGGGGTATAAATACTCTACATAAGAGTCACCTAGGTTCATGTCATTGGATTGTATCCTAATTTATCTTTTCAACATTTTGTTCCATTTCCTAGATCCTAGTAAGAACAATGAAGAATAAGATAAGATAAAATAGGAGGAAGAAAACAAGAAATGGAAAGAACAATTGAGAAATTAAATAAAAGTGACATAATTTTATTCTAAAACTTGTAGAAAATTCTATTAGGTCCCGCCCTTGTGAGAGGGGGGATAGCACTTAAGGGATGACAAATGAAAAGGGGGGAGGGGTCTGAAAAATATTCCTAAAAATATGTAATCATTCAAAGAATGATGACCATGAGATACATAAGGATTAATGAAATTCCCATTAAAAAACACCCATGGCCAAGGGAGATAACAAGAAGTTAAGGGAGATTAGTTAAATTATACAATTAGCAAAGGAGATGAACATGGAGGAGAAAAAGAATAGACAAACTCAAGAATGTCAGGAAATATACCGCAAGATGATGGGAAAGGAAGAAGAAATAGAAAAGGAATGCGCCATGAGGGTTGTGGTAGAAAAGAATATACATGAGGATATTGAGCATGCCAATAAGGGTTCTACGAAGCATGCCACTAAGGGTGCAGCCGAGGTGATAAGATTGGATTTAGACAATAATTCGTAGGAAATGGGTTCACATCTTGAGAAAGCCACTCAAATTCTAAATAGTTTGGAAGGAAGGATCACCGCATATGACATATCTAGAAAAATATGGGAAGAAGAATGCAAATATACACTAACCCCAACATTACCACTATACAAGACACCATTGGTTCAACTCGATTGGCCCAATGTTTAGATTAGGTTTGATGAACAATGGGAATCAGTGTTGAACCCTATAAAGAATATCCAACCTTTAAACTTGGATGCGAAATATATAGAATAATTGGTGAACAAAAGCATAAATAAAATAAGGGATGAAGAACCACAGGTGGTACTTGATGAACATACTTTCACTAGTATAAGACAAACAAGTGAAATGACACCAACTAATAGAGTGTCACTTAGAAATTAGAAGTTATCCCCTAAAATGAAATGACACTTTAAAGAAGTAGAACCCCCTAACAAGGAGTCACCCCATGTGCAATATAAAGATAGAAGAGTTTCTGTAGAAGATCAAAATGAAGAAGCAAAAAAACAAGAAGAAAGAGAAGAACATATTGTAAAGGATTACAAAGCATTATTAGGAAAGGATTGTTTTGATATTTAGCTAAAAAGAGGCAAAGGAAGGGAGAATAACCCTTACCATTGAAAACTATTAAGAAACACAAATAAAAACTAAACAAATCTTACTACAAACAAGAAGAACAAAACACAATAAGTATGGACTCACCAATCAAATTTCCATTATTTGGGAAGGACACAACTGAAGCCATAGAACATATATTTGTCTTAGAATCAATCTGACAAATGAAAAACATAAATAGAGATCAAATCAAGCTATTTGATTTTGTAGGAACACTTAGAAGTGATGCCTTGAATTGGTACAAAAAAACCTATCACCAACACATGACAAAGAATGGGATGAGGTCAAGAAACAATTTATAGATAACTTTGAATCTCTACAAATTCCCACTGAAGGAGTCAGTAAGATGAGGGACCTAGCAAAACAAAAAGGAGAATCTATAAAGGAGTTTGACAAGATATTTAAGGAAGTCTCTAGAAAGTTAGAGGAACCCTTAATTGAGAAACAACAAACTGAATGATTTATTTTAGGAGTAGTCTGATAAATCAAGACATCTCTATATGGGAAAACGTTCTCTACTTACTTCGAAGTAGTGACTCTAACTTTCCCAATTGAGAATCAAACCTAGAGAAGGAGAGACAAGGATAAAGAAAATATAGAGTTGGAAAAATTGAAATTGGAACTAGAATAGTTAAAGCTAAAACAAAAACAAAAACAAAGAACAAATATATGGTGTACATATTGTACAAGAGAATGACACCTAAGAAATGTGTGCCCCAAAATGAAAGGAGAAAATAAGGCTTCCGATCTCAGGGGAGACCTTAGAATGACACCTACAAAGAATCAAACAATATATTGTGGGATATGCGGTGAATGGGATGACCATGAAACCAATGATTATCCATATCAACTATTTAGATTACACAATGATGATGATGACCATGAACCTAGATGAAAGGCCTCCAAAAACAATGGATCAAAATATGACATATGTTAAAGGTGTTGGAGTACAACCAACACTGAGAGGGGGGGGCTGAATTAGTGTTGGAGACAAACACAAATAAATTTTCACTTCTTTTCACCTCCTTTTAAACCTGAAATAATAAATTGCTATGCTGATTTGAATGTTTTGCAAGACAGAAAATGAAACACTGAACATTGAATGTAACTAAAAATTTAGACATAAGACATCAATGGATCACACAGAGAGAGACCATAACACAAAAAATTGCATGAGTGGAAAACCCTCTTGGGGAATAAACACCACTCGAGAAAGATGCCTCACTGTCTTAATATCAAAATCCCAATCATACAGTCTCACTGACTTCTTTTGTCTCACTGACAATTTTTCTTGCATCACTGGCTTTATACAACTTTGCCTCATTGGATTTTTATCCTGCCTCACTGGCAATGCATTGGTCTCACTGGAAAATAGGTCATCTTGTGTCTCACTGACATGACCTTACAACAACTCAATAAGTAATAGAAAATTCAGAGGATCACTCTATTTCTATTCAATACCTTTATCTCTCTCTGCATTTAGCAAACAATGACCATTAATATCAGTACAAAGAATCATGGAATGCTATCTCAATCTCTGATGCAAACTGTAGGATGTTTATGAAAGTCCAAGTTGATGATGACAATAATGATTTCTGTCACATCAAGTTGCTGGAATCCATAAACTCTTTTTCAGACATTCTTTACTCCCAATCAAGGATCATCACACCTATTCTAAATTGATCAAGTACAAATGAATGACTTCTTGTTTGACACATAAGCAACAAATCCAACACCTAATCTCATATCAACCTTTGAACCAGATTGCATCAATCTTAATTTTTAACAAACATAATCAACCAAAGATCTTGAGAACTCTAGTTAACATTGAATGTTCCATTAGACTTGTCCATTGACCTCTAGCATAGTCAATCAGAAAATTTTTCATTTCAATCCTATACTGTTCCTGTGACAGAAATTACATATTCTAGTAGCAACTTTTCAAGATCCTTAATGCAAAAATTGCATGTAAGGTATCTATGTTGCCTCCTCACCCTTTCGATTTATTTGTAAGTTTTTCTTCTACAATAATACAAGGATATTCATGTCTAACATATGACCATCTTGATGATATTCACCAGAGAACAGAACATTTCTTCATCAACATCTCCAATATTAAAAATGAGAAGTCTATTGCTTCGAAGCAGTTGCAGAGAACCCTAACTTCCTTTCTCAACTGTTTTGACATCTCTGAGCCCGTCAAACCACAAACTAGGGCATGTGTTGTTTTGAATTGAATCCTTTTAAACAATAACCAACCGATTACTATTTCTCGCCTTTCAAACCTTTTATTTCCACCATGGATTTCCTACTGGCACCTAATGCTACAAGAAGTTACCATGTCTCTCATTTATCTAGGTTAAGGGGTCAGTAACTGTAACGTTGTGGTGCCCCTTAGGTTATAACTTAAGTCATATGAAACCTTTAATCGCCAGGCAACTCAAAAATATAAATAAAGTGAATTCCTTTTATGACGGCTTGGGTATACAAAGCAACACCTAGGGTTGCTTAGGGTTTTAGTGTATTAGGACTTGAATGAATTCACTCTTTCCTCCATGAGACCAAGATTCACTACAATAAACCTCCATTAAACTATTTGAAGCATGCACATCAACACCTTTCTCACTGTACACTTCTATTTGAAATCCATTGTATAAAATGTGTTTAGTGATAACTAGGACATTATCAACCTATAACCTTTCAATGTGATCAATGCCTATACAACAATATCAACAACACCATTATACATCAATAACCATTATGCATCAACCTTAAATCTCACCTTAAATCTCTTCCATTGAAATCTATTTCACGAAGTCACTGTAACATTGAATAACCCTTTAGTGAAGATATCCTTTTAATATCTCTACTCATATGCAATTCCTGATGGATTCATCAAGGAATAGATTTAGTGTTTATTAGATACAAACCTCAACTTCAAACACAACATACTCTACCAACCATTTGCCAAATCTTCTGATAGAGATTGTTATATCATCAAATCATGTTAATGAGAATAATGCCTCCTAATCTTGAACTCCATGTTAATACCATGTTTATAATTCTATGTCTTCTAATCCTGAACTATGAAGTATAAAATATGAGAACTATTGAGCCAGAAGATGAGTAATAAATCCATGAAGCATGTCACAGACCACAAGTGATAAAACCATGAAAAAAACATCCTCAAGATCATCAACAAGAATTCTTACAAACAAGACTCCTTTGCAAGACATCAATATGCTCACAAACAAGTTGTCAAACAAGATGCCAATATCAACTCACATCCTGAAAAGTAAACAAGATGACAATATCAACTCACATCCTGACAAGTATAATAGTCTGACTGAGAGCATTGCAAATCCAACTTCCAACCATGATGTGATGAAGTATATGTTCACAGTCTCATGAAGAACATTATTACCACACTTTAATAAAAACAAACTTCCAACATTCTCAACTCAGTGAATGCTAACTTTATCTCACTGTTTACCTCACTGTGAGCTTCAAGAAACATGAACCATTATAAAGTTATAAAGTCATGATGAAACAACCAAAGCTAGGCATGACCTCCTAAACCCTTTTGACATCAATGACAATACCAAAGCAACAAACTCCCCCTTTGGCATTTATGTGAAACTACATATTCACTGCACCTTATTAAAAGCTAAATTTTCTCCCTCTTTTGACATTATATGACAAAGGATGACATGAGGGAAGATTTAGACTCCCCATGTGACATGCATACCATTGAGAATATAAAGTAATACTCCTATCAATCATTATTGCAATCACACACTTCAAGATTGCTCATTTCTTTGTAAAGTCTCACTGTCCACTTTTGATTTTTGACTGTCCTATAGTTACCATTGTCTTCTAGCTCCAAAACTTCCACTTAACACCTTTTAAGCACTGAATCTGGCATTTATGCTTAAGACTCATATGTACCACTAGAAGATCTTGATTTGTTGCAAAGGGTATGTTTTGTAACAAAATATGTATCCTCTTGATCCTTTCTTGGTTATCCTTTGTATCTCATTGTTACACTAAACTGACTGATCACTACATCATTCATTGTATAACTCAATTTTAGACCAGTAACAAGAAAAAGAGATGAAAATAATTGGCATGTCAGGCACCATTAATATCATCGGCTGTATCAACAATAAAGACTGTCCCATATCATCAAATGAATGCTATGTTAAATAACTTCACTTTTCCACAAGACATTGTAGAATCTTATGACAGTTAATGATATACAATGATTGTATCACTATCAATCACTGAAGGATTGTGTCAATCAATGGAACACTCTTTTTCTTTGATCCCCATTGAATGACTGTACAGTTGAATAACTACACCATTACCAATGACTGTACTATCAATAATTTTCACATAGGACTTGGATCTGCTATCTTCTTTTTGTTGTAGGTAATGCTATTAACATGGACTGTTGTTGCTGGATCTTACAAAATTTTAAGAGTCAAATACTCTATCAACTTGTTATAATGCAATGTTACCCCTGTACTTTGCATCCTCTTAAAGTCAGGAGAATGTTGCATGGGCTAAATGAAATAAAATTACTTATGCAAGTATAGTGAGTATGTCACAATGTCATTCAAGTCTTTGCAAACTCTATCTTGCTACCTATTGTCTTGCAGTAAGAGCATCTTTACTGAGCACCTTATCTACTGATCTACATGATCAACTGCAACTAAAACATTTTATCTCATTTATGTGATCAACATGCCAAACTAACTGGTGCAATGTCACTTCTTTGAATGTATCTTCTTGACTAATTACTGACATCCTTAGACCATTTTACTAACATTCATCTGATTTAGAAAGTCATCTCTCTGTCCCACTATTTTTCTCATGATCTTTTGTTGACTGATCCTTTCAACTGTTTGGCAGATCTCTTTATTTCTAACTTTGGCATAGAAACCTTTGCATTCATTGTGTGGCATTGTTGTTCATTTATCTAGATAGTGTAGGATCACTGTGCTAGGATTTCTAACAAAATGGATGACTATAAGCAATTGTTCTGTCTTGACAAAGACACTATTTACAGACTTTTGATATAGTTCTTATGACAAGGTACATGCCATTTTGTTGAAGAAAATTTATGGAAACAAACCCTTGACCAAGCCTATGATGTTTTCTTTCTTTGTCATCAGACCTAGTAACATCTCTTCACTATTACTCTTTCCTCTCAGTCATAGTCACATCTTTTGCATGGTGTGAACATTTACACACTTTATAGAGGATACAATTCTAGTAAACTCTTGAAAAATGTATTATCTTGATGTTTTCTTATGGTATTTTTTCTTGTTCAACATACCCAAAAAATGATTCAAAACTGACACCTCTTCCTAACTTTCTTTAAGGGTTTGATAAAAGTAGCATAAAGCCAATTCCCCCAGAATTAATGCTTCTCTTTATGCACTTTTGGATGGAACTTGTGCAATATGCCCAAGTTCAGGTTCTTTCATTTTCTTTACTTGTTTCCTTCTCGAAACTGTTATAGTCCTAGTTTTCTTGTGATAGCCGAATGGATTCACCTGATTAACCTTATAGTATAATGCTTTATGTCCAACCTTATGACATTTATAGCATCTGATTTTGTTTCTTCTACTTGACCAATCAAAATGTTTCTTATTATACCCCTTTTTCTTCCCATACATCCAGCAATAATTTACCTTATGACCATAATTATGGCAAGAAAAGTAATAACCATAAAACTGAGGGTAGTGACAACTTGCAGAATGATATTGCCTGAGAGATAATGATCTTGAGTGCCAGTTTGTACTTCTATTAGCTGCTTTGCCTTTTTCTTTCTTCTTGGCTTCATCCTCAGGAGCAGTAGAATAAGTAGTCAGGTCTATCTTCTTTCTAGGTCCATCTCTAGTCTTGGAATATTCTCCTTTCTCATAACCCAAGCCAGTAGTATCCCTATAATACCTTTGCTTGCTCGACATGTCATTCAGACAGTCAGTACTCTTTTCAAATTGAATATTCTTTTGCAATTTTGAAGCTACTTTTCCCAAATCCTTTCTCAAAGAGACTATTTCTTTTTCTAACTTCAAACATTCTATTCTTTTTACTTCAAGATCAGATTTTGTAAGGTCAACTATTCTTTTAACTTCTTTAATTTCTATTTTTAGACTGATAATCAATTTATCAGATTCATCAAAATGACTCTTTAATTCTACAATCTCATTTCTTGCATTTTCAAACTCTAAAGAAACTTTTAGATTCTTTCTCTTGTTGAAGCTAGCCTTTTAAACTCTTGTATTCTTTACTAAGTTTCTTGATTGTTTCTAGGGCACATAGAAGTTCTCCTTCAACATCAACTTCACAATCATCTTCGTCAAACTCCTTTCCATCCTCATCCTCAAAGAAATGGGATCCTGTTTCCATAATAGGATCCCATTTCATAAAATTTGAATTTCGTACCTAATTTTTTCTATGGGTTTTGGGTCAAAAAAAGGTTTGGGAACCTGACCCTTGGCTTTGGACCTAGTTTGACCTACAAGTTGAAGGTCCTATCAATGTCACAACAAAATAGTGACTTTGGGCATATGTCTGAAGGCCTTTTTTGTAGAATTTTTTAACAAAATTAAAACCCATTATAGATGAGACAGTGTAGATTCCAAATATGTAATTTTTTTACAATTGGATTATTTTTCTATTTTTCAATTAATTTCTAATGAAACAGGTCCATAAACTTGAATTATCAGGGTTTTCTAATATTTTAATAACTTTTTTATCAAAATATTTTTCTGTAAAAAAAAATAATATGAAAATGTACTTTAGACAATTCTTTTCAATTTGAAAAAAAAATTCAAAAATGATAAGTTTAGGTCATCTTATGTGTGATGTACACGATGATTTTTTAAAACACAAAAAATAGCCAATAAAAAATTAACAAAAAAAAAATCAACAAAAAATTACAAAAAAATATGCAAATCGTGCTTCAGTGAATTACAAATCTATTCCCAAAAGGATTTAGAAAAATCTGATTATTTAGATTAAAATATGGATGACGTACACATGCATGGCATAGTAAAAAAAAGTGACTTTTAAATAGCAGTTTTTAGAGACGCCCATTAAAATCAATTTGTATCATCTAGGTATTAAAAAAAATTACATATTTGGAAACTAGACTTTGAGTACTACATTTCATATTTATTGACTTTTTTCAAGATTCCACCATTAAGTCCTTCAAATGTTTAGGTCAAATGTGACAAATTCTAAAAATCAGGGAAAACACTTTCACTTTTTGGCCAAAAAGTGGACTCAACTTCATGCACACACCCACTTCTTTTCACCTCCTTTTAAACTTGAAATAATAAATTGCAATGCTAATTTGAATGTTTTGTGAAACAGAAAATGAAACACTGAACAATGAATGTAATTGAAAATTTAGACATAGGACATCAATGGATCACACATAGAGAGACCATAACACAGAAAATTCCATGACTGGATAAACCTCTTAGGGAATAAAAACCACTTGGGAAAGATGCCTCACTGGCTTAATATCAAAATTCCAATCATACAGTCTCACTGACTTCTTTTGTCTCACTGACAATTTTTCTTGCCTCACTGGTTTTTTATCCTCCCTCACTGGCAATACATTAGCCTCACTGGCAAATAGGTCATCTTGTGTCTCACTAAAATGACCTTACAACAACTCAATAAGTAATAGCAAATTCAGAGGATCACTCTATTTCTATACAATACCTTTATCTATATCTTCATTTAGCAAACAATGACCATCAATATCAGTACAAAGAATCATGGAATGATGTCTCAATCTCTGATACAAACTATAGGATGTTTATGAAAGTCCAAGTTGATGATGACAATAATGATTTCTATCACATCAAGTTGCTGGAATCCATAAACACTTTTTCAAACATTCTTTACATTCAATCAAGGACCATCACATCTATTTTAAACTGATCAAGTATGAAGGAATGATTTCTTCTTTGACACATATGAAACAAATCCATCACCTAATCTCGTATCAACATCTAAACCAGATTGCATCAATCTTGATTTTTAACAAACATAATCAACCAAAGACCTTAAGGACTCTAGTTAACATTGGATGTTCAATCAGACTTGTCCATTGACCTCTAGCATAGTCAATTAGTAAATTGCTCATTTCAATCCTATACTGTTCCTGTGACAAAAATTACAGATTCTAGTAGTAACTTTTCAAGATCCTTAATGCAAAAATTGCATGTAAGGTATCTATGTTGCCTCCTCACCCTTTCAATTTATCTGTAACTTTTTCTTCTACAACAATACAAAGATATTCATGTATAACATATGACCATCTTGATGATATTCACTAGAGAACAAAACATTTCTTCATCAACATCTCCAGTATTAAAAATGAGAAATCTGTTGCTTCGAAGTAGTTGTAGAGAACCCTAACTTTCTTTCTCAACTCTTTCAACAACTTTGAGCCCGTCAAACCATAAACTAGGGCATGTGTTGTTTTGAATTGAATCCTTTTAAATGCTTCAAACCTTTTATTTCCACCATGGATTTCCTACTAGCACCTGATGCTACAGGAAGTTACTATGTCTCCCAGTTATCAAGGTTAAGGGGCTGGTAATTGTAATGTTGCGGTGCCCCTTAATTATAAATTAAGTCATATGCAACCTTTAATCACCAGTCAACTCAAAAATATAAATAAAGTGAATTCCTTTTATAATGGCTTGGGTATACAAAGAAACACCTAGGTTTGCTTAGGGTTTTAGTGTATTAGGACTTGAATGAATTCGCTCTTTCCTCCATGAGACCAAGATTCACTGCAATAAACCTCCATTAAATTGTTTGAAGCATGCACATCAACACCTTTCTCACTGCACACTTCTATTAGAAATCCATTGTATAAAATGTAATCAATGCCTATACCCTTATCAACGTATAACCTTTCAATGTGATCAATGCCTATACAACAATATCAACAACACCATTATACATCAATAACCATTATGCATCAACCTTAAATCTCTTCCATTGAAATCTATTTCATGAAGTTACTATAACATTGAATAACCCTTTAGTGAAGAGATCCTTTTAATATCTCCACTCATATGCAATTCCTGATGGATTCATCAAGGAATAGATTTAGTGTTTATTAGATACAAACCTTAACTTCAACACAACATACTCTGCCAACCATTTGCCAAATCTTCTGATATAGACTGTTATATCATCAAATCCTATTGATGAGAACACTACCTCTTAATCTTGAACTCCATGTTAATACCATGGTTATAACTCTGTGTCTTCTAATCCTGACCTCTGAAGTATAAAATATGAGAATTGCTGAGCCAGAAGATGAGTAATAAATCCATGAAGCATGTCATAGACCATAAGTGATAAAACCATGAAAAAAACATCCTCAAGAGCATCAACAAGAATTCACACAAACAAGACTCCTATGCAAGACATCAATATGCTCACAAACAAGTTGTCAAACAAGATGACAATATCAGCTCACACCCTGACAAGTATAACAAGTAACATCAAGGCATAGATGATCATCAAGTCTAATTGAGAGCATTGTAAATCAAATTTCTAACCATGATGTGATGAAGTATATGTTGATAGTCTCATGAATTCTGACTTTATCTCACTGTTTACCTCACTGTGAGCTTCAAGAAACATGAACCATTATAAAGTTATAAAGTTATGATGAAATAACCAAAGCTGTGCATGACCTCCTGAACCCTTTTGACATCAATGAAAATACCAAAGCAACAAAAGGCCTTGCAAAGTGACATTTATACAACTAGAACTATGGATGAAAGGATCCTAGTTGGGGAAATCAAAGAAATGTAAATACGCTACAAAATACACCAGCAAACTAAGGAACATATGATAATAACTACAATAATGATGATTGAGGCCAATACAATAGTTATAGAGGAGGCTGAGGTCATCGTAGAGGAAGGAGAAGGAGGAATGATTCAAATTACTATAAATGTGGTAAACAAGGCCACTTTGCTAATGAATACTTGTCAAACAAAGGGACACAATGTGCATTTTGTGGTAATGTAGAACATGATATATTCAATTGCAATAAAGAACATCAATATTTTCTAAATTCACCATCATAATCCAGAAGTGATGAGTTGCAACATATTAATGCACAAAAGGGGACAAGGTTGATGAGAAAAGTACCCAAAGAGGCACTGCAAGAAGCTAGAAGATGCCAAAAAGGGGGAAAATATGACTCAGACACTTCTGATAATGACACATCAGAAGAGGTATATCAGGAGAGAACAATAAAATTAGATCATAAGAATCTAGTAAAACACAAAAATAAAAAGAAACTTGTGGTGGTAACTAGACAAGGAATTAATAGCACAATAAGATATAACACCAACAATGATGATGAGAACAAGGAGGAAAAGGGAGTAGATGAATTCTTCATAAATAAAGACCAACATGAAAGGATAGTTGAGAAATGAAAAACAATAAGAAAAGAACAACAAAAAGAGAAAAAACAAAATAACTTTTATTTTGAAGAAGTGTTATCACTAAAACAACTTACTCAACCTACACAACAAAATAACCTTCCAGAAAAGCTTAAGTAATTTTGTAAATATTTGAACAATCATCACAACTAGACACCACAAATAAGGAAAATAAACAAAATAGAAAGAACATGGAAAACTAGGCCTATAATGATTACAACATACATCTGTCATAAATGCATTAAACAAGTAATGGTATGCCTAGGAGCAGATGTTAATATGATTCCAAAAAGGGTTTGTGAAGAACTAGGAAAATTTAAACTAGAAGAAACCCCTTACAACATTAGCTTCACTGATGGACTAGCTATGGAAACCCTAGGAAAATGGAAAAATGTGAAAGTCAACATATTGGGAGTCAATAAAATTAGTAGACTTCAAAGTAGTAACAATGAAGGAACCCTTTGATTCATTTGATGCACTACTAGGCATTCAATGGTTTGTCAATAGTAATGGGATAGTAGACTCCATGAAGGAAGAAATTTCCTTTGTAGATGATACTAGAATAGTACACATCCCATTAGGGAGAGATATCAATGAAGCATACATAGAAGAAATTAATTAGGAAGAAGAAAGTGATGAGGATTCAAAAATCCTCTACTCCATCTCTAAATTACATAAAAAAAATCCTAGATGAACCTAACTCAGAAGGGGAAATAGAGATTGGGAGTTATAAATACAGTAAAAATAGTGATGAAGTAATGAATGCTTACTCGTATGATGAACCAGATCTCAAAACCCAGAAAATTATAGGGTTTAGAAGAGCATTTATGGTAAAATAACAGAGGAAAACATACCACATTCCATCATATTAAACCTAAATACACTGCAAAATACATTTACTACACTATATGATGAAAGAGAACATAAAACCAAGAGATCACATCAGAGTAATCAAATCTCATGATGCATATCACATATAAAATTACCCAGGTACTTAGGGGTAGGAGACATAAACAACTACTTAATAGAAATGGAAAGGAATTTTGAAAGAGAAGATCTAAGGATAGAATCCTTATAGCATACACTAGTATGCAATGCTGCATGCTGGTGGCATACACATAAAAACACAATTGTACATTATCCAGTATTCAAGATCTTGATAAGAACAAGATACTTACCTGAGGATAGAGAATATACTAGCATTCCTAAATATAATGGTCAAATTCCTCCATTAGAACATTTAAACATTTGTATAATAGTCTAAAAGGGATGGAATGAATATGACATAAGACATTACATACAAATGTTCGACTACACATTAACATTGGTGGCACAAACATTGTATATCAACCAAGAAAGGAGAACTAAAACAAAGGCCTGGGAAGAGCTACAAAAAGACTTCATACACATTCTCATTCTATAGTCCAAATAAGTAAATTCACACATCACTCCTCAAAATGAAACACATAATATTTAAACCAATAGAGGATGATGAAATAGAAACATATTATCAAAACCCTCCACCACCTAGAATAGATGGAATATGGAAACTCATAGAGTGGATGTAAAAAGAGAGTAAATGTATGGAGAAGAGATTCTATAAGATACAATAGGATGATGACAATAATCAACATAACCTAGAAATAGAAGTCCACAAAGGGGATAGCAAGATAGAAATATCAACTGATCCAAAAGAAAAATATTTCAATCAACCTTTGAGATTCTAGAAAGAAAATATAGCAACAAAGGGAGAACCAAAATTAGCTAAAATTGGGGATTATTCGGATGAAAGAGTAGTAGCATAAGTAGCAAAAATCCTATCAGAATTTGAAGATATATTTCCCTGGACATTTACTAACCTTAAAGGCATAAAAGAAAAAGTAGGGGTAATGAGAATCCAACTAAAGGAAGCCACAAAACTAGAATGGAAAATACCCTATAGATTAAACCCTAGTTCATGTAGAAGAAAGTTAAAATAGAATTAGACAAGATGCTAGCCGTAAGAATAATTAAACCTATAGAGGACGCTGAATGGATAAGTACAATAGTTCTTCAGAATAAGAAAAAATAAGAAGTTAGAATATGCATTGATTTTAAGGAGTTCAATAAAGTATGCATACATGATCTATTCCCTACTCCCTTTACAAAAGAAATCCTAGAGTTAGTAGCAGGTAGAGAAATATATTCATTCATAGATGGATTCTTAAGATACAACTTTTACATATGAATGGGGCTCTTTAATGTCTATAGTGATGCCCTTTGGTCTTAAGAATGCCCCGACATTATTCAGCAGGATAATGGTAAATGCCTCTAAAGATTTTATTCATGGTTTTTGGAGGTGTATCTAGATGATTGGATGGTTTATGGCTTGGTTAAAAACCATGTGCAAACATTGAGAATGATGTTGAATAGATGTAGGAGTCTTCAAATATCCTTAAACCTGAAGAAATGTATGTTTGATGTACCCTTTTGTACTTTACTGGGACACATTATATGTAAAAAAGGATTTATGGTAGACCCACTAAAAGAAACACTAATAATGACACTACCACCTCCCAAATTAGAACCAAAGGTAAAAACCTTCCTTGGATACACTGGCTATCATCACAAATTCATAAGAGGATATGCAGAAATTACAACACCATTAGAAGTACTACTAAAGAAGAAATCTAACAAAGCAATTGAGTGGATAGATGAATGTCAAACTTCTTGATACGTTGGAACATAAAATTATAGAAGCACGAATCCTAATCTTTCTAGATTGGACAATACCTTTTCATGTGCATGTGGATGCATCACCAATTCCTATAGGGGCTATACTAGCACAACCAAAAGGAATAAGGATCACCCTATAACTTTTTCCAATAAGAAGTTATCCAAAGTGAAGAAAAATTACACAACCATAGAAAGGGAAGCTCTAGAAATGGTCTACGCCCTACAGGAGTTTAGGTACTACTTGAGCTATCAACACCATTCACATTCTTTACTGACCATGAACCCTTGAAATATATACTAAACAAATAGGTCATTTAGTGCAGGATATGCATATGGTTATTCCTATTTCAGGAGTTTGATTTTAAAATAATGGTAAAACCTAGGAAAAACAATGAAAGGCACAATTATTTGTCCATGATCGAAACAAGCGATGATTTGTATGATTGAGAAGGAGTTCTTCCTAGCACAAACTTATTCAGAGTAATTGTGGTACCTGAGGAATTACATGATATAGCTTCTTTACTATCTATAGGAAATTATCCATTGAAGATGACACCACAAGAAAAAAAAACTCTAATGCAGAAATCTTTACCATACACACTAATAGAAGGGGAACTACATATTGCGGGAAGAGATGAAATTATAACAAGTGTTGTGTATGAACATGAAGGAGAAGAAATACGAAGAGAAGCTCATGAAGGGATATCATGAACCACAAGAAAGTAAAATTGGTAGGACTATGGTGGCCCACCCTGCACAGAGATGCCAAACATTATGTAAAACACTGTGACATATGTCAGCAGATAAGACAACTAACTGCTAGAGATAAAATGCCACTAAAACTAGTATTAGCTCAGGTCCCATTTGAAAAATGGATAATATACTTTATTGGTCCAATTGACCCCCCTTTAAATCATTCTGAAGTAAGATTTATAATTAGAAGGGTAGATTAGCTAACTAATGGGCAATTGAAGAACCCACTAATGACTGTACTGCAAAGACTACTACCAAATTCTTATATGAGAATATACTCACAAAATTTGGATGTCCATTAAGTATAACAAGTGATCCTGGTGCAAACATTTTGTGAATAAAATGATTAAGGAGATATTACAAAGTTTTATCATTGCACATGTAACAAAAGTTCACCTTATCACCCACAAGAAAATGGGCCCAACGAAGCTGTAAAAATTAAATGGAACAACATTAACTAAAATGTGTAGTGAAAATAGGGTGGATTGGGACATAAAGATACCTACATGGTACTCTGGGCCTATCACACAACACATAAAAGGAATACAAACTTCACACCATTCGAACTTGTATATAGAATGGATGCAACTTTACCGCTCAATTTCATAGTACCCAATTTATGCACTACAATAACTTTGCAGTTAAATGATAAAGAGTCAATAGCCTAGAGAATTGATAAACTTGACAAATTGGATGAAAATCATCTTATAGTAGTATACAACCAAAATTTAGGAAAGAAAAGACAGAAAGCCAGTCATGATAGGAATCTAATGGTAAAAAAATTCAAAGAAAGAGACTTAGTCCTACTATATGGCAATAAATTTAAAAAGAAACAAAAAATTAAGTTGAGATGGCTAGGACCATACTATATCCATGAAATTGTGGATTCATGGATAGTTAGACTAAGGAAGATGGATCGATAAACCCTAACAGGGTATGTGAATGGGGCTCGATTGGAACATTATCATCAAATGATAGAGTAAGAAAAAGATTGCAAAAATCGTACAATATACTATATGTAATATAATGTAACAAGGAATATACAAAAAGGTTGTTAGAATAAAATAGCCATAGAAAACTTAATGGCTAGAAAAGCCTGCAAAAAGATAGATGAGATTATGCATTTAATACACATTTAGACTATTACATCTATATAGGCCTCAATTACTAAACACTTATCAACACTTGCATCTAATACCAATTACGAGCTAAGAGTAAACAAAGAAAAGAGCAAAACTAGAGAAATCCTGGCTACTTCAAATGTAAAAAAAAGTGGTGACTACTGTACTAGTCGACATTTTTGAGAAGTCAAGGCCCAAATATAAGAAGTACCCGTACAAAGAAGTGGAGGTAGATCCTAATGGTGCTTTCTTAGGGATTCCAGTGAAGGTGATTTACACATAGGATGTTTGAAAACACATACATGTATCACTCTCTAAAATTGATCACACAAAGTTTGAAGCACTATGTCAAACACTTCTACAGTTGGATCAAAGGAGTTATTTACCGCAATATGAAGAGATACAAAAGGAAAACCTATATATATGGAAGGATTTACCAAATTTCTATGAGGAGCATGCTTGGGTGAAAATTATATTGAGTAGAATACGTAATGAATTTATCTATTTAGATAAACCATATAGAATCACCAAACAAGCTATTCAAGCAATAACAGGGTTAAGTGTGATGGGAGATATGCCCTAAAAGAAGGCCATAAAAAAAGATAAAGTCATAGAATTGATGGGTGCTACCTATGATGGGTGGAGCTTGAATGTAAAGGAAATCAAAAACCTTGTAGTGAGGTATGTAACAATGGGGATAGCATACAAAATATATTATGCAAACTTGGAGGAATCCACAACTGGTACAACTATCCATACCATGTACCAGATGGTCATCAAAGGGAAGGATTTCAACCTCTGTGAAGTGCTCTGGGAACAATTACTGGAAAATCTACATAAGACAAAAAACTCACACTACAATTTCTAGTATGGTACACTCATCATTTACCTTGTATTTTACTTTATGAATGAGCTCCCTAATTTTCCCAGTAAAGCATGGAAAACCCATCTTTCAGTTGTGGAACAAATCAAAAATAATGTACACCAATTTAAAGACAAACATGGATATACTGCTACATATTGGGGTTTCTTCAAGGCACTCCAACAATGAATGTGGAGTAGGGACATAATTCCCTATAACATGGTCAAAAAGTATAAACAAGTCATAGTTTTTCTTGTAGACAAAGACTACACACTTATGGAGGTAGTTGAGCAAAGGAACTCATGGATACCAAGGCTCCCATATGAAATAAAAGAGGAAAAGATAGAATCATATGGTAATAATCTACTAAAGAAGCCCAAAGATGCAAATGTTGAGAGATTTGAAACTTATAGAGAAATAATGGATAAGCAACAAAAGAAAGATGTAAAAGAAAAGATAGAAATGAAAAAGGAGAAACTACACAAAAAATAGGGTTTTCCATCCAAGGAATTGTCACAACCCAGTTCCTCAGCACTGCAAACTAGTACTGCAGTATTACAAGTCAGCACCACAACAAACCCATGCACCCAGAGATCTAGTAGGTTGTATTTAGGTACCCCAAGCAAACAGGTTGTGGTAGCCAACTCCTCAAAAACACACTTAGTATCCACTCCACAATTGTTGTAAAAAGATTGAAAAGTAGAAGAAATATAAAAAAATTTGGTACAAATGAGTGTGGAGAAAAAGAAGCAGGGCATAAAAAAATAATAGCAACTTCCAGCTCAAAGGGAAGGAAACTAATGAAGAAGAGGTGCTTCAAAAACCTCCGCCATAGAAAATAAGTAGAAGTTCTAAAAAAAGCATAATATAGATAGGGGAAACAACAAGAAGTATAGAGAAAGAACCCCTAATGAATCTTGGAACCCTCACCAATTCCATTATCCATCATGTCATGTTTCAGCAAGCAGTAGACATGTACACTTAGGTGGGTCTAAAAAATCAAGAGATGATAATATAAGCAATGATAAGGTACATCCACAGGTCTGATAAGACCTTGGAAGAGATAATGCAGAGCTTCTTAGATGAATTATAAAATGCAATATTGAAGAAAAGAGAAAAAGCATTAGCACTGGAAGACAAAATGGGATGGAGGGGATGGAGATGTTAGTGTGGTAAAGAGAGGCCTAATCAATTATGAACTAACTAGGTCAAAACCCCTTTTGTACATCTAACATTAGGACATGAGCCACCAACAGCCTAAGACAAGGTTGTCCTTTAGGAAGAGCCTTGTTGGGTTGGTGGGGACTCTGCTCTTTTGTTATAATTGGAAAGGTTGAGACTAGTAGGTTAGATCTAGGGTTTAATGATAAAATAGACTAAAACAAAAGTTACAAATCTGACAAATCAGAAAAATAGAAAACAAAACTTGGAAGGAGCAGAGGAGATATCAAAGATCCTTACTAGAAACATAAGAAAGATCTATAGGACTAGGGCGCTAGGCGCCCTGGTCCTAGGGTTTTGGGGAAGACTAAATCTAGGTGTGAAGGTTTTTGTTGATTTTGTCTTCCAGTCATTGGTTAGGTGTCTAAAATGCTTGATGTGAATTGTACACATGAAAGACAAAAAAATGTTTGTGTTGTATAGAGGCTTACCTCAGTCAAACCTCATGTAAGTGTTCCCACTTCCACAACAGTAGAGATAAGTGTGATAGAGAGTGTGTGTCCTTGGTAGGAAGAGGCAAAACATGAAATCAAGAGTATTTTAATCAAATGAAATGACAAGATTTACCATGAGCATGAAATTCTAGGTGGATATATGTCACAATGTGGATCATCCACAAGGTGTTGATGGAGGAAGAAGGCTTCCTTAAATACCTCCAACAAGGTCTAATGCCTACAATAGTAATCTTGTAGAAATAGAGATCTTGTAGATACAACAATATCATAGAGAAACCTTAGAATTAGTCCCTATATATCTTAGAAGAACAATTAGGAGGGTTATGAGCATTCAAGACTTGTTTATATACAATTCCCGATTACTTCCCAAGGGCCCAATAAAGTCAAGGATGACAAGGTGCATCACTTAAAGTAAAAGACCAACAATAAGATATAAGTTGTCATGGCCAAATTGGTAGGACTCTAGCATTGGGCACCTTAGTCCTAGTGATTTGAGCCATCCAAATGCTAGATGTCAGAGGATTTAACCTTGATTCCCATATAAGTACTAGAAATTGCATACTATAAACAAGGACGAACATTCAAGTCAAAATGAGTACTAAATGTAGTGTGAAATTAAAAATGGTATACAATTTCTAATAATGCATTTAGTCCCCACTTTAGTGAGGGTATGATCTTATGCTCATACTCTTACTAAAGTATGGAGAAGACAATTCTCTTTATCAAGATGTTGAATCCATAGAGTGTCACTATGTTGAGAGTTGCACTAGCCCCCAAGCTTAGGATCTTATAAGTCTAAAATATCTAGATATAGAGGTTATGAAAACACATATCATAGATCATACATAAAACACACAAAGAATACACAAGGTATTCATAGAAGGCATAAAGTATACTCATGAAAAACACAAGGTGAACACATGGAAAACATGAAGCAAACATGGAATAAATGAGGAAAACATGGAATACATGAATTAAAAATGGAATACATGAAGTAAAAATGAAGCAAACATAAAGCATACATGGAACCTATATGGAAGCATATAAATAAGCAAATGAAAAAGAAAACTTTGAGTCAGAAAGGTAAGGAGACCTATTCTAAAAGGCTATGTCAATGCTTTATATCATCCTTAAAAGACAAACAAGAACAAAGGAATTCTCAAAAGGAGATAGAAGAATGTGATGATTTGATCGAATGCCACAATGAGAGAGGACAAACAAATAGATAGGAATAAATCAAACAAAGGGGAGTACATGACTCTGGCACTATCTAGTTTAGTCTCTAGGGGTCATGTAAATCAATATACTCTCATGGATCATAGGCTAACAAACTACATTATGCTAGGTGACCATGGGTTAAGGTTGTATGAAGTACACAAGCTAGAAGTTGCATTATGCTAGGTGGCTCATAGACTATGCAGATCATAGGCTAGCAAGTTACGTTATGCTAGGTGACCATATACTACCAATTCTTCAAGGAGCATGAATAAACAATGCCTTGGGGAGTGTAGCAACTCATGGAGCACAAAATAAAACAATGCCTCAGGGAGCGCAAAAATAAATAATTCTTCAGGGAGCACCACAATAAACAACACCTTAGGGAGAGTATTGATAACCACGCCTCAGAGAGAGCTTATGAAAAACACCACCACAGGGGGTACATCAATAGGCTAAAGCTCAAGATGAATGAATATGAGTGCATGTAGGGATGCACAAGTGAATAGGGAATATATATGCCCCCCATTAAAATGTCTGCATGTATAGTATGTAAATGTTTTAAGGTAAAGAGGAGGGGAGAGTATAAGAAGAGGCAAGATCCTTAGAAATAATGAACACCTCTTTAATAGGTTGTCTTTCTACCCCCCAGAGTACGAGTGAGGACAACCATGAAAAAGAAGAGTTGTGTTATTACAAGGAAAGAAGCGAGATTGTGTCACTATTAGCTAGTAAGAAAAAGCTACAATTTACATGAAAATAGTCTAGTAATTGATGAGGTCTACATCACAAGGAGATGAAGAGGGATCTCCAAGGGTAGAGTATGAATCATGAGTGAAAATTAAAGTTATAGTAGGATTACCATCAATGGATGAAAATATCTTCTTATCACCAAAAGGGGAGAAGTGTAATATCACAATTGAGGTAACTAATGTTAAGTGTGAAAGAAATATGAAGATCTAGATGAGAAAGACAAAGGTACATCTCAGTTTTCCTTCAAAGTGTACCTAGATGTGAGGAGTAGAGAGAACATTTGGTGAAGATGATTCTCTTTTAGTGAATGTTTTATATAGAGGAGGAACGTCAGCTAGGGTCCAAAACATCAAGCCCCTAGAAGAGGCACCTCTTGATTTATTTCTAGAAGATTTATTTTAAGTAGGAGGAAGAGAAGTGAGAGTTGGTGAATGTTTACTTTGATTATTGTTGTTATACGTGTGAGCAATCACATGATAATGAGGTTGTTGCGACACATTTTGATTAATCTTATTGTTTTGAGTTAGTTGTTTTGCATAGTTGAGAATGTAGGTAGGAGGTCGAGGGGAGTTTGGAATAGGATTAGATGGTTGTTGTGAGGTATTAGGACAAAGATGCACAACAGTTTTAGGTTTTGTAGGTTCTTGTTTGGAACTGGAAACATAAATTGTGTTGAATTGATTGTTGAGATTATGTATTTGTGTAGAAGTTGATGTGTGATTTTATTCTTCCTTTATGGAAGTTTCATTACTACAATGGGGAACATCATAATGAATATTAGGTAAGGTGATGTTGATAAAAGTATCTATAATTGAATTGTGAATGACATCCAAGGGAAAACATGCTACCCAAGGAGAAATAAAAGAGGTCTTCGCATCCTTCATGATACTCAAGGAACTTAAACATGCGACCGAAGGAGGAAAAGAAGAGGTCCTCACATCCTTCTTGATACCCAAGGAACTTGGATATGCCACCAAAGGAGTAATGGAAGAAGGCCACACATCCTTTGTGATACCCAAAGGGCTTGGATATGCCACTAAAGGTGTAGGGCAAGATATCTTCACATCCTTCATGATACCTATGGATCTTGGACAAGACTCTTCTTAGACATTTATTAAAACAAAGTCTGCCAAGCACAATTTGATTAGACCCTTGTCTCTATGATCCATAACATCATATTGAGTAGCAAAAATAGCATCTATAGGCCTTGAAACATTCTCATCAACAACATCCCATAAATCTTGATGAATTAGCAGATGTTTCATCTTCATCTTCCACATCTCAAAATTGTTACCAACAAAAATTCCACCTCTATTATCCCTGATGTACTCACCATCTGAAAATTCCTAGAACAAGCTCATAAAGTATCGTCTACACAAGATCCCACTCACAACTAGATTAGTTCAAGAAAACACAAAAACCCACAACTGAAACCAAGGGTGATCAAGCTTTGATACCATTTGTAAGGAAGCTAAGGTAGAGGAACAACTTCCTACACTAATCTTGAGAGGAGAGTTATACAAAAAAATTTAGATCTTTACAACAGTTATAGAAATTATATTAAAATAAATATAAATAACAAACATACCACAACATAGTTATTTACTTGGGGAAAACCCTTTTGGGAAGAAAACCCCACAATGCAAAATTTGCCTAATTCATTATTCAAAAATCAACAAGATTATAATATACTTGCAGAGTAAGCTTTCATAGGAGTATCACCAACCATAGATTTGGAGGCAACTCAACATCTATAAGACTCTCACACACAACCTCCATCTCAAGAAAGTAATAGATAGGAGATATAATACATGAAATTGTCAAATGATAATTAAAAAACCATGAGATAAAACCACCCAAAAATGTGGCACTAAAATTCTTAGAGTTTCATTATCTACAATCAAAGATGATTTATGATGTGTCAAAACATGCACCAACATGTGTAACTCCCCCTTACAACTCTTTTTTTGTGTCCAACATGTTTTTACATTTTCTAATACAGGAGGCCCAACATTCGGAGGCCACAAATTTTGATCCAGGAGAGCAATTGGACCTATTTTTTAAAATTGAAGATCTTGAAGAGATCTATGCATTAGTGCACCCAATGGTAGTGTAGACCACTTAGAAATTTTATTTTGGCTAAAAACCAACCCTATATCCTTGAAATTGAGTTTTTATATTTTTATAACCGAAAAATCACAATTTTTGTATTTGCAATGATGAGACACCTTTCCTAAAATATAATTATATGGTTGTAATAACATTGTAAAGCCCTGACTTGCTACTTCAAAATATATTTAATTGTGGTGTTGATCAGCTTGCTACTTCATTCTACTATATGCCATTGGTTCTCCTTGAGACTAGAGTGTAGATCCTATTAGCATTAAATGTCGTATCTAACTAATATAACCTTTGGGTGTACCCATAATCTAGAGGTGATGGATGGTAAATGGTGCCCATTTTTTGTTAAAATAAAAAAAAAATTGCATGAAGTGTGGAAAGAAGTGTTATACCACCATTCTATTAGTGCCAACCATTGTACCCATATCTCTTGTTTATCTAAATCAAAACATAAAAAATAGTCCTCCATGCACTTGATCACCACCTCAATTTACTCATTTGATAGGGGATGATATAAAATCTATCAGCAAGTTGAGCTCCTAAACATAACAATATGCCAATAAAAAGTTACTTCTAAATATAGTATTATGATCACTTAGTTTGAGTTTTGGATTTCCATGTAGCTTCATAATGGTATCCATGAAGGTTTTCACTATACTACTTACTACAAATGGGTGTGACAAATCACAAAAATGTGCATATTTGGTGAGTCAATCAACAAGAATGATAATGAAATTTTTCCCTTTAGACATAATTAAACTAGTGATGAACTCCATGGATACCTCCTTCCACCTCAAGCTTGGAATAGATAATGGTTGTACAGAAGACCCAAAGTCTTAATTATCTCCCCTTTACTTTGTATGACATACCATGCATTTTAGCACAAATTTTTGGACATCCCCTTTAAGTACATCCATAAAGAAAATGATAAGTCTTCAAGAAGTATACCCACTTATGAGAGAAGTATGGAGATCTTCCAAAACCTCTACAAATGAGTGTGACAAAGCATGAAAATTAGCATATTTTGTGAGTCTATCCATAATAACCGTGATAACATATTTTCCTTTAGACATGGGAAAACAAGTGATGAAATCCATGAATACCTACTCCTACCTGTGTTTGGGAATAGATAAGGGTTGTAAAAGACACAAAGTAAAAAAATTCTCCCCTTTATTTTGTTTTCATAAAATGTATTTTGCCACCAATTTCTAGACATCCCCTTTGAGTCCACCCCTCAAAAAGTTATTCTTGATTCTATGATAAGTCTTCAAGAATCATGAATGCCCACCTACTAGAGAAGCATTAAGCTATTCTAAAACCTTAAACTTAAGGGTTGGTTTCTTACATAGGTACAACCTATCCTTGTACTGTAGAGCATCTTCTTTTCATATAATTTTTTTGACACGCTTGAATCTTGTTGGAGTTTTTAAATGATTCCATATCCATGTTCTTCTCCCATTCTTCTTGAGTCTCTTCCATCTAATCGCCTTGGAATATAGAAATGACACACAATAGTGACCTAATGGGTTCATCCCTACTAGATAGAGCATCAACCACAACATTCTCCTTTTGTTTCTTTTATATGATATTAGTCATATCCCAACATCTTCATGACCCAATTTTTTTGTTCTTTAGAAGCCAACATCTATTCCAAGAAGTTTTTGAGACTCTCATGATCTATCATTACATTTAAATATCTTCCCATTAGTGAAGGTATCAATTATTTGAATGAATATAGGATAGCCCATCATTTCCTTCTCATAAATGAGCTTTAACAAAATCTTACTTTTGAGTTGGAAACTCTCAAATGATAGGGGGCTTCCATCTTGTGTGATTACCACTCTTATGCCAAACCTAAAATTATCACCTTCCACAATAAATGTTATAGAAAAAATTTGGGTAGCTAGAACTAAAGTTATGCATGTGGATTCCTTTAGTTTCTTGAATGCCTTGGTAGCTACCTCATTCCACTAGAAAGAGTCCTTCAATAAAGATGTGACTTATTCTTCTATGCTACCATGTTTTCTTGTAAATTGATGATAGTAACCAGTAAGCCCTAAGAAACCTCATAGGTTCTTGAGGGTTCTGTTGGTTCCCAAAAATGCAGGTTGCTAACCCTAAGAGGATGCCAGACTCTATGCTTGGATTTGCAACGTTTTTGGACCAATTGACAGGGATATTAGCTCCCTACACTTTAGGTCCTGCAAACCTAGGCGGGTGTACCTTTGTAACTAAAGCAGATTTAACACTATATGACTTGATTGGATTAGTAATCTATCACAATGGCATAAAATGTAATAGATGAAAGCTTCTAAACTACTCCTAATACTAAGATCTGAGATGTAACTGTTTGAATGAGATTTTATGGAATCCTAAAATGGAATTGGTATGACCAGTGCCTGTTTCTGTTGGGCTAATGGAGTCAAGGTGTATATGATATATGATTTACTTATAGGTTACAATCCTAATTGTTTGGCACTTGTGTTTGTTTATAGCTTGTATAAACGTGCAAGAATGTGACTGACAAACTCTACTTAGTGATCCACTCGAATCTTACCAGGTTACTGTGACTTATTGAAAGGATTTTTTAATCCTTGCTTGAAGGAACCGATCAAAAGAATCACACAATGACAGCAAATGTGTATTGACAAATGGAGTTGATGCTCAATTTTAATAACAAGACAATATCGAGTTGGAGACAGTATGGCAATCTTGACAATTATAGGGCTGCTCTTACCTATCCAAATGCTACCTCCAGGTTACTGTAATCAATCAAAAGGATTTTATATCTGTAATGGAAACCTAATTAATTTGATTACACAAAAACAACAAGTGTGTCTCGATGAAACTGAAATATCAACTTGGAAACTCAGGTTCAAATAACAAAGAAATAACAGCATGGAGACAACCAAATAATTGCTCAGCTTAACAAACAATAGACACCAATATTAAATCATTTATTTATATATTTTCTCCACTATACAGTTTCGAAAGATTTTACAATGTACAACATAATATTTTATTTTGGCAACTTGTCAATCCATCCAGTTATCTAACTGATGTTTTTCCTAATCTCCTCTTGATCCTAATCTACTGATGTCCTTCCTAATCTCTGTTTGCATCTCCATATATATCTTGTATTTTTAGGGTTGCAACCCTTTACATACCGGTACATCCTTTGGTATGATTCTTCATTAAATTGTTTTAGGCAAAATAAAATATTTAATTAGTTGCCATTGGCAAATTAAATATTTTGATTAAACTTCAAGCTCAATTTTACTCGTACATATGTTTACCATACTTAATCACCCATTTTAACTCCTCGAGTAAAAATATTTCGTATTACATTTACTTTGTGTGTCTTCACTTTGTTTTGCTAAAAATATTAATTTGGGTAAAAATATTACCCCGTTCTCTCTTCCTCGGTGAAAATACTTTTGTTGCAAATCATTCTTTAGGTTTGATGTCTTCTTAAACCTCAGAAAAATATTTCATTTCTTGCACCACTAAATATTTATTTATTTATATTTTTTATTACTTTTCCTTTGCAGGGTCCATCGGTGTAATATAAGTTTATCGGGAGCTTTAAAATACTACATACCGATATGCTATTTCTTGCCGATAAAACCTCCATTTTTTACAAAGTTTGCTCACCGATAACTTTGAAATATCATCTATTTTCTTGTATAATTTTATATTTTTTACACAATGTTTCCCAAACGTATTTTTGGTGGCCCACCCCATCGGTGTAATGCACATCATCGGAGAGATCTAAAAAGTTTGCTCCGATCTATTTGGTCTTGCCGATGAGTTATCTTCATGTATGGACTTTTATCTTTGTCGGAATGACATTCACTATCAGGATAGCTTTCTCAAGATATCCCGATCCAAATGATCTCCCCGATGACCCTTTTCATATCCTTCATCGGGCAAAGTTTAGTAAAGTGTCACCGACACCTTTTGATCGCCGTGACTTGTGAATCGGCAAGACCTGGTTCTTTTGTTCCGATATGTCAAGTTATCCCGATAGAGGTGTATCGCTGTGAGTCTCGCCGATGGCTTTCTTATCGCCAAGACTCTTAATCATCGGAGGCTTACTTGTTTTCTATCCCGATAGCTTACCTCTCGCTGATGGCTATTTGTTTCGTTACCCCCGCATGCTGTTCGGTGAAACTCTTGCCGAAATGCTTTATCGGTATGTTATATACCGTCGGGGCATCTTTTAAAAAGTCATCCGATAGATATCTGTCATACCGATCGGTATGACCACTTACCTTTCTTGCCGATGTAAAGTCATCGGTATTACTTACTCCATCGGTGACTTCCACAATTCCTCTTCCGATCTCTATTTTCACGCCGATGGTTGTTTTCAAACGATTCCTTGTGTATCGGTGTAAGCAACACAACCTCTTGCCGATGGATTGATTTTGATGAAATTTGGCACTGCTCATCCATAGACATCTTGTAAGATACAAATTTTTTTTATTATGGTCTTTTTGGGATATTCTTCAGGGTTTATTCAAATATGATGGAGTAAGGAGATAGTAAAAATTTCAAATTTTTACTGTGCTAACAGTGGCTCTGTCTGGGATGTATACTCCCTGTGAGTATAACAAGGATCCAGATCTCCTGGGGAAGTAGACCACATATTTTATTATTTTGGGGTGAGGTTTTTATGAAACTGGGAAAAGGAAAGGAACAAATGATGGGGAGCGGGAATGATTCCTAGACTACTGTGCATGGAATAAGATATTTTTGAGAATTATTTGAATGTTGTCCATGCACTGGCAACACTCAATTCTCTTTGTACATGTTTATGAAAAGAACTGCTTCAAGTATTGCCCATGTACAGGCAATTCCTGCTCCTCTCCTGACATATTCTGTACATAATAAGAATCATCACCTCCCTTGCCAGTGATAACAAAAGGACCCGACCACAGGGCTTCAAATTTTCCATGTTTTCCTTTGTCCTGACATCTTGCATTCCACATTAGTACCAGATCATTTATTTCAAACTTTCTTTCTCTGGCCTTCTTGTCAAAGAGATATTTTACCTGTGATTGTAATTTAATATTCTGTCTCTGAGCTATTCTTCTTGTTTCATCAAGCTCTGCCAATTGTTCCAACCTTTCCTCCATTGGTTCAGGGATATTCAAGTCTTCCTGGAGAATGAATTTGTATACTGGTATAAGATTTTCTAATGGTAATCTTGCTTGGGTTCCATATACCAATTCATAAGGGGATCTCCCAATTGCCCTTTTTATAGTAATCCTGTCAGCCCACACTGCCATTCTTAATTTTGAATCCCAAGCCTTCTTATTTCTATCCAACATTCTTTTTATGATTTTCAACAGGCTCTTATTACTTGATTCAGCTTGTCCATTGGCCTGTGGATGGTAAGGAGCAGCATAAGAAATAGTGATACCATGTGTGCTGCAAAAACCTTTGAATTCATCAGATCTAAAGCACATCCCATTATCGGTAATCAGTCTTACAGGAGTACCAAATCTGCATATAATGTTATCCATTAGAAAATTTATCACAACTTTACTTGTAGCCTGTCTGGTTGGGATTGCTTCCACCTATTTTGTAAAGTAATCAGTAGCCACTAAAATCCATCGGTTTCCCCCACTCGATTTCTCTGAAATTTCACCTATAAAATCAATACCCCACTGATAAAATGGAGCCTCAACTTGCATAGGTTTTAATGGTAGTGCTCCCTGATACTTTAACTTCCCTGAGAACTTTTGGCATGCTTCACACTTTCTAGTGTACTGGTATGAATCGTTAAAGATTTTAGGCCAATAGTACCCTGCCCTCAGGATCTTGTGGGCTGTGTTTTTTGCTGAGAAATGTCCTCCGCACATGCCTTCATGCAACTCCTTCATAATATGTTTTGATTGATATTCATCCAAGCATAATAGTAGAACCCCATCTCTATTTTTCCAATAGAGATCCCCACCAATGAGTACATATTTTGAAGCTTGTAGTTTGAGTGTCCTTCTTTTATTATCATCATATCCTTCAGGACATTTCATATGTTTTAGATAATATACTATATCAATATACCACGGAGTGTGTTCAATACTGGTACTTGCATCAACATTACATATCTGGGAAGCTTCTAGATTACTTTCAGCCATCAATTTGGCAAGACCCTATCCTCTTACTAATTTAGTGATTTGGATTTCAATGTTGAATTCCTGAATCCTATTGATCCACCTACATCTCCTACCGGTGACCTCAGTTTGGATCAGTACATCCTTCACTGCAGCATTGGGAACATATGCTATGATTTTAGCCCCCACCAAATATGGTCTAAAATTTTTTACTGCTTTTACCAATGCATATGCCTATTTTTCAATAATGTCATACTTCAACTCTGCATTCTGAAGGGACTTGCTAAAGAAAGAGATAGGCTGTTCATATCCATCATTGTTTTTCTGCAGCAACACTGCTGCTACTGTATGATAGGAAGCAAATGAAAAAAGTTGGAAAGGTTTACCAAAGTCAGGGGATATTAAGACTGGAGCTTGCTTGATGGCCTCCTTAATGTTACCAAATGCTTCCATTGTTTCTGTTGCCCATTTCATATCTGAGTTCTTCTTCAGCATTCTTGATATAGGACAAACAATCTCTGCGAAATTTGGTATAAATCTTCTGACAAAATTTATCTGACCAAAAAATGATTGTATAGCTTTTACATTTTTTGGAATAGGGACCTGATCAATTGCTTTCACCCTTTCAGGATCTATTTTAACTCCTTCCTTCGAGACTATATGGCCAAGCAATTTTCCTTCTGTTACTGCAAAATGGCATTTTTTAAGATTCAATGATATTCCATATTCTAGGGCTTTGACAAATATCTGTTCTAGATGTGTGCAATGATCTTCGGCCCTTTTTGAATATGCTGTTAAGTCGTCTTGATATACTATCATAATCTTATTGATTAATTCAGCAAAAGCTACATCCATCGCTCTTTGAAATGTTGCCCCAGCATTAGTTAATCCAAATGGCATTCTCAAGTATGCATATGTTCCCCACGGAGTGGTGAATGCCGTCTTAAATTGTTCAGACTCCTTAACCTTTACTTGATTGTAGCCGGAGAAACCATCCATCATGGATAGCAATTCACATCCAGTAACTTTCTGCAATATCGCCTCCATATTGGGAAGAGGATAATTATCTTTGAGAGAAGATTTATTCAGGTTTCTGAAATCCACACATAGTCTAATGTCACCATTCTTTTTCCTGACAGGTACTAAGTTTGAGACCCAGGAAGAATGTCTGATAGGTTTGATTATAGCTCCATCCCTTAACTTTGTAAGTTCCTCCAGCATTTTTGGGGCCAATGTAGGATTAATTGGCCTTTGTTTCTGTCTGAATGGTTTTGCATCTGGCTTGAGTGGTATCTCATGTTGAAATAAATCCTCTCTATATGCCTTTAAGTCATCATATGACCAAGCAAACACATGCCTGTACTTCCTAAGTAGATTGGTGATTCTACTTCTGATTTTCTGGTCAAGATTCCTTCCAATATATACATTTTTTTGGGTTGTCTGAGTCCCCAAATTCACCTCCTCAAGGTTCTCAGGTATCACTGGTGTTTCTTTCTTTTTGTATCTATCATGCCCATCAAATGCTTTTTCTAATGCAATAAGCCCTTTGGGTATCTTATTTGTCTTCAGTTGAACCACTTCTTGGCCAAAAAGGGTTTCTTTCCCATCGTGTTCCTCCACAAATGCACTGAAATCAATTTCTTGATTTTCATAATAATCAGCACAATGTAAGAAATTGATTATATCAGCATCGCTATCAAACACTTGCCAGTTCTTTATATTATCAGGGATGGTAGGTCTAGTTTTAAATTCTACTTCTGTGATCCCTCCTAATGTTACATCATCTCTCTTTAATGCAATGTTTGCTAAAAAGTCTACCATGATGTTTTTAGACCTATCAACCCAGCTGATTGAAAAAACATCAAATAATTCAACACTATCCCAAACTGCATTTCTGTACTATCTTAATCTTTTATTCTTAGATAAATATTTTTCTCTTACTTGGGAGATGACCAATTCAGAATCACCATAGACAGCCAACTTTTTTATTTTGTATTTGGTGGCTATGTTTAGGCCAATGAGTAGGGCTTCATACTCAGCTACGTTATTGGTGCATTCAAATGTCAATAAGAAAGAGTATTTGAACGTTTTACCTCCTGGTGAGATAAAAACTACTCCGGCCCCATTTCCTATCTTGCTGCATGCACCATCGAAATACATTTTCCACAAATCATTTTCTCTTTTCATAGATTCAGTGTGTATTGGGTCAGTGTTATGCAATTCTGGGGTAGTTTCTCCAACTTTGAAAACTCCTAAATCTGTGTCACAAAAGAAATTCACCTGATGCCGGTCCATTCTTTCTATAATATTGTCATACCTTGGTTCTCTATACAACTTAATTTCCTTGTCACCCACTGGTATGGTGGCATATGATAGATCTAATTGAACATTGCCTCCCGCCATTGCAGCCCACTGCCTTGATAACAGCATTCCATAATACGGTGGGATATCAACCACAGTGATGTCAATGTTATATGTTGCTTCAGGATGTGAAGCAAGTTTTATCTCTACATCTTTCATAATACCAACTACTGGAATAGATCTATTATCCATTGCATAACACTGGCCATACGTAGTATCAACCCACATCCCCAATTCTTTCATCACTGCTATAGGCATGATATTCATAGCAGCACCTGAATCAATCATACAATTCCTAACTATTCTGTTCTTGATTACTAGTGTAGTATAGAATGGATCTACCTGTGAGGGATTTTTTGTAAGTGTGTCACCAAGGTAAACCTCAGGCATCTTAAAATTTTCCTGATGCACATTATTTGTTGTTTTTTCAAACCCTTTATGTTTTGGATTAGGTGTATCAGAAATCATCTTGACAATTGTACTCCTATATTTATCTATTTTCATCATCTCTAGGAGTGGGACTGATATCTTCACCTGAGACACTGCCTGTGCAATGTCGAAAGAAGGGGTTATGATCTGGTCATTCTTTTCTGTTTTTGTGTTTTCTTTTTCTTGATTTCCTTTCATTTTATTTTTATCCCCCTTTTCTGGTTCTTTAGGTGATGATTTTGTATTATTTTCTTTGTTATTCTGGTCTTTTATAAATACACTTCCAGGAGTTCCTTGCCCAACATTTGTTGTTCTATTCCTTAAGTTATAAGTGTTTCGAGCTTGAGCCACTGCAGCCACTGTGAGAGCTTCTCTTTCATCCTCAGTAGGTTTTCTCCATTGACCACATGACTTGTTGTTACAACTATCTTCCTGGTCTGAGAATACCTGTTGTTCTCCCATGTTAATATGATACTTTTGGTTCCCTACATCATACTCATATCCTTCTTCTTCTGAAGAGGAATAATCTTCTGTTACTACACATGGTGTATCCTGCATCATATTGATGGTGTGATTATCCCTATTGTAGCTGTATAGCATTTCCTCTTGCTATATTGATTTAGCTACCTCACAGTATTCAGGTGAATGTGACAAGTTACATACAAAACACCAAGGTTTATTTTCTGCCATATGTGCCATGTTTCTCTTCAAGGGATCAGGAGTATCCTTTCCATATGGCTGCTTTCTGTTGTTGTCAATAGGTCTTCCATCCTTCCAATTTGTATTGTAAGGTATATCATGTAACCTAGGTCTATCATGCCTATGCTGACCCTCTGGTTTAATCTGTTGAGCATTTGGATTCTGAAGATTTCTATGGTTTTCCCTTTTACTGACCATTCCTGCAGCCTTCCTATTATTTTCAATAGTTATGGCTACTTTCTGTGCTTCGGCCAATGTTGCAGGACACTGGTTTCTGAGTTCATATCCTGTTTTGGGGTCAAATGCTTTCATATAGATACTCAGTGCTTCCTGGTCAGATAACTTGGCTCCATGTGGTACCTTATTATGTAACTTGGAAAACTTCAGGTTGAAATCAAACACTGATTCATTTTGATACTTCTATATACTTATTAGTTCATGTAGTGCAAACTCAAGAGCGTATTGGTTACCATACTGATCCTTAAACTGGTTATGGAAATTAATTATCGAATTGATTGATGCATCGGGCAAACTATTAAACCAATCTCTAGCATCTTCAGTGAGGGACATCATAAATAAGCTCATTCTAATGTCTTCCCAATCCATACCTATATCCTGTACAAAAGCATTAAAACTTCTGATATGATCTTCTGCAGATACTGCATTGTTTCCAGTAAACTTGGGAACCATGTTTCTCCAAGTACTATCCATAGGATATGGATATAACTGATATCCAGTCAAATCAAATTGACTGCATATATTAGCAAGGTTTTGGGGAGGAAAATTGAGAGGTGGTGGATTCGGATAGTAATTATATCCACCTGGTGGCTGATGATACGCATATTGTTGATGTTGGTTCATATGGGGATTTATGTGTTGATTTTGTGGCCTATAATATTGTTGACCAGGGGGTGGGTAATTATTTGCCATATGTTGAGATGCATTTCGTATAGGAGGTGGTCTAGGGTTTTGGGGAATAGTGTTCTGATGACTTCCAGAAGCATGTGAGTTTTGAGCACTACTTGTATTTTGTTGTGTATTTCTTGAAATATTCCCTCTATGCGGGGGTACATATTTAGGGGGAACTGTTTTGGCT
The DNA here is from genome assembly GCA_027924645.1 of Cunninghamia lanceolata. Lineage (NCBI taxonomy): Eukaryota > Viridiplantae > Streptophyta > Pinopsida > Cupressales > Cupressaceae > Cunninghamia > Cunninghamia lanceolata. Next base: position 7,721,240 of record BSBN01000114.1, on the reverse strand, counting down.
TTATTTCTTCTCTGTTGAATTTCTTGCTGCAATAACTCCTTCTCCTCTTGTATCTTGTACCTTTCAAGTTCTTTCCTGAGCATGAGTATTTCCTGTTTCTCATCACTCATGTCTTGATTATTTATTTCCTGATGCTCTGGACTGTTATTCATTCCCTGATTTGACAATTCATATCCTATCTCTTCTCCCTGGTCAAATGAGATCTTGAAATCATGTTCAGCTTGGTTCCTATCAATATCCCTCATGACCTTTGCATCATGATCTCCCTGTTCTTGAGGAGTGGGTCTGTACCTTGCCAAAATATCATCAGTTGCTCCACTGAGGTTCTCGTTTGAATTATGCAGAGGTGTGAATTTGTTGTGAATTGCAATATTTTGTTCTAAATCATTCTCTTGGATGTCTAGATTATTATCTTGGTGGGAATATTTTGGATTCACATTTCTTTTGGAAATGTTTCTAAGTGGTGGAGATGACTGCAAATTTCTACCTTCCATCTTGGATCTCCTACCATCCATTTGATATTGAATTTTTTGTAACTAGAGTCGCCACTTATTAAATAGGAAAAGTTTATATTTTATCTGTAGGGTTCTTGTCACCAGCAGAGTTACCAACTTAAATTTTCTGAATTGACTCTATGAAGGAAAGGATTACTTTCTAAGGTCTGTTACTAAGTCCTCAGTGGAGTCGCCATTTTGTTGGTTCCCAAAAATGCAGGTTGCTAACCCTAAGAGGATGCCAGACTCTATGCTTGGATTTGCAATGTTTTTGGACCAACTGACAGGGATATTAGCTCCCTACACTTTAGGTCCTGCAAACCTAGGCGGGTGTACCTTTGTAACTAAAGCAGATTTAACACTATATGACTTGATTGGATTAGTAATCTATCACAATGGCATAAAATGTAATAGATGAAAGCTTCTAAACTACTCCTAATACTAAGATCTGAGATGTAACTGTTTGAATGAGATTTTACGGAATCCTAAAATGGAATTGGTATGACCAGTGCCTGTTTCTGTTGGGCTAATGGAGTCAAGGTGTATATGATATATGATTTACTTATAGGTTACAATCCTAATTGTTTGGCAATTGTGTTTGTTTATAGCTTGTATAAACGTGCAAGAATGTGACTGACAAACTCTACTTAGTGATCCACTCGAATCTTACCAGGTTACTATGACTTATTGAAAGGATTTTTTAATCCTTGCTTGAAGGAACCAATCAAAAGAATCACACAATGACAGCAAATGTGTATTGACAAATGGAGTTGATGCTCAATTTGAATAACAAGACAATATCGAGTTGGAGACAGTATGGCAATCTTGACAATTATAGGGCTGCTCTTACCTATCCAAATGCTACCTCCAGGTTACTATAATCAATCAAAAGGATTTTATATCTGTAATGGAAACCTAATTAATTTGATTACACGAAAACAACAAGTGTGTCTCGATGAAACTGAAATATCAACTTGGAAACTCAGGTTCAAATAACAAGGAAATAATAGTATGGAGACAACCAAATAATTGCTCAGCTTAACAAATAATAGACACCAATATTAAATCATTTATTTATATATTTTCTCCACTATACAGTTTCAAAAGATTTTACAATGTACAACATAATATTTTATTTTGGCAACTGGTCAATCCATCCAGTTATCTAACTGATGTTTTTCCTAATCTCCTCTTGATCCTAATCTACTGATGTCCTTCCTAATCTCTGTTTGCATCTCCATATATATCTTGTATTTTTAGGGTTGCAACCCTTTACATACCGGTGCATCCTTTGGTATGATTCTTCATTAAATTGTTTTAGGCAAAATAAAATATTTAATTAGTTGCCATTGGCAAATTAAATATTTTGATTAAACTTCAAGCTCAATTTTACTCGTACATATGTTTACCATACTTAATCACCCATTTTAACTCCTCGAGTAAAAATATTTCGTATTACATTTACTTTGTGTGTCTTCACTTTGTTTTGCTAAAAATATTAATTTGGGTAAAAATATTACCCCGTTCTCTCTTCCTCGGTGAAAATACTTTTGTTGCAAATCATTCTTTAGGTTTGATGTCTTCTTAAACCTCAGAAAAATATTTCATTTCTTGCACCACTAAATATTTATTTATTTATATTTTTTATTACTTTTCCTTTGCAGGGTCCATCGGTGTAACATAAGTTTATTGGGAGCTTTAAAATACTACATACCGATATGCTATTTCTTGCCGATAAAACCTCCATTTTTTACAAAGTTTGCTCACCGATAACTTTGAAATATCATCTATTTTCTTGTATAATTTTATATTTTTTACACAATGTTTCCCAAACGTATTTTTGGTGGCCCACCCCATCGGTGTAATGCACATCATCGGAGAGATCTAAAAAGTTTGCTCCGATCTATTTGGTCTTGCCGATGAGTTATCTTCATGTATGGACTTTTATCTTTGTCGGAATGACATTCACTATCGGGATAGCTTTCTCAAGATATCCCGATCCAAATCATCTCCCCGATGACCCTTTTCATATCCTTCATCGGGCAAAGTTTAGTAAAGTGTCACCGACACCTTTTGATCACCGTGACTTGTGAATCGGCAAGACCTGGTTCTTTTGTTCCGATATGTCAAGTTATCCCGATAGAGGTGTATCGCTGTGAGTCTCGCCGATGGCTTTCTTATCGCCAAGACTCTTAATCATCGGAGGCTTACTTGTTTTCTATCCCGATAGCTTACCTCTTGCCGATGGCTATTTGTTTCGTTACCCCCGCATGTTGTTCGGTGAAACTCTTGCCGAAATGCTTTATCGGTATGATATATACCGTCGGGGCATCTTTTAAAAAGTCATCCGATAGATATCTGTCATACCGATCGGTATGACCACTTACCTTTCTTGCCGATGTAAAGTCATCGGTATTACTTACTCCATCGGTGACTTCCACAATTCCTCTTCCGATCTCTATTTTCACGCTGATGGTTGTTTTCAAACGATTCCTTGTGTATCGGTGTAAGCAACACAACCTCTTGCTGATGGATTGATTTTGATGAAATTTGGCACTGCTCATCCATAGACATCTTGTAAGATACAAATTTTTTTTATTATGGTCTTTTTGAGATATTCTTCAGGGTTTATTCAAATATGATGGAGTAAGGAGATAGTAAAAATTTCAAATTTTTACTGTGCTAACAGGTTCTAGGGAATATTCTAAATCACTTTTGGTTTTAAAATTTTAGATAACTTTTCCCTTAAAAGTAGTGATAATTTTGACACAATTTATAGTATTATGTTGTATGTTGCTATACCACATTGGAAACCATTACAAAAGTTCCACGAATAAGTATCATTACATCTACTTGCATGAAATGCCTTCGACACCTCAACTATGTTGAGGTATGTAGATATGTCATCATGAGGACAGAGGACAGTTCCATTTACAACTTTCAACTTCTTCTCAACAAACTCTGATAGAATTCTTTGTTGAAGTTTGAACAACAGTGTGTTAGATGCATCCTTAACTAAACAAACCCCTAAGATAACATCATAAACATCGATATTTCCAATTTCTCCATACTCTGTATCAAATACATTATTACAATCTTCAGATACATCATCCAATTTATTCCTTTGAGGATAAGGAGTAGCCTTTATGGTATGTTCTAAACTAGCACTACTACTAGTGAAAATTGATGAGTTAGGGACTTTTCTTGCTCTCATATATTATTAGGTTTAGAAGTTCAGTTAAAGCATTTTCTTGAACGTCGGGATCCTTTGAGGAAAGCAGTGGCTCAAGTAGAGGTATGGCTCCCTCTACTGCAATACAAACTCTATAGTATTTGATCTTTGCTTTAGAGCTCCAAACAACGTGGATTATCTTTTTGGTCTCTGCTCAATCTTAGTCTGTCAATGGTTTCTAAGTTCCCCTAATACACAGTTCTATGTATATCAAGTAGACTGTGAAATTAAATGCTATTTTTATTCCCAATACACTCAATTGTTGCGATAACATACAAAAGTTTGCTTCACTTTATTATAAACTCTGCAATCAAGAATTCCTTCTACATCACGTTTATTAACACATATCAAAAGATAACAACAAGGAGAGGCCATGAGCTTTACAACATAATTATTTTGTCTCTTAAATTCACTGCCATCACTAATTCTTCTCAAATGGACGAGGATCTTCACCAATACCATGAACAGAGTTATCATTGAGTTCTTCTCAAGAGTCAATACAGGAAGAGAGTTACGCAGTAGAGATATATTTAAAACTACTGGACTAGAAGTGTCATTATCCTTGCCAAGATTCTTTGAGAAAAGGCATGGGGATGGGAAAAATCTGTTGATTATGTTTCTCAGCTTCTTGAATACCTTTTTATCTGGGAATTAACCGATGTTTAGGAAATGTTTGAGATCATCATGCTGAATCTGAGTTCTTTGTGGTGTACAATGAGTTGCAAAATACAATCACATATAGGGGGAAACTTCACTAAGGATGCATTTATTGAAAACAAAGACACATGACGCAAAAGCACAAACAAACCAAAAATTAAAGCAGTAAGTGGACTAGGTACAATGGGAATAAGGAAAAGACAACAAACTAAATGTGGACATTTATAGGTTGAATGAAATATGAGCCCTTTTGGGTCAACTTTGGGTCATATGAGGACAACTTTTCCAAGAGCATGAACAATAAAAACAACAAGATTTTGATTGCACCAATGGGGAAGGCATGGGGTATAGGTGGAAAAAAATTATTCAAGGGTTTGCTCATCAATAATAGGGATACACAAGCTATTCTTTTCTATAATGAAATATATAAAACACCCATTTTTGTAATAGATTGTTTGAATATCAACTTTGGCCATACCTTCGAAATCCTTGCTTACTGTTTATTCTTTGGCCTTTCAACTGCGATTGGGTAAATTAAGTCTTCTTTGCATGCTTCCAATGGCAAACTTGGGGCTCGAGGTTCAAGATGCTAATTTTTTTTTTGGATTTTCTTCTCATTCAACATTGTTTGTTTTCACTCCAAGATCTCCTTTGTTCTCATATTCAGTGCCACGAGTTTCTTGTTCTTTATGCACATGCTCCTCTTTGTCTAGGTCTTCCTTACGTAAAGAATACATTTTGGCATCAAATTCCAACTAAGGAACAAGAGTGTCTCTGATTGTTTGACATTTCTCTGGCATGGGTTTATGGTTATCAACAAATAAACGGGTCTCTTTTCCCTCTTTTTGTTCAACTCTTTGCGATGTCCGAAGCAAAGAGGGATAATCTTATTTTTTAGTAGATATACGAGAGGAATAATATTCCTCATCATCATTATCATTGTCAGTAACTGATTCATGTAACTGCAAGTTTTTCCCTTGGGTACTTTGATACCAATCCATTATTCAGAGTTCATCTTTCAGATAGAGTCACCAACCTCTATTCTTGGGAGGTACCTTCATAGTTTTGAGGGAATGAAAGCACTTGTACTTCAATTCTTTCCCAATAGAGTTGCCAAAAATTGTTAGCAAAAATTTGTCATTGTGGTTCCCTAATTATTTGTCCAACACACAGTGACACAATTTTGTAACATAGGAGAAATCACCATTAACCAGGCGAATTTCCTTTATATTTTTGAAGGGGTATTTCCCTTGTATAATTTATTTATTTTTATTTAATTTGGGTACTTTTAACTGGAAAGTACAAAACGGGAAGAAAACAATATGAAGCGTACAATATGCAAAATCAATTGATAACAAATTTGATTTTCCACATGGTGTTAATGAAAGAAGGGTAAATGGAAACATTGCAGCCATAACATATAGAGAAAAGTGAGGAAACAAATTACAAATTAAACCTAAAAAATTACTTACAGTTCATGAAAAATAAGGTAAAATAAATTACAGGTTAAACATAAGAATAACTTGCAAGTGAACAATAGGGTGAAATTAATTATAGATTAAACGTAAGAATGACCTACAACTAGTAGAAAAATAGGGTGAACACATTAAAAATTCACAACATCTTTCTTCTTTTCAAAATCCATGTAAGAATCCCAAAAATAATTTCGAGAGAGAAGAACCCCTCCTACCATAGAGAAATATCCTTTTAAAGGTTTTAACCCTACACTGTAAGTGTTTGGGTAACTATTTGTAACTTCTTTTTACCCAAATCCCTTTTTGAATTATTCATCCACTTTTTTCTTCATTAGAATTTTCCAACCAAAAATACTAACCACCTCACACTTTGCACATCAATTAATTCTAGAAAGAATTAATTCACCTCACCTTGACACCACCTCTTACCCACCTTAATTACTTCCCCTATCACATAAATAGGAACTAGTAATAATTTTAGTCCATTTACAATACAATCCATATTACTTGACATTACACTTTGGAGTAAAATTGTTAGGCAAAGTATTGACATGACTAAAATAACCACCGTTACATAAAAGTTTTTAAATAATTCATAAATGAATTAATCATAATTTTTGTATGATGGTAACTAAATTAATTAATTAAAAGAATTAATATAATTTCATAAAATAATTACGGCCCTTTATGAAAGTTAAGGTGAAATACTAAGAGGGGTCCATTGTGACTAGAGCCTATAGTGTTCAAGTTGATTTCCCTTATTGGATTGAGTTGTGAGATCAAATCTAAACCTTTATTGGCTTAGTAGCTACTCAAAAAATGCCATTGAAATGGTTACCCAAGATTGTCAGATTTAAGCTGTAAAAAGTCTCAAGTGCCAATGGTGGATGCTCAACACTAAATATTGAAGATGGTCAATTATCACCAAACGAGATTTCTCCTCTTAGGAAGAAACAAATCCAAAGGTGTATGTAGGATATCTTCCCATTCTTGAAAGGAATATGAGGGAAGAAAGATAAAAATGTATGTTTCTTGAGGTTTCTCAAATGTCAATCATGCTGATGTTGAAAGGTGTCACAATTGAGTTAGTATTCCTAAGACTAGCTAAAGAAAGTGACAATATAGAACCTTACGTAAATGTATGAATAAAAAGTACCAAAGTTGTAAAGACAATAGTTGTAGAATCATTTCCACAAAAGAGGAAGACTAAGTCATCAAGAATGTCCCTCAAATCTACAAGAAGGGGATCACACAACAAATTTTCTTGAGATCTATCAAGAACTCATCCTAAGAAGTTGTCTCTATAAGGGAATGAATATGTTCTTGGTACATGAATCACTAGAAGCCATGGATGTAAAAACACTAAACTTAGCAAAAGTAATAAGATGAGTATATTGAATGGAAGTAGTATTAGTATCATCCACATGTGCAATGTTCTCCAAAGAAGCATCACTTTTAAATGGAGCATCAATATCTCCATGCAACTATCAGATGATGGTGCAAGTGACTTGAAAAGGCACTTGATCTGATGTAGAATATCCCTAGAAACTATAAGACATATTAGAGCATAGACCATGTATTTTTTGTTAAATCATGCATGCTTTTGTTGATAGTCATTTGGCTCAAGAACAAGTCGAAGGATACAGAGAATTAGATCATGCACAATACAATAATTATTTATCCATTGTCTCTAGGATAAATAGTTCTCTAAATGTATTGTAGCAATAGAATGGTGGAATTGAATACTAAAAACTATAATGAATACCCCAAACAAGTACAATAGTGTGACACTTTATAAGTAGTGCATGTATAAAGGCCACTTACTAAAAAGTGCAAAGTGATCTAAAGTCATATTGATGTGTTATAAATGCATTTAATATATGTCTCTTTAGAGTTATATTAGAACTACAAAAAGTGCAAAAAGGAACCTCCCCAAAGTTGTAATCTTACAAACCTTCAAAATTGTGGATATAAGATTTTAACAATTATGATATAATAGGAGAAAATGAGATCTTTCAAAATCATAAAATGCCTAAAATAACTTCTTAAAGGATCTAAATACAATTCTTAAAAATATCTACTTTGACTTGCAACAAATAACATCTAGTAATTTTGTTCAAATTCATGATAAACATATTTGTAAAAAAATTACAATTAGAGGTTAACTTCAAAGCATCATATCTCATTGAATACTACCCCAAATATTAATTATGACCACTTGATAGAAATATATTTAAGTACTATTTCCAATGAATCTAAAACCTTTTCTTAGGCCTACATGAGGCATATGAACTTTTGCAATTGGGCATAATTTTTTGAGGAATAATTTTGTTTCTAAGGATCTCAAGCCAAGTGCTCTAATCTAGATGAAATGATAGTTGAACTATGAATTTTTAGGCCTTTTCGATGTGAGGGTAGGGTTAGATTTGACTCAAAATGATCATACTTGTTGGATCTAGCATGTATTTCCCAAATTGATTTAAACATTAAAAATCTTTCCTCTAATGCCTGATTTAGATGCAACAAAAGGTAAAACTAAGTTTCTAGGATGATATAATCAATGGTGATGATCGATTTACTCCAAGACTCATTCAAAACAACCTATACTACCACACAATAAATAAATCCTTCTAGAATATGATTTGTCCTCTCAACTTTTCCAATTCTTCAAATTGTCTAAGAATGTGATAGAAGCACATCCCTAGTATTCAAAAGAAGACAAGCCTCTATAAATCCTCCCATTTTGTTACCATGGAAGACTTGGCTATGGAAGGCACCAAAGACTAGGAGACTAAAGGCTAGTACAGTTAGATCAAAAGAATAATAGAATGCTTTAAGCATGATCAATGTGCACAATATGAACAAGAGATCCTCAAGAACAAGTTACACATATATACACCACTAAGGGATATGAGTATGCAACAAATGTGGGATAATAGAAGATGTAGTCGCATGATGTAAGTGCAACCTACCTAAGAAATCTTATCTAATTCTAGGTGTATAATACGCAATAAAATAAGTAACTAAATGCAAAAATAAAATAATGCACCAACATGTGGTTCTATCCTAATGACATGGCTTCATCCTATGTAGAAATATATCATTGGTGTATGTACAAAATTCTCTCTTTATTGATATTTTTCTAGTGAATATAGTGTGGTGCTAAAGAGCACCATTAGGAGTTTTTTATGCAAGTCTTGATGTGTGAAACATCTTTAACCCTTAGTAAGGCCCCTAGGTTCAGTTAAGAATATTAAAAAGAGATAAAGGGGTGGCAATGAATGTTAATGTAAGTGACAAATTTGGATGAAACTAAGTTCACCAATAGATTTTGTTGATGTTCAATGCAACCTAATATTTGACTGTGTTTGATAGTTGCTTTTTTATGGTAAGATTTGATTATGAAGTTGATAATACATGTTAATTCTATAATTGTTGATGTTTGTTGCAAGTAGATGATGATTAATTCCTTGAAAGGAGAATGCCCTTCTAATCTTTAATTACTATGCAATCCATTAATTGTGGGTGTTAAAGTGTCATCATGATGCAAAGTTATACATAGAACCCTAGATAGACAAGTTTAACTTTTTGACTTGCAGATTGAGAGTTAAAAACAAAATCCTAGATTGTCAACCATGGAAAGCAAGAATTTAAAATTTGGAAAATAGGGATGAGACTATGTGTGTGATCTAATTAAGTGGACACAATTGTAGGGTGTGGTTCCATTCACAATTAAAAATTACTAAAAATTGAGAGAAGCAAGTTTTGAACTAAGATATATTGTATGTTAGAGCGTTGGATTTAGAGTTCAAGTTAATAAGCATGTAAAAAGATTTAAATTATGTGCTTGAATAATGCATCAAAGACATCAACACAAAGAAGTGGTTAAAAGGGTGAAGTATGCAATTTTCTCCTCTATTACAATTAAAATCTCTTTTTTTATGAGGGTTACTTATGTTTGTAGCGAGTTCTGAGCCCAACATGATCCTTATAGGGGATCTCTTCCCAAGGCTTTATCATTGAGACCACTACTGGGGGGTCTCATTGCCCAAGGAATTATCACTAAATTCAAATCCATGAGCTTGTTGGCCCAGTGAAGGCCCATAGCTTGCGAGTGCAATAGCCCAATGAAGGTACATATCCTACGAGCACGTCAACCCAGTGAAGGCACAACTGTTTGGCCCAGAGGGGGTCTAAATCTTGGTGGCCGCTGCAACAACCTTGTGACTTAACCACCAAACTATGCCCTTATCAACACAATTAACATCTTTTAACATTTATTGGATTTGATTATACTCTATTACTAGTTTAAGAAGAGAAGAATGCTATAGATACAATTCATTTTCTATATATTTGTTTGTCTTCTAGACATCTAATAGATTAGAAAAATAGTGTTTTCTTTTAATCGGTAAGGATGCTTTATGCATCATAATATATTAATAATAAAAGGTTTACAAAATACAAAAGGCCCCAAATGGCCAAGATCATTACATTGAAAATCATGAGCAAAAATTAGTTCACAGAGATATGCCAAGAGAAACTAGGAGCTAAAACATAGCCAAAAAAAAGAGGATCACGAACTCAAAGATTAACAACATTCGGATATGTTTTTAATATGATAAACTATAAAAATTCTATTCAAATTTAAATATCTGTATCAAATAATAAATAGAATGATTAGTGATATTGGTGATATTTTAGGGGGATGGCTTCAACAAAATGGGGGCATAGTTAAATTAAAGAAGTAATATTCTCTTATTTCAAATGTTTAATTAAGTTTTGCATTTTCACTTGAATTTTAATTTAAAAAGTTTTTAGGAGATTCGTTTTAGTTTTAATTATTTGTTGTCAATACACTTTTTTAATATTTAATTAGGTTTTTTGTTTGGTTTATAAAGAGTTTACTTGGAATCAATTCTTAATGAGTGCAAAGGTTCAAGACCATAAGAGATGTGGTTAGGTTCAAACCCTAAGTGACTTTGGGAGAATGAAACCACTTACTCCTTTTAAATGACCAAAGAAAGTAATTGCATAATAGATGCTGCTGAATCTTCACTCAATACCATAAATAATGAAGTTAGATCATTCTTTCAACATTAAACCAAAAGAAATCCATGGTTTGTACACCACCTACTGTTCAAAAATGGTTATCCTTACAAAAATCAACTTTATATAACCAGATTTTAAAAGAATGTAGGGCATCATTTATTTAACGTTTTGTATCTTGTCTTTGGATTAAGAGTCATAGGCTACAGTCATTTTAGTTTGCGTAAAAGTATGTAATCTTTATATATTGAATTAAAGATATAAAAGTGAAATTACGAAGTCAATAACATATACGCAGATAGCAAGCTGTCAATACAGAATACATTCAACGTGCAACAACAACCAATTTCGATACATGAAAGTATGGAATTCACTTGTTCAGACCAGACAATTATGCATAATATAAAAATCAATAAAATATCCAAGAAACATTATAATTGTGGATAAATGCCTTCATCTTCATTAAGCTCTTGTTTTTATTACATTAATAAAATTGACAACAATAATAAAACATGAATTAAGGAAATAATAATCTTATTATCTTTGGGATATAATAAAATAATTGGCCGACCAAAGGCCGTTCCTTCAATGGCACAGAACATACTCCGATTGGGCTTTCCTCCGAGATGAGAGAGAAGTACCAACAATGGCCTTTCTTACTTACACCGAACACTCTCACAGATCTCAGATTACATGATCCTTCTTATTTCAAAAGAAATCTTGATAGTTTTTAAAATCGTTATTTGATGATAGTCATATCACTATTGAAAAAAAATGGCCAAAGTAGATTGAGAGTCACATACCGCATCAGGTCTGCGTACACACAAAACAAGAAAAGAATTTGAGCTCTTTATAATATATAATTCTGAATATCAAGATAAGTTTGGGTTGAATTGAAAGACTGCTAATTAGATTTTACAGATTTCATTAAAAAATCGTACAAGATAACTACTAAAAGACAATGAGATATGCTAGAATCTTACCTGCAATCATTTATTGTTGGAAGGAATCAATCAATCAATACATGGGCAGAAGTGGAGGGGATTTATAGTAATATGGTGGTGGTGGTGATGGTGATGGGGATGGTGGTGGAGGGGAATTGTAGTAGTATGGAGGAGGTGGAGATGGATGGTGGTGGTGGGGATTTGTAATAATATGGTGGAGGAGGAGATGGAGATGGTGGAGGGGGAGACTTATAGTAATATGGGGGTGGAGGAGATGGAGAGGGAGGTGGTGGGGATTTATAGTAGTATGGTGGTGGAGGGGACTTGTAGTAGTATGGAGGAGGAGGAGATGGAGATGGTGAGGGTGGGGACTTGTACTAGTATGGGGGAGGAGGAGATGGAGATGGAGGTGGTGGAGATTTATAGTAGTATGGTGGTGGAGGTGAAGGGGATGGTGGTGGAGGAGATTTGTAATAATATGGAGGAGGAGGTGACGGAGATGGTGGAGGTGGGAATTTGTAGTAGTATGGGGAAGGTGGAGAGGGGGATGGTGGTGGAGGAGACTTTAGTAGTATGGAGGAGGAGGATATAGAGATGGTGGTGGTGGGGATTTATAATAGTATGGTGGAGGAGGAGATGGGGATGGTGGTGGTGGGGATTTATAATAGTATGGCGGTGGTGGAGAGGGGGATGATGGTGGAGGAGACTTGTAATAGTATGGAGGAGGAGGAGATGGAGATGGTGGTGGTGGGGATTTACAGTAGTATGGGGGTGGTGGAGAAGGGGATGGTGGTAGAGGAGACTTGTAGTAGTATGGAGGAGGAGGAGATGGAGATGGTGGTGGTGGAGATTTATAGTAGTATGGTGGAGGAGGTGATGGTGATGGTGATGGTGGTGGTGGTGGTGTTGGTGGTGGTGGTGGGGATTTATAATAGTATGGTGGAGGAGGTGAAGGAGATGGTGGAGGTGGGGACTTGTAGTAATATGGAGGAGGAGGAGAGGGAGATGGAGGTGGAGGTGACTTATAATAATATGGAGGAGGAGGAGATAGGGATGGTGGTGGTGGAGATTTATAGTAGTATGGTGGTGGAGGTGAAGGTAATGATGGAGGAGGAGATCTGTAGTAATATGGAGGAGGGGGAGATTTGTAATAATACAAAGGTGGAGGAGATGAATAATGATCGTATTTAGCTGCAGCCAAGGCCACTATAGAGAGCACCAATGCAGTTAAAAATGCCATAGTATCCAAATTTTGTGCCCTGCCAACAACCATTACTGCTACTACAGTGCGGTGCTGTGTAGTGTAGTGCAGTGATTTCGTGAGGTTCTGGGGGAGTGTTTTTATATGTACTAATGTATTAAAAAAAGCCTTCTTTTTCTGCGTGAGAGACCCAGTGAAGTGGAACGTGTGCCGACAGTCTACTGTTTTGAACTATTCTTGATGATTCGTCTACCATTTGGAACAATTCTCTGAAATTGAGCGGTACAGCTGGGGATGTGCGAACTGTCAAGTCGCTCGTTGAAATTGGCAATGATTAGGAGTTCAAGCCATCAAGCATGAGCTATTTACATTGACTTTAGTTCATTCATCTTTGTTCTAAGATGAAGAAAAACTTGATATCCCATATAAAAACTGATAGCAGTGACCAAATTAAATCTTCTAATTCACACTACAAAGTAGATAAACCTCCTATAATTAGGATTCATTTGAACTCCATTACGAGATTAGATTATTTGAACAGTTCTTTATATTTTATATCAGTGAGGGATTGGAACTGATTTAATAAGAATAGATATGTGGGGTCGTCACTTGGCTTTTGGTAGCTGGGGAAGCCGCCCTTATAAACAGTTCACAGGGATAACATTTGTCAGATTTATGTCGTCACCCACTATCCGACATTGAAAGATCAACATCGTGCAATTTGCCTCAAACCACAACAAGAATCCATACCCATTATTCTAGTGGCAATCTTTAGACTTGGTCTGCAAAAACTGCACATTGCTAAACTGGTGGAAAGCAGGAAGAGGGAATACACGATTTTAAGTTTGATTATTTGAGACTTGATAAGATAGATCCTTGGTATTTTAAAAAAAAAGATTTTTATAAAAATAATTATTATATTTTTTAAATTAGTTTATCTTTATTTCCAAGTCTCTGCTTAAAAATTTTAGAACATGTTCTTGGTGCTTAGTTTGATTATGAAGAATAAAAAATGAAATGTAGGTTTTGTTGTAAATTTAGTAAATTGAAAATAGCAAAGAAATAAATATCAGTTAATTAAATAAGGATTTGATTAAAAAATATTTTAGGAATACGAATTTGGGATTGATAAATATTTAGAATTAAATAGTTGCAATTTAAATAAGTAAAATAAAGTACTTAGCTTTTAGTTTAATATAGAATTTAATTTTTAATAGGTATTTTAAATCAATTTGTTCTTGCATTAGAAAATTAGGATATATTAGTTAAGTGCATCAGAATTAGTAATATTTTTTTCTTCCTAAGTTACTTCTCCAAATCCAGTTCTAACCTGTGTAATTGTGTTTTTTTCTTCCTAAGTTACTTTTTCAAATGCAGTTCTATCCTGTTCAATTGTGAAACTTGACCCTTCTGCACAAATTTGATATGTGGGAATCATTAGTCTTTGAAAATGTTTTCCTTCATTTATGAACTTGAATAAAAACTTGGTTATTGAGTCAAAAATTTACATGCAGTAGTAATAACATCTCCCTCATGTCAAACCCTATAAGGATGCCAAGTCAATGACTTTAAACAATGATAAAGGACAACAATCAATCATGTAGCATGTGCTACAATGTTAATGTAGTGCAAATGTCACTAGATACTTCTTTTTGGGCCCATTAGTGTATGTAATATGTGTTTATTCCATGGATTCATTAGTTGTTCCAAATGTATTAAGTTTTGTCCTTGAATATAATAGTCTAATATGTAATTCAAACATTTTGTGTCATGTCAACTTGCAATAGCTTGATGGAGGGAAACAAATAGGTCCAAATTTTGAATTTGAAATTTAAAAGAGATGTAGTCATTTTTACAATTTTGCATCTAAATAGTGTGATTTGCAAAACTATTGTGATCTATGAAGTCAAAATGAAAGCCAAAAACACAAATCAAATGCAAAAAAATAAATGATATACCTTCACATGTGACCCACAAATCCAAGATAGGGTGGAAGGAGTTGCACCCAAAACTCCTAGATTTACCCAAGTAGATGAAGAATGTGGATTGCTCTTTGAGATTCAACACAATAGGATAGTGATTTGGGTTTAGATGGAGATTGAGATGGGGATGAGGAATGATTTTGGCATTATGATGGTATGATGAGAAGATTTGAGAGAAATTTGGGCACGGTAAGGATGCAAGAAGAAGTTGTAAATGGCTTGAGTGAGGGTTTCATTTATAGATTTTTGAAAAGAGGATGAGGGTGATGATCAAAAGTTCAGATCAAGGGCTAGAAATGATTGAGAGTTAGGATTAGGATTGAAGTCATAGCCTTGTGACAAGTGTCACAAGAGGAGTGGATGAGAGAGATCAATGGTTGACGTTTAGTCAATGGGATTGGAGGGCTCTCATTATTTGTGAATTAAAAATTTATTTTTGGGAAGAGTGGATATGGCAAGTGAATTAAAAATTCACTTTTATGTGGAGATGTGAAGGTTGAAGGACACATGTACACTTACATGTGTAAGAGCGTGATAAATGAGTTGTAAGGGAGATTTAACCCTTTGAATAAAAAAATAATTTTTATTTAAAGGTGTGTGGGAGGATGGGCTAAGAAAGGTTAATTAAGTGTTTAGCTTAATTAATTTAGGTCTAGGGGATAGGTAAACTAGGGTAGCTAATTAAATAATTGATATTTAATTAACTAGGATAGGGATAGGTTGATTAATAGGGTAGATTAATTAGATAAGAATGATTTATCTAATTAATAGGGATTAGGGAGATCGACAAATTAGCTAAATAAATATTAGGAATATTTATTTAATCAATAATGATATAGTTATAAGGTATAGTGATAAATTAAGTGAATTAATTGATCACAAAGGATAGATGATAGATGATTAGGAAAAAATTGATTAAATAAAATGAATTTATTTAATTAACAGGAGGGATAATTGGTGTAGAGATACGAGAAATTAGTTTGCGGAGCAAGTCAATTGTAGGTGTCTGTATTTGCCCCTCTTTGAAATGGTGTTGCGGCTAAGTAATGCTATTTCAAAGAAGTTAAAACATAGAGTTGGATTGGATAAAAAATATTTTGGCTTAGAAGAAGAGGGTAAGGTTTAGGGATGATTGGTAAGGGGGATGCCCCCTCGAGAGGACATGTGGGTTGCAAGAACACGGGTGTGCTCTCGAAATGGATGAAACAGATTGGTTGAACTAGTTGGAGGATAAGGGGTGAGATGAAAGAATAATGATGTTGGGAGATTGATTGGTGGATGATCATTGTGCTGAAAAATGAATTAGAGAAATCCTAGGTTTGATATAGCAAAGTGGATATTTTAACTAGGGTATAGAAGACCGGGGTGATGATGTGTATCCAACATTTGCATGGACTAGACACACAAACAAAGGGATGACCCCATGCATGCCCAAGATAGTACAACCTTGTCTAGATGAGGGAAGGGTACTCATAGCATAAGTCCTTAGTACACAAAAGGTATGATGAACCTTAGATGCATAAGGAGATCAATATGCTAGAACTGACCCTACGATCAACAAGATATGAATACTAGCTTGGACTAATGAGACCAACCCACAAGCACAACATACAAAGCAAGACTATGCCCCATTCTAGATGTTTTCTCCACATACTATGATATAGTGAGATCAAGGTAGCTTTGATGTGATCTTCGAATAGGACAAAAGATAAAAATAAAAAATGAAAAGACCAACGAACCAAACAAGTAGCCATTGTATCTCTTGCCAAGATGGATGATGATTGATGGATTCTGCCTATTGTAGGAATGATATATTCTAAGGCAGGAATCGATAGATGGTGCTATAGGATTGGCACAAGATATGATGCTGATAAGTTGTGGTTGATGTTGATTTGATAGTTGATGATTTTTGTTAAGGGATGATGCTTTGATAGGTAATGTGATGCTTAGAAAATTGTGTTTAGATCTAGTGTAAGCTCAACGGCTAGGGACCATCTAAGCGGGTTGGATGGGTGCACTTTATGTACCTGAGTACTGGAAACTTCCTTCGTATTCCAGACTGCCTACATACCCTATATCCACGGGATCAAGGCACATTAAGGTGCAAGTGGTGATGATATGTAGTTTTGATTTGTGATGATGATGTGGGATAGTTGAGGATAGGTGTAATGATCTTGGAAGATGATGTGAAGGATGATTTGGGTGATTTTGAGGATGTTGGAAGATGATGAGATGTTGATGGAACAATGTTAATTTTGTGATGGATATTTTTTTGGGATTTTATGGATTTTTTTGTTTTTTTTTTTGGATTTTTGTGATTTTTGAAAGGGAATGATTTATTAGTGTGGTAGATATATAGATACATGCGGATAAGGGATAGGATGGGGGATAAAGGATTGGGTAGGGATACATGATAGATGGATGGGGGGTTTGGCAGTGGAAGGTGATAGAGAGGAGATTCATGATAGATGGATTGGAAGATAGAGATAGTGGTGTAAGATAGATGGATGAGAGATGGGGATAAGGATTTACTCAAAGGGCTATGTTGCAAGGAATCATATGCCCCAATGCTTAGGATTTTGCATGATGGGTTCATATTTGAATGGATGGATGGGAAATGATAGGATAAATAAGGGGATAGAGGATAGGAATATGATAGGATAAGGATACATGGATATGATATGCAAAAGGATGTTATGGATGTGGATTATTTTGCCCCCAAATGTAGGGTACAAATGGATGGGAAAGGGACTTACACATGATGCCCATAAGGGGTTTTCATCATGGTACTTGCCCAAGGTGCCACAAGGAGTGGTTTTCACCATTGGATGGATTTTTCTCTTTACTATTTTCTTGATTTTTGATTTTTTGCTTTTTTGATGGTATAGGGACTCTAACGTCTATTTCCATAGCAAGGAGAAGATGGTCCCATGTTGGATAGCATTATAGATGACGATTGCATGGATATTGGTAGATAGGAGAAGATGGCATGGATGGTGGATAGTAGGTTATGATGTGCATTATGATGTGGATTATGATATGGATTATGATATGGATTATGATGTGGATTATGTAAAAGCATGGACCATAGGGATGTGATGGGGGAGATATGTAGGATAGTGGATGAAAGATGGAGAGATGGAGGTATGTGGGAATGTCATGTGGTGGAGGACCAAGACCAATGGCTGTACACACCATGATGTATTTGGAAGCTTGTATTTTGGATGGGGATTTGGGAGTAATGCTGATCGGGATAGGGGATTTTTGGATGGTTGATTTGGGGTTTTAGGGACCCAAATAGACTTAGGATTTATGGGATTTTTAGATGGGGAGTGAGATGTTTGGGATTTTGGAGTGGACTGGGAGGTGGATGCCTCATTTGTTTTGATTGACCTTTGCTTAGGGACCCACACCATTTTTGTTTTTTCTTTTTCTTTTGATGGTGGGGGTTTTGATAGCCTTTTGGATTTTTCATTTTGATTGGAAGGGATAACATCTTTAGGCTTTTGTGCTTTATGAGTTGAGGCATTCAAATTATTACTTTTGAATCCCATGGGTTTGATGGAAGCTTCATGTTTGGATGATGTGTGCTTTTGTTGGTCTTGATTGAGGATTTTAGGGGATTTATGGATACATGGATGAGGGGATTTGAGGATAGGGATGTTAGAAGTTGGGAGGATAGGAGAATGAGAGGATTTGTGGATAGGGGTGTTTGGCGTTGGTAGGATAGGAGGTAAAGGGGATTTGATAGGGACATTTAGAGTTGGAAGTAGTGGATGTAAATTTGATGGAGGGAGATGGATGGTCACATGCTTTTGCAAATGATTGGATGATGGAGGAGGGATGGCGACATATGCTTTGGGGGTCCAATGAGATGGACCATGTTTGGGATTGGATGAATGGATTTTTGGAAGGTGTGTGGGTGGTACCAACATATTTAGATTGTTTTTCTTGGGGTGTATAGCCAAGGCCATGTGAGGATTGATGGAATGTGGTGTGGATGGGCTCCAAGATGCCTTGTTCGTGAAGGCCTAAGCCTTTGCCTTGATAGTTCATATTTTGGAGCATGCGATATGCAATGGGATGTTTAGTGCTTTGGAAACAAGATGCGAGTCTATTATTTGTTGGAGAAAGATAGGTGGTGGATGGAAGTTGTTCACCTCCTACGAGGGAGTCACCACAGATGAAAGTGCTTTGTCTGAGTGAATAGGAGGATGGATTTCGGATGGGATTGGTAAATGGAGGTGAAGGATTAATGGTGGATGGTAAAGGGATGGTAGAAGAAGGGGTGGGATCAATAAGTTGATCAATAGATGGGAGGGGATCGGAGATGGTTAGATCTTGATTAGGAGAAGGGGTTGATGTTTCAACATGCTTTGGATTTGATTCTTGACATAGCTCATGTGCTTGGATAGAAGTGGAAGTGATTTGGATAGATGTGGTGGATGCTTGGATGGATGTGATAGGTGCTTCGATGGGTGTTGGTTTGTATAAGGTTGTTTGATTCCTTGCAAATAACCAATGGATGATGTCCTTCATGAGTGTATGGGTTGAAGAACAATATAATGGATGGATAATGATGGTGGATGATTTGGGGTTTGTATTGGGAATGGATAGGTGGGTGATGGGATTGGGTTGTGATGGTTCATGGATGGGTTCGAGGATAGGTGTTGGACTATATGGTGGTGTTGGAGGGGTGGAGAATTTGGGGGATTCCTTTTCTTTGCTTGGTGATGTTCTCTGGAGGAAATCCCACAAGGATTCTTTGGATGTCATAGGCTTAGGAGGATTTAATGGAGGGTTAGGTGGTGTATGGGTGATGGGGGTTGGTGGATTGGGAGATACATAAGATGATGGATTAAGGTTGGTAAGGTTGGGGGGATATTGTGATGGGAAGATTGGAGGATGGGGATTGGGGGATTGGGAATTTGCATGGGGAAATGATTGTTGATATACGCTTTTGATTTCGGATATAAGGTGTGATAGATTGGTGTTCCCTTGATCAAAGTTAGCATGACAAAGATTGGGGAATGGATAAGGTGGAGGTATTGATTGGTTGGATAGGTATGTGTAAGGGGATGAAAATTGATATGAGGGTAAAGGTTGATATGATGAAGGTTGATAGGAGGTTGATGGTGTGGATACATAAGATGTAGGTTGGTATGAAGGTTGAAAGAATGAAGATTTATATGATGTGGATGGGGATGATATGTAGGCTGTTTGTTGATATGATGAAGGTTGGGTAAGGGCTTGGGATTCCCCAATGATGAGGTGTGCTAAGGGTATATCTATAATGTCATTTTTGCATTTTTCCTTAGCATTAGGATCCATGTTCTCATAAATTTTTCTAAGTCTTTGTAATTGTTGCATTGCTACATAAGGATCCATGTTGTTGGAGAGGTATGAGATGATGGAGGATGATGGATGATTGCGAAGTTGGGGATCAAATTTCAAGACCTTAGGTTGATTCAATTTGCTTCAAAGGATGGATGATTCTCTATACTTAAGGTGGACTAATGACACTTAAGTAATAGAATTGATTTGGTTGATTTAATTGGATGATCAATTAAGGTCTTGATTTTTTGATTGGGTTGATTTGGATTTGGAGTTTGATAGTGATGTTGGGGGACTTGGATGTTGATTGGGATTGATGTTGATTTTGGATTGGATTTGGAATATGATTTGGAAGATTATGGATTCATGTTGGTTGGATTTTAGATTTGATTTGGATGAGATGGGATTAGAATGATGTTGATGAATTGGATTAAGGATGATGAGGGTGATTAGGATAAGATTGGATTGAATGATTTGGATGATGATGTGGATAAGATAGGTGGCTAGGATGATTAGGATAGATGGGTGATTGGATTAAGATGAAGTGGATAAGAATGATTAGAATGATGAAGATAGATTATGATGAGAGAGGAAGTGGATTAGAATTTGATCAAGCTCAAATAAAGGGATTGGATAAGCTCAACTTATGGGGTTTTAATAAATGGGGGGATGGTTTAGCAGTGTTGGGAGGAAAACCCAGCCTAATGTGAGGGGGGGTGCTGAAAAATAGGCTTATAAAATTGATGTTTTTGATGGGAAAATTTGATTTTTGGACATGG
The DNA here is from genome assembly GCA_027924645.1 of Cunninghamia lanceolata. Taxonomy (NCBI): domain Eukaryota; kingdom Viridiplantae; phylum Streptophyta; class Pinopsida; order Cupressales; family Cupressaceae; genus Cunninghamia; species Cunninghamia lanceolata. The sequence continues at coordinate 7,700,096 of BSBN01000114.1, read as the reverse complement.
ATGAAGAAGGCGCTAAAACAAATGGAAATGGCACTGAAACAGAGAGGAATGGCGCTAGAGGTTGCAAATGGTTGGATTGATGGATGAATTTGATTTTTCTTGGCAAGTAGACAAACAATCAAGAAAGAAAACCCAATGGCCAAAGGTTTTGTTTGTGAAAGATTTATCGAGCATGCACAACTTAAGGTACTTCCTAGAAAAAGGAGGATAGAACCATTTCTTTTCACCCAAGATCCTTTTGAAGGCAAGGGGAGAGGATACTTTGATTCTACCCTATGGGATAACACAAACGTGTAAGTGCACAAGACATAGCAAACAAAATCTAATGTTCGTTTTAAGTCCAAATTGAAATGGGCCTAAAGTTGTTTGTTGCAAGCAATGATTAATTTTAGTTGCACCAAAACCAATTGTTCTTTATACTAAGGCACACAAAGATTCTTTTTAGGTGCACCAAAATGAAATGTTTGATTGTAGATTGTTTGCAAGCAAGATTGATTTTATGCACCAAATTTAAGTGTTTCCTAAACTAAGCACACAAAGGTTCTTTTTAGGTGCACCAAGTGTTTTATTGTAGATTGTTTTGCAAGCAAGATTGATTTTATGCACCAAATTTAAGTGTTTTCTAAGCTAAGCACACAAAGCTTATTTTTAGTGCACCAAAAGAAGATGTGCCTAATATACTAAATCCCTGCAAAAGATGTTAGTAGTTTCAAGATGATGGTCTTGGATGATCTGAAATACCCTGTAGAATAGAGACCCAACTCTGTACAGATCCCTAAGATAGTACATAAAATAGTGCCAATCCAAACGCAATATAGCGCTAATATAGAAGATAGAACTAATATACAAGATAGCGCTAATACATACGAAAGATAGTGCCAATATAAAAGATAGCACCAATACAGATAAGTGATAGTGCCAATATACAAGGTAGTGCCAATATACAAGATAGCACCAATATACAATATAGCGCCAATATACAATATAGCGCCAATACAGATATAAGATAGCACCAAACTATGTTTTTTCCTTAGTTTATCTTCTGCAGTGAGAAAGATAGCACTAAACTAGGTGTGTTTAGTGCCAAAATGATGTAGAGATGGTCAAAGGTCTAATTTTAGGAAAAATTTGACAGTCTCCCCCTGTCCCTACATAAAATCCTACAAAACAAAGAGTAAAAGACACAAAAGATGCTGAAAATGTGAAAGAACACAAAATATGTGAGTCCAAATGATCAAGCAATGTCATGGTAAGAAGGCACCACCACAGTATGAAAATAGCACCAAAATGCAGATAAAAAGGCACCATTGCGCAGAGAGATAGCGCTAATCTGCAAAAAACACATCTTAAACAACAAAAGAACTCACAAGATTGTTAGATTGGGACGTTGTGGGTCCCATCGGGCATGCCAATGTGATCTATGAAGTCAAAATCAAAGCCAAAAACACAAATCAAATGCAAAAAAAAATTATATACCTTCACATGTGACCCACAAATCCAAGATAGGGTGGAAGGAGGTGCACCCAAAACTCCTTAAATTTACCCAAGTAGATGAAGAATGTGGATTGCTCTTTGAGATTCAACACAATAGGATGGTGATTTGGGTTTAGATGGAGATTGAGATGGGGATGAGGAATGATTTTGGCATTATGATGGTATGATGAGAAGATTTGAGAGAAATTTGGGCATGGTAAGGATGCAAGAAGAAGTTGTTGTAAATGGCTTGGGTGAGGGTTTCATTTATAGATTTTTGAAAAGAGGATGGAGGGTGAGGATCAAAAGTTGAGATCAAGGGCTAGAAATGATTGAGAGTTAGGGTTAGGATTGAAGTCATAGCCTTGTGACAAGTGTCACAAGAGGAGTGGATGAGAGAGATCAATGGTTGACGTTTAGTCAATGGGATTGGAGGGCTCTCATTATTTATGAATTAAAAATTCACATGGGGAAAGGTGTTGAGGATAAAAATAAATTAAATTTTTTTTTTGGGAAGAGTGGATATGACAAGTGAATTAAAAATTTAACTCATGGGGGAGTGTGAATTAAAAATTCACTTTTATGTGGAGATGTGAAGGTTGAAGGACACATGTACACTTACATGTGTAAGAGGGTGATAAATGAGTTATAAAGGAGATTTGAACCTTTGAATAAAAATTGATTTTTATTCAAAGGTGTGTGGGAGGATGGGCTAAGCAAGGTTAATTAAGTGTTTAGCTTAATTAATTTAGGTCTAGGGGATAGGTAAACTAGGGTAGCTAATTAAATAATTGATATTTAATTAACTAGGATAGGGATAGGTTGATTAATAGGGTAGATTAATTAGATAAGAATGATTTATCTAATTAATAGGGATTAGGGAGATGGACAAATTAGCTAAATAAATATTAGGAATATTTATTTAATCAATGATGATATAGTTATAAGGTATAGTGATAAATTAAGTGAATTAATTGATCACAAAGGATAGATGATAGATGGTTAGGGATAAATTAATTAAATAAAATGAATTTATTTAATTAATAGGAGGGATAATTGGTGTAGAGATATGAGAAATTAGTTGGTGGAACAAGTCAATTTTAGGTGTCTACAACTATAACTCTAATCCTAGATGAGGAATGGATAAAATTGAGGATCATGTCTACACCTTAGGAATAAATGCAAATGAGATAGGATATGATTAGGTTCTTTGTCAACTTCCACGTGTAATGCATTAGTTTGCAGGCTAGTCATTATATTAGGAACAAATGGGTCAAAATATATAGAAAATAAATGTAAAAGTGCAAGGTGTGTACTTTTATGGCCCCCCACACTTTGACTTGCAATGAGCTACCATGAAGATGCATACCAAAGTAAAATAAAAGATCAAACATATAAATAAGTATTTAGGTACTTATAAAAAGTGTACAATTATTGAAGTATATGTTTTTTCATTACACATTCTCTTGAATTGAGGGCTCTATCTAAAGACCTACAATCAAATAAAAGAGATTTGATGAGTAACATGTATTAATATTTTAAAAAATAATCATAAACATGACTACAAACTATCTACAAATAAAAAAACAAAATAAGATAAATCACAATGATAATTAACAAGGATATTACTAAAATCCATCTATAATATACAATACCACCAAGAGGTAAATAGGACCTATTTAAGGATAAATAAAATAATAATGTGCTCAATAAAGTTAGAATGATACTATGCTTGTCAACTATAAAACTAAATAAACATGTGATAGTCCATATGATCAACATGCAAAAGAATATTGTTAGCAACCTTATCTACTCCATTCCAATTAGTTGTGTGCATAAAATGCAATTAATTTGGAAGAAGTTGAATAATAAATAGGCTTGAACATATAAGCAACATATAAGATATCATCTAGGTCATCACAATATAAGATAATGTGTTATGTCATGAACTCACAAAGGGAGTTAAGACACCACATTATACATAATGTTTCGCCAAGTGAGTGTCATAGGTCAATGTGAGACAAGAATTAAATACAAGATACAACTTCTATAAGCATAAACAATATCTTAGATGTTCTCATAATAATATATAATAAAAGGACAAAATCATCATGTTAGCATAAGATAATCATGGTTAGCATAAAGAGTAATAATTAGAAATCGAGAGATTATGAGCATGGTAACCCTAGAAAGCCATGTGATCATTATAGAGAAAAAGATCTTGTTAGTCAATCATGTGATTAAAATATTAGTTATAATCATTAGAAACATATACATGATAAAAAAAATTAATGATTCTAAGTGAATGTATTGCGAACATTAGTTTAGACTAAGAAGCACCAATCTTGTGGATTAGTAAAAGAATTTGAATATAAATCTTGTAAGTGGAATTCAAAAAGGAGGAAGCCATAAGAGTAGTAAAATACAAATTAATGATGTTAACAAGATCTTTCAAAGTTATTCCATCAAGGGTGGTTAAACCAAAGGAGCATTTACCACATTTAGAAAAGATAATTTGAATGATACATACCAATTAGGTTCATTTGTTCATCATAATTATCCTTTGGCGTTTGGAATTTAAGGATTGGACTCAAAGAGTAGGTCATTGATCTCCAAATTATGTTCAAAGATACCTTTATTATAAGTACTTTAATTGGTTTTGATAGACATGTAAAGATTGTCTAAAGAATGAACATGGTGTTTATCAAGTTATTTAGTTTCTAACAATCGTTATTGTTTGTATGTATTTCTATCAATGATACACTAAAGGGATATCTACAAAGATGAGACTTCTAACTCAAGTGGTGTAGTGGCCTCAATACCATAAACTAGTAAGGAGTGTATCACATAAGACTATGAATGCTAATGTGATAAACCCATAGATTAAATATAAGCTATGTATGCTAATTAGTACCATCATTATCAACTATTTTTCTCAAAATATTGAGATGTTTTATTGGTAACTTCTACTTAGCCATTGCATTATGGATATTATAGAGAAAATAAGAGACATTGAATAAGATTTATCAATAAGATTCTTCACTACCCTATCCTATAAAAATGTTCCATTATTTCTAATAATATTAGAGGGTAAGCATAACTACTTAGAGATATACAACAATTTTCAAAGATAAGAAAGTTTGGCCCCTATATAATTGTGAAGATATTTGATTAAAGAAATGCATATGAAGTACTGCTACCAGAAGGGTTGGGCATATCTCAAGAATTTGACATTGTAATCTATCTACATGAGTATCATAAGGAGAATCACCAGACAATACTACAAAAATACAATGGCAAAGATAGATATTTCCCTAATAAAAGGAGGAGATTGGGGAAATATTTGACAATAGAAATGGAAGAAATGCTAGGAATAAGTAGTATAGGAATATTTGGTTAAATTGAGAGGCAAACTAGAAGAAGACACACCAGATTTCTAGGGGTGATGTAGACCATCTTATTTTCCCTCTAGTCATTGAAAAGTGAGGGACACAATTTTTAAACAATGTTGAGTGTCTGATGCAAGAGTATCCTAGGGTATAAGAAAAATCTTGCATCAACCAAAAATATAAATTCTTTCACTTTGTTTTTTTGTTTGAAGGTTTCTTATCACCAGTAAATCACTAAAGATTCATATTAGGTCTCATGGTTTGGATAGTATGTTTTATGATGATTCATCCACAAATATCCATGTTTTAGGAGATTTAGATCACCAATAAGACATCAATTTGTTTCTAAACCTTCATCAAGCTGGCAAGCTCACACAATTTCATTGTTCTTCACTTATAATAGGTTTCTCAAAGTTTGCACCAACACAAGAATGTTCACATATGAAGATACATTAGATCAAAGACATATTATGATGAGCATTGTAAATATATTTTTATTCTATTTTCACCACATGAGTTGATTACAAATTTCATTTGGCATAGAGATTTGTGCCACCTTGTAGTCAATGTAGACCATCTTTGAGGCTTGAGATCACTATGTATAAATTACCTATGATCAATTGAAGATATCATTTAGTGAGTGAGTGAGCAAAAGATTGGAGTAAGAGAAAAAGGTGTGAACATGTGGACAAGTGTCCAAAATGGAGTATGATATTGATAATAAAGTTACTAATAGCACGACATGTAGGAATACATTAAGTTTTATTTGAATAGTATAATTTCATGTTTAGTAATCAAATGATTGTAGAATAGAATTACATAATCTCTTCGTGGAAGATTCTAATCATTCACAAATGTGAAATAAATAAAGTTCTTATTTTTATCTAGATAAGTTTATCTTGAGGGGAGCATAAACCCTTGACAGAGCCAAAATTAAAGCATGGTTGTTATTGATCCATTGAGTCTTTTTTTATATATTTTGTGTTTGTTTTTTAGTACATGGTTGGAATATCCTTCATTAGATCATCCATCCATGATTGAATCAAATTCTATTGATAAAAATAATATTGAATGTGGACAAATGAATATTAAAATAAAAGAACTAGAAATAACATCAGATCTTATAATAACACAAGTAATGATTTACACATGAATGTAGAGAATATTGAATATGTACACCACAATTTTAATATTAACGTACAAAAATATGTCAAACCAATTAATGTTGAAACCCCTATTAAAACGAGTAAATATGAAAATATTTTTATAAAAATTGAAATAAATGTATTAGATATGCTTCATGACAACAAATCCTAGAGACTAGTTTGATATCATGTAAATAAATTTTATGAAAACTTTTTAGTAAACATTTTAGCATTTGAATGTCAACTAGTAATACAATTAATTGAAATGTCAAAAATGTGAAGAGTAATTAAAATTAAGAATATCCATAAAAAACAAAATAGATGATGAATTGGTTAAACAAATTATCTCTAGTGTTGCTGATATTGTTAATTCTATTGTAAACGAGACTAGATCTAAAGATAGAAATGTAACATGATGAGCAGTAATAATTTCTTTAGATAATAAATTAGTTTTACAAAAAATAATGATAAAGAAATCAAGTGATTTTTAAAATCTAAATGCTAAAACTTTGAGAAGGGAAGTAAGGATAATATTACATACTCAAGATGGTATAATTAAGTAGTGTTGGGATTTTAGTTGTAGACTACAAATATTTGACATGAAATTAAAAAAATAGAAATTGAGTGTTTAATTGAAAAATATTGACATGATAATATAAGGGTATCATCTAATACTAGTGATGTTTCAAAATTAAAAGCGGGGTCAAAAAATTATGATCCTCATCCAAGACATCTATTAGACATGAATCAAATAAAATTATATAAAAAATTTATAGATGATTCAATTATAACAAAATTTGACATAAGTCGAAGATTGTTTGAGATATGCAAACTTTGGTATGTCAAAATTAATAAAAAAATCAATTATTGCAAAACTCGTGCAATTCCATTATTATTATGATGTATTTTAATATATACATTATACTTTTCACACTAACCAAATCATGTAGGAATGTGGTATCAATATGTGCCCTACAACAATTGAGGAGTTAATATGAAGTTTATCTAGTGAAAAACCTGATTGACAAATATTTTAATCAAAAGATTGCATTTATAAAGAATCCAATAGATGTTGCAAATGATCACTCTTAGGAGAATGCATGAATGGACGTAGTGTTGATGGGTGTTTTTTGCATACAAATTAGATAAAATACTAAGTATCTTATCTATCTTAAAAGGAATCAGATTCCAAAGAATAAAAAGTGACTACACCAATGTCTTTGCCAGCTAAGTCTTGGCCTTTACAAGATAACTCAGTTGTTCCAACAAGGGACCTTACATAAATCTAGACAAACTCCCAACACACAAGGTTAAAATGCACATAAACCAATTAGTTTCCATATTTACCGATGTATAAACAAACTAATCCAAACATATATTACCATAAAATGTATCATTTAATCCTTTAACTAGCAATACATCAACTTGAATTCATGAAATGTCAACTTTATAATAGAAATATGCAAGTTTGAAATTCTTATTCTAATTCTAAACAAACCAGATTTGACAAAAAAAGTGCAAAATCAAGGCAAGATAGGGAAGGGTTGGAGAGGAAACTAACTAAAAAATTTAATCTTTTACCATCAATTTATCCTCAACAATGAATAGATACATTTTTAAACATTATCCACTCTCAATTTGATGATGAATAAACAACAATCAAGTTTCAAGAAGTTGCAATCTTCAGAAGTGAGTTTATGGGTGTTCAGGCTAACCACACAAAGCAATTTACAATCAACAAACCATGAGTGGTAAGATCATTTAGGAAAATGATCAAATAATCATGAAACTTGCAGTTGAAAATGTAATAAAAACTCAAGTTGGTGTTTAAAAATCATGAAACAAACTTTGTTTTTAGATGAATAGTTTAATAAACCTCAATAATTTCTATTCAGTAACTTGAGTAGAAATCATGAAGAGAACTCATATTGAGCTCAAAAGATCGACAAACATCGACAATTCCAAAACTTCGTGTGTAGAATACTATGATAATATTATTAAAATTTAGAAAATACTATGTATTTCTCTCAAATCCAAAGTAAAAATGTCTTTCCAATATGTCTTCAATGATTTTTTCCCAACTCTCACAATGAGTTTTACATTGTATACTTATACAAATCAACTTGACAATACTAACTTTTAACCTTTACATCCAAGGGCTATGATCAATTTGATCTGATGGATCACATGTGATGCTCAAACACAAAGTCAATTTTTTTTTTATCAGTAAACTACAAACAAGGTGTCTGCTCCCATTTTTATTAAAATATTAACAAAAGTATTAACAAAGTTTCTAGATCCAACAAGAAACCCACCACTTGAACTACTTATCAGGGTCAGCAAAATCCCTAAAACACTCCTAACTACCGATATTACATTCATGTATAAATTATATACATTTCTTATAAATATGTATAGTTATAACTATATAAACTAATTGCTAATAGAGCCACCATTTAAGCATTGTTGTCCATAGCATAGTAGGTCTCTAGTATTTCCTACATCTAGTCGTCCTCCACATTGAGTCCCACGAGCTTCTTCAAAAATGCAATTCCCTGAGCTGCACGCCTCCTACACCCATCAATCTTCTCAACTCCAGTTTCAAGTATGAAAGGATACCAAATAACTGCATCCCTAGATGCATTTACTCTATGGAATTCCCTAGGAAGCAGAATGCTAGTTCCATAATGATCAACTCCAATCACCTCTTTCCAATCCCCACAAAATTCTTCCTCTAGGTATTATCACCTCCAACCCCATTAACAGGGGCAAACATAAAGTCGATATTGGTGGCAAGTACAATTTCTAATATATTTCTCCTCATCTCTTTGTAGATTCCTCAACAAGCTTCCCTTAGTATTAAAAGGTAACTTTTCTTGTCTCCATGTTTATATTTTGGGAACTAAGTTTTCTAATTTTCATAAAAAGTAACTTTTTTAACCTAAAAACAAGTAATATTTACAACTACATCTCAAACTCATTTAGTTTTTGCAACTACAACTCCAACACCTTGTTGTAGTATGAAAAAATTTCATATAGAGGACATATGCACATGTAGAAATTTATTTTCTACATCATGTGTGATTGTAGGCCTTCATTTTCCATGTGCAAGCATGATGGTATAGTTGTACGTGATCAACTTCATCATAAAAAGTGCATTTCTAGCCTCTATTCTTCATGCTTCCTTCATTTTCAACCGTGAATCTTCAACTCAGATCTAGAACAACAAGCTAGGACCTCATAATGGGTTGTGTTAGTCATGTTTTAGGCTACAAATCAGGTATAAGCTTATACATTTCATCTTTACCTAGCTACAAGGCATTTCTTCCTTTATTTTTCACCATTTTTGGCTTTGATTTGACATGAACAACAATAGTATATGTGTGATTTTTATTTTTTCTAGCTCTTGGGGCTTGTACTGGTGATTTTTGACATCATGTTGGATTCATTTTGTAGGTACATTAGTGGTATGGGTCTAAAAATTAAATTCCTTCATGTCTAGGACAACAAGATGTTATCAAATTTCCATGTCTCCATGATGCCTCCAGTTGATCTCCACATGTTCCCAGCCTCTTAGGCCAACATATAACAATGCCCATCATCAAATTCATCATAAAAACATATCCATTTCCTATCATAGATCAGTCATATGCAAGTTCTCAATTCTATTTATAACATTGTCAAATTTGTTTCCATAGGTAAATTCACAAAATTGGTGTTTCATCCTATCCTCTTTTGTGGATGCCCATCGTTATCTTCATCTCCTCATCATCCTAATATTTTCATTAAATATTTTCTTGAAACAAATTCATTTAAACAAAAAAGTCTTCTAAAAAATTCAAGTATCATTTATTAAAGGTAGTAACACAATTTCCAAGGTAATTTGTCTTCATCTCAACATATCTTCTTGAACAAGTATCCTCTCTTCACTAGAAATTGTGTTTTTATGAAATTTTTATGAAAAGTGGTGAATTTTGTATGAATTCAATTGAGAACAAGATATCAGGACATCAAGACATTAGGACATCTTGTTCGAAGATTAAATCCCACATAATTGAATGTCATGATTTTGAAATCTACATTTAACTTTTTAAAACACTTTTAAAAATTCAAAAAGGTTGCCTTAATTCATAAAAGACTATGGGGGTTTTGCAGGAGATTAGGATATCACAACATTAGGATATCCTATTCAGAGATGAAATTTTGAAATTTAGATTTTAGAGTAAGGGGGGAGCTCTGCAAGTTGTTTGAGGGTTTTTTTACCCTCCCTAGACAATTGGTAGGGCTCTCTTTCAGATTGAAAATTAGTCTTATTACTTCTTTTCTGCATGAATTTGTATGGTTGATATTGTGATTCTACCTAGATTTGGTTTTATTTACATATCTATTGTATGTGCTTATGCTAACCTTATTTTCAATAGTCTATGGTTTTGAAAGTTTGAATTTGAAATATTTTTCCCGCCTACTATCTAGGGGGGTTTAGAGGGGTTTAGGTACCTATGCACATAGGCCCTAGGCAAGTACTCCTCTAATCGAGGCATTTACTCCTCGACCAAGAGCCTTGATGGAGGATGGGAAAGGCAATAGCATGGATGCAAATGGAAGTAAAGGTGCTTCAGATGGTCTTCAAGAATCATTCTGGGATGCGCTGGATGTGCAGGATGCCACATCACCACCCAAAAATGCTTATTTCTAGGCAAGCAAGGAAGGAGGTATACTCAGAACCAAAGGTTAGTTTGCCAACAAAAGGGGAGAGGGTGACTCTAGAGTGCAGGAAGAAGGTAAGCTTCCCTTTGTGGCTCAAAAATTAGTCTCGAAACTGGATGAGGAAATGCAAGTTGCAATTAAAAATGAAGAATAAGATTGAAAAACATAGCATTGTTCTTTGTTTGTTTAGATGTCAAAAAAATGTCTTCGAGAAATTTTTTTAACAATTGGATTAATTTCGTTTAGGGTAAAAGCATGGGAGTGTATGTGTCTTTTTTCAGAATGTTAAATAATGGCTTGTTTGTTGTATTTTTGAAAGACCACTTAATGGAAAGGAGGGTCATGGAAAGAGAATTCTGGAAAGTTGGGCATTCTCTTTTCAATGCCTTCCCTTGGAGCCCTAATGCCTTGCAGCAAGAAATTCATTTTTATTTTGTGCCCAAGTACCTTCTAATACAAATCTTCCTGAACAACTTTGGGCTTTTTTACTCCATCTTATTAAACCTCTAGCAAAAGTTATGAAGGTTGAAGATTCAAGGGTCACTTTACCCCACATGGATGCAACAGTACTTGTTTCCCTTAATATAGGTGTCCATATTACTGAAACTATCCAGAGGGGGGGATTAATGTTGAATGAGTTGTTATAGGTCTTGGGGGGCTGAATTCTTGTTTTCTGTGTAAAGTGGATGGTTATCAAAGAAAAAATTGCCTTATGATTAAATTGAAGAATGCAGAGAGAAGATTTGAAACTATTGATGCTACTAAGGGTGAGGGTGTGTCTGTTGGGATGGGTAGTGCTGTTGCTTCTGACCCTACTGAGTGTGGTGATCTTCCGAAGGTTGGTCTTGTAGTGGCCTCCTTGTCACCCTCTAAATTTATTGATTCTAATCCAATTGCTAGTTCCTTGAGGGAACTTAGAAGTGTTGCAAGTATGGGCCTAACCAGTGTTGTCATTGATGTTAACATACTCTTGTTGCATTGATGATAAGGATTGGATGAGTTCTATGCTGAGGATATTGAGAAAATTAGTCCTATCAAGAACAGAGAAGAACAGTGAAGACAACGAAGTGAAGATCCCAGCTAAAATGAAGATAAGAGGATGTACATCAAAGGGTTTGTAGATATGTGTCTAAAGATGATCTAGTCAAGATTTGAGAGGTCCGCATGAAGATTTGAATAAGTTATAGCCATATGAGTAAAACCAATTCTGGTAGACATTTAGAGGTGACAGAGTGATACAAATAGGTTTGGTGAGATCTGGAAATGCAATATCTTGATCTGTGGATTTGGTGGAGTGTTTAGAAAGTCAATACGAATTGACAACTCAATTGGTTCATGGTCTGGAGGTCCACAAGCATCTATTCCAATATGACAGTGATGATAGACTATGTTCTTGAGGTTCCGGATGACAGAGAGAATGATTTTAGTAATCAGAAGTAGTGTGGATGTTCTTGGTGATTCAGGCAAGCTTGTGGGGGTCTTTGGATTGTGTCCAGTTCATGTTGGTGGTCTGCATTGAAGATTGAGCTCATAATTGAAGAATTACTTCCCGATGATGATGTTCTTCCTAAACTTGGCCAACCGAATGAGTTACACATCCTGCGGATGATCTTGAAGATGTTCTATGAAGCATGGCATGTTCCTCAAAGAAGATTAAAGTCTCAGATCTGTGTGGCTGATAGTGTGATGACCAACATGAAGTCTTTTGTAATTAGTCATGTTGTATTTATGTATTTTCTTTATAAAGTATGCCGACTTGGATGATTATCCCAAGTCAATATCTTGTATAAATAAGAGTTGTGAAGTCATTTCAAATGGATCTTGGCGGCGATGAGAGTGTGGTAGAGAGGAGAAGAGTGAAAGGTAGAGAAGAAGTATTGGGCTTAAATGGAACTGACTCAAGTATGGTGAAGATGCTATTCTTCAGTTCAAGTATGTAATATTTATCATTTTGTAGATAGTGTGTCTGTTGTAGGCAGTGGGCCTCTTGTGAGCAGTGTGCTTGAGCAGTGAGCCCTAATTGGCATGTACCATTTTATTCTTCTTATTCTTTTAATAGAGAATACAATCTTGGGTTAGTCACCCTGTGGTTTTTCCCTTAACTAGGTTTTCCACGTTAAAATCTTGGTGTCATATGTCTTAATGTGTTTATGCTCTTGAATTGTTGCATTATGTTTCCATGATTGATTTATTACTATGCTGCTAAATTACAAGAAGGATTTAAGTGATTAATAAGAGAAAGTTTTGGGACAATTGATTCACCCCCCCTCTCAGTTGTCTGTCTTGAATCTAACAATTGGTATCAGAGCCAAGTTCCTCTAAAAGGAGCTTAACTGCTTGAGGATATCCAAGATGTCTTCCTCCAAGAAGGATAGTCCAAGGTTTGATGGAACCAATTACACTTTTTGGAAAAGTCGCATGGAACGTCACTTGCAATCTATGGGAATGCAATATTGGATCATGGCTTCAAAGAAGTATGTTCCTGATGCAGAGTGCATAGTGGAAGCAAACAACTTATCAAAAACTATATCGATGAGAGGGTGGCTTATGTCTGGGTGATCTACTCCTTATCGGCCAAACATACCCCATCGGCCACCTTACTATTTATCTCCTCGATCTCCCAACTCTCCCTGATAGTTTAACTTCCTTGTCTTTGGAGAAACTTCTATTGTCGGTGGTGTCTTCTAACCTCCTGTCGATACCCGATGGTGGTTACGTTTCCACTCGACTTAACTATGGTAGTTAGTCACAACCTTGTCGGCTAGACTTTGACCGTCGATGACCTCTTTGTATGTCATCCCGATACACTGATGTATATGCAAGACTTGACTTGCTATTACCGGTGGGTCAAAGTATCTTAGCCCTGCTTTCACCGTTACTATCGGTCACATTTTATATCTGATGAAATGTATATTCTCAACATAAAATCTTGAGATACATTCTCAACATACATTCTTAAGATACATTCTCAACATACCATTGCAATATGCATTCGCAATATACATTCGGCGAAACAATATAAACCTTACATCGATGACGACTCCCGTGCCTCCGCGACTACGCAGACACTAAGCAAATGTACATAAATAGAAACTTGATAGAATGAAAGGGGTCTACAATCCACTACAAACACTTGATCACCCCGTCAATTTGGCCACTGTTCTCACATAACAGTATCATTTCAATGACTAGTCACATAGAAATTCCTAGTCCACTCATGTCCAAACTCCTTGGATCCCAAAACAACAGAAAGCCCAAAATTTACACTATATTCCTCCATCACACTGAACATGAGAATCTTTCTTTCAGCGGACAGAGGAAATACAGTCCATCTATTCACAAAACCCTAGTTTCTAGGTTTTCAGACCAGTCTTTGCAAGAAGAACAATATCTTACAAACTACAACACTTCAGGACACTAGACTATTATCAAATAGAAACTACTTCAATGCCTAAACATCTCCAATTAGTTTCAGATGATCAATTAACCGTACATAAAGACTGTTACAGAAAAATACTCAGAAAGAACAATGTTTCAACACACCCAAAAATCTAGATTTTCATTCATTCATGCATGCTTCTCATTACATCCTGCTTCTTCACCTATAGAGGCTTGAGACAATAGTTTACATTCCTCCCAATCGTACAAACTAATTTTGAAAGTCATTTAGCCATTGGGTTTCTCCTAGCACAAGAAAACCACATGTTTTCATTGTGTGAGTACATCAAACTTGACCAAACATGGTCTACATAGGTCTAGTGACCAAATTAACAAAAAAACCTTATTACAAACATGATGTGGCTTAAAAAGCCTTATTGAAAACAAAACATGACTCCTGCACTAGTTCCTCCATAGAATGGTCTGAGAACCATAGATGAAATTAGAGATGCTGAAAACAATCTTCAAGCTAAAGAAGTTCTTCTAAGTGCCTTATCTGATTCAGAGCTAACAAATGTTATAGATCTAAAAACTACATATGAGATTTGGGAAAAACTAGAACTTCTGCATGAAGGAGACAAGTATGTTAAATGTGCCAAGCTACAAAGTCTGAAAGGAAAATTCAAAAACCTAAAGATGAGTGAAGATGAAAATATCACTACATTTATGCCAAGAGTAAATGAGCTTGCTTGTGGCATTAGGTATGTTGGTGGAATCTTAGATGAAGATGAGATTGTTGCCAAAGTTCTCAGATCCCTACCTCCTTCTTACAAATACAAGGTTGCTTCTATTGAAGAATTCAGATGTTTTTCAAATATCACAAGAGATCAATTGGTTGGAAAATTAGCTGCATTTGAATTGGCCAAGTTTGGAGATGCACCCCCAAGACTAAATCTACATTCAAAGATAGTGCATCTATAAAAGGCAAATAAAAGTTTGATCTGGGAGAGAACTCTTCAAAGAAAATATCTAGAAGAAGATGAAGCAGAAGCTTCTCAACTTGAAGCCCTTATTGCAAAAAGACTTCCAAGAGGATCCGGCAAGTATGAAGGAAAATTGCCCTTCAAATGTTTCAACTGCAATAAGATTGGTCATTTTGCCTCAATGTGTTCGTAAAGATTTTCAAGGCCAAATCCTAACAAATCAAGATTCCAAAAGAAATGTTACTATGTTCATCAAGATGATGATGATGAAGGAGTAATAGATGATGAATCAGAGACAGGAAACAAATCTAGAAGTGACTGGGTGTTTATTGCCATCAAGGAAGAAGATCCAATGCCCTCTGAATCTGTCAATCATAAAATAGAACGAGCTCTGAGTGCCCAAGTTGAAGAAAAGGATGACTGGGTAATTGATAGTGGATGCTCTGACCATATGACAGGTGAAAAAAATAAGTTCATAGATTTGGAAAGATATGAAGGAGCAGTGATAAAATTTGGTGATAATTCTACCGGTAAGATCAGAGGTAGAGGAACTATTTCTTTTGATGGAAAGAACAAAACCAGTAATGTATTGTATGTTGATGGTCTAAAGCTCAATCTTCTTAGTGTTGGATAGTTGGTGGACAAAGGCTATGATCTCTGATTCAAAAATGGAAAATGTAAGATCTTTGAAAGTTCCAGAATAGAGATTGCATCCGGTACTCAAACAAAAGGTAATATCTTCCACTTGGTTGGTACTGACAAAAGTTGCTTATTTGTTTAAATTTCTCAAAGTTGGTTGTGGCATAAGAGAATGTGTCATGTGAATTTTGATAATATCATCAAGATAAGCATCACTCAGGCTGTGAGAGATCTTCCAAGACTGGTGAAACCTACTAATAGTTTATGCAAAGAATGTCAGTTGGGTAAGCAGCGCAGAGTCACATTCAAAAGTAAGGAATAGTCTTCTACCGGACTATTGGACTTAGTACATACTGATCTATGTGGTCCAGCAAGAATCAAGAGTTTGCAAGGTGATAGATACTTCATGTTATTAATTGATGACCACTCCTGAATGATGTGGGTGACTTTTCTGAAAGAGAAATCTAAGGCTCTTGAGAAATTCAAAATATTCAAAGATATGGTAGAGAATGAAATTGGATTAAACATAAAATGTCTTAGGTCTGATAGAGGTGGAGAATTCACATCCGAAGAGTTCATAGAATTCTGTGAGAAACATGGGATAAAAAGATAGTTGTCTACTCCAAGGACTCGACAGTAGAATGGAGTAGTGGAGAGAAAGAACCAGACCATCCAAGAAGCATCTAGAACCATGATGATGGAAGCAAATGTTCCTCAAATCTAATGGAGAGAAGTTGTAAGCACTGCTATCTATACTCTTAATCGAGTACAAATCAGAAGCAATATTGGTAAGACCCCTTATGAACTCTAGTTTGGCATCACTCCCAATGTGAAGTATTTTAATGTCTTTGGTAGAAATTGTTATATTAAAATTGATGAAAGAATATTCTTGGGTTATTCTACTCAAAGCAAAGCATACCGGTGTTATAACAAGAGATTGAGAAATATTATAGAAACTACAAATGTGAAGGTTGATGAAGGTATTGAAAAACCCTCAAGGTTTTATGAATATGATGAAGATGATCAGAATGATGTTTTGGTCCAAGAAGTCCAAGCCCCTTCTAAAATTCAGATCCAGACTAATCCAAAAAATCAGGAAGAAGAGATAAGTTTGAATGAACTTGTTCAAGAAATAGAAGTGCAAGAAATTTCCAAAATTGCCAGGTATGTAAGACTGAATCACTCTGAAGATTAGATCATAGGTGATAAAAGCAAAGGTGTTCAAACAAGAAGAAAGATTGCTCAAGACTCAAAAAAGTATTGTCTGATTTCAAAGATTGAACCAAAAACAATGAATGAAGCATGCAATGATGAAAGCTGGACTAAAGCAATGCAGGAAGAGCTGATGCAAATTTAGAAAAATCACACTTGGGATCTTATTCCCAGACCTAGAAACAAAAATGTGGTTGGAACCAAATGGGTCTTCCGGAATAAACTAAATGAAGATGGTGTAGTAGTCAGAAACAAAGCCAGATTGGTCTGCAAGGGGTATTCTCAAGTAGAAGGAGTTGATTTTGGCGAGACTTTTGCTCCGGTGGCAAGAATTGAAGTAGTCATATTATTTCTTGCCTTTGTTTCCTTTAAGGACTTCAAAGTATATCAGATGGATGTGAAGCCTATTTTTCTGAATGGTGACTTGGAAGAAGAAGTTTACATTGAGTAACTAGATGCATTCAAATTGTCCGATCATGGTGATATGGTCTCCAAGTTGAAGAAAGCATTGTATGGATTCAAACAAGCCCCAAGAGCCTGGTATGAAAGATTGGATAAGCATCTTTTGAAGATTTCTTTCTATAAATGTACTACTGACAGTAACTTGAACTTCAAAATTGATCATGAAAATATCTTGATTGTTGAAGTATTTGTTGATGATATCATTTTTGGAGGAAGAGATAGTATGTGCAAAACTTTTGAAAATCAGATGAAAAGTGAATTTTAGATGTCCATGTTTGGGGAAATGAATTTCTTCTTGGGTCTGCAAATCATTCCAACAAAGAAAGGAATCTTCATTTCACAGACAAAATATGTGAAAGAATTGTTGAAGAATTTTGGGATGGAAGACTCAAAACCAATGAGTACTCCCACGGAAACCAGATGTAAATTGAGCAAAGATGATGACTCTCCTAAGGTTGATCAGAAAAAGTACATGTCTATGATTGGAGGATTATTGTATCTTACTCAAACTAGACCTGACATTATGAATGTTGTTGGTCTTGTTACTAGATTCCAAGCTAATCCTAGAGAATCTCATGTCATGGCAATCAAGAGGATTCTTAGATATCTAAAAGGAACAGTTGAGTATGGTTTATGGTATCCTAGAGATCATGATTTCTCTCTTCATGCATATACAGATGCGGATTGGGCAGGACATGTGGATGACTAGAAGAGTACCAGTGATGGAGCATTCTTTTTGGGGAAAAGATTGGTTTCTTATCTGAGAAAGAAACAAGAGGCAATATCTCTGTCCACTGTGAAGAAAAATATATTGCAGCAGTAGGTAGTTGCACTCAAGTATTGTGGATGAAGCAAATGCGAAGAGACATCAGAGTGGAGTATGAGGAACCCATCACAATCTTCTATGACAATTCAAGTGCAATAAATATATCAAAAATTTGGTGTTGCATTCAAGGACAAAACATATATCCATCAAGTTTCACTTTTTGAGAGAGAAAGTGAACAAGAATGAAGTCAGATTGGAGTTTGTGCCCTCCAAGGATCAGATTGCAGACATTTTTACTAAACCTCTACCTAAGGACTCTTTGAGTATCTCAGGGAGAAGTTAGGGGTTATTACCCCTCTAATTCTGAATTAATGTGCACTAATGTGCATTAGTCTGGTGGATCTCACAGTCATATCTTGTGGTCCAGATTGATGATGGGAAGCTGCTACTCAGGGGGAGTAGTTAGTATGATTCTGAGTGATGCAAGTATGTGCCCTTTACCATTGATGTCAAAGGAGGGAGAAGACATGCGAAAAACAAAAAGTGGTTGCTGATCAAAGGGGGAGCAGTAAAGGAAGAGAAGACATGTGAATGGTTGTTATTGATAGGGGAGTTATGTCAGTCAGTGAGGAGAAGTTCTTGTCTTGATGGTTAAAATAGTTTTTCACATCATATGTTGCCATCATTGACAAAGGGGGAGATTGTTGCAAGTATGGGCCTAACCAGTGTTGTCATTGATGTCAACATACTCCTGTTGCATTGATGATAAGGATTGGATGAGTTGTATGCTAAGGATATTGAGAAAATTAGTCCTATCAGGAACAGAGAAGAACAATGAAAACAACGAAGTGAAGATCCCAGGTAAAATGAAGATAAGAGGATGCACATCAAAGGGTTTGTAGATATGTGTCTAAAGATGATCCAGTCAAGATTTGAGAGTTCTGCATGAAGATTTGAAGAAGTTATGGCCATATGAGTAAAACTAGTTCTAGCAGATGTTCAGAGGTGACAGAGTGACACAAATAGGTCTGGTGAGATTCGGAAATGCAATATCTTGTTCTGTGGATTTGGTGGAGTGTTTAGAAAGTCAATATGAATTGACAACTCAATTGGTTCATGGTCTAGAGGTCCGTAAGCATCTATTCCAATATGACAGTGATGACAGACTATGTTCTTGAGGTTCCAGATGAAGGAGAGAATGATTTCAGTAAGCAGAAGTAGTGTGGATGTTCTTGGTGATTCAGGCAAGCTTGTGGGGGTCTCTGGATTGTGTCCAGTTCGTGTTGGTGGTCTGCATTAAAGATTGAGCTCATAATTGAAGAATTACTTCTGGATGATGATGTTCTTCCTAAACTTGGCCAACTGGATGAGTTACACATCCTGCGGATGATCTTGAAGATGTTCTATGAAGCATGGCGTGTTCCTCAAAGAAGATTGAAGTCTTAGATCTGTGTGGCCGACAGTGTGATGATCAACATGAAGTCTTTTGTAATTAGTCATGTTGTATTTATGTATTTCCTCTGTAAAGTATGCCGACTTGGATGATTATCCCAAGTCAATGTCTTATATAAATAAGAGTTGTGCAGTCATTCAAATGGATCTTGGCGGCGATGAGAGTGTGGTAGAGAGGAGAAGAGTGAAAGGAAGAGAAGAAGTATTGGGCTTAAATGGAACTAACTCAAGCATGGTGAAGATGCTATTCTTCAGTTCAAGTATGTAATATTTATCATTTTGTAGACAGTGTGTCTCCTGTAGGCAGTGGGCCTCTTGTGAGCAGTGTGCTTGGGCAATGAGCCCTAATTGGCATGTGCCATTTTATTATTCTTATTCTTTTAACAGAGAATACAATCTTGGGTTAGTCACCCCATGGTTTTTCCCTTAACCAAGTTTTCCATGTTAAAATCTTGGTGTCATATGTGTTAATGTGTTTCTGCTCTTAAATTGTTGCATTATGTTTCCATGATTGATTTATTATTATGCTGCTGAATTACAAGAAGGGTTTAAGTGATTAATAAGAGAAAGTTTTGGGACAACTGATTCACCCCCCCTTAGTTGTCTTGAATCTAACAAGAAGCAATATGGAGAAACTGAAACTAGATGACATTCCTTCTTGTGAGGATCATAAGGCTAGTCCATCAATTGAAATTTCTAATTTGGTTGGTGGCTCCCCTTCTGGTAGTAGTGGGTTTATTTTTGGAGATCTTAGCAATGAGGATGATGTAAATGATAATCAGAGATCACCTTCCTTTGTAAACCCCAATTATGAGGTCAAGCCTTCAAAAATTAACATTGAGCTATCTACTAAAGACAAGGCCATTTGGGACAGCCTATTGGCTTGCCCACAGGAACCTATTGCAAAAGGTTTGAGTATGATGGACATCCCTACTAGATCTGCTCCATCTTTTTCAAGTGGTGTTGGATGGATCCCAAACCAGTGGCTCCTTTAAAAGAAATGCTCAATAGTTGGCTCTAATTAAAATTAGAGAGAATATCTTTACTAAAAAAATGGAAAATGTTTTAGAAGACAATGGTTCCTCCATATCATTTGAAATACCAAACCCTAGGGTCGTTGATTATGAAACCCAAAGGAAAGTCCCTGAGGAGAATGAGGATGTTGTGCCCAAACTAGAAGAGAATGTTTTCATTAAAAAGGATGATCGTAGTTAAAAAAGAAGATATGTACATAGAAAGTTGAGTGTAGGAAAAAAAGTAAAATGGAGAAAACTCCCTAAGTGTTTGGATAATATGGGGATTAGGAGCTCTTAAGATTTGTCACATGATTGGATATTACAATTCTAGATATGAAGTGTTATAGTTGGAATGTGAGGGGACTTGAGTCTCCAAATAGGAAATATGTTGTAAGAGACTTCTATAACAAAAATTGAAAAATAGATTGTTTAATGCTACAAGAAATAAAGGCCACTGGGTTCCAATTAGATAGTACTCTAAGATTTATATGGAAGGAATCAATAAAAGTCTACACTAAGCATGATAAAGGAAAAGGGGTACTACTCTTCGAATATGTAATGAGTGGGCACAATTTATTGTTCAAATTGGTTATTCCCCATGCATTAGATGTGCATGGGTAATCTTGGATTGGAAAGGGAAACAATTTGTTATTTGTTCTGTATATGCCTCCAATGACCACATAGACAGAGGTGAATTATGGGAATGGATGACTAATAACTTACCTAGGCTCCCTTGGATAATTGTTGGTGACTTTAACTTGGTGGAGCAAAGAGAGGACAAGTCAAGAAGGAAACATGCAGAGTAGAAAGGTAATGAAAACTTATTTTGGTTCAGATTGAAAAATTCACTTAGACTCTTGGATCCTCTTGAAGGAAACAAAGCTAGAAGTCAAGGGATATGGTTCTCCTAGTGTAATGCTCAGAAAGTCAACAAAAGAATATATAGTAGACTTGATAGAATTTATGCAAATAAGGAATTTTTTCATTTTCAGAGCCAACAAAAGTCCAATGTAGTGAAAGTGATCCTAGCACTTTATCTGACCATCATCCAATATTTGCAGAAATTCATGTAGACAAACAAGACACTGAAACAAAGACTAAAAAATATATATTCAAGGTCAATGTCCATTTATTAGGCAAAAAGGATTCCCTGGTAGGGATTACTAGCCTAAGAGCAATTTTGAAATAGTTAGGGGGGAAAGAGAATGTTATTAAGTTTTGGGAGTAGCTAGTTGAGTCTTATAAAGGGCTGTTCCAAATTTATGGGAAGAAACTAGCATTAGATAGAAGAAGAGAGGAGAAAATGTTGGAGGTTGATTTTTTGGAAATCGAAAGAATTTTACAATATAATCCAAATGATGAGGGTCTAAATTTGCTTTTTGGTGAAACCAAAAGCAAGTTAAGCAGGTATGAAACCTTTAAGGCTCAAGGGGCCAAGGTAAGGGTGAGACTTAATTGGCTCAAATTGGGGCTCAAAATACTTCTTTGATATTCTAAGATCCAAGTTTAGAAAGGAACATATTGGCTCAATCAATGCAAATGGAATCATTTACAACAGGCTATAGGATGTTAAGGAACTGTTTAGAGAATTTTATGAGAACTTGTTCAAGGATGATGATAGGAAGATAGAATGTTTGGAGGCCTAGAAGCTTTGTTATAACATCTACCCTAAAAAGATAGATGACACAATGGATACAAAACTAAAGCAAGATATTTCCAAAGAAGAAATAAGAAGTTCCATCTTGTCAATGGAAGAAGGCAAATCCCCTGGGATTGATGGTCTGCCAGTTGAATTTTATAAAAAAAAATTATCTTGGGTAGTAGATGATTTGTGGGAGATGTATCAAGAAGCATATAAAAGGGTTTCCCGGGGCAAGGAGATCAATAGGGGAGTTATCAAATTACTCCCTAAAGATGGTGACAAAACTAATATGAGAAATGGGAGGCCTATCTCACTTTTAAAAGTTTCATATAAGATTGTAGCAAAATTTTTAGCTAGAAGGATCATATGCATTCTGTTGTCCATCATCAATTTCACTCAAACTAGATTTATAAAGGGTAGATATATTTTAGAGAACCTGTTGACTAGTTGGGTGGCTCTTCATTAGGCTAGGGCCTTGGGAGAAAATGCTAGGATACTACTGTTAGAATTTTTAAAAGGCTTACGACAGGGTGGAATGGTTATTTATATTAATGGTTTTAAAAGCATTTGGATTTCCTATAGAGTTTAGAGAGATGGTCAAGATGCTCCTTAGGGATGCCTCTACTCAAATAGAAATAAGTGGTTCACCTACTATCTCTTTCTCTATGGGGAGATCCTTAAGGCAAGGTTGTCCCCTTTCTCCTGTACTCTTTGTTATAGTGTCTGAGGATATGTACTACATGTTGAGAATAGATAGACTCCCAGGAAGGGTAAGAGGAATTAGGTTGCCTAATGTCAATATTCTTCTCAACATGCAATTTGCAAATGACACTGCCATATATCCTATTCTTGAAAAAGAGAATTTGAGTAATATGGAGTTCAGATTGAATAAGTTTTGTAATGCTTCTAGATCAAAGATCTCCTTAAATAAATCCATCCTATTAGGCTGGTCTAATTCTCATCTTGACTAGCTTGTGGAGGGTGGATGGCAATGGGATGGCCCCCATAGGTAGATTAGGTTCTTGGGGATCTAATTTTTTGTTGACCCCTCACTTAAGAAAATATGGAACTGGTTGTTCTCCAAAATTGAGTTGAAACTAAATAGCTAGAATAGATAGGTTTTTGTCCCTAGCCGAGAGACTACAAGTGTGTCAAAAGATCCTCTTTACATATTCTATTTACTATGCATCCATGTGGTTGTTTTCAAGTATACAGATATAATGTATTCAAAAAATTATTAATAATTTTCTATGGTTAGATGGGAAAGGAAAAAGGAAAAGGCATTTTGTGAAGTGGAGTTGGTGTTGTTTGACCAAGGATAATGATGGTCTAGGTCTTAAGGATCTAAGGATTCAAGGTGTGACACTTGTCACAAAGTGGATTATTAGATCTCTGGATGGATGTGAACCATGGAAAGTTTTAATAAGAAATAATCTTAGTTTTTTCGCCCTAGAAAAGCTCAATTGTGGCATGATCTTCATCCTCATGACTACCATTTTGGGAACTTCAAGATCCAACCCTTTGGGTCTGTAGTGTTTGGGTTAATATGGAGGGCTTGGGAGATATTAAAATATTTGATATCTAATTTTGGGGCCTTGAATTTAGTGGAGATGTGTGTGGGGGGCATAGGTCCTTGTGATGAAACTTGATGCATAAGGGCAGGACTCTTTCCTTGATCCAAGGTTGTTCAGGCATTAAATGGCACAAGCTTGGTCTATCTACTTTTGAAGACTTATTAACATGTGATGGCATAAAAACATGGGAAGATATAAAAATAGAATATGGTCTGGAAGATACATAGAGGAGGACATATTCAATATTATATGTTGCTTTGTTAAATAGTCTTATTCAGCTCAAGATGTTAAGTGAGGCAGGCTGGTTGGGGAAGTTGGCATGGAAAGATGGAACAATGTTGTTACAATGTGAATCTAAGAAAATATATAAACTTCTTACTGATTCCCTAGTGGTCTATAAGCATAGTTTTAAGGTTTGCGATCTGAATGTTAGTCTTAAATGTCTAGCCTCTTCCTTTAAAATATTTTGGTCAAATTTGTTGGAACCCAAAAAGGGTTACTTTAGATGGCTCTTGATGTTGAAAAAATTACCAATTGGCATAAACTGTTAAGTATGCCCTATTTGTAATGTTTTTAAAACATATGAACACATTTTATTTGAATGTCCTTTTGTTGTTAAAGTTCAAAATTTTTTAATGGGCAAATTAAAAGGTTGGTCTTCCATAAATAAAAAGTATTGGATAGAAATATTGTGTGGTTCTATTTCTGGGTTAGCATCCAAATCTAAAATCTTTTGGCTTTGTCTAACAACTGAGATTCTATGGGTTCTATGGAAAAGAAGAAATGAAGATCATTTTCAAGATAGAAAGAGAAGCCTTACTAGGTCTAAATAGAGACTCAAGCTTACTGATGTTTTCATACAGGTTGTTTTTACAATGGAGCTACCAATAGTGAGGTTTATGAAGATCATTGACGAAGGTTCTGAAGTCATACATAGGGCAAGCATTAAATATGCAGAATTTTGGCCTCATACCCTAAGGAGGGTCCACAAGAAATTCAATGAAGAACATATAGACTTCCAAAACAAGTACATCAGCCACCACAAGTTAGAGAGAATGAGGAGTGAGGCAGAGAAAGACTTGGAGTTTACTTTTCAGAATTTGAATGTGGACAGTGATCAGCTCAGAGTCTCCCCACCTATTGGCACATTTAGGGGTTTTGATTCCTATAGTTATAGTGATAATGGAGCTCACCTGGTTGTTTTGTATATTGCCCCTGGAAAGATCTATAGGGATGACAGGTTAGCTAATGAGGTATTTGAATAGAGCAGGGCTATACAGTGGTCTAAGCCTTCCATTTTGGGTGGCCAACTTTAGGCAGATTCAGTCAGCCCTCATAATGCAGACAATGCTCAAAAGGAAGAATAGAAGGAGTATAAACAGTAGGGTAGCAAGAGATAAAAAGAATCTAATAATATACCTGGGTCAGCGCAAGATCATGGGGGTCAAAACTAGGTCCCTAAGTGGCAATGAAAATTTAGAAAAAACTGGATTTAGGCAAATTGACATAAAAAATTGAATAGGTTATTAAAATAATTTGGAAAATATGTAAGAACAAAATTTGTAGCAAATTGAATGTAGTTTCTAGGCTACTAGTCCATTTTTGGAAAAAAAGTAAATCTATTTTGCAAAAATTTACTTTTTTTTTTCTTTCTTCTCATGCTGCTGCAACTGATCTTTGTACACACCTTCTCATTGAATACAACATCCCTGCTTCTCAAAAGTTTTCAGATTTTCAAAATCTCAAAGTCTAACCAAATTCATCAATGCCATATCCAACAAAGATACACTTGTTTGATTTTGCATCCATCTTGGTTCTATTTCCAAAATCTACATATGCAAATACTTCACATCTGAAGGTTTTGAGAAAAGAATAACTCACCTTCTTACCTGTCCATGCTTCCTCTGGAATACTACAACCTAAAGGAACTGAAGGACATCTGTTAATTAAATATATGATGGTATTGATAGCCTCTACCCACATGTTTAAAGGCAGCCCAACATGCAATCTTATGCTTCTTGTACACTCCATTATTGTCTTATTCATGCACTTAGCCACTCCATTCTCCTATAGAGTCCCTGGAACCGTTTTCTACCTACAAATTCGATTAAAAAAATAATAACCTCAAATTCTTTGCTACAATACTTATCATCATTATCAGATCTAAGATATTTTAATCTTTTACCCATCTCATTCTCAACCAAGCTTCTCCATTTCTTAAATGTTTCAAATACATCAAATTTCTACCTAAGGAAATAAATTCAAACCTTCCTAGTTGCATCATCTATGAATGTAAAATAATACAAAGAGCCACCAAGAGAAGATACCTGAGCTGGTCCCCATACAGTCATATGCACAAGCTCCAGCTTTCCATCTTTCTCTTGCTTGCCATCCTTGAGAAAACTAACTCTCTTTTGTTTTCCATACACACGAATTTCACAGAAATCCATATTAATACATTTCATACCTAGTAAAAATTTCTTAGAATGAAGTAACTTCATACCTTTTTTGCTCATATACCCAAGTTTGTTATGCCACAGTGTTGTCTCAGAACCCACAACAACTATTTCAATCTTTGTCTACGAATGCTTTGCAATTGTTGTTGGTCCTGTTCAATTTTTCTCTGCAACAACTAATGTATAAGGAACAATATGACCTATACAAATATATAAGGTACCTACTTTCACACCTTTTGCTACTATTAAGGCACCTCTTGTAACCTTCCAATTTTTATCACTAAAAGTAACTATGCAACCTTCATCACCTAGTTATCTTGCTGAAATTAAATTCCTACTCAACCTTGGAATGTGACTTACTTCTTGTATTAGCCAATGATTCCCATTCTACAACTTAATCCTAATTCTTCCCTTTCCAACAATCTGAAAGGGCTCGTTATCTCCCAAATAAACCAACCCAAAATCCCCTTGGACATAAATAAGAAAATAGCTTCTATGGGTTGTACCATGAAATGACGCCCCTGAATCTAAAACCCATGAATCATAAACATTATCTAGGGAAAGAATCAAAGCATCAACTTCAGATTTATTACTTACCACATTTACCTCCTTATTTCCTTCTTTATTGTTCTGAGACCAACAATCTTTGTTTAGATGACGCAGTTTCTCACAATACAAACAATCCTTCTTTCCTCTGGATTGGGACCTCTTGTCCTTGGATTTTCCTCATGACTTCCCATGACCTCCAGAACCTTTTCCTCTCTCCTTTGGTCTATCCCTGCTTTCTGCATTCAAAACACTGCCTAATGTGGATGTTCCACCTGAGTTTTTCCTATGAAAAATCTGACTTAGAACAACACCAACAACATCATCAAATTTTAGCATATTCAAATGAGAAATAGAGTTACTAACCACCATTACCAAACTATTCCAACTTTCAGGAAAAGAAGATAATATCAAGAGAGATTTAACTTCTTCATCAAAATTTACATTTATAGAAGTCAATTGACTGGTAACTATGTAAAACTCATTTAAATGATCAGTAAGTAATCCACTATCTACCATTTTCATATTAAATAAACACTTCATAAGAAATACATTATTTGAAGAGGAAGGCTTTTCATATAGCTTTGCCAATGTCTGCATCAACTCGTCTATTATCTTCACTTTTGAAATATTGAATGCCATTGATGGTGCTAGGCACAAATGAATGCGTCCCAGTGACTTTATGTCAAGAAGTTCCCAATCCTCATGAGTCATTGCTCTCAGTTTCTTGGCTTTCCCTTGCAATGACCTCCATAAATCCTTCTAATAGAGATAATCCTCCATCTGCATCTTTCATAACTAATAGTTCTTCCCATTGAATTCATCTACCTTAAATTTACCCTCATCTACCACTGATCCCACTTAACCGTGAGACTCCCACTTAACCATGAGACTTCCACTCAACTGTGAGTCCTTCTTGTAGAGGATAATCAAACACAACCTGCTCTGATACCACTTGTTAGGAATAGAAGGCAGAAGATATCAATTAAATGTAGATAATCATAGATTAAACAGAGGAATGAAAATACATGGAAATAAAATAGTGAGAGATAATTTCAATGTGGTTCACCCAAACTCAGGCTACATCCACCAATAAAGAGTCCAATATTATTATCTAGTAAAAATAGAACCGATTACAACCAGCAATCTCTTGCAACTCAATACTGCTGCAATATGCTACAATGCAATATAAACTATGACCCCAACCCTTAAGCTTTTCATCTTCTCTAGCCATTTATCAAGACTTATGGCGGTTACAAAAATTAGTTTTTTATAAGCCAGCCAATAGAAAAAATCACTCCTGGTTCTTTATTAAATAATAGGCAATTTTTGCACTCCCCCATTAAATACTTTGTGGGGAAACTACACTGACAAAAGTGGGAAAAATTTAACCTCCAAGTCTGATTGGGCTCCATATAACAACAATTATTGCCATCAATGACAAAGGGGGAGATTGTTGCATATGTTTTCATTGATGTCAAAGGATTATATGTCAAAGGGTTATATGTTGTCTTTGATATCAAAGTGTTGTGATTGATGATATGATGTCATGATTGTTGCATTGTTACGTATGTTGACAATTGATGAAAAGCATTGCGTGAGATATGAATAAAATTATCTAAGTTTCAACATTTGATGAAAACCATTGCATTAGATATGAAGGAAACTATCTAAGTTATCAAGAATGTCAAAGGCATAGGAGATTGTGATGCAAAAGCACAAGAGATTGTACACCATTCTACCATAGGTATAGATATGACTTTGTGGTTTGGAGGATAACTAAATATAGCTATGAGGTATATGTTATCCAAGTTTCATAACATATGGACTACCGCAAAGGCATCCAGAGTCAGGAAAATGAAAATAATGTTATCATAGTGTAGGATTATTAGAAATGAAATAGAAAGCTACCGCAATCCACTGCATCATCACATATAGCTTGGTGGTTTTGAGAACATGCAAAGAAAAGAAGGAATGATGGCATATTCAAGTTTCAGAAGGTATGAGTTACCATAAATTGATTTTTCAATGTTTTAAGTTGAGACAATGTGACTAGACAATGTAAAGGATACCAGAATCAAAGTTTGAATGATTGCACAAGCAAGTAGAAGCATGAACTAGAAAGAGGAGTTTGTGAGAAGATTTTTTTTGGTGACATAGTGTTTGTGGTATGAGCTACTTGATGATTTTTCACTTCTCTAGTACTGTATAGGGTCTGGAGCTAATGCTTGAAAGGTTAAGTGCTTGCAAAGCTGACATGGTGCATTTGAGTGCTTGCACCGTGTGTATGGAAGCATGTGCTAGAAAGAAATTTTGGTAGGAAGTAAATTGGGTCCAGTAGATCCTTTGGTATTAACCACATAAAGTGATTTCACTCCTACATTACTGCAGATGATTTGGGAGCTAACATGTAAGGCTAGTTACACATTTCATTATACACATTACCTTAAGGCCGACAAAGATGATGCTTAGAAGGCTTGTAGAGGATATATATAAAGATAAAATGATTCTTGCAAGTGTATGGAATTCATATGATGATAAGCAAATGATTTGATAATATCTATATGTAACTTTGTAAGCAATAATGTATAATTTATAACAGAGTTAGTGTTGTGGAGGTGTTTAAGCCATTAGAATCAGTCAAGTGACCAAGGAGATAGTAACGAAGACAGTGCGGAAGTATATGAGTCATATGAATAAGTCAAAGATGTCAAGGTTCTATTAGAGATGATGTTGCCAAGGTGATTGAACCATCAGAATCAGTCACGAGTTTTAGAGTAGAGGTTGGTACCTCATCTTGTAAGTGTTGTAGCACTTTAGGGAGTTGGTGCCCATAAAACTTTGTATCAAGGAGTTGGTGCTTCCTTTGGGTTGGTTCCCATAAAACTTTCTACCAAGGAGTTGGTGCTTCCTTTGGGTTGGTGCTCATAAAACTCTATATTAGGGGATTAGTGTCTCCATTGGGTTAGTGCCCATAAAATTCATTGTAAACTTCATTATTATTTGTGAGGCTAGATTTGAATAGGAGATCCAAGCAACTAGCTCGCTGTGGCTTTTCCCATCTTGGGTTTCCACGTAAATCTAGTGTTATGTGTGTTTATGTTCTTTTGTTTCATATGGTTTAAATGTTTACATTGGATTGAGTATATCTAAAGGGAAAGAATTTCAATATATAGTGATTCACCCCCCCCTCTCAGTATATCTGTGTGTTCAATAGTAGAAGCATTTAATACATGTCTGTTTAGAGTTATATTAGCACTAAAAAAAGTGCAAAAGGGACCCTCCCCAAAGTTGTAATTTTACAAACCTTCAACTTTGTGGATGTAAGAATTTAACAATTACAATATAATAGGAGAAAATGAGATCTTTAAAAAGTCATAAAATGACTAAAATAACTTACAAAAGGATCCAAATACAATTCTTAATAGGATCTACTTTGACTTGCAATAAATAAGAACATCTTGTAATTTTCTTGAAAGTCATGATGAAAATATTTGTAAAAAAAATTACAGTTAGAGGTTAACTTCATAGAATCATATCTCACTCCATACTACCACATATATTAATTATGAAAAATTGCTAGAAATCTATGGAAGTACTGTTTCCAATGAATCTAAAACCTTTTCTTAGGCCTGCATGAGGCATATAAACTTTTGCAAATGGGCATAATTTTTTGAGGAATACTTTTGTTTTCAAGGATCTCAAGCTAAGTGCTCTAATCTAGATCAAATGATAGTCAAAGTATGAATTTTTAGGCCTTTTAGATGTGATGGTAGGGTTAGATTTGATCCAAAATCATGATACTTGTTGGATCTAGCATGTATTTCCCAAATTGAAAACATTATAGATCTTGCCTCCAATGTCTGATTTAGATGCAAGAAAAGATAAAAACTAACTTTCTAAGATGATATATAATCAATGGTGATGATTGATTTACTCCAAGACTCATCCAAAACAACATATACTACCACATGATAAATAGATCCCTGTAGAATATGATTTGTCCTCTCAACTTTTCCAATTCTTCAAATAATCTAAGAATGTGAGAGAAGAGCATTCTTAGTATTGAGAAGAAGACAAGCCTCTATAAATGCTCCCATTTTGTTACCATGGAAGACACCCAACACTAGGAGACTAAAGGCTCGTACAATTAGATCAAAATAATAATATAATGCATTAAGCATGATCAATGTGCACAAGATGCACAAGAGATCCTCAAGAATGAGTTACACATGGGTATATATAGGATACACCACTAAGGGATGTGAATATACAACCAATGTGGGATAATAGGAGATGTAGTCACATGATGTAAGTACAACCAACCTAAGAAATCTTATCTAATTCTAATTGGATAATATGCAATAAAATAATTAACTAAATGCAAAAATAAAATAATGCATCAACATTTGGTTCTATCCTAATGGCATGGTTTCATCCTGCGTAGAAACATATCATTGGTACATGTAGAAAATTTTCCCTTCATTAATATTTATCTAGGGAATATAGTGTGGTACTAGAGAGCACCATTAGGAGTTCTTTATGCAAGTGTTGAAGTGTGAAACATGCTTAACCCTTAGTAAGACCCCTAGGTTGAGTTAAGAATATTAAAAAGAGATAAAAGGGTGGAAATGAACACTAATGTAAGTGATAAAACTGGATAAAACTAAGTTCACCAATAGATTTTGTTGTCGTTCAATGCAACCTAATATTTGATTGTGTTTGATAGATGCTTTTTGGAAATATTTGATTATGAAGTTGATAATACATGTTAATTTTATAATTTTTGATGTTTGATGCAAGTAGATGATGACTAATTCCTTGAAAGGAGAATGCCCTTCTAATCTTTAAATACTATGTAATCCCTTAATTTTGTGTGTGAAAGTGTCATCATAATGCAAGGTTATACATAGAACCCTAGATAGACAAGTTAAACTTTTTGATATGTACATTGATAGATAAAATTCAAATCCTAGATTATCAACCTTGGAAAGCAAGTATTTAAAATTTATAAAGTAGGGATGAGACTATGTGTGTGATCTGATTTAGTGGACACAATTGTAGGGTGTGGTTCCATTCATAATGAAAAATTACTAAAAATTGAGTGAAACAAGTTTCGAACTAAGATATATTATATGTGTAAAGATATAAATTATGTTCTTTTATAATGCATCAAAGACATCAACACAAAGAAGTGGTTCAAAAGGTTAAAGTTTGTGATCATCTCCTCTATTACAATTAACGTGTCTTTTTTATGAGGGTTACTTAGGTTTTTAGCCTGGTCCAAGCCCATAGAGATCATTACAAGGGATCTCTTCCCAAGGATTTATCACTAGGACCACTATTTTGAGGTCTTAGTCCCCAAAGCATTATCATCAAGTTTAAATGCACGAGCTTGTTGGCCCAGTGAAGGCCCACATCATGCGAGAAGGACAACCCAATGACCTTGGTGGCCACTAGGGGAACCCCCCATAGTTTCTTTGTGGCTAAGAAGCTTAAACCCTAAGACCTAAATTTTTTCAGAAGCTTATGATATAATTTCAAGTTACCTTGAGATAGGTGGTCACACCAAGCTTAAGTTGTGACTTAATGTCATTAGCTTCATTCATGACTGGCCCCATGATCCTAGTGATCAGCTTTCCCCATTGAGAATATTGAATATAGGTGTATGTATATCATAGTATCATAGACATCAGATTTGTCAAGTTTGTTAGCCTCGTGCTGGTGTGATGGTTGTTGATTTCAAATTGAAGGGCCTAGGATGATGACTCTTACAGTAAATTACTATATGTGTATCGCACTAGCACACTGCAGAGAGATACTAAGGAATATTCCCTACGTTGTTGCAATAAAAGGACAACTGGATGGTGGGACCTAGATTTATTTTGAAGAAATTTGAATAAGTGCATAGCACATGAGTGTAGAGGTAGTAGTATGGGTCCTTGTTAGCTTTCATTGCTACGATGATGTGACATGTGGTAGGATTTGTTGATCAAATTGTCACCTTTAGCATTTCCTAAGTGGATGTTTATTTCTCCGAGGGTCAAGGTGGATTTTTTCTAAAGATATCTAAGGCAACCTATTTTGTTCATATCAATGGACCAAATTCAAATTCAGGATTGCACTTGTGTGCTGGATCATGATTTGACAAGTATCACAATTCTTCACTGGACTTCGGTTCTTAATTAGATTTTGGCAATTAAGCCAGGCATATGTGATACATTTTCAAGCGTGTGAAGCTTGTTGAAGTTTGAAATGGAATTAAGGAGGTTGTTGAAGAAAGGAAAGTTCTTGGATAGAGGGCCTCCTTCCATGTTTGCTATAAGTAGATCTTTTTTCATGACATTTTATATCAGCTACCAGCATGGGTATTTTACAGAGTATTTCTTTCTTGTTGTTGATGTTCTTTATTTTCTAAAAAGGCAAGCTCTTGTTCTCTTGGTTGTTGGTTTTCTCTTTCTGAATTAAGGAAGACCTAAATACTAATCATTGGGATGGGTGGAATTAGAAAGAGCAAGAGATTCTAGCTTCAATAGCTTTGCTACTTTCATAAAACCATAGGTGAGTAATGTCATTTGGGTAAGGAAGGGCAAAGGTTGGCTAGAAACTCCAATGGCAAGGAATAGCTTGGCAAGGGTGGACTAATTGGATGAAATTTCACTAGCCTTGGCTAGAACCAGGACCCATATGCAAAGGTAGAGAGGCATCATTGTGCTTTCTCTCCTCCCCCCTGCATGATGAAATTCATCAAGTACTCATTTGTAAGAAGGGGAGGCTTTTACATTTGAGTGGCCTAATTTGAGGTGGAAAATTTGGATTCTATGCACTGAGTCATAGAAGTCCTTACCTAAGTAAGGTTGACATTTGCAGCATCACCTTTTGGAAGGCATTCCTGATTGCCTTTTGCCTCAACTATTTGCAGTCTCCTCAATAGTCTCAGTGTATATAATGAGTAATAGCGGGAGATTGAAAGATGGGGAGTCATGTTGCCTTCCTAGTAGCCTTTGATCTAAGTTTGAAAATGGGACAAAATAGGAGATGTTTTTCTTGAATTACTTGAGGATTTTGAAATCTTCCAAAATACTTTTACCCTAGAATATTGTTGTCACAAGAATTGCACAGTAAACAAGGTTTGGTTAGAAAAAGGGGCTTGCTTTCAAATTGTCCAATTGGAAAATGGGATTTATTTGTGAAAGTCACAAATATTAAATGTATTGTAACTGAAAAGTTGTACTATGAAAAATCCTAGTTGACATAATTTTCCTATATATAGGGTTTAAATTGTCATAGTATAAGGAGGATAAATAGAAGAAAAAGGGAGAGAGGTAGTGATCAGGACTTTGTTGAGGGAAGATCGATGATCTAGTTGGAAAAAACCAAGAGGTAGTCTGACCTAATTTTTGGGGTTAGATACTGAAGGTATTGTAGTAGTTGTGAAAGAGGCGGCTCTGCTAGAAGGATCAACCCATAAGGATTTACTAATTTTAGTCCTCTTGTTTAAAGTGGCGACTCTGAATTTGTTTAAGGCTACAATACAATTTTAGGTACCAAATCTTTTCCATACTTCCAAGGTGTTAAATATGAATTGCTTAACTGCTCAAAGGTACAAAGCTTTAAATTTCAATGGTATTAGTGGTTACCCAAATACTATCCCTAGTGAAATCAAAAAATATTTGCCAAAATATAGTGGGAAGAATTCTAAATATGTAGATAAGCATTTGCAAGATTTCTATGATTTGGTAGGGGATTATGGAATTGAGGCTAAATATGTTATCATGAATCTTTTTGTTTAGTCATTAAAGGATGATGCTAGAGATTGGTTTTCAGATTTACCTTTATGTTCTATTTCTTCATGGCTAGATCTTGAGACTACATTTTTGGAACAGTTTGGTGAAACAATTAATGTGGCCTCATTAGTTATTCAATTCATGAACATTAGAAAGGGTCAAAATGAATTAGTTCTAGCTTTTAATATGAGGTTTGTAAAAATGCTTAATTGTATCCTAGAATACATGAGGCCAAATGATGCATTATGTTTGGTACTATATCTTGGTGCATTTGATGAGAAAATGTTCTATTTGCTAAGAAGTAAGGAACCCGCTACATTCTATCAAGCCTATGAAATTGCAATAAATATTGAGACTAATTTGAAGTATGCAATACTATTAGGACATGCATTTGCAAGTATTACATTCCATGCAAATATAAATGCTCAACCTCATAACAAAGATGGTTTTGTACCACAAAATGATGATTACAACATTCTTGTTGTTTAGATGCTATTACCAACAAATGTGAGGAGAGATCTACTTAAAATGAAGGCACATTCTATAATAGGAGTGATGTTTGTGATCAATCTATAAAGGAAATATATGTAGATATTGATTGCAGTGATGTACATGAAGTTACTTGTTGTAACATTAGTGTTAAATTCAGGAACCCAAAGAATGTATGGGAGATTATAATCATGTAAATATTGAGGAGTTCATTTTCAGCAATGAAAATGGGGAAAAAGGGTTCATTCTAATGAGAGTGAATGAATCTCATATTTTTATGTTGACACATTGTAGGTAGTGGTTACTTCATATGAGGAAAATAGGGTGAAAGACTCCCTTGAAATTGGTGTAGTTTTTGGGTGTTAGTCACTGGTGAGAATTTTTCACAACCATAGTAAAATTTTGTTATAAGGATCAGCCTATTTTTCAGGGCATGACAGTTATCAGATATAGGCAGATTAAATAGAAATGATGAGAGCACGGTAATTTCTAAGGGTGTAGCTAGGGTTTTATAAGTGCAACCATTCATTTTGATAGCGTGTCCTCTAAAATATATCATGTGGCACATTCTTTCAAAGAAGATAATATTAGCATGGTATGATGACATTGTCTTAGATTAGGGCATCAGCCTGCAAAGCTTGAGCTATGGTTTTCATTGAGACACAATCCATCCAATATGGTGCATACTATGAATAAAGGAATCAAGCCTTAACCATTGCAAAGAGACATCAAAATAAAGAAGAGACAAGCATTGTCAAAGGATGGTGCTCCTCAGGACAAGGCAAAGCTTTTAATAAAAAATAGTTTATAAGTCACCGCATCATTTAAATCAAAGGGTTCGGCTCTTATCATAGAGACTCCAGATAAAGTGAAGGTGGTGCCCACTTTAAGTTTCAGGTATGGTTCAAAAGTAAATATTATCAGCCATGTCCAGAATGAGTGCGCCAGCGATTGAAAGGCAGCCATCCCATTCGGGAAGTAATGAGACACAGCAACTAAAGCCACAGTCATCATTAGTGATAGATACAATTAAAGAAACCAGCAGAGTCTTCCACGTGTTGGCACTCGAGCAAAAGAAAGAAGGTTAAAATTGTTGCAGAATGTGACATTTGGAGGCACCCGAGCAAAAGAAAGAGTTTCAAGGTTGAATACGGATGTGAGCACGTGGTCGTAGCAGAAAGCAATAAGAGAGGAAATCAAAAACTCACGGAAGCCACCACGTGGAGCCGTCCATGCACAGGGATGCAAAAGTTTCATTTTATTTCACTAATGTAAATGTTACGGGTTAATAAAAATGAAAGAGTCTCTTAAATAATATAAGATGTGGGTCCCTCATGGAATGAAGTCACAGGAATTAAATATTGAAAGCCACAAAAAGTTAAATGAGCCACTTTATTTTTTATGATAGAAATTGAAAGGTTATGCAGAGGCTGCCAAATGTAAGTGTCCGCAGCAGTGAGAAAATAACTAAGAGTTATGCGGAAGGAGCCACGTGGTGGAGTCTGCGCGAAGAAGAAATAACGCTTTACCTCATTTAATAAAATGCATCAAATGTGTCACGGGAAATAAGAGATTGAGGCTTTAATATAAAGTTCTTATTATATTAAATGGTGGGGCCCTTTTCATATGCAGTTGAATATTTTATTTAAGTTGCATTAGTGATTCACGGGAGTTTTAGGGAACCACTCGAGCTTTTTGAAAGGAAATCAAGAACCTTGCGGAGGCTACCACTTGTCGGCACCTGAACAATTTTAAAAGGCAACCAAAATTAAGTAGAAAGAGCCATGTGGAGCAGCCCGTGCATAGGGAAATAATAAGGTTTTTTTTCATTTTAAATTGCCTCATTTCTTATTATATTAAATGGTGGGACCCTTTCATAAGAATTTTTTATTATGCCTCTATGAAGCCACGGAAAAGTTTAACTTCTAAAATAAAGATTTATCTTTATTTTAAATATGATGTGGTGCAAAATATTAAGATGAGACTTTATTATAATGGAATAAAGTCACGAGAGTTAAAAGTGAAACCCTAAATGTGAGCAGCCATTTTTTATTTTATGAGCAAGCTACAGGAAGCGGCGGGAGTTTTTTTCACATAGAGATATTTTTCTAGCCATGGGAAAAATAGAAACTTCAGTTGCAATTGGATTTTATGCTGGATTTTGCAGATTTGGTGCTGGATTTTGCAGATTCTATTGCAGAAAGGCCGTTGAGGATTTGTTGAGATATTCAAGCTATAAATATAGATCCGTTAGTGTCATTGAGGGAGGTTGAAGGTTCTTCTTCAGATATGTTTAGAGTTCTACATTCTACAGATCAGAGAGTCAGAGTAGCAACAGAGTTTCTTCTTGCCTTTGCAGTGTCTTTTCATGATGAATGTAACAGTTATTTTTGTGCAGCAACTTTTGCCTCTGTAATTTGTGGTCATTCAAATAAATGAGATGTGTTCTGTGCATACTGGCATATCTCTGGTTCTTGTCTCTAATTCCTCTATCTCTCTGCCTCTGTTTAATATGTTTTAGATCTAAGTTTTAATCATGCATATTTTGCTCTTTAAATCAAGTCAAATCTTTTAGAGTTAACACTGTGCAAATAATAGTTTCAAATCCGGCGGATCGCCTTAGATTAGGCATTTATTTTCTGCAATCTTGATTTTCTTTCTGACCTTTTTCTCAAACCCCATTGAAGAACGGAAGAGCTAGCTTCCCTAAAATTTGGAGGTCACTCTGAGGAGCATTCCCATGTCTCAGAGTTTCCCATGTTGC
The DNA here is from genome assembly GCA_027924645.1 of Cunninghamia lanceolata. NCBI lineage: Eukaryota > Viridiplantae > Streptophyta > Pinopsida > Cupressales > Cupressaceae > Cunninghamia > Cunninghamia lanceolata. The sequence continues at coordinate 7,662,216 of BSBN01000114.1, read as the reverse complement.
TGCTGGATTACACCCACAGATTTATGCATCAACAGTTTTTGGCACGCCTGGTGGGACTAGATTCAAAGACTTTTTCTCTTTGTTTTCTAAGAATCTTTGCCCTATATTTTGTGGTTCTGATGGAAAATCACAAAAATATCTGCTCATAGGAGCATGAATCTTCCATCTGGCGACTCTTCTGAGGTTTCTTTCTTAGATCTTTGCTCCTGCAAATCATGGTAGCCCCTGGTATATATGTGCACCTAAATATTCAAAGAGATCTACCCTTTGTGACTTGGGATTCAAGTCCTCTTGTTCTTCAGCAACAGGGTCAAGTTCCTGACACAACTTGGAAGGCATTGCCTCATTTTCTAGGAGATGGCTCTGTTTTCCCTGCAGATCATATTTAGGATGTTGCCAATCTATGCTCTATTCACAATATTACAACTGAGAATCATGCTCTCTTGTTGCTTGCATCATCTCTCAAAGGCAAAGCAAAAGAATGGTACAGAAGCTTGCAGCCTGGTTCAATCACTGGATGGGATCAGCTTGGTGGGCTCATCTATAATCAGTTTAGAGACAGGACAGATGTCAACACTCTCACCCAAAACCTTATTACAATCAAGAGGCATCCAATGGAGCCCATACATGATTTCAATTCAAGATTTGATAAGGTATGGAAGAAATTCTCTGTTGATATCAGGCCCCCTCCAGTCTTTGCTTTCATGTATTATTTAAAGGCTTTAGACCCTGAGATCTCTGTCATGATACAATCTTTGGGGGGTGAAACTCTACCACAGTCATATGATCTTGCCATTAACGCTGAAAGTAGCCTCATATTGTCTGGTAAACTGCCTCCTCTGCCCTTAAAACAGCTGATGCCTCATGCAAATACCTTGCCTCAGATTCTTTCTTGTAACCAAATGCATACAAATTTTAGTCCACCCACCCTCCCTACTAATTTGACAAATCATGAGGAGATGAGTACTGTGAAAGAACTAATTAAAACCCTCTCCCATGAGATTAATGAATTAAAAGGTCAAAACATGTACCATGCTGATCTATGTTTAATGCCTCAAGATTCTTATGAACAACAGTATGAATATAGCCAAGGAATGCCCAATTGTCTTGAAAATTATCCTTTACAAGCCGCCATAGCTACAAATCAACCTATAGAAGCCATTGACCAGGTTCTCTATTACTTTGATGTTCAAGAAAAATCAAGTATCAAGAATCAAATTACAAGCAAGAAGGTGACTCATGTGTGTCCTTCTGGAGATCCAGAGTTACTGTCAAATCTTAAATCAGATTCAGAAGATGCTTATGAGGTGAGGTTTCTAGAAGCTAAAAAGTGCTCTAAGAAAGGCTTTGAAGCTGAAAAGTACTGGTTCCAGACTAGCATTACATCTGTATCTCATTTTAAGGAAGAGGTTGCAAATGATATTATATCAAAGTCTTCAAAGGATGAGTGTTATTATTATTGCAATGAAGTTTCACACCTATAGGAGGAAGACACAGAGATGCATGAGCAACATTTGGGTTATGATGAGGATTTGTTCTGAATTTTGCAACAACGCTATTAGCTACTAAATGATGAAGATCTTGTAATTGAGAAAGTACAAGGTTCATTTGTAAGACTTGTAGCAGATCATGGAGAAAATGTTGAAACAGAGGAAGATTCAAGAAATGATTTGTTCTCTATTTTTGCAAATGGTTATTGTCCTCTTCTTGATGAAGTTTTGCCTCTACCAGATTATGATATTCAGAGAGACATTTGCCATAGTGCAGAGCCACATATGATGTCACAAACGGAGTTAGATTCTACACATTTTTTCTTACAAGAGGGAATCCCAATCAGATTCAAGACTATTATGGGTAGTGTTGTTACCTGTATGCCTCTTTTTGATGCGATCTTCAGTTATGAACCTATGGAAGAGCTTGTAAGAAGGGTCATTGATAAAGTTCAGTTGGAAGAATCTCTCAGTTGCAAGCAGAGGAAAGAGCTTCAATGTTTTATTTTCCCTCCCTACCCTCCACTGAAGCAAGAACAACATGATGATAAGTATTACTGGTGTTTTGACGCATAGAAAGAATCTCCTGAGTGTAGAGAAGTAAAAAGGTACAAAATATTGTTGTATTTCTTCATACAGTTTATCTAGTTCATTTTCAGTTTGATGTGGATAAATTTGAGCAACATAATCAAACATGGCAGCTATTTTTCTGTTCCGGTGAATGGACATGTTCCTGTATGTTTCAATTGTCAGTAATATGGTTTCAATGTTTAGAATAAGCTACAACAGTAGCAATAGTTTCATTTTCAGTTAGTTTTCTTTTCAATAAGTCTCAGTTGCAAGGAATTGGGGATCTGGTTAGACTCTATGTTTCGATCATGCCCCAGAATAAAAGATCTATGGTTTAGCTTGTCTCATCTCCCAGTCTTTGAGGTTTAGTCAGTTATGGTCAGTTGGTCTCAGCTGCAAAGTAGAATGGTGGTTTAGAAGTTAGTTTCAGTGCTCAGTGTTAGTTGCAGAGTGTGGGTCAGTGGTGTTTCAATTCAACTTCATACATTTTCAGATTCAAATGTGTCTTCAGTTTCATAAATGTTTTAGTTTTAGAGAATGTGACTCTATTTGCCCAATGGATAAGACCACTCTACAAACCAAAGTTTCTAGAGTTCGTAGTGAGCAGGCTCACTTTCCCAGTCAGTCGCCAAAACTGGTGTGAATTTTTCACAACCACAGTAAAATTTTGTTATAAGGATCAGCCTATTTTTCAGGGCATGACAATTATCAGATATAGGCAGATTAAATAGAAATGATGAGAGCATGGTAATTTCTAAAGGTGTAGCTAGGGTTTAATAAGTGCAACCATTCATTTTGATAGCATGTCCTCTAAAATATATCATGTGGCACATTCTTTCAAAGAAGATAATATTAGCATGGTATGATGACATTGTCTTAGATTAGGGCATCAGCTTGTAAAGCTTGAGCTATGGTTTTCATTGAGACACAATCCATCCAATATGGTGCATACTATGAATAAAGGAATCAAGCCTTAACCATTGCAAAGAGACATCAAAATAAAGAAGAGACAAGCATTGTCAAAGGATGGTGCTCCTCAGGACAAGGCATAGCTTTTAATAAAAAATAGTTTATAAGTCACCGCATCATTTAAATCAAAGGGTTCGGCTCTTATCATAGAGACTCCAGATAAAGTGAAGGTGGTGCCCGCTTTAAGTTTCAGGTATGGTTCGAAAGTAAATGTTATCAGCCATGTCCAGAATGAGTGTGCCAGCAATTGAAAGGCAGCCATCCCATTCGGGAAGCAATGAGACACAACAACTAAAGCCACAGCCATCGTCAGTGATAGATACAATTAAAGAAACTAGCGGAGTCTTCCACGTGTTGGCACCCGAGCAAAAGAAAGAAGGTTAAAATTGTTGCAGAATGTGACATTTGGAGGCACTCGAGCAAAAGAAAGAGTTTCAATGTTGAATACGGATGTGAGCACATGGCCGCAGTAGAAAGCAATAAGAGAGGAAATCAGAAACTTGTGGAAGCCACCACGTGGAGCCGTCCGCGCACAGGGATGCAAAAGTTTCATTTTATTTCACTAATGTAAATGTTACGGGTTAATATAAATGAAAGAGTCTCTTAAATAATATAAGATGTGGGTCCCTCATGGAATGAAGTCACAGGAATTAAATATTGAAAGCCACAAAAAGTTAAATGAGCCACTTTATTTTTTATGATGGAAATTGAAAGGTTATGTGGAGGCTGCCAAATGTAGGTGTCCGCAGCGGTGAGAAAATAACTAAGAGTTATGCGGAAGGAGCCACGTGGTGGAGTCCACACAAAGAAGAAATAACACTTTACCTCATTTAATAAAATGCATCAAATGTGTCACGGGAAATAAGAGACTGAGGCTTTAATATAAAGTTCTTATTATATTAAATGGTGGGGCCGTTTTCATATGCAGTTGAATATTTTATTTAAGTTGGATTAATGATTCATGGGAGTTTTAGGGAACCACTCGAGCTTTTTGAAAGGAAATCAAGAACCTTGCGAAGGCTGCCACTTGTCGGCACCCAAACAATTTTAAAAGGCAACCAAAATTCAGCAGAAAGAGCCACGTGGAGCAACCCGTGCATAGGGAAATAATAAGGTTTTGTTTCATTTTAAATTGCCTCATTTCTTATTATATTAAATGGTGGGACCCTTTCATAAGAATTTTTTATTATGCCTCTATGAAGCCACGGAAAAGTTCAGCTTCTAAAATAAAGATTTATCTTTATTTTAAATATGATGTGGTGCAAAATATTAAGATGAGACTTTATTATAATGGAATAAAGTCACGGGAGTTAAAAGTGAAACCCTAAATGTGAGCAGCCATTTTTTATTTTATGAGCAAGCTACAGGAAGCGGCGGGAGGTTTTTTTCACATAGAGATATTTTTCTAGCCATGGGAAAAATAGAAACTTTAGTTGCAGTTGGATTTTATGCCAGATTTTGCAGATTTGGTGCTGGATTTTGCGGATTCAGTTGCAGAAAGGCCGTTAAGGATTTGTTGAGATATTCAAGCTATAAATACAGATCTGTTAGTGTCATTGAGGGAGGTTGAAGGTTCTTCTTCAGATATGTTCAGAGTTCTACATTCTATAGATCAAAGAGTCAGAGCAACAACAGAGTTTCTTCTTGCCTTTGCAGTGTCTTTTCATGATGAATGTAATAGTTATTTTTGTGCAGTAACTTTTGCCTCTGTAATTTGTGGTCATTCAAATAAATGAGATGTGTTCTGTGCATACTGGGATATCTTTGGTTCTTGTCTCTAATTCCTCTGTTGTTCTGCCTCTGTTTAATATGTTTTAGATCTAAGTTTTAATCATGCATATTTTGCTCTTTAAATCGAGTCAAATCTTTCAGAGTTAACACTGTGCAAATAATAGTTTCAAATCCAGCGGATTGCCTTAGATTAGGCATTTATTTTCTGCAATCTTGATTTTCTTTCTAACCTTTTTCTCAAACACCATTGAAGAATGAAAAAGCCAGCTTCCCTAAAATTTGGAGGTCACTCTGAGGAGCATTCCCACGTCTCAGAGTTTCCCATGTTGCTGCTAGATTACACCCACAGATTTATGCATCAACAGTCACAATAGCTTAGATTTTTTCATGGAGGATGATAAGAGAGCACATGATATATGTGACAAATGGTTACAACAAGCTATGGAAGCAAGATTGTTCGCTACCTAAGTGATACAACACTTGTAGGAAGTCAAAGAGCAATGTGACCAGTTAAATCAAGTAAGACAAAAAAGGAATTCGTACTTCAAATCTCTATTCATCTGTAGAGAATAATACATGGAGGTCAAACAATTAAGGGAGAAGTTTTTTGAGGGTAGTTACAACAATGATCAGCCCTTAGATGGTTTTGGTTGTGAGTGTACCATAGAGATGAAAGATTTGTATGGATGTGAAAGTCAAAATTCAACAAAAAATAATGAGGACGTAAGTTCAATAGTTGTATATGTGTCATTTAGTCCTTTTGATCTAAAGTTAGGTTATAGTAGGTGTCACCTATAGCAGGGGTCATCAGAGATCTTGCATGAGTATTTTGGATCTAATGTGGAATTGAGAAGTGAATCTAGACTTTGTGATACCATTCATTAATTGAGTTGTGAAATAGTTTGCTTTTCATATCAATATGGTGAATATCAGAGGATGCATAATAGTGATTTTGCTAAACCAAAGTTTTGTGAGCATCGGAATGATCTACTTGGAAATGATATGTTTTCTTTTTACCTATTATTTTCTCACACTTTTCATTCAATGCAAGCCAATGTGATTAGCAGTGTAATGACATGGATTCTTGTTAGTAATTCTCGAATGAGTATTGGGTTGTATGCTAAGAACAAAATATTTGATACAGGAAAAGTATTGATCTCTTATTTTTGGTGGCCCTGGGCCACCCTGTAAAAATTGAAGACATGGATGGAAATTTGAGTTAGTTTAAAATTGGTTTTCCATTACATGGAGGGGATTTGAGTTACCTTTCAATTAGTCTTCAATTTCTCAATGTCCTTAGCTTCATTCATGACTATCCCCATGAGCCTAGTGACCGGCCTTCCCCATGCAGAATATTGAAGACAGATGTATGTATATCCCAGTATCGTGAGCACTAGATTTGTTGGGTTTGATAGCCTTGTGTTGGCGTGATGCTCATTGATTTTGAATTGATGGGCCTAAGATCATACTCTTAGAGTAAATTTCTATGTGTATTGTGCTAGTGCACTGTAAAGAGGTGCTAAGGAATATTCCCTATGTTGTTCTGATAACATGACAACTAGAGGGTGGGACCTAGATTTGTTTTGAAGGAAGCTTAGAAAGCACGTAGTGTGTGAACATGGATGTAGTAGTATGGGTCTCTTTTGGCTTGCGCTGCTTTGATGATGTGACATGTGGCAGGATTGGTTGATCAAATTGCCATCTGTAGTATTTCCTGATTGGATGTTTGTTTCTCCAAGGGTTGAGGTGGATTTTTTCTGAAGATATCTAAGGCCACCTATTTTTTTCATATCACTGAGCCAATTCAAATACAAGATTGCACTTGTTTGTTGGATCATGATTTGACAAGTAGCACAATAATTCACTGGATTTTGATTCTTAGTCAGATTTCAGCAATTAAGCCAAGCATATGTGATATGAATTCAAGTGTGTCAATTTAATATACAGAGGTTTAACATGAAGGATTGTATACCATTGTGTGTTCCTTTTACAAATGGAATCAAGTTATCTACTTGACAATGTCTAGCGTCCCCATAAAATATGGAAGACATGATTAGAGTGCCTTACCAGAGTGCAGTTGAAAGTTTGATGTATGATATGGTCTATACTAGACCAACCAAATTAAGGAGGTTGTTGAAGAAAAAAATTGCTCGTGCAGAGGGCCTCCTTCCATGTTTGCTATAAGTAGACGTGTTTTCACATGACATTTTATATCAACTATCAGCATGGGTATTGTATAGAGTATTTATTTCTTGCTGTTGATGTTCTCTATTTCTAGAAAAGGCAAGCTCTTGTTCTCTTAGTTGTAGGTTTTCTCTTTCTGAATGAAGGAAGAATTGAATACTAATCATTAGGATTGAAGGAATTGGAAAGAGCAAAAGATTTTGGCTTTCGTAGCTTTGCTACTTTTACATAACCATAGGTGGGTAATGTCATTCTAATAAGGAAGGGAAAAGATTGGCTAGAAAATCCAATGGCAAGGAATATCTTGGCAAGGGTGGATTAACTGGATGGGATTTCACTAGCCTTGGCCAAAACTAGGACCCACATGCAAAGGTAGAGAGGCATAATTATGCTTTCTCTCCTTCCCCCTGCATGATGGCATTCATCAAGTACTCATTTGCAAGAAGGGGAGGCTTTTACATTTGAGTTGCCTAGTTTGAGGTGGAAAATTTGGGTTCTATGCACTGAGTCAAAGAAGTCCTTACCTAAGTAAGGGTAACTTTTGTAGTGTCACCTTCTGGAAGGCAGTTCCGATTGCCTTTTGCCCCTACTATTGGCAATCTCCTCAACAGACTTAGCATATAATGAGTAATAGCAGGAGATTGAAAGATGGCGAGTCATGTTGCCTTCCCAGTAGCCTTTGACATAAGTCTGAAAATGGGATAAAATAGGAGATGTTTGTCCTAAATTTCTTGAGAATTTCAAAGCCTTTTAATATACTATTTTACCCTAGGATATTATTGTCACAAAAATTGCATGGTAAACAAGGATTTTTTAGAAAAAGGGGCCTGATTTCAAATTGTCCAATCAAAAAAGGGATATGTTTTTCAAAGTCACAAATATTAAATGTATTTTAACTGAAAAGTTGTACTACAAAAATCCTAGCCGACATAATTTACCTATATATAGGGTTTCAAATGTCGTATTATAAGGAGGATATATAGGACGAAAGGGAGAGAGGTAGTGATTAGGTGGAAATAGATTATGAGTTCTATTATGGGCTTTGGATACAATTTATTCACATCTTCAGGAGTGATTTCTATAATAGTTGATTGGGTGTGCTGTCAAGATTGTAGAGCAAAATTTTTGCCTAATGAATAAAATTCTTCTATGACAATTTTAGGTTTAGATTGCAATATATGAAAAACACTATATGTGTGTTTATTGCAATTGTCTCTTTGAATGTATGCATTTCTTTTGTGAATGAATGAATCAAGGGTTCTGGATTTCACTTATACACATTTGTTGTACTGAATGTTTTTGTTTATTGCTTCTAATCAAGGATTGGATTAAACATGCTTTAAGAAAAACATAGGAAATGATGTATTACATTAGGGATTGTTGAAGAAGAGTGGTAAGATATACTCTTTTTTGGGTGTGTCATTGCAAGTCATTGATACAAATATACCCTCTGAATTTGAAGTTATGTTGTCATAAAAAGAACATTTCCAATGTGGGGTTTTGACTCTGTCACCTTGATAAGGCACAAATCCAGAAATGTACTTTCCCAAGGGTCTAAAAATGATAAGAATTTAAAAGATAAGTCATTTCAATCATTTCAATATGTGTTTGGTTTTGTTTAGTTTAGGTGTTGCATGTTCTCAAAGCTAAGTAGTGAAGATAATCCAAGAATATTGCTAGTCTCTAGGGTTAATCTTACAAATCTTGGTGCAAACATATGAGAACATATCTGCTTGGTACACTAAAAGACAAATTTGTTGATTGTGATAATAGATATGTATATTTTTGGTAGAGTCTGAAGTGCATGAGAGATGAGTGTGGGCAGTTTCCTACCTTGTTAATCAATCTCCCACTCTATTGGCCAGATCTCCATTAAGCTTGATCATAAGAAGTGGCAAACCTTTAGAGTTTGATATGTGCAGATTTGGTAACCAACAGCGGCCACAATAACCTTGTGACTTGACCACCGAACCATGCCCTTATCGTCACAATTAACATCTTTTAACATTTATTGGAGTTACTTATATTCTATTACTAGTTTAAGAAGAGAAGAATGATATAGATACAATTTATTTTCTATATATGTGTTTGTCTTCTAGACATCCAATAGATTAGAAAATTAATGTTTTTAATATGATAAAATATAAAAATTCTATTCAAATTTAAATATCTATATCAAATAATCAATAGAATGATTAGTGATATTCACTTATTTCAAATGTTTAATTAAGTTTTGTATTTTCACTTCAATTTTAATTTTAATTTTTTTAAGAAATTCATTTTAACTTTAATTATTTGTTGTCAATACTCCTTTTTAATATTTAATTATTTTTTTCTTTAATTAAATAGTTGTTGGTTTACTAGTGAGAATCCTTGGTTTATGAAGAATTTACTTGGAATCTATTCTTAATGAGTGCAAAAGTATGTACTTTTTATATATTGAATTAAACCTATATAAAAAGTGAAATTACGAAGTCAATAACATATACGCGGATAGCAAGCTATCAATATAGAATAAGAACATGCAACAACCACCAATTTCGATACATGAAAGTATGGAATTCACTTTCTCACAAAAGACAATTATGCACAATATAAAAAATCAATATAATATCCAATAAACATTTTAATAGTGAATAAATGCCTTCATCTTCATTAAGCTCTTGTTTTTATTACATCAATAAAATTGACAACATTCATAAAACATGAATTAAGGAAATAATAATCTTATTATCTTTGGGACATAATAAACTAATTGGCTGACCAAAGGCCATTCCTTCAATGGCAAAGAACATACTCTGATTTGGCTTTCCTCTGAGATGAGAGAGAAGTATCAGCAATGGCCTTTCCCTTATTACTTATACCGAACACTCTCACATATCTCATATTACATGATCCTTCTTATTTCAAAGGAAATCTTGATAGTTTTTAAAATCTTTATTTGATGATAGTCATATCACTAATGAAAAAATAATGGCCAAAGTAGATTTAGAGTCACATACCGCATCAGTTCTGCGTACACACAAAACAAAAAAAAATTTGAGCTCTTTATAACATATTATTTTGAATATCAAGATAAGTTCAGGTTGAATTGAAAGACTGCATATTAGATTTTATAGATTTCCATCAAAAATAGTACAAGGTAACTACTAAAAGACAATGAGATATGCTAGAATCTTACCTGCAAGCATTTATTGTTGGAAGGAATCAATCAATCAATACATGGGCAGAGGTGGAGGGGATTTATAGTAATATGGTGGTGATGGTGATGGGGATGGTGGTGGAGGGGACTTGTAGTAGTATGGAGGAGGTGGAGATGGAGATGGTGGTGGTGGGGATTCGTAATAATATGGTGGAGGAGGATATGGAGACGGTGGAGGGGGGACTTATAGTAATATAGGGGTGGAGGAGATGGGGAGGGAGGTGGTGGGGATTTATATTAGAATGGTGGTGGAGGTGAAAGGGATGGTGGTGGAGGGGACTTGTAGTAGTATGGAGGAGGAGGAGATGGAGATGGTGGGGGTGGGGACTTGTACTTGTATGGGGGAGGAGGAGATGGAGATGGAGGTGGTGGAGATTTATACTAGTATGGTGGTGGAGGTGAAGGGGAGGGTGGTGGAGGAGATTTGTAATAATATGGAGGAGGAGGTGAGGGAGATGGTGGAGGTGGGGACTTGTAGTAGTATGGGGGTGGTGGAGAGGGGGATGGTGGTGGAGGAGACTTGTAGTAGTACGGAGGAGGAGGAGATGGAGATGGTGGTGGTGGGGATTTATAATAGTATGGTGGAGGAGGAGATGGGGAAGGTGGTAGTGGGGACTTATAATAATAGGGTGATGGTGGAGAGGGGGATGGTGGTGGAAGAGACTTGTAATAGTATGGAGGAGGAGGAGATGGAGATGGTGGTGGTGGGAATTTATAGTAGTATGGTGGAGGAGGAGATGGAGAAGGTGGTGGTGGGGACTTATAGTAGTATGTGGGTGGTGGAGAAGGGGATGGTGGTGGAGGAGACTTGTAGTACTATGGAGGAGGGGGAGATGGTGGTGGTGGTGGTGGAGATTTATAGTAGTATGGCGGAGGATAAAATGGGGAAGGTGGTGGTGTTGACTTATAGTAATATGGGGGTGGTGGAGAGGGAGATGGTGGTGGTGGAGATTTGTAGTAGTATGGAGGAGGAGGAGGAGGAGGAGATGGTGATGGTTGTGGTGGGGATTTATAATAGTATGGTGGAGGAGGTGAAGGAGATGGCAGAGATGAGGACTTGTAGTAGTATGGAGGAGGAGGAGAGGGAGATGGAGGTGGAGGTGGAGGTGACTTATAATAATATGGAGGAGGAGGAGATGGGGATGGTGGTGGTGGAGATTTATAGTAGTATGGTGGTGGAGGTGAAGGAGATGGTGGAGGTGGAGACTTATAGTAGTATGGAGGAGGAGGAGATGGAGATGGAGGTAGAGGGGACTTGTAGTAATATGGAGGAGGAGGTGAGGGAGATCGAGGTGGAGGGGAATGAGATGGAGGAGGTGGAGAATTGTAGTAATATGGAGGAGGTGATTTGTAGTAATACGGAGGTGGAGGAGATGAATAATGATCGTATTCAGCTACAGCCAAGGCCACTATAGAGAGCACCAATGCAGTTAAAAATGCCATAGGATCCAAATTTTGTGCCCTGCCAACAACCATTACTACTGCTGCAGTGTGGTGTAGTGCAGTGATTTCGTGAGGTTCTGCGGGAGTATTAAAAAAGCCTTATTTTTCTGCGTGAGCGACCCAGTCAAGTGTAATAATTCTTGATGATTCGTCTACAGTTTGGAACAATTCTCTGAAATTGAGCAGTACAGCTGGGGATGTGCCAGCTATCAAGTCGCTCGTTGAAATTGGCAATGATTAAGAGTTGAAGCCGTCAAGCATGAGCTATTTACATTGACTTTAGTTCATTCATCTTTCTTTTAAGATGAAGAAAAACTTGATATCCCATATAAAAACTGATAGCAGTGACCAAATTAAATCTTTTAATTCACGCTACAAAGTAGATAAACCTCCTGAATTACGATTCATTTGAACTCCATTACAAGATTAGATTAATTAACAGTTCTTTATATTTTATATCAGTGCGGGATTGGAACCGATTTAATAAGAATAGATATGTGGGGTCGTCCCTTGGCTTTTGGGAGTTGGTGAAGCCGCCCTTATAAACTTTTCATAGGGAACATTCGAAACGCGGTTGAATATGGTTATTAGAGCTTGCATACTCACTTAATATTTGTTAGATTTATGTCATCACCCACTATCCGACACTGATAGACCAACATCGTGCAATTTGCCTCAAACCATATCTTTCTCAACAACCACAAGAACAATCTGTACCCACAAGTCTAGTGGCAATCTTTAGACTTAGTCTGCAAAAACTGCACATTGCTAAACTAGGGGAAAGTAGGAAGAGGGAATACACGATATTAAGTTTATTTATTTGAGACTTAATAAGATAGAATCGTGGTATTTAAAAAAAAAATAGATTTCTATAAAAATAAGTATTATAAATTTTAAATTAGTTTATATTTATTTCCAAGTCTTTGGTTAAAAATTTTAGAACATGTTTTTGTGCTCAGATTGATTACGAAAAATAAAAAATAAGTTGTAGGTTTTGCTTGTAAATTTAGTAAATTGAAAATTGTAAAGAAATAAATCAGTTAATTAAATAAGGATTTGATTAAAAAATATTTTAGGAATACCAATTTGGGATCGATAAATATTTAGAATTAAATAGATGTAATTTAAATAAGTAAACCAAAGTACTTAGTTTTTAGTTTAATATAGAATTGAGTTTTTACTAGGTATTTTAAAACTATTTGTTGTTGCATTAGAAAATTAGGATATAGTAGTTGAGTGCATCAAAATCAATATCTTTTTTTCTTCCTAAGTTACTTCTCCAAATGCAGTTCTAACCTATGCAATTGTGAAACCTGGCCCTTCTGTACAAATTTGATATGTGACAATTGTTAGTCTTTGAAAACGTTTTCCTTCATTTCTGAACTTGCATAAAAACTTGGTTATTTAGTCAAAAGTTTACATGCAACAGTAATAACATCTCCCTCATGTCAAACCCCATAAGGATGCCAATTCAATGACTTTAAACAATGATAAAATAAAACTTATAAATGCATAGTTCTATGTGCTTGGGGGATGATGACTATTCTCTTAGTTATCCCTTGATGATTTCCCTTCCTATAAATACATACCAACCCCAAAGCACATAGATCCCTTTGTGTTTTGGTGATTTTTCTTGTTTTATGTGACATATGTTTTCATTGCTCAGTGTCATATCATGCTTACACAATCCTTTGTGTGTCTGGCTTACTTCATCACTTTGATTGCCTCTCATTAGGGGCACCTACCTTTTTTTGTAGTAGCTTTAGGAAGATATCTTCCTATATATGTTTCCTAACTATCTCTTCCCCTTATTTTACCTTAAAAGATCAATTACATACTATTGCTTTGTGCAATTATTTTATGGTGGGGACGACTACATTGATGGTATGCTCCACAAAGCATTCACTCCTTGTAGCATCAGTAGCTTGTGGTCCTAAGAAGATACACTTGCTTAGAATAACCACATTTATCAGAATTACCTAGCCATGTTAGTCCATGTAATTCCCGATATTGTTTAACATGTGAGCCACCTACAGACACAATGCTAGCTAGTAGTGCTCCATTTTTCTATTTTTTGGTACTCTTGGTGAGTCACCTGGCAATGTAGTTTGATAGTCCTTGTGGCCCACAGGAGTTTGGTGTGGTTCTTAGCTCTCGTAGTGTGCTATTATTAGAACCATATTTGGCATTCTTCTAGCACACGTAGTGTGCTATAAATTCCCATTTTCTATAACTTTCTTTTCTTTCTTCTGTGTGATTTGTGTTAGATTATTATAGATTTTAGTAGAATGTGCATTAGATTATATGATTTACTAACATTCATGTTTAGACAAAGTATATCCAATCTAATGATTTTTAACATAGATTTTATATATGTGGTTCTGACGTTGCCTCTTGTGTAGGTTTTTGTTGTCTAATACTATGGTTTTATAGGTTCTCAACCTAGGGGATTCATTTCTCTACTCAAAGAACTCTCTACAACCTCTACAGTATCTTTTATCATGTAATATTTATAATATTATTTCCTTTTGTACTTTAGCATAGCATATCACCTAGGGTCATAAGCCGGTTAAAGTGGGGGCTAAATGTAACATAAAAAATTGCACACCCTAACAAATTCATGCTATGTTTTACACTCATTTTGGTGTCCACTCCCCTAGTATGTTTTTAGGTTCACTTTGTCCTTGCCTTAGCCTTTTTTCATAACCTAGACAAATGTGCTCTCTTGTTGTGTTTGAACCTGTGTTTACTTTTGTCAAAATCTATTTTAGTGTCTTACTATTCTCTTCATCCTAAGGTGTTTCATGTCACTAGGAGCTAGAGTCACCTAGATACTAGTGCTTAGCATGGATGTCCATGCATCATGCTAGCATTTTACGTCTATGTTGCACCAAGTGTTCATTTCTAAGTATTACATGCCACCTTCAATGATGGTTTAGGTTATCATAATGTCTCTGCACCTCCCAAAACAACCTTCTTTGACCTTCTTCCTCATTTTTCCCTCTATTCTTAGATTTTGAAATTACCTCTCTCATTCTCAAGCAACTTTTGGTGAGCTCAACCTTTGGCTCTCTTCTACAACATAGTGAATATTGTGAAATAGTGCTTGCATTGTGATCATCTACAACTTTCTATTAAACATCCTCAAGGATCCTTTTTAGTTATGTTATTGTTTACATGCTCATGTTAGATATCTGGAGGTTTTTGTGGCTCCTTCATGGGGTTTTGTGAGACCATTGCTTGTTAGAGTATTCTACTTCATCTGGGTAGTCTGTACCTCCATTATCTAGGTGATTGGGTTTCATTTTTCTCTCCTTTATTTCCTTATTGTAGTGTAATCGATTGTTGGGCTTGGTTGAATTGTGTGGGTTACCTTGCCTTCTTTTCTTTCTCTCAAGATTATCACACTAGTTTTCTTACTTGGGATTGAGTAGATTAGTTTAATTTTTTGCAAATATATTGTCACTACTTTTATTCAATTCTATTTGTACATAGAAAGTAGCATCACACACACACTTGTTTTCCTCTATTTTTCTATCTTGGCTACCTATGGAGGTCAAAAGACCAAAATAGGGGCTTGACCTAAAGGCAAGCTCCCAAGCTACCCAAAACAAATTTCCATTTTCTCTTGCAGGTTATAGATTTTAGTGAGGAGATGCATTCCTTCTCACCAGTTTTGTGATCTCTAACTCAAACTCTTTTATTTTCTTGTTATTCATTTTGTTCATTCCAATTTATATTGTACATCTCTTTTTTATTTTATCATATTCTTGTCCCCTGTAGATTACTAGTTTGGTATTTTGTTTTCTACTATGATGTACAAGTGATAGGAAGTAAAATAGAATTGATTTTTTTTATTTTTGGTAATTTTCATACTACAATGTGACATGTAGATATACCCCGTGATATGTTGGCATCCCTAGTAGAGAGATCCACCTTATAACAATAGGTTCTTCCATATCCCTCCATTTCCATTTTATATTTGAAATTTTTAGATTATATATGTAGCTTTTTTATTTTCAGCATTTTGTCATCTTTCCTTCATCATTCTAGAAACTAGCATAGTTTCTATTTTCATCTTTTAGAGCAAAAAGGGTCTGGAAACGTTAATATGTCAAAAACAGGTAGATAGGAAAACTAAAACAAATCCTAGTGTAGTTGTATCCCTCATCTACAGTGTGTAAGATTTATTTAAAATTAATTATTTTTATTCATTTTTTTTATAATTATCCTTTGAATTTTCATATATACCTTGTACGAATACAAATCTATAATTGCATAGATAATAAAAAAGAGTTGTTACTACTCAATTGTAAGTCTGTAACTTATAATTAATGCAATAATATTTTTTTATTATTTTAAAGTATAAAGTTAAACTATGCTTCTAGTTTGTTTCTTTTACTCTATGCAAACAACCTTCCTATACATACACATTAATATTATGTGCATATAAAAATATTATCACTTTGTATTATTTAAAAATTGCCTACAGAAGCTAAATTCCTCCATACCTTTATACTAGCTTTGCACTTGGCTCTTGTGTATATAGCATAAGATAACAATCCACTCTATTTATCATTACTTTTTCCCTTGCAAGAAGCCAACACTATTGAAGCAACCTGATTGGGTAATTGAAAATAACTCCTTAGCAAACTTTACAATCCATTTTTGATTGGTTGGCACTAAATTTTTATTTCTATGATTTATTATCAATGTGAACTTGATTATTGGATGCTACTTTAGATTTTTCTTTAGTTGCATAGCTTGTCACATAAACATTGACATGAGAAAATACCTTAGCAATCCTCTCATCTTTACTCCTCTATTATGGACCACATACTAAATCTAGGTATACATGATTATTTTTTTCCCTTCACTATACCACCAAGACACTTTTGTACCATCCAATTTTTTCTTTTACTTTGTAACCATCAGCAACATCTCAGTTTCTACATCTAAATATGTAACAATTTATGCATTTGGAACTATCAACATTCATAACTTTTCTTCTAGATGAGATGAGTCATTTAATTTGTCCATTGTGTTTATTAAAATAATATGGCTTTGTCACAAGGTAATTTTTATGGACAAAAAGAATATCTCTATAGTTTTCTCTAAGCAATTTACACTTCATCATAATGATATATAATTTTAAATGTGTAGTTCATTATTATGACATCTAAATATAGATTTATACCATCTATTCATTAGGCTTTAATGGAGCTCTACTTATTTTAATAACCAAAGATCGCATTCATTTGATTACATATAATTGAAATAGTTATAAATCCCTTCAAATGCCACCCAAAAGTTATCTATAAGTAATAAAGCTTTTGTATTTGAATTTATGCTTCTTAATGTGACTAAAAAAAGTATTTTCCATTTACTAAGTAATAAAGTTTTTATATTTATTTATAATTGTGCTCATGAGAGTATGTTTAGTCATACTTCTATTAAATTATTAATCACATTTGGAAGGATCTTAAACTATTTATTGTAATAGTTGTGACTAATCTAAATTGTTAACCATTTTCATAGGATATTTTACAATCCTCAAACTAAATTGACTAAACTATTATTATATGTTGGAGGATATAAACAAATATCTTTTCCATTGACTAATCTTGGAAGGTTGAACCACAGATTTCACAATGATCCCTTCAAAATAAAAATTAAAGTAAGATGAATCTTTAGATCAAGAACAAGATGGGTATGAGGATTTCCTTTGGTGGAAGAAGGTTTGGAATAATTATTGTTGACCTAAGTGTAACTTCTTTCTCTAACTTCTTTGTCAAAATAAATGTCTTACTTGGAACAACCTAAAAAGGAGAGGATTCCAAGGACCATTCAAATGTGTTCTCTATGGAGTTAAGGAGGAGTGTGTGGCTCATATTTTCTTCTAGTGCTCCTTCTCTATGGGTCTTTGGAGGTGATGAAGACACTCCTCTCGCAAAGAAAACACAATTCACAAGTTCACAACAAAATTTAGATTGCAACACAAAACCATCCTTGATTTTATTTGTTTCACAAATTCAATAAATTGTTGCACACATTTGCAACAAAACAATTTCAACTCTACAATGACAATTTCGCAAGGCCTTATCCTTTCCTTTGCAAAATGTTTTATAGTCTTATGAGTGGCATTGCCCTTCTTTCTATCCGCATTCTCTCTATCCTATCAGCCAATCTGCTATCCTTTCTTCTATTCACTCTTCCTTTCTTCCTTTGAAACTTGGCCACCCACTCTTCTTCATCTTCTTTCTCACCTTGGCATTCACTCGCCTGTGGCAATGACCATCCCTCCATCTCCCGTTTGCATCAGTTTTCATAATAACTAAATATTATTCTCTTGTCTCCTAGCTAGACAATGAAGAGACATGGTTCCAAAAATCAAAACATATAACTCACAACAAATGTCGCCTTGGTTCACCAAATCGCTCAATAAGAACAACGATCACACTTTACAAGTGGTAAAACAGTTACAATGTACCATGTGTATGAGATTTAATTTCATCTATACGTGAGAAAATACTATGACAAAATCTACTTCATGTTGCCATGGCCTCACGTCACAACCTCTTCAAAAGCTAGAAACACTACCAACTTACATAGTAGAAACAATGCATCTCTTACACCCTTGTTCGCATCACTGATATGAGGACTTAATTTCTCAATTATAGAAAGTTTATGCAACTTTATGGGTTAAAGCAAGAAGTTGAGTATACATTTCGCAAAAGTCTTCTGCGGATGAAAAATGTCGTTTTGAATGGGTACCCTTTTTTTAAAAAATGGGTACCCGTTATGAAATGGGTACCCATTTTCAAAAAAATAAAAAAGTAGCCATAGGCATGTAAAAAAGAAAATACCTTTTGAAGATGGGTACTCATTTTCAAAAAGTTTTTTTTTTACATGCCTATGGCTAATTTTTTTATTTTTAAAAATGGGTACCCGTGGCACCTATTATGAATGGGCACCCATTTATAATGGGTACCTGTTTCTAAAATTTTAAAATTTCAAACCTGCCAATTTGCATTGGTTTTAGGCTTGGATATCCAAGCCTTAGCTTTGGACCTGCAACTAGGAAACCATGAAAACACCAAGAGAAAAAACTAGTTTCACCACTATGGTTGACAACTTTTTTTTTCACAATATTTTAACAAAATTAAAACCCATTATAGATCTCAAAATCTATTTTTCAAATATGTATTTTTTTTACTATTGAACATAATTATATATTTATTATTTATTTTCCAAACAAACTAACTCATAAACTTGAAATAACATAGGTTACTATTTTTTTAATAACTTTTGATTTTAAAAATTTCTTGAAAAAAAATAATGTGTAACCAAACTAGACATCATTCTCTACATGATGATTTTTTTTTTAGTGAATTGATTAGTTTAGCTCAAATTATGTTGGTCGTACATGAGGGGTTTCAAAAAAACACTAATTAGGGCCATTAAAAAATTAATAAAAAAAATATCTATCAAAAAATTACAAAAAAATATCCTGACAAAAACTCAACATCCTGAAAATTTTTCCACAAAAGGAATTAGAAAAATACATTAATTTAGGTCAAATTATGTTGGTCGTACACATGCATGCTTTTGCAAAAAACAGGGGACTTTTAAAAAGCCACTTTTTGTACATCTAATAAAAAACCAACTTGCATCATCTGGGTATTGGAAAAAATTACATATTTGAAAACTAGAAACAAAATCCTACATTTATTATTTTTGCATCATCTTAATATTTTATGTGCAAGTGCTTCAAATTCTCACTCCAAGTACGACAAAATTTGAAAAATAGAAAAAACACTTCCACTTTTTAGCTAAAAAGTAAACTCATCTTCTTGCACTTACCCTTATTTCTGTTGGATGTCATATAAACAAATCTTTTATACCATACAAAGCATCTTTCCTATCATTTGAATTTTGAGGAGTAGTATGCATAGGAAGTTCTTTTAATGTTTGTTGTCTTATGTATTAACCATTCCTGATCCACAACAGGCCAACTTAGAATGGCTAAATCCATAGGCTTCAACATTTTGAATTATGTTCATTAAATGATCATGAGCATCAAGATGGATGATGGTCACTCCATCAAGTTCTTCATTGAATTGAGTCACAAGTGACTTGGAAGCAGTGTTATATGCCACAACCAGCATTCTATTTATCCTTTGGTGTTATAAGCCAAACATTTGAAATGATATAAATGTTGTCCTCTTAGTTTGTTGCCTTCAGATTTCCAGTAAGGAGAAGAAGTCAAACATTGTAAAGATGCAATTGTAGCTTCAAGTCACTTGCAGAGAACATCAACCAAACTAAAACACAAAACCATGACGAAAACCAAATAAAATTAAAAATTATTTTTGGTTGATGTGGGATAGCTGGTTCACTCGGGATGCTCTTGCCTCAAGAGGCAATGGTGGTATATTTAAAATAAACCTAATGTTCATGCTACTTCCTTGGTAGAATTTTAGCCAAGTTTGGGGCATCCTCCTAGTTCGGCATCCTATTTTTATTCTCTTGCAAATTTGGTTGGAGAGAAATCATAGGATCTTCCAAGGCTATCAAAGTCTCATTGGTTATGTTTGGCAAAAGATTCTTGATTCAGTTAAAGAAACTTTGTTAGCTAAGTGCTCTATGGATGAGGTCCTAGCTCCCTCAGATATTTTAATTTTCAGACATTTAGATTTGGGTCATTTGGTTGGCTTTACCCATCCCAGTTCTAGGATCAACTCTTCCTAAAAGGTGAATAGAGTTGGTAAATGGTCTCCTCCTCCTTTAGGTTTTTTAAAATGAATGTTGATGGTTCATCTTGGGGTAATCCAAGGGCTGTAGGGATTGGTGGAGTTGGGAGAGATATTGGTGGTTCAGTTCAATTATTTTTCTCCTCAACTATAGGATTTGTGACTAATAATTAGATGGAGGCTTGGACAATCCTTATATCTCTGGAGAAAGCTTGCAAGATTAGATGGAAGAAGCTTATATGTGAGATGGATTTCATGGTTTTGGTCTTCCTCCTGAATAACGGCAAGTTTCATGGGTCTTCCTAGAGGTTGGCTTCTTTTGTGGAGCAAATTCTTTGCCTTTTGAGGAACTTTGATTCCATCTCCTTTGTGCATATTCCTAGGGAGTGGAATGTTGTTGCTGATTGTTTTGCCAAATGGGCCTCTGATGTTGATCGCCACTGGCATGTCGCTGAATGGGAGTCCTTGTCTTCTATGCTTTCTTTGCAATTTTTACATCTCCTTGAAAATGACTTGCTCTATTAGTTCTAGTTTGTTTTTTCGTAGTTTGTATTTTCTTAGTACCTTGAGCTTTGCGGGTTCTTGAAGGTGGTGGGATAGTGGTAACCGTCCCTAGAATTTTGTCCTTTAGACTTTAATGACAGCTATTGTTATTTGGAAGTACTTTTGTAATATTTTCTACTATTTCTGTTAATATAATGTTTTCAGCATTTTAATTTAAAAATAAATAAATTTAGCCCCACATTATAAAACTATTCATCCTCATCCAAACAAAATATTTTCGTCAAACTCCCGGCCTGCAACAAGCAATAATAAGAACCATACCTTCATACTAGTAAATCATTTCACTAGAGGGGAAAAAAAGTAGTCAAAGTAAGAGCCCTACAACACCTTTTGCATTAATAGTCATGTCTGCATTTTTCAAGTCTAGATTTTCTGTGATCGTATTAGTTTGAAGATCACTGAACTTAATTTAACCATTTTGTTGGATGATGCATTGATTATCTTGCTGCTACCTGTTCAGCATGATGTGATTATGTTATTTTTACGTCAAAGTCCTTCCCCTCTATGAGAGGAAGTGACCTTATTTCAATGATCAACTATAAAAAATTCTCCTTAAGCACGTAGGACGATGGAAATGATCTTTCCCTTTTTCTTTATATCAATCTCATTTGTAAATATGTGTCAAAGTTTTAATGGCCCACTATTAATGTTTCATTTTCATTGCTCTTCTGACTAATTTCACAGATATAGCGGAGGGCAGATTGAAATGCTTGCTGAGGGGTTTTTTATTGGATTACATTTAGCATGAGTAAGAGGAGAGCCGACACAGAGATTTCTACGGCTGCTAATATTATCCATAGTTGTTCCAATTCCATTTTGAAAATACACGGCGTTAAGTGCCGTGTCTTCCGTATTTACATATGCCATGCAATATATTCTTAATTTATTTTTTAAGATTCAATATTTTAATCAGAGGATGCAGTTTGGTGAAAGTGGCTTTTGCTTGCTGGTTAAATTTGATTTCCATCTAGCAGTATTTATTTGGAAAATTTAAAAATTATATCATATGAAATAGGAAATTCTAAGAAAACTTTGGAAATTATGGTGTAATCGAACCACAATTTAATCATAAATTTGTTATGTATTTGTGTTTATATATCTTGTGTTCTCTTTATTTTTCTTCCATTTTAGATTTTATCTTCAAAATTCAATCATATACAAAAATTATAATTTATTATTTTGTTTAAAATAACACAAAAAAATTATAGAACATCAACTCTCAAAAAATGTTTTAAAATATTTGAGCACTTCTTATTCAAAAATTACTTAAATGGCTACATGGGACCTACTAAAATGGCTTAAACATTTGTATACATATTTAATTTATTAAATTACACTTTTAAATTTGTTTTGTATATCCAAGTTACCCTTAATTTGCTCATGAAGTTAAATGGCTCACAAAGAGCCTACTAAATATCAAGATTTGATACTATAAGGGACAAGGTTGAGATCATGTTGGAGCAAATTTATGGAATATATAACCCAAAAGAAAGAAGATCCACTTGGAAAAAGATGGACATAAATATATGGTGAAAATTTTTGAAACTACCTAATTTTAAAATGAAAAACACTGTAACTTTTTTTTCCACAACACCAATAAGAAATTTTAAATAACTACTTTTCATAAAAAAAAAATTTATGGAACCACATCTCTATAATTTTGATGCTAAACTTTATCACAAATAATTATTCAAATGAACTATAAATTTTCATTAAAAGTTACTTAATTTAAAAATTAAAACTTTCTCAAACCTTTTTGAACAATACATCAAAAACATTAAGTGACTATTCTTGATAAAACAAAAATTTTAAACACTAGACCGGTTGAAAATTTGGTGCATGACTTTAATTCTATAGTTTTTAGTGTTTTCCCATCTATCAATTTTGAACCTAATCACGTGGAGAAGATAGAAGAATGTCACTTCTCCTTCCATATGCCTTCTTTCCTCCTTTTAAAATCTTTAGAAATAGTTCCCTAAAGATCCATAGAAATCCACACAGGTAAGGTACAAATTCATTCTAGGAAGTTTGAAGTCCATTTCACAAGGCCTAGAGTGCATTTACATCATTCCATACAACATTTTCTATGGGAAAGTTCTAATAAGTACCTTAAGAAAATGTCATTATAGAAAGCACAACACATCTAGTATAAAAGAAATAACACACCTTATTTCAATTAAGTTGTTTTTCAAATCATGGGTAGCTTAATGCTATATTAGACTAATAATCTCATCTCATTCTTCTAAAATTAATTAATTTTTTCTTGTTCTAAGAATAATTCTTTTGTAAAACAATGATTACACTAAAGGAGTTACTCTTTAAGAGGACCAAATTGAGTTCTTGGATTAACTGGTGACACTACTCTAGAAGGATGCAAGATGATCAAAATGATCTTGGGCATTCATCCATTCTGCATTTCATTCATTGAATAGACAACTAGATATTCATATAGATATCATGATCAATGGAAGATGGTGGTGATAGGTGGCTCAAAATTTTCTAGAGGTACAAAGCACCTCATCCTCACTTGTTCCTAGAATTGCCTTGTGATACTTGTGTATTACATGGCTAAATGAAGCCAATAGTCATGTTTATGCCAACATCCTAGAGCCTCTAGATCATTGACACATTTGTCAAAGCCTTGATTCAAATTTATAGTACCATGTGAGACTGATTAAATTAGAACATTTTCCATATATTTGTAAAACCTTAATTTTCCTTTCTATTTTAGAAAAAGTTATTTGGCTTTTAATTTGAAGGACAAAGTGATGCAGAAGCATCTGGGCTCACAAGCAATCTTGCATCAACCAAAAAAATATTTTATTTCTTTTACCCTTTTTGTCTGTCTTGCAGATTTCTAATCAACATCATACACAAACTTTGGGGAAAATAAAATAAATAATTTAATTCTCCAACACTTCAAGGAAAAGACAAGGCAAGTTGCATATGGACAAAATCCTAATCACCTACATGCTAGAAGACAAAGATTGGACAATGAAGAGTTATCAAGCACCCAAGTCATGAAAGAAAGCAATAAAAGAATCCCGCGAGTCACCTTTCTCCAGGTTGGATTCCACCAAGCAAAAAGAGGAATACCAAGAGTTATTGGAGCCCAAAATGAGGAAGATGAAACTATGCAAAGGAGATCTTATAAATAAATTGAAGTTTGGCTCCAAAAATGCATTGAAAATAAGAGAGGAGCCCAAGTTTATTTCTGATTTTTGCAGGTCATCAAGAGGATGTCCATGGGTGATGTTGAAGATAATTCTCTAAGGGAAATACATCCATTTTTATGAGGCTAAGAAAGTGAACGTCGATGGTGACTTGTTAGATGAAAAATTTATGAATTTGTATGCTTGTGGAGGTGGATAGTTGGAAAGTTTGTTGGAGATATTTCATAGTTGGATTTGTGGAGGTTATGTGTGTGTGTTACCATCTTGATTGGCTACATAAAAACATTTGGTTGTAAGTATTTTCTGTTGTTCATGTTTTATGAAATTCTCAAGATATGGTGTTACTTCATAGTTGAAATTGTTGCTACAACATTCACAATTTATTTGAACTTAAGGGCTGCAAGTTTAAGAGATTAATATACATTTATTTTACTACAACTAAAGGAGTCAAAGGGACAAACAAAAATCTTTAATACCTGGAAATTATGAAAGTTAATTTTCATCTAAGAGAAGAGGAGTAATCTTGGCAAACAACAATCTTAAGGTTGAAATTTAACAAGGATATATTGGCACATACAATTTGTTTCAATCTTTGAAGTTTTGAGCACATGATTATGATAATTTGAAGGCATGAATGTTGTTTTTATCACAATTCACATAAGAGAAGTTGATTGGGCTACATGATGGGAAAATCCTTCATTGGATTCTCTTGTCTTGTCTGCATCAAATAGTATTAGAGCTGGTAATCCTGAGTGTGGAGAGGATCCACCAGGACCTATGGGAGAGAAGGCGGTTGTGAAGAACTCAAGAGATTGTTGTAGGTAGCGAGGAGTTATGAGAAAGTGAGAGATAGGAAGCCATGAATAGATTGAGAGTGAGATGAGGATTGAGAAAGATCGCAACAGTAGATGAGATGGGGATATTGTTGAGGAAGAGACCCATGATATGAGAAGGTTGGAGGTAGTATCAAGAGCGAAAGACTATTGGGATGTTGGCATGTATATGTGAGAGATTAGATAAGAGATTGAGTATATTGGAAGCATGGCAATGTGGTGAGTTGGTAAAGCAAGATGAAAAGTTGTGTGTAGCAGTGGTAGAAGATGAAAATGTGGGCAGCAAAAATGAAGAGGAGAAAGATTCAGTGATGGGATACGAAGAGGTTGCAATGAATGATGAGGTAGAGGATGACTTAGTGTCATAGATTTTGGCAGTGGAGAATGAATGGATAGAGAAGATTGTAGTAGTTGGAGATGAAAGATATGTTATAGCTGATGCAGGTGAAAAGATGAACATTGCAGCGAAGGATGATGTTGGCATAGCGAAGAATAAGGAGGTAAATTTTAATTCTTTTGAATTTAGTGATGGAAGGGAGAATTTTAAATTGTATAAGGAGTTACTGCAAGTAGATGGAGAGAGGGATCATATGGTTGTAGTTTTAGATTTGTATGTAGATGTTGTATATTTACTTGTAGAACTTGTGGAGGATGTTACAGGATTTTGGTGGAGGTGGATGGTCTGTGGTGGGTTGAATCCCATGAAGGAGGAGAGAAGAGTAGAGAGATTTTGGTGGAAGAGGATGGCATATGGTTGATGTAGATCCACGAGTGGAGAGAAGACTAGTGAATGGAGTTGCAGAAGGATGATGATGCTTGCTCCGGCATGGTACTAGAAAAAAGAGAGAAGAAATAACCTTGTGCACATTTCACAATGATGGAGTTCACTACAGGTTGGTTCAACCTGAAATGGTAGTTCAACCACTCAACTCCACCTTTGTGAGCCTATTCTAACAAACTTCTTATCCAGCGTGTTTGATGCAGGAGCATCTAGGCTCACAAGCAATCTTGCATCAACCAAAAATTATTTTATTTATTTTACCCTTTTTGTTTGTCTTGCAGATTTCTAATCAACATCATACATGAACTTTGGGGAAAATAAAATAAATAATTTAATTCTCCAACACTCCAAGGAAAAGATAAGGCAAGTTACATATGGACAAAATCCTAATCACCTACATGCTAGAAGACAAAGATTGGACAATGAAGAGTTTTCAAGCACCCAAGTCATGAAAGAAAGCAATAAAGAATCTCAAGAGTCACCTTTCTCCAAGTTGGATGCCACCAAGCAATAAGAGGAATACCAAGAGTCATTGGAGCCCAAAATGAGGAAGATGAAACTATGCAAAGGAGATCTTATAAATGGATTGAAGTTTGGCTCCAAAAAGGCATTAAAAGTAAGAGAGGAGCCTAAGTTTATTTCTGGTTTTTGTGGGTCATCAAGAGGACATCCATAGGTGATGTTGAAGATAATCCTCTAAGGGAAATACTTCAATTTTGATGAGGTAAAGAAGGTGAACGTCCATGGTGACTTGTTAGATGAAAAATTATGATTTTGTAAGCTTGTGGAGGTGGATAGTTGGTGATTAGGGTTGCAAGTTTAAGAGATTAATATACATTTATTTTTCTACAACTAAAGGAATCAAAGGGACAAATAAAAATCCTTAATGGCTGGAAATTATAAAATTTAATTTTCATCTAAGAGAAGAGGAGTAATCTTGGCAAACAACAATCTTAAGGCTGGAATTTAACAAGGATATGTTGGCACATACAATTTGTTTCAATCTTCGAAGTTTTAAGCACATGATTATGATAATTTGAAGGCATGAATATTGTTGTTATCACAATGAACATAAGAGAAGTTGATTGGGCTGCATGATGGGACAATCCTTCATTGGATTCTCTTTTCTTGTCTGCATCACAAAGGGGCTAATCATCCAATGTTGGAAGAGGCCTCACTTAAGTGACATGATCATTAATAGCAGTTCAACAATGTTTTATAACACAAAGCACATTTAGTAAAGACTTTGAGGCTACGACTAAAGTGTAACTCATGGTTCTTATTCTAGCTTAACCAAGGCATGATTCTAGGGACCTCCTAAGACATATAGACTTGATCAGACTATGTGATCAACCACATAGTATAGGGATAGGGTCTAATTACAAGGAACAATGTACACAATGCTAAAAATCTTGATTAAAATATAGGGGAAACCACTGAGCACTTGACTTCCTATAATAAGTGCTCACCATATATCATGAAATCAACCACACAAGCCTAGGTTCCACCATACTATGTCAATTTATAGCCACAGGAAGAATCAAATAGGTTGATGAATACCTACAATTTGAGATCTATGGCTAGTGCATAACACAACCAATGTGCACACTTGTAAGGTTTAGCCACTAAGGCCTTTTTCCATGGGCCATCAATGAAGAAATGTCACAAGTTGGGCTTGCCAAAAGCTATCCTCATGAGCTCCATACAATAGATGTAGATATGTTGCAACATGAGAGCATACCACATAGATATAACCTTGGGCAGACTACGACTAAACACAGCACATGGTAGGCTATACTATGTTGCCTATGTGTAAACCTTGCATTGATAATGCTAAAAGCAAGAAGTTTCTCGAGCTCTCCATTCCATTTGGATTCATTTAGTGATTCTAAGAACTTCATACATAAGGATGTCAAATGAGATTAAGTTCAAACATCAAATTTATAGCAAAAAATAACAATGAAGGAGATTCTAAAGAACATGTAACTAGAACCTTGACCAAATGGTTGATGCAAAGATAGGGAGGTTTTATAAATAACACAAGTCTATGTTTTTTGCTAAATGTTTATCCTACAAGATATAATTTCTTAAGGGCTATTAGTTTCATTTTAAGAAAATCTCAAAATAATGCAAGTAAATAGACAAATACACTAGAAATGATGTAAAAATGCACCTTCTCTTCAAAAGAACAAGGTGGATCTACTTTCATGGCCATTTCTTGCCTGTGATTTTCTTTGATATTTGTAATTTATAATATATTCATATCATGTATTTCCTAAATAGATAATACTTCTTCCAATTCATAACTCTTGAGATACCAGTGAATCCAAAATTGGAAAATCAAGCTTCTCTAATGTCTTGTGGTGTTCTATGAAGAGTGGCATTTCTCTCTTCCTTCTTATTAGTCTACTTCATCCATCAAAGTTTGCTTCCTTTTCCTAGTAATTGGATGTATTTCATCATCCATTAGCATTAACATGGTCAAAATCCATCATATTAGTCAAACATAACCTCAAGAGATGTGGTCTCATGAATGACAATGATTGTAGGATATGGGCAAAATGTAGGCTTAATACTCTTAACCAAATTAAAGTTACCCCACAATTAATTTGCCCATGGTCTTTTAATTCTTGTAGAATATCTTTGAATAGACAATAGAAATAAGTGTAGGACCCATTGACCAATTTGAAAGTTTACAACTTACTAAACCTACTAGGACTCAATAACTATAAATAGAGGTTTGTTTTGTACTCATTTAGCAATCCAAGCTGTCATTTCGAAGAGTTAGGTTGTCAAATTTACACTGAAAGGTAATGCTACAACAAAAATCTTATTTGCTACTTCAAGCCTAATGGTATAATGGATTAGTAACTGTGAAGTGTCCATATGGACTACACTATCAAATATAAACTTGTTGATGTTGTAGACCTATTTGTCTAAGTTCTCTATAATCTTTTAGTGAAAAGTTGAACACAAAACAATGCAAAAGTTATTAGTGGACATGGAGCTATAGATAAGGTCAGATTTAGCTAGGTAGATCTACATATCTTCCCCAGAATTAGCTACCACTAACCTTGTTCTATGAAACATAATGCTTACTAGTGATGTTTGTCATGTAATGCAATGGTAGGTGTTAAAAACAATCATTTAATACACTTGTTTCACCTACATAGTTGTGAAAATATTTTCCAAATAACTCAAGAACAAACCATGTCTTAACACACACAAAAGTTGGCATTAGAAATGTAGAACATATCTACAGAAAGCAAACATGCACCTTAAGACATGGTTTGGGCTTAAATTATAATCCTAAACAATGAGAACCTAGACAAAAAATTCCATCTCAATATATTGTCACCAGCTTATTCTCAGGGACATGAAATTAGCAAAATCCATTTCATGCATATCCTAGAATCATGGCATTCAATGAGACCACATTTCTTTTAAGGCATTTTTTCAAGTACTTCCCTATGTACCAACATCATGAACTTTCATTGTCATAGGACAATAGAGCATTGGTACAATAAAAACCTTACAAAATGTGTTTCAACAAGTTATAGATAGTTTTACATGTGTCTTTGTGCAATACTAACATGGGTTTTCAAATGCAAACTAACCTGACAATTAAACTCTTGCCAAAAGAGAATGATGCAATTACACACCAAGAACCCAAACATCTATGAAAAGTTTTGTTGAGTACATCATGTCATACACTTTATGGCTCAACAATTGACCTTAAAGACCTCTTCAACAATACCCATTGCAAACAAAAATGTGATTGTTAATTTATTCTTTTATTAATAAAGCATGAACCATGGAAGCAAGTTTGGACAAGGAGTGGAGGTTATTGAAGTTGGTGTGAAGCTTCAAAACATTAGAAAAAGGGACATTGACAAAATAAAGATTAAAGACATGATATTTCTACAGTCCATTTGAATGATAACCGATTGCTTCTGGAAAAAACTATGTAGAGATTTTTGCATCGACATTTTGGATCACACTTTGTGATCCATCATTACGAAGAGGATAAAAATGATACACAATTGCACAAACTAGCTTCTTAAAAAGAGAGAGAAAGGGGGGGTTGACATGCAAAAACAAGACAAGGTAGATAAAAAATTAAAATAAATATAGTATAAGAAAGATAATAAAGAAAATCTAGTGAAGGATAAGAAGATTAAGTTGATGTAAAAAGGTAAAGAATGAGATAGGAGACACTAATAAATAAAATAAAATAAATAAAAGAAGATAAAAAGTAGGAGATAAGTTCAACATAGGAAATGAAAGAGAAGAAAAGACAAAAAGAAAGAAGACAACGAGGGTGAGGACGAAAGAGTAGAGAGTAATCACAGGGAAGGAGAGTTAGTTTGGAGGGAATCAAGAAGAGGATTCCAAGTCAATCTTAGGCTCCATCCATCTTCTTAGTTAAGGTTGGTGGGGTGGTTTCTGATAAAAAAAAGCTTCTTTAAGTTTTCTCCTGACGAAACTATCCTCTTCGACTAGAACATGAGCACTTTCAAGCCATATGTCATGTTTTGTGCTGGAGGAATGTTCTGCCAAGGCAAATTTTGTGTGTTGAAGATAAAATTCAGATAAATGAAAAACTAAAATAGATAAGGAATCAAACACACACAGATAAAAATAGAGACATGAATTTAACATGGTTCACCATTAAAATGGCTACATCCACCAAGGAAAGTAGGACACACTATTTCATTAATCAACCAAATTACATTAGTCTTCACCTACACCCAAAAGAGAATAAGAAGGGAATATATCAACTCTTCAGGCAAGTGAAGATACATGGGAAGAGGAAGATGAAAGGCCAGTGATGGTTGGGCTTCATTTCCAACAATCTCCCACTTGAAGTCCAAAACGCACTGCTATACCTACTTTCCTTGAAACTCATTGTTACTTAACTACAATACCAAGTAACCACTCCATTGGTTGGCCAATCCCGGTGAGAATTCCAACCAGCTCAACCAAACTGACACCCTGTTCACCTTTAATCCTCTGTCTATCACTAACAATTAATCCTTCTTCAATCCAGTCATGAATCTCTATTTCTCTATATTCTCCTTCTTCACCTTGGTTTTCATCTTCAGCCAGTTCAACAAACTTTTCAGCATTAACTTTAACTGATGCAGTCTTAGACTTTGATTTATCAGAACTAGTTTGAGTTTTCCTTCTTTTCAGCCTTTCTCTCTAATCACCTCCAAGAGGCTGAAAATTTGCATTATCTTGTGCTTCCCCACTGGTAATTTGTTGCATGTACCATTCCTCAATTTATCTTTGGCATTTTTTCTCAAGAACCTCTAAAACCTTTCCATTTTCATCCTCATCATCACTACCATGAAGCTCCTCCTTGGCTGCCTTCCACTTGTCAACTAAGGATGAAACCTTCTTATTGGATCTTAAGGTTGGTGCAGCTACAATAGATCATTTCTTACTCTGCACATCTTTGGAATGACCTTTTACTCCTGCAGTTCCACTAGCTACTGAAGGCACCACAACTGCAGAGACAATTGAGCTACTAGCAACACAAGTCAAAACTTGGGTAGAGGGAACCTCAGCTATACTCAAGGCACTCAAGGAAGTACTAGTAACCATAGTGATAATTCCAGAAGAAACTTGTGAGGCATCAGTAGTAACGCAGTGCTTCCATAATAATTGCTCACATCAACTTTTTCATAGTACATAGAATATTTAGGGTTATTCAACACTAAGCTTTCAGGGGCAGTAATACTACAAGACTCATAATATATAGCACCTTCAACAAGATTACTCAAACTTAAATGATCGACATAAGCATTTGCAGTGTGATCATAATAAGGCAGTTGTGTTCCATCAGTTCGGACATCGACATAACAATAATAATTAGGATTGTTAGATGCAATGCTTACAGATGAGTAGTAGTTATAATTAGCCAAGGGAACATAAGCTAAAGTATATTGTTTTATGTATGGAAGTATAGGACATAATGGTTCATTATAGCCATTGGAAGGCACCAGTGGAGGTCAAGGGGATGGAGGTGGCTCATCAAGAAGTGGTGGAGGAATAGAATCACTATCTAGAGGTGGAGGTGGTGCCCGATCTTCCTCTAGAGGTTGAGGGGGTACTTCCCATACATTGTCTCCAACAAGTATTAGGGATAAGGATCCTAAACTAGTTGATACAACTGAAGTCACTAATGGCAATGATGTGTCAAAAGGAACTGTTTGCACAATCTGACTATCTATGGTTAATAACCCAGCTTCCTCCTTGACTGATGCTTCTACCAATCTAGTCATCAACCTCCATGTCAACTTCCATGTCTACATCTTCATGGGCAACATCAGAACTCTCAACAAGCATTTCAAATGATGTACCAGCTTCCATTTTCAAAGGAAGCTCATCAGTTTTCTGAGGACTTGAGGAAACACCTATAGTAATCTCTATGACATTGGAATCTTCTAACTACCTTATCTCCCCTTCCTCTAAATCATTGCTTGTATAATTGGTAATATGTATTGAAGGTTTAGGATATCTATTTACAGCCTCTGTTTGTTTTTCGCAAGAGTCCATAGGAGTATTTAAGTCCCAATGTGACCTGTCATCGTTATAATATCTAGAATTCAACCTCTCAAGCTTTGCTTCAAAGGATTCTCGGATGCGGTCATAGAAATTTGTTTGTTTAGAATCATCTTTTATCCTCCTGGCAACCTTAATTTCTGTGCCAAGACTCGGGCCATCAAATGGATCTCTATGATCAAATCCTGGAATACCACCAAAGTCTTTCATAAATGGATCCTCTAAATATGGTTTCCCATAACTAGTAAAAGAACACTTGTCACTCATAAGAACTTTAGATTCAGCTGCTC
The DNA here is from genome assembly GCA_027924645.1 of Cunninghamia lanceolata. Taxonomy (NCBI): domain Eukaryota; kingdom Viridiplantae; phylum Streptophyta; class Pinopsida; order Cupressales; family Cupressaceae; genus Cunninghamia; species Cunninghamia lanceolata. Next base: position 7,629,663 of record BSBN01000114.1, on the reverse strand, counting down.
TACTCTTTGAAATGGCATTACTATTTTCCCTTTCAAAATCATCATCCCAAACCACTGTCTTTTTAATTTTTGTATTTTCTACAAAGGTTGTTGCACTTTCTTTCACAAACATTTGATCAAATTCTAATAGGTTAAGCAATTCATCAGTGACAGAATCAACTACATCATCTAACCTATCCATTTCGCATGAAGCAAGACTCTCTACAACATACAAGGTGCCTACTTTTCTGCCTTGAGAAATTACCAAGGCCCCTTTTGTGACTTTCCATCTATTCAATTCAAAATCGACTTTATGTCCTTGTGAAAACAATTGTCTAGCTGAAATTAGATTTTGTTTGAGTTGAGGAACATATCTAACATCTTGCAACAGCCAACTATTTCCACTTTTTAATTTTAACAAAACATCCCCTTTGCTAATAACATCACAAGATTCATTATTGCCAAGAAGAACCTTACAAGAGTCATCGCTTTATAGTTTTTTGAAATACTCTTTGCATGGAGTGGCATGAAACTATGCTCCCGAACCGAGCACCCAAACATTTGGTGATATTTATTCCAAAGTTTAAATAAGAACACCAATTGTTGCACTGGCATCCTCTTCACGTACCAGATTCACTTCATCTTCCTTTGGCTGATTTTCAGCCTTCTTCAAAAACCAACAATTCTTCTTGATGTGGCCTTTCTTGCCACAATACCAGCAACCAGCATCTCTCTCGCTGGATTTTAGCCTCCCTTGTGATTTCCTACAACTTCCTTCATCAGGCAGCATTGCTCCCACTCAAGCTCAAACCTCTCATGTCAAATGATTGAGCATAAAGGCTTTGATACCAATTGTTGAAGATAAAATGCGAATAAATGAAAAATTAAACACACAGATAAAAATAAAAACACAAATTTAATGTGGTTCACCATTAAAATGGCTACATTCACCAAGGAAAGCAGGGCACACTATTTCATTAATCAACCCAATTACATCAGTCTTCATCTACACCAAAAAGAGAATAAGAAGGGAATACATCAACTCTTCAGGGAAGTAAAGAGACATGGGAAGAGGAAGACAAAAGGGCAATGACGGTTGGGCTTCATTTCCAACATTGTGATTCTTTCATGTCTGATGGAGAAATAAAGATAATAATAATAACAATGAAATGAGACAATTACCATAACATAAATCAATGAAATGTATATAAATAATGATGGAGATGGCATGAGCGATAATTCCTAAAAAACAATTCACTCTATTCCACAACAATTGATACTTAAAAGATAATTAGGATTACATGAATACAAATCTTTACAATAAAGTAGTAATTAAAATACTCATTATATTACAATTATATGTGATAATATTAGATTTATTTATAGAGATTACATTTAAATATATTGACTGTGATAATATAATATAATATTACATTTAAAATAGTCATTAATGGTATTTAAAATTAAAGTGACTTTAAAGAATAAATTACTAAAATAAAATTTATATAATATAATTAAATGTAATTAATATAATACAGTGACGAAATTAGTTTTGGATCTAGTTATTCTATATACGGATAATCTAATTTAATACTTTGACGTGATAGAAGAAATGACTAAATGTAAAATTAATATAATACAAAATTTAAATGTAAAATCAATCTAATTTAGTGACGAAATTCGCTTTAAATATAGTCATTTCAAATAGTGACGAAATTAGCTTTAGATATAGTCAGTCGTCTTCTTGGTAAAAGGTTAGTGCTAGTTTCCAGCTTGGAGGACGAAGTGGTTTGGACTGCGGCTAGCTCAGGTCATTATTCAGTCAAAGACGTCTATAAAATTGGTGTACAGAAAGCTGCTACAGACTGGCCCTCGAAGCTGTGCTGGGGGAAGTCAATTCTTCCTAAAGCAGGAGCGTTCACCTGGTGTGCGCTCCATAACAAAATCCTTACAGGTGATCGAATCAAAAGATTAGGATTGGGAACAAACTTCCCCTGTGTGCTCTGTGGTGGTGAGGAGGAATCTATAGATCACATCTTGCTTCACTGCCCTTTTAGTAGACATTATTGGACCTGGTTCTTTAACAAGATAAAATGGTGCAGCCCGTTTTCCAAATCTTTACTTCTTATGTTAAAAAATTGGCCCCTTTGGTTTAGTAATTCTACATTAGCTTGTTTTTGGGAGCGAGGTCCTTCTATGATCATCTGGCACATCTGGTGGGAAAGGAACTTTCGTATCTTCAGGAAGGAAACAAGGTCGCCGTCCCAAGCCTGTGAAAAACTCGAAATTGCTCTAGCGGATCAGGTTGTGGCACACTTTAGATCCATCAACTCTTCAAAGTTGGTTTGGACTAAATGGGACGAGGAAATCATCTCGCTTTGGCCGTCTATCAGGTTCTCGGGGCTTGGCCACAATACAGGACCTTCTCAGATCTCCACAAATAGAAACAGAGTTAAATGGACTTGACCTTCCTCTCCTTACAGTAAGCTTAACTTTGATGGGGCTTGTCGAGGGAACCCTGGTCCTTCTGGAATGGGTTGTGTCATCAGAGATTCTAATGGTAATCTGCTAGCAGCCAAGGCAACCAAATTACCCTCAGGTACTAATAATGAGGCAGAAGTGTGGGCTCTGGTTCATGGTCTCACACTGGCTCTTGAAAATGGTGTAAGGAATATGTGGATTGAGGGAGATTCCCTGATTGTAATTAATGCCATCAAAGGTAGAGGGTTAGATAACTGGAAGCTGAATTACATCCTCAACATTGCAAAACCTCTTCTGAGCAGACTTGACAATTTTTTCATCTCTCACACCTTTCAGGAAGGTAACAGGGTGGCAGATTTTTTAGCCAACGTAGTAATTGACAGCGAGTATGGCCACGTAACTTTCCCTTCTGGTGAACACCACCTGTCTTCTTGCCTGACCTCCCTCCTGTCTGCCGATATGGAAGATGAGTAAGCCTCGTACCTTTCTTGGGCTCAATGCATCTCTGCTCTCGTGTACGGTTGGGATGACTATGATGGTCCACATTGTGCCGGGGAGATGTTTCATTTATTCCTACATTTACTTCTATGGACGGTCGTCTGACATTCTGTAGGAGCTTTCCTTTCATTTTTCAAAAAAGGGGATGCTGCTTAGGATAGTTTGGGTGGTGTCAAATGTCCCGTCTGCAAAGGGAAAGATTGTGAATCCCCTCACACCTTATGTTCATTTATACCTTTAGTTGTGCCAAATCTGCCCGGATCTAGTGCTTTCTCTAACGGCGCAATGGCTTAATAACTTAGTTTACTCCTATTCTTAAAGGACACGCTGCCCTTGCTACTTGGTGTCTCCTTCTGGCTATGTATTCTTTTCGGGCTCTGTGCCGTTGAGATTTGTGTCCTTTTTATCCTCCATCAGCCCTCAGTTCCTTTCATTAAGCCTCTCTCTCTTTATTTTCTCTGGTTCCTCTCAAGTTTTCAGTTTCCGGTGTTTGTTGATGGCAGATACGCGTTTAAATCAGCGGTTGTTCTTTCCTTCTCTTGACTGGGAACCAAAGATATGGGGGTGTGTGAAGGCTATAGATCTCATGACCCTGATAGATTCTAATTGCACTCTTACTCAGTTTGCAGTCCGAAATATTGTGGGACACGCACGGATCAGAGGTTTCGAGGGGCACATTTTAAACTTCTCTGATATTGTATCACAGCTTCTCTCAAATATTATGGATCTTGTCATGGACGGTGATTATGTTCACTCCCTTGCGGCAGGCTTGTTCTTTAAGAACATCTACACTGTGGAAAGATGGGAGGCGGCAGTGTCTCATTATAAAATGGAACAAGGTGACACCCTTATTGGTGGGCTTTTCAACCTCACATCTCTTCGCAACTCCCCCCCTCAGCAGGTGATTTACAGGGCTTTGCAGTCCAGCTTAAGATCTCTGTACAGTGCAGAGATAGATGATGTGCTGCAGGCTTTTAGCTTCTCTTTCTCCAAAAAACGGTCTGAGCGCATTAAGGACGTCTTCACTGCTGTTTGTTTTCTTTGAATTCACGCCTCTGATCTCGCTCCAGGGATGCCCTTGTATGCTTTGTCAGAGGTGGCGGAGAGCGATCAGAGTGCGGTCTCAGTGGACCTGGATGAACGGAATCTGCCAGTCGTCCCGTTAGCGGCGTAATGCTGTCTGTTGTGGCGTGGGGTCTCCTCTTTTCTGCTCAGGAGGTCTGGTGGTTTGTTTCGGGGGCATTCTTGTGTATGGCTCAGCTTCCTTTTTGGTTGATGGGGGTGGGTTGGTTTTCCTCAGTGTTGGCGGGGTGGCTAGGTTGGTGTTTCCTATTTTGTTTTGCTCGGTGGCGCGGTTTCGGTTTTGGTGGTGCTCGGTTGATGGGCCTTGTTTTGTTGGCTGGGGTGGTTCTTCGATGGCGGCTCTCTATTGGGGTTAGACGTGCTTGATGGTAGTCTCTACTACTATTTTTGTGATTCTCTTCCATTTCCATGTTTTATCTGGTCTTGACAGGGCCTGCTTGTAATTTTTAGTTTATATGTTAGTCTTATGTCTGCTACACTTCATGTAATTTCTTATCTTTTAATTCCATGGTGCTCTGTCACCTTTTTCTGTTAAAAAAAAAAAAAATAGTGATAATATAACATAATACTTTTGACTTGAATAAAGAAATGATTAGATGTAATATATTCATTGAAAGTAGTTTACTTGAAAGAAGAAATGACTAAATTAGAGTTAGATATTATTGGCAATATTTTAGTTGTGGCTCCATCCCCCAAATCATAGTGAATGATCCATAGTATTGTTTTAATTAGTTCCAATTCACCTAAGTATTTATATTTTTATCAATTATGTTAGGATTTTTTGTTTCAATTGATTTGAAGTTTGTAATCAAATTTTAAATAATTTAGTCAATAGTTATTTAAATGATTTATGTTTTTAATTTTTTATCAAAAAATTTGTATATCATATTAAAAAAAATATTTATAATGATGATAAATAATACAATATTTTTTTTTTTTTTGGAAAAAACAAAATTAAATATTTTATTTATAATCTTCATATGAAGATCATGGCATTCGCGTGCTCTGCAAGCTAAGCTAGGGTGACCGTGCCCTAGCTTGTTCTCTGTGTGTTGCTCACTTCTGCGTTGTGGGGGGGTTTTTTGAAGCTTTCAGGGTGGTGGTGGTGGGTTTTTTTCTTTTCTGGAGGCCTTCTTGCTGCCGTTTGGGTGGCTTGTGGGTGGAAGGGTTTTGATCCTTCCCTTGGGGTCTTGTCTTTTTCCATTTCTTGCAAACGTGTCCTGGGGGTTTGCATGCATGTTGGGGATCTTATTTTTTGCTATGCAGGGTGGGGAAACATTTGGGGCTAGCCCCAAATTGGATTTCTGATCAGAAGTTGGTTCAAAGCCTTCGGCGCATGAAGTGAATGTTTTTGATAATACATTGTTTTCTTTAGAGATGGAGATGAATGATCTAGGATCGGTTAGTGGTTCCCGAATAACAAAGATTAATGGGTGTTTGGAAAGATGCAAAGAGCGACCGAAGTTGATTATCCCGATGGAAATGCTTGCAGATGATATTGAATACTATTCAAGGCACTCTTTTTATTGCAAGTTCATGGGTTTGAGAGTTTCGCTGTAATTTTTGGAATCCTGAGCTCAGCGGACTTGGATGCTGGAGTGGGAGATGGAGATTAGGCTCCTTGCGAACAACTTTTTATGGTCTCTTTTGATTGCATGGCAGATTGGAATAAGGTCTTCGAGGGTAGCCCCTATTTTTATAACTAGGTGGGTTTGTTTATCAAGCCATGGCATGCTGGCTTCAACCCGACTGAGGCATTACCAAGTTGGATCCCAGTTTGGGTTCAGTTGCCATGGTTTCTAGTTGAGTGTTGGCGGGATGACGTGTTACATTTTGTGGCTTCAATGCTCAGTAAACCTGTTGAGTCTTCACAACAGACATAGTATAAAAAGGTAATGACTTTTGCTCATATCTGTGTAGAAATTGATTTAAGCAAGCCACTGCTAGATTCTATTGAAGTGAGTACTGGATCATATACTTGGGTGCAACAGCTAGATTATGAAACCCTACCTTTTTGGTGTCGTCTTTGTCATGAATATGGTCACTTGCAGCGTAGGTGCCCTAAGGCTAAGCCTGTGGTGCCCCAACCTTCTCAACCTTCTTGTAATCCACCTAGGGCTGATAATGGTAAGGAGCCTATTCCGGGTGATGGTAATGGAGATGATGGCTATGTCACTGTCAAGGCTCGCAATAGGAATCGGGGCTAGAAGCGGACCTTGAGGGAGAGGCAGGTTGATGAAACTTTTAATAGGTTTGAGGTGTTGGATGATCTCAGCCAGGGGGAAGTGAATTTGGGGTTGCTGAACTTGGATCAGGGAACTTTGGGTATAGGACAGGATGGGCCACCATTGGAGGCCATGTAGGTTGTGCAAGAGATTGGGGTTGGGTAGATGGATATGGATCAACAATTGATTGTCCAGACTGAACAAGAATCTTCTATTGGAGCTTCGAAGAGTGGTGGAGGTGGTTCCCCATTGCCCCTGAAAGGAGGCAAGAATGTGGGGAAGAGCTCTTTAGCCTCCTCTCTTTTGGGTATTCAGCAAATTGAACTGAAGAAAGGGGTTGGTGACAGGGCTTCCAAGCTGGGAAGGAAGAAGGATATGGAGAAGATTAAATTAACTGAGGAAACTTTGGTGGAGTCAGGGTCAGTCAAGACTCTGGATTCACATTTTTCATGCCCCCAGAAATGATTGTTCTCTCATGGAATGTAAGGGGCTTGAACAGTGACCCTCGACAAAAAGTTGTTCTTGATTTGGTTATGAATCATTCTCCGGATGTTCTTTTTCTTCAGGAGACTAAATTATCTGTAGATAATATGTTGGCCATGGCTCCTAAGTTGTGGAAATATGGTGAATGCCAGTGTATGGGGGCTCTTGGTGCTTCTGGAGGGGTGGCTTGCTTTTGGAACCCTCAGAAGATTTTTCCTCTCTGGTGGATGTCCTCTAGATCCTCTATATCCCTAGTCGCTTCTTGGTATGAGACTGGTGAGTGTATTCTCCTCTCTAATGTGTATGCTCCTATTGAGTTTCTGGGTGAACAACTTCTATGGTTCCATCTTCGTTTTGTTCGTAGCTTAGCTCCTTACCATCCATGGGTTATGGCTGGTGATTTTAATGCTATTATGGAGTTGTCTGAGAAAAGAGGTGGTATTCCTAGGTTGGAGCCTTCTGCTCTATTATTCAGAGATAGCATTTTTGAATTAAATCTTATTGATGTTCTACCAAGTAATGGTCGCTTCACTTAGAATAATAGGAGAATTGGTGTGAGTTGGGTTGCTGAGAGGCTTGATCGATTCTTGGTTTCCTATTATTGGGTTGGAGACTTATGGTCCACTCGATCTGAAATTCTTGATTGGAGAGGTTCTGATCATTGGCCTATTAAGCTTAATATTATCTCTGCTTGGGAGCCTCGTTCTCCCTCATTCAAGTTCTAGATTATGTGGTTATGGGATCCTACTCTTCATGAACAAGTGGCTGAGTGGTGGCGGATTGGTAGACCAACTTTTGGTACGGCAATGTACACATTCTCCAAGCTTCTTCAGTTTGTCAAATATCAACTTAAAAGGTGGAATCGGTGATGTTTTGGTAATATCTTTCATGCTAAGGTTGCTACCCAAGAGGAGTTGAATAATATTACGTGGTTGATTCGTGAGAATGGGGCCTCTGAGGATCTTCTAAGGGAGGAGGCTAAGACTTTGAAAGTGGTTGAGGAATTTGAATTGCGGGAAGAAATCTATTGGAAGCAAAAGGCCCAGGTTGAATGGTTACAGGAAGGTGATAAAAACACCGCCTTCTTCTTCAATTCTGTGAAGGACAGGAAGCATGGTAATTCCATTCCTTTTCTGGTGAATGATAGGGGTGAACGTCTTGCCTCCCTTCAGGAAATCTTTGCTAAGGCATCTCAGTATTTTGCTACTTTATTTAGGGAGGATTCATGAGGGGGCTCTATTAAGGAAGCACAGGTTCTTTCTTGTATTCCTTAGTTGGTCTCTAGGGAGAAAAATGAGTATCTAATGAAAGATATCTCTCTTGATGAGCTAGAGGGGATTGTGTTTCAGATGAATAAGGGTAAAGCTCCTGGTCTCGATGGTTTCCTGATTGAATTTTTTTAGGAATTCTGGGATATCATAAAGTTGGATCTTCTGGCAGTTGTCCTTGAGTCCCAGAGGAATAAGTAGATGCTTCGTGCTCTGAATTCCACCTTCCTTGCTCTCATACCCAAGTGTGAAGGGGCTAATAGGTTATCTCAGTTCTGGCCTATCTCTCTTTGCAATGTGGTTTACAAAATCATTTCTAAGTTTTTGGCTGAGAGATTGAAGAAGTGGCTTAAAGTACTGATTTCAGAGGAACAGAGTGGATTTGTGGTGGGTCAACAGATTCTTGACAGGGTTGTCATTGCTACGGAGACCATCCACTCCATGGACAACTCCCATGAGAAGGCTATGTTCATTAAGCTGGATATGGCTAAGGCTTATGATAGGGTTAGATGGTCTTTTTTGCAGAAGATCCTTGTTTCTTTTGCTTTCGGTGAGGAGTGGATCTAATGGGTCATGAGTTGTGTCACGTCTGTTTCCTTCTCAGTTTTGATAAATGGAGATCATTCTAAACTTTTTGGTGCCTCAAGGGGCTTATGCCAAGGGGATCCTCTTTCTCTGTATCTTTTTCTGCTTCTTATGGAAGGCCTTGGACATTTGTTGAAAAGAAGGGTGGAGCTTGGCACCATTCAGGGTTGGCGATGGGGTGGAGACTTGCCTCTGCAATCTCATTTACAGTTTGTTGATGATACTGCCCTGATGGGGATGGCTACTGTTAGGGAAGCTACTAACTTGAGGCAGGTGTTGGACATATATCTGGTTGCTTCAGGACAATTGATTAATGAGGAGAAGTCATCCATATTCTTCTTCAATACGCCGACCCCCATTCAGAGAAGAATTGCTAATATCTTGAGGTTTCAGATAGGGTTTCTCCCTTTGACGTATCTAGGTTTCCCAATTTCTATTCGCCATCTTCCCAAGGGTTCTTGGCAGAATATTATTGATAAGCTCCGTGCAAAAGTTAATCATTGGACCCACAGATGTTTGTCTTTTGCGAGGCAGGTTCAACTTCTCAAGTCGGTGGTGCAGGCTCTTCCTACCTACCGATGTATGCTTCAGGTGGCTCTGATGGGTTTTCTGAGGGAGTTGGATTCTCTTGCAAGGCAGTTCTTATGGGCAGGAAGTTTGTCATCCTCCAAGTGGAGCCTGGTCAGGTGGGATGTTGTGTGCAGCCCAAAGCAATTTGGTGGTCTTGGTCTTCGACAGTCTGCGTTATCCGGAGTGGCTATGGCTGCTAAGCTTTTTTGGAGATGGTGTGTGGAACAGGATCAGCCGTGGGCCAGGATATTATCTCATAAGTATTTCCTGGGGATTCCATGGCAGAATCTCCCTCATTACCCTCTTGAGGGAAAAGGTTCAGTGATTTGGAATACTCTTCAGAAGGGTGCAAAGCTTATCAAGGAAGGTTTATTTTGGATTTGTAGATGAGGAACTGAAGCTCTCTTCTAGTTGGATTCTTGGGATGGATTCCCTCCACTTACTTCTCAGTTCCCCAACCTTCTTCCTTTGTGCCAAAGATTTCTTGAGGCTGGCTAGGCTAGGGTGAGTGACTTCAAGTCTGTTGCTTCTTTTGGTCAGCTGGAGGTAGCTCATTGGAAGGATCCCGCAGTGTGGCCAGATTTGGGACTTGTGGAAGATAGTGTTGAGCTTCACAAGATTCTTCATAGTAGGAGTTGTAGTTCTCTTCTGGAAGAGGATATTCTTGCTTGGACCCATAATCCTAAGGGGGTTTACTTTGTTGCTTCTGGTTATCAGGTGTTATTGGCTCAGAAGCTAACTAGGGTAGAGATTCATTGGTGGAAAAGGGTGTGGAATAAACTCTCATGGCCTAAATGCAACTGCTTTGTTTGGACTTTGGCTTGGAATAGGTGTTTGACCTGGGATAACATTCATAAACGGGGATTTCAAGGACCATCAATTTGTGTTTTGTGTGGGGGAGTAGAAGAGGGTTCTTCACATTTGTTCTTCCGATGCCCCTTTGTTGTGCAGCTTTGGCATTGGTGGTGGGAGGTTTGGAAGCTTCCTTGTATTCATGCATGCTCTTTGGTTGAATTCTGGGATAGTATGGGAAGACCTCCTTCTATGGCTTCCTTTTTGTAGGAAGTTTAGTTCGTGGGTCCTACCTTTCTACTTTGGCAGATTTGGCTGGAGCAGAACTGCCAAATTTTTCATGATCAGAAGTTGGTGGGTCGGCAAGTTTGGCTGTGTATGCTAAGAATGGTGCAGGAGTCAGTTTTAGCTAAATGTGATGTGGTTTTCCCCTTGGAGAGAGGTGATGATGAGTTGGTGGCCAGACTGGGTCTTCAAGAAATTCATTCTTCTTTTGTCAGTTCCAGGAACTATAGGCATGGGAAAAAGAGGGTTCAACAGGTTGGAAGGTGGTTACCTCCTCCCAGTGGATTTTTAAAGATCAATACTGACGGTTCTTCTAGGGGAAATCCTAGGCTTGCTGGAATTGGTGGAGTTGGTAGGGACTCAGCTGGGTCGATGATTTTTCTATTCTCTATACATGAGGGGGTGAAGACTGTTAACTTCATGGAGGGTCTGGCAATTTTGCATGCTATTGAGAGGACCCTTGCTTTGCGATGGAGAAAAGTTATATGTGAAGCTGATTCACAGATTTTGATTAATCTCTTGAATGACTGAAAGATATCTGATATTAATTGGCAGTTGGCTTCGATGGTTCAGTGGATTCTTCAAGTTAGTTCTCGGATGGAGGAAGCATCCTTTGTTCACATCCTGAGGGAGTGGAATCGAGCTGCTGACTACTTGGCCAAATGGGCCTCTGAGCATGATAGTGGTTGGAAGGTTGAGGATTGGGATCAGGTTAACCCTGAGCTGCATCTGGATTTAGATTGGTTCTTGGAGGAGGATAGGAGGATACATGGGGATAGTTGATGTTGTTTATGCTGTGGGGTTTTCACCTTGTTTTCTAGGGCTGGGTCCCTTAGTTATTATTGTAATGCTCTTTTCTGATTTCTAATAAAGTTTTTACCCCTTTGTTTTTTTTTTAAAAAAAATACAATTTTTTTTGGTTTGTAAACAATTAGTAATATGTTATATTTAAAAATATCAATGACTATAGTTACCTTATTATAGTAGAGACTAATATATAAATCCATTAAATTGTAGAAAACATCAACTCATAAAACTTAATGTTGTGGATTAAGTGAGCCTTACTTTAAGAGAAGGAGCTAGTTTACCACGTATTCTACTCTCTATTTAAATATCACTTGTTTAGTATATTGCACTATTTAAATATCACTTGTTTAGTATATTGCACCGCCCTTTTGATTGTAAAAACTATGAGAATAAATAGACAGTATTCACAAGGGACAAACTATATAGTTAATTTGTTAGACATTCTTAACCTTAAAAATATATCCAATTAAAAATTAACTTTGACATAAACAACTATGTTATTGTACAATTCATCTCCTTAACTACACCATTTAGAAGAAGATGAATCCTCTTCTTATACACCCTCACACAAAATTACAAATTGTTCATTGAAACTTCAATAATAACTTAATACATTAAGTAACACACTCATGCCAAAACAATGGTATTCTAATATGGTAATTTGTGTAATCGATGTGGTGGCCTTCATAGTAGCTGAAGATAATAAGTAATCATTTCCTCCACTTTATTGTTACTTATCCCCACTTCCTATTATTACAAATCACCATTTCCTCTATCTCTATAACCTCTTGCATCATATTACTACAAGTCCTCTCATCTACCTTCTCCATCCCCCCATCTCACAATTATAAATAACCATCATCCCCTCCTTCATATAATTAAAATTCTGCTCCATCTCAATTTCCATATCCTTCCCATCCATACTAAACAAGTGCCCATTTGTTCTATCTCCTTCATTTCCTCCATCATGTTACTATAAATTCCTAATGCCACAATCTCTATGTCCATCACCATTCTATTATTCTAGCTTGCCTCCACAACCATTTTGATATATACCATCTACTTATTACTACAAGTTGTTGGGATCTCTACCATTCCCTTAAACCCCACAACCATATTATTATAAATCTCCACCTCTACAATCTCTTTCTCCTACACCCCTTATTACTATAAAATCTTCTTTTCTATTATTTCCATCTCCATGCTTCATTTGTATTATTACATATACCATTCACTACCCTCTCTATATTCTCCTACATATCACAATAAATCTCTACTACAACCATCTCCAAAACCTTCTCCCTTATAGTAATATGAATCCCCTCCACAATCATTTCCATATCTTTCTCCATATTATTACAATTATCCATCACCACCTTCTCTAGCTATTTTTATTCTATATACATAGTTCCCCACCTTTGCCTTCTCAATCTACTAAATAATATCAATAAAGTTATCTAGCACCACCAACTCCATTTCCTTCTCTCTAGCTCCATCATCTCCTTGTCATTCTCCTCCATACTAATTGAAACTATAACCACTTCTATGTCCTTTTTGATACTAGCATAAATACCCCTCCCCTCAATTAAAACTATGTTTCAAGGTAAAAGATAATATTTGATTAATTTTTCTTCTTGTTCAAAATCTTATTATTTACCTTGAGTCTAATTTTTAATCTATCTCTTCTCTTATTTTATAGCCCCTTTTTGGTGTTCACTTTTACTCTTACTCCACACTCATTGAGATGTAGAACCCACCTTTTGGGAAGATTTTTTCTTCTTAAAGACTAGGTTATTTTTTAATTCATGTTTTTCACCAAGATTATGGATCATGAAGTGTGACTTAAAATGTTTATGTTAAAAGTACTTACAAGATTTACTCAAAAAAAACCTGTACATATTATTAGAGACTAGGAAAATTTAATGATCTTAGCTTTGTAATGGCCTCTAATGGATTTTGAATCCAAATAATCCCTATGATTTTTTAATGAGAATACTTATAGATTTTACCTTCTCCATAATGTGATTGAGGCATAAAGATTTTAACTATTCTTTTGAGAATTTATCCCCAATTCTAAGTTAGTGAAACTGAACTTAGATTTGAGTATCATTGGCTTTATGGCTTTTAATAATCTTGAGAATATTCTTACGTTTAGAAACTGATACTTAAAAACAAGTTTCAAAATGTTTTTACTCAAGTAAAGAGGAGATACACTAGAATTATTTAGAGTTCATATTATCAACCTATTTATAAATTATCACCACTTATTTTTCAATTTTCTATATGGTGGCAGTGCACATAACTACATCTTTCCACTAATCAATCTAGTTGGTGGAGAAAGTTGAACATGGAACAAGGATTGAAATCTTAGTTATAAGCTAGACCATGCACTCATTAGCCAAAAGTGAGATGTTACTAAAAATTAATATGTTGACATTTTTAAATACACATCATCTAAAACTACCTAGAATAAAATGGGATTGCCAAGAAAAAGGGAAAAATATAATCATCTACTTGTAAGAATTCTAAGGTGGATCACAAGGTTTTTTTTACATCAATATATGACCAAGGTACATAGGACATTGATCAAAAACTCTATACATTTGAGACTATGTTAACTAAGGATCCATAGTGTGAAACTAGTGCCAAAAATTTGTGTCACAAGCACCAACAATTTTTAAAATAGAACCAAGATTCTCATTCACTTACAAAATAATGCAATGAAAGTATAACTTGTTTTTACCTTGAGAGATCCAGCTACATACTAAATTTATTACATTCCATTTGATTAAAATGGAGTAGAATTTTAGCTAGCAATTTCTACAATGTCTTCCTTTTAAGTATTTGTTAAGTACGACATCATTAATAAGACCTATTACTTATGAACATGAATATCAAGTGTAACCCATGTGATATTCTACAAGAGATCATTCCCTAACGATGTGAAATAATAGTAAAACTTAGGAAGAATCAGAATACTTGTACCACCCCAACTATCCTCATGTAAGATGGTTAAGTGCAACATTTGAGATCCTATTATATTTGATGCCTTTTGTAATAGAAAACAAAAAAAAAACTACCTCTTGAAGTGAAATCACATATACAGGACCAAGCTTGTAAAATTCAAGCCTCACTAAGAACATACAAGAGGCCTCTAGAAGGCTACAAAAATTTAAGAATCAAATTTAGGTTGACTAATATAACAATAAAAATAATTGGGTTGCTATCATCATTTGTTCAAGCCACAATCTTATTACTCAAAATAACATGCTAGATAAATGTAAGAAAATCATCATCTAGTGAGATGGCGAGGAGTTTGCCACCACTATTTCCCCTTAGTGAAATGTTTCTAAAATGAGTTAGAAACAAAGTACTTTGAGAGTCCAGTCACTAAAAATAAGGTTATGAGATAGAAAAAATCATGTGGTTTAAATTTAGGTCTAGAGATGACATTGACTCTATTTTAAGGACATATTGGTAGGATTTGAAATTAGGTTTTATTTTAACCACCTTAAGCATATTTTCTGCCACTAAGGTCCTCTTCCACTAATGGTCATCTAACCCTTTCCTCAAGGTTTTAAAGATCAAATTAGAACCATGTCATGTGTTACCTTATGTGAAAATTAAAGGGATCTAACTTGAGTCTCCAAGTATTCATTCAAATTAGTAATTAGCATAGGTCTTATAAAGTTTGTAAATTCTAGAAATAATATATTATTTAATAATTTTTAATGTGTTTAATTGTTGTCCCCTCATAGAATGGAGTTCCAACCTTGGATAAATCCATTAGGTTCATTTGAAGACACACAATGCCACTTGGCAATTATATTATGATGGATATAATGGGGCATTTAAATGGATGTGACATAGTGGACTAGGGAAAGCATCTTGAACTATCTATCTTTGGAAATGTGTAAGAAACATCTTGGAATAGGAGTTACATCCTCCAAATTTAGAAAATAGATTTATTAGTTTAAATATTTGTAATATTGGAAATTGCATACTCTAAAATTCATTTTATTGTTTTTCATACTCATTTTAGCTTGTGTTTTTTTTGCTTTTGACTCTTATTTTTACCCTCTTTATCTTCTTCCTATGTCTAGTCTTAGTTATCCCTTACCATCCTAACCCTTTCCCCTATGTTTCTATTTAATTTAACAATATTCTCCTTTTTATTTTCCCTTTCATTATGTGTTTTTCTCCTTATCCCTTCCTTATACAATCATTTTGACATTTAACCAAATTAATTAATTAGATCCTATCTACTAAATCTAGTGAAAAATCACCTCCTTTGGACCATTAAACCATGTATCATGAATATTCTCTCAAGCAATAACCACCACCTTTAGATGTCCATGACTACCCTTATTTGGTCATCATAAATTGGGCCTCTTTAAGATAGAGAACCAATCCTCAATGGTGGATGCCAAGTAGTTGGTGGTCTTTAAAATTATGAGAGTCAAATTTTGACAAAATGACCATTTAATTGGGTTTCTTAGGGTTATCTAGTTTTCCTCACTAAATTTCATTTTAAAATACCTTAATATGATTCTCCTTTGCCTCATTTGAACATAGAAAATACTAAGCTTTAACTTGAGACTAACTGTTGATACATTTTCTATGAAAGATTAGTGGTATGTTAATGCTTACTATATTTCTACAATGCGTTATGCTTTGTATTAGAGTTTGCAACATTTTTTTGGAGCATCACAATGACTTCTACAATTGATCTCTTCAATGTTGGTGACTATTTTCTATATTTTGCATTAGCTTAGAATAGTCTCTATTTGGTTTTGGTTAGAAACTAATTTTGTTTCCTCTCTAATTTATATAAACCTTCTCTAAAACCACTCCTTTTTAGTCTCCATACATTTCTCTTCATTCCCATATCAAATTTATGTTTCTTTTCATTCACCCATCCTCTCCTTACTTTCTTTTAGATTATAGTAAACCCTAGCTTTTTGGTTTTTTTCTCTCTATTTTCCATCACCCTTCTACCAAATCCTTATTTCTCACTTCTAATATTCATCTCATCCACTTGTGCTTTAGTTTTTTGTCATTTTTAGTTGTCTTTTTGTACTCCCCACTCAATCTATCTCCTTTAAACACCAAAAAAGCTGCTATTAGTGTTTCCTTTAAAATCCCTTATCAACTCTCACTAATTTTCCCTGATTTAGTTTTTTTCTCACTCCACTTTAGATACCTTTTTCATTTATATCATGTTTTTAGAATCATTCTTCCATTTTAATTATTTTACCTCTCTCCCAACATGGCCTTTGTTGAGTGTTTCCCTTTATTTCCATTTTCTTTTCACTAAACTATATTTTAGTATTGTATTAGTACTTTATGCTAGGTCCATTATAGATTGAAAGCCCAATAAGGGACTACCTAAAATAGACTCCCCTTTTATCTTTCTATTCTGTAAGGTTTCCTTCACACTTTTTTGCACTTGTGGGTAAAAAATGGAGAGATTTGTGAAGAATATTTAAGTGTACAAAGGGGAAAGTTCCAAGAAATGTAGATAAGATTTATTTTTTTGTAAAATCTATTTTTTTTAACATATAGAGCTAGGCTACCCATTAGAAACTACGCCATAGCCCTAGGAATTAGGGTATGTCCATGCATAAGAGACCCCAATGCTCTTGTCCTATGCTCATAATTAGTTGACATTTGGTATGTAGGTTTTTGATAGTCTATTCTACCCATTTCTAGTGTGCATGACTTAGATTTCTAGAAGTATCTATCTAATTTTATTATTTTGTCTTATTCTAGTGTACTTTAGCTTGACATCAATCTATTTTTCTATTTACTACACTCTCTACTCATACCATTGATAATTTTACATACATATAAGTTATGAAGAGGCTATATTGAACCTTCCCTATAAATTTGGTCCCATTTTGACACATATGACTAGGTTGTGATCCTCTGACCATCTTGCAACCATGGTGATGTCTTGATCTTAGACTTTGATAAAAAAAAAAATGTATCTCACTAAGAGGTTTTGATTCCATTTCCAATGGTTATATCTCTCTATAGGTGCATATGTTTTAATTAGTTTTCCATTTTCCTCTTATAACCTAGATTGTGTTTATGTTTCTAGTTTGGCCATTCTTCCCATCATGTTTGTCGTTCAAAAATAACCTCTTTAGCATCATATGGCACATTTTTGGGCTCTTTCATTTAGTGAACTTGATCTACATACATTTCCTCTTTTGATTTATATATGGGTAGCTTTAGAGTTGTATGAGAAGGCTCACTCACACAATCCTTAAAATTTACTTTAAATAGAGTGGTTATTGCATGCACTTAATTATTTTCATTAGCAATAACTTCTCTTTCTTATTTGATTGTAGACCTAGTTCATGCCCCTATTCCTTCTTCCTAAAGATTGAGGACTTATCCTAGATTCACTCCTTATCATAGCACACACATAAATATATCTATGGATAACTCAACATCCTCGTTCACTTCTACTAAAGATACCATCTCTTTCATCCTTGTACTAGAAAACTGACCAATATGATCAATTTGACCTTTAAAATTTAATGAAATCTGTCTAAACAACAAGAAATTAAGAATGCAATTAACTCATATGTTTACCTTATTCCAAAAGAATTGTTTGTCTCCTTAAGAAACCATATTTTAACTAATATATTTGGGTTAGAGTTGTTACAAAACATAGGGCATTTTGTGCATGAACATGCCCCCTCATGGCATCTTATAATGACCAAAAAACACAACATTTGATACTATTTATTTTATAACAACATCATAAATTAATCCTATCCCATCTAGTACTCCTTGCGCTACCATTAAACTTCTCTTTCAACCTAATATTCTATTTTTTAGATTCCCATCATCCCTTTTTCTCTATGTAAACTCCTACCCTTCCACCTACATTTCATCCTATCCACATCCTCTCCTATACTCATGTGATCATGATTGCCACAACAACCCTCTCAGTCACATCTATGATGCTTTCTTCTCACTTATCCTCTACTTCTACACCACCATTTATACCTCACTATTCCAATGATCTGCCTCTCAACTGAATGTCTACAACACCCACTTCATTTTTCCCTTCCTTCTCCACTTTAAGCCAATATGTTACACCTTATTCTTCATCTTATAAAGTTCGACCTCATCCCTTAGCTAGCCAAGCCTTATTACCTACCCTCCACTACCTCCAACTTTATCCACTTTATTAGATCCTACCATGTCCCATGTCTTACATCAACTTCAATAAGTACAACAAAAATTAGATTGCTTGCCTACAAAATATAGAGAAATCAAATTAGAAATACATCTTATGATATTCTTTCTCATCCATTTCCTAACTTCACATAACCCTACCTCCGTCTTTATGATGGAAAGGGAGACCCTAAAACAAGTGCAAGAACATTCTATTATTTCTATCTAGAGTATGTGTAAGAACATTCTATTATTTCTATCTAGAGTATGTGTACGATGATCACATCTTATACGTAAACTATTTCCATGGTGGCTTAGAGATCACTTTTATTCAATGCCTCGTTGATGCATTCAAACATGTGAAATTATTACGAAAATATTTATCGACCACTTCCAAATCCATACTTCACTTGAAGTAAGCTTTACTAAGCTCATACATTCCAAGTAGGGTTCGTGAGAAAAAGCTAGTGACTTTGTCTTATAGTTTTTGTCTACTTACTTTCCAAATATTAAATTTAGAAAAGTATTCGTGGACAACCTCATTCATTCTATCCTAGAAAATAAATATGTTTCAAGAATACAATTCTTTTGTAGACTTACGTGCTACCTATAAAAATTTTCAAATAAAGATGGACAAGATAAAACCTTCAACAAATACACCAACAAATTCTTACAAAGACAAAGAGGGACAGAATAACCTATGGATTCTCAAACCATGGAAAATGGCTCCCTCTATTGATACGGACAACAATAACAGATTATTTGCTTGCAAATTATTAGACTCATGGAGATAGATTTTTATTTGTACCAGAAAACATTGCTATTCTATGGTGGGGTGTTTAGTCTTAAATCAGCATTGTGATAAATGCAAATCAGTTAAAATGGGTTGCTTATTTCAGAATGAATATTGAGACCATTAGCTCTCATATCAATTGTTAAAATTAGACAGTTTGAATATACATTTTCTATATATTAAAAATATAAATCCAAAAACCCTTAAATAGATATTATACATGGACAGGTGTATCTCTTACATGAGACATGACTTTATATGACAAATGGTGTGATTAAATATAATTTATATTTTTAACAAATTTTAAATTTTATAAACACAGACTATAATTGTATAAAATAAAAAAACATTTAGTCAAACATGACAATTACTAAAATCTTAGAAACAAGCTTCCTCAGAGAAAATCGCGACATCACACATACATATGTTTAATGTTTCTGCTATTATTTAATATTTCTGCCATCATTCTGTCGGTCCAACTAAAAAGCCTGTTTAATACAAAATACTTCACAAATCATAAGCAGTAAAGTGAACGTCACCAGTTAACAGTTTTCTGTAGAATTTTGTAGCTGTTCATTGAATTTATTATATAAGAGTTTCAATCATTTTTCTATTAAACTAGTTTTGATATTAGCAACTCTGTAGAACCATATTTAATTATTCACTAAAATAGTATAGCTGTCAGTGTTTAATACCGTGCGCATTGTTAAAATATTGACCATTAGTGAAAATAGATTGCCAATGTCACAAAATCTTGTATTTTTCTGCTGTTGTAAAAATAAAATGTTACATTATCTCTTGAAAAGTTTGAGGAACGAATAACGATGAGCTTCATGTAACTTACTTTGACTAGCAGTTATTGTTCATTTTTTTTAGGAGATATTTGTGGAGCCCGTGATACCATGAAAATTTATTTTTCTGCTTTAAATAAGCAGTTATCTTAATTTGTAATTTTTTATTATATAAAAAACCAAAAATAAATTATTTTAATTATATTAATTTAAAAGTAAAATTAAAAATAAAAGAGGGAAGGAAATATATGTAGTCACATGGCATATTTTTCTTTATGCAGTGGCTGCTTATTTCCAACCCCCTTTTTCATAACTTACCTCATGTTCCCATGCGGCTGCTTAAATTAATTTTCTGCTTAAAATTAAGCAGTTGGAGTGGCCCCATGAAAATTTATAATTATGGGAAAGGATAATATAGAATCTTTCCCTATTTTTGTGGAGTAGCTACTGCTTAAGAATTGTAAATAAGTTTTGGAAAAAAAGGGGGGGCTGGAAATAAGCAGCCACGGCATAATCAAAATATGCCATGTGGCTGCATATAATTTGTTCCCTCTTTTTCTTTTATTTTTCTTCTAAATTAAAATAATTAAAATAGTTTATTTTTAAATTTTTATATAGTAAAAGCTACAAATTAAGATAACTGCTTAAAATAAGCAAAATTTAATTTTTCATGGGGTCACTACTCCACAAAAATCTGCTAAAAAAACTTGACCAACTAGTCAAAATAAGTTAAGCTGTAGCATAGGGACATGCCCTTATTTGCAATTCCTAAGCATTTGCTGCTCCACAAAAATAGGAAAGATTCTATATTATCATTTTCCCACAATTATAAATTTCCATGGGGCCACTCCGACTGCTTAAAACTTATTTTGTGACCCCATGCTGCTACTTTGCTTATTTTGGCTAGGAGCCACTGCTTAATTTTTTTTAACAAATATTTGTGGAGCTAGTGACCCCATGAAACTTTATTTTTCTACTTATTTTAAGCAATTGTTTTAATTTGAAGTTTTTTATTATATAAAAAACAAAAAATAATAGAAGAAAATTTTAGAAAAAAAAAGGAAAGGAATTATATGCAGCCACGTGGCATATTTTTCATTATGCAGTGGCTGCTTATTTCCAGCCCCCCTTTTTTTCCAAGCTTATTTAAAATTTTTAAGTAGTAGCTGCTCTACAAAAATATGAAAAATTCAATTATAAATTTGCATGGGGCCAGTCCAAGTGCTTAAAACTGCTTAAATTTAAGTAGAAAATTAACTTAAGCAGCCGCATGGGGACATGGTGTAAGGTGTAGAAAAAGAGGGGGCTGGAAATGCGTTAGCTGCTAGCCTTAGGGGCATGCCCTTAGACATCTTGCTTACCACGTAAATGACTTGGTTCTATTGATCTTTTGTTTGGCATGATTATGTCAACAGATCGAAACGTGTGTAGGAATTTTAAATAATATAAGATCACCGATAATGACATAACAGGCTAAACCTCTGATGGATTGTTGCCTCTATCCTCTTCCAAATAAGGAAGAAACGAAAAATTTCTCATCGACAAGTCACGAATTACTGTTAATCAATAGTGCTGTTTCATTCATTATAATAAGCTCCTCGAATTCAACACAAATGCACGTGACTGACGTTTATTACAGCTATGCTCACGAGTCATTTGTTTGCCGAAAGAATGTGCTGTCTGGATTTTCATGAATGAAGTTAATGTGGGGAATCAATAAATTCCAAGAGCTTACAAGTAGAGTTTGTTGGGTGGAATTTGTAGTGAATGAATTGCCAATATCTTGTACAGTGTTGTAAGGTCAGTACAAATTATATTCAAAATGAATGTGATGGCACCACTACCGTTAATCGATAGTACAGTGCAGCAATCAAATACTATTGATCTTGAATATCACGCTTCTTCAGAGTCTGAGATCCAGCAAGCCTCTGCAAGGTTTTCAAATGGCCAGTTGCAACCGGAAAATTATATGAATAGGTCTTATGATGATGATTGTTTAAGTAATAGCCTTCCCAGGCTCTCATTTCCGGAAAGACAAATCCCCTTTAGCTGGCCTTCCTCCCCTCGGGCAAATACTAAAATACTGGAGGTTCTTTCATTAGAACGGCCACTACCCCTAATCGATAGCATAGTGCAGCATTCAAATACTATTGATCTTGAGTTTCACGCTTCTTCACAGTCTGAGATCAAGCAAGCCTCTGGAAGGTTTTCCAATGGCCATCTGCCACCGGAAAATTATATGAATATGTGTTATGATGATGATTGTTTGAGTGAAAGACAAATCCCCTTTAGCTGGCCTCCCTCGCCTCAGGCAAATCGTAAGATACTGGAGCTTCCTTCATTATATAAACGTTGTTTGCCGAACCAGCAGGTATGTCATAAATTATCAAATTTATTTTATATTATTTATCTAGGCTGTATGTTCATTACATTATTTTCCTTGCTTTTTGTGCTGAAGGGGGTTTCCGGGAGGAAAGAAAAAGTACCCTTCTTGTTAAGGATACATTCCGGTCATTTTCACATATGCCTCGGCCTCTGCAGTCAGACTGTTCTCTGGAAAACTCTGGACGGAGACTCCACGTCATTTATTCGTTTAACTTTCAAGCTTCCCGCTCATTTCACACTGGTACTGTGGTTGCTTGCTCTAATAAGCTTTTTGCTCATATCAGGAGCATATATATTAAAATGTTTTTTTTATTTTGAGACTGTTCGCATGGAGTACTGTGACCGGGTAAGGGTGAACTACTTCTTTGTTCCCTGGATAGCAGGGATGCTATTAAGATTGGGACTTCCTTCAGACATAGCGCCTGATAAAGTGCATCCGATACTGTGCTGTATATTCATGACCCCAATCGCAGTATTGGAGCTCAAAATCTATGGTCAATGGTTCACCAGAGGAAAAAGATCTCTTGCTCGAATCGCAAATCCTTCCACATATTTATCAGTTATTGGAAACTTCGTTATTGCTCGACTCGCAACGAGAGTGGATTGGAAGGAAGTTGCAATGTTCTTCTTTACCGTGGGATTAGTTCACTATACGGTTGTCTTCGTCACACTTTATCAGAGACTCTCGTCAGACATCACGGTTTCTAGAAAGATATCGCCCGTATTCTTTCTATTTATTGCAGCTCCAAGCTCTGCAAGCGTGACATGGCAGGCAATCTCGGGATCTTTCGATACGTTCTGCAAGATGCTTCTTTTTCTCTCACTTTTCTTGTATTCAGCCTTGGTTAGTATGGTCAGTTTTTACACTTGAATCAGATCTCCTTGAATGTAACAGAAATGTTAATTTGTCTGACTTCTCCTCTGCTGCGCTTTGCAGATAGTGAGAGTGAATTTATTCCGAGATACGATGCAGAGCTTTTCAGTGATTTGGTGGGCATGCGCATATCCCATGACAATGACATCAGTGGCTACAATCAAATATGCAGAGGAAGTGAGGCATCCTATTGCTCGGAGTTTAGCATTAGTTTTGTGCTCGGCCTCCATAGGGATGGTATTTTTTCTAGCTGTCTTGACAGCTATGGATTTGGTACTAGCCAGGAATCGCCTATTTCCTGATGACACAGTCTTAACCATATGCACCGAGCAAACCAGAAAAGTTTCTCTCAGGACAAAAGAATTCCGTGTTTGATGTTATCCAACTCTTCATCTGACCGCAAGATTCGAGATCGCAGTGAAAGAGGAATACAGATTGACTGGAAGTGATCAGATCGAAGGATTAAGCTTTTTTTCAGTTGAAGGAACAAATTTTACAAAGCCTGTCAATAGGGACTTTTAATGGAAAGCAACATGTTTATACATTAGTTTCATTTTTTATTTGATTGATAAGTTCCGATTTTTCATATATTTCATGGCATGCTATAAATGAGAACAATATGTATGAGAGTAAAAAATATATATATTTCTGCTCTAGTAAGTTCATGTCAATGGATTAGTATAATTATGATATAATCCTTTTAAAAGAGGTTTGATACGTAAGTCGGGGACAAATAACTTAAATTTGACATTTAAACATAACTTTAAAGTTCATGTCAGGATTAGTATAATTATGATATAATCCTTTTAAAAAAGGTTTGATACGTAAGTCCCACAAATATCTTAAATTTGACATTTAAACATAACCTTAGGGCAGGTCCTATGTGGAAAGTGAAATTTGTGGAGCTAGTGACTTCATGAATATTTTATTTTTCTGCTTATTTTAAGTAGTTATTTAATTTGTAGATTTTTACTATATAAAATAACAAAAACAAATTAGTAATAAAGAATATTTATTTATATAGAATTTCAGGGGATAAGATTTTGAAGAAAAAAAAAAGGAGGGAAGGAAATATATGCAACTATATGACATATTTTTCATTGTGCAGCTCGATAACTTCAACCCCCTTTTTTAAAAAGTTTATTTTTAATCCTTAAAATGTAGTTGCTTCACTATAATAGGGAAAGATTCCAAATTATCCTGCATAATTTAAAATTTGCATGGGGCTACCTGTGCTACTCAAATTTAAGCAAAAAATCTATTTATGCAATGACATGGGGACATGGGGTTAGATTTTTTCTTGATTTTATTAATTTAGAATATATTTTAGGGGAATAAATTGTCCTACGTAAACTATTTAGGTTAATTAAATAAATAATTAAAGTAACTAATTAAGTTTTGGGGGAGTTCATTGAATTGTAAGGGATATGTTCTCTTCAATTAAACCCTTAGTTGGATTAATTCAATGACAATGAACCAAGATTGAGGATAACAAGAAAGCATACAATGGACCTAGGATGATGTGTGCTAATGTAGTGCTGTCATAAATACTCTAGGATGCCCATTTTCCATATATGATCTCAAAATTCAAATGAGTGAATGTGCTTAATAAGAATACCACCTAGCGAAGAAGCTTATCGAGGAGATGTTTTCTATTTACTTTCTTATTTATTGGAAAGATTAGCTAAATTAAATTCTCAATTAGGTGGAGGGAGTTTGACTACTTTACCAATTAAAAAGCAGCTAAATTAAATTCTCAGTGAGCTCAACAAATCTAATTCATTATGAAATCATTATTGCATTCTACATTTAGGGTCTGATATGTTAATTTCATGTATAACGCCTTAGGAGATAGGCAATGTCATTGGCTAAGATATCCACTAGCTAGTTAATAATCATGTTATCATAAGATAATTCTAGGAGAAAATCCCCTTTCATGCTTATCACAAATTACTTTTATAATGGAAATCTATCATAAAGTTTACTGGCTATGAGGACAAATGGAACTACTAGAGGGGTGAGACATGGGTGTGGAAATCACACAAGCAAGATGACTAGTCAAACAACCACTAGGCACACTTAAGCTAAAACTCAAAGTAGACAATCAAATTTAGTCATTTTGTGATCAAATGTGAAATGCTAAAAATAAATTGAGTAAATTCACATCAAAAATTGAATAAGCTACCTAGATAATCTAAAAATAATGTAGCAATAAAAGTTGTAGGAAATTTATGTAGTTTATTGGATACTTTTTTTTGAAAACTTTACAATTAGTTTGGTGAAAATTGGATATTGCAATGAGACACTACTAAAAAATTTTTTTTAAAAAAACTAAAAAGTAAGTGTCGTTTCGGCCAACCTAAGTATGAGCAAAAGAAAATATTTATCCTCAAAGATTTGGATTTATGTAAAGGATGAATAAGAAGATGCGACACATATTTATTTATTTTATTTAATAAATAAATAATTATTTATGAATATTTACTATGACTTTTTTAAAATATTAAAAAATAATCTTCCAGCCAACCTAACTTGGTCAAAAAATTATAAAATTCAAAACTTTCTTTTTTAAACCTATATCCAATAAATCTTAGAATATGATGCATCTTTTGGATTTTAAAAATAATAAATAGTTTGAATGTTACGAATATTTTTCAATATGTATATCTATTAGGAAATCCAAAATATTGTATGTAAAAAAATTAATAATAATTACCTATTAAAATTATAATGAGGCATATATTATTATTTTAGAATCTTAATAGTTTCTTATACAAATTTTTAGGATAACACTAAACAGGTGGTTTTACAAGTTTCTTTGAGAAGTTTTAGGACTCCCACTTGCCTAAATCCAAGGTAATCCCAAGGAATTTTTGGAGTGAATCCATATTTGAGCTATATATATTAACACTTTTTCCATCCAAATCTAAATATAAATCTAAATTTTTGCACTTCATCATCTAGTTAGGTTTTTTTGCCATTGCCACTATTTGGCCCATCATGATCTCACACTCACCCAGCCTTAGAATGGGAATAGCTCAACATGAGGAAGTGGGCCCACCATATTGATGCAACAAATGATATTGAGACACACAAGCATAGTGGAAGAGAAATGATCCCATCTCATTGTGGGAGGAATGGAAGCCAAACCCTTATCAATAGCTAGTACAAGCCAAGAGAATCTCAAAGCACATGCATTCCTTGGAATTGCATGAGCCATTAGATAAAAATGATCTAATGATCCACACATGCCAAGATCATTGATCACATTAGTTAGTGGGAGGAAATGTGCCAGTGGTTGATATAGGATGCTTTAGCACAGAGGAAGGCATGAAATCATACTTTCTATGTATAGAAAGGAGATATTATCAAATGATTCAATTGTGGGTTTAAAGAAAGTGAAATAGAAAATTGATTATCAATGTAGTCCCAAAAAAATACCCACCAATATGTTAGGGGAGAAAAATGGTAGATAAATTATATGATCACAACACAAAGAAGATTGATTATAGGCACTTGACCTAAGATCAAATATCATAGCACTCAGTGTTGGGAATTGTTTCATTGGCTACAAGGAAGCTAATGTGGAAAGTGGTAGGACCCTATGATGTAGAGGCACTAGGATAGATGGGGGATAGCACAAATATATAAGGTTTTCACTACACTCTAAAACCCAAATTCAAAGGTCAATTTGCAAAAGTGGGAACATAAGTTAGAGGATCTAAAATCTTCATGGAAAGGTTGATTTGGAATTCCATGGGACCCATCCAAACCATTGGCAAAGGAAGAACCAACATGGTTTTAGTACTTCCTTCTTTAGGCCTCCAAATCCCTTGTAGCCCTCCAAACATGAACAGTCAGCAATAACTTCGTACACAGACCTGTAAACTCAAAACTTAGACAATCTAGAGATACCCATTTGGATCCCCCATGACATACTACACAACTAGTGTGGGTTGTTTTGGACAGTATGGTCCAACCTATAACCCCTCCTAATGACCTAGAGCCCCAATTAGGCCAAATTTGTGAAACAACTACCCTTCCAGAGACTCACATAACTCAACTAACCAATTGGACACCTCAATCCCATTCCCAAACCAAGACTTTTCCAAGTTTTGTACCCCTACAATCAATTGTTCCCTCAAATGCCTCTATGGTTCCTCAAATTGGCTTAATACATGGACATATTAAGCCTTCTCCATCAAATCCTACAACTACCAACTCCCTCTCCTCTGCAAACACCCAAATCAATTGCAATGCAATTAGACACATCCATCCCACTGGTCTTATGGCCCTGAAAGACAGTGGGATGGTCAATTTTCCATCATTTGGAGCAAACCCTAGATTAGGTTTTGTTAGGACTATTTTTGGAAAAAACCTTATATCTCCCTACAATAGAAATGTCAACACTCCAAACTGACTTCAAATGGAAGGCAACTCCATGGTCTAAACAATCAAAACATGAGAAAGTGAAAACAACTTTGCACCTTTGCATAGAAGTGCAGGAAAACAGGATTTCAAGGAGAAGTCCGAGGGAAAATAGGTATAAATTGCTTTCTAGCCAGTTTCAAAGCCTCAAACTAACCTTGAATGAAAGTTACTTCATCACTCCAAACCTTCCACAATCTTAGAAGTCATGACAGTTCCATACAGGAAGATGGTACGGTCTATTCTTCCATAAAATGCAAAAAAAGGACAATAACAACAGAGAATTGGTTTCTTATTGCATTGAATCTTCTTGCACACCCGACAATGAACTTGTTCAAGGTTATTTAAACTTACATACACCTTGACAAACTCCTTGGAGATAGTTTGGTCGATGGGAAGATCCATAACTACTTCTTTCACCATCGAACTTCCTTGTTCAGTTTGAAAACTGCAACTAATTACCAGTTTTATCATAGGCATCGGCGATTATGAGGCTTGACAATGCCTTCAAACACCTTTACAATGTTATTAAGCCTTTAACAAGGTCTATCACTTCTTGTTACATGCCAAAAGGTTTATGACAATGTATGACTTCCTCTTACATGCCTTAGAAGGCTTACAAATATGACTGCCTATTACATGACAACAATATGAGCAAATTTGGACATAGTCCTTATTACAATCAAGTGAATGGTCTTCTAGGACCTTATTGAAGAAAGACAACATGAGCCACATGAAGACAAACATGAAAATAAACATGAAAAACAAGACATATATGATCTCCTTGGTGCTCCTACACCATACTCCCCAGGTGGAAAAGAACTCAAGTCTCTTGAGGAAGTAGATCAGCAACTGTGACACCATACTTCAAGATGTCTTCTTCACTCGTCCAAGTGGCATCTTCAATGGGTAAGCCACTCCACTTGACAAGGAATTGTTTGTGTGTCTTCTTTCTAGTCTTTTTCAAGACCTTGGTGTCCAAGATACATTCCATCTTCAAGGGTTGAGTGGGTGGAAGACCCTTAACCCATTCTTCATCTCTTGTTGTTGTCATATCTACCTCTGAATCTGCATTATGATCACCTTTGAAAGGAAACAAGTCTAAAACATTAAAGATAGGATATATGGCCAAGCCTTGAGGAAGCTCAATCTCATAGGCATTGGACCCAAACTTGTGCGCAATCTGGCATGGTCCTATCTTTTTCATGAGGAGTTTGGTTGGCTGCCCCTTTGGAAGTCTCTTGTTCTTCAAATGTGCCATGACCAAATCCCCAACCTTGTATTGTACATCTCTCCTTCTCTCATTGGCTTTCTCCTTGTACTTCTCATTGTTTCTTTGAAGAGTTTCTCTTACATTATCATGGATGTCCTTCATGGCCAATGCAAAGTCTTCACCTTGAGCACTCTTCCTTTCTAATCCATGGAGATCTCTCAATTCAAGAATACCTCTTGGGTGAACACCATAAACAATCTCAAATGGACTCCTTCCTGTCCTTCTATTGGTGGAATCATTGTAAGCAAACTCAGCTTGAGGGATGATCATATCCCATGCCTCTCCATGTTGCTTTGTAAGACATCTAAGGAGATTTCCCAAAGACCTATTCACTACCTCAGTTTGGCCGTCAGTCTGAGGGTGATAGATTGAAGTGAATGCCAATTGAGTGCCCAAATTCTTCCACAAAGTGCGCCAAAAGTGGCCTACAAACTTTGGATCCCTGTCAGTCACAATGTTAAGAGGCAAACCATGGATTCTAAGAATTTCTTTGAAGAACAAACCAGCAATGTGTGAAGCATCATTAGTGCATTTACATGGCAAGAAATGAGTCATCTTACTGAATCTATCCACCACAAGAAATATGTTATCAAAACCTCTTTGAGTCGTAGGAAGACCCAAGACAAAATCCATGCTAATACTTTCCCATGGCCTAATAGGAATAGGAAGTGGCTGATATAGACCAACATTAGATGAAGTACCCTTTGCCCTTTGACAAATACTACAACATTCAACAAACTTTTTGATATTTAATTACATTTTAGGCCAAAAATAAAACCTCTTCACCTGACCCAATGTTTTGTCTAGCCTAAAGTGAACTCCTAGTCCACCACAATGTTTTTCCTTTATGATGTTCTCCCTCATGGAACACCTAGGAACATGTAATTGGCAAAACTATGAACAAACTTCATATACCTCCTTGAAATCTTCATCATCGTGATACATATGTTTGAGAGCATCAACCCCTACACTTTGCAATTAAATTTCTTGAACCATACTCACCCTTCTACTCAATGCATCTGCCACTTTGTTGTCTTGCCCCTTCTTGTGTTTGATTGAAAAAGTATATGCTTGGAGTTGTTCAACCCATTTCATATGTCTATGGTTGAGTTTCTCCTATGAATTCAGAAAACTAAGTGCATGGTTGTCAGTATAAACAATAAATTCTTTAGGCAAAAGATAGTGCCTCCATTTTTTCAAAGCTTGCACCATTGCATACAATTCCAAGTCATAAGTAGAGTACTTTCTCTTAACATCATTCAATTTTTCACTAAAGAAAGCAACAGGACTACCTTCTTCACTTAGGACAGCCCCTATAGAAAGGTTACTAGCATCACATTCCGCCACAAACAACTTGTTAAAGTTGGGAAAAACAAGAATGGGTTGTTGTGCTACTTTTTGTTTCAGAATTTCAAAAGAATCATTGGCTGCCTTTGTCCAAAAAAACTTACATTTCTGCCCCCCTTTGATGGTATCCAAAATTGGTGCACAAATATGACTAAAACCCCTTATGAACTTCCTATAAAATGTTGCCAAACCATGAAAACTTTTCACATCACCTGCTATTTTTGGAGTTAGCCATAACAAAATGGCCTCTACCTTTGCTAGATCCATCTTCAAACTACCTTGGGAAATTACAAAACCAAGATAGGTGAGTTCTTCCTTCATGAAGACACACTTTTCCATGTTGATCATCAATTGTTCATCATGTAACTTCTTCAAAACTTCATCCAAATGTTGCAAATGCTCTTCCTTAGTCTTGCTGAAAACAAGAATGTCATCCAAGTATACCACAACAAATTTTCCAATGAAATCCTTCAACACTTCATTCATGAGACACATAAAAGTACTTGGGGCATTAGATAGAACAAATGGCAGCACCAACCACTCATAAAGACCCTCATTTGTTTTGAATGATGTCTTCCATTCATCCCCTTTCTTTATCCTAATTTGATGATACCCACTCTTAAGATCAATCTTAGAAAAGTATCTAGCCCCTCCCAAACAGTCCATTAGGTCCTCAATCCTTGGCATAGGGAACCTATATCTTATGGTAATATTGTTAATGGCTCTAGAATCCATACACAACCTCCATTTACCATCCTTTTTAGGGGCTAGGACTATTTGGACAGCACATGGGCTAAGGCTCTTTCTTACCAATCCCTTATCCAACAATTCTTGCACTTGCTTGGCAATCTCTTCATTTTGAGAAGGTGTCATCTTGTAGGCTGCTTTGTTTGGCAAAGTAGATCCTAGTATGAAGTCAATTTGATGGCTTATGTCCCTAATAGGTGGCAACTCATTAGGAATTTCTTCTACCATAATCCCCTTATACTTCTCTAACAATTGCTGCACCTCCTCAGGAACCTCTTCGTCTCTAGGATCATGCAAACTAGGACTGTTTTTACGCATCAAAATCAGAGCATACCCTTGGGTTCCTTCCTCCTTAAGGGTGTCTAGAAATTCTTTACCACTCACAATCATGACACTTGAGCCAACACTCTTCTCTACATTCTCATAGGGCAATGGATCCATTTTATACTTCCTACCATTCTTGGTTATAATGAAAGAATTAGTTTTACTATCATGTTGGGATTGAACATCATATTTCCATTGATGTCCTAATAGAAAATGACAAGCATCCATGGGATTTATATCACACAAAATCTTGTCCTTATATTCTCCTATCTCAAATTCTACCCATGATTGTTCATCTACCAAAACTTGTTGCCCCTTATTCAACCATGATACTTTATAAGGACTAACATGAGGAAGTCTTTTCAATTTCAACTTGTCTACCATTTTAATGGAAACCAAATTTTTAGTTGAGCCTGAATCAACAATTACCTTGCAAATCTTACCATAGGCCTTGCATGTTGTCCTGAACAATGTCTTCCTTTGAGGGGGTTCTTGTGTTTGAGGCACCTTTGACATGGTTCTTCTCATCATCAAACTTTCTCCTTCATGGACTGGGGCTGCACTTCCAATTGGAGAGTCAATACTTTGGAAATCTTCCTCTTGGATCAATTGGTTCCTTCTCTCTCCTCTTGCTTTTCATGACATTTGAAGGCTAGATGTCGCACTTGGTTGAAATTATAGCACCTTCTTGTGAAGACATTAGAACCTCTCCCTGGTCCACCAAATCTACCTCTTCCATTGGGCCTCCTTCCTCTAAAGCCTCCTCTAGAACCCGATTCTCCACTTTGCTCTTGGGAACTAGATTCCCCTTGACTTCTTTAGGACTAATTTCTACCTCCAAAACTACCACTACTTCTAAAATTTCTGCCACCTCTTCCTCTATTTTGCTGCTCACCTTTCCTCTTCAACTTCTCTTCATCCCTTAATGCTACTTGAAAGCATTTTTTCATGGTTTCAGGGGTTAATAAAATGATTTCATCTTGGATATTAAACCTCAAACCATTTAGATACCTTGCCACTTTACCTTTTTCATCCTCCATGTACCCACAACGAAGAGAGAACTTGTGAAACTCCTCGATGTAGGTGGCCACATCCAAATCTCTTTGCTTGATATTTTGCATCTTCTTGTAGATCTATACCTCATAGTCTGATGGAAGGAATTGGGACTTGATCCTCTCCAACATTCTACTTCGTGAAGAGATCATACTCTTCCCATTCTTTACCCTCTCACCTTGGGTGTAATTCCACC
The DNA here is from genome assembly GCA_027924645.1 of Cunninghamia lanceolata. NCBI lineage: Eukaryota > Viridiplantae > Streptophyta > Pinopsida > Cupressales > Cupressaceae > Cunninghamia > Cunninghamia lanceolata. The sequence goes on along the minus strand of BSBN01000114.1, from coordinate 7,597,202 downwards.
ATGTAAGGGTAGCACCTTTGAGTTTAGTATTACTATCATGTTGGGATTGAACATCATATTTCCATGGATGTCCTAATAGCAAATGACAAGCATCCATGGGATTTATATCACACAAAATCTTGTCCTTATATTCTCCTATCTCAAATTCTACCCATGATTGTTCATCTACCAAAACTTGTTGCCCCTTATTCAACCATGATACTTTATAAGGACTAACATGAGGAAGTCTTTTCAATTTCAACTTGTCTACCATTTTAATGGAAACCAAATTTTTAGTTGAGCCTGAATCAACAATTACCTTTCAAATCTTACCATAGGCCTTGCATGTTGTCCTGATCAATGTCTTCCTTTGAGGGGGTTCTTGTGTTTGAGGCACCTTCAACATGGTTCTCCTCATCATCAAACTTTCTCCTTCATGGGCTGGGGCTGCACTTCCAATTGGGGAGTTAACACTTTGGCAATCTTCCTCTTGGATCAATTGGTTCCTTCTCTCTCCTCCATGAGAGCTTGAGTCTTGCTTTTTAGGACATTTGAAGGCTAGATGTCCGACTTGGTTGCAATTGTAGCACCTCCCTGTGAAGACATTAGGACCTCTCCCTGGTCCACCAAATCTACCCCTTCCATTAGGTCTCTTTCCTCTAAAGCCTCCCCTAGAACCTGATTCTCCACTTTCCTCTTGGGAACTAGATTCCCCTTGACTTCTTTGGGACTGATTTCTGCCTCCAAAACTGCCCCTACATCTGAAATTTCTGCCATCTCTTCCTCTATTTTGCTGCTGACCTTTCCTCTTCAACTTCTCCTTAGCCCTCAATGCCACTTGAAAGCATTTATCCATGGTTTCAGGGGTTAATAAATTGATTTCATATTGAATATTGAACCTCAAACCATTTAGATACCTTGCCACTTTACCTTTCCCATCCTCCATGTATCCACAATGAAGAGAGAACTTGTGAAACTCCTCGGTGTAGGTGGCCACATACAAATCTCTTTGTTTGAGATTTTGAATCTTCTTGTAGATCTGCACCTCATAGTCTGATGGAAGGAATTGGGACTTGATCCTCTCCAACATTCTTCTGCATGAAGAGATCATGCTCTTCCCATTCTTTACCCTCTCACCTTGGGTGTAATTCCACCATGTAAGGGTAGCACCTTTGAGTTTAGTTTTTGCAAACTTCACCCTCTTGTTCTCAGGAACTTCTTTGTATTCAAAGTAGTTGTTTAGGTCCTCAATCCACTCCATGACTTCATCAGCATTCATCTTGCCACTAAACATGGGAATCTCCATCTGAGCCTCTGAAGAATCCTTGCCAATTGCCTTGATGGCTTCAAGGAAATGTTTCTGATCTGTAGGTACTTCTACCTCTTCTTGATCTTCTTCTTCCTCCTCTTTTTCTTCTTCTTCATCAAAACCCTCATATATCCTGTTCCCTATCCTCAATGCCTTCAACTCTTCTTGGAGTGCTTCCTTGACTCCACTTTCGATCTTTTCTTCCATCTCCTTGAACTTCTTAACCACCTCAGTGGTCATCCCCTTTGGAGGCATATTGCTAGCCTCTCCTTCACTCTCCTCTACTGACATATACCAAGCCTTACACAACCAACAACAAAACCTTTTATGGCTCTAATACCACTATTATGTAGAGGCACTAGGATAGATGGAGGATAGCACAAATAGACAAGGTTTTCACTACACTCTAAAACCCAAATTCAAAGGTCAATTTGCAAAAGTTGGAACAACAATTAGAAGCTCTAAAATCTTAATGGAAAGGTTGGTTTGGCATGCCATGGGACCATCCAAACCATTGGCAAAGGAAAAACAAACATGGTTTTAGTACTTCCTTCTTTAGGCCTCCAAATCCCTTATAGCCCTCCAAACATGAATAGTCAGCAATAACTTCTTACACAGACCTGTAAACTCAGAACTTAGACAATCTAGAGATACCCATTTGGATCACCCATGACATATTATAAAATGGGTATGGGTTGTTTTGGATAGTATGGTCCAACCTATAACCCCTCCTACTGACCTAGAGCCCCAATTAGGCCAAATTTGTGAAACAACTACCCTTCCAGAGACTCATAGAACTCAACTAACCAATTGGACACCTCAATCCCATTCCCAAACCAAGACTTTTCTAGGTTTTGCACTCCTACAATCAACTGTTCCCTCAAATTGTCCTAATACATGGACATATTAAGCCTTCTCCATCAAATCTTACAACTACCAACTCCCTCTCCTCTGCAAACACCCAAATCAATTGAAATGCAATTAGACACATCCATCCCACTAGTCTAATGGCCTTGAAAGATAGTGGGATGGTCAATTTTCCATCGTTTGGAGCAAACCCTAGATTAGGTATTGTTAGGAGTGTTTTTGGAAAAAATGTTATATCTCCCTACAATAGAAATGTCAACACTCTAAACTGACTTAAAATGGAAGGCAACTCCATGTTCTAAACAATCAAAACATGAGAAAGTGAAAACAACTTTGTACCTTTGCAAAGTACGGACTATGACAGCGTAGAAGTGCAGGAAAATATGATTTCAAGGAGCAGTCTGAGGGAAAATAGGTATAACTTGCTTTTTGGCCAGTGTCAAAGCCTCAAACTAACCTTGAATGAAATTTACTTCATCACTCCACACCTTCCACAAAATTAGAAGTCATGATAGTTCCGTATAGGAAGATGGTACTGTCTGTTCTTCCAGAAAATGCATAAAAAAGACAATAACACCAGAGAATTGGTTTCTTATTGCATTGCATCTTCTTGCACACCCTACAATGAACTTGTTCAAGGTTATTTAAACTTGCATACACCTTGACAAACTCCTTGGAGATAGTTTGGTAGATGGGAAGATCCATAACTACTTCTTTCACCATGGAACTTCCTTGTTCAGTTTGAAAACTGCAACTAATTGCCAGTTTTATCATAGGCATCAGTGATTATGAGGCCTGACAATGCCTTCAAACACTTTTACAATGTTATTAAGCCTTTAACAAGGTCTATCACTCCTTGGTACATGCCAAAAGGTTTATGACAATGTATGACTGCCTCTTACATGCCTTAGAAGGCTTACAAATATGACTGCCTATTACATGACAGCAATATGAGCAAATTTGGACATAGTCCTTATTACAATCAATTGAATGGTCTTCTAGGACCTTATTGAATCAAGACAACATGAGCCACATGAAGACAAACATGAAAAACAAGATATATATGATCTCCTTGGTGCTCCTACACCACTCTAGGTGATCTTAGCATGATTTCCTGATCACAAATAAAGGTTGTAAGATCGTGTCAAAGTGAAGATTGTGAAAGCCAATAGATGAGATTTCATCGAATTGCTTGTGGGGGCATAAAGGTATCTATAGGTAGCATGCCACTATGAATGGCATGATGAGGCCACACACTACATAGAAGAGAACATGATATATAATTGATGCAAAAAGGAAAGGACTGATTAATCATCAAATCAAGAGGACCAATAAGCATTGAAAATAGTGAATATAAAGAGTGAGATCACAATAAAGAACAAGCTAAAAACATGAGATGCCATGAATAATTCAAACTTGGGCTCAAGCAAAAGCATGATCATGGATCAAAGCTTGATGATCAAACGAAGTTCGTAGACCAACATGAGATCTCTTAGATCAATTATTAGTGAGGTCATGAATAGAAGAACATGGTTGTAGATGGTCAATATGAGGAATTTAAATATAAAACGATCCGATCCCTATTTTAGGATGGAATGGGGTGTATTGCACAAGCAACAACACTAGGCACATATCCCTATACCATACAATGTTATATATTGAAGGAAACATACTACATATATAATCAGTAAGACTATAAGAGCACAAGATATAATGGAGAAATTCATAGAATATAAGGATAAAAGCATAACACAAATCCATTATGTACATTTCTCATATTGGTTATAAACATGTAGGGATAAATAGAAAATAAATAGCCATAAAAATAATTTGTTTGATCAAGTGCCAATAGATGGCGCATCATGTCATCATACTTGTGTCTTCTAATCAAATCTAATATTAGTTTAGCATAAGCATGGAAATATTTGAGCATCATCCTATGTTCTTCATCATTGTTTCTCCCTTCATTTAACCTCATGAGTGAGAATTTAGAAATTACACTACATAAGGGTTCCTTCATCCAAAAGGGAGATGCACAATTCAATGTGGAGTGATCTCCTTTGAGACTCTTTAAGACATTATATGATTCTACATCCCCCCTCTTCTTTTGGGGATTTATTTTGTTAGCATTGTAGTACATTTAGATGATATTTTTTATGGGGGCTTCCTAGATCTCTCTTTCTATCTCTTGTTTTTGGGGCCTTTTATCTCTCTTCTTGGGGTTTTTTTGTCTCTTGTTTAGGGGGATTTTTTTCCTATGGGGTTTATCTTGCTCTTCTCTTTTTGGGAGAACATTTTTCACATGGGTACCTAATATGGATACACATTTGCTAGGATTAATCAAGTTTTGACCCACCCAATCTACACTTATTGGGTAGTGATGGTGTATATTTTATTTCCTAGTTATATAGTTCATTTTCTTAGCTTTATATGCATAAGAGTTGGCTATGAAGGTAGCCACCCAAGATCTAGGACTTCATGAAAGCACAAGAGAGATCAAATGAGAGAATAATTCTATTCTATCAATGAATACAAGAAGATTGTTGTTATTGTTACAATGTACATGAAGATCCTTGCTTATAAAGGCAAGGATGAGAGCTAAGATGTTGTAGTCATATGGCAAGTGTTTTAATCCTATGACACGAGATGTAACTAGAGGATAAGACAACTATAAGACAACTAGAAACAACTAGAAACATCTAGAAGGCTCACTAAGTCAACGTAACATGTCAATATGTGTGTGAATATTATTTAACTAATAAATAGTTAAATATTATGAATTATTCACACAACAAGCGGAAACTACCTATTAAATATCAAACTAGATATAAAATACCCCTATTCACAATAACAATATGAACTTTAGGATAAGCTTACTTAGTGGATTGTTTCATAGTTGTGTGTATCCTCTATTCCACATGGGTTTGTTTTTCATTGTCACTTCATGGTATTTCCTATAAATACTGCCATCTTTCTCTTACATGGGCATCTCTTGGAATCTATTCCATCTTATATTTTGCATAGTCCTTTCATGCTTCCATTTTAATAGAATAATATTAATATACATTTTACTATATTCTATGTTTTGTGTGATTACCTCTTAGGAATTTTTCATCTTAGGTTTGCCACCTTAATAGCTAAAACTTATGTAATTTTGAGTTTCTTGTCTGGGTTATCGCCTTTGCACACTCCCAATTTTATGAAAAACTAAATATTTAGGTCTTCTACAAGATTCTCTTCTATCCATATTTTTGACCACTATACATTTACACATGTCCATATATATGATGCCAAGGCACAAAATTGCTTCTCTAACCATAATGTGTTTCTAGTACTACTACTTGTGGAGTTGCTACACATATCTTATATATATTTCCCTCCTAGATACCTTATGCAATGATGTTTCCATTTACATCTTTTATAAGATGGGTGCTACTATCAAATTATGTTGATATGCTTCCTTGATTAATATCAATAATAGCTAGAATATTTTTAGTTAGTTCATTCTAAGAACATACCATACATTATGGACTTCCTTATAAAGACCATTCGACATTTTTAATGAAAATTTTTCTACTCCAACCATTTCATGTCAAATATTATCACCATAGAATAACATTCTTACACTTGAGAAACTCATTGTATGTTGTGAATGCACATTTTCTAGCTATCAGATGTCATGTTACTCGTGACTCTAAATACCATTCCATAGAATACAAACTTGTGGCTGTAGTGACTTGCAAATAATTACTCTTTCTTGCTAGATGAAGTTACTTTATGTTCTATGTCTTCTTCTTTATTTCTTCAAACCATGCTATCCATTTCTTTCATTTCTTCCTAAAATGCCCTTAAGCACCATATTGGAAGCATTTTACTTTCATCTTACTCTCCTTTATGCCTTAACTATTCTTAGAGGTACTTTGATACATATTTTATATCTTCCTCTTACCCTTTCTCTTATATTTTGCTAAGAACAATAGTGTAAAATTATCAACATTCAATCTTTCATCCTATGTTCTTTCTTATTATTGAAATGGTGATATTGTTGCATTCTACAAATTCTAATTGACTTGAGTCTAGTTCTAGATAATATTTTGACAATCTCCTAGGAAATCCTATTAGTATATCTTTGAATTCTTGACTCACATGCTGCTAGCTAATTTATGAGATGCAAAATAACTTATGTGGTTTTCAATACTTTATGATTCATGTATTTTCAATAAAAAAATATTCTTTTAAAGATACGGTCTAGTATTGACATCTTTTTATTCATACATTTGAGTGAACTAATTCTAAACTTATTTTGTTTTATTTGACTCACTAAGATGCATAATCATGGTATCAAACAAATTCAAGAGTGTCCATGAGCTAGCATTAGCATCTCTTCTCTCCCATTTATTGATACCATTTGCATATTGTGTAGGCTTGCCATCTTTTTCATCAACTAACCCAAATAGATCCTTGTTTGGCAAGAACATTTTCATTCTAAGAGTCTAAAGATTAAACCCTTTACAATCAAACTTCTTACAAAGACTTTGTGATTTTCTAACACCATTTACTACCATCTCTTTATCATTATAGCTTTAGAATATTACAAGAATATTTTTTTATAACAAATGAAACTTAAATATAATATCATGTGAAGAGTAAAAGAAAAGTTAAAATTACACAATGAATAAAATTGTACATAAACCAGAAACACTAAAACATTCTGCTACAAACTTACTTATAATCTCTCTTTTGTTTTATTTGATGTAACACATATTATACATAAATAAAATGAATTAAACTCTAACTACTTGTACATGCATTTATATACATGCTCCATTCATATACATGCACCTACTTTGTAGAATTGATAACATAAAGTGTAAAACTAATTGTATATACCTTATGCACTTACTTTGTAAAGCTATTTACATGATTTATTTCTATATTTGACTTTAGTAGAATCAACAACAAATCTTTAGATACTTCCCATTTCTAAAACACATTTATCTCTTGAAATGAGGTTGCACTACATTATGCTCCAGCATGTGACATGTAAACAAAAATCATTTGTATACGAATTCTAGTTTTGAGAAAATAGAGAGACATTCTTTAGGTATACAAACATTAGTGATATAAGTTTCTTGAATACTTGTACATAACTTTAGATTTTTATCATTATTAAATCATTAGTCCCTACCAAAGGTAGGAGACTTTAGTTTTCACCTCACTAAAATGATATTAGTTCTCCTCATGAATCGTGCATACACTAAAATATTAATCTTTGGACTATAGTCTCTTGTTTTTTTCCGGACGCTACAAGTACTTTCCTCTACAACCATTGGCCATGAATTTTACCTAGGGTTTTTTATTGCAAAGGAGAGAGGAATGCAAGCACTTTCCTCTACAACCATTGGGTGTGAATTTTTTCTGGGGTTTTTTATTGATGGGTTTAGACATGTTGGCTTTGAGTGCAGGATTTAGCATTGGAAGTTTATTTTCTATGGATTTTTTATTGCATAGGAGAGAGATTGTATGCATGAATACAGGTGTGAGTGCCATGTAGAACAAGTGTCCGGACCTCTGTACTAAGCGCTTCCTTAAAAAAATGATGAGGAAAAGTTTTGTTTGCACCATAAATGAATTTCTTAGGTTTTTGCATGCAAATCTAGCCTCTACATCTTTACCCATGGCCATGGATGTCATTGAACTATTTATCCCACTAGATAATTTATCAGTTTTGTCAAACATTTCATGTGCCTTGTGTATGTTTCCATTTTTTGCGTGTATGAGGTCTATTCCCTTGTCATTGTTTCCATATTTTAGAAAGTTCAGAGCGAAGGTGCTCCGGCCGCATCTGAAAATCTCTTGAGCGGATAGTGTGATGGTGGTGATTTTGTAAACAATATTTAGTGGATGCTTTGCTTAGTATTTTTGTAACATATTGTACACAGTTTATTTCTGATAAATATTTACACAGTTGTATATTTTAATAGGTCAACATTATCATTCATAACTATAATATCTTTCCTTCTTGGAGCATTATGTTTGGGAATTGAAGTATATGTTGGTATGTGGGTGTCTATGCATGCAAATATTATAGTTTCTAGTGTTGCTAGATAGTCTGCAAGAGAAGCATTGCAGGTATTCATTGGTTCAATCTGTGTTGAGTTTTGAAGGGAGTCTTAAGTAGATGTAAATACCAAAAAATTTCTTTGATATTTCTTTGTTAAGATTGAGTGTAGGTGGTCACTCGTGCAAGAGGCTTTTCAGCTATTATTGTGATTGGTATGGTAGTCATGGGGGTAGCAGTTCTATATGTTGCCAATTATATATATTTGGGAGTAGACAAGCCAAATTCCATGAAGGTGACTGAATGTAAGATTTGAAACACTGCTTAGTTGATGTATATTTTAATTTACTTGGAGAAACTTCACCATTTATTGCCATTTTTGACAATACATTTATCTATGGGCTATAATAAAGTTAAGTCTTTATGCTACAATTTTGATTGTTTTATTTTGTTTGCATTCTTATCAGTGGGCTCCTTGTAAAATTTTGCAATTTAAATTTAGGCTACCTAATACATACTTATGTATCTTGGTATATAACCTTTAATATATGAGTTTTCTTGATGAAGGTGGTATTTTATTCTGAATTACTTTACCATAACCAATATGGATTAGTATAGGTTTGTAATTTACTTTATATGTTAGATTCTCATTTATGTCCTTGAAGCTTCCATACTCTAAACCTGTAAACAATTATCAACATTTAAGAGTAACAATCTAAAATTACAAGTTTTCTTTATGATGTAGTCAGAGTGCATGCATTATAATATTGATAGTTTATGTTAGTCAAAATGTTTCTTTATTCCTAAATGTCCTAATTCACATACTTTCAGCCAGAGGTTTGGATCTGGATCCTTGTTGCTTATGTAAGATCTTCATCTATTAGTCAATCAAAGAATAGTTGATCTGGAGACTAATTTTTATATTGTTTTGTGGTTGCATCTTGAAAGTTCATAATTTGGGGTTTTAATAATTTTATCTTTGATTTATAGTGCCACTTCTTGTTGGTTATGGATTTGAGGTCTCATTCGTGGCACTTTTTGCATACCAGTCTTCTCACCACAAGGATTAAGGAGGATGAGTACTTAAGGTAATAAGACTCTAGTAAACATTGCACGATGAGAATAGGTCCTTAGAAAATATAGAGATCCCTATCTGTAGAATAAGGAAATCTATGAAATTATACATTTAACTAATATTGGTCTTGTAACAACTAGCACTTATAAATATATTCATGGTCTTAGATGGTAGGGTACTGATGGAAATCTTGGAATAATTGCATAAATGTTAGGACTTCAATTAATTATGAACTTCATAATTTTTCATGTAGTATGGTGCTTAATGCCTTATCTTAGCCCAGAATACTTTTGGTTTTCCTTGTTAGGTTGGGCTAACTCTATTCAATATAGGATTTGAACTGACAACTTTGAAATTTTGCTATGTTTGAACCATTTGGGACTATTGTTTGTTATATCATAAGGTGTAAGAATAACTAAGTATGTTAGTTCTTCATTATAGCACATTTGGATCTAGTATTTATAGCACATCTAGATCCAACATTTATTTCATCTTTCAACAAGTATAGCTTGGAGTGTTTATTAAAAAACTCCAACACAGTGCATTATCACAATCAGATATGATTTACAGTGATGTGAATAATACCAAACAATTTGATAATTCCTATTAAATATTCCAAGAAAACATCTTGTCCTACACCTCCTACCAATTCAAGAAAAAATTAAATATTCCAAGGAAACATCTTGTCTTGCACCTCCTACCAATTCAAGACAAAAGATCATGTAATTTCCTATATGATTTTCTATAGAATCCATTTATGAAGGTCTATGGATGATGTGGAAGAGGAACCTCATAAGGGAAGATGGAAGAAAGAGGTAGGTTTGCACATGTGTTGTACTTTCATGTTATATGATTAATGTGAAGCCTCACATGTGTACTCAAAGATGCTAAGACCCTTTTTCCCAGTCAATGCATTGGAAGATGGTATTCAGAAACCTTTATATGTCTTTCCAATTAGATGCATTATCTGTGTAGAGGAGCTCATGGATAACTATTAGTTCAACACTATTTGTAGTTTGCATATTAAGTTGATCTGTGTCTAAGTAGTACCCTTTCTTCTAGCCTGGGAGGAATACAATGCTGATTATCAGGCAAGAAAATTTATCTTTCCTTTAGATGCATGGGCTCTATTTTTGCAGTTGAAGTATGGTTTTGTACAGTTGCAATAATTTCATGACCAAAACTAGCCACTATTAAATATGCACTGTTATAGTTTGATTAATTTTATGTTCAGACTCTAACCTATTTAAATGAGTTTTTCTTAGGATCAGGATAGTTACTGGAGAATGGTTCAAAAATATATTGATCAGATGTCATGTCCATGGTTACCCTCCCAGTCATAATTTTTGAGCCCATGATAGTGCTTCAAAAGATGGCTAAGGTATAACACATCTGAAGTCTTCCTGTAAAGTTGTAAATTTATAAAGTGTGGTTGTTATCTTAATTTGTTTTGACACTTTGTGTTGCAGCTAATGGAGTACTCTTATTTGCTAGATCTGGCAGATGGGTGTGAGGATCCCTATCTTAAGATGGTTTATGCATGTGAGTTTAATCATACTTTTGGTCTGTTTTAACATAGTTTTTAAATTTTATTCTGTTTAAATATCTCATTTTGAAATTACCCTTCACTAGCCTAATGCAGTTTAAATGTATTATTTTGTCAGCATCATGAGTAATTTCTGTCTATTATGCATATCAAACAACTTGAAAGTCTTTCAAACTAGATCTAATTATGTTATGCCCTGGTGATGTTCAAGGCTATATTGAGTTCTTCTGATAGTACAATTGAGCTAACATCTTTCCTTCATTATGAAGGATCTTCTTTCTTTATATAAGGAATCTAACAATTTTGGCACATTAGGTCCTGATATTAATAGGGACATGATTAAATTAATTGTAAAAGGAATGTGATTCGAATCCAATAATAACAAAGGCCTACAATTCTTTCTTAAAGTACCTCACTATATACTTAAGGAATATTACATCAGGCTTCTCAGATGTCTAGGAATACTTGTTCTAGTATATTACCCAGTGACTAATAAGCTTTTGAATAGGTAATTAGAAAGTAGATAGTTGTTGGTAAACAATGTTTCACTTTTGAGAAATGTATCTAGATCAACTGTGTTGTAGTTTTTGTTTCCAATGTTTTGAGTCTTTCCTTTGATCCAATATTCTCTAAAGAAGAGTGTTGATCATACCATAGGAAGACTAACCTTTTGAAGTTGGTTTGGTACTTGACAATTCAGTTTTTTGTTGCCATTGCTATGGAAGTAATAGGCTTTGTCTAATGTTTGGTTAGGTCCAATTGCTGACTAGAAGTATTGATTTTGATTTTCATGGACCCACATGATATTTTGTTTGTGTCTAGATTAAGGTTGTTTGCAAGATCTTTACAGATAAACATTATTTATTTAATGTCATTTGAGGTTTCAAAATAGCTTTGAGAAATTCCTGTGTGAAAAATTAAGTACCATAAGTTGGAAAGAGCCCTAGCACAAAGTAGTTTATAGGTTACACATTACAATTTAGTAGTTTCAACAAACTTAGAGGATCAAGAAATAATTTGGTCTTATATGAATGAGATTTAATTTAGTGGCATGCCAAGCCACAACTCCTCGAGCAAGAGTACGACAAAACTTACAAATAAAAAATGTAGTTTGACTTCAAATCAACCTTCTTTTCTTTTTTGGAAATAGTTTTCTTTCTACACTCATAGAGTTTTCAAATGGCATATTCTATCATTCAATTCAATCTAATTATAATTTTGTATGTTCTCTCAATTCCCTCAGGCAAGTTAGGATGTTTGCATTGAACATTGGGAGCAAAAACGAGCCAAGTTACTAAAATCTGATGTACCTATCTAACCATATCTGACTACATATGTACTCAGAATGTTGTCACCCTTGAGTTGAATTCTCTTGACTTTGATGAACTAATCCATATACTATCTTTACTCATTTAGTTTCCTTCATGCTTCTATCTACGTGATCTCTCTAACCACATGATTTTCTCTTGACCAAACCACTACTGGTGTTTAATCGGTGCACCCTCCTTGCAACTATACTATACCATACCTGACAAAATATGGCTTTTTGATGCCAAGCATCTTGCCTGATTTTGACATAGGACTAGCTCAATTTACTAAAATCTAATGTACCTATCTGACCATATCTGACTACATATGTACTCAGAATGTTGTCACCCTTGAGTTGATCCACAAACAATCTTTACTCATTTAGTTTCCTTCATGCTTCTTTCTATGTGATCTCTCTAACCACATGATTTTCTCTTGACCAAACCACTACTGGTGTTCAACCGGTGCACCCTCCTTGCAACTATACTATACCATACCTAACAAAATATGGCTCTTTCATGCCAAACATCTTGCCCGGTTTTGACATAGGACTAACTCAATTTTGTTGACTTTAGTCAGTAACTTTATCAAGTAAGTATAACTTTGCTTTATAATGTTTAATGTCACAACTATCCATTAAAGTTTATGATGTTTAATGCCACACCTATCCATTAAATATGTTCTATGGATATTGCAAACAAAATGTCTTATCTACCCTGTTATTAGTTTTACATTTTAAGGAGAAAATGTAATGTTTTGGTTCTTTAAAGATACACTATTTTCTTTGTCACGCTACAACTTTGCAACCTTCAAACTACACACACCTTTCTAGAATTTGGAAAGGACTGTAGCTACCTTGTAGTCCTTGATATTTATGAGTTTTGTCATTTAAGTACAATAAATATTTTAAGAAAAATATAAATTGTCAATAAATGAAATCAATAAAATTGAAATTTTTTAAATTTTATACTAAAATATTATTCTATTAATCATATCTAATAAATATGTAAAAATTATAAATTTTTATCTTTAATAAGATATTGTAAATAATTTACTCATTTTTAAATTTGTTTATTTGATTAAACAAAAGAAGCAAAAATTATAATGAAGAGGTGAAGAGTAGTTGTAGCCATACAACTAGAGCACCTACAAGACAACTAATTCATTTAGCCAAATATAGAGGAGACAATAAACACTAAGCATAGCAAAATATACAAGCCTTCAATAGTAATAATGACCAACATTTTTATCCATTTAATTTTACATATATCCAGGTAAGCATTACTAAATGTCAATTGTATAAATTTATTAGAAAATATTAGTTTTCAAAAATTTATTTGTATATATTAAATATCTTATACATGGTAAATAATTAAATAAATAGAATTATCTAAAAAAATGTATGAGAGTGATTGAATAAAAAATCAATTGGTTGAGAGAAAAATAGAGAGCATTGAAGTGCATCATTAAAAAAAGTAGAACAAATTTAGAGGAGCATGGCACGACAAGCAGCAGAGCAAGAGCGACTTAGAAGAGGCGAGAAAGGACGGCGTCCAACAAATTTACAAGGCATTTGGCATCTAGGAAGATGGGCAAGACAAGTAGAATTAGACATTCCAGTGGAAAGAATCAAACAACAGGTAATAGATGAACCATGGCGAAACCCTAGAAATCAAAACTTCAAAGGATGAAATCTACCTTGATATCAAAATCATGGATTTCAGAGACCAATAAATCAGGGGCAAGGGCAAAATAATTTTAATTTTTGCAGTAACTATGATGGCATGCGAAGAGGCGGTCAAAGCCCTAGAGGGGGCAGTCAGAGAGGTGGATTCGGAGGGAGAAACCCTCAATTTAGGCATCACAACTTTTGAAGAAACGAAGAGAATTTCATCAATCAACCGGAGGAAAATAGTAGAACTATAGAGCTAAATCTAGCAAGAATTCAAAAGCAAATTTTGAAGTTGGAAAACTTAGCTTTGATGGTCAAATGGTATGGGAAAAACCTAAACTGGGATGGTTTCAAAACATGGTGGAGTAGAAAATGGGGCAAGGAGTTGGAATTCAAACTACTAGCAAATGATTTCTTTGCGGTAATCTTCCCTTCACCAAAAATTAGAAACAAAATAGAAAGTGGGGTATGGATCATGGAAGGTTGTGGATTCTATATCCATCGATGGAAAGCAGGTTTCAATCCAGCACTGCATCAAATGGAATCAGTTCAAGATTGGTATGTTCTTCCCAACCTACCTTTGGACTATTGGGATCCAATAATCCTAGAAGAAATATGAAATGGATTGGGGACATATTTGTACACAAAAGAAAGATCTAACCAGAAAGAGATTGGAATGCATGTAGGGATCTGCATTGTTAATAATCTTGATAGAGAAATCTTAAAGGAGATCAAGTTATCCTCTAAACTTGGGGTCTGGACACAAACCCTTATTCCAAACTCCATCACCATAGATCCTTTGGTGAAAACATTGGGGTGGCTAAGCCCCAAGGGGACTCTAGAAAATTTGGAGTAGAGCAAAACTTCTCAATCTTCAAATTGACAAGCTCTAAACCCAGAAATCCAAGATCAGCACCCAAATCATATGGATCAATTGCAACACAAAGAAATGAAATTCCAAGCCTAATCAATAGTAGCTGAAACTTTGGGTGACAAAGAAAGGCTAACATCATTGGATCAGAAATTATCTAAAGCTATTGGAATACTGGGGAACAAGGTGCGAGAAGAAGACTTATATTCTCTCATAGATGTGGGAAATGAACTGGCAGATTTGGCAAGGGCAGCCAAAAATGAAGACCTAAACATGGAAAACGAGGAATGTGAAGATTAGCTAGATGACCAGGATTTAGAAAATCTAGATACTAATCCTATGTCTGAAGAAGAGCAAATTCCAAGTAGGGTGTTGAATACACCCCTCTAACCTAATACAGATCATGGAAATCTAGGACTTGGGACCAAGGAGCCTACCAAAACATCCCCAAACTATGGAGATCACAGGGGTAAAGGCAGAATCCCAAACAGGGAAAAACTGAAATGGGATGGAGAGGCTACTGGCCAATTGAAGATAAATTCAATGCTCAAACTAGGGAAGGGAGACTCCCTTCCTGAACAACAATGAAGATCATATCTTGGAATGTTAGGGGCCTTAACGCACCTAACAAATGATGCCTCCTAAGGCATCATCTGATCAATATTTAGCTTGATATTTGTCTGTTGCAAGAAACAAAGCTAGGAGAACAAGAGAAGACCAATTTGGGCCTGAAATTGAAGATGGGGAAAATGATAGGAGTCAATTCTGATGGAGCCTTTGGCGGACTGCTGTTTCTTTGGAAGCCTCAATCAGTTATTCTGGAAGAAACAACCTCAAACAAACATTGGATAGCATGTAAGTTAAGAAGTCTTGCCTTGGATTTATGTTTTTTACTAGTGAATGTTTATGGACCAAACAACTGTATTCAAAAAAGAATGGTTTGGAGTGAATTGGATAAAATATGTAGTCTCCTTGCAATTGAATTCTGCATTTTGGGGGGGGGGGGACTTCAATGCAATTTTAAAATCATCAGAAAAGAAAGGTGGAATTGGAAGAAAACTACAATCTTGGATAGATTTTGAAAGCTTTGTTGAGAGAAATATGTTATATGACATTCAGACGAGTGAAGGATAATTCACCTGGACAAATAGGAGGCTAGGTTTTTGCAACATAGCTGAAAAGCTAGACAAGTTTTTCCTCAAAGGAGAACTTTGCTTGTTTCCCTACACTTTTTTTTTGACCTAATAAAATCTTGGTGGGAAGCTTGCCAACCAAATGGATCAAAAATGTTCTGCATTGCTGCAAAACTAAAAGTAATCAAACAAAAATTAAAAAGTTGGAACAAAGAAAACTTCAAAAACATTTTTGAGGAAAAGCAAAAGTGTGAAGCAGCCTTGAAAAATCTCTCAGAAAAAATCATTGAGCAAGGGATGGAAAACCAAAGCTACACTGAAGAAAAAGAACTCATGTAGAAAATGAATGATCTATTGGCAAAGGAGGAAATATTTTGGAGATAGAAGTCAAGGGAAGTGTGGCTCAGATCAGGGGACAAGAACACAAATTTTTTTCACAACTCATTAAAAATCCAAAGAGAAATCAACATAATTTCTAGTATTAAAACCAATGATGGAACAATTTAGGACAAGGTAGAAGATGTTAAACAAGTAGTGGTGGAATACTATAATACTCTTTTGAATGACTAGGGTGGATCCAATCTTTCAGCCTAGAGGGATCTTTTGGAATGCATCCCAAGCCTACTCACGGATTCCCAGAATGATATGTTAAATAGCAAATTCTCAAAAAGAAGTCAAAACAACTCTCTTCTAGCTTCACTCGGACAAGGCACCGAGTCCAGATGGCTTTCTAGCGGGATTTTTTTAAAAGTGTTGGCACATCATAGGTAAGGAAATCACTGAGGCTCTCGAAGAATCTAGGAACTTGGGCCAGATTCTTAAGGAGATAAACAACACCTTCATAGTTCTTATACCAAAAAATGAGAAGCTTGAATCTTTGGATGAATATAGACCCATTGCTTTATGCAATACATTTTACAAAATTTTGGCAAAAATGATGGAAAACAAACTTAAGATCATTCTTTTGGATATCATATTAGAAGAATAGATGAGTTTTGTACCCGACAGGTCGATTCTTGATGGTGTTATTATAGCACAAGAAGCCATCCATTCAATCTAAAGAATGAACAAACAAGCCATGCTAATCAAGTTAGACATCAATAAAGCATATGATCATGTCAACTGGCACTTCCTTTTCAAGGTATTGGAAAGATTTGGATTCAATAAAAAATGGCTAGATTGGATTGCTTGTCCAAGATACTCAGTGATTGTGAATGGATCCCTATAAGGATTGTTCAATGCATCTTGTGCTTTAAGACAAGGTGATCTCATTTCACCCTTTCTTTTCATCATTATGGTGGAGGTTCTTGGAAGATCAATCACTAATGCATGGTGCACAGGAAAAGTGTCAAGAATACAAATCACTAGTGGAATCCCGGAAGCCACCCACCAGCAGTTCATAGATGATACCATGCTCTTTGGTAAAGCATAGGAAAGAGAAGCATGACACTTCAAAGAAACCCTCAACAATTAATCTCTAGCTTCAAGTCAAGAAGTTAGTTTGGAGAATTTAGAAGTCTTCTTCTTCAATACTTAGGCGAGATTGGAAGCTTAGATTTTGAGAATTCTTGGCTTCAAGAAGAGAACTCTTCCATGCAGGTATCTCGGCATCCCCTTGGCCAAGGGTATTCGACTGGGAATATTTGGGATAGTCTGATTGAAAAGGTAAGTAACAAAATAGATTCATGGAGAAACAAATGGATTTCATGGGTTGGTCGTCTACCCAAACTCAAGTTAGTAATTTCAGCACTACCCACATATTTGATATCATGTCTTCCTCTCTTAATTAGTGCAAGCAAGGAACTTAACAAGAAAATGAAAAACTTCTTCTGGCAAGGCTCCTCATATCAATTTGAATATCCTTTGGTTAAACAGAAACAAATATGTGAGAGCAAACTAAGGGATGGTATAGGATTGAAAAATCTCCTGATGCAAAATAATGCACTTGGCGTGAAGCTAGTATGAGCCATAAACTCCAAACAAGACTTAAAATAGGTTAAAGTGATAAAGGTGAAATACTTAGATGAAGGTGAGGACAACATCTTCACATCAAGATCATTTCCAAAAGGGTCTAGAATTTGGAACTACATCCGGAGCTGTAGGGACCTGACAATAGACTATTTATCATGGGAAATAAAAAATGGAAGGACAGTAAATTTCTAGGAAGACTCATGGCAGGGGTACCCTAAGATGTTAGACAAAGAAGAGATGGTAAACATCAAAATAATAAGTAAACAAACATGGGGGGATAAGGTAAGAGACTATCTCATCTCTAACTTCTAGGATGGAATACCTTCAATTCAATGGAAAAGTCCACAGAACTTGGGACTAAGCCAAAGGGAAGTAGACTTGTATGATAGGATGATGTCAAAATGAACAATTTTCTTAAGAGAGAGGCAAGACATTCTTCATTGGGTTGGTTCCCCATCTGGAGATTATAGCATCAAAGAAGGTTATAAAAAACTCTCTGAGACCCAACACTATGAAGCAAAACTTCCAAGTGATTTATGTTGGAATTGAGATTGACTCCCCAAGGCAGGAACCTTCTTATGGATAGCCTCATAGGGTCAAGTTCTAATGGTAGATAGATTTATTAAATTGGGTTTTCAAGGCCTATCCAAATGTTTCTTATGCAAGGAAGCTGAGGAGAATGAAGACCATCTTTTCCTAAAGTGTCCTTTTACTCAAAGGTGTTGGAACTAGTTACTAGACAAGCTCTAATGGAGGAAAGTGATCCTAAACTCTCTTTTAGATTGGATTTTGGGATGGCCAAGCCCTAACAAAAAGGCATTGTATCATAGTCTATGGACTTCCAGCCCCTCCCTACTCATTTGGGAACTGTGGGAAGAAAGAAATAGGAGAATCTTTCAAGAAAAGGAAATGCCTATTCAATCTCTCTAGAACAAGTTAGAAGTGTGCATAGTTAAACTAATAAATTCTAAAATGGGGGATATGACTAATACAAATCTAGCCTTTACAAAATGGGATGCAAAGATGAGGCAGAATTAGCATGGCTTAATCACTCCTCCCATATGTGGGGAAGGGGGAGAGAAGATGAAAAGCAAGAGAAAAAATGCCAAATGGTCTCTGCCAGAATTTGATTGGTATAAAATAAACTTTGATGGCGCTTCTGGTGGCAACCCAGGTATTTCTGGAGCAGGTTACATAATCAAAGATTAGAATTACAGATGTATAGCCAAATTAGTAGAGCCTTTGCCGATGGGCACAAACAATTTAGGGATCAATGCTCTTTATTCCCACAAAATGATTAATTGGAATTTGGCTGTAAAACAAGAAATAGCCCTGAGTCTAATGGATAAGTGTGAAATGGTGACTATCTCTCATGTCTATAGAGAAGCTAATTCTGAAGTAGATCTTTTGTCCAATCTAGGAGCCGATGGGATAAACATAAAAGAAATTGGAAATTCTAATAACTAGAAATAGTGGGCGGAAGGGAGGGCACCCTATTCACTCATATCAAGTGGAAGGGTCGACTTCAATGATAATTGAATGGATTTCCAATTCATCATACCAAGTGATTGGATCTTCAAAGCATGTAGAAATTAATTGTAAAGGTTGGCAGAAGCCTCACACGGGGAAAGCCAGTCACAGAAAAGATAATCATCATAAATGTTAACCCTGCAGAGAGAATTGTGTAGCCATGATTTGATTCTAGGCTCTTCGATAAGACAGTGATTTTGAGAACTTTCTAGTGCCATTTTCTTTTCTCATTCTCTCACAAACCCTCATTCTCTTTCATTTCCTCTCAAATAGCTCAATCTGAGATTAGAATGTGGCTTCAATGGCTGGTAGGTCAAGATTCATAGCCTGCATTGCAATCGATGGCATGGTGAATTTGGGAGTCGATACTCCAATTCAATTGGAATGTTTAGTGAGACAAATGGCATTTAAAGGCAAAATTACTGATTAGAGATTGAAGAGAATCTTGCGACTCCATGATGAGCTCATCCTGGTAGTGGTAAAAATCATTTTTGGCAATGGATTCATGGATTTAGGGGAAGCATACAGAGTAGACACTAGCATATCCTCAATATTTCTGGTCTCTCTGTTGGATGAAGGGGTTTCCAAGGTCAAAGCTAGGGCATTAATCTCCAAGCTCTTGAAAGCTGATCTTCAAGATGGTCTGGAGAAGACTCTCGGTGCTATTTTCACAGGGATTGGGCTTCCTCATCCAAGAGATATGCCTCTGCCTCAGGACCAAGGCAAAGTGATAAAAGTCTTTCCCTTTATCCTCGACATGAAATGTATGGTATTGTTGGAGCAAAGAGAGAGGGTGGAAAAAGTAGTCTCCTTCCTCAAAAAGATGCTGCAAATGGAGGCTGTGAATGGATAGTTTGAATGGGTGCAGTCTTTCCAGGTCTTGGTGCAGGAACTGAATCTCATGTGACTCTGTGGTTCCCTCCTGTGGTAAATTTTGGTTTTGTATTAAAGCTTTCAAGTTTATGCTCTCAACTTGCTAGAAGGTAGATAGATATCTCTACTATACACATGAGATATAGAATCCATTAGGGTCAATTTTGGTTCATTCTGGCCCTGAGTGGCCCTTTTCTATTTTTTGAGACCCTGTGCAGTCAGATAGGGATAGTATGTAAAAAGTTTATACTGGAATTCAGGCTATACCAGCCCCCATGTAATTTTTGAAGTTCAAAATATATATAAAATATCCTTTTTACATACCAAAAAGAAAAATTAAATAAATAGAATTTGATCAACTTTAAATGAATCATGACATTTTTTTAAAACAAAGAACAACATACTTGAACATGAGATTTTTTAACATGCATATAATTACAGAAAAAAAAAAATAAAATTGAATTAGTTACAAATAATTAGACTAGAACTCTCCTTGATTGTATGTTGTAATTGTAAATTTATACATATGAAAAATTGAAAGTGGAATTCTAAAACAATCCAACAATAATTACTTTTAAAGCTCACATACAAAATAAAATCCTAAATTTACTATTACAAATGCAAATTTCTAAATTAATAACTTAAAAGAACATTCGAAAAAGAAAAATTATGTATATTCTATTATGTATTTCTATAAGAAATATTATAACTTAAAAATTATTTTTCAATATAAAATAATATATTATATCTTATTATAATAAGTTTTTATAATATACTATAATATCATATCATATATGTTTATATAGAATTATAACATTATCAAACTATACAATTTAATATATTTTAAAATCTAAAATAGAATCTAATAAATTTTAAAATTTTAAAATACAGTGAGTCCAGAGACAACCAAATTCTAAGCCTAAACTACACTTGCCTGGCAATCATCTAGATTAATCTTGCAATGATTTAGATGTAACTATGTCCATGGAATACACTGGCATTGTCTGCAAATGTATTCACCACATAATTCTCTCACAACCTCCCAGTCTTGTCAAAACTCAAACAATCTCCTTGCATTTTTCTAATTAAACTGCCTCTTGAAATTGATTCAGAAGGGCAGCGTTTTCTATTCCCAATACTAGACCTCTACAACTCTTCCTACAAAAATCTTTGTGAGTGACTTGAATCTCTCTTTTTCTTGTCAAAAACATCTCTTCATTTTCCTGGGAAATTGAGTCTAAAATCACCCCATTTACTTGGTTTTTATAATTGAATAAACCTTCAGGGTTGACAACCTCAACCAGAATAAGACATGTCTTCTTTTTTAAATTACTAGTAAAAGAACCAAAGGTGCTATCAAATGGCTGATAGGCACAAATATTTATAGGCCTATCACCAAATAGTATATATTTATATTTTGATATGCACTATTCTTTTTATGTTTTGGCCATTTTGATATGCACAATCTAATTATTCTTTGTAACGTATCATCATGATTTGATTAGTTGATTCTTTTAACTATAAAGCATAATTTTAAAAGGATGGAAAAAATACTTGCAATTCAACTCTCTTATTAAAATAATACTTTTTGAAGCATGCCTTAAAAATATGTGTTTGATGAATATTTGAACTCTACAATGTAGATTTATGATACCATTCTTGCATCCTACAAAATTTGAGATATTCTTATTCTAACCCTAACCATAGTTATAACCCTAATTCTTACCTTAACCTTAACATTAAGCCTAATTTTAACTAACCCTAACCCTAAGCCTAACCCTAATTCTAACACTAACCCTAACTATAAATCTAACCCTGACCCTAACACTAATGCTAACCCTAACCCTAACAATAATCATAATGAATGTGTGAATGAATTTTGACATTCACTCTAGATGTGCATGCATGTCTCTGTGTGTGTGTGTGAAAAGTTAATTTTTGCACACTTTGTCTAATGTGGATGTGTGTGTGTGGAAAGTTAATTTTGGCATTCACTTTGTTTGAAGTGCATGTGTGTGTGTTTGAACTAACTTTGATGTTCATTCTGTGTGTGTGGCTTTGGAAGTTAACTTTAGCATTCACTATGTGTGTGAATCAATGTTGGCATTCACTCTGTGTGCATACACACATGTGTGTGTGTGTGTGTGTGTGTGAAAGGTCTTCCCCTATTTCAAGAAGGGGCTTCACAATTGTAAAAGCAATAACTATGTGATTAGGTTTGCAATGAACAATGTATATGATTGCTTTTAGGGCAAGCCAAAAGAGCTTAAAAGGACCTTTAGGATGATAGAAGAAAGGTAACAAATCAAAAATAATATCATGAGGGATGGCTTCAAAGTTGTGGGAGCAAAAAGAGTGGTCTACAAGAATGGCTAAGGCCTAAAGTACATGTTCTTTCACTTCTTCACTAGGGGAAGTCAAAAGGTTTCTTGAAAATGGAACTTGCTCCACACTGTCTTTCATCCTTAGCTCTACCATTTTAGTAGAAACACCCCAACCCTGACAACATAATGTAAATGGGTTAGAAATATCCATTAAGATAGATATATTTAATCAATTTGTAATGCACAACCTATTTGTAAAATAAGATAAAGTCCTAATTCAAAATAACTCTATAATGAAATTAATTAACACTAAAATAAAAAAATGATGAACATACAATGTATGTGACATTAACTTAAGGTTCACTACTATTAACCCAATAATATAAAACTAACATTAGATTAGAATATTAAAACAAATCCCAACCAATTATTAAAAAAACTTAAAAAAAATAATATTGTGGATACAATTTTATAATGTTCTTTTTTTTCTAAGAAGAATAAATTTTTTAACAATAAACTCTTTAACAATTCCCTATTTTTTACAAACGAATAATTTTTTTAATAATTCCTCATTCAACTAATACTACTCTTTTAACCTATAAAGGGAAAAGTAAATATTTAATTCTATTCACTAAGTTAAATAATTAGTGTATAAAAATTATAACTATTGTTTACATTTAGATATATTTTTTCCTAGACATATTTTTCATTTAACTTTTTACTTTGTTCAATCTTTTAATAATACACGAATTTAATTAAGACTATAGTTCATATTATTATACAACTAATATTTTAAATATTTATATTCTTAAATTTAAAATAAAAATAAAATAAATTAGTGTATGCCAGAATTGAATAAATCAAATTTAACCCAAATTAATAATTTTATTGTTTTATTCTAAATAACCCCCTTGCCTTATTTTAAATGAAAGAAACTTGATAAATTTTAAAATCTATCAATAAAATCTTTTATAAATCTTTAATTTAATCTTATTTAATTTTAAGGATAATCATAACCTATATATAATTTAAAAACACTTCATAAATTTTTAAAAAAACATGATCATATTTTTAAAATAATAATAAAGCAATCTGTTACTAAAAACTAACTCAAGTTATCTACAAATAATAAATAAAGCAATAATTATCTTTTCTATTTTGAAAACTTGTAATTATTTGAAAGTTAAAATACATTTCATTCACAAAAAATTATTCATTTAGCTTTTTTTAATTTTACTTTATTTTATTTTATTATATGATAAATCTAAGAGGGACTCTCCGGAAGAAGCTCCATGAATACCATAGTGCACCTTTATGCCTCTGAGGTAATTTCTCTTGTTTGTTTCTATTTGGTTTGAAATTTTAATTATTTATTTTTCAAAATTTCTAACTAATTTATTTTCTCCAAGTTCAAATCTAATTATAATGTGAATTGCATGTTGCAGGAGGAAGGTTCAACAAACCTTATGTAAAAAATCACAGACATGCACATGCATCCATCCAGATAAAGGAAGAGCAAAATCTCTTGATTTTTATTTTATTGTCTAATAAAATAAATTAAAAGAATAAGATATCTTGCTACAGTGGCTTTGGTAGATTTGGCTATTTCTGAATGATTTTGACATTGTTATGATTTTGGTTTGAATGATGGTTATGTGGTTCCATCTTCAAATAGCTAAAAGAAAAAATAATAATAAAAGCTTATAAACAAATTTTCTATGCAAAAAATTGTGAGATAATTTTAGGCCATAATTTTGTTTAAAGACAATCTCAGTCATAATTAACCTTCTAAATTAGCTCTCTCAAGAAAACTAAAGCTTTAATTTATCAACATAATTTTTTCCATTGATATTATTAAACAACTTTAAATGAGATCACAGGCGGCTCACATGTTCTGATCTAACAGTAAGATATTATTAATTAATTGTTCTTTTCCCAGATGATAACTGTCATACAAATCAATCAAGAAGCTGAAATTTACTTGTCTTTCCCTTTCTCGAGAAAGCGTTGAAGGGATAATTTCTTCCCTAATAAAACTTTTGTAAAACCAAAGTTTTTCAGTTAATACTATATACTAAAATTTGTTACAGTTTAACTTATTACAAATCTGAGTTGAGAACTTACTAGTATAAAAGAGGGTTTGATTTAGTCTGGCTATGGGCTCTTCTCGGATTGCAACATTTTTTCTTAATCCTATCAATGGTGTTCTTAATGGCCATATCCAGAGGGCTAACCATCATTGAGTACACAGATTGAGCACTGATGTAACATCCTGCTACGTAACCCTGAAGGGTAAGAGCCAAAAGAGGACAAGATAATTTTTTTTGACATAAGTAGACAACATACATAGATTCGGTTGCCAATATCATAGATCGATAACATTCATTTTAAACACCAAAGCAAATGTTCCTAATCCCATCTGAAATAAAAATGAATCCATAAGCATAAAGTACAAGCAGCTCTAATACCCACACCAGAATCTGTAAAGAAATTAAGGAACATCACATTTCTTCTCATTAAATACAATGATTACAACTTCTCTCTTAAGAGAGTTCAATTACATAACTACATATACAATTACAATGTTATATTCCAAAATATGATACAAGTACAATAACATAGTCCTGAATATGATACAAGGACTAAATGGGTACAATAACTGAATGAATCAATGGAGAGAGAGAGATCATCTCCATTGGTTTTCCAAAACCTGTTCGCTGATCCCCAATGGTGGTGGTAATGCATCCCAACCATGTGGACTCCTAAGAGACCACCCCACCGTGCTCGAAGATAGTCACAAGGCCCAGATGGATGAACAACAAGGGGATACAAAATGGCCAACACTCACATCAGACATAGAGCAGACACAGAGAACAATGCATACAGCCAAAGTCATAACACCGGTGTACTCATCTAAGCCATAGGTCGGGTACTACTCATGACTGCTAAGGTGCTAGATACTAGAGTGTAATTGAATATGGAGTGTCATCATGTGTGCTCGAAGGGATGGCACCACACGGGACCAAGTACCTCTCATACAGACAAGGAGACTCAATCATGCCTGAATCCACATCCCGCAGACGGATGACTCGACACCCCATAGATGGATAGGCCATCTCGTTGCATCCTTAGCCTTTACAAGTGCTCAAGGCCATGCACGAGGTCTAATTATCTTATTACTATTTTTACCCCAATGTTTTAGTTTTAGTTATCACTTGTTACTGTAACTCTGCTACTAGTTCCCCTGGCAGCCACTTACGGGCCGTGGGCTCATAGAGAGCCACTCCAAACGACCACTCTAATGCCTAGACCTTGTTCATCTTGTTTGACTAAATGAGGCATCCAAAAAGACTAAAATCACTGAGTTATAAATTTAAAATAGTAAAGGTGAAAAATATGATCTACAAGACCCAAACTCTCGTAGATAGTGTAATTTGTTGAAAACGGCCTTCTGCTAGTTAGATCAGTTTATAATCACTCCTAAGACCCCCAATTTAATTATTCTTGACAAAAGAATGCATGGATATCATAAGAGAAGTACGGAAAATGGTGACGCAAGTCAACTCACAGCCTAAATTTTACATATTGTCAACCATGTTTAACATTACAAAAAAATGTAAAAAGACTTACAAAAATGGTAATCTTAATTTTTCCTCCTACAGTAGTTCCCTCAGATCCTTGTGTTGCATGACTGGTTTTCTATATGAGAAATTATGTGACTAAATCTCAATGCACAAACACCAATTGCTGCCTGTATAGTATTTTAGTGCCATAACATTCTTTAACTCAAAAGAAATCATAGTTTTCACAAGGATGGTTGTTTAGTAGAAAATGACTGTGTGACCAAAGCAAAACTACTCTGTTTTCTCAAGAAGAGTTGTTATGAAAGTTTCAATAGAGTAGTCATCGTTTAACAAGAGAGTTGTATGAGACTTAGATCTCTTCAATCTTTATTATCGCATCCCAGTTTTCCAGTATGGATGCCCTCATTATATCTCTAACAGATCGAACCCACTTAGTTTTTCTTTCAAAAGAAAATTATAAATCAGAAACACATGGTCTTTCTTTGGAAGCCCCTCTTTTTATTCAAAATTCATAAAACAGAAAACACGTGATCTTTCTTTAAAACCCCTTTATCTAACGCACTAAGGAAAAAGCTTTGCAGTTTTTTTAAAAACAAGAATAATTTCAAGGAAAGATGCAACGTGAATATCTTGGATTGTTATAAATTTTTGGCTTATTTTCCCACGCGACCATGAGGTTTTTAGTTTTCTGTGCTAATGAAATTGCAGCTAACATGGTTTGAGTTCATAGAAAGGCATCAATGGAGTTTTAGTATTCCTGTACTTCATGAAATACAACAAATAATTCTAGTTTTTGTGCTTGAAAAACAAAGGATCTGAGGTAAATACCTCTCAACTAGTCGTACCCCACTTTTTGCAAATCGATATGCTTGCCTGGGTTATTCTCTTTTCTTCTATGCTTTCTTGTTGCCTACCTTTTCTTCCCCTGGTTCCTGTTCTCTCTGTCTTTTCTTTCTCTGAGTTATTTTTTTGCCTCCCTCTTCTCTCCTCTCACGATCCAATATTTTTATCTGACCCTTATCCTCTCTTCTCCTGACCTTTCGTTGACTACCTTTTTTTGCCTACA
This sequence comes from Cunninghamia lanceolata, assembly GCA_027924645.1. Lineage (NCBI taxonomy): Eukaryota > Viridiplantae > Streptophyta > Pinopsida > Cupressales > Cupressaceae > Cunninghamia > Cunninghamia lanceolata. Next base: position 7,570,033 of record BSBN01000114.1, on the reverse strand, counting down.
TACGTTGCTCAGAAGATACCTTTTTTCTTTTTGCATTTAACATACTGACCAACTTCTCTTATCCGCCTACATCCTCTTCCAACTACCCTCAAGATATTTTCCTTCCTGTTTAGTCTTTCTACCTCCATGTTGACTAGACTAAGGATCGGATATCTTTTTTTTTGGTCATTAAATACTCACCCACTCTCCACGCCAACGCAGCAAAAGGGAGGGTTCATTACATCCTACCCCCCTAGGAATAGGCTTACCCCCGGAAGCCTGTAAACATTAAGATGCATCCAAAGTACACACTAGTCTAAGAAAATCGATACAAATAAAGGAAGCCAAGGAGAAAAGACTCAACCATCATACTGGAAGACTACACATGACCATAAGGGCAATCCAGACATTACTGTGAGGTAATCGGAAGATTAGACAACGATGCAGGAACACATCACTGACAAGGTACAATGAGCTAGGGTATAGGGAACAGGGGCTGTGACTATCTCTAGTAACCACCATCGAGGATAATAAGAGTAAGCTCAGGCCTGTGAATCCAGGCAGAGTCGATACTCAGTACCAACAACACTCCAAGCACACGTCAAGGTACTTGTGCATATATATACATCATATAGTTGAAGCAACATCAATCATGTAAGCATGAAATCCATCATAAGTAATAATAATGTCCACATCATAATAGTATCGAGATTGCACATTACCGGTGCCATTACAAAATAATAACAAGATGCGTAATCCAAAATAAAGTATTCAGTCATCCAAGTCCATCAAGATAAGAAAAACATAATATGAACATGGGGGTCATTACATCTGCTAGAAGTCTATAAAAAGATATGGATTAAGGTCTCTCATCCTCGCCACATGTTCCCAAGATGCTGAGGACTCACCATTAAGATCCCACTAGACCCTTACCTACTCTATGTCCCAACCCCTAAGGGTCAACCTCCGATGCTAAAGGATGTGTATGGGCTCCAAAGAAATTTGCCCGTCTGCCTCAACCTGCAAAGCAGTCCAATCAAGAACATGGGTCACATCAAGAATATACTGTCTAAGAATTGAAACATGGAACACATCATGGATGCGTGATAGACTCGGTGGTAATGCAAGGAGATAGGCAATAGGACCAATCCTCTCAAGGATCTCAAAAGGTCCAACAAAATGAGGTGCTAGCTTCGACCCTTTCCCGTAATGGATGGGGCTCTTCCACAGACGAACTCTCAAAAACACACGGTCACCCACTGAGAAGTGGTGATCCAACCTACGGGCATTGACATACTTCCTCTATCGATCCTGAGTTGTAGCCAACTGCTCTCTGATCTGCACTACTTTCTACTCCATATCCTGAAGCATCTTTGGACCCAAAAGAACTCGGTCATCTAAGTGATCCCAACAAAATGGAGTGTGACATGGCCTACCATATAAGGCCTAGAAGGGAGACATACCGAGAGAACTGTGATACCCATTGTTATAAGAAAACTCAACTAGGTACAAATAGTCCTCCCAACGAGACTGCTGATCCATAACGTACATTCGAAGCATATCCTCTAAGACCTGATTAACCCACTCCATCTATCCGTTAGTCTCCAGATGGTATGTAGAGCTGAAATTAAGCTGAGCTCCTAATGCATGCTGAAGAGAAGTCCACAAAGTTGAAGTGAACACTGGATCACGATCGAAAATGATCCTACGAGGAATACCATGCAGATGCACGATATCCTCCATAAACACTCAAGCTATGGATGCTGCAGTGTAGGAAGATCTCATGGGTGAGAAATGTACCACCTTGGACAACTTGTCCACTATAACCATAATAGCATCTTGACGACGCGAAGGCATAGGTAGCCCCACAATGAAATCAAGAGATATCGTATCCCACTTCCATCCAGGGATGGAATGAGGCTGCAACAGTCTGGCTGGGTGTTGATACTCTGCCTTCACCCACTGACACTCAAGACACCAAGCCACAAAATCGGCAATACCTCACTGTAAACCTGCCCAATGATACAACTATCGAAGATCAGCATGCATCTTCGTGGCACCCGGATGAGATGAATAGGGTGTATGATGGGCCTCTGATAAAACTAAGGAATGAAGATCACCAGAATCTGGAACATAAATACGACCAAGATGTCGCAAAAGTCCATTAGGCTTGAGAGAGAAACCTACAAACCTTCCCTCAAGGACTCTCCCAAACTCAATCTCTGCCCTCACCTCCTGATAACAAGTATCAATAGGAAGTGACTCCAAAATATGGCTCCGCAAATCCACTCCAAGAGACAAAACTAAAATCTCATGTGTCCTCCTGCTCAAGGCATCCACAACAACATTCTCCTTACCTTAAATGTAGCAAACCTCGAAGTCATACTCATAGAGGAACTTCATCCAATGGCATTGCCGAGCATTCAAATTTGGCTGAGTGAAGATATACTACAAACTATGATGATCACTATGCAACTCAAATCCATGTCCCAAGAGGAAATGTCTCCAACACACAAGTGCATGGCCGATAGTTGCTAACTCCAAATCATGGGTGGGGTAGTTCAGCTCATGATCCTTGAGCTTACGGGACTCATATGCAATCACTCATCCCTCCTGCATAAGAAATACCCCCCACACCCTCCAACGAAGCATTGGTGACCACTAGAAAATCACCTGAAGGATCTGGTACTACCAGGATAGGTGCACTGGTCAACTGCTGCTTAAGAGCCTGAAAAGCTGACTCACACTAATCTGACCACACAAACTTCTTCCCTTTCCATTGAAGAGAAGTGATGGGATGTGTTACCTGAGAGAAATCTCTCACAAATTGGCAATAGTAACCTGCCAATCCCATGAAACTGCGAACCTCAGCCACATTTGTTGGTTCTGGCCAATCCATAATGGCCTGAATCTTAGAAGGATCTACTGAGATACCTTTTCCTGAGATGATGTGGCCCAAATATCTCACCTCAGTCTGGAAGAACTCATACTTGGCCAAATTGTGAAACAACTAATTATCTCACAAGCACTGCAATACTTGCCACAAATGGCCTTCATGCTCCTCCATAGTCCTTGAATAAATCAAGATATCATCAAGGAACACAAGAACAAACTGGTCAAGATAGGTGTGAAACACCCCATTCATCAAACTCATGAAAACTGATGGAGCATTGGTCAACCCGAAAGGGACAATTGTGAACTCATAATGCCCATAGTGTGTATGAAATACCGTTTGATGAATGTCTGCCTCATGAATGCAAAGATGATGGTATCCTGACTTCAAATCTATCTTGGAGAACACCTTGGCTCCCCTCATCTAATCAAACAAATCATCTATCTGAGTCAACGGGTATCGATTCTTCACCGTCACTTTGTTCAACTAGTGATAATCAATGCACAAGCGAGGATATCTGTCGTTCTTCTTCACGAAGATGATAGGTGCTCCCCAAGGGGATACACTAGGATGAATGAAACCCTTCTCTAATAACTCCTCTAATTGTAACTACAATTCACTCAACTCCTGAGTCATCATGCGATACAGTGCCCGAGAAATAGGCTACGAACCAGGAATGAGATCAATACGGAAGTCTATGCTGCGCTTAGGCGGCATACCTAGAATATCACTCAGAAAGACATCTGCAAACTTTTGAAGAATAGGAAGATCATCAAGAGATACCTCCTGAATCCCACCCTCAGCAAGATCACTAACTAAAATAGTGAACATCTCACAACCTTTTCACATGGCACGCTTCAGCTGCATAGCTGAAATCACATGGAGAGAAATGGGTCTCTAAACCCCAACTAACTCAACATGCTCTCCAACATTGTCAACACACTGAACCGACTTACGCAGACAATCTATATTGGCTAGGTGGGTCTCCAACCAAACCATGCTTAAAACAATCCCATAGGACCCCAAAGGCAACACACAGAGATCCACTGTGGTAGTGAAGGTACCCAAATCCAACACACAACCATGAACAAGGGAGTCTATAGCCACCCTGATTACCCTGGTCGGCATTATGTCGGGTGCTATGTCGAAGAATAGTGGCTATACCTCTAACTTTGCCTCTGGATCTACCCCTAGGAGGCATCCTAAAGGAAGCAAAGAACACATCAAAATAGATCATCAAAAGGATGACCTATACACCATACAAGGCATGAAAGCATAACAAGAAGGCTATAAAGAATATAACAAGCTCACACCACACACACCAAGCACATCAAAACATAGAAGGCTCAAATATGCCAGAGCTCCCAGTGTGTGAACATGGGCTCTAATACCAGATGTAACATCCCACTATGTAACCCTGAAGGGTATGAGCCAAAAGAGGACAAGATAATTTTCTTTTGACATAAGTAGACAACATACATAGATTCCATTGCCAATATGATAGATTGATAGCATTCATTTTAAACACCAAAGCAAATGTTCCTAATCCAATCTAATATAAAAATGAATCCATAAGCATAAAGTACAAGCGGATCTGATACCCACACCGAAATCTGTAAAGTAATTAAGGAACATCACATTTCTTCTCATTAAATACAATGATTACAACTTCTCTCTTAAGAGAGTTCAAATACATAACTGCATATACAATTACAATGATATATTCCAGAATATGATACAAGTACAATAACATAGTCCTGAATATGATATAAGGACTAAATGGGTACAATAACTGAATGAATCAATAGAGAGAGAGTTCATCTCCATTGGTGCTCCAAAACCTATTTGTTGATCTCCAATGGTGGTGGCAATGCCTCCCAACCATGTGGACTCATAAGAGACCACCCCACCATGCTCGAAGATAGTCACAAAGCCCAAACAGATGAACAACAACAAGGGGATACAAGATGGCCAACACTCACATCAGACACAGAGCAGACACGAAGAACAATTCATACAGGCAAAGTCATAACACCGGTGTACTCATCCAAGCCATATGTCAGGTACTACTCATGACTGCTAAGGTGCTAGATACTAGAGTGTAATTGAATATGGAGTGTCATCATGTGTGCTCGAAGGGATGGCACCACACGGGACCAAGTACCTCTCATATAGATGAGAAGACTTAATCGTGCCCAAATCCACGTCCCGTAGATGGATGACTTGACGCCTTATAGACAGATAGGACTTCTCGTTGCATCCTTAGCCTTTACAAGCACTTAAGGCCATGTACGAGGACTAATTATCTTATTAGTGTTTTTACCCCAATGTTTTACTTTTAATTATCACTTGTTACTATAACTCTACTACTAGTTCCCTTGGCAGTTGCTTATGGGCCCTAGGCCTATAGAGAGCCATTCCAAATGACCACTCTAATGCATAGACCTTGTTCATCTTGTTTGACTAAATGAGGCATCCAAAAAGACTAAAATCACTGAGTTTTAAATTTAAAATAATAAAGGTGAAAAATATGATCTACAAGACCCAAACTCTTGTGGACAGTCTAATCTATTGAAAACAGCCTTCTACCAGTTAGATTAGTTTATAATCACTGTCGAGACCCCCAATTTAATTACTCTTCACAAAAGAATGCATGGATATCATAAGAGAAGTATGGCAAATGGTGACGCAAGTCAACTCACAGCCTAAATTTTACATATTGTCAACCATGTTTAACATAACAAAAAAAATGTAAAAAGACTTACAAAAATGGTAATCTTAATTTTCCCTCCTACAGTAGTTCCCTCAGATCCTCGTGTTGTGTGACTGGTTTTCTATATGAGAAATTATGTGACTAAATCTCAATGCACAAACACCAATCGCTGCCCCTATGGTATTTTAGTGCCATAACATTCTTTAACTCAAAAGAAATCACAGTTTTCACAAGGTTGGTTATTTAGTAGAAAATAACTGTGACCAAAGCAAAACTACTATGTTTTCTCAAGAAGAGTTGTAATGAAAGTTTCAACAGAGAAGTCATTGTTTAACAAGAGAGTTCCATGAGACTTAGATCTCTTCAATCTTTATTATTGCATCCCATTTTTCTAGTATGGCTAGCCTCATTATATCTTTAACAGATTGAACCCCCTTAGTTTTTCTTTCAAAAGAAAATTATAAATCAGAAACACATGGTCTTTCTTTGGAAACCCCTCTTTTTATTCAAAATTCATAAAACAGAAAACACGTGATCTTTCTTTAAAACCCCTTTATCTAACATACTAAGGAAAAAGCTCTGCAATTTTTTTAAAAACAAGAATAATTTTAAGGAAAGATGCAATGTGAATATCTTACATTGATTTAAATTTTTGGCTTGTTTTCCCATGCAGCCATGAGCTTTTCAGTTTTCTGTGCTAATGAAATTGCAGCTAACATGGTTTGAGCTCATAGAAAGGCATTAATGGAGTTTTAGTATTTTTGTGCTTCATGAAATACAACAAGCAATTCTAGTTTTTGTGCTAGTAAAATAAAGGATCTGAGGTAAATACCTCTCAACTAGTCATACCCCACTTCTTGCAAATCGATATACTTGCCTGGGTTATTCGCTTTTCTTCTATGCTTTCTACCTACCTGCCTTTTCTTCTCCTGGCTCCCATTCTCTCTATCTTTTCTTTCTCTAATTTTTTTTATTTTTTGCCTCCCTCTTCTCTCCTCTCATGATCCGATATTTTTATCTGACCCTTATCCTCTCTTGTCCTAACCTTTTGTTGACTACCTTTTTCTGCCTACATACGTTGCTCAGAAGATACTTTTTTTTCTTTTTGCATTTAACATACTCACCAACTTCTCTTATTCGCCCACGTCCTCTTTCAACTACCCTCAAGATATTTTCCTTCATGTTTAGTCTTTCTACCTCCGTGGTGACTAGAGTAAGGATCGGATATCTTTTTTTTTGGTCATTAAATACTCACCCACTCTCCATGCCAACGCAGCAAAAAGGAGGGTTCGTTACAACCGACGATGAGTGCAGTTGTTATTGTATAAGATGAGATCAAAGGTGGTGGCGCCCCACCAAGAAACCTCAGAGGACAACACTAAACTAGGTTTAAATTAATGAATTCTTTTTTTAATAGCAAATAACAATAAAATGCATAAGATAACATAATAATCTAAACCTAGGTCCTCTAAGTGTCCTCGACTGTGCTACTCACAAATCAAGATTACAAGAAACAAAGGTTACATAAAGAGATACAAACAAAGATATATCCTAATTTACAAATACATGATAAGAAATCTTTTCAAACAGGAACAAGACATCTCTCATGCATTTACAAACAATTATAGTAAGAACCATAAGGTCGTCCTTAGCATAGTGGAATAAAATATATATATTCTTTGCTCCAGTAATCTACGCAGTTAATAGACCTGTATCTGTGCATCTAAAAGTGAACATTAGTTCCACAAAGATTATCAATAAACATAAAAGAGAACTATATACTAGCCTAAGGCCATAAGGGACCGACCTAATGTCTTGGGGGCTCATCCATGATGACCTTGCCTACGTACACGTAGCGCAGAGACATCATAGTTTAGGGACTCAGACATACAACCACAAGATGAAATCATACAATTCCAAACTTCTAAGATGTTATTCACATGAAATTAACCTCTTCACAAACTCACAATAAAATATTAAGGTTTACCTTTTTCACAACATTATCATAAAATTTCAAGATCATAAATAGTCTTCTCAAACTAGAGTATAAACCACTACTATGCTTATCTATTCATGCAAGCAAAAATGATAATGATATCTTCTTTTCATTCTAATAATACAAGCATGACTCATTGATAGTTTCAAACACAGTACCATAATGAACTTAACAAGAGAAACACATTACTAAAACATATCTAATAGATTCAATTTTCTATCTATAACAATAATCTAAATGATAAACTCTTTAATTTATTAAGGACTAAAGAGAAAATAAATATCTGTCATTCAATCCCCAAGCTCACATATTTTAAAACAAGATACTTAGTATAAATTAATAAATTGAACAACTTTAAGTAATAACTATACACTAATCTTCATACTTAAACAATTGTTAATGTACTTACACGATATTAATAAATTGATCACAACTACACTTCGTGTTATATTCCTCTACCTAACATCCTTACTTATATTATAAATTAATACTTAATTTATCTCTAATTTCTATTCTAATATAAGAATTATTTGCATATTTAAAACAAGCATAATAACACAAATTAATGAATTAAGTTTAAGAAACTTTCCATCTCAATAAACAATCCTATTTTATCCCATACTAATATTAAATTTTAAAAAATATAAATTTATACTAAAACAAGAATAATGATATTATCAATACATCATTTCATCAAAAGAGAAGTGTAACTTTTATTAACCATAAAACATGATAAATTCCTATAACAATTCTCTATCTCCAATAGATATAATACCTACTTCTATTAGCGATAAAAGCACAAAGCTATTTTCAGCATTAAAATAAGTATTAATATAATGGAAACATTATGTTAAAATAAATTTAATTTATTTCTATTTGCTGCTGGAATAATTGAAATAGAAATGAATACATACTAAATAATTTAATAAGGAGTGAGGAGTGTTTTAGAAACTAGTAAGAGAAAGGTGAAAATATACTATTGCCCTTCAACGTAAATAGAAACAAACAAGATTTTATTTAAATTGTATGCAAAAGAACATGGATGCAATAATTCTTTTATATATATATATATTAGGATTATCATCAAATTAAACTAAATTAATTGAGTTTTCAATCAGGCTAACATTATTATTTTATCAACAAGTTTTAAACTAAATACACCTACAGAAAGTATTTTACAAAATCAAGCCCCACTCGGGAATTCAACTGAGTACTGACCAATGGAAATAACACAACATATAAAACTAAAAGATTCCTTTTGCATCATGCATGAGGTTGACGGTTTAAAGAAGATTACTAGTTGAGATAAAAATAGAAAGAAATCTTTATAGATTTAATCCACTAATGAAGTGAAATATAATATTCTTAGTCCTGGATAGACTTAAGCTCAGATTTATTTCCAAGAAGAAAGATATAAGAAATGCTTCAAAGGTCTCAGAAACTTCTACAATTTTCTTTGCTAGATGCAAGTCGATGGAGCTATGGTGGCGGGTCAGGGACGTTCACCAAAGCATAAGGTATATTTTTTTGTCAGATAAAATAGATAGGTTTGCTCTGGTAGAGGCAAATATCAACCGCCGTACCAAAAAAATTGTTTCAGAAGCTTTCAAGTAATGTAAACAACATGTGTTTAAGCTATTATTCCAAGCGGTCTCGCATCATCATTAGAAATACTCAGTGGTTAAATGTCAGCATAGACAAAGTGCACGAACCTCCAGCAGGATGTGCTCACACAATGATCACAGAATATGCACAAAATGGATTTATTAAACAGGCTTCAAAACCTTCTAACGCAAATACCATTGACAGGAGTAAATTCTAATATTTTATATATATCAGATATTGTAGTCGCACAGGAACTATGAGAGGGCCTTAAAAAAAAAATGAAGGGGAATACAACTTCCATCTCGGCCAACATTCGATAAAACAAATTGAAGGATTTGTTTGGGATCGCTAAATCAATTATAGTGCAAATAAGTGATGTATTCAACTCTAAATAATATATATCAAGTAAATCAGTGTGCCAAAGAATCATCAATGATAAATGCCCACTCAAAACGAAATGGCCAACACTAAGCATCAATTATGTAAGAAGTAAAATATTACTACCAGATGTAAGTTCTTGATATTTTGTTATTTTGGTATGAAGTTACTGTCAACCGTTGGAAGTCTTCATTCAGGCCAGCACAATGAGGGATGTTTATAAACTTTTGTCCTATAAGGTTTTCTGTGGCAATCTTACACATTTCAGGGCAAAACGGGAGCTATAATACACAGTATGAATATACATCGATCTTAATGGAAAGAGGATTTCATTCCGATGGATTAGTTGGCAAAGCTCTAACAGACATACAAAGAAAATGTGGAACAGAGGCAAAGCACACGAATTGTTTTGACTGAAAGCCCTCAAAGAAATACAATGATCGCATGATACACACAAAATGGATTTGTTGAAAAGATTATGGTAACTTTAAACAAGCCCACATGGGACCAAGTACTCTCATACAAACGAGGAGACTCAATCGTGCCCGAATCCACGTCCCACAGACGGATGACTCGACGCCCCATAGAGGGATAAGCCTTCTCGTTACATCCTTATTTGACTAAATGAGGCATCCAAAAAGACTAAAATCACTGAGTTTTAAATTTAACATAATAAAGGTGAAAAATATGATCTACAAGACCCAAACTCTTGTGGACAGTGTAATTTGTTGAAAACGGCCTTTTGCCAGTTAGATCAGTTTATAATCACTCCCGAGACCCCCAATTTAATTACTCTTCACAAAAGAATGCATGGATATCATAAGAGAAGTACGGCAAATGGTAACGCAAGTCAATTCACAGCCTAAATTTTACATATTGTCAGCCATGTTTAACATAAAAAAAATGTAAAAAGACTTACAAAAATGGTAATCTTAATTTTCCCTCCTACAGTAGTTCCCTCAGATCCTTGTGTTGCGTGACTCGTTTTCTATATGAGAAATTATGTTGCTGCCCCTACGGTATTTTAGTGCCTTAACATTATTTAACTCAAAAGAAATCACAGTTTTCACAAGGCTGGCTGTTTAGTAGAAAATAACTGTGTGACCAAAGCAAAACTACTTTGTTTTCTCAAGAAGAGTTGTAATGAAAGTTTCAACAGAGAAGTCATTGTTTAACAAGAGAGTTCCATGAGACTTAGATCTCTTCAATCTTTATTATTGCATCCCATTTTTCCAGTATGGCTGCCCTCATTATATCTCTAACAGATCGAACCCCCTTAGTTTTTCTTTCAAAAGAAAATTATAAATCAAAAACACATTGTCTTTATTTGGAAACCCCTCTTTTTTATTCAAAATTCATAAAACAGAAAACACCTGATCTTTCTTTAAAACCCCTTTATCTAACGCACTAAGGAAAAAGCTCTGTAGTTTTTAAAAAAAAAACAAGAATAATTTCAAGGAAAGGCGCAACGTGAATATCTTGCATTGATATAAATTTTTGGCTTATTTTCCCATGCAACCATGAGGTTTTCAGTTTTCTGTGCTAATGAAATTGCAGCTAACATGGTTTGAGTTCATAGAAAGGCATCAATGGAGTTTTAGTATTTCTGCGCTTCATGAAATACAACAAACAATTCTAGTTTTTGTGCTGGAAAAACAAGGATCTGAGGTAAATACCTCTCAACTAGTCACACCCCACTTCTTGCAAATCGATATGCTTGCCTGGGTTATTCACTTTTCTCCTATGCTTTCTCCCTGCCTGCGTTTTCTTCCTCTGGCTCCCGTTGTCTCTGTCTTTTTTTTCTCGGAGTTTTTTTTTTTGTTTTTTCCTTTCTCTTCTCTCCTCTCGCAATCCGATTTTTTTATCTGACCCTTATCCTCTCTTCTCCTGACCTTTCATTGACTGCCTTTTTCTGCCTACATACGTTGCTCAGAAGATACTTTTTTTCTTTTTGCATTTAACATACTCACCAACTTCTCTTATTCGCCCGCGTCCTCTTCCAACTGCCCTCAAGTTATTTTCCTTCCTGTTAGTCTTTCTACCTCCGTATTGACTAGAGTAAGGATCGGATATCTTGTTTTTTTTGGTCATTAAATACTCACCCGCTCTCCACGCTAACGCAACCAAAGGGAGGGTTCGTTACAACCGACGATGAGTGGAGTCGTTATTGTATAAGATGAGATTTAATCCACTAATGAAGTGAAATATAATATTCTTAGTGCTGGATAGAGTTAAGCTCAGATTTATTTCCAAGAAGAAAGATATAAGAAATGCTTCAAAGGTCTCAGAAACTTCTACAATTTTCTTTGCTAGATGCAAGTCGATGGAGCTATGGTGGCGGGTCAGGGACGTTCACCAAAGCATAAGGTATATTTTTTTGTCAGATAAAATAGATAGGTTTGCTCTGGTAGAGGCAAATATCAACCGCCGTACCAAAAAATTTGTTTCAGAAGCTTTCAAGTAATGTAAAGAACAGGTGTTTAAGCTATTATTCCGAGCGGTCTCGCATCATCATTAGAAATACTCAGTGGTTAAATGTCAGCATAGACAAAGTGCATGAGCCTCCAGCAGGATGTGCTCACACAATGATCACAGAATATGCACAAAATGGATTTATTAAACAGGCTTCAAACCCTTCTAACGCAAATACTATTGGCAGGAGTAAATTCTAATATTTAATATATATCAGATATTGTAGTCGCACAGGAACTATGAGAAGGCCTTAAAAAAAAAATGGTGGTGGAATACAACTTCCATCTCGGCCAACACTCTCTCGATAAAACAAATTGAAGGATTTGTTTGGGATCGCTAAATCAATTATGGTGCAAATAAGTGATGTATTCAACTATAAATAATATATATCATGTAAATCAGTGTGCCAAAGAATCATCAATGATAAATGCCCACTCAAAACGAAATGGCCAACACTAAGCATCAATTATGTAAGAAGTAAAATATTACTACCAGATTTAAGTTCTTGATATTTTGTTATTTTGGTATGAAGTTACTGTCAACCATTGGAAGTCTTCATTCAGGCCAGCACAATGATGGTCGTTTATAAACTTTTGTCCTATAAGGTTTTCTGTGGCAATCTTACACATTTCAGGCCAAAATGGGAGTTATAATACACAGTATGAATATACATCGATCTTAATGGAAAGAGGATTTCATTCCAATGGATTAGTTGGCAAAGCTCTAACAGACATACAAAGAAAATGTGGAATAGAGGCATAGCACACGAATTGTTTTGACTGAAAGCCCTCAAAGAAATACAATGATCGCATGATACACACAAAATGGAGTTGTTGAAAAAATTTATGGTAACTTTAAACAAGAAAAATTACGGTTCTTAATGATGGCACCTCCTACTATGATAAGATTATACGCCAATTTTAAACAAATTTGATGTAAAAGACCAAACCCCAAATATACCACGACATCAACCCAATAAGACAGTAAATTCAATATTTATGCATCAAACAACACAGTGAAATCAAATCATATGTAAAGAAATGAGATCTCAGATTACTCACATTTTCTTTTTCTTTAACTTGAAAATTGTAATACCTATTCACTTATCTTTGATATCCCTTCTATGAGACTGGACCCTTTTTGGCTTCACCTTCCTCTCCCCAAAAATAACCGCCATAAACCAGATATAATGAAGGGACATCTCTCCAAGCATAATGAGAGAGAGACGGAATAAATTCCCATCCGGTAATGATGTAGAAGCCATGCCATCTGTGCCATGAAAGTACTAACAGAAGCTCATGTTCCATCTTCATCTTCAGGTTCCTTAGCCAGATTATCTGCTCAACCAAAGTGAAAATGGAGGGGCACTACACTACACTACCATTGTCGAAAATTGATCTGATATAAAAACATTCAAACAACAGAAAATGTAATAATAGATTAAGTTAGAATTGCGTAGAAGAATGTCTACAGGACGAATGATAGACGTAAAACCCTAGATTAGAAACTCTGAAATTATTATGTCTGTTTTGAGTCGACCGTAGGAGAGAGAGCCCGAATACCACAGTGATACTTCAAGCTGTTGAAAATAAGATTAAATTGTTGTGTCTATGATACTTCAAGCTCTTGTCCTATTTTACAAGGCCACAGGCCGTCCACAAGGCAAATTTGAGTGCCTTTCTTTGCAGGGTTGGAACAACACACCTAGCCACGCCTTGGAAAGGCTTCAATCGCCTCAGCCAATGCCTTCAATCACTGCCTTCACGTCATCAAATGTAGGTTCAAATCAAGAATTTGAGATGAATAATGGTGGCAGCTAGCTCAGAAATAAACAGATCTACCCCTCGATTCATAGTGAAGACTGCGACTTCCTTCAAGGAAGACTGCAATCTTTGAATACCAACGACCAAGAGTGGAGACATCAAGAAGCAGGCATTAAAAGAAAGCTAATGAAAATAACACAAATATTGGGAAAGATTGGGAGATAAAAGGTGGAGAGGGCAAGAAGAAGTTGAATTGAGGAGCTAAAGAGAATGAAACTGCCGCCACTTGTTCTTCATTACCTAATTTTATTTATTTATTTTTATTTATTTTGGAAAATCAAAAAATTGAAGGACTACCAAAATTTTGTACTACCAGATTTTTGCCAGTTACAAGATGTGTGCACATATAGAATGGCCTATCGGCCAAATTAAAAAAAAAATAAAAAACAATTCTTTCAATTCCAGCCATGGATGCATGATGTGTAGCCATGGTTTCAAGGACTTCCAAATTTATAAACATTTAGTCATTTGATTTAATGCTTAAATGGTTAAATATTTAATAGTAATTTTACACTTCATCCATATTAAAAAGTGGTAAATATTTATTTTATTTTAATTGGCTAAAATTAACTTTTGATTGTTAAACTAGATAATGTCTAAGAATAGCCAACTATACTTCCTTCAAGTTCTTAGAACAAACATACTAATTAAACTCCTTGTATTTTGATTGCTAAACAAATACTAATTCCTTTTTGAATAATAAACCTAGTTAAAGCCAAGGAGCCACAAAAAAGGGCAAAAGCATGGATACTAGTAATAGAGAGTTCACCAATTCTATAATAGAGCTTATCCTCAAGATACCCACAACAAGGATGGCTAATGAGGCTTTGACCTTGAAGCAACGAAGCAACCAACCACAAAATACTAGAACAACACTATTTGAAAATGTATAACTATATATATCGCGAGCTAGACATCACCTACCCCCATAATATTTTATGTTCCCTTATAACTGACAAAGCACTAGACTTTGCATCAAGCATTTTGACCACCACAACTATCACAATGCTTATTCAAAACAAACTTAAAACTGAAAACTACTATCACAAGTACAACTTATTCCTTTAGAATTGAAATTAAACTATTATATACAAACTAAATTCATGGGAACATGTCCATTCACTAGGATTGAAAAATAACTTCCTTGCATAATGATCCCACTCCATGTAATCAATTTTAAAATGATGAGAGACCAGATAAATTGTATAAATAAATATAGAAAGAACTTTTACCTCTTTTTCATGTTATTCTTCATGCTTGTGATTCAAGGAAATGCCAAAAATTTGTCTTAAAGGTAATGGTGCTACCCATGATAGTCCTAAATCTCATTAGGATCCCTTCCAAAATAAAGAATGTTGTATGATTGTTGCTTGAATACAATTCTTCATTGCTACAAATGACCTCCAAAATGGTACAATAGGAATGTTTTGAGTGCATTTGATGGTCTCTTCCAAGAAGGAGAGAATATTTATTGTTGAAAATAGTGAACACATCCATTCTCTCTTCAAAATCCACACATACCTTATTTGTACTCCCTTCATTATTATCTAAAATAGGCTTTGAAAAGAATCCATGAGCATGCTCTATAGTGTAATATCCTTCATCAAGAAGATGATATCTTGATGGATAATTTAAAATAAATATTTAGTGTTCTCTTCTTTCTGCTCAATCTTTTTTATGCTTGGATGCACATCATCTTCTACAAAATGTTGATTCTCACCAAACAAATTAATACCATCACTTTTTGTAGGTTCTATAATAATTTCATACAAAACTTCTTCCTTTGAATGAGACATGAAGTTTCCATCATTATTTGAGCACTTTTCAAATTATAGAATAGTTAGGAAATCATAATCATTAGAATATTCTTCAGCCTCTTCTTCATTTGATTCCATCTTTGAATGGTCTTATCTTTCTCATAACAAGCATGAAAAAATCCTTATAATGAACTAAAAATCTAGAGGGTTCAATTATGTGCATGATGCTCATGCTTTGCCAAAAAGGCTGGATAAACAATGACATCTTCTTTCATTTTATGGTGATCTCTAAAACTTGAGTTTTGATGACATTATCCTTTGATATCAAATTGACATAAAATTTGAGTTGGTACTTCTATTGACTACAATTTTGTCTTAGAAACCATAGGAGCATGAGAAGCACAATTTTAAAAGTACTTGAGCATTTTTTGTGATGAGGAAGGGGCTTTCTTATAGGCTAATTATATGCATATTGTTATTCTTGAGAACTCTAAGGAATTTAATTTAAATTGATTTGGTATATGCATTCTCCTTTTATCTCATTGAGCTCATGAGAAAAAAGTTCTATAAGATTTTCCATTTCAACTGTTTCTTTAGTATCCATGAAATCAGCAAGGTGGTGGGTGGAGAGTTGCAAATTTGCATTTTATCATATGGGATATCTTGGAAAGGGGTGCTCTCTTTATAAATAACCAATTTTACCAATAAAGGAGGTAGTAAGAAATAATATCATATGACTATATCAAAGTTTCACCTCCTACAACTTGTATCATGATAGTAATTTCAAAATTTAAGGCTCTCAAAAAATATAGAAATGCAAAACCTAGAGGTGGTAGGACATTGACTAGAAGCCTTTTCTGTGCCTTGTTAAATCATGAATTGAAATTGTGGATGCATTTTTAAGATACCTCTTGATTGTGATGAGACTTTGAACAAGTGAGCTAGTAATTGGCTTCTCTTAGAAGTGATTGAAGAGGAGTTCACCATGCATTTGAATTAGGTTGTAAAGTTCTAAAATACTCACATGCTTTGCCTTTAAGAGATATAGTGAATAATAAGATAGCAACATTCTAAGTAGTAATATTATGAATATTGCACGAATTTACACTATCTTGGATATGATCTATAGGACTAACGAAGCCATCTCCATAGAATGTAGGCAATGCCTTCAATGCAGATTTAGGAATCTAACACCTTTGTTATTACATTGCAATGGACCACTTGAATACCATGCCACAAATGATAGATTCATTGCTAGATTATTTAGACGTACATAGATATTGTGAGTTTCCATAGTCTACAAGAACAAAGATTTTGAATCTTTTGACCAATGAAGTCACTAACAGAGTCACCAGGTGGAAGATGTATGCTCCTATGAGCTAATATTTTTCTGATTTACTACCAAATCATAAAATGTAGAACAAAGATTCAATAAGACATAGACCAAATCCTTTCTCTTAGGTCCCACTAGGCATGCAAAAACAAATTGGCAAAAAGAAGGAAAAAATACATTAACTAAAATAGCAGAAAATATTACAACAGGACTTCCAAACAGCAACAACTATTAGTAAAGCCCAAACCAACCACAATCCAACCACCTCCAAGAACCAACAAAGCACAAGACACTAAGAAAATATAGGAAAAATTGTTAATGTTCAAGTTTGCACTCACATACAAACCTGCATCAACATGGAAAATCTAGCAAATGTGGGACACAACCTATGAGATAACCTTTGAGATTTTAGAAATTGATTCTTTGTAGTATCTTCAATGAATTGACTTCACACTTTACAAGAAAAAGGAAGAAGTCCAAATTAAAAATAAAATCATCTAAAATGTAAAACACTAACTAAAACTCTCCTATCTACATATGACTGGTTTGCACAAGATTCCATAATTGTGAAACAAAATAAACACAAGTGTAATAATGAAATGAAAAACTTGAATAGTCATTAACTTGCAAGAGGTGAGGCAATTTCAAAGATACAAATCAAGGGCCACACTTCATTTAATGTCTTTTTTCCCTTTTAAATGTTTTAAATGAAATCGGCTTTTATAAAAATTCACATGCCCCACTTCATTTAATGCCTCCTTATGTTTTAAATGTTTGAAATGAAATCACCTTTTATTAATCTTTTAATTTCTTGTTTTATAAACTAAAATTTATTTCATGCTAGGCCCACATTTCCATGTCATCTCACTACGACTAATAGCACATCTTTTGAAACAAGTTAGAGTTGACAACATCTTGATAGAGCACCATTGGGTAGATTTGTTGTTGAAGTGGAAAAGGCAACCAATGGTGCACTTGTTAGGACTGACTACTTTGGCAAATTGTTCCTGCTTATTCCATCCATTGATGAAGATTCTGATTAGATAGTTCTAGATGGTTGTTTCATGCCATGCCATTACCTTTATACAATCTTTTCTTATAGCTACATTTGAAGTGAAGTTATTGCACTAGATTTAAAAAACATCATTGCATCATTTTGGGATGATTGCACTAGGTTCATATGTTTCAAATCATTTTAGGGTCTCATTGCATTGCATAGACCTTCTTTCACTCTACTTAAATATCATTCACTTCAATGGTCAAATAGTCAATAGCAATTTTACACCTCATTCACAACAAAAACGGTAAATATTTGTCCTATTTTTATTAGTCAAAATTAACTGTTGACTGTTGAAGTGGATGATATTTAAGAATGGCCATCTTCATTATGTCTTTTTGGCACTGCATTGGAAATTTTAAAGTGACGTAATGTTTGGAAGTGGCTTGATACCTATTTAGAGCTATGTTAGAATTCTGGAGGATTTACATGCCATGTCTCATGGCTTGTGCATAAGTTTAGAATATTATGCTCCATTTATTGTTGTGCTAGAGTTTATAGTGGCTATGGACTAACTTCATATGCTTGCACATCTCTTGCTATGGCTACACACCTTGACGGTCAATAGTTGTTCATCAACTCTTTGTAGCTACACAATTATATGGTGTTATTTGCATGAACACTTTGCCTAAAACATCACTAAGACCATTGTAATTTCAAGGTGCCTTCTTAATTAATGAGCTCTCTCTAATAGTTATGCAATATCTTATGGAAGGCATCTTTCTCAATCAATAGTGTTATGATGATTATTTAATGATCTTGTGTCTATGTATAATGGTTGAGTGCCTTGTTCTTATGAGCTATACAAAGAAATAGATAATTTCTTATACCTTGTGGACCACTACTCCCTTAACCATTGTAGCTTCTTTCTTAAAAATTGGAGTGCAAAAATCACACTAGGTTTACCACTTAGCCCAGTACCCTAAGAAAAAATTATCTTTTTTGGCCAAGCAAAAGGATTATTTTGTAAAATATTCCATGTTAATGTATTGAATAATGCCATGGTCCCATGCAATTGCATGACTGGATTTTTTTGCTTAAATTTAAGTAGCACAGCGGTCCCATGCAAATTTTAAATTATGTATAAAGGACAATTTAAAATCTTTCCCTATTAAAATGGAGCAACTACATTTTAGGCATTGAAAATATACTCTGAAAAAGGTGGGGGCTGAAATTATGCAACAATTGCATAATGAAAAATATGCATTGCATATATTTCCTTCCTTTTTTTTTTGCAGTTTCCTCCAAATCTTATCTCCTAAATTTTCTATATTAATAAATAGTTCTTTGATATTTTTAAAATTTATATAGTAAAAAAACTATAATTTAAGATAATTGCTAAAAATAATAATAAAAATGCATGGGATCACTATCTCCACAAAAAATTCCTTAAAAAATGAGTAGTGGCTACTAGCCAAAATAAGCTAGGTAGTTGCATGGAATCTGGCCCTATGTATCCCTTGCATTTGGGTGGCATTAAGAGTTATACCAGATAACATAAATTTATTAGCAAAATTCCAAATTTATTAAAGTTTCATGTTATATTGGTAGATTTAATTTTAGGGATTATTTTAAGATTTTTCAGGGAGTATAGTTATTCTTCATGTACCACTTCGAGCCCCATGTCTTACAACTCTACAAGCTATTTACTCTTGCTAACACATACATTAACCAAACCCCTTGTTAAAATCCATTCTCGCTTTGTTTCCACTAGCCCACATGGCATTACAATTCCATGTGGCTTTCTTTATTTTCCTCTAAATCCTTTGCAGAACCTTGACCCCTACTCATTGTTGGACCCTAAGGTTATAGGACTTGTGGCTCATTGAAGTCCACTAGACCTAATCAGTATGTCCAAATCATAACCACCAATTGTTAGTCTTGACCAATAACCATTAGGTCTAACTTCTAGTGGTTTGCACCTTTCGCTAGCTAAAGATGGCTCTTTAGTAAAGAAATCTAACAGTTTTAGACTCTTAGAGTATACTGCATTAGTATGAAGTATATTTTGTTAAGTGACGTCATTGTTGACGTCAACACATGACCACTCTTTACCTAGCCTCCTCACCATTAGCTCCTAAGTTTTGCACTTAGACATTAGATGCCTTGTTCTTGAGCATACAACCTTTGTTTTAGCACGTATTTGTATTTTGGCTATTTTTCCATGATGACTTTTTAAAGATATTTTGTTATGTTGTTCGTCTGGTTTTCTTTGTTGTAAGTGTCTCTGTTATATTTTTCTGTTAAATTTCTCTTAGAGTGTATTTAAAAGGAACAGGGACTATTTTCAGAATCTTCATAAATGACACAGTTTTTCTCTTCTGTGCAGAATAAACAAGAGCAATTGGGTTCCAAATCGCAGAGCAAATTACCGTTTCTACCGAGAATTCATTCTGGACATTTTCATATATGCCTCGGTCTCTGCAGTCAAACTGTTCTTTTGAAAACTTTAGAGGAGAACAGTCTACTTCGTTTTCCTTTCAAACTCTCGGTCATTTCACATTTGGGCTGTTGTTTGTTGCTTTATTAAGTTTTCTTTTGATATCTGGAGTATACCTATTAAAATGTTTGTTTTATTTCGAGACTGTTCGCATGGAGTATTTCGATCGTGTAAGGGTGAAGCACCTCTTTGTACCGTGGACCGCAGGCATGTTGTTAAGGCTGGGGCTTCCTTCTAGGATAGTGGTAAGAAGATGATATTTCAGGTTACAAGCTACTCCATATACTATCATTGATGGTATTTTGTATAGAAAAGATTTTAATGGTGTATTTCTGAGATGTATTGAACCACATCAAGTTGATAGATTGTTAGAAGAGTTTCACGGTGGACCTTCGGGAGGTCACTTTGTAGCAAGGACAACTACCTTGAAGATTATGCAGGCTAGTTATTACTGGTTAGACCTATTTAAGGATGCATTTTCTTAGGTAAGAGGGTGTGTAAAATGCTCATTATTTGCAGGTAAGCAAAGGCTTGCAGCCTTACCTCTGCACCCTATCAAAGTTGAACAACCATTTGCAAAGTGGGGTCTTGACTTCATTGGACCAATAAACCCAGCTTCAAGTGTAGGCCACAAGTTGATCTTGACTGCTAGAGACTATTTCACCAAGTGGACTGAGGCTATTGCTTTAAAAAAAGCAAATGAATCCACTATTTTAAATTTCTATCAGGATTTGGTATCAAGATTTGGTACACCAGATTCAATTATCTCTGACAATGGTTTGGCTTTTATTGGTTTAAAGATTTCAGCTTGGTCTGTCAAAAATAACATCATTTTGAATTCATCTTCTAACTATTACCCCCAGGGTAACGAGCAGGCAGAGTCTACCAATAAAAACCTGATAAGGATTATCAAAAAGAGTGTTGAAGACAACCAGAGGACATGGCATGAGAAGTTGAAGTTAGCTCTCTGGGCTGACCGAATTACTCCCAAGAGGGCTACTGGTTGTTCTCCATATGTACTTACTTATGGCAAAGAGGCTAAACTGCCTATTTCAGTAGAATTACCAAGTTTGGTTTTTATCAAAGAACTTGAGTTGCTAGAGGAACAACCTTTAGTAGTAAGGCTAGCTCAGCTTATGGATTTAGAGGAGAACAGAAAATAAGTTTTTAGGAAGCTTGAAATCCATCAAGCCCAAATGAAGAGTTCCTTTGATAAGAGGGCAAGACCATTAAGCTTTATCATTGGTGATTTGGTTTTTAAATAGAATGAATTGAGAAGTAGACTTAGAAAGCAGTCCAAGTTCGATGCAATTTCGGATGGGCCTTATGTAATCACAGAGTGCAAACAAAACAATGCATTTCAACTGTCCAAGTTAAGTAGAGAGGTGCTGTCTATCCCAGTTAATGGGATCCACCTCAAACATTGACTCCGAGGATAAGTACTACCTTTGTATCATAGTAGAGTAGTGTTGCAGTTAATAATGCTTCATGCACATTTGCTTTCAGTAGTTTTGTTTGCTTAAGTGTTGCTGCACAAATGTTTTGGCCACCAGGGCTTGTTAGTTTGTTTTTTAATTTGGTTTGTTTTGTTTTCTGTTGCTATTTGGACTGGTTGGAGAGCTGAATTTTAGTGTTTTCTATGTTTGAGAAGAGCAGAGTATGACTCAATACCCAATGGATATTCAAGGCAACTGATCTAATGCTTAGCAGACAAGTATATAGCAGAAGTCGCAAAAAATGTTACCATTTTTCACTTATAGCTCAAACTGGTGAAGTTGGTAGAATAATTTTATTTTTTAGAGTGAAGGTTAGCATTTCCTACTAAGAGTTATTTGGATAGTTAGATAATTCAGTGATATTGTAGTTCAATTGTTTAACAGAAGGAAAAGATTGTAGATCATTATTCATTTGTAGAAAGAGATTAATTGTTTCATTTCACTACCGTGTTTATTTTTTTTACAAATGAAGTACATAAAATAAATAAACATTGCATTGAATGAAAAGAGGATAGATCAAATGTCCCACACAAGCCATGGGAATAGATGAACAAATACAAATATACCTGAAAGATACTATGCATCTAAAGATAGAGGAGAGAAAGTCATAGCCACCTTTGCCTTTAGTGTCTTTAGTCTTCAAGGTTGCCTTCTGTCCCTGCTCCTGTTCTTCGATAAGAACCTGTAAAAATTTGGAAAAGGTCCTGTTAGAGCTCCGGTTATAAGATCTCAATGTGTCTATTAGAAGAGACATAATATCTTTCCTACTCCTGTTCTTTGATAAGAACCTGTAAAAATTTGGAAAAGGTCCTGTTAGAGCTCCGGTTATAAGATCTCAATGTGTCTATTAGAAGAGACATAATATCTTTCCTATAATGCACTGATCAGATAAACATCATTCACATGCAAGAAGAACTAAAAGAGGAAACATATATGGAACTTCATTATTTTTATCTAATCTGTTCATTTCATGTGCAGGTATAGGATAAGTCATGTAGCTGATTGAAGACATATCAACATGTAGTGTCAAGTGGGCTCCCACAAGGGTTGAGCTTAGCATGCTACCCTTAATCTCAAAAGGGATGGATTGAATAGTAAAGAACATTATTCACATTGCCTAAATTAGATAACTGAACTGAGGGAATATCAAATCAATCAGATGCATTGATTTCTAGAACATGACATACTCATGATTACAGTTCAAGAAATGAAATGAAACCATAAAGATGAAGTGAACTCATGTCGGACAACATTCAATGCATAAGAAAAGCTGTCATTATTGCTTCAATTGCTGTTGAGGAAGTTGAATTCACAAGTATTTTTATCTATGTATCTTTCATGGTATTGGTATGCAACAAAGGCATTAAGAACATCAAGTACATTTCCAACATCTGTATGCCAAATAGTTGCCAATGGATAACATCTTTCAGAGATTTATGATTGCTTTAGCCATATCATAGCATCATAAATAAATATCACATATATGCATGATGGAACAAACTGAAGAGTGCACAAGAACAACCATAATGATATAACTACAAGATTTACATAGTACATATTTCCTTTGACCATCAAAATGGAAGTTGCAGATTGTTTTCAGGAAAATTTCATCATAGTAAGAGTTCTTTCAATATGTTACAATGAAATAAAATGTAGAGTAGATTATATATTACAGATAAATCTTGTTACAGAATGAAGTTCCAACTCTATGGGCATCAAGATATGATTTGTAGATTTGAATGCTACAGAAAAGGACAGTCAAGTTGATGTACTCATCATGTATACATTTGCCAGGCTATAGTAAGGTAAACAAATGCAACATCACATCAAGTCATATGCCATGTTACAGAGTAGCCATGTTAAATAATATATAGGAGAAGTTGTAGGTAGGACAACTAAAGAATGATAAGTTACAGTGGTCATTACCCAAGTTGCTGTCACAAAGAAAGTAGTTCACATGTCATGTGCCAAGTCTTGAGTGATAAAAGCTTCAACTTGATTTCACAACATATAATGTTTCAGTCATCTATACAGATCACATGAAGAGACATACAGAAGCATATTGCTTCAGACCAAGTGATTCAAGAAAGGAAACATCATCATTGAACATAATATGCATGTAAGCATATGCAGTGAAGTAGAGTGACAGTAGTGACAAGTGGAACAACAAAATATGGAACAACATATGTCTTTATCTAATACACTTCATTACGATACAGTGAATAATGACAAAGGAGTCCACATCAAGAAACACAATGACCATTTTTTTCCTTCAAGGAGTTTTATATCGGCCACTAAATTAAGTGTAGTCATGAATATAAGTGCAGAGTAAGAGATAAAAGCTTTCGAGCTTATTCTAGTACAAAGAAATGCTAATGAATAGCTACAACTTTGAATAAAGCCACATATGATGCTCTTCAAGCTAGAAAATTGACAGAGCCACAGCCTCATAGGAGTAAAACACATCCTCTTGCGACAAATTTCAAAACTCTATCGATATAATCTATTGATAAGCTACATATTTCAGAGGGGAAAGAGTTTTGTTGACACCATTAAAAATGAAATGAAGGGCTATAGGTGTATAGACACGGCCAGTGAAAGACTAACCCACTTAGGGTTTTAAATCTTCATTGACAAGCCTTTCAAATATGTCAAGCTCAGAAATAAAGATACAACCGCGACCTTCATTGAATAAGCATAGCTGTAGGAAAATGAAGATTCATATACAGAGAGTATGCCTAGATAAAACTATATAGACCATGTCGTGGGCTAGCGTGTGTAGAGCTTTCTTCCTCTTCGAAAGAGTACCCACTTGAGGGGTTTTAACAAAATGTGCAAATAAAAGAAATCAAATAAATGTGTACATTGATATAGTCATGCAGTCGTGGCCATTCCAAAAAGGTGAACACAGAAATGTATGTGTAGTGTTTTCTTTCCTCATGATTGGTAAAACCCATATGATATTTTTTGTACACGGACAAACACAGAAGGGTTTTCTTTATCATGGGTCAAGGTCATGTTTATTTTCAAAATAACAAACAATGCTTGTATAGCCATTGCCATAGAGGAAGAGAGATACTCAATAAATTAAGGAGTGAATATGTTTAGAGTTTGCAGTCTTCAATTGCATATAAGATTCAAACTATGAAAGGTTCAGAAATGGAACTCACCTTAAGCTGTAAGAGTCTTCTTCTTTCATTTCATTTTTACTCTCAAATGTGGCTCGAGCAATTGTTGTCATGGCAGCCCAGGAAATGAAAGTGAAAACACAAGCAAAATCCATCAAAAACAATGCAGAGGCCGCGGCTTAAAAGCCTTTTCATTTCAGAAATTGAAAGGAAACCAAAGACATGAGTCACATATGCCTGAGACAAAGTATTACCTTCAAAAATTTACATCATATCCAGGAAGAATACATGAAAAGTCAACTCAGAAATTCCAAGCTTCAGCTTCAAACCCTAAGTTTCGAAGGCGGTTGTAGAGCCTCATTTTCCACCAAATGCAAAGTCAAAATGACCCAATAAGATAGGGTGAGAATGGGTTTGTGTTAGGGTTTCGATGAAGCCCTAACTCAATTGGCATATTTATCACATTCTTTTAATTTTCAAACTTGTCACTAATACCCCCGAGGGTATTAAGGCCCTAAGTCACCAAGACTCAGAATGAATATGCAAAGACCCCATAACTACTTGGGGATAAATCATAAATAAATGCCCATGGTCACCTTGAGAACTCATGCCTTAGGCCTTCTTTTGCCTAGTGTACCTTCAAAGTTCATGCAAACCATCTAAAGGATGAGTCATGCCTCATGTGCCCTTAGGAGATTGGCAGGTCATATGGAGAATAAGCCTTCAAGGCTTTTATTATTTTTATTTTTTGCAAATTATATGTAATGCCCTAAGTATCTTTATGATTTTTTATAGAAAAAATCAACTAGTATGTATTATAAATACTTGGCGAAATTATAAGCCTTCTATTTTTATTTTTTGCAAAAATCAAATCAAATCAAGATAAGTATGGAGATAAACTGCAAGTCATTGTAAAACAATATTTGAAGCAATGTTTCTATAAATTGCTTGTAAATATTTGTTATTTATGTAGTTAAGAGAGAGAAAATCTAGCAAGAATCTTTCCTTTTTGGATTTGATTTTTCTCTCTGGGCAAAATAGACCTTCTATTTTAGTCTCCAGTTAGATAAGGCCTAATTTTTTGCATCCTTTTGGTGGGGGCCACTTGACAAAAGAGTTTGACAGTTGTTATTCCTAGTTTGGAGGCATTTTTATGAAACTCAGGATGACTTAGAAGGTTGCCTTTTTGAGTTTTGTTGAGTTGTTCCATCCTTTCTCATTTTAGGAAGCCTTTTTGGCTATAAAAAGGGGTGGAGGACTTGGTTTTAGGCAATGAATATCATTGTTTCTTCTCTCTTGAACATAGACAGAGAGTTTGTAGACAGATTTCTGACTCAGTCTATATTTTTTCTAGGCACTCCTTCCAGTTAATACACTAGAATCCTTCTATTTCACTTCTTTTGCCTCATGATTACAATATTGATTTTATGTCTCATTGTGATAATAACTATTTTATCCTTTGTCATATCTCATTATTGTGAAAGTGTTGTGCAAATTGTTCATGTGATTCAGGTCATATGATTGTGTTCCAAACTGAACCTTCATACATAGTGTTTCTAAATTGTATGTTCAAGTGAAGTTGTGAGGATTCCTCTTTCAAGAACTATTTGTGAGTGAAAGCATTTAGATAAGTTAGAATTTAGAAGTTTTTTTGTTTAAAGTTGGTTTTTATTGCAGTTCATTCTCTCCCCTTTAACCTCTACAAAGATCTTTTAGATTAAAAAAATCATAAGGAGAACTAGATCACTCTAGAGGTTCACTCTGAGCTTAGGCAACCCATAGGCGTATGAGTGTTCCCATGTTTCAATAGGATAGTTGAGTCCAACTCAACTAGGGTGCAATCCTGATTGACAACAATATCCAAGGTACTTGAACATTCAACCAAAGGTATAATATCCATAGGACGAGCCATAGAATTATTTGTTTCTATGGTAGAAGTAGTATGCTCAACATAATCTGATACTACATCTCTAGAAGAGAGGCTAGGGCATGTGTCAATGATCTCATCCTCTTGCACCAAAATATCCTCACAAGTGGGAACAATTTTGGGAGAGGGGTCCAAATCATAAGGTGAAGTAGGCAAAGCTAAGTCACCATCACATGTCTTAGATATGATGTCCATGGTATTTTCATGAATTGTATTAGAAGTTTAAGATCTATCATCATCATGAGATACATCATAAGTATGTGCTATGTTATCTAAAATGTGAGGATGCATAAATTTAGAAAAGTTTTCAGATTCCATAATATGTCCATGAAAAGATTCCAACCAAAAAAAGCCATCATAAAATGCACAATTTAATAACCAAGTATAACTAATATCCAATTAAGATTGCAATCAAAGACCTACAAGTGCAAGCAAAGCGGGGTCACCAAAAAATGTGATATTTTTGGTAAGCACAACAACTAAGTCTTGCAAATGGAGGATGTGTAGTATGTACAAAAGAAGTGCCTAAATGATGTATCCACTTAAATGCCACAAAGATTTAAAACACAATTCTTTGATAAGGATGCACTAAATGCAAGTCTAGCTAGGGTTTTACCATCAAACCCTAGATCTTAAATGCTCACTTCTAGACCAAAACTTTATGATGCAAGTCTTATTTTTGAACAAAAAATGAAATTTATAACATGATATAGCAACAGAAGATCAGATTTGAAATGTTTATAACAGAAGAAAAATTTGAAATAAGATTTTAATTACAAACCCTAGGTTTTGAATTTGACTAGGTTCTTGAAAAATGCAAGTATTTTTCAACAAAACCCTAGAAATGAGAGCTTCAAATGCAAGATGCAACATCATGAAACTATCAACTATTGTAATATGAATAAGATATGATGCAAAAATTAGAGACATAAATCTTTCTATGATGATCTACAACATATGCAATGAAAACAATGCACAAATATGCCTTTTTGCAAGCCTGCAATGCTTGATTTTTTCACTTTTTTCAATGCAAATATGCAAAAATATTCTATAACCGAAAGGATGATAAGATACAGAAACTTAAAACCCTTTAATCAATCCAATAATGCAATAAGATTTGTAACAACATGCCAATCTACAAGCCCTAGGTTGAATATTAGCTAGATTTTTTTAAAAAAACGAGGATTTTAAAAACCCTAACAATGAAACAATGCAAAATTTAGCTATATAATTATGCAAAATTGGTGCAGGGGCCCAAGAGAAATTTTGAATTTTTGGTCTCAATAAAGAGCCTAGGTGGAATTTTCTTTCATAACTGATGTAATAAAGTTTATTAAAGACCATTTTTGATGTATTTGTGGTCACCTAGAGTGGAGTCTTGATTATGGCATAATATTTGGACAGTCTATTTTTGGCATTGTAGTGGTCAGGCTATTTTATGCCTTCTTTTTGGATTTTCCATGATGGTGGAGTTATTAAAATGTGGAGTCTTCAATGTAAACATATTATTTATGCTTCTGACAGCTCGAGGCAGACAAGAGAAGAAGATTTGGTGAAGGAATAATAGAGATTTTTCTAGTTTTCTGCATTTTTTCTATCTTTTTGTTGTTCCTACGTCCTGTACTATTCCGTACCAGACTGTCATGATTTCTAATGCCCAAAATGTTGAAATGAGTTAAGTTACCTTTCATTTGCAACTGATTTGGAGGATTTTCATTATTCTTGAAGCATTTTATAATTAGATTTCAAAAACTAGGTCTAAAACCCTCATTTTGAGGGTTTTGGGCAAAACGATGGGTTTTTGACCCATTACACCTATGCCATAGGCCTAAAATGGGTGGAATGGTTCTAGTTAGGTTGTATTTTCTTTTTTTTTCATTACAAAAGCAAGGCACTAGAGTGAAGTGTCTTTTGAAGCTAATTGAGCCTAATATCCTCATGTATTAGGTCTTCTAGCATAGGTAGAGTAGTGATTTGATGAAAAGTTGACTTGGGATGAGCTAGGATCCCTCAAACTAGAATAATAAATCCGTTTTCAACCTAATTCATGATCCTATCTCATCCCAAGTCAACTTTTCATCAAATCACTACTCTACCTATACTAGAAGACCTAATACATGAGGATATTAGGC
Organism: Cunninghamia lanceolata; assembly: GCA_027924645.1. Classification (NCBI taxonomy): domain Eukaryota; kingdom Viridiplantae; phylum Streptophyta; class Pinopsida; order Cupressales; family Cupressaceae; genus Cunninghamia; species Cunninghamia lanceolata. The sequence goes on along the minus strand of BSBN01000114.1, from coordinate 7,540,904 downwards.
TCAATTAGCTTCAAAAGACACTTCACTCCAGTCCCCTACTTCTGGAATGAAAAAAAAAAAGAAAAAAAAACCTAACTAGAACCATTCCACCCATTTTAGGCCTATGACAAAGGAGGAATGGGTCAAAAACCCATTGTTTTGCCCAAAACCCTCAAAATTAGGGTTTTCGACCCAGTTTCAGAAATCTGATTATAGAATGCTTCAAGAACAATGAAAATCCTCCAAATTAGTTGAAAATGAAAGGTAACTCAATTCATTTCAACATTTTGGGCATTAGAAATCATGACAATCTAGTACAGAATAGTACAAGACGTAGGAACAACAAAAAGATAGAAAAAATGTAGAAAAATGGAAAAATCTCTATTATTCCTTCACCAAATCTTCTTCTCCTATCTGCCTCGAGGTGTGAGAAGCATAAATAATATGTTTATATTGAAGACTCCATGTTTTCATAACTCCACCATCATGGAAAATTCAAAAAGAAGGCATAAAACAACTTGTCCACTACAATGCAAAAAATACACTGTCCTAATCTTATGCCATAATCAAGACTCCACTATAGGTGACCACAAATACATCAAAAATGGTATTTAATAAACTTTATTACATCATTTATGAAGGAAAATTCCACCTAGGCTTTTTATTAAGACAAAAAATTCAAAATTTGTCTTGGGTCCCTGCACCATACACCGAAGGAGAAAGGATCTTAGTCTCCACCTGAGATCAGATCAGATACTGAGGTTCCATGTTTTGAAATGTCTTTAGCTATCATCCATGTGGCATCTTCATGAAGAAGACCTTGCCACTTCACAAGGTATTCATTATAAACCTTATGTCTTGTTCTTTTGACCTCCTTGGTGTCTAAAATGGCTTCAAGTTTGACTGGTGCAACAGGAGGAACATCTTTAACCTAATCAACATTAGCAATCCTTTCATCAACATTTGTACTTGCATCCAAAGATCCCTTGAATGGATATAAGTCAACAATGTTAAAGATTGGTGAGATATCAACTCCAGGAGGGAGCTCTATCTCATATGCATTTTCACCAAACTTTTGGACCACCTTGCATGGCCCAATCTTCTTCATCAGCAACTTAGTGCATCTGCCCTTAGGTAACCTCTTTTTTCTCAGATGTGCAAGTACTAAATCTCCAACTTTGAGCTGAACATTCCTCCTCTTCAAATCTACATGCTTCTTATAAGTCTCCACACTCTTCTTGAGGTGCTCTATGACTTGATCATGTATGTCTTTCATGGCTATTGCAAACTCATCTCCTTCAGTACTTCTCTTCTCTAACCCTCTCAAATCTCTGAGTTTAAGTATACCTCTTGGGTTCAATCCATACACTACTTCAAAAGGACTCTTCCCTATGCTCCTGTTAATAGACTCATTATAAGTATATTCTACTTGAGGGAGAACAAGATCCCATCGCTGTCCATACTTTTTTGTGAGACACCTAGGCCAATTCCCCAATGACCTATTGACCACTTCAGTCTGCCCATCAGTTTGTGGGTGATAGGCAGAGCTGAAAGTCAAATTTGTTCCTAATTTCCTCCATAAGGTCATCCAAAAGTGACCTATAAATTTAGAATCTCTGTCTAAAACTATAGAGAGGGGCAATCCATGAATTCTAATTATCTCCTTGAAGAATAAGCCTGTAATGTTTGAGGCATCACTTGTGCATTTGCAAGGAACAAAATGTGCCATTTTACTAAATCTGTCAACAACTACAAACACACTTTCCACTCCTCTCTAAGTTTTGGGTAATCCTAATACAAAGTCCATACTGAGATGCTCCCAAGGTCTACTAGGGATTGGGAGAGGTTGATATAGTCCTTGATTTGAACTAGAGCCCTTGGCTCTTTGACAAACTCCACAAGCTTCAATAAACTTCCTGATATCTACTTGCATCTTAGGCCAGAAATAGAATCTTCTTACCAGATTTTGTGTCTTGTAAATCCCAAAATGTCCTCCAAGACTCCCACAATGCTTCTCCCTTATCAAATTTGTTCTTATAGAGCACTTAGGAATGCATAACTGAGCACCCTTGAATAACAGTCCATCTTGCAATAAAAAATAAGGAAATTAATCATGAAAAGTATGTTGAAACTACTGGCAAATAGAGTATACCTCTCTAAAGTATACATCATTAGCATACATGTCTTTCAATGCTTCAAGTCCCACACTTTGAAGTTGTATTTCATGCACTAGCACTAATCTCCTACTTAAGGCATCTACTACCTTGTTAGCTTGGCCTTTCTTGTGCTTGATGGTGAATGTGTAACTCTGCAAGTACTCAACCCACTTTACATGCCTATGACTCAACTTGTCTTGACTGTTCAAAAAACTCAAAGCATGGTTATCTATGAATACTATAAATTCCTTGGGTAAGAGGTAATGTCTCCACTTCCTTAGGAACTGCACTAATGCATAGAGTTCTAGGTCATATGAAGAATACTTCCTTTTGGCTTCATTGATCTTTTCACTGAAGAAAGCCACTGGTCTGCCTTCTTGGCTCAAGACTGTACCCACTGCAAATCCACTAGCATCACACTCCACTGTGAAGGTCTTGTTGAAGTTAGATAAAGCCAGGATGGGCTATTGTGCCACTATATTTTTCAAATATTCAAAGCTCTTACCTCCCTCATCAGTCCACTGAAACTTCCTCTTCTTGTCTCCTTTGATGGTCTCAAGGGTGGGAGAGTAGATATGACTGAAATTTTTAATGAATTTCCTATAGAAAGTAGCTAAACCATTAAATCTTCTTACCTCTCCTACTAATTTTGGAGTAGGCCAACTGAGTATTGCCTCTACTTTTGTGGGATCCATCTTCAATAAGCCCTTAGAGATGGCAAAGCCATGATATACTAGCTCTTCTTTCATAAACTCAAACTTTTTTGAGGTTTATCGTCAACTTTTCTTCATTCAATCTCTGCAAAACCATGTCAAGATGCTGCAAGTGCTCTTCCTTTATTTGTCTAAACACAAGAATATCATCTAGATAAATAACAACAAATTTTCTAATAAAAGGCTTTAAAACCTCATTCATTAACCTCATACATGTACTAGGATCATTTGATAGTCCAAAGGGCATTACCATCCATTCATATAGTCCAAGTCGATTGTTTTAAAGGCAATTTTCCATTCATCTCCTTCCCTTATTCTAATTTGGTGATATCCACTTTTGAGATCAATCTTTGAGAAGTAACATGCACCTCCTAAACAGTCCATTAGTTCTTCCATTCTAGGTATTGGGAACCTATATCTAATTGTGATTTTGTTTATTGCCCTTGAGTCAGTACACATCCTCCACTCTCCACCTTTCTTGGGTGCTAAAATAGTAGGGACAACACATGGACTTAAGCTTTCTTTGATGAGACCCTTATCTAACAATTCTTGGACTTGTGCCTTGATTTCTTCATTCTGTTGTGGGGTTAGTTTTTATGCATCCTTGTTAGGTAAATTAGCACCAGGGATCAAGTCTATGTGATGGTTGATGTCTCTCATGGGAGGTAAGGAACCTGGAAAATCATCTACCATAATATCCTTGTACTTGTTCGACAAAGACTGAACTTCACTAGGTATGTCTTCCACCTTATTTGCTACTAAAATAGACTTGGTCTTAGGTTTGATAACTACTGCAAATCCCTGTCCACCTTCTTCCTTCATTGTCTACAAAAACTCTTTCTCTCCTACTACCATAATGCTAGACCCAACCTATTTATCAGACTCTTCCTCTTGAAGGGGTCTCAATGAGAATAAGACTCCATCCTTCTCTATCACATAAGTGTTTTTCTGACCATCATGCTTGGTCTTTCTGTCATGTTGCCAAGGTCTACCTAGAAGCAGGTGACAAACATCCATAGTAATGATGTCACAAAGGATCTTATATCTATAACCCCCAATGTTAAACTCTACCCATGACTGTTCATTTACCAAGACTTGTTGACCTTTGTTTAACCATGACACTTTGTAGGGTGTGGGGTCAGGAATTATTTTGAGGTTCAACTTCTCTACCATTTCTAAAGAAACCAGATTATTAGTAGAACTAGAATCAACAACTACTTTGCATACCTTTCCATGTGACTTGCAAGTTGTTCTAAACAATGATTTCCTTTGTGAAGGCTCCTTGGTTGTTGGTACCTTCAGGAGTGTCCTCCTTATCATCAATGTATCACCTACCTCAAGAGCAGCAGGCTGAAGTGGTGAATTGAAACTTTCACTATCTGCTTCATGCACTATTTGGGTTCTGCATTCAACTCCTTGAGAACTTGATGCTTGCTTGTCTGGGAACTTGAATGCAGGATGTCCAAACTGATTACAGTTGTAACATTTACCTGAGAAGGTGCTTGACCCTCTTCCTTGGCCACTAAATCTTCCTCTAGTGTTAGGTCTTCTACCTCTAAAATAACCCCTATCACTTGATTCCCCTTTTTGCTCTTTCTGTCCACTTAATTCTCCTTGTTGATTTTAGAATTGTGTCCTTCCCCTAGAGTTACTTCTGCCTCTATTATTCTTTCCTCTACCCCTAGTCTTTCATTCTTGTCTTCTTTTGATCTTCTCTTCTACCCTTACTGCCAGTTGGAAACATTCTTCGACATTTCTAGGGGTGGCAAGGCTTATTTCATCCTAAATATTGAGCCTCAGTCCATTGATATACCTAGCAATTTTCTCAATCTCATCTTCATTATGTCATGTCCTCATGCTCAACTTATGGAATTCTTCAGTATATGCCATAACATCCATTTCCTTTTGTTTTAAATTTTACAACCTTCTAAATGTTTGAATTGCATGATCCCTTGGTAGGAATTGGCTCTTCACTTTGGACACCATCCGGTCCCATGAACTAATTTTTTCTTTTTGTTTCCTTAACCTCTCTGATTGAACATAGTTCCACCATGTCAATGCTAGTCCCTTCAACTTAGTCTTTGCCTTGATTTGACCTTTTGCTCTTCTGGCATCTCATTGTACTCAAAGTAGTTATCCAAGGAATCAATCGAATCTAATACTTCCTCATTGTTCATTTTTCCTTCATACATGGGTAACTCCATTTTGACATCAAGGCTTTCTCCTTTCACATCCTAAAGCATCCTCATAAACCATTTATCGTCTAGGTCCATCTCTTCCTCATTGGATCCCCTTTGAGGGCTTGCACTCTCACCCTCATTCTCTTCCTCTTGGTCACTATCTTCGTTAGTGACTCTACCTCTTCTTAGGTTTGCTTCTATGATTGTAAGTCTGGCTAGGACTCCATCTTGAGATTCCTTCATCATTCTCACTTCTCTAGTGAGGACTGGATTGTTTCTAGGAGGCATCTTGCAACTATTCCTCCTTCACACTTCAACTTTCTTCTTTCTTCCCAATTAGAACCTAAACCTAAGCTCTGATACCACTTGATGCTAGTTGAAAATGGATTAATTATGCTGGTTTGAGAGATCCTAGCTCATCCCAAGTCAACTTTTCATCAAATCACTACACTACCAATGCTAGAAGACCTAATACATGAGGATATTAGGCTCAATTAGCTTCGAAAGACACTTCACTCCAGTCCCCTACTTCTAAAATGAAAAAAAATACAACCTAACTAGAACCATTCCACCCATTTTACGCCTATGACACAGGTGGAATGGGTCAAAAACCCATCGTTTTTCCCAAAACCCTCAAAACTAGGGTTTTAGACCAAGTTTCAGAAATCTGATTATAAAATGCTTCAAGAACAATGAAAATCCTCCAAATCAGTTGTAAATGAAAGGTAACTCAACTCATTTAAACATTTTGGGCATTAGAAATCATGACAGTATGGTACGGAATAGTACAGGACATAGGAACAGCAAAAAGATAGAAAAATGTAGAAAACTAGAAAAATATCTAGTATTCCTTCACCAAATCTTCTTCTCCTATCTGCCTCGAGGTTGAGAAGCATAAATAATATGTTTACTTTAAAGACTCCATGTTTTCATAACTCCACCATTATGGAAAAGCCAAAAAGAAGGCATAAAACAGCTTGTCCACTACAATGCCAAAAATAGACTGTCCTAATCTTATTGTTGTCAATCAAGATTGTGCCACTAGTCAAGTCAAGCTTGACTATCCTGTTGAAACATGGAAACCCTCTCAGATGGGGGTGATCTATTTCAAGAGGGAATCTCCAGAGTGAGCTGGTTCTCCTTAAGATTTCCTAAACTACTAACTTGCAGGGAAAAGGGATAGAGAGATGCATTGAAAATGTGAAACTGAACTCTAATAACTAATCTGAATGAATTTCTGTCACTCACAAAACAATTCTTCAAACATAAACTTTTACAATTCCACTAATTGTTTACCCCTAAAATAATTTACAACAAGGTTTGATTCAAACACAAACTGCAACTAGGGAAATAATATAATTTAACAGCACTGAGACATGATAAAGGACCAAAAGTCACAATAAAACATCAAATCAAGACTTCCAAACATATAGAATAGGATAATTTGTCATTCTAAACTAGAAGGAGTACAATGCAATGTAAAATAACTGAGCCAACTTCCTGTAAACAACTCTGCCTGTGACCAAGAGAGAAGAAATTGGTATCAACTAACTCAGAGAAACTACATTTTTCTCCTATAAATGCCCTCCAAAGAGATCTCTGCAAAAAAGATGGAAAAGTCCTAATAATAGATATCTAAGTCCATTTTTGGAATACATCAAAAAGCTAAAAAATAAAGCCTTCAATCTACCTCTAAACTGCAAATAGAAGATGCCAAACTGTCCCCACAAATGGCCCCACCAAATCTACTTTAAAACAAACTCATTTTGACCCCTAAAAGTTTCTAATTTTATCCTTTTCTACTCAACTCACCCAGAAGAAAGCAAATCAAAAGAAAAAAAGATTTCATCTACTTTATTTGCCTCTAACTACTTAAAATAGATAAGTTTTAAAAGTAACTTATAATTGATTGCTTTAAAACTAAAACTTTACAAGACTTGGCAGTTTTAATCCATATCATGATCGATTTGATTCTCAAAAGCACAACAAAACTCTATGGCTTATAATTTTACCACTCATAGCTACAATGCTTAATTTTTCAACAAAAAAAATCATAAAAATAATATCAAGGGATCATATGATATTTGCGAAAAATAAAGAGCCCTGTTGGCTTATCTGCACATGAGTTGGCGATCTCCATGGTATGTAGACTTGTCTCACATCAAAAGGATGATTGCATGTTATTTCTATGGCATGGATTCCATCTCTTCTGCAAGGGGTCTAAGGCATAATATTAGCCTATCCAAAAATCTCCAAGGCATGTGGACCCATCTCAATCCCAAAGGGGACAAAACTTCCTCACATCCAAAGTCATAAAATGTAACACTCCAGGGTATTAGTTGATGTCTATGAAAATGAAAAGATGTGATAAAAATGACACCATTAAATTAGGGCTCAAATAGAAACTCTATCACAAAAGATTTCAATACCCTAACTTTTCGGGCCTATGTTGCAACTTCATTTTTTGGGATTTTGGCATGAAGGCTCTCTGCAACCTGCTGACATGGATGAGGGTCTGGACCTATAATCTCAAGCCTCTCTTTTCTTTTCTCACTATTCCTAGTTGGTTCTTTGGAGGTAAGCTCCTCTGGCATAATTATGACATTACTCCTCTATCTTAGAATCATCCTTGGCCTTAGGCAGCAGTCATTGATTCACTTATGATGCACTCTTGTATCTTACTCTTTGTAATATTCTCCTGTGTTGATGGCCACCATGGCTAAGGTTTGGAAGCTTGAAACCCTCGACATTCCTTGCTACCTCTGCAAATCTTGAAGAATCTCTACTACGAATGAAAGGTAAGACCCTCTATGACTCATTCGATATATTTCTGAGGCAAAAATTTGGCTTCGAAGATGTGATTATGATAGGCTTTCAATGCATTTCCCACTTCTGCTTTCCCTCTGTCACTTGACTAAAACCTTTGACTCTTTTGTTGATACTCCCAAGTTTTCAAAGCATGAAACTGTGAAGACAATTTGCATTGTGTCTCCATTTCTGGGCATCATACATGCACATCCTTGTGTATTGTCTTTTATTTTTACTCAAAAGGTTTTTCTCTCACTGTTGTGGCCGCAACCATATGAGTCATTTTTAAGCAATGTTCATGCCTTTCAAGCCAGCGAAATTTAAAACCCTATCTATATCCCTGCAACTGTGCTTATTTTTCATAAACTGAAATGGGCTTTTGAATTCTTGAGGAAAAAAAAAACATATTTGGCAATGGCTGGCATTATTACTAAGTTTTACATACTTCCTTCTTCTCTGGAACCTTTTATGCATTATATAAATCACCAGTGGGAGCAGATGCATCTGCTTTACTAAGACAATCCTTAGGCTTTCTCTTCTTCTTATTGGAAACTGTCTTGGGTATGTCACGAATGTTCATAATTTTATTGTTCCAAAGGGCATTCAAAGAAATTTTGGTTTCCTTTTATGTCATTACCCAATGAATCCAACTTGGTGTCGCTTTCAACAAGATAAGATGGTACCCGAGGAGAGGCAATCATTTCTTCATGGGCACTTGAGCTCTGTCTTACATATCCAACTTCCTTTGCAATAGATTTGTTCCATTCCTCTTTGTTTTTATTTAGTTGATCATTTCTAAGTGATTGTATGCTGAAGTCATATATGTGTTTTCTGAGCACTTGTTCACATGAGTTTTGAGACATTCTTTTTTTTATTGTATATGAGATTTTCATGCTTATGAAAAAGAGGAATTTGCTTCTCTATGATACTTTGTTGTTTCAGCTTGATTTCCATCTCAACAAATAAGCTTCATAGTTGTCCAATGACATGAAACCCTCCTGGAAATAGTGCTGCTCCTATTCTGAAATTTGCTCATTATGAGTATTCATTAAGTTGGAAAGACACGGTTATGTATATATAATCATTCCCTTTGTCATGATGAGTATATATTTTTGATGTATTCATCTTCTATATTGCATTTTGGCTCAGTTGATTGAAGCTTGTGGTCTCCTGCTCCTGACTGGATATGTACAAGGAAAAGTTCATCTTTCATAAATGATGGCTAATGATAGAGCTACTAGTCCATTTGCATTTTATAATGTTGACATAGTATTCCATTTGTAGCTATAACATCATGCATACCTGTCCCAAATAGTTCTGATGGCTTAACTTCTGATATTTGTTCATATATGATGTCCTCTTTGTAGATGAACGTGGAACGTTCACTTTTCCAAACTGCATTGTTTAATGGTGTCATGTTGTTGCTGGATCTTTATGGCTGTTCTTTTGAGTCTTTGTATAATCTATAGATGTCACCATGTCTTTGAAGTGCACTTATTGAAGTTTGATAGCCATACACTCAACATGGTCAATTAACATGCAACACATATACTTAAAAATGACTCAATTCACTGTTTTTCTTCAACTAGATGATAAATATGTTCATTTTCTATTGCATAGAAGCTGATATACTTGAACTGTCCATTTGATCTGCATTATTTGATGCAATCTTCATTCTATTCCATCACTATGGTTATCTAAAATATGCTCATGGATGAAAGTAATTTGTTTTGATTCTCTTGATTGATTGGTATTGATATCATCATTTACACTGCGTGACTGTCACGATTATCTCCTAGTCTTGGAAAAAGTACTTGATGCAATGAAAGATCTTGGTTCCTCTTTGTGGCTCATTCATATGCATAACATGTTGAGACTGAGGTTCTTTCACTATAGCATGGATGTTTTTGAATATACTTGCACTGCATCTCCATACCTACTGTAACAGTTGCACTGAATATTCCATTTTTTATCAGCAAATGGACTATAATGTTGTCCTCATGCATTGAATACGTGTACTCTTTGTCTCCTTAATGGCTATTTAGGTACTGTCACTCATGATCTCTTGATTATCATGTTTGATCTCATGCATTGGATATTGTTCTCTTACGAGCTCAGCTTATCCTCATGGTTTCTCTTCATTTTTTTAATTGCAATCATGAGTATATTCTATCCTTGAAATCAATGCATAAGAGTAATGATCTCAATTCCATTTCATCCCCTTTGAGAATCAGGGGCAGCACGCTAGACTCAACCCTTGTGGGAGCCCATTTTCCACCACATTCTGAAATGTCTTCAAATAGCAACATAATTTCACCTATACCTGCACATGAAACAAACACATTAGAATAAAAACAAATGAGATTTAGTGATTGTTTCCTTCTTTGTAACTGATGAATATTATACTTTCTGATCTTGACTATCTCATACAATCTGTTATGTATACTGTTTGTACTGATATAGTGTATGGATGAGATGATGTCATGAGCGCTAAACCCCCCTCTTCTCTCTCCTCTAATGCATGTTATGACAGTTTCAGAGCTTGGCAACGAATAGAGTAGCTGCCATATGATCAACCAACTCTGAATTTAGGCAATGATTGGCACCCTCTCCTTCATATGCTTTATCAGTTCTTTTACAATTGCATAACATATTGTATTAGATATTCAGATCCAGCTACTCCCACAGCTTGTGTGGGACCAATTATTGCTCTCTTTTGTTCTTTATTCACTGCAAAATGATCCATTTATGTATATCTCATCTCATGATATGCATGTAATACTGAAATAAATTAAGAGACATCTCTCAAACCATGATAAGCACTCTAAAACGATAATGAATGTCAACTGATTTGTACTTTCTTTTACATAACCATAGCAAATAAAACTGAATCAATCTGTATGATAACTTACACAACTGGTGCCACTATAAATGTTATGAATTTTCACATTAAGATAATGAACTGCAATGCATCAGCTCTGCCAATTTTTGAGCTGTGGTGCAAAAATGATAACATTTTTGGCGACCTCTCCTATATGCTTGCCTGCTAAGCATCAGACCAGTTGCCTTGAATATCCATTGGGCATTGAGTCATACTCTGCTCATCTCAAACTCAAAAAAGACTAAAAAATTGTTGTCTAACTAGTCCAAATAGCAACAGAAAAACTAAAAACAAACCCAACTGAAAGCAAACTAATAGGCCCTAATTGCCAAAACACTTATGTAGCAACACTTAGGGAAACAAAACTAATTGAAAGAAAATGTGCACTAAGCACTTATTGACTGAAACACTAACATAACCCTACTCTAACTAGCCAAGGAAGCTGGTCAAATGAAACCATTCACTGATTGGATGAAATAGCTGCCCTTGCTCTGCAACTGGCAAAACTCCATAACCTTGTGAATTGTCTAAAAGAGGTGGAATACAAACGAACAACTAGCAAAGTGTTCCAACATCTCTCTGAGCAGAAACATGCAGTCACTTACCCACCTACCTAACTGATCACATAAGCCAGTAGGCTAATTGGACTCAACTTTATACTCTCCTTGGTCTGAAACAATATCACTAGAAATTTGCTCTCTCTCATTGGCTACCAACCCAGCTAGATATCTAACAGGGCACCCTCTCAAAGGCTTTGGATTGAAAACAACAACATTATCTAGATCTTGCATGATAATCTGCCATATTACTTCCTCCTCCTCAGTCAATGGATCATCCTCCTCGGTCAGGGTTGCTAATAGCTTGTCGAAGGTATCAACTCTAAATAGGCTCTCAACTAGAGTTGGACCGGGCTCAGAATACACAGTATTAGCCAATGAAGAACATTCTAAAATAGCAGTCCCTCTGTCAAATAACGAACCAACCTCTTTCAACGTACCATCAACCTGTATGGCATCAGTTTCAAGCTCGTTTGTTTCATGGATGACCTCACTGGAGTCTTCCTGAACCTATACCTTGCTTAACTGATTCTTTTCGGACTGCTTATTATCCTTATCATCAACTAGCTTGGACTTTTGACTATTGCAAGAAATCAGTAGTGTGGCAATCTCCTTGCAAGCTAAACAGTCAGGATCTTGACAATCAATGAAGTTATCTCGGACGACTTGATCATTTTCAGTCGGCTGACTTGATTGCTCATCAAGGTAAACTACTTCAGTCTCATTCATATCAACTTCTTTATTATAGTACAATACAATCTCTAAGAGTAAACTGAATGTCTCATCCTCACAAAGGATTTGATTTGATTCAACCTGGTGTTCATCCTGGTAGTTAGGGTCTTCATGAAACAACAACACGTGATTCTTTGCAATACTCTCTGGTTGTCATGAATCATCTGATAAATGGGATTCCTGCATGATGTTCTTATTATCTTCAACATAAGTGGGTAGTTGATTAAACAAGAAAACTGCATCATCTCCCTCTTCCGGTCTATTCTCCCTTTGAACCTGAGCAACATGTCTTTGTGATTGAAGACTTTCACCCTCAAGTTTCTGCATCCTACCTTGATTTCTCTTATAGAAAGCATTAGAAATTTTTTCAAATGATTCAAAATGCATAGGGTTCAGGACCAATTTTGAATCATTCTCCTTCACACATTTGTTATGCTCATAATCAGTTGGGGCTGCAAGACAAACATCAACAGCTTCTTATTTTCTATTTGATTTTTCAATTGCCGTCTTGACATTCAAACTTCAATTGGTTTGGATTCTCAATATGACTGGAACTAAGGACTAATAGATTGGTCTTGGATGCAGACAAGCTTCTGAGCAAAGTCAAAACTTCTAAAACTTAGTATTTTGATCTCTTGAGGAGTCTATTTGCATCCAAAACCCATCTCTTTGTGGCCAAGAGACACTGCTAGGCATGATAAGTGTTGTCATTGATGGCAACTAAGTCTCTACTACACATTTGCATTGCATAGTTTGCCCATACCAGAAATTAGATTGAAGATTTGTCTAAGTCTGGGAAGTCAAGAACAGAGTGTGTGACAAGGTCCGGTATCTTGGTCCGCATCTCCCCGAGAGTAGATCAGAGTTTGTTGCAGATCTGAAGCAGTCATAAGCACTGTCAAGATAATCTAAATCTAGATTTTTGGCCTCTGGTGGTGAAGGATTCAATAGCTATTAGCGTCTGAGTATTGGGTTAACAGTTTGATAGAGCAGGCAGAAGAAGAACAGGTCGACCTTGTAATTGATCTTGGTTCCAGATGTATGGAAGTTTTTGGTTGGACAAGTTGTGATGATCAATGATAGTGGCTGACTTGATTAATGATTTATGAGTGCAACTTTTGGTCTGCGTTACAAGTGTACATGGATTTAGTTGACAGTATAGAATTTTAAGTGTTATTGAAGCCGACTAAAAAGTGGTTGAAGATCTTGATGCAGATATATATAGCTGATGGATTTGAATGATTTGGTGTGTGTGGTGAATGGAGTAAGTGCAAAAAGAGCATATAGGAGTTCAAACAAGAAGAGATCTAAGATCTGGACTATGGCAGAGGAGTAATAGGGTAGAACAAAGATGAAGTGTATCAAGTCAGTATTTTGAGCTTAACCAGAACTGAATCCTTGCATTGGTTGATGCTAATTATTAGTTCAAATTCATTGTAACCTTTCAGTAGGCAGTGAGCCTTCTTTTGAGCAGTGAGCTCTGGGTAGTGAGCCCAAATGCATGTGCATTCCAATTGTAATACTTTTAACAGAGTATAATCTTTGTGGGTTAACCCCCACCATGGTATTTCCCTTAACTGAGTTTCCACGTCAAAAATCATTATGTCATGTGTGTTTATTTGTTTTTGCTCATATGTTGATGACTCATGCTTTAAATGTTTTAATCAGTTCTAAGTGATATTGTTGCATAAGATAAAGTTTTTAAACAACTGATTCACCCCCCCTCTTAGTTGTTCTGCCTAATTCTAACAATTGGTATCAGAGTGAGGTTCCTTTGAAAAAGTTTAACAGCTTAAGGAAGATCTAGGAAGGCAGTAAAATTGATGAATATAACCTTCAAGGGCAACTTAATCTCGCCCTAGAAGATCTTGAGCAGTCTAGAGCAGAAGTCCAAGAGCTACAAGAAAACCTCAAAAAGGCTGAAGACTTCATTGAGATTTTAAAAGGAAAACTGAGCAAATCCAATGAAAAAGGGAAGGAGCAACCTCTTCAATTGAAAAATCAATATGAAGACAAGGCCCTGAAAGAGAAGACAAAGGAATGTGAAAAGTTAGCTAAAGAAGTTGTCCTAAAACATGAGATGGAATCTGGAGTGATGAGACTAACCAAGGAAAAATTGAAGATAGGAAGAAAAATGAAGAAGAGATGAATCAAAACTTGAAAGAGAGAACTAAAGAATGTTGTAGATTGGATGGAATAGCTGGTCTCCTAGAATCTAATCTACAAGATAGCAGAGACAATGAGAGAGAACTTGAGAGGCAAATTATCACTCTCAAACATGATCTAGAAGTTGCAAACAAATATAAGTAAAAGTTCAAGATAAGCTCAGCTAAACTTGAAGCACTGATTGAAGGATAGAAAAAGGATTATGACAAGCATGGTCTTTGATATGAGAAAGGTGAAAGCTCTAGATCTTGACAGAGAAATTTTCAACCAAGGAATGGGAGAAACAAAACTAGAAAACCTTCGGTAAGACAACCTAATGCTCAAAGATATCCATCATTCAATGGAAATTGTTTCAATTGCAATAAATTTGGTCACAGAGCTACTCAGTAGAGAAGCAGTGTAAATCAAAATGGCCCACCCTTCTCTGGTCAATGCTTCAAGTGTAAGAGGTATGGTCATAGATCAAATGAATGTAGAAGTATGATAATGAATAACTCTATATAAAATGCAAACTCTTTCAATGGTTACTGCTTTACTTGCAATGGATTTGGACACATGGCTAATCAGTGCAGATCAAGAGGAAATCAAGTTTATAAGCAAGAAAATGTTGTGTGTTTTAATTGTAATAAATTTGGTCATATTACAAGATTTTGTAGAAGTAGGAACAATGGAAGAAAAGGTTTGGTAAATAGAAAACTGGATGAGCAGAGACAAGACAAAGGCAAAAGAAAAATTGATGTGAATGAGATACAGAGTGAAATGAACAAGACTTGGGTGAAGAAAGATACAATGAACAATGGTGATGGGTCCACATCAGAATCTGGTGCTAACAATTCCTCTGGGAATTAAATCAGGAGCTCTGGCTCAGGGCGAGCTGCATTGAACATCAAATTCCCCCAATCAGTAAGTAGGTTCCTAGTTATGGCACAATGAGAGAAGATATTTTGAATTCAAAACTTTTGGAAGGATTTTCAGAAGAAAAGATGTTAATATGGAAATTTGTAGAGTGATTTATGAAAAACAATTCAAGAAACAGAGTAACCGGATGAAGTTAGGGCAGCGCATTTATTACAATGTGAAATTAGGTTTTGCAAAGAATAAAAGGTCACTTAATCATGCATTTGAACCACTTTACATTTGAAGGAAACAAGTAGAAGAGCTTCTGAGCTGTAAATCTAGAGATTGGAGAATGAAGAGCGAATTCAACCGGTAATTGATCAACCCTAACCCCGTGAAATAAAAAGGTACTTCTTTGTAAAGCTTTGAATCTAAAATCTATTGAGATGGCTTGTCCTCATGTTGTTGACATTATTGAAAGGCCTCGACCAAAATTTAAGAAGCATCCTCACAAATCAATAGAAGTCGACCCATTAGGTGCTTTTTCAAGTGTTCCATATGGTGTGCTACATGTTGAAGATATTAGGGTTTATATTCATGTAAACATAGATGAATTTGGTGATTCAAGGTATGTAGAATTGTTTGAGAATCATCTCAAGGATGAAAACCATGATCTTAAACCTAAGTATAAGGCACTGCATGATAAACACTTTATTTAGATTATGAGGTTTCCAACATTTGATGAAGATGAATGGGTCCAATATGTTTTGAGTAGGATGCATGATGAATTAATTTGGCTTTTAAAACCATTTAGGATTACCAAGGATGTTATCAGAATTGTGACTGGGTTAAATTCAATCGGTGGATTACCCATGTTAAAATCTGTGAAAAACCAAACTATTACTGAGGCAATCAGTGCTAAATTTGATAGGAGGGCTATGACTATAAATGACATTATAGAACCAGAGTGAAGTTTGCTTCCATGGTAATTGGCTACAAGATATATCACTCCAACAGGGAGAATTCTGTTTCTGGAACTGCTATATATGCAACATATCAAATGTTAAAGGAGAATGTAGATTATGACCTTTCTGAGTTGTTATAGAACCAGCTGATTGAGAACTTGAACAAAATCAAAAGGGATAAGAAAAACACTTTTAAATATGGTAACATTGGTTCTATGCTTGTTTTTTCTACTATATGAATGATGTACCTGGAGTAAAGGGTGTTCACTAGACTAACGATGAGCCAGTTGCCATTCAGATCAGAGATCATCTTTACAGCATTGGTGATTTCAAAGCTCAGAAAACTGCAATATGGGGATACTTCAAGAATTTTCAGAGTATGATGCATTTAAGGGAAAGAATCCCTAAATCAATTGTTGAGAAGTACAAAAATAAAATATGCTTCATGGTTGACATTGATCAGTGCCTAATGGAAGTAATGGAACCCAGAACTATTTCGATCATGCCCATGGGGTATGAAGTAGATGGAAAAATCTTGAATATGTACGCTCAACATCTTTTAAGCAATCCTAAAGACACAATAGTTGAAATATTTGGAACATATGAGGAGCTAAGTTTAAAACTACATACTGAGCTCAGAGAAACTGAAACCAATAGGAAAGTAAGAAAAGAAATTAAGCAGTTGGCTAAAAATCTAGGCCTTACTAAGGAGGCTATAAAGTAACTCAAGGAAAGAACTAAAAAGGCTGAGAAAGAGAAACAAGATAAGAAACAAGGAAGTGCCTTGGTGGAACCCTCTTCCACTTCAAGGACTACTGGGAGCTCTTCTACTACCCCTGTTCCTCCTAAGACCTCAAAACTAGAAGCAAAATCATTCAAAAAAAGGGAGAAAAGGAAGAAAACAAAAGCATCCCAGACCTATGAAAGCACAAGAAATGAAGAAGATGATACATATTCTGACATTGAGATCAAAGATCAAAAAGCCATAGGCACAAAAGCGGCCTAGATATCCAAGGAGATGTCCTTTGGAAGCAAAAGGGAAAGCAAGAGGCAAAAGATAGAGGAATATGAAGAGAAGCCTACCCTTTCAGTAGATGACATCATTAAATCAGTTACTATAGATGGAAACTTGGCTCCAATGACAGAATTCTATGATGACTATAGTGATGATGACAAAAGAGTACTTGAGGAAGCAACGGGAAGATATTTGAATATCTACAACAAGGCTCTTATTGAGATATGTTCATTGATACCAAAAAGCCTTAAAAAAAATTTGGAACTTAGAAAAGAGAATGCAAATCGTAAGGATCTTGAGATCTGAGAACAAATATTAATACAATTATGCCCCGAAATTACTCCAAAGCAAATGAATTTGATAATCAAAGAAGCCAAGGATGAGTTCCAAAGTAGAAAATGAATGAATAAGCTTATGCTTAGGGAGACAGATAAGATTGCAAAGGAAACCAAAGAAATTCTCTAGAGTGTTTTGAAAAAGAATAATCTTCCTGTTGCAGAGGAGGTAAATGTAGAAATTGAGTCCTCAGACATGAATGTTAAAGAATTAAAGAAAAATAAGTAACAGACTGAAACTCTAGATTCCTCTATTCCGGAAGAGGAAGTGCAAAAAGAAGAAGAGGAAGTATTGACAGAAGAAGCAAATGTTGGCCATGATCTTCTGGATCCTCCTTCTAGTGATGACTCTGAAAAAGACCAAGAAAAGGAAGAAGAAAAAGAGAAAGAGAAGGAAGAGGAAAAAGAAAAAGGAAAAGAAGTACTAGCAGAAGGAGATGGTGCTAATGCACCGAAGCAAGATAGTTCAGTTGTTGCCACTGACAAAGCACAAGGGAAGGAAACTGAAATAGCAAGTGTGGCAAGAGACACTATGGATGCAATGCAGAGTTTTCTTAGCAAGGAGATGCTAGAGTCAAATGAGCCAGAATTGATACAAGGACCAATCAATTTGGACACTCTCTCTTTGGACCAAATGCTAAAGATATCATCATTTACACAGGCCAAGGCAAGGGAGAAAATGTTAAAGTCTCACATAGAAAACAATGAGTTGATAAGCCTAGAATCTAGAATAATGGAGGAAGATCATGCCCACATATCAGAAAAATGCATCTAACTCTCCTTCCGGTAACTTGAAAAATCTTGTGCACTCTGTAAATACAAATTTTGAGTCTTTTGAGAAGTCAGCTGAAGTAAAGGTCCAGAAAGAATTTTTGGATAAGAGGTTTAGTGAACTAAAAGGCCTTATAGATAATGATAGAAAAACACTCGATATTGGTATAAAGAGTATTGAAAATGCTCTTAAGGATGGTGGTGATGTATATAACTTTTGTTTATCATGGCCCAAAATAGTAGAGGATATTGAGAAAAAGACAAAGGAGCAGGAGAAAAAGCTGCTAGACCTATCTCAAAGTTTTGATCCTTTGACAATATCTCCAGTGAGCCAAGAATGTTAAGCAATTACCCTGACAAATGAAATAAAGAACCTTATCAAAGAAAAGAAGAACATTATGGAAAGAATGGGTGAGCTCTGGGGACTGATTACCCCTAAGTTGGAAACAATGTTTAATACTTTGTCAGAGGCCCAAAGTATTGTCCGGGCAAGTAATCCCTGAGATCTAAGGAAAGAAAAAGCATATGCATTTTTGTTGAGTGGACACATTTTAATTTGGGATGGTATGAAGAGAAGTTGGGCCACCGAATTTGCACAGTTAAAGAGTACTTTTGCAGATATCCTTAAACATATGTAAATATAACATATGGACTGTTTGTACATATGCGGCCTTATATATAGAATTGTTGCATGATTAGTGATTATGGATCCCACCCTTTGCCATTGATGTCAAAGGGGGAGTGAAGAGAAGTAAAAAATGAAGAATCCAACAAAGGGGGAGCACCAGAAAGCAGTGTGAGAGCACAAGCAAAGGGGGAGTTATTTCGACACTTAGTCATTTTTCACTAAGTGTTGCCATCAATGCCAAAGGGGGAGATTGTTGGCAAGAGACACTGCTAGGCATGATAAGTGTTGTCATTGATGGCAACTAAGTCTCTACTACACATCTGTATTACATAGTTTGCCCATACCAGAAATCAGAATGAAGATTTGTCTAAGTCTGGGAAGTCAAGAATAGAGTGTGTGACAAGGTCCAGTATCTTGGTCCGGATCTCCTTGGGAGTAGATCAAAGTTTGTTGCTAATCTGAAGGAGTCATAAGAACTGTTAGGATAATCTAAATCTAGATTTTTGGCCTTCGGTGGTGAAGGGTTCAATAGTTATTAGCATTTGAGTATTGGGTTAATAGTTTGACAGAGCAGGTAGAAGAAGAACAGGCTGACCATGCAATTGATCTTTGTTCCGGATGTATGGAAGTTGTTGGTTGGACAAGTTGTGATGATCAGTGATAGTGGCCAACCTAATTAATGATTTATGTGTGCAATTTTTGGTCTACATTACAAGTGTACACGGATTTAGCCAACAAAGCAGAATTTTAAGTGTTCTTGAAGCTGACTGAAAAGTGGTTGAAGATCTAGATGCAAATATATATAGCCGATAGTTTTGAATTGTGGTGAATGGAGTAAGTGCAAAAAGAGCAGATAGGAGTGCAGAAAAGAAGAGATCTAAGATCCAGACTATGGTAGAGTAGTAACAAGGCAGAACAAAGATGAAGTGTATCAAGTCAGTATTCTGATCTTAACTGGAACTAAATCCTTGCATTGGTTGATCCTAATTATCAGTTCAAATTCATTGTAATCTTCTTTCAGTAGGTAGTGAGCCTTCTTTTAAGCAGTGAGCTTTGGGCAGTGAGCCCGAATGCATGTGCATTCCAATTGTAATACTTTTAACAGAGTATAATCTTTGTGGGTTAACCCCCACCATGGCTTTTCCCTTAACCGAGTTCCCACGTCAAAAATCATTGTGACATGTGTGTTTATTTGTTTCTGCTCATATGTTGACGACTCATGCTTTAAATGTTTTAATCAGTTCTAAGTGATATTGTTGCATAAGATAAAGTTTTTAATCAACTGATTCACCCCCCTCTCAAGTTCTTCTGCCTAATTCTAACACTCTTGGCCTTGGGAACAATTCACATCATAAAAATTGAGGCTTTCCCAATTCATGAAAACTACTTCAGGGTTATGATTTCTTCTTGGGACCAGTGAATCAGTTTGGAAGGGAAGCCTGCTTGGCTGATTAGACTGATACTGGGCCTAGTATGGCTTATGCTCTGGACCAATTTGCCTTTTGAAATTAACAAACTTGTTTGTCATGCTCTCAATTTTGTCTTGAAGCTGTCAAATTTCTTGGATTTAGACTGGAACAATTGGGACAATAGCCAAAAGGGAAACTGCCATGGGCTCAGGTGGATGAATTTGTAGAAAAATGGGTAAGGGAGGGTTTGGGGCTATTTTCCCTGCTAGAATAATACAGTTTTGTGCTCTGACAGCAATCTCAAAAGCATCAGGAAGGGTAGATCCACCTAGACCCTGAATCATAATAGATATTTCACTTTCTAAAGGTTTAAGATAAAACAAAAAGGCATGCTGGGGTGTAGGCCTTATCGTTACGGGGATTCTATTCCAAGTCCTCTAGAAGTGGTAGTTGAAATAGAAGATATGTTCATGTGGATGCCTCTTGATGGAACTCAACTACTGCAGCATAGACAAAAGATCTATTTTTCCTCAAAATATTTGTGCAATGCATCTCCCAGATCATGCCATGACTTGATTGAGCCTGTTGTGAGTCCTCTGAACCACTATACAGCTTTCCCTTTTAGCGATGAAACCAAGAGTTTGATTGCTACGTTCTCTTGGGTGACATTATACATCGAACATAGAGTTGCAACATATTGAATATGCTCAATAGCTGTAGTGTGATACTCTCTGGTGAAATATGGCAGTCCTCTAAGTGCTGCGGTTGGAATGTCGTCATGCTGAAGAAATTGTAACAAGATGCCCTGTTAAATGCAATGAAAGGATACAGTCTAGCCATTTACTTAGAGTCACTAGGGTATTGAAATTTTTTTTTACCTCCAAAGGCTGTTGAGACTAAAGAAAACACCTGATCCTTCAGTATGTGACTTTCTTCTCATGTGTTGTTTCCCTGGATCTACATGCAAAACTAGAAATTTGACTCGCCAAGTATGCTGATTTTACCTCTGAAAGGCTAAAAACCTCGCTGCGCATACCAAATAATAGAGGAAAAAATGTGTTTTAGTGGACTAAAACTATGTTCAGGGTCCCACCAAGCATGCCAAAAACTGTTGTCAATCAGGATTGCACCACTAGTCAAGTCAAGCTTGACTGTCCTGTTGAAACATGGAAACCCTCTCAGATGTGGGTGATCTATTTTGAGAGGGAATCTCCAGAGTGAGTTGGTTCTCCTTAAGATTTCCTAAACTACTGACTTGCAAGGAAAAGGGATAGAGAGATGCACATAAAATGTGAAATTAAACTCTAATAACTAATCTGAATGAATTTCTATCACTCACAAAACAGTTCTTCAAACATAAACTTTCACAATTCCACTAATTGTTTACCCCTAAAATAATTTGCAACAAGGTTTGATTCAAAGACAAACTAGAACTAGGGAAAAACTATAATATAACAGCACTGAGACATGATAAAGGACCAAAAGTCACAATAAAACATCAAATCAAGACTGCCAAACATATAGAATAGGATAATTTGTCATTCTGAACTGGAAGGAGTACAATGCAATGTGAAATAACTGAGCCAATTGCCTATAAACAACTCTGCCTATAAACAAGAGAGAAGAAACTGGTATCAACTAACTCAGAGAAACTAAGTTCTTCTCCTATAAATGCCCTCCCAAGAGATCCCTACAAAAAAGAAAGAAAACTCCTAATAATAGACATCTAATTCCATTTTCGAAATACATGAAAAAGCTGAAAAATAAAGCCTTCAATTTGCCTCTAAACTGTAAATAGAAGATGCCAAACTGTCCCCTCAGGTGGCCCCACCAAATCTGCTTTAAAACAAACTCATTTTGACCCCTAAAAGCTTCTAATTTTGTCCTTTTTCTGTTCAACTCGCCTAGAAGAAAGCAAATCAAAACAAAGAAAGTTTTCATCTACTTTATTTGCCTCTAACTGCTTAAAATAGTTAAGTTTTAAAAGTAATTTATAATTGATTGCTTTAAAACTAAAACTTTACAAGACTTGGCAGTTTTAATCCATATCATGATCAATTTGATTCTCAAAAGCACAAAAAAACTCTATGGCTTATAATTTCACCTCTCACAGCTACAATGCTTGATTTTTCAACAAAAAATATCATAAAAATAATATCAAGGGATCAAATGATATATACAAAAAATAAAGAACCTTGTTGGCTTATCTGCACATGAGTTGGCGATCTCCATGGTATGTAGACTTGTCTCACATCAAAAGGATGATTACATGTTATTTCTATGGCATGGACTCCATCTCTTCTGCAAGGGGTCTAAGGCATAATATTAGCCTTTCCAAAATATCTCCAAGGCATGTGGACCCATCTCAATCCCAAAGGGGACAAAACTTCCTCACATCCTAAGTCATAAAATGTAACACCCTGGAGTATTAGTTGATGTCTATGAAAATGAAAAGATGTGATAAAAATGACACCATGAAATTAGGGCTAGAATAGAAACCCTAACACAAAAGCTTTCAATGCCCTAACTTTTCGGGCCTTTGTTGCAACTTCATTTTTTGGGGATTTTTGCATGAAAGCTCTCTAGAACCTGCCGACGTGGATGAGGGTCTAGACTTGCAACCTCAAGCCTCTCTTTGCATTTCTCACTATTCCTGGTCAGTTCTTTAGAGGTAAGTTCCTCTGCCATAATTATGACATTACTCCTCTATCTTAGAATCGTCCTTGGCCTTAGGCAACATTCATTGATTCACTTCTGATGCACTCTTGTATCTTACTCTCTATACTATTCTCCTGTGTTGATGGCTACCATGCCTAAGGTTTGGGAGCTTGAAACCCTCGACTTTCCTTTCTACCCTTGCAAATCTTGAAGAATCTCTACTGTGAATGAAAGGTAAGACCCTCTATGACTCATTTGATATATTTCTAAGGCAAAAATTTGGCTTTGAAGCCATGATTAGGACAAGATTTCGATGCATTTCCCACTTCTTCTTTCCCTCTGTTACTTGACTAAAAACTTTTACTCTTTTGTTGATACTCCCAAGTTTTCAAAGCATGAAACTATAGAGACAATTTGCATTTTGTCTCCATTTCTGGGCATCATACATGCACGTCCCTGTGTATTGTCTTTTGTTTTTACTCAAAACGATTTTCTCTCACTATTGTGGCTGCGACCATACTAGTCATTTTTAAGCAATGTTCATTTCTTTCAAGCTAGTGAAATTCAAAACCCTACTCTATATCCCTGCAACTATGCTTACTTTTCATAAATGGAAATGGGCTTTTGAATTATTGAGGAAAAAAAACATATTTGGTAATGGCTGGCATTATTACTGAGTTTTGCATACTTCCTTCTTCTCTAGAGCCTTATATGCATTATATAAATCACCAATGGGAGTAGTTGCATCTGCTTTACTAAGACAATCCTTAAGCTTTCTCTTCTTCTTATTGGAAACTATCTTGGGTATGTCACCAGTTTTCATAATTTTATTGTTCGAAAGGGAATTCAAAGAACTTTTGGTTCCCATTTTTGTCATTACCCAATGAATCCAACTTGTTGTCACTTTCAACAGGCAAAGATGGTACCTGAGGAGAGGCAGCCATTTCTTCATGGGCACTTGAGCTATGTCTTACATATCCAACTTCCTTTGCAACAGATTTGTTCCATTCCTCTTTGCTATTATTCAGTTGATCATTTCTAAGTGATTGTATGCTGAAGTCATATGTGTTTTCTGAGCACTTGTTCACACGAGTTTGGAGACATTCTTTTTTTTACTGTATCTAAGATTTTCATGCTTATGAAAAAGAGGAATTTGCTTCTCTATGATACTTTGTTGTTTCAGCTTGATTTCCAGCTCAACAAATAAGCTTCATAGTTGTCTAATGACACGAAACCCTCCTGGAAATAGTGCTTCTCCTATTATAAAATTTGGTCATTATAAGTATTCATTTAGTTGGGAAGACACACCTGTGTATATATAATTATTCCCTTTGTCATACTAAGTATATATTGCTGATGTATTCATCTTCTATACTACATTCTGGCTCAGTTGATTAAAACTTGTGGTCTCTTGCTCTTGACTGGATATGTACAAGGAAAATTTCATCTTTCATAAATGACAGCTAATGATAGAGCTGCTAGTCCATTTGCATTATATATTGTTGACATAGTATTCCATTTGCAGCTGTAATAGCATGCATACCTGTCTGAAACAGTCTTGATGGTTCAACTTCTAATATTTGTTCATATATGTTGTCCTCTTTGTAGATGAACATGGAATGTTCGCTTTTCCAAACTGCATTGTTTAATGGTGTCATGTTATTGCTAGATCTTTATGGATGTTCTTTTGAGTCTTTGTATCATCTGTAGATGTCACCATGTCTTTGAAGTGCACTTATTGAAGTTTGATTGTCATACACTCGACATGGTCACTTAACATCCAGCACATATACTTAAAAATGACTCAGTTCACTATTTTTCTTTGACTACATGACAAATATGTTCATTTTCTACTGCATAGAAGTTGATATACTTGATACTGTCCATTTGATCTGCATTATTTGATGTAATCTTCATTCTATTCCATCACTGTGGCTATCTAAAATATGGTCATCACTAAAAGTAATTTGTTCTGATTCTCTTGACTTATTGGTATTGATATCATCATTTACATTGTGTGACTATCATGGTTATCTCCCAGTCTCAGCAAAAGTACTTGATGCAATGAAAGATCTTGGTTCCTCTTTGTGGCTCATTCATATGCATAACATGTCGAGAGTAAGGTTCTTTCACTATAGCATGGATGTTTCTGAGTATACTTGCATTGCATCTCCATAGCTACTGTAACAGCTGCACTGAATATTCCATTTTTTATCAGTAGAAGGACTATAATGTTGTCCTCATGCATTGAATACTTGTACTCTCTGTCTCCTTAATGGATATTTAGGTACTATCACTCATGATCTCTTGATTATCATGTTTGATCTCATGCATTAGATATTGTTCTCTTACGAGCTCAACTTATCCTCATGGTTTCTCTTCATTTTTTGAATTACAATCATGAGTATATTCTATCTTTGAAATCAATGCATAAGAGTAATGATCTCAATTCCATTTCATCCCCTTTAAGAATCAGGGGTAGTACGCTGGGCTCAACCCTTGTGGGAGCCCATTTTGCACCACATGCTGAAATGTCTTCAAACAACAACATTATTTCACCTATACCTACACATGAAACAAACACATTAGAATAAAACAAAAGAGGTTCAGTGATTGTTTCCTTCTTTGTAACTGATAAATATTGTACTTTCTAATCTTGACTATCTCATACAATTTGTTATGTATTATGTTCGTACTGATATAGTGTATGGATGAGATGATGTCATGAGTGTTATACCCCCTTCTTCTCTCTTCTCTAATGCAGGTTATGACAATTTCAGAGCTTGGAAATGAATGGAGCAGCTGCCATATGATCAACCAACTCCGAATTCAAGCAATGATTGGTGCCCTCTCCTTCATATGATTTGTTAGTTCTTTTATAGTTACATAACATATTGTATTAGATATTCAAATCTAGCTACTCCCATGGCTTGTGCATGACCAATTATTGCTCTCTTTTGTTCTTTATTCACTACAACATGATCCATTTATGTATATCTCATTTGATGATATGGATGTAATACTGAAATACATTAAGAGACATCTTTCAAACCATGATAAGCACTCTGAAATAGCAATGAATGTCAACTAATTTGTACTTTATTTTACATAACCATAGCTAATAAAACTCAAACAATCTGTATGATAACTTACACAACTGGTGTCACCATAAATGTTATGAATTTTCACTTTAAGATAATGAACTGCAATGCATTAGCTCTAGCAATTTTTGAGTTGTGGTACAAAAATGGTAACACTTATGCCATAATCAACACTCCACTCTAGGTGACCACAAATACATTAAAAATGTTCTTTAATAAACTTTATTACATTAGTTATGAAGGCAAATTCCACCTAGGCTCTTTATTGAGACCAAAAATTTAAATTTGTCTTGGGCCCCTGCACCAAAAATGATGAATGAATTTAATCTAATCAAATATAGGGCAGAAAATAGCTCATATCTAAAGCAAGAAGGATGCCAAAGTGTAAGAAATGATGGGTTCACAAAAATGTAACGTAGAAAAGAGATACTAGCTCAGTGGATCAAACTAGGTCAAACCATCTTCTACAAAACATTTGGGGCACAAACCAAGATTGGATTCTAACCAAGAAGGAAAGCCAAACTAGAAGGATTCTACCCTTTTGTTGTATGGAGAAGCAATTAACTGAATCCAATCATTTAAGGTAGAGTGAAGGCATGAAACCCTAGTTGACAAAGATCGGAGCACAGCAGACTATTGGAACCTGAAATCCAGCAACCAAATGGACAATAGAGATTAGTAAACAATTCAAAACCTAGTTCAGGAGGTCAGAATGCCTAGGACAAGGGCATTTGGGTGCCTTGGTCCCAAATTAGGGTTTCCAAAAATTGTTCTTTCTGTCGGGTCTGTAACAACAACCTTACTCTTCTTCCTGGAGATCACCTTCTAAAACCTGTTCATCTAACCTACACACAAAAAGAGGGAAAAGGATGGGTTCTATTTAGGATGTTTCCTTAGTCAAGCCCCATGAATGGTGTTTCCACCTCCACAATAGAAAATATGATTGATAAAGAGCGTGTGCCCTAAGAGGGAAGAGGCAAATCTGAAGTAGAATGGAATGCTAACACAAAGCATGAAGGAAATAAGTCACCATGAGCATGAAATACCTTGTATGCTTGTATACAATGTCACAAATTGACTCAAGAAATTGGTGTAGCATCCAAAATCTTCACAAGACCTGTAATATGTTAGTGTCGTAGAAATGATCCACAAGAGAGAGTTGTAGAGAGCATGAGAGAAAGAGAGAGTGCAAGAGTGCCAAGCTTTTGCTAGAGAGAGTCAGATGTTCAAATGAATAGAATAACTTACTTTTATATGCATTCCAATTGATTTCCAGATAATTAAACCACAGAAGGCCAATATTACGAATATTTTAAGGGGCCTAAGCTGACAAGGCCACAATTTAGGGTAGGGCTAAAGGAGGGCCCGGGGCGCTTGGGTACCTTGGTCCTTTAGCCACATAATCCCCAAAAGAGGGCACTTAAAGCATGCTTAGCCCTACCTTATGATTCTTTTCTGGGTTTTGTGCATCGAGATCAAGTATTGCACTCTTAATGCTCAAAAAGGTATTAAAATCGGCCCTAATTAACAAGGGTGAACTTTTGAGGCCCATCTACGAGCTAAACTAAGGATAAAATGGTGTACACATTTTATGATGTTACACCAACAAGATAGACCTGGGGTAAAGGAAAGGCCCCAAAATAGAAGATGACTCTAAAGATCGCTAGAATCTTAGTGTGTGCTTTGTACCTCACTTTCTTTGTTAGATGTCACTCTCGTAGCTTCAAGCTTAGACTTATCTCCACTCGAGAGTATGGACATCAACAATCTTCTCTCTTTTCACTTTTTTTTGGTATCTCTCTTTTTTCTTTTTCTATTTCTTTTTTTTATATATTTTTTCTCTTTTTGATTTTTTTTTGCTTTTTGATTGCTATTGCTAAGATGCTTTAAGACTTTCTAGATGATTGTATGCTTTGGATATTTAGCTGCTATTTTTTTCATTTTCTATCACTCATTTTTTATTCACTCATATTTTAGATTGCTTCTTGTAAATTTATGATCTTCCTGGCATTTTGGCTAGGAAAGATAAGGGGCTAAGCACCACGAAAAATTTTCACTATCCAATCAGATTTCCCTTCTACTAAAGAGGAATGGGGTATGTCTACTTGAAATCTTCTATTGAGTATGGTAGGTTTGAATATTGACTTTACTTAGACTTACTACATGAATCGTTAAGACTGGGATCAATGTAGAGTTAAGATCTAGGCTTTGATTAGAATCATTGGGGAATGTGACAAGGGAATGATAAACATCAATTATGAATACAAGGGATCTCAAAAGCTAAGAGGATCAACTTTTTCCTAAGTAATCTTAGACTCCTTACTAATATGAAAATCAAACAAGAGCATGTCACTCACAATGATGCATGGTGGAATAGAATGAAAAGGAATCAAGTATTTTTGGTTTTTGAGATTTTATAATTTAATTTTTTTAGATTTTTCAAATTATTTGATTTTTATATTTTTTATATTTTTATGAATTTTGTGATTTTTTAGACATAATATTTCTTAAGATGAAAGGGGTTTACCATCTTGCCAAATTCTTCACCTTCCATTGTACACAAAATAAATTCACCATTTTCGATGTCTTACTTGACAGTGTATGGCCCTATCCAATTGGGTCTGAATTTATGTCCTCTAGCTCTTTTATGAATTAGATTGTTGATTCTTACTAGGTCTCCCACCTAGAAGGGTCTTGGCACAACTTTCTTATTATATTACTTCTTTACCCATGTGAGGTAAGAGTCATGTCTTTGCAGTACCCTTAATCATTTCTCATCCATCGTCTCTAATTCAACTAACCTCATTGCACGATACTCTTCATTATCTAATAAGCCTTGTAAGGATACCCTCAAACTAGGTAATTCAACTTCCAATGGTAAGACCTCCTTTGACCCAAAAGTGAGGGCATATAGTGTTGTTCCGATTCGGTGCACACACTAGTTCTATAGGCCCATAGAGCAGGGTATAGCTTCAAGTGCCAATCCCTCTTAGAGTCCTTTACAATTTTTACCAAGATCACATTGACTGTTTTATTTGTTGCCTCGGATTGACCATTTCCTTGTTAGCAGTATACTAAGGTAAAATTGTGATTAATGTGGAACCTCTCACATATTTCACACACTTGTAGATTTTTAAATGAAGATGTATTGTCAATCACTATAACTTTAGGGATCCCACACCTACATATGATTTTATACAAGATAAGTTTTGCGATCACCACTCTCGAAACGATGGTTAAAAGAATTGCCACCACCCACTCAGTAAAGTATTTGGTGGTCATGATGATATACAAGTGTCCATCATTTGATAGCAGAGAGATTTTACCTATTAGGTCCAAACCCCATGAGGAAAAGGGCCAAGGAATAACTATCATTTGTAGATCTATTGTAGGTGTGCAATGCCCATCTGCATAAATTTGACATTTTCGACACCTTTGTACAAACTTGATGACATCTCCATCTAAGCAAGGAAAAAAGTATCCTAGTCGATGTATTTTTCTTGTGGTGGCATGACCACTGAAGTGTCCTCCATAGATTTCAATGTGGCATTCCTCTAAGATTTCATGTGCTTCCTCTTTATGCACACAATGAAGTCTAACACCATATAGGGCTCTTTGATATAACACATCATTAATCTACACATATCTCACAACAAGGAGGCGCAAGCATATTTTTCCCAAAGGGGTCATGTTTCCAAGACAAGTCTTATTTGCTAAATAGTTCACAATGTCTCCATACCAGTACACTAAAGCATGTTTGAAAGGTCGATTGCATAGATCTCTTTATCTAGGATGTCTTCCTTTATTAGCTCTTCTTGAGGAACTGGATTATCTTCCAACCAATCAGTTATGATTTGTCCTTTGATAGATTTTTGATTGACATATGTAAACTTGAATTCACTTAGTAATGTCAAGAATCGTCCTGCCCTTCTAGACAACATTGGTTGGTTCAAGAAAGTTCTTAGTGCCTATGATCGTATTATGACCCTAGTTTCTTAGTTCAACATATAATGTCATAATCTCCTAGTAGCAAACACTACATGGCCAAACACTCCTTATCATGGGTATAGATTTTCTCATATTCAAATAATGTTCAACTAATGAAGTATATTGCCCTTTCTCTCCCATCATCATCCTCTTGAGGCAACATGCAAGATATTGAAATATTTGTGGCTTGGAAATAAAGTATAAAAGGTTTGTCATATCTAGGTGGCATAAGGATTGGTGGGGTTAATAGGAGCTTCACTTGTTCAAAGGCATTCTGACAATCTACCATCCAAATTATCTCAGCTTGTTTCATTAATAGCTCATTGATGGGTTGAATTTTAAAAGTCATATCTGTTATGAAACATCTTATTGCACCCAATTGTCCCAAGAAGGTTCTCACCACCATAATTTCACTAGTTGGTGGGGTGGAATTTAGCACTTCTTTTACCTTAGCAGGGTCTACATCTATCCCTCTTTTTGAAACTCTGAAACATAGTAGTTTGCCTATTGTTACTTCAAAAACACACTTCTCAGGGTTTAACCTTACCTTGTATTCTCATAAATTGGTAAAGATCTTAAGAAGATCTTCAACATGTGTTGATGATTGTTTAGACTTGGTAAGTAGGTTGTCAACGTATGTTTCTACTATCTTATGGATGATATCATGGGAGATATGAGTCATGGCCCTTTGATAAGTGGCTCCTACATTTTTTAATCTGAAAGGCATGACTACATAACAAAAAGTTCCCCAAGGTGTAGTGAATGTTGTTTTATTATAGTTAGCCTCATAGATTTTTATCTGATTATACCCTGAGAATCCATCCATTACGGAAAGTACTTCGTATCCCATGGTTGAACCAACATTCTAGTATATGGATGGTAGGGGAAATCATCTTTAGGACAATCTTGTTTGATATCCCTAAAATCAAGGCATATTCAAATTTTTCCATTCTTCTTTAGGACTGGAATGATGTTAGGTACCCAATCTGAGTAATCTACAGGCTTGATAAACCCCACATTTAACAATTTCTTCAGTTCTTCTTTTATCATTTTGGCTACTTAGGGTTTTAAGGGTCTTAGTTTTTGCTTTATAAGTTTCATGTTTGGATTTGTTGCTAGATTATGCACTATGACTTTCAGATTTAACCTAAGCATGTCTACGTATGTCCAAGAAAAAAACATCAGAGAACTCAATAAAAAATTTAGTGTACTCTTCCAATTCTTCTTCGTCTAAATTTTCCCCCAATTTCAACATCTTTGGTTTTTCAAGGGTTCCTTTGTTGAGATCAATTGTATCACCAGTCAATGAGGGGTCTCCTTGAAACTTCTTGCATATTGGTAGTAATTCTAATTTTTTGTCTACTTAGAGGATTTCCAATTTATCTAAAAAATAATCATTAGGATAGGGAAGGAGCATGTATCCCTTCTTGTGGTAGACTTTGGGAAGACTTCACTACTTCCATTTCGAGAATAGTAGTTGAGGTAGGGGGTTCTGGGATGGCCAATGCTCTTGCTCTACCCTATTGTTGTCATGTGACTTCACTCTTTTTTCTTGA
Organism: Cunninghamia lanceolata; assembly: GCA_027924645.1. Classification (NCBI taxonomy): domain Eukaryota; kingdom Viridiplantae; phylum Streptophyta; class Pinopsida; order Cupressales; family Cupressaceae; genus Cunninghamia; species Cunninghamia lanceolata. The sequence goes on along the minus strand of BSBN01000114.1, from coordinate 7,509,470 downwards.
ATGGATTGGTCCGCCTAGAGACTGTTGATCCTTTGGACTAGTGTTGTGATGAGATCAACAGGCGTAGCACCTCTTTGTGTTTCATCATTTCATGGAACTTCTTTTCACATGTTCTCATGACTTGACCCTCCTTTTTTTTCTCATATGATTTTTTCACGTTATTCTTCTCAAAGAGTGATATGCAGGGCCTCTTGAGCATATTTGACCTCTTGAAAATGCCTCTCTAAATGCATTACTTCATCATATAGATGTGTATTTTGGTTTCTTGTCAAGGGTTGATCTAGTTGAGGGATCTCTAATCTTACTTGTACTCTTCATGCCCTATGATGCATGGGTTGAATTGTTGTGTTTTGTTCCCATGCATGATAGTTGAACGTTAGAGAACATCTAGGTTGTCTTGTTTTATTTTCATAGTTTGAATCCTCATAGTCCTAACAGTTTGAGATAGGTGTCATTGGGTCAGGAGGCACATACATGTTGAAGGATGGTGTGTCAAGTTCTCTAGAGGGAAGGTTCTTTAAATTGAGTTCAAAATGGGAGTGGATGTGAAAAAGTGTGAAGGCAATTGTGGACAAGTTTTGAAAGTGGAAATGCAAACAACTCATCCTAAAAGGATTTTTTTTTCACATCAAGTTCACCAAAGTATGTTCTCCCCAAAACATGACTGAGGCACGAATGCAGATGAGTCAGCTTTGACATAGCACATGAACCCTCTCCTTGCCATGGGTAACCTCCAAGTCACTCTTTCTCTCATGGTAGAAGCTAGTAGAGTGGATGTGTAACTTGGGGGTGGGAGAAGAACATCATTGAGAGTGGTCAGCCAGTTCTAGGGCATGTTGTTTGTTATATGACCATGATGGTGGAGATAACCTTATGACTTGAAGGCTCACTGGTTGTTGATCTACGATCAAGATTCCTTATGTTCCAATGCCTATATGGATGTTAATTGTATGTATTTATGTTCCTTAGGCACTCTAGATGGTTTTTTTATTCTTGTATTGCTTCAATCATCCTGAGGATTTGTTCCTATTTTTGAATTTCTTGTTATGTAAATCATAGTCTAGGATGTATTTCATCTATCTCCTTAAGGATAGCCCTAACCCACTGATCTCTAACTCTTGGGCACATCAAATGCTTTAGAGAAGAATGAGTTAACTATGGTTGACAAAGAGTTGACCTAGGGTTTTCTTAGTTTCACTTGTGAATTGTGAATTGTACCTCATGGTGGCATCGAGGATTTGACTTTGTGTTTTGGAATCTTCCTCATTATTGAATAAAGGGTTTTGAGTTTTCTAATGTTTTAATTTTTTTGTGTTTTTGATGTATGCAAGTAATTTATGAATGCAATACAATTTTTGATTCCTTTTCTCAAATGTAAAGTGATCTAATTAATCTAGAATTTGAAAAATGTATGCAATCTACTATGATTTTTCCTAATGCATGTTATACTATTTTTTGTATTTTCGAAAGAGATTTTTAGTTTGATCTAAGAATACTTGGAATGAAATTAATATAGAATTGTAATTTAACTACTCAAAGCAAAGCTAATTTAATCAACTTAAAATAAAGATAAAAAGGAAATTGCAACAACAAGATTACTATTCCCAAGAGTAAAGATGATTTAATTAACTATTGAAATCATAAAGAACATGCATCCTCTTTGGTACATGAGCCTGGCGTATCCTCAAAAATCCTTTGTGTAGCAAACTTACCTTTCCTCTACAGCAGCGGGGTACTCGTCTCGACGACAGGGATTGAATGGCTATTAATTCGAAGTGATCTATGAAATCTTAGATTGGGTGAACTATGCAAGCTATGATTGAAGCACTCCAGCTTGAAAATTGGTGAGCGTAATTGTTTAGGGTAAAATTAGATTTTGGTAATCTTTGTTGTTTAGATGTTTGAATCCTCCTTTCACCCTAACATTGAAGAATCTAGGGTCGAGTGGCGAGCACTATTATACCCTAGATCTCTTGCAAATGAGGGGACGATTGGATTAGGGAATTGAATTATTAATTTTCCTTCTCTTGTGTCTAATTAACCATTAAAACTCTAATTATGTAAATACGGCAACAAATTGACGAAAGACAAAAAAAGCTCTTAAAGACGGGAGTAAAATAGCAAATTATAGAATATCAATTTTTGGGGTTTTGAGGCAGAAAGTCAGGGACACTGGTGCAGGCACCCAAGTCCAAGGTACCTACTTTTTCAGGGAATCTAGACCTCCTTCCGACACTAATCAACCCTATAACTTCTATTTTCATAAATCTATCTACGGAGGACACTTTTGCGGGTGCCCTAGTCCTGGAAGTACTCCTTTGTCTGACTTTTCTTCAGATCCTGAATCCTTGATGTCTACCACTCCTTCCTGCAACTCCACTTTTCCCAAATGTGACACCTATAACCTGCAATCATAAGACTTGGTTTGGGGGTTGTGGTGTTTAGAGGCTTGCCTCTGTCAAGCCCCGGAGGACACTTAAGTCTTCGAACACTGTTGTCAGACAAAGATTGTGTGCCCTTGTGAGGCAGAGGCAAAAACCAAAGGAATCAATGATAAAAACACAATGATATGTCACCTTGTAGTGAAGCTCTCATGGAGGAAGATTCTCTTCATGCCATGAGGAGATTGAAGCTCAAATATGCAAATATCAACACACAAAACATACAAGTCTACTCTTGCAACACAATAGAAAGCCTTTAATCACCTTGAGAATGCCTAGAGTTCACAATGATCATCTAATTGAAATCTAGTTTACAAATGAATCCCTAAGCTTGCTTATATATGCAACTACAAGCACTCTCGCCAAGATTTTAAAAATCAAACTTTACTGTGAAGGCAAAATAACCAACTAATGGTCATAAACCGACACCCAGAAATTGGCGCTGCCCCAAAATAGGGCAGGACTAGGGTGCGGGCGCCCAAGTCCCCCCGCCTATTTTAGGTAGGGTATAGCTCAAGGGGTCCTCCTAGGTCCTATTTGCCATGGGACTTAGGCCTCATTCCATCAAGATGCTGAAATATGAACTAAAATGTCCTAAATGCACTCTAAAGACTCAGGAGATAAACCTTATGAGGGAAAATTCCCCAAGGGGACATTTTCTAATGTTACATTTAGCCCCCACTTTAATGTATGTATGAACGCAAGGCCCAAACATGCATTAAAGTAAGGTCACAAACACAAGAAACACACCAATCATAGAGAAGACACACCAACCGCATAAAAGACAGTAACAGGCACGCAAAACACGGAGGAAATAGTAACAATCACGTAGAACATGAAGCAAATAGTTAATGCATAGAAGACACATTAATGCATGGAAGACAGAAATGATATCTTTTCTTTTCTTTTTCTCATATATATGAAATGCAAATGCAAGTACTAGAAAGTAAACAAACCTCCCAAAAATGCAGGAAGCACTACTCAATGGTGCTGGTCTCTAAATATGGGGAAACACACATGCAATACATGCAAAACCTCCCAAAATGCATGAAGCACTACTCAAAGGTGTTGGTCTTCGCCTATGGGGCAATAAACACACCATACAAAACAACCATGCCAAAACACACACACTTGAAGACACAAAGAAAACATGGCAGACAAGCGATGGAGTGTACCTATTTCTAGGTCCAACACCATCTCAGGCACACACCGATGATTGGGCTTCACCACAACAATTGCCAAAGACATGCTTAAGGGTTGAGTTAGTCATAGAACTACTCTCCACCTCTGCAGAGGACTTTTGGAAATGACAGGATGATGCAATATGCTCTGAGAAATACACCATCCTTGCCTCCACAGAGGGCTTAAGAAAAAGGATATACGCAATATCCCACCTCCGCAGAGGGCTTACATGATTGATTGATTGATTGTAAACAAACTCAGGATGCACGATGCAATACTGGGGTGCAAGTCTCTGCATCTGAGGTCAAACACATTGCTAACATTTATAACAGGCAACTTACCTTGTATATGCCCCCACCTTAAGGTGGTTGATATCAGTTATCGATATCAAGCACATTAAAGTAGGAATAAAACACACAAGGGAACACTAACTTTTGCAAAGCCCATGCCCCTTGGAGGTGACATGTACTTTACGATCGCCAAATGTTCCCACAAACACATCCCTGCAAGAAACATGTTAGTGTCTACAACATCATGATAAACAACAACATCAATGCATATGATTAACCACACAAAGAGCCAAGGTTATACAATGAATTTAGAGTTCAAGGATAACCAGGGGCTATATCACAAAGCTCTCCAAATCAAGTACTGCCAAGGCTAGATTCAAAGGCAAACAAAGGTGCATGGAGTAGGAGTATTGTTAAGGTTTGTAACTACAATAAAAACATCATGAAATTCACTACGCAGAAAGTACCAGTGCTTCCACTAGCCAAGTGTCAGATAAGATATACAACCCCATCATCATATTATGAACTATAGTCTATTTTTTTATTGCTCTCAAAAGGGACACTAGGTCCGCATCAATATAAATGTTTGTCGTCATCCACCCACTAGGTGAAAACACTAGAGGAAGGGAAACAATAAATAAGAGAGGAGAAACAAGTGTCTTAGGGATAGTCATGTAGGAGGGTGCCCCCAAGTCACCAACCACAATGCTATGTTTGTAAGACACAACACACAACAATGAAATTAGAGAGAAGCAATTTAGAAGAATGATGATACAAATAGAAGAAGGTCACAACAGAGGCAGTCTCCTAGTATCCTGAACCTTACGGGAGAATCTGAGGTCATTCCAAGAGGCCTAAACAACATATAACACATCATCGGGGAAGCACATGATGATAGAAATAAAATTTTGTAGATACTTACCTGTAGGGTCTTCATATTATATCTTGGAGCTTTTGAACCTCTTGGAGAGGTACTCAATCATGTTTAAGGCAAAATTTGAGTGGTTCTTATGAAAGTCTTGTTTGTTATCATATGATTCTTGTTCAATAAATCCTTGATTAGATGAGACTTTTTGGTGCTTGAGGGGGAGAACCACTATTATTTCTGACTATTGATTGTCATTTTGCTCTTTTCTAATTTTTAGCGAGTTTCTGTTGTTGAATCTTTCTAGAGTAGTAACGGGAATCATCCTATACCATCTTGCTCATCTGTATCAGTTTTTATTCTTTCTTTTTAAAGATATTTTGATTATCTCCTGATCAATATAAGGATAACGGAGGAGGAACCTCAGCATAAATTATGTTTCTTCATGGACGAGGTGGATTATCCATTTGTTTCTTGTCGACTTCAATCATACCCATGATACTGTCATAGTCCAAGTAATCATCCTCGTCTACTTCCACTAAATCTTGTTCCACCATATTATTTTTAGTATGTTTAGGAAAAGGATTAGTGAAGATTTGTAAATTCTAATTCGGCGGAGCAACTGACTTATTTCTATTATCATTCACACCTGATACCTAGATGACATTTGAATCAATAAGGTCATGTATCTCATGTTTAAGACACATACATCGTTCAGTGTCATGTCCCTGCATCCGATGATAATGACAAAAGGCATTAAAATAGAAGTAAGGTCCTTGTTTACTAGGATCAATAGGCTTGATTAGGGGAAGCTTCAGAATGTTATTACTCACAGCTTGATTTATGATAGAATGATAGGACTCAGATATCGGAGTAAATGTTTTTGGTTGATACAACACATTCTTTGGATTATTTATAGAAGACACATTCATGTTTGGTCCAATGATCTTGATGAAACTCCTATTATTGTTCCTTTTAAAGTTGTTTTACGATGATCCACCCAAGGATTGACCAACTTGAGCTAATGAATTTTGGTTTTCATACTAACTAGACGAAAGTTGATAATCATGAAGAGCGGTGTATAAATGTTGAAAGGAGTTGTATTTCATCAAGAGAATCTTATCACAAATATTAGGTTGTAGATTTGTAATGAATATCTTTTGAACATCCTCATCTTTCATTTGATACTGAATTTGTGTATAAAGTCCTTGATACCGACCAATGAATTCAGTCAACTTTTCTTTCGGACCTTGTTTACATTTAACCAAGTCAATAAGAATGACTTGGGGTCCGATATTTGCTTGAAAATGTTGTAAAAATTGATCAATCAACTGCGAAAAGGAGTGTATTGAATTTGGAGGCAATGAGCAAAACCATTCTAAAGCAGTATCTTTGAGAGATCACGAGAAAAGTTTTGCTAGCAAATCGTCTTCAAAATAAAAATCACTACACATAGCTGTGAATGCTGCCACATGAATATTAGGATCACCTTTTCCACCATATTTTTCAAAGCGAGGAGTCTCAAACCTCTCATGCATAAGAGTTCTCAAAATTACATAGGACAATGTATTATGGGCATGATATGTTGGTAGACTAGGCTGTGAAGAATTTGTCAAATTTGTTACCTTTTGTTGCAAAGCAGTCATGCCCTGTAAAAGTTGGTTTAGGATGGCATCATTAGGAGATGTGGTTTGTTGTGAGAAATTAGAACCAAGGTGAGGAGGTGATTGAGCTTGAGATATAATAGGCGGAGGCTGAGAATAAGTTAACGGTAGTTGGCCATATTGATATGTGGAAGATGGTTGCGAGTATGTAATGGGTAGTTGGAAATGAGTGGAATAGATAGGAGATTGAGAATAATTATTCATAGAAAATGTCCCTTTAGGAATCAAATTCTGAGAATTAAATCCCATAGATTTGTAATTAGTGCCATTAGATACTCCAATACCAGTGGTGGCATTACTACAAGCATTCGCATTAGTTGTTAAGATCGTTGATGTAAAAGTGGATACTCCTGTATTTGGTATAGGTATGGAAACTTGAGTATGAGATGGTGATAAAGTGTTATTTATCATTTGCACACATTCGGTCACCAGCATGATATTGGTTTGCACAATATGTGCAGACCATGAAGTGTATTAACACCATCTTATCCTTCTTTTATCAATTCTCTTATATTATGAATTGTAGGAACGGCTTCTTCATCTATTCTCTCATTTTCCATAAATGTTTGAAATTCAGCCAAGTCTTTATCCAACTTTTCTATTTGCTCATCAGATACATATCCTATTGCCTCAATATTATTATCAATATCATGAAAAGTTTGTTCTTCCATTGAGGTTGGAGGATGTATAGTATCTTGCCCAATTTGATTGTCCCCCTTTATAAAAAAGGTGTCCAAAGTACCAACTTCGTCAAGAGCACTAGATCCCATTAATCATTTGCTTCTTCTGAAAGGGATATTGTTTTTAGGAGAGCGTGTAATAAATTTTGTACAAAATCATACAACACGCAACACTCAAACTAAGAAAACAAATCCTAAGAGAAGGATATGACTTAATGCCAATGAATGGGACAAAGGGTGCTGTAAGGATTTAAATCAAGGGAAGAAAGTTATATGTCCGATATCAGTCCAAAACAACAATATTATCACTCTCAACACACTCTTGATGCAAATCCAAGATAATGGCAAGTCAAAATATAATGAAAATATGTCAAAATAGGCACTTTTTCACCAAAACTCAATGCAAAAGAGCCTAACAAAGGGTGTTGTGAGGAAAATGATGATGTACAGAAAATATCAATAATAATAGCCACTTGGTGCTAAAATACCTAGCACAACACGCTTTTAGCACTACTTAAGGTCACACCCTAGTGAAAATATAGCAAAAATAAGTTATTTTTCACGATTTTTCAATTCCAAGACCTAGAAAAGGAGGTGTTGTAAGGAATTTTAGGAGGTACAGTGAAGAATATCAATAATACCAATCACCTCAATCCATAAAATTGATCACAACATGCTTGGAATGCAAACTAGGTCAAACCCTAGGGCAACAATAGCCAAAATATGTAGTTTTTTGCAAAATTTTCACTACAAGAGCCCGTTAAAAGGGTGTTGTGAAGCTTTTTATGAGGGTTAGAAAATTATTACCCTAATAATAGAAAATTAATGCAAAAATATCTTTCACAACACACCTATAATGCAAGTTTAGAGAGTCGATAAGGTCGATTTTAGTGAAAATTGTTAGTTTTAAAGCCCTAGGTTTTATATCTTGGTAGAAAATTCTATGTGAATGATTTGAAGTCTGATTTATGATGGAATTGACTTACTCTTAGATCTGAAAATGATTTTCAAGCCTTAACATGCAAAATGCCCATGCAAATTTAATGAAAATGCATCAAAATTGCTAGTTTTTGTTGAAATTTTCTATGTAAAAATGCAAATATTTTAAATCTAAATGCAAGACTACAGCCAAATACAAATTTGAATGAGCCTCTAAAATTAGTAGAAAAATCTGATAAAAAATTTTTCCTACAAACCCTAGATTTTAGAATTATTAGGTTATATAAAATTGTCAAAAATTCCACAAAACCCTAGCAATTAAATGATGAAAATGCAAGATAAATTTTTGATGTTTTGTATTTTTATGTAGTTTATATCAGATATGATGCAAAAATCATGAATTAGGAAAAATTAGAAAGAATTGATGCAATTTAGTAAGCCAAACAATGCAATTTTTTTTTGTATTTTTCCAATTTTTCAATTTTTTTGAATTTTTCTCAATACAATAAAATAAATGACCAAATGAATGAATGAAACCACACCAAATATGAATAAAAACACTCAGCAAGTTGCAATTTAAGTCAAAAAACATGGGTTCACCAAAATGTTTAGGGTAAAATTGGATTTTGTTAATCTTTGTTGTTTAGATGTTTGAATCCTCCTTTCACCCTAACATTGAAGGATCTAGGGTCGAGTGGTGAGCACTATCAAACCCTAGATCTCTTGCAAATGAGGGGAAGCTTGGATTAGGGAATTTAATTATTAATTTTCCTTCTCTTGTGTCCAATTGACCATTAAAACCCTAATTATGTAAATACAGAAACAAATTGATGAAAGATGGAAAAAGCTCTTACAGACGGGAGTAAAATAACAAATTACACAATACTTGTTTTTAGGATTCCAAGGTAGAACAGTTGGGGACACTAGTGCGGGCACCAAAGTCTAAGGTACCTACTTTTTCGAGGAATCTGGACCTCCTTCCGACACTGATCAGCCCTGTAACTTTTATTTTCCAAAATATGTTTGCGAAGGACACTTTTGTGGGTGCCCTAGTCCTAGAAGTGCTCCTTTGTTTGATTTTTCTTCATATCCTAAATCCTTGATGTCTGTCACTCCTTCATGCAACTCCACTTTTCCCAAATGCGATACTTGCAACCTGTAATCATAAGACTTGGTTTGGGGGTTGTGGTGTTTAGAGGCTTGCCTCAGTCAAGCTCTGGAGGACACTTAAGTCTCCGAACACCGTTCTAAGACAAAGAGTGCATGCCCTTGTGAGGAAGAGGCAAAAACCAAAGGAATAAATGATAAAAACACAATGATATGTCACCTTGTAGTGAAGCTCTCATGGAGGAAGATGCTCTTCATGCCATGAGGAGATTGAAGCTCAAATTTGTAAATATCAACACACAAAACATACAAGTCTACTCTTGCAACACAATATAAAGCCTTCAATCACCTTGAGAATGCCTATAGTTCACAATGATCATCTAATTGAAATATAGTTTACAAATGAATGCTTATGCTTGCTTATATATGCAACTACAAGCACTCCTACCAAGATTTTAAAAACTAAACTTTACCATGTCATCAAAATAACTAATGGTCATAAACTGACACCCAGATATTGGGGCTGCCCCAAAATAGGGTAGGACTACGGCGTGAGTGCCAAAGTCCTCCCCCCTTATTTTAGGTAGGGTATATCTCAAGGGGTCCTCCTAGGTCCTATTTGCCATGGGACTTAGGCCTCATTCCATCGGGATGCTGAATTATGAACTAAAATGTCCTAAATGCACTCTAAAGACTCGGGAGCTAAACCTTATAAGGGAAAAGCCCCCAAGGGGACATTTTCTGATGTTACAGTAATAATGCTAAATGAAGCTTCTTGAGAAGCTAGGTCGATGCAACTGAAAGCAAAAGGCACCTACATCTTGCAAAGAGCATAAGAATGCTAAGAGGAGAGCAAAAACAAAGCTTATGAATGGCTACAATAATGAATTTGCCTCTCATATTGCTTTTGGGAGGGGGTATTTATAGTGTTGGAGAGGACACATTGGGTGGAATTGATTGGGAAGTTAGCTCAATTTTATTGAAGAGTTAATATGCTTGATTGATCAGTGAATTGAATTAATTAGGTAGCAGACTAGGTTGATTGAACAGTGATCTAAGCTTGAAAGCTTATCACACATGGCTGAATGGGAGTTGGACTGAGAGAGATAAGAGCTAAGAATAGATCAATTGATCTAATTATGGTTGATTGGAAGAGAGGAATGGGATTATAATAGACTAGGCTCAGTTAGGGTCAAATTTGCATGCAAATTAGTGCAAAAATAGTGTTATTTTGGGCCCAAATTGAAGAAGAACTCATGCATGAAAATATGACAGGGTCACCCACTTCAACAGTACGGTCTCCTAGAGGGTGACTCTAAGAAACTGAGGGAAATGCTAGGAAGGAGGACTCATGGGTGAAAACTGAAGGTTGGAGCATGGTCTTGGAAGGTTAAAGATACTATTTGAATTTTGAAATTGGTCAAAAAGGCAAATTAAGCAAGATCCCCCAGTTGACCAGTAGGATCCTTAGGGGTAACCTTAAAAGAAAAGGGGCTAACCCAAAAGGGAGGAAAGCTAGGAAAAAACTAAAAAATTGGGATAGGTCTCGGAGCTCAAATGGAGGCCTCTAGAGGTTTGAAACAGATGAAATCAACTTAGGGAAGATGAATTTCCCATGTTATGACACTTGTAGGATATGTTGAAAAGGCCACAATGTGAAGAAGATGAAATGACTACACAAGGGGAATGAAGAAGCAACAAGGTTTCACAGGTTGGCTAGGGGTTAGAAGAGAAAAGATGAAGGGAAATCCAATCCACGTGTTGCCAAGAAGAACACTTTCTTAGAGGTCATATATACACGCTTACAAGTACATGTTTAGTATTATAGCTCATCATAGGATTACCATGTAGGCCCATGCATCTTTTTAGTGCTTATTGGTTCGAGCAACCACATTTCAATCGAATCATGGGTAATGTTGTTTTGTTTGTGCATTTGCATTTTGATTTCTAGCTTAATTTGAGGTTACATTTAATATAGGTTAGGGCTTTAATGTTGCATTTGAAATCTTTGTTTTTGGTCTATATTTTGTTGACATTTTTGGCACGCCCGATGGGACACCTGTCCATGTTAATCTTTGTTTACAAGTGTTTATGTTGTGATTCTACAAGTTTTCAATGTGTATTTGGACAAATATTGGAGGCCAGCTTTTGTAGGAGTTCTCTTGGCTTGAAACTAACCTCATCATTGCGTTTGGAGTAGCTAATCTAGGCGAAGATTGACATGTAGCAATGTCTTATATTTTAGTGATGAAACTTTTTTTTTTTTTTTTTAATTTTTAGGCTTCCTCCTTGTATAGTCATATGGCCATATGGCTATACCATTCAGTATTGATGTAGTCTCTTATAGGACTTGGATACTTCAAACACTTTACATAATAGGTTTATCTTTTGGTTTCTTGTTTTATCCTCTGGATTCATATTTTGGATGCTGGATAAGCATATAGCTCTATTGATTTGCATCTCATTATCCATTAGGCATTAATAATACTATGTTTTCTTTTGGTTCATAGTTGAGTATTGTCCATTGGTCCATGTTTTTGTTTGTTAGTTGAATACCTAAACATTCGATTCAAGTCTTAACAGTTGACCATATTAACTGATGGCTTCTTTTAATCATTTGTATTAATCTTTAAATCATACATTTGTTATTGATAAATGTTCATTGTTATCCATGGTGAGTTAATGTCTTTGTCATCATTGATATTTGTTAAACTCTAAAATTTATTAACTATTGTAGTTTTCAATAGCATCAACACTTTTCAATAGTCTTTATAGCCTTTAATAGTTTTGTTAACAATTAACATAAGAAGTAACCATCAATAGTGCTTTAAACTATAGTCGTAGCATAAATTTGAACTATAGACATCAAATTACAAATTGTTTTGTATAACTATCACATAAACCTTGATGCTAGCATTTGATTTTGTTGTTAACACTCATATGTAGCATCAATTATGATTGTTTAGAGTTTTTTGTTGGTTGTTCTTAATGATAATTTCTAATAGTGTTAAAGGGATGACCCTAACTACTGACATTAAACTTAAAATCATAACTACAATACTTGATTGTTAATGCCTTTCTTAACCACCAATAGTGGCCAAACCCTAAACTGCAAACATTTATTGTTGATATTCATGTTAATTGCTATGATTTCTATGTGACAAGTTTTATTTTAACCACCAGGGATAAGTATTAACTTTAACTACTAGTATCAAACTGTTGGATGTGACCAGTTTCTCCCAACCGCCAACCACAGAGTTAACTGCCAAATAGGGCCTTGCACCATTTTGAGCTTTAAAAATCATTTTTTACTCAGATTGGCATAACTTTTACATTTTTCATCAGATTTTTGTGATTTTGTAGGCATCAGAAAGAGGACGTGGAGCTCTATGCTATAGGGGAAACCATTTTTCTAGATTTGACATAGATATTGAGAAACAATTGCCTAAACCTACCCCTTCTTTGTCACCTTTAATTGCACATAACTTTAACCTATGGAAACGAAATTTGACGAATTATTTTTTAAAATTACATAGAAAATTACAAAGAATCTATTGGTAGCATTTATCTTCATATGTGCTGTCATTTTTTTCTAGTTTTTGCACTTTTTTAAAATTTTGCACCAACGCTTTGCTTGCAGTTTCAAATTTACCAAAGATTAAAAATTTTACAAGTTCCATTAATCTATGTTTTTGCAGAACTGCATGTCAAAGACAAAATCTTGAAACTAATAACATGTTTTATGTAGCCTCGCATGTCAAAGATAATTTTTTTTCACTAAATTAGGCACATTTGGTTTTCTAAAGGGAATTAACTTGTTTGTTTTGTTTCAAAACTTTTAGAGTGTGTATGCTCTCTCCTCGCACTAAAAATAAATCTTGGAGATTAAAAGATCTTTTCAATTCTACTTTTGTTGTGTTAACCTGAGAGTCTAAGTGTGTATGCTCTCTCCCCACACTGCAAAGTGATCTTGGAGATCAAAAGAACTTTGATTTCAACACTCCAAGGGATGAACTCAACCATGTGTTTCGATGGGGTATATAAAGGGGAGAAAGTGAAAGTTGTACCTTAAAAAAGAGTCATCGTCGTGTTGAATAAGAGTCCCAAGACCCTTGGTCTCCTTAGACTTGTGAGGTGATGAGAATAGGAGAGACACTCCTAATCTCATGCATGTAGACATTCCCTTTATTCACAAACTTGTGCCTCAAAGTACCTAGTGTATATCAAGGACTCCCCTAGACATCTTATTCAAGCCTAGTATAAGACCTTTCAACCATCCTTCCTTGTGGTACATCGCTATTAGAAAAGGAGAAGTTACTCACATGTACTTTCATAGTGAGAGATAGAACTCACCTTGGGCAGGGCATATCACCTCCAAGGTAGGGTACATAGGTGGTACATGACCTTACATTCCCTAGCTATTGATCATTAGATAGATAGTATATTCCTGGGCCCATAAGGATTTACACAGCCACCTGATTAATATAGGATTGTTCATATACTTGATGTGTCTTCTTGTGCAAGACCAATTATTATCCCTACATTTGTCACACAAACCAATGTGTTTTCTTTTTTTGTTGAATACTCTGGCTATTTCATCCCTAGTCAATCTTGCAAACAAATCCTTGCAAACATCCAAACATTAGACTTGTGACCAAATCAAAATGTTTCACTATGAAGAGAGCACAATCATATCTCTTTGTAGAAGGTTGAAATCACCCCAAATCCATCATCCTAAGTCATAGTTGTATAACCCACTTTGTATTACATCCATTATCCCAATCTTCCCTAGTCCATTCCAATCCATACAAATTCACTACCTCTTAGTCAAAAACATAAACATGTAACCAAGACTTGAACCCTATCATCATCCTCTAATCTAGCTTACTTAAAAACCTATCCTATATTAAGTCTAGCTTAATCCAATCCCTCTTGTCTTACTTAAGAACTTTCTTATCTGAAGTACATATATACTTTTCAACTTGCAATGCATTCAAAGTCTTGAAATGTAAGTTTTAGTTTTAGATCCTCTTGATCTAAATAAAACATTTGTCCTACATCAATTCATCTCATCCTCTCATCCCCATCAAATATTGTCCTTATCCAATTAACCTTATCTTTTAAACTTAAGTCGCTTTCAAAGTCATCCTTTTGTCAAATCATAGTCTTGTGCCAAGTGTACTAAATCTAATTTATCTCAGGTCCTAATTGCATCTAAATACCTTTCTATCCATCGTTATGTATACTAGGAATCCTTGGTTGGAGAAATCTATCATGCAAGATAGAACATGTTGTCCTACAACCATTAGTGAAGCCAATGTGAAACCCAAAATTACAATCACAGGATGTCCTCAACTTGTCAATGATGATGATAGTCTTGTTGATCAAGATGAATATCCTGATAACAATCACTTTGATGATGAGATTATTGATCACAAGCTTCTCACACTCATGAACATGAAAGAGCCTTGCAATCAAGATATTTTTAATGCTAGTTACCATGCTCCATCCAAAATTTTATCCATTAATCATCCTAGAACTAGTGATTATGCCCATCCCAAACACTTAATCCATTAGTCATCCTTATGCTTCTGTTGACAAGGGAAGTACCAACATAGAGCAAGGTCCTTATTTCCAATCCATGTTTCCAAACTAAACCTCATGTGAACACTCCATATCTTGCACATCCTATGCAGATCCCTCATCCTTGGTTAAGTATCTTATCAGCACTAAATTCCATAGCAAAGAGGATTTTGTTAAGTATCTTATCAACATAGGAGTCAAGCTTCCACCAAATCATCACCTTGAACCTCAAAATCCATGCATAGCTAATCATAATCCTAATACATTTATCCACAAAATGCCTCATCCATCAAATCTTAACGTATCAAATCCTTTCACTTCAATCCCTCCATCACAATAACCCTCCAACCCTACTAATTCTAATCCATTATCCCACATATTTCTCAATCCATCAATCTCTATAGTCCATCATTCATTAGATCCATCACCAACCCTTCTACACACTTCAACATATAAACTTGATTCTAATGAATCCCATACATCCAATCAATCCCATCAAATTAACCACCCCATTCAAACCGACTTAGCTATGAATGATGTTATCTAAGGACTATTAGGGAAAGAAAAAATATCAAACTAGAAAGCCCCAAACCAAGGCATGTACTTATTTAAAACCTATCCAAGAGTCATATGGTATCATACCTATCCAACAAACAACATACATGCTAAAGCCAAATAACATACCCATCCATGGTCAAGTTCCATTATGTGAAGATATTGTCAATCCTAAGTATCAAAAAGACCCTCCTAGTGTCATGCCTATCTATCCAACACCGTCATGAAATCCTATGTCCATCCAATCTATCCAAGAGTCTCCTAATACAATTCATGTTAACAATGAAACATTATCATTGCTTATCAAGCCTATTCAAGAGTCCTTTGCCATAAGCATAAGTCACAACCCATTATGAAATCATGGTGTTGATGATCCAAAGCATATCAAGCCTATCCAAGAAACCTCTACGTTCATTCAAATTCAAGAGATATGTGAAGAATTAAATTTAAAGTAGGATAAAAGATGTACTCAACTAAATCAAGATCAAGTTATTGAAAATACTCAAGACCAAATTATCCAATTTATCCAAGTTCAAACTATCCATGCTACACCTATCTATGATGAATATCCTATATATGATTAGGAGAATGAAGTCAATTCCCCCATCCAACTTTATAATGTCTATGCATAAGAAGGCCAAAATAATCCTATCACAAATCCAACTAGCCCTATCAAATATCCAACTACAACATCCATTTCCTATGATGAGAGACTTGGTCCCCAAGACAACATAGACAATCAACGAAATAACTTGGATCATATCACACAAGATCCTAATTAGCATAGTGGTCATCATGTCCATCATATCAAACATTAGGAAAATAAAATCATAAAGGATCACATTGAGCACTTAGTTTATCAGGGAATGACAACCACAAATAATGATCATGAAACTACAAGTGTACACAATGATCAAGGTACAAAAAGTATACATAATGAGAATCACAAGAATCCTATTAAATGGGATCTACCATCTTTATCAAGTCAAATTTACTCAAGGAGGAGATAATAGTTAGCATCGTACCAAGTAGTTAGCATCATGTTTTAAAGATGATAGATATCTTATCGCAAACAAGATATGTCAAAGCATGGATTATCATGGAAAAGGATTGGGACTTCATGAGCAAGACATCCTAGAACCCATCCCAATCTAGATCAGACATGGACAAAGGATTGAAAAGCAATTATCTATGGCCAAGGATAAGAGGGATACAGTTAACATGACTCAACATGACTCATCAAAGGAAGGGTCCCCAATTTGACAAAATAGAGCCATGTTGTGAGGGTCATAACACAACCCTTGCCTTAAAACAAAATATTCATATAAAAACTAAGTGAGCAAAGAGAGGATTGCATCATAAAGATTTTTGAATGAAGGTACCTTCAAACAAAGGTAGTACTTTCATTTGGAGGCCCCTCCCATAAGGGATTTTCAATGTGAAATATTTCAAAATTAATAAAGATGCCTTTGAATTTGAAGGTGCCCACCTTCATTTGAACCCTCTTCATTCAAATATCATGATGATGTACACCTTTGATGCAAACTTTTTGCACCTCAGGTTAATTTTTGTGTCATCCCACAAGTGAAACATAGTATTGTGGGATCACCTAATAGTTTGGATGCCAAATTGCACTTGTATGATAAGTTAAATGGATTCACTTGAAGGAATTTAAATATAATTTCATCTTTAGGTCATATCTTAATCTTTCTTACATCTATTTAATAGATGTCTTATATATCCATTCCATAGTAGCTAGTATAGTGTGAGCTTAGTCACAATATCTTGGGACTGACTTATGTATAGGGTATGGTTGCTATGAACTTCTATGTTATTTTAATTTCACTTTAATTGTCTTGTTGATTACCTCCAGGATAACCCTCATTGGCCTAGTAAATCTAGAACTGTAGCTATGCTTCCCACTCATGTTTATTGGTTTATTACTCCATATGGCCTAATCAAGAGTCTTTGAACCCCTTGTACTTAGGTTGACATAAATCCTTGACCTTATGCATTCTCTAGGGTTGTAGCATGTGTGGTTATGGATACCAAATAATGGTGTTAGAGATGTTAGTTGTTGATGTTCTAATCTTTGTTTTGATATCTGAAGCATTAAAAAAATGACATGATTGTGTAGTTTTGTTGTGTATTTATCTTGTCAACTTGCACCAAAAAGTTACACTATCCCTATGGGTGGCCCCCCACCTATAGCTATTCATTATTTAAAAATAATAAAACTAAATTCTGATAAAAGCTTCTTCTATCTTGTATGCTATATGGATTATAGTTTTGTAGAACCAGGGTCCACCACTCAAGTGCCAGGTCATCAAAAGTGTCAGAAATTGGCCTATCAAATATTCTTCAACAAAGCTAAACTATTAAGTATCTATTCTAAAATAGTGACTCTAGAGCTAGAACTCCAAAGCTTATTTCTTGCAAGAACTCTAGAGATACTCTAGAGCTACTCTAGAGCTCCAATTCTCTATAGCTACTTTGAAGCCAACTCTGAAGTAGCAATTTTGAAGCCATGTTTGTATGTCTCCTTTAAGAAACACACACACCATGATATTTGACTTGTATAAAGTCATATGTCTTCTACATACTCTCATCGTCCAAACAAAACTTAAAAATAAACTAGAAATCACAAATCATGCATTTTAGAGTGAAGGCCAAAAGTTGGGATAAATATAGTATATAAATGAGGTAGTGGTTAGTTTATTAGCATCATATGGTGAATTCTATTCTTACTGAAGACTTTTGGAGGTATTCTCCCTCAAAGTGGCTTATTATTATAAAGTATTTATAACACAATTCCTATTATATTCTTCATTTGTGTGGTTCATTTCCTTGGATGTTCGATCAAAGCATGATAATGGCATCTAGAAGGCAAGAAATAAGTTGATTGGTTTTTATTTAGAAGGCTAGATTACGAAGTGCATATCCATCAAAATTTGCAGAATTATTTTCTAAAATTTAGAGGGTTGATCATGAATATATTGAAGATAGTATAGCCCACATTTGATGTCAAAGGAAGCTAGTTTTAGGGATTTATTATGAAATTAGTGTTTTAACCAAATCCACTCCCAAGACTACAAATAAACAAATTTCTTGGAGGTTCTTTTTGAAAAGTGATATCTAGGTATAAGTTAGCTATAAATTTTACCTTATTTGGATTTGTTTTGTGTAATTTATTACAAAATTAGTTTGTCACATCATGATGAGGCCACAAAATACAGGATAAAAGTGAGAATTCATACACACCAAAAATACTCCTAACAAAGAGGATGTAGAGCTATAAATGGGAATCCAAAGATCCTTTTTTTAAGTTTTTATTTGATAGATCACAATGTTAGCTAGCTTGAGTATAATGTGTACAATGTATCTAGGTTAATACAACCAACATAAACTATTGATTGGATGAGGCCAAGTAAAAACTTAATCAATTGTCAAACTTACAACTAAATCACTATCCATTAGGAACTCCATGCCAAAGATGGATATGTGAGGAGGAGAAGGAGGAGGGGATGAAAAAGAATAGAAGGAAGAAGAAGGATAAGTAGGAGTAGAAATAGGAGGAGAAGGAGGAGACAAAGAAGGAGAATAAGACAATAATATTTTTTTATGCACTACCATTATTTGGAGATATTATAAAATGTCTACCATCAATCACCTCTTCTTTAAAAGTACACCAAAAGTTTAGAGTAGTGGAAGAACACATGAAACACCACAAGAGGCACTCTCTAGTGTTAAGAAGAACAAGGAAAAGGAACATAATAGAATGAAGAAACAAATAATTTTAACATATAAAGAGTTACAAAATCTTTATGATGAGGTAAGGATCATTTTGGAACTTGAGGGCATGCTTTAGACATGCACTAGGAGGTTATAGATGAACACGATTATAGTGTATCTCATCAAGTGAAAGAATTTATCC
This sequence comes from Cunninghamia lanceolata, assembly GCA_027924645.1. NCBI lineage: Eukaryota > Viridiplantae > Streptophyta > Pinopsida > Cupressales > Cupressaceae > Cunninghamia > Cunninghamia lanceolata. Next base: position 7,490,230 of record BSBN01000114.1, on the reverse strand, counting down.
AATGAAGATGTAACATCGGTAGATGAAGTACTCCTTGAGAAGCATCTAGAGTTTATCAACATTGGGGATAATACTAGTTTCAAAGGAAGGGGCATGCTACACCATTAACCTGTAATGATATTGGGAATATGTGTAGCTAAATGGTTTCTAGAATAATCCTAAATTAAGTTATATGATAATTTATAGTCTTATATAGGTAGTTATGTCAGCCTAGGTGGCATCCATGACATAAGTATGATATATATAGGAGGTCGTGGTTAGTTTATTAGCATCATATGGTGAACTCTACTCTTATTGAAGAATTTTGGAGGTTAGTCCTGTAGAAGTGGTTTATTATTCTCAAGTGTTATCAAGTATTTATAGCACATTTCCTATTATATTCTTCTCTTCTACAATTTATTTAATTACACATAAAATGATAAGGATCTCTAACTCCATCTACTAGTCATTAATGAGCTAATCGTTAGATGCAATAAACTTGTCAAATCTAGTAGAAATATTCCTAAAAATTGCATTTCTATTACTCAAAGTGAAAGAGCTAAAAAAGGCCTCAAAATACCATAGAGTATTTGAGCTAACAAAATTAGTAAACTTAATTTTAGATTCAAAAGTTCTAATTCATCCCTCTCTCTACTCACCTTTTTCAAAAGTATAGTAGGATTCCCTGGCAATGATGAAGAAATCATATGGCTTTTGCCTTTCGAGAGAAGAGGTCTTAAGATAGGTTCTTTCTTTAAGGATAGGATTTCTCAAAGCATAGACATTTATGATATCCACCTTAGAATTTTGTTTGAGGCCCATGAATTTGATGTTTTATCAATTCCTATGCTTCCTTAATACCATGTCTTTAATGGAACTAAAAGTCCATAGGCAATAGATGCCAATAGAAGCCCCCACTAAGTAAGTGGAAACACAATACATTTGTTTATATTTTATCTTCTATTTCTTAGTACACTCCACTTTATGTGGTTTAGTTTCTTGGATATTAATGATATCTAGGAAATTAAGCCAGATTCACCTTTTCAACATTATCCACTTGTTACAGGAGCCCTATCCTCTAACATTCCAAGAGAATAGCTCGATTAGGTTTCATAAGGGCTCTTTCCGCTTCCCTCCTCATTAATAAAGACTTTTGACATGTTAGGATCTTGATTTTCTATCATTTAAAAGTCTTTCCCTTTTTCCTTTTCATGTGTTAAAAGTTTTCTACAAGATTTGAGGAATTTTCAAGATTTAGATGGAATCTCCTTATCTTCCATGATCTCTATTACCTATGCCACCCTTATACGAGTCTCAAGAATGATGCTCACTAATTTAGTTTCCTCATTAGAAGAGTCATTTAGTTCAAGAAATAGATTTCCTTTTACAAATCCCTTGGTATCAAAGGGAGGGCCTTGGATTGCTTCACAAATTAATTATTATTTTCAATAATTGTAGCCACCTAGGTATTCCATATTTTCCTAATTCTTTACCCAATTGTGATTCTAGATAGCTTTCTTTTGATATTCCTTTTTAAACCAATATTTACATTGACATCTCTTTGCATTTGGAGGTGTTATGCTAGTTTTGTGTCCCTAAAGATTGGGAAACCTAACTCCCCTTGGATAGTTTTTCTTTAAATGATCATATTCATGTGAATCAACATGCCTAAAAGGAAACCTCTCATAGTCAGCCTTTTGTATCCAAGTATTATAATCTATGAACAAAATCAACATCTTGGACTAGAGGTTTATGGTGGGGAATGTTTACACATATTCTAGTGCTAGATCCCTTGGATTTGGATAGGGTTTTAGGATCTATCTAAAAAATTAACCCTAAACTAGCTCCAATAAGTTTCATGGTATATTATTTCTAGTATTCTCATAGGTAGACATAAAGTTGAACCAAAACATGAGCCATAGTGATTTCCTCTTAAGAAGCATTAAAATTTCTTCTCTATTTACACATGAAGAGACCTATGTTTTTACAAAACCAAGGTCCCCCTAGAAGGGTATTGCCTCTATCCTCAATAGATTCAAAAAAAGTATTAAGGAACTCTATTGGAAGTAGGGAAAGAAAAATAGTTACTACCTATTTCCCTTGCTTCTCCACCCACTTGACTAAACATCCATTTAAGTTAACTGAATTATTGTAAAATGGTATATTAGGTCTTTTGATTTCAAATCCTTGATGTGTTCCTATAGTTTGGCTAGTTTAGGACTGAGTTTTAGAGCCTCATTGATGTAGAGGCACTTGGATAGTTGGAGGATAGCAAACTAGACAAGGTTTACACTACACCAAAAAGCCCAAATTTGAAGCTCAGATTGCAAAAGTGGGAACAGAAGTTAATAGTTCTGAAACCATCATGAAAAATTTGACTAGACATGTTATGGGACCCATTCCATTCATTGGTTAAGGCAGACCAAACTCAGAATTAGCATTTTCTTCACAAACCCAAGAAATGGCTTGTAGCCTTAAAAAAGGAGAACAATCCAAATAACTTTTGCTACAGATCTTCAAACATAGAACTTGGACAATTATTAGATACCCATTTGGCCTCCCTATCACATATCCCAATCTGCATATAGATTGTTTTGGACAGAATACCCCAACCTATAACTCCTCTCAATGACCTAGAGCCCCAATTAGGCCAAAAATACAAAGAGACCCCCTTAAAATTCATGCACAGAACTCAACCAATGATTTGAACATTTAGGACACATGCCAAAACTATGTATTTTGTGTGTTTTGTCCTCCTACAATCTGTTGTTCCTAAAAAAACCTCTATGGTTCCTTGTTATGCCTCTAGACATTGCCTAACACATGAAGATGTTAGGTATTCTCAATGAAAACTTCTTCTTGTCAAGTTTCCTGCCAAAAACTCATTGTAACATACTAACATAGATCTATTGCAACCCATTCCACTAATCAAAGGCGAGTCAAGTCAGTGGAATGGAAAGAAAATACATGATTTCTATCAAAACCCTAGTCTAGGTTATGGTGGACTGTTTTAAGATAAATACATATTACTAACACACAAAAGAGTTTCAAAGTCTCTAACCAAATGAAAATGGAACTCAGTTCATACCTCCATCATCCCTCCAACTCATACCTTATGACACTGTTGTACAGAAAAGTACCACGGGCTACAATAGCATTTTGCACAGAAAAAATAGGAAATCTAAGTTTCTTTATTATTTTTCTTCCACCAAAGGTCTTCTCAAAGACTTCTCATCCTTACAATGAGTAGGGAAAGGCTTTAAGAATCCTTCCAATTAGTTTTAAATAGTTTAGAAGACAGTTGAGGTCTATGGAGGGTATGGTAACCATCAGCCTGTCTCTGTAACTATCCTATTTTGGACTGCAGCGACTAGTTTAGGCTTAACAATGCCTTCAAAACAAGTTTATAATGCGATTTGGCCTTGAACTAGGCATTAGACTCCTTGAAGACTCCTTAGACTCCTTGACACCATCTTACATGCCTTAGCAAGGCTTACAATAATAAAGACTACCTCCTACATGCCTTAGAAAGGCTTACAAATGTGGTTGCCTCCTCCATGGCAACAATATGTATAAATTTGGACATAGTCCTTATTACAATCATGAGAATGGTCTCCAAGACCTTATGAAATCAACCAGACAAAAATGAACATCAAGAACAAGACATGAGTCCTTTAGTCTCCTTGGTGCTCCTACACCATACTCTCCGGGTGGAAAGAGAACTCAAGTCTCTTGAGGAAGTAGATCAGCAACTATGACACCATTCTTCAAGATGTCTTCTTCACTCATCCAAGTGGCATCTTCAATGGGTAAGCCACTCCATTTGACAAGGAAATGTTTGTATGTCTTCTTTCTACTCTTCTTCAAGACCTTGGTGTCCAAGATACATTCCAACTTCGATGGTTGATTGGGTGGAAGACCCTTAACCCATTCTTCATCTCCTGCTGCTATCATATTTGCCTCTAAATCTACATTAGGATCACCTTTGAAAGGAAACATGTCTAAAACAATAAAGATAGGAGATATGGCCAAGCCTTGAGGAAGGTCAATCTCATAGGCATTGGGCCCAAACTTGTGCACAATCTGGCATGGTCCTATCTTTTTCATGAGGAGTTTGGTTGGCTGCCCCTTTGGAAGTCTTTCCTTCTTCAAATGTGGCATGACCAAATCCCCAACCTTGTATTATACATCTCTTATTCTCTCATTGGCTTTTTCCTTGTACTTGTCATTGCTCCTTTGAAGAGTTTCTCTTACATTATCATGGATGTCCTTCATGGTCAATGCAAAGTCCTCATCTTGAGCACTCTTCCTCTCCAATCCATGGAGATCTCTCAATTCAAGAATACCTCTTGAAAGAACACCATAAACAATCTCAAATGGACTCCTTCCTGTGCTCCTATTGGTGGAATCATTGTAAGCAAACTCAGCTTGAGGGATGATCATATCCCATGCCTCTCCATGCTGTTTGGTAAGATACCTGAGAAGATTTCCCAAGGACCTATTTACCACCTCAGTTTGGCCATCAGTCTGAGGGTGATAGGCTGAAGTAAATGACAATTGAGTACCCAACTTCTTCCACAAAGTGCGCCAAAAGTGGCCTATAAACTTTGGATCCCTGTCAGTCACAATGTTAAGAGGCAAACCATGGATTCTAACAATTTCTTTGAAGAACAAACCAGCAATGTATGAATCATCATTAGTACATTTACATGGAAAGAAATGAGCCATCTTACTGAATCTATCCACCACAACAAATATACTATCAAAGCCTCTTTGAGTCCAAGGAAGACCCAAAACAAAATCCATGCTAATACTTTCCCATGGCCTATTAGGAATAGGAAGTGGCTGATATAGACCAGCATTAGATGAAGTACCCATTGCCCTTTGACAAATACTACAACATTCAACAAATTTTCTGATATCTGATTTCATTTTAGGCCAAAAATAAAACCTCTTCACCTGATCCAATGTTTTATCCAACCTAAAGTGACCTCCTAGTCCACCACAATATTTTTCCTTTATGATGTTCTCCCTCATGGAACACCTAGGAACACATAGTTGGCTATTTTTGAACAACAACCCCTGCTGCAACAGAAACTCAGAAAAATCAGAATGATAAGAGTCTGAAAATTGTGAACAAACTTCATATACCTCCTTGAAATCTTTATCATCCTGATACATATGTTTGAGAGCATCAACCCCTACACTTTGCAACTGAATTTCTTGAACCATACACACCCTTCTACTCAATGCATCTACCACTTTGTTGGCCTTCCCCTTCTTGTGTTTGATTGAAAAAGTATATGCTTGGAGTTGTTCAACCAATTTCATATGCCTATGGTTGAGTTTCTGTGAATTTAGAAAACTAAGTGCATGGTTGTCAGTATAAACAATAAACTCTTTAGGATAAAGATAGTGCCTCCATTTTTTCAAATCTTACACCATTGCATACAATTCCAAGTCATAGGTAGAGTACTTTCTCTTAGCATCATTCATTTTTCACTAATGAAAGCAACAAGCCTGCATTCTTGACTTAGGACAGCCCCTATGGCAAGGTCACTAGCATCGCATTCCACCACAAACAACTTGTTAAAGTTGGGCAAAACAAGAATGGGCTGTTGTGCTACCTTTTGTTTCAAAATTTCAAAAGAATCATTGGTTGCCTTTGTCAAAAAAAATTTACATTTCTGCCCCCCTTTGATGATATCCAAAATTGGTGCACAAATATGACTAAAACCCCTTATAAACTTCCTATAAAATGTTTCCAAACCATGAAAACTTTTCACATCACCTACTATTTTTGGAGTTGGCCATGACAAAATTGCCTCTACCTTTGTTGGATCCATCTTCAAACTACCTTGGGAAATCACAACACCAAGATAGGTGAGTTCTTCCTTCATGAAGACACTCTTTTCCATGTTGATCATCAATTGTTCATCATGTAACTTCTTCAAAACTTGATCCAAATGTTGCAAATGCTCTTCCTTAGTCTTGCTAAAAACAAGAATGTTATCCAAATATACCACAACAAATTTACCAATGAAATCCTTCAACACTTCATTCATGAGACGCATAAAAGTACTTGGAGCATTAGATAGACCAAAAGGCATTACCAACCACTCATAAAGACCCTCATTTGTTTTGAATGATGTCTTCCATTCATCCCCTTGCTTCACCCTAATTTGATGATATCCACTCTTAAGATCAATCTTAGAAAAATATCTAGCCCCTCCCAAATAGTCCATTAGGTCCTCAATTCTTGGCATAGGGAACCTATATCTTATGGTAATCTTGTTAAAGGCTCTAGAATCCATACATAACCTCCATTTACCATCCTTTTTAGGGGATAAGACTATTGGGACAGCACATGGGCTAAGACTCTTTCTCACCAATCCCTTATCCAACAAGTCTTGCACTTGCTTGGCAATCTCTTCATTTTGAGAAGGTGTCATCTTGGAGGCTGCTTTGTTTGGCAAAGTAGATCCCCGGTATGAAGTCAATTTGATGGCTTATGTCCCTAATAGGTGGCAACTCATTAGGCATTTCTTCGACCATAATCCCTTTATACTTCTCTATCAATTGTTGCACCTCCTTAGGATCTTCTTCCTTACTAGGATCATGCAAACTAGGACTATTTTTAGGCTTCAAAATCAAAGCATATCCTTGGGTTCCTTCCTCCTTAAGGGTGTCTAAAAACTCTTTACCACTCACAATCATGACACTTGACCCAACATTCTTCTCTACATTCTCATCAGGCAATGGATCCATTCTATATTTTCTACCATTCTTGTTTCTAATGAAAGAATTAGTTTTACCATCGTGTTGTGATTGAACATTATATTGCCATGGATGCCCTAACAGAAAATGACAAGCATCCATAGGAATTACATCACACAAAATCTTATCTTTATATTCCCCTATCTCAAATTCTACCCATAATTGTTCATCTACCAAAACTTGTTGCCCCTTATTCAACCATGATACTCTATAAGGACTAACATGAGGAAGTCTTTTCAATGTTAACTTGTCTACCATTTTAATGGAAACCAAATTTTTAGTTGAGCCTGAATCAACAATTACCTTGCAAATCTTACCATAGGCCTTGCATGTTGTCCTGAACAATGTCTTCCTTTGAGGGGGTTCTTGTGTTTGAGGCACCTTTGACATGGTTCTTCTCATCATCAAACTTTCTCCTTCATGGACTGGAGCTGCACTTCCAATTGGAGAGTCAATACTTTGGAAATCTTCCTCTTGGATCAATTGGTTCCTTCCCTCTCCTCTTGCTTTTCATGACATTTGAAGGCTGGATGTCGCACTTGGTTGCAATTATAGCACCTTCTTGTGAAGACATTAGGACCTCTCCCTGGTCCACCAAATCTACCTCTTCCATTGGGCCTCCTTCCTCTAAAGCCTCCTCTAGAACCTGATTCTCCACTTTGCTCTTGGGAACTAGATTCCCCTTGACTTCTTTGGGACTAATTTCTACCTCCAAAACTACCCCTACCTCTAAAATTTCTGCCACCTCTTCCTCTATTTTGCTGCTCACCTTTCCTCTTCAACTTCTCTTCATCCCTTATTGCTACTTGAAAGCATTTTTTCATGGTTTCAGGGGTTAATAAAATGATTTCATCTTGGATATTAAACCTCAAACCATTTAGATACCTTGCCACTTTACCTTTTTCATCCTCCATGTACCCACAATGAAGAGAGAACTTGTGAAACTCCTCGGTGTAGGTGGCCACATCCAAATCTCTTTGCTTGATATTTTGCATCTTCTTGTAGATCTATACCTCATAGTCTGATGGAAGGAATTGGGACTTGATCCTCTCCAACATTCTGCTCCGTGAAGAGATCATACTCTTCCCATTCTTTACCCTCTCACCTTGGGTGTAATTCCACCATGTAAGGGCAGCACCTTTGAGTTTAGTTTTTGCAAACTTCACCCTCTAATTTTCAAGAACTTATTTGTATTCAAAGTAGTTGTTTAGGGCCTCAATCCACTCCATGACTTCATCGGCATTCATCTTGCCACTAAACATGGGAATCTCCATCCGAGCCTCTCTGAAGAATCCTTGCCAATTGCCTTGATGGCTTCAAGGAAATGCCTTTGATCTGCAAGTACCTCTACCTCTTCTTGCTCTTCTTCTTCCTCCTCTTTTTCTTCTTCTTCATCAGAACCTTCATCTATCCTCTTCCCTATCTTCAATGCATTCAACTCTTCTTGGAATGCTTCCTTGACTCCACTTTTGATCTTTTCTTCCATCTCCTTGAACTACTTGACCACTTCAGTGGTCATCCCCTTTGGAGGCATATTGTTAGCCTCTCCTTCACTCTCCTCTATTGACATATACCAAGTCTTGCACAACCAACAATAGAACCTTTTATGGCTCCGATACCACTATGATGTAGAGGTAACTAGATAGTTGGAGGATAGCAAACTAGACAAGGTTTACACTACACCAAAAAGCCCAAATTTGAAGATCAGATTGAAAAAGTGGGAAAAATAGTTAATAGTTCTGAAACCATCATGAAAAGGTTGACTAGACATTCTATGGGACCCATTCCATTCATTGGTTAAGGTAGACTAAACTCAGAATTAGCATTTCCTTCACAAACCCAAGAAATGGCTTGTAGCCCTCAAAAAGGAGAACAGTCCTAATAACTTTTGATACAAATCTTGAAACACAAAACTTGGACAATCAATAGATACCCATTTGGTCTCCCTATCACATATCCCAATCTGGGTAAAGGTTGTTTTGGATGGAATACCCCAACCTATAACTCGTCTCAGTGACCTAGAGCCCCAATTAGGCCAAAAATACAAAGAGACTCCCTTAAAATTCATGCACAGAACTCAACCAATGATTTGAACATTTAGGATACATTCCAAAACTATGGATTTTGTGGGTTTTGTCCTCCTACAATCTCTTGTTCCCAAAAATACCTCTATGGTTCCTTGTTATGCCTCTAGACATTGCCTAACACATGAAGATGTTAGGTATTCTCAATAAAAACTTCTTCTCCTCAAGTTTCCCACCAAAAACTCATTGTAACATACTAATACAGATCTATTGCAACCCATTTCACTGATCAGAGGTGAGTCAAGTCAATGGAATGGCAAGAAAATACATGATTTCTATCAAAACCCTAGTCTAGGTTATGGTGGACTGTTTTAAGAGAAATACAGATTACTAACACACAAAAGAGTTTCAAAGTCTCTAACCAAATGCAAATGGAACTCAGTTCATACCTCCATCATCCCTCCAACTTATACCTTATGACACTGGTGTACGGAAAAGTACCACGGGCTGCAACAGTGTTTTGCACAGAAAAAATAGGAAATCTGAATTTCTTTATTATTTTTCTTCCACCAAAGGTCTTATCTAAGACTTCTCCTCCTTACAATGAGCAGGACAGGGCTTTAAGAAGCCTACCAATCAGTTTTAAATAGTTTAGAAGATAGTTGAGGTCAATGGAGGGTATGGTAACCATCAGCCTGTCTCTGTAACTGTCCTATTTTGGACTGCAACGACTAGTTTAGGCTTAACAATGCCTTCAAAACAAGTTTACAATGCAATTAGGCCTTGAACTAGGCATTAGACTCCTTGAAGACTCCTTAGACTCCTTGACACCATCTTACATGCCTTAGCAAGGCTTACAAGCATAAAGACTGCCTCCTACACGCCTTAGAAAGGCTTACAAATGTGGTTGCCTCCTCCATGACATCAATATGTAGAAATTTGGACATAGTCCTTATTACAATCATGAGAATGGTCTCCAAGACCTTATGAAATCAACAAGACAAAAATGAACATCAAGAACAAGACATGAGTCCTTTAGTCTCCTTGGTGCTCCTGCATCACTCATGATGGGATTTTAGCCATCCAATCTAGTCCAAAGAGTTCTCTAGAGTCTCTACTTTCTCCTTTTGGATAGAAGAGATAGTGGTTGCATTATGTCTTGGAAGGAGATGTATGAAGGACCTAGAATGATGATAAGGCTTTTTAAAGAAGTCATTTTCTAGACTTATGATTGATACCTAGATGATCAACTAGCATCCTATCCTACCCATCTACAAACTCTAAATTCTATTCTATCAACTTTATTGCTAGATCTATCTTATACCCTACAACTTTTCTATTGTCCTTCTAGCCTATGTTGAAAATTTTCTTCCCTTTTGTTCTCTGTACTCACGGTTCCCTTCTACCTACTTCCTCAAACAATGGTCATTGTTTATTATCAAACTTTTAATATTAAGACTCAACAACACCCCAAAAGTTATAAAAATGTTGAGTGTGTGTGTGTGTGTGTGTATATATACATTAAAAAATAATATATAAAATTCCAAGAAAAACGTAAAAACATACAATTAATCTAATAATACAGAGCCTTATCTCTAATTAAGAAAGTGTGAAGGGTAATATTATCGCTTAATAGCTTGAGCCAATAACCATTCAATTGACCAACCAAAAAACATATTGTCTATAGGATCTAAAAATTCCTAGGGGTCAAAGCATTTGGGTGTTCTTCTTAAATCAAAAACAGGCAAGCTCATTTGGATCTCCTATTTTTAGATGAGATGCTAGAGTTTGGTTGGTTTAGGACATCCATTCTAGTCCAAAGAGTTCTCTACAGTCTCTACTTTCTCCATTTGGATAGAAGAGATAGTGGTTGCATTAGGTCTTGGAAGATCTTTAGATGTACGAAGGACCTAGAATGATGATAAGGCTTTTAAAACAAAATCATTTTGTAGTCTTATGATTGATACCTAGATGCTCAACTAGTATCCTATCCTACCCATCTGCAATCTTTGAATCCTATTCTATCAACTTTATTGCTAAATCTATCTTATACCCTACATTTTTTGCTAAGTTGTTGTCCTTCTAGCCTATGTTGAAAATTTTCTTCCCTTTTGTTCTCCTTACTTACAGTTCCATTCTACCTACTCCTTCACTCAATGGTCATTGTTCATTATCAAACGCTTAATATTAAGACTCAACAATACCCCTAAAGTTATAAAATATATATATATATATATATATATATATATATATATATATATATATATATATATATATATATAATTCCAACCAAAAGATAAAAACATATAATTAATCTAATAATAGAGAGACTTATCTCTAATTAAGAAAGTGTGAAGGGTAATATTATCTCATGAAGGCTTGAACCAATAACCATACAATTGACCAACCAAAAAATGTATCGTCTATAGGATATAAAAATTCCTAGGGGTGACAGCATTTGGGTGTTGTTCTTAAATAAAAAACAAACAAGCTCATTTGGATCTCCTATTTTCAGATTTCCATAGTTTTCGAACCGATTGAGACTCCTGAATTTGAATCATCGATGAGCTTAAGGTGGGTGACGGTTGGAGTAGGTTTTACTTGTATTCAAATCGTACCTTAAAACATGATTGATCAATGATCCCAATCACTGAAACCTGAGCAATGTACAACGCGTGAAATTTGGAAGCTTGTCTACTTCAAATGTTGTTAAGGCTGGGGCTTCCGTCCAGCACAGCTCCAGACAAAGTACACCCTCTATTCTGCTGTATATTTATGGCTCCAATCTCTGTCTTAGGGCTCAAAATCTACGGCCAGTGGTTCACCAAAGGGAAGAGGTCTCTGGCTCGAATCGCAAATCCTTCCACTTATTTATCCATAATTGGGAACTTCGTGATAGCCCGTCTCGCAACAAAAGTAGAATGGAGGGAAACTGCAATGTTTTTCTTGACTGTGGGATTAATTCACTATGCGGTTGTGTTCATCACGCTTTATCAGAGATTGTCGTCAGATATAGAGGTGTCGAGAAAGATATCCCCGGTGTTCTTTCTGTTTATTGCAGCCCCAAGCTCGGCTAGCGTGGCGTGGGAGGCAGTATCAGGATCTTTTGACATGGTCTCCAGAATGCTCTTTTCTCTCTCACTTTTCTTGTACGCAGCTTTGGTGAGTACGGTAAAATACAGTTTTGATTAATAAATAGGATAAATACTTATTATTATTTTTTTAAATAGATGAAATGTAAAATTATTATTAATTGTTTGATTATTAAAATAGATGAGAATGAAAATATCTAAGTTCATTACAGAATGGTATTTGTGGAAATTACTAAATTTAAACAGTCACATTGTTGACATCACTTTCGCCTTACTTGACAGATAGTGAGAGTGGATCTCTTCCGTGACAGCGTACGGAGATTTTCAGTAATTTGGTGGGCATTTGCGTATCCCATGACAACAACATCCGTGGCCGCACTCAAATATGCAGAGGAAGTGGATCATCGCATTGCTCGGATTTTGGCATATGTTCTCTTCTCTCTCTATGGTAGTGATATTAATTCTTGTCGTTCTAACTATTCGCAGTATGGTTGTTGCAAGTGATCACTTCTTCCCTAATGACACCCTCATGGAGGAGAACAAAAAAACTTCGTTGCGAGCTAAAAGATCTCGTGTTTCGTGCTTCTCCAGAATTTAAATGTATTATAAATTTATATATTAATATATTTATTAACAACTTAACAATCATGGGTCTCGTGCCGGCTCTGTAAAAGGATTCAAACGCGCTGACCTCCTCATTTTGATTGAATGGATTCGACCCACTGACCTCCCCATTTTGATTGAATCAATTTTAGTGACTGCTCTGTGCATGCATGTCAGTATTATTTCAACTATCATCCAATTCACAACACATTGGCTGGATAAGTTCTTCCTGAATTCTTTAATGGAATAATTTTTAAAATAAATAAAATTGTACTATTTAATTATCATCAAATTCAAATGTTAAAGAGTGAAATAATTTTACACCTCATTCATATTAAAATATAGTAAAATATTTATACCATTTTTATTAACCAAAATTAACTTTTGAGTATAAAAGTGGATGACGTTCACAAATGTGACACTTCTTTAATAAGCAAGTGTAATTTTAAGTTTCTCAAAATAATTCATAACTCCCATTTCATAAATATCATCCACTTTAACAGTCAAAAGTTAATTTTGGCCAATAAAAATAGGACAAATATTTACCACTATTTGTTAAGAATGAGGTGTAAAATTACTATTGATTGTTTGACCATTGAAATAGACGATATTTAAGTAGAGTGCTGTAGTACTTCCCCTCCCTTGAACGATATTTAAGTAGAGTGCTATAGTACTTCCCCTCCCTTAATACAAGTAAAAGGAAAAGAAAAGCAACGATGAATTGATGATAATTGTCTTGGAGGACCGCAATTCGCATCGTTTTCTGGTTGATTTCGTTGCGTGCAATAATATACTGCGTAATGGATTATAAGAGCTGCCAAGAAGCTTCACATCATTACGGATGGTTTCATTTAAAATGCTTTTCTAGAAAGACGTTTTTTTGGGTTCTCTCTACATAATAACAAAGTTTCGCGTCATAAGAGATGACAAGAAGTTTCACATCATAAGAGATGACTGACTTCTGAGACATGGGTGTGAACGAGAACATCTGAAGTTTTCCAAGAACATCAATGGAGGCTCTTAAACAGTCCGTATAACCTTTTTGAACAGCCAGTACGACAACGCTGGCGCTATACGTAAAGGAAAAGAGAGCTGGCGGCGAAAGAAAATAAAATTATGGTCAATAAAGCAATACGAAAATAAAACGAGCTTAGAAAAGAAAGATCTGACTATTAGATATGCATATAAACAAATGAGTCCATTGTTTCAGTATTAAATCAAGTTGTACTTCCACAAGAAGAATCTAATAAAGCATCTCTTTATTACTTTTCATACTTTGAATCAATTTAAGTTAAAAAATTAAGCAAATCCGATCGAAATGTTTAAAGTTTGTATTCGGTATTTTTTTTCAAATTTATAAAACATCAATTAAACATTCTTCTTGCACTGTTGTGAAACAGTAATAGTGTGATCAAATTCTTCATATGACGATTTTTTTCTCAATATTAGAAAAGTGGTAATTCACTTTTTTTTTCAAACATTCAAAAAAGACTTACGCCGTCCTCATTGTTTTTGCTACTAAAGTGCGAATGCTATGCATATCAAACATCAAGCTATACGTGAGAACATGGTGGTTTGGTGGTTGGAGAGTAAGCCCTCTTCTTGTATTGCTATTGCTATGTATAGCAATGTGTTCTTTCTTTAAAAGGTTTCAATTTGTAAGATTTGGCTAAGAAGTCACTTAAGAATGTAAATGAATGAAAGAAAACAAAGTAGAAATCATAAATGAGTAAGAATAAACTATATTCTATTCAATGAGAATGCAAAGCATATAAAATAAGAGATGCTCATATAAGAGCGATGGTGAGTATATATAAGATTTACCACCCAAGAGATTAAGAACACAACCAATATGGAATAAAGTGAAAAATATCCCTAAGTAAACATAACCTAGTGTAAAAAAGACCTAAATAGAGAACTAACTAGGAAATAAACTAGTTATTTAAAGAACCACGTTCATACTAACACCCCCATAAGTGCAACTTAAGGGCAAATGAATGCAAAGATGCAAAGATGGGTCCTGACTACAAGGCCTGATAAGGTATACATGTACAAAAGATCCCCTCAAAAAAGGAGAAAACTAGTGGGAAAAAATTCTCCCCATGAGAGGATGAAACAAGTAGGCTAAGTGACCCCCCAGAAGAAATGTCTCGAACCCTCAAAAGAGACCGAAGATGGACATACTTGCTCTAAGTGAAGGATTTGGTGAAGATATCTGCAACCTACTCTATTGTCAGACAATAACACATATTGATGACCTGCTCCTAAATCAGCTACTTGAGAAAATGTATATGGGTCTCGATGTGTTTGGTGCACTAATGATGAACTAGGTTCTTTGAGATATGGATGACACTCTAGTTGTCATAGTAGATGGCTAATGGCTTCTAAAAAGTGATGCCAAGTTCAGTAAGGATATTTTGAAGGCAAATAGCCTTAGTGGCAGAATTGGTAGCCACCTGATACTTAGTCTCAGTTGAAGAAAGAGCAATGGCATGCTGCTTCTTACTCTACCAATAAATGAGATTGGAACCAAGGTGAAAATTGTACCTAGATGTGGACTTGCGATCATTAAGACCACTAGTCCAATCAGTGTATGTATATCTAATCAAATCTAAACATGTGCCCATTGCATAGTGAATCTCATACCTATGAGTGCCTTGTATGTAGTGCAAAATGCATTTGGCAGCGTTCTAGTGAAGGTCATGTGGCTCTGTCATGAAGCATGAAATAATGCCAGCTGCAAATGACATGTAGGGGTGAGTATGAGTGAGGGAGATGAGGCTACCAACAAGTGGTGTGGAACACTTTACTTCAAGCTTGACTTTGGATAGAAAGCGAGTCAATATAGGCTTACAATCATCCATGTGAAAATAAGATAGAAGATCAAGAGAGTACTTGGGCTGTGCAAGAGAGATCCTTGAAGAGGATTGAGTAATCTCAATCCCAAGAAAATAGTGCAAGAGACCCAAGTTGATCATGGCAAACCTATCATGCAAAGTAGTCTTGACACTCATGATGATGGATGAGGTGCTCCTTGTGGCATCTAAAGAACCCAAATGAGAGAAGAAAGGAATCCATCTTGGGATACCAAGTTCGTGGGGCATGTTTAAGGCCATAGCGAGACTTTTGCAACTTGCAAACCAATGAAGAATCCTGAACAAATCCTTGTGGTTGCTCTGTGTAAATCTCCTTATGTAGATCCCTAATATGAATAAATGTACTCTTCACATCCATTTGATGTACAACCCAACCATGCGTTGCAATAATAGCAAGTATCAGGTGAATGGAGTTCATCTTAGTAGCAAAGGTCTCAGTGTAGTCAACACCAGTAACTTAAGAGAAACCTTTGGCCACAAGATGTGCTTTGAATTTGTCAACTGATCCATCCACTAAAAAATTGGTTTGATAGATCCACTTAGACCAAACCAATTTTCTTCCATGAGGAAGTAGAACAAGATCCCAAGTTTTGTGCCGAATCAAAGAGTTGTACTCTTCCTCCATTACTAAATCCCACTTAGCAATACATGATGCTTTATGAAAGGACTATGGATATGAAGTTGTGGCAATGTAGGAATGCCTAGTGTTGTGTCCAAGTCCTTTGAGTATTTGAAGCATCCCCAACAAGAGTGATTACAGAATCAAGTGTTTGATGGGCCTAACGAGAAATGTGAGGTGATGAAGGAGGAGAATCGTCATCCTCAGAATATGAATTCTACAAAGAGGAGGATGAAACCTCATGATCAACTTTGTGAGTAGAGGAGGCTAGAGGAAAACCCTCTAAGTTACTATCATCTGTATCCACTATGGAGGAAGCAAGATGAGAGGATGAGCTAGGAAATATTTCTTCAAATTACACACTCTGGTCAATGAAGAGCTCATTTGTCTCTAGATCCAAGAGCTAATAACCTTTGACACCATCTAGATATCTTATAAAGATGCAGGGCTGACTTTGAGGTTCTAAGGCTTGACACTTCTCTAAAAGAATGTGAGCCCATGCTATAGAGGCCAAAACACTAAAGTGTCATAATACAAGTTTACTGCCACATAGGCTTCAAAGGAGCACGATGCCCTTCAATTCCTTATGAGGAACTCTATTCTAGATGTGAGCAACATAGTTGATAGCTTCCGCCCAATATTCAGGTGTAAGGGAGCATGCAAGGATCATGCAACCAGGCATATCTTTTAGGGACCTATTTTTCCTCTCTGCTACACTATTTTCTATGGTGTGTAGGCGATGGTATGTGAAAGATCAATCCCTTCAGGAGTGTAAAATTGCTCAAAGTGATGGTTCACATATTCTCTGTCATTGCTTGTGGGAAGAATTTTGATGCATTTCCCTAATTGTTTCTTGATAAGAACCTTGAACTCCTAAAATATATCAAAAACTTCTCCTTTCCACTCAAGAAAGTAGACCCATGTGTATCTCGAATATTCATCAATGAAAGTAAGCAATTAGCGAGCCTTGTTGAAAGACAAGGATGGAAATGGACCCACCACATCACTGTGAACTAGCTTGAGGACTTTTGAAGCCCTTCAAGCCTTCCCTTTGTTGAACTTGTCCTCAAGATGCTTTCCCAAGGCACAACCTAAAAAATACTCAATCTAAAAAATTAATCCAAGGAAGACCTACACAACCATATCTTGCATGCTAAATTGCTAAAGATAGTGGTAGTTGAGATGGACAAACCACTCATGTCATAGTTTGCTCACATAATCCAAATGGGTGAGAAAATAAGTAGAATGTGAATTAGGTACAAAGTGAGAGAAAGCATAGAGGTGAGACTCATGATTAGCCTTACCAACTAAAAGGAATGTATTATCATCAAGATCCTTAATGGTGATAGAATATGGAGTAAATTCGACTCTCCTTCCATTTTGGGTGATTTGGTAGATGGAGAGAAGATTGGTTGATAGATTAGACACACAAAGAACATCCTCAAATGTACTAGTGCCAGCATCAATAAAACACTTCCTGATGACATCCACTAGAGAATCATTATCGATGAGAATGTGGGGGGCACAACAAGGCTCCAACAAAGAAAACTATTCTTTGACAGAACCCATGTGATGTGATGCACCCAAGTCAAGAATCTACAGTTGAGAAGAATTTGCAAAAGCAACAAGTACAGGTGATTTCCCTTTACTTGATTTAGGAGTAGAGGATTGCTAAGCAATAGAAGAAGGAAGATCAATGTTGTTCTTCTGAGAAGATGCTTTAACTCATCGACCCGCTTCTTGTGACAAGAATTTTCATCATGACCAACCTTTTTGTAGTAAATACAAGTTGGTCATTCCTTCTTCTAAGAATTACCTTTCAAAGAAGAGAAGTTGAAGTCTACTTTTAGGGCAGATGATGATAGTGCCTAATCTTTATGTGACTTCTTCTTGGACTTCTTTTGTTTCTTGTCTAGTTTCCCTGACTCTTTCTATCCCTTCAGATGACCATCCAACAAATCCTGAGACTGAGATGGCTTAAGGAGACCCATTGAAAGAAGCTTCCCCTGTTCATGCATCAAAATTTCAGAAAAGTTAGATCAAAAGAAGGCATAGTGTATGCAAATCCCATAGTCAACCTATGAGTGTGAAATCTAGAAACAAAGGCAACATATTCAAGTCCAAGTTTATTGAGATTACTAAAGACAAGCTGAATGTCTTTTTTCTCAATGCCACATGCTTTATATTGTGCTCTACATTCATTGACCTTTGTAACATAGTCTTGGATGTTGTCAAAAGATTTAGGATCAGGACTCATCAATTCAGTGTCAATTTGATAACCCTAACTTCATGAGTTGTACCATATAGATTTTTATTTATTTTCATGCATCATGTGAATTTGTACTTCCATTAATTTGAAATATGATATCAAGGGACACTAGACACGTAAGACAACCAAAATCTTTTGTATGTTCAAGCATCCATTATACCTTTTGGGTTAGTGCAGGATAATGGGGGTCCAAACTAGGCCCCTAAGTGGCAATGAAAGTTCAGAAAAATAGAGTTAGACAACTTGACATAACAATTTGAATAGGTTATTAATATAATTTGAAAAATATGTAGGAATAAAATTTGTAGCAAATTGAGTGTAGTTTCTAGGCTACGAGTCCGTTTTTGGAAAAATGTAAATCTATTTTGCAAAAATTTGAAATTTCAATGTAGTAGTACTAAATTTTCAGGAAAAAGATAAAAAGCAGGTGTATGTCTGACCAACCTAAGTACAAGATAAAATAATATTTGTTTATGAAACTTTCAATATAACTAGAGGACACATGTCTGGATGTGCCACATTTTTTTTTTGTAATTTTTTTGCAAGTAAATAATTATTTATGTTTTTTTGTTAGAACATTTCAAAATTATTAAAACGTGTTTGTCTGACCACCATAACGTGGTTAAAAAAATATGAAATTCATTTTTTTAAATTTATCTTATAGTATGTGAAGCATAGAATGTGATGCATCTTTTAGATTCGAAAAATGTGAAATAGTTTGAAAATTATAGAAGTTTTTCAATCAGCCTATCAATCAAGACTTTAGTCGTAATGTATGTAGAAAATCAATAATAATTATCTATTAAATTCAAAATAAGGAATATCTTATATTGGTGGAAAGTTGACAATTTTTTCAATAAACTCTTTTTGTTTCATCAAATTTGGATTAAAAAAAGTCGTCAGCCACAAGGGAAAACTTTGGAAAACTAAGGAAATTTTGTAAACATGTTTTTTCAGTTGACTTTCAAGGTATGGCAATCTCGAACCAAATCCCGAGCCAAATCTTGAACCTACTGATTTTGTCAGAAAAAAAGGATATCCGTTTGCAAATGGATATCTGTTACAAATAGATATTATTTATAATATATTAATATATTAATACATTAATATATACTAATATATTATATATTATGTATTATGTATAATATATAATATATAATATAATATTATATATTATATATTATGTATTATATATAATATATTATATATTATTATAGTATGTTATATATTATATACTATATATAGTATATATTAAATATTATATTAATATTATGTAGTATTTATTATATATATTATATAATATATTTAATACATAGTATATATTTTATACTACATTATAATATATACGATGGTGCCTAATCTTTATGTGACTTCTTCTTGGACTTCTTTTGTTTCTTGTCTGGTTTCCCTGACTCTTTCTGTCCCTTTGGATGACCATCCAACAAATCCTAAGACTGAGATGGCTTAAGGAGACCCATTGAAAGAAGCTTCCCTTGTTCATGCATCAACATTTCAGAAAAGAAAGCAAAAGAAGGCATAGTGTATGCAAATCCCATAGTCAACCTATGAGTGTGAAATCTAGAAACAAAGGCAGCATATTCAAGTCCAAGTTTATTGAGATTACTAAAGACAAGATGAATATCTTTTTTCTTAATGCCACATGCTTTACATTGTGCTCTATAGTCATTGACCTTTGTAACATAGTATTGGATGTTGTCAAAGAATTTAAGATCAAGACTAATCAATTCAATGTCAATTTGATAACCCTAACTTCATCCGTTGTACCATATAGATTTTTATTTTTTTCCATACATCATGTGAATTTGTACATCCATTAATTTGAAATATGATATCAAGGGACACTAGACTCCTAAGACAACCAAAATCTTTTGTATGTTCAAGCATCCATTATATCTTTTGGGTCAGTGCAGGATCATGGGGGTCCAAACTAGGCCCCTACGTGGCAATGAAAATTCAGAAAAATAGAATTAGGCAACTTGACATAAAAATTTGAATATGTTATTAACATAATTTGAAAAATATGTAAGAACAATATTTGTAGCAAATTGAATGTAGTTTCTAGGCTATGAGTCCTTTTTTGGAAAAATGTAAATCTATTTTACGAAATTTTAAAATTTTAATACAGTACTAAATTTTCAAGAAAAAGATAAAAAGCAGGTGTATGTCTGACCAACCTAAGTACAATAAAAATAATATTTTTTTCTGAAACTTTCAATATAAGTAGAGGACACATGCCCGAATGTGCCCCATTTTTTTTGTAGTTTTTTTGCAAGTAAATAATTAGTTATGATTTTTTTGTTAGAACATTTCAAAATTATTAAAACGTGTTTGTCTTACCACCATAAATTGGTTAAAAACTTATGAAATTCAATTTTTTTATTTATCTTATAGTATGTGAAGCATAGAATGTGATGCATCTTTTATATTCGAAAAATGTGAAATGGTTTGAAAATTATAGAAGTTTTTCAATCAACCTATCAATAGAGACTTTAGTCATAATGTATGTACAAAATCAATAATAATTATCTATTAAATTCAAAATAAGGCATATCTTAAATTGGTGAAAAGTTGACAATTTTTTCAATAAACCCTATTTGTTTCATCAAATTTAGATAAAAAAAGTCGTCAGCCACAAGGGTGAACTTTGGAAAACTAAGGAAATTTTGTAAACATGTTTTATTAGTTGACTTTCAAGTTATGACAATCCCAAACCAAATCCCGAGCCTACTGGTTTGTCAGAAAAAATGGATATCTGTTTACAAACGGATATCCGTTACAAACATATATTATTTATAATATATATAATATATTAATATATACTAATATATTATATATATTATATATTATGTATTATGTATTATATATAATATAATATATATTATATATTATATATTATTATATTATATTATATATTATATACTATATATAGTATATATTAAATATTATGTACTATATATTATATATTAAATAATATATTTAGTACATAGTATATATTATATACTACATACACAAACTGATATATATATATATATATATATAGTTAGGGTGGGAGGGAGAGTGATAGCACACTCCTAAGTCATGCATATATACCCCTAAACAATTTAGAATTGACTACCTGGACTCCCCTCATGAAATCGACTTCTTCAGACCCCCTGTCACAAAAGAGATAGGAACCAGGTAGGAACAATCAAGATTACACATTATAAGGCAGATCATAAACAATCTGATATGCGAAAGGACTTAAGGTTTGACACAATTTAACGATAGTGACAATAATCTAACTAAAACAAATGCAAAGGTAGGAATAAGAAATACAAAATATTATTCTTTATTTAACTATAGCCAACCCAACTTCGATTACAAAATACAAATAGACCCTTTTGCTCCTAATGCTATAGATTATGCAACTACACACACATTGAGCCTGCACCTTCAAACATTGATCTACTCTCAGATTTTGCCACCTTAATGCCCTCTGCAACTTCTTCAACCCGTTGACTCTCTCTCATAGCCCATTCAAACTCTATGCTCCACTTATAATGTTGTTATCTCACGATCTGGTAGTCTTCTATGGCAGTAACTGTTTGGCCTCTTCTTTTCCATTCGACCCTCTTTGATCAATCTCTCTTTCTCCTTTACTTCTTGGCCTACTCTATTCCTTTTGATCGGCCTCTTCCCTTCTTGGCATATTCGGCCTCATTCTTTCCTTGCTCTGACCTCTGCCTATTAGCCTCTTCTCTCTTTGCTTGCAGTCACTCTACCTTCTTTTGACTCACGACCGCCACCTCCTCCCCTTTTTTCATTATGTCAAATCTTCTTATGCATTCTTCCTTCTTGGGCGTTTACAATAGAATTTGAACCATCGTCAATTCCAATTGATATGGCTCTCTGTCTGTTCCCAAAACATTCCATGTTCACCATGTAGCTGATGCACCAATCCACCCAAACCTACCAAAATTACTTATTCTATCTACTAAGGATGCCAATCATGCTATCTGGCATTACTATTATAGTCTTGTTTTCCATAACAGCTAGCCTCCTTCCATCTTTCATTAGCCACTTGCCTTTAACCATTTATTCTCCGTCTATCTATAACTGTCGGTCTACCCACTATGAAGCTACAACTATAGAACGTTACATACCACATTCTCCATTACTTGACGATCCATCTTCCCTTTGTAACTATCCCAACAGTAAAGGAAATATCGAACCACAGTTTCTGGCACTTGGCGATAGGAGGATTCTTGCTACTGTTCATACTGAAGTTGAGACTACTATAACTAGCCCTTAAAACTAACACTAATTTATATCTATTCTTTTCCCCTTTTCCAAAGGCAAACATATCGAATTATTAAGCTCCCTTCCATGAGGTAACAGGAGCTACCCTTACCCACCTAAGACAAAAGAAACACTATGAAAAAAAATTATCAAATAGAAATGAATTAAACAGATTCCCCTACATCAGAGAGAGAGAGAGAGTTGAGAGGGAGAGAGTTGAGAGAGAGAATATAAGATATATAATATATAATATATTATTTATATACTATATAGTATAAAATATAAATTATATAAGATATATATTTATATATATATATAGTATTATAATATAATATAATATATATATATATATTATATTATATCATAATATTATAATATTATAATATTATATATTATATTATACATATAATATTAAATATACTAATTATATATATATAATGATATAATATAATATTAATATATTAATATAATAATTGTTACCAATTTTCTCTACAACCCAAATTAGTAGAGATGGAGTACATTCAGTTTATTTTAGATGAGGAAGTTTTTAACATTTGCCTGTTATCTTGTTTTGCATAGTTCAATTGTTTGAGATATTTAGTTATGTTACAGTTTAGTTGTTTAGCAGAGAAGAAGAATTTTTAGATCATCATTCATTTGCAAAAGATTGCTTAAGAGATAAGTTATTTCATTTCACTACAATGATAATTCATTTTACAAATAAGATACATAAAAAAATAAACATTGTATTGAATGAAAACATGATAGATCAATTGTCCCACACAAGTTGTGGGAATAGTTGAACTAGTACAGCTATAAGAAATATACTATGCATCTAGAAATAGAAGGGGGAAGGATCATAGACATCATTGCCTGTGTCTTTGGTTTTCGATGTTGCCTTATGTCCTTGCTCCCGGTCTTCATGAGAACCTGCAAGATTGAAAGAGATTGTAAGAGCTTCAGATATGAGTTCCCTATGGGCCTATCAGCATAGGCATAATACATTGCCTATAGTGCACTAGATCAGATACATCTCATTCACATACAAGAGAATTTGAAAAAAGAAAAAAATCATTGCACTTCATTGATTTTATCTAACATGTTTGTTTCATGTGCAGGTATATGATAAGTCACGTAGCAGTCTGAAGACATATTAGCATGTGGTGCAAAGTGAGCTCCCACAAAGGTTGAGCCCATCATGCTACCCCTGATTCTTAGGAGAGGATGGGAGACACATATACATATGAAAAGCAAGACATATTCTATTGCTGCAGTAACTGAATATGAGAGCTTCGAGCTCACTACCGATTTATGACTATCAATGAGCTGAGAGTCACAACTGAGCATTGAGCTCATTCAATAATTTCAATAAAAGAGTGATGACAATGATAGAAGGCAGACTGTAGTGTGCATATGAAGAAAAATAGAGCACTCTTATGCTGATCAAATGTGGCATTCAATACCAATATGACAGGTACATCATAATCATGATCATTTAAAGTATATTTCATAATGTTTGCATGCAACCAAGGCATTAGAGTTTACAGGTACAGTTACAACATTTGTATGCCAAATAATTGCAAATGAACTATGTAATTCAATGATGTACGACTATTTTAGTCATAGCATAGCACCAAAAATAAGTATCATTATGTGCATGATTGAGTAACTGAAGAATGCACAGAGACAGTCATACATAAATGTACCAAACTGCCAAAGAATTTGCAAGGTACAGGTGCTGTTATCAAGAAAGCCATTTAATAACAGTGAAACATGGTATTTCTTTCATTTTGGTTGTTCTGAAGTATAGAGTTATTGCTCCAGCCAAAAGACCATAAGTTGCAGGTATAGCTATAGAAGGTAACCTTATAAGTGCAGTGAGCAACTTATTTAAGACAAATCAGAGAGGTATGAAACACTGTGTGAGCACCAAACTCCATTCTCATAATGGATAATAATACTAGAACAATCATATCCTAGTTCAGTAGAGAAGCAATGCCCAACCATATATGAGAAAGGATGGTGCAAGCTATAAAGAGCGAAGTGCAGTTTCAAATCTCAAAAGCTACATATATAATATCAAAGGCTTGCCAAAGAGTCTCACCACAACTAGAATTCAAAGTGTTGTCATCTCAAACAATGTAAGACGCCACCACCATGTCAATAGACATACAAAATATGAAATGGCGCAGCATATTAAAGGCTTAGTTTTATCTCAAGACACAAAGTCACTTAGATAACATCTTGTAGCCATTGAAGACAAAACATAGGCCAATTGAAAGTAAGTGCTACCACTTGCAATTAAGGTGCTTCTTGTATTTATCAAAAACCACAACATATAAATGAAGTGCCAGCTTCAACAGGATGGAGGCCATGTCATATCAAAGGAGCAGCTTGTGTCATAAAAGACATTTGTTTAAAGTGTGTAGCCAACAATAATTCAATGCAATATCTCATATGAATGGCACAAGCTACTAATAGATGAAGCTGTTGTCTAAAAGCGAGCATCGTATGTCAAGCATAGGGAAGAATGACGGCGTTGCTAGTTGATATGGAGGTATGTGCATATTAAGATCAAGATGCACCAACAATGAGAGATAAACCATTCAATAATTGTGTGACCTCATCAAGTGTGGTGCTAGAGTTTAAACAATGTGTAGCCTTGTATGAAGTGCGTGCTCTAAACAGAAGTACTCGCAACACTACATACATAATGATGGCACAATCTCTGCCATATAAATCATGGTACATTCATCTAAATCGTAGTTCTGTTATTTTGAATGAGTCTCAGCATATGAAGGGGAACACGGCTTTATGAAGATCAAACAAGCCATTCAAACACTAGCATGATGAAAGGCTTTGCCTGTATGGAGGAAACATGAGGTTGAGTCACAAAGCATCTTTGTAGCCTATGTGATTCAATACATTAACATCTATACGAGCATGTTGGCTGTGATAAATGGTGGAAGTTGGAAATATGGCACAACCATATAACACATAAGCACATCAATAAGTCTTTAGCAAAGATTTCAAAATGAAGGTGCATGCCATAGAAAATGGTACAAGTCATTAAGAGCCACGGCATAGCAATACCATGGTGTGAATTATTTCATCATGGTGCCATCAATATTAAACATGCATAGGGCATTCAATGGAGAAAATGGTTCATTAAACATGGAGGAACAACAATGAGAAAATCCAAGTGTTGCCCTAGAAGATCAGGCATGGCTTCAAAACAAATCAAGGTACTATATAAGAAACATAAAGCACAAGCATAAATGATGCTACACAAATTCAAGGAGAAGGGCTTAGCCTAAGAGGACTCAACCTTCACACAATGAAACACAGTATGAAAACTAAAATGCACAAGACTGATTGACAGTTGCAGCCTCCAATGGATAGGTTATATAGAAAGGCATGTATTTTCACTATATTGTCTCATAAAGCTTGAACCAAGCCCTCTGATAGTGACCAAGAGAGGAATATCAATAGGAGTTATAAGGGTTAAACAATAATGCATCAAAAATAGTGAAGGATCAAGCATCAAAGCTGTGGCCCTGTATTATGTCATAGAGAAGTTTTGTTGCATAAAAGGACAATAAAATTTCATTAACTTGAAAATACAGAAGATAGGCAAAAATAGTTCGTATTGCCGAGTTGTTTTTTGACAAACCCTCATTAGAATGTATGCACAAAGATGAAATGCTTAGGAATGCAAGCATGGCTGTGACCTTTCAAATACCTTTATCAAGCTACAATCAAAGGAATGATAGGAAGCGTATGCAGAGTTTAAGACCAAAACTTACATTTATTTTGAGAAGCATCATAAGACCACAGGATTTTTAACCATTTTCTTGTCTTCGAGATAGCTCGACCCAGTTAATAATGGCGGTCCACATAAGAGACAGAGTGTAGTGACAAAGAGGGCATACAGATAAAACAAGATGAAATTGCATTAGAAGAAAGTCTTAGCTGTGGCCTGTAGGATCAGAATGCTATAGAAAAATGGAGAAGAATGATAGATTCAAGATTCATAAAGACTTACTTCAGTATTCCTTTGAAGAATCTTCACCATAAGTGCTCAGAACAGTAAGAATTGAAGGGAAACTGACCAAACCCTAGCTCTTGTAATGACATGATGCAAAGAGCTTTTTCTCAAAAGTTGCAAGACAAATGATGCCGAGAAAAGAGGGCAAGTGTGTTTTGAGTTTAGGGTTTGCATAATGCCCTAGAATCGATTATGATTTTTATCACATCAATTTTTTTTTCATTGTCATGATTAATACCCATCGTGGTATCTTGTGCCCATCATATGCTTGTCTAGTCTTATAACTTAGAATGTTATGCCTTAGGTCCTTTTGAATGCTTAATGCATAGGTAGGCCTTAGAAATCCTTTGCCACATTTGAAGACAGGTTAACATTAGCATGCCTTGGAGATTCTTTGTAAAATCAAATGGGGGCAGACCTTAAAGGTCTTTTATTTTGCCATTTTTATGATGTTTTATAGAAAAATCAAATGCCATTTAATGTAATATGCTTAGCAAAATGCCACTTATGGCCTTGTGAATTTTTTGTAAAAATTCAAATTGAGACAGGATATGGATCAAACTACAACCATTGTAAATGACATTTAAAGCAATGCATCTATAAATTGCTTTAAAATAGTCATTATTTTATGCAATTAAAATAAAAAATAAAGCAAACAATATCTTCTTTTTGAGTTTGCTTTATTTTGGGGCAGATATGGAGACAAAATAGAATCTTTTGAGAAGACAAGGCATATTTTTTAGTGGGGCCACCTTTGAGGGCTTTTTGGTAGTTTATTTCTTCATTTTGGAGGCATTTTGGTGGCCCATTTTTTGGCTTTTCTGAGGAGCTTGAAAATGGATTGGCATGGCTATTATTAGGAGCTTTTTCTCAGCCTTTCTTGGAGATCATTCCATAGGATATATTACAGATAGGTAGTTCTTTTTCAGTATGAGAGATAGGAGTTAGAGATCAGAGTTTAGAGATTTTGGAGTCTTTCTCTCACACTGACAGAGTTGTATTTCAGTTTTGTACTCATTATTCCTTCCAGTTTATAGAGCAGCAGTTTTTCTTCCCATTTGTCTATTCATTTGCAAAGTTAATTTGATATTGCATTGTGATAGTTATTTATCCTCTATTTTGTCTTAATTTTGTGATGGTTACGCAATTAGTTTATTTGATTCAGGTTTCATGCTATGTTCAGATGAACCTTCATGTGAAGTATTAATGAATTAAGTATAATCAAGGGGTTGTGAGAGTTATAGTTCTGTGAACTAATTGTGAGTAAGATCTGGTAGGAGTTAGAGTATTGGTGCATCACCTTAGGAGTTAATTTCAGATACTTGTTTCATTTCAATTCATCTTCTCATCTTTTTCCTCTCCAAATATCTTAGATTAGAAAAAATCATAAGGAGAACCAACTCACTTTGGAGGTTCACTCCAAGTTTAGGCAACCCATAGGCCTAGGAATGTTCCCATGTGTCAATAGATAGTTAAGTTGAATAACTTAGCATAGGGTGCATATATGATTGATAATAGTTTTTGGCATGCCCGGTGGGACTCTAAAAGTGTTTTCAGAGAAGTTTTCAATTCCTAAATCTATTGTTATGGTATATGCAGTAGTGTTCTAGCCTTTAGAGGCTTTTTATAAGTATACCTGGCGACTCAATTTTCTCTGGTCTTACATGCAAAACTAGTATATTTAGCTTATGAAAACTAGATTGGGACAAATTGGACTATTCCAATCCAATAGCATGTTCATATATCATTGATATTTGGTGTGTGTGTCAGTGATCTTAGCCTTTGGAGGCAGAAAATCAAGTACATTTGGCAACTCTGAGTTCAAATCTACTGGTTTCGGTATGATCAAGTGCTAGTATGTTACAAAAATCATCTATTCATTCTATTTTCTAGTTTTCATATGACTAAAAAATGTCAAATTTTCATAGACAACATGTATACCCACTCCCATACTATGAAAATGCCACTTATCCATCACCATATCAGACCAATTATGCTATTGTTCCTAATTCCATGGCTCTTCAAAACCAGCATGCACAGTATAATTACCACCCACCCACCCTTGCTCAGCCTCCTTACCAACTAAAATAGTTTGAAATTAAGGAGCTTAAAGACATTCTATTAGACATCAACAAGCAGATAGAGGAGATTAAGAGGCAATGTGAGTATACTCAGCACTAGGAGGAACTGGCTTATCAAGCCTATCTTCATGAGTAGGAGATGGAGACATAAAGAACACAGTTTGAGCTAGAGATTGCAAGCATAAGAGTTATCAGTATCAACAAGGAGGGGGATTTCAAGGAAGGAAGTATGAAGAGTTTGATTTATAGTTGCAAGAGTTAAATCACCAAGCTTACCTTCAATAGCTAGAACAGCCACCCTGTGAGACTTTTGGTTCTGATCAGGAGTTGGAGACACGAAGGAGATAGTTTGAAGAGAATCTTGAGAGGGAGGCAGCTGCACAAACAAATTTTTTTCTTGCTTGAGCCCAAGTAGCTCTTGTTGTTCTAGAACAACTTTCTTAAGAAGAGGTACGTAAGTATAAATTTCCAAGTTTCAGACATAATGAACCTCTTAATGCTCCTAAAGTTGAGATTTTGAGTTTTAGGCAGAATAAAGTCTTTGATTCTCCAAATGAACCTCTCAAGCTTGGAATCCCAAGTTTCAAAAGACTTCATCCCTTGCAAGTTGAGGAAACTAATCATATTCAGCCTAGTATAGTTGCAAATCAGCTCCTTGAGCAACATTTTTCCCTACAAGAAATCCAAGAAGTTCCCCAAGTTTCCCAACCAGATAAATCTAATTGTCCTATCACTATTTGTCTTTATAAGGTTGGACCTATTGTCTTACAAAATGACTCATTCACCATGAAGGAAGATAGGAAGGTAAATTTACTGCATATAGCTATGGAGCAATATTGGTTAGAGCAAAAGAAGATAAAGCAAGGAAAGACCCCTCTCGATGAATCTATCAATGTTTACACTAAAGAGCTTCCTTGTTTTCTAAAAGATGAATAATTTTTTTTCAGAAAATCATGTAGTGTGTTGGTAATTTTCTCCGAATCGGCAGAGGGTTTGCTAGTTCCAATGCACAGGCAGATTCGGCCAATAGAGTATAGGAGGTTGCGTGAGCTACCTCCCCTTCACTTCTAGTTCTGTCGCACCAAGGGGGGTATCCCTATAGATAAAGATTTAACACTTTGACTCACCCAATGACATGAAAATTTAGCTTTGTGATAATAGGTAGAATACTCTCATGTATGGACCAAGATTTGAATGACAAATCTCAAGTTTAGCAACACTCTTGGATATGTGTGTCTGGTTATAGATGAGAGTATGCAGGGGGTTCCTAATCCTACTCCTACAACTAATAGGTTGAAATTATGGAATGGTTTGAAATTATGGTTTAGATGCAAGACAAGGGGTTTGGATCATAACTACTTCACAAGGGTAGACCGGTGCCTATCTCAGGGCAAGGAGTCACATTGACGTATACATGAGAGTGGCTTGCAACTGGCATTCAAATTTCAAGGGGTTAGATTAATGCTTGCCTTACAAACATCACCCAAGAATGGGTATTTAATTGTCTCTGCTTATGAATATCACAACTGACATACAATCTTCTCCACAGTTTAACCTAAAACAATTTAATCCACTCCTTGAATGAAAGTTATAGATTAAGCATGTGGTATAGCAAGAATATACCCTAGAATCTGAGAAACCCTTAGCAACCAGATTCAAAAGAAGAAAATGCATACAACAAATGGAGACAGACAGATAAACACATGCAATAATGCATTTTTCATATAACATTAACACTAAAACTGAACATATGTGCAAGATACAACTCAGATGCAACACATAAACTCCACAGTGATAAAACAGACATGAAATGTTCTGTATTTCGTTATTCACACAAAAATACCCAAGTCTTCAACCACCACAATGAGTAACACAGTTTGGACTTTATACCAAGACTGTGTACTCATCAAATTAATTACATGGCAAATCAAAATTTTGCCAGATACAACGCATGAGAAATGGCGCTCAAAATTGAATGCGATAGAGGGACAAAGAGGAAGGAGCAGGTGGGAATCAGGATCTGCACAGCCGCCTGAAGATTTTCTCTTAAATCTGGTAGTTCATCTATCATTTCATCCATCGATGCATCTGAAAAACACCATTAATGCTTAGCTACCCGTAGCCATTGTAGTTCCACTTTTTTATGAAGCTTTTTCCCACTCAAATTGGTGCAGACACACAAAAAGTCCTTCCTTTGTCAAGCATTCAAAACAGGGCCGTTGATCTCCCCCCATCGCTGAGATCCAGTGGCTCAAAAACCTGCAGAAAAGCCAAGAGCCAATGATATCGCACCACGTAGGTGGCTTTTTCCTCTATCGCTGACTTTTCCATTCACTATTTTGCCATTTCGCCCTTTGTATATGCATGTTTGAATGCATATACAATCGCTACTATTCACCCTGTGAAAAACCCTTGTATATGCAAGAGCAAATGCATATACAATTGTTCGTTATACAAGGTGGACCCCAAACCATTATAGAGCAAATTGAAGTTCAAATCAGGTCTGGCTTGCATCTCCATCCTTTGTATATCTGCGATATACAACACATACATACATACAGGTCGTGGACTTCAAATCACTATGCATCAGAATGTATCCCCTTTTGAAGTCTGGCTTGTATCTCTTTTATTACACGTCAGCTTGTATACTGACATATACAAACACGTATACAAGTCACGGACCCTAAATAATTATACAACAATCTAAAACCTTCATCAGGTTTGGAATGTATCTCCTCAATGTATATTTTGATTGTATGCAGAATATACAAACACAAACATACAAGCAGGGAATCCTTTTAGAATATGCCCACGATGCATCTAATCATTGTATGTGCGCCCGAATGTATATTTGTTTGTATGTTTGAAATGCATCCCGGCGGCTTTGTTTGTAGCTCGATGTACAAGACAGCACTGTAGCAGAATCATGTCTGCCACCCTTGTACATTTTTCCTTTGTATCTCTACATGCAACCTGATATACAAAGCGGGAATATTCCCAAGAATCTATGAAAGATTCCCCCTTGTATATGCACATTCTAAGCCCGATATGCATTCAAAAATGCATCAAACTAATTTTTTCTAAGGGCGATGGAGATTTTGCACCCACCAATTGATGCACATTTTGACCTATATGTATATACAAACACCTTTGTATATACAAAGACACTTGCACCTTAACTAATTTTTTGCTTTTTTTCAACTGCAGAGGCCGAAAGTGTTAGAGTTTTTTTGAATTTTTTGAAGGTGCCTGCATATTTAAATGCTTAAAACCTGATTACTTATGCAGGCACCACCAGTGGCTCTGTCTGGGGATGCATGCCTCTTGCAGGCATGGCGAGGACTATAGAATCTCTGGTCTCACAGATTGGGCCTTATCCATTGGGCAACAGAGTTGAACATTGCACCGACCTGCACACAAAACACATTTATTAAAAATTACTTGGTGGCCTAGGGCCACCAAAAAGGAAAAACTAGAGTTTTCCTCTATCAAACACTTGATTTTCTTCTGATCTCACTGGGTCAAGCCTGAAGATGCTGCCATGATTTACCCACAAACAACCCTTGTCATTTGCATATTCAAACATCTCATTTAGCTTGCTCCTGTCAACCTTATGCAAACAACCATCAGCATCAAGCAACATGTGAATGTTATATTTATGAAACAATGCATATTTATATGGCATATAGCACTTGTCATCATATGTATCAACAACATGCATTGTAAAATGATCTCCTAGCTGGACTGAAAACTGAAAACATTCATAGTCCACCATATAACTAGGAGCATCAGGCCTCATTGTATCATAAGTTGGCATATCAAGGAAGAAGCTCTCAAATCGATATTTGTGCACTTCGTGCACACAACCATCAGCTGCACCAAGCTAGAAAAAATTAGGCTCTGGCACCTCTCTACAATAACCTTCATGATGTATGTTGGTCTCTCTTTCATCAGGATGAAAAATAGAATCCGTATCAACAACGATGCCCTAATCTTTACCATACTCAAATAGATCCTCATCACTTTATGTGTCAAAAAAGGTTGATCCAAGTGTTTCAGCTTCATCATGGTATGCCACTGGTTCATGGGCAGCAAAACACGCCTTTTCATTATCAGTGAATTCCTTTGTGGAGGAGTATCAGCCTGTGTGTCATAGACAAAACTATAATCAAATAAAGAACAATCATGCTCAGTACTAGCACTTGTTTCAACTTCTGATTGCTCTTCATCATTTCCATGTGTCTGAATAAAAGGTAATGATTCAAACATGGAACTGCTCCTCTATTTGCTGATTTCTTCTCTATCTTGTGCACAATACTCACAATCATCTCCACAAACCCACTCAAAAAAGTATTCACTGCTGTCCATAACCACATCATTATTTTCAGAATCAGATACCTTAACCTTGCAATGGGAGTCACCACTGATCCTCTCTTTGGCATCCTCAACTGGTGAATAGTCCAGTTGAGCATTGTTATCAACATTATGTTCAAATACAATAGTCTCAACTTCTATGCTTTCACTTTCACATTTATCCTCACATGATGCCATGATTAGTTGCTCATTTGCAGCCATACAACTATTATTCACACCAAAGCCTGTGGACAGGGAATTCTACATATGCTCATTTCTGATTTTTTCTATATTTTCTAAAAACTTGTATGACATCTGCATACTTGTTATCTTGAATTCCCTCAATAATGCACTAGAGCCCCCCTCGAAAGCTTCAAAATATATGCCAACATAGGCTGAAGTATCAGGTCTGAAGCCTTCAAGGATTTATGAAAGGGCAACTCCAAATCTATGACTGAAATCAATAGTGGGCTCTTTATCTTGTCTTCTAATTTCCATTAATCTTGCAACAAGATCAGCAGGTTCTCTTGCAAATCCTTTTCTAAAATAGTCAGCAAGTTCATCCCAACAGGCAAAGAATTTCTTTGGAAAGCTCAAATACCAATCTTTGGCTCTAGCACCAAAGGATCTAACAAAAAATCTCATCGACATATCCTCATCCCTAAATGAATGTCTCTCTATGAAGCAGTGAAAGTTTTGGATATGCGCACCCCCATCACACACATTGTGTCCATTAAATCTAGGCATCTAATTGTAAATTTTAGCAGGCATACTTTCAACTTGGTAATCAACACATGACAAATCTAATTGGTCATACAAAGGATCAAAAGAGCTTACAAGAGGGTTATCATTCTGACTGGCAGACACAGCAGGGTTACTACTATTTTATTGAGCCTACCGAGCTTCTAAGGATATCAACCTATTCTTTATCTCTTCAATTTTTTTACTCAATACATCATCCCCCTCTTGACTGAGTATGGGTGAATACATACTTGGATTCATATAAACTTCACTCTTAGACATCTTAGGTCTGTCTAAGACCTAAGGCTTCCCCCTGGCATCTAACTTATGTAATAAAACAACAAATATAAATGGTAAGGAGCTAGGTACCTTTTCTCATCCAAATGCTGAAGCTTTGAATAGAATATTTTTAGATCTCAATATCATACATCAGCCTTTCATGTGCACTAAAACTTTTTTGCAGAGTCGCCACCTCTCCAAAGACGATAAAAATTTCAAACAACTGAAAGCTCATCAAACATTTTTCTGAGTTCATACCGCTAGCAGAGCACCATCATTCACATGAAAGAACTGGATATGCAGCAATGATTTCACATTATTTGACTCTTGTTCCCAGCAGAGTCACCAATTCTATTGGTAATTTTCTCTGAATCGGCAGAGGGTTTGCCAGTTCCAATGCATGGGTAGATTTGGCCAACAGATACGGGAGGTTGCGTGAGCTGCCTCACCTTCACTTCTGGTTCTACTGCACCAAGGGGGGTATCCCTATAGCTAAAGATTTAACACTTTGACTCACCCAATGACATGAAGATTTAGCTTTGTGATAATAGGCAAAATACTCTCATGTATGGACCAAGATTTGAATGACAAATCACAAGTTTAGCAACACTCTTGGACATGTGTGTCTGGTTATGGATGAGAGTATGCAGGGGGTTCCTAATCCTACTCCTACAACTAACAGGTTGAAATTATGGAATGGTTTGAAATTATGGTTTGGATGCAAGACAAGGGGTTTGGATCATAACTACTTCACAAGGGCATATTGGTGCCTATCATAGGGCAAGGAGTCGCATAGACGTATACATGAGAGTGGCTTGCAATTGGCATTCGAATTTCAAGGGGTTAGATTAATGCTTGCCTTGCAAACATCACCCAAGAATGGGTATTTAACTGTCTCTGCTTATGAATATCCCAGCTGACATATAATCTTCTGCACACTTTAACCTAAAACAATTTAATCCACTCCTTGAATGGAAGTTACAGATTAAGCATGTGGTACAACAAGACTATACCCTAGAATCTGAGAAACCCTTAGCAACCAGATTCAAAAGAAGAAAATGCATACAACAAATGGAGACAGACAGATAAACACATGCAATAATGCATTTTTCATATAACATTAACACTGAAATTGAACATATGAGCAAGATACAACTCAGATGCAACACATAAACTCCACAGAGATAAAATAGACATGAAATGCTCTGTATTTCATTATTCACACAAAAATGCCCAAGTCTTCAACCACCACAATGAGTAACACAATTTGGCCTTTATACCAAGACTCTGTACTCATCAAATTAATTACATGGCAAGTCAAAATTTTGCCAGATACAGTGCATGAGAAATGGCGCTCAAAATTGAATGTGGTAGAGGGACAAAGAGGAAGGAGTAGGTGGGAATCAGGATCTGCACTGCCACCTGAAGATTTTCTCTTAAATCTGGTAGTTCATCTGTCATTTCATCCATCAATGCATCTAAAAAATGCCATTAATGCTTAGCTACCCACAGCCATTACAGTTCCGCTTGTCTATAAAGCCTTTTCCTGCTCAAATTGGTGCAGACACACAGAAAGTCCTTCCTTTGTCAAGCATTCAAAACAGGGCCGTCGATCTCCCCCCATCACTGAGATCCAATGGCTCAAAAACCTGCAGAAAAGCCAAGAGCCAATGATATCATGCCACGTAGGCAGATTTTTCCTCTATCGCTGACTTTTCCATTCACTATTTTGCCATTTCGCCCTTTGTATATGCATGTTTGAATGCATATACAATCGGTACTATTCACCTTGTCAAAAACCCTTGTATATGCAAGAGCAAATGCATATACAACTGTTTGTTATACAAGGCGGACCCCAAACCATTATAGAGCAAATTGAAGTTCAAATCTGGTCTGGCTTGCATCTTCATCCTTTGTATATCTGCGATATACAACACATACATACATACAGACCGCGGACTTCAAATCACTATGCATCAGAATGTATCCCCTTTTGAAGTCCGGCTTGTATCTCTTTTATTGCACATCGGCTTGTATATTGACATATACAAACACTTATACAAGTCACAGACCCCAAATAATTATACAACAAGCTAAAACCTTCATTGGGTCCGGAATGTATCTCCTCAAAGTATATTTTGTTTGTATGCAGAATATACAAACACAAACATACAAGCAGGGAATCTTTTTAGAATATGCCCGCGATGCATCTAATCATTGTATGTGCGCCTGAATGTATATTTGTTTGTATGTTTGAAATGCATGCTGGCGGCTTTGTATGTAGCTCGATATACAAGACAACTTGTACATCGCACTGTAGCAGAAGCATGTCCGCCACCCTTGTACATTTTTCATTTGTATCTCTACATGCAACCTGATATACAAAGTGGGAATATTCCTGAGAATCTATGAAAGATTCCCCCTTGTATATGCACATTCTAAGCCTGATATTCATTCAGAAATGCATCAAACTAATTTTTTCAAAGGGTGATGGAGATTTTGCACCCGCCAATTGATGCACATTTTGACCTGTATGTATATACAAACACCTTTGTATATACAAAGACACTTGCACCTTAACTGATTTTTTGCATTTTTTCAACTGCAGAGGCTAAAAGTGTTAGAGTTTTTTTGAATTTTTGGAAGGTGCCTACATATTTAAATGCTTAAAACCTGATTGCTTATGTAGGCACCACCATAGTGCAAGAGGTTGATTCACATAGAAAGGTTGCTGCTGTCTATGTAGAGCAAGTCGATTCAAATATGACCCTAAATCCTTCACATTTTGATTCATTCAAAAACTTTTCTAATGTTGTTTGAAAGATGCATGAAAGCATGATACATAGGTTGGAAGGCGAAAGTCTTCGATTGTGTTAGTGAACAGATTTGTCCTTAGAAAATAAATGTATAAAATGACTCAAGACGCCTAAGAAGAAGAACAAACAATACTAATAGTTGGAGAATTTTTTATTGGATTGACAACCTTCCTCTGAATTTTAGAGGTACAACTCCCTCTTAAGATATGCAATGAATAAAAATATAGGGTATGCTTTTAACCAGAAAGCAAGAAAGGTGCATTAACATCTACCCATCACCATGAGATAGATGTGCATGACTGATTTCAGAAAGAAATGAACGCAGATAAATCATACACATTCCACCTATCCAACATTCATAAACAAGGACAAATCGATTGAAGGATACAGTTATATACTACCTTAACACATACCAACATAAAAGAAGTAATATTGAAGATAGATTACTAATTGACACAAGAACAATTGCAATCACAGAAGACACTTGGAGACACAAAGTTCTATAAGTAAGTCTTCATTTCTTCAATATAACAAAACTCAAAGTTTCTACAATGCCTCTATACATAAGCTGAGCTAAGAAAAATATAACTGGAAAGTAAAATAGAATAAACTTGCTCTCCTTCCCCTGTTCACAAATAGCTAGAAAAAGATGCTTCCCTTCGAAAGCCCTTCCCCTTATATAAATTTTCAAAACTTCTCCAAAACTTATAACTATTCAAAACGGTCTTTTTTGAGTAACCGTTATCAAGAAAGTGACTTCAAAAACTGAAACAGTTACATTATATCAAAATTGTAATTATTATCACTAATTAGAAAGGAACTTCATACATGCAAGACAAGTGGGATTAAACTGCCCCCAATTCTAGGCGTATCTCCATAAAAAGTTGGCACAACTCAACACGTTCTTCTTCTTCCTCCATGACAAAAATTACCCTGCGGTATTCAACATAACTGGTTTTCTCCTTCCAAGCAACTGTGCACAGCTGGGAGATGATATCAATCTACTCCTCCTTGGGCCAATGCAAATCAAGTTGTAGAACAAGCATAGGCTCATCGTCCCAAATTTTGTTATTCGCAAGAAGTCCCATTCTAAAAGATGACTTGGTCGACAAGAAAGACTGTACTTAGAGAGCATTGTCACCTTTCTCTATAGTCAGGTTTATTTAATTATGCTAGCAAGTAATGATGGTTTTAAACTCGTTAATGCCATGCTATCTCCTTAGTGAGCTTTGTTACACTTGTCATTTAAGAGGTAATTAATGCATCATTGATTTTGTATCTTAAAAACTGAGTCTTAAGATTGAGCTCATGTTTCATAACTCCTGAAAAGACATTCTCATTGCATACCACATGAGTAATCTGGTGAGCTGATGATACCTTGAAAAATGTGCACCGCGAAGATGCTAATTAGTCAGGGGTCGAAGTAGATTCCAAACTTTGAACCTTGAGATGGAGTTCGTAAAATTTGAAAATTCCTGACAATGAGTGAGGAGAGGTTGGGAAGTCAGTCATTTCTCACACTTAAGAACATAAGTTAGGGAAACAAAAGATTCAAGAACTTGAAGAACACCCGATGACAAAGACTAATAAGAAAAATTCCTAAGACTTCACAACTTTTTGGGATGGAAAATGACCAGACTGGGGCAAAGCGGTGATTACATCAATCCCTATGCACTAAAATTTGAAAATTTTTGGGTTCAGATTTTGGGGCAACAGGTTGCAAAGGTGAAATGCCCAAGTTTCATTGGAGAAAGCACTAGATATAAAGGAGGAAGAATCGACTTCTTTGTTTAGTCAGTTACTTGGTGTTGTTCAGCTAGATGAAGGAAACACACTTATAGCAAAGACAACAATTTTAGAATAGCAAGAGGATCCTCAACAATACAAGGAATTGCTGATTGAAGCCAAGAAATCTGATAAAAAGGTCTTAGATCAAGAAGAAGAGTGTAATCCTATTGTGGAACTTACACAGCTTAGTGAAAGTTGTCATGAGGTAAAGAACATCCTTTTTCCGTTAGAAAATTAGGAAAATTTGTTTTGGAGTAGTCTTGAGATTCCTGTTACAAACATAGCTAATATGCAAAACGAGGGTGTTGAACCTCAATTTTCACTTAACATGTTTGATGAGCTTCCTAACTTCATGCAAGAAAATGAAAATGGCATGTCCATGCTAGGCTCTGATCACCATAGTGATGAACATCATTTAGATAAGGTATTGACCCAAGATCAAATATGTGAAAGTAGCCCTGCCTTATGTGATCAAGAGTTTGAGGATGATCCATTTCAAGCAAAAATTAATCTTTTCTATTCACACTTAGAGGCTGTGCCAACATCTTTGGGGGAGGGTTACTTGGAACAGAAAAAGCAAGTGGAAATGGCCGTATTCTCAGATGAATCACTAGTTATAAAGTAGCCTAACTTGCAGCTAAATCTTGGCTGGTTAGAGGAGCTATCTTTTTGTTACACGCAAGAACTAGAGGCTGATATGCAAATTGATGGTTTTTTGATAGAGATTAGTTCATTATTTGAATTATTGCCTTCATTTATTGAAGAAACACCTGTTTTAGAGTGTATCTCATCAAGAAATCTTGAATATTTTGAGCCTAGTATGGCTCTTACTAGGAGCCTTCCAAGAGTTGACAGTGTTGATGAGCTATTAGCAGCCCTGACAAAGGAGGATGGCCCATTGACTGTGGAGGAAGAAGCAATATGGAAATCTATTATGTGGACTGAAGGTGATGCTATTGTTTTCGATCACTCAAGTGGTTTTCTCTCCAGTTTATAGTTGTCGAGGGGGTGTCCTATTAGATATTTGGCTGGGTTGCAAGCCAATGAAAAGGAGCAGCCTCGTAGTGACACTGATCCAGATCATCAAGGAGGGTATCAAGTTGATTAGTTTGCAAAGCAAGTCAAGTGGGCAAGTAACTGTATTTTATTTCTTAGAGAAGTGTTACAACAGTTTGCTAAACTTTTGATTGTTCTCCACCTTTTTTGGTTGACTAG
Source organism: Cunninghamia lanceolata (assembly GCA_027924645.1). Taxonomy (NCBI): domain Eukaryota; kingdom Viridiplantae; phylum Streptophyta; class Pinopsida; order Cupressales; family Cupressaceae; genus Cunninghamia; species Cunninghamia lanceolata. The sequence continues at coordinate 7,450,371 of BSBN01000114.1, read as the reverse complement.
CAACCTTATGGAGTACTGCATCTTGTAAAGGTAGGGAAGTTATTTTCTTGAGCTAGTGAATGGGTTTGTTTGATCAGTTCTCTGGCTAGTTAGAGTAGGATAGGGTAGTGTTGCTGTTAATAAGTTCTTCATGCACATTACTTTCAATTATTTTTATTTCCCTAAGTGTTGTTGCACATGTTTTCTGGCCACTAGGGCCTGTTAGCTTGCTTTTAGTTTGGTTTAGTTTAGCTTTCTGCTGCTGTTTGGAGTAGTGTACATCTGAGTTTTAGTGTTTTCTCAGTTTGAGATGAGCAAAGTTTGACTCCATGCCTAATGGACAATTTAAGGCAACTGGTCCTGATGCTTAGTAGGCAAGCATATCACAGAAGTCGCTAGAAATGTTACCAATTTTATCTATAGCTCAAATTGGTAGAGTTGGAGTACATTCAATTCATTTTAGATGAGGAAGTTTTTAACATTTGCCTGTTATCTTGTTTTGCATAGTTGAACTATTTGAGATATTTACTTATGTTACAGTTTAGTTGTTTAGTAGAGAAGAAGAATTTTTAGATCACCATTCATATGTAGAAGATTCCTTAAGAGATAAGTTATTTCATTTCACTACAATGATTATTCATTTTACAAATGAGATACATAAAAGAAATAAACATTGCATTGAATGAAAACATGATAAATCAATTGTCCCACACAAGCCATGGGAATAGCTGAACTAGTATAGATATAAGAAATATACTATGCATCTAGAAATAGAAGGGGGAAGGATCATAGCCATCATTGCCTGTGTCTTTGGTTTCCGAGGTTGCCTTTTGTCCTTGCTCCTAGTCTTCATGAGAACTTGCAAGATTGAAAGAGAATGTAAGAGCTCCAGATATGAGTTCTCTATGGACTTATCAATAGAGGCATAATACATTGCCTATAGTGCACTAGATTAGATACATCTCATTCACATACAAGAGAGTTTTAAAAAAAAAACAATCATTGTACCTCACTGATTTTATCTAACAGGTTTGTTTCATGTGTAGGAATAGGATAAGTCATCTAGTTGTTTAAAGACATATCAGCATGTGGTGCAAAGTGGGCTCCCACAAGGGTTGAGCCCAGCATGCCGCCCCTAATTCTTAGGAGAGGATGGGATACAAATATACATGTGAAAAGAAAGACATATTCTATTGTTGCATTAACTGAATATGATCTAGCTTCAAGCTCACTACTCATTTATGACTATCAATGAGCTAAGAGTCACAACTGAGCATTGAGTTCATTCAATAATGTCAATAATAGAGTAATGACAGTGACAGAAGGCAGACTGTAGTGTACATATGAAGAAAAACATAGCACTCTTATGCTGATCAAATGTGGCATTCAATACCAATGTGATAGGTACATCATAACCATGATCATTTAAAGTATCTTTCATAATGTTTGCATGTAGCCAAGGCATTAGAGTTTATAGGTACAGTTACAACATTTGTATGCCAAATAATTGCAAATGAACTATCATTCAATGATGTATGACTATTTTAGTCATAGCATAGAACCAAAAATAAGTATCATTTTGTGCATGATTGAGTAACTAAAGAATGCACGGAGACAGTCATACATAGATGTACTAGATAGCCAAAGAATTTGCAAGGTATAGGTGTTGCTATGAAGAAATCCATTTAATAATAGTGAAACATGGTATTTCTTTCATTTTGGTTGTTCTGAAATATAGAGTCATTGTTCCATCCAAAAGACCATAAGTTGCAGGTATAGATATAGAAGGTAACCGTATAAGTGTAGTGAGCAACTTATTTAAGACAAATCAAAGAGGTATGAAACACTATGTGAACAGAAAATTCCATTTTCATGATGGATAATAATACTGGAACAATCATATATTAATTGAGCAAAGAAGCAATGCCCAACCATATATGAGAAAGGATCCAGTGCAAGCTATAAAGAGTGAAGTGCAGTTTGGAAACTCAAAAGTTGCATGTATAATATCAAAGGCTTGCCAAAGAATCTCACCACAACTAGAATTCAGAGCGTTGTCATCTCAAACAATGTAAGATGCCACCACCATCTCAACAAACATACAAAATATGAAATGGTGCAGCATATTAAAGGCTTCGTTTTATCTCAAGACACAAAGTCACTTAGATAACATCTCGCAGCCATTGAAGACAAAACATAGGCCAATTGAAAGTAAGTGCTACCACTTACAATTAAGGTGATGCTTGTATTTATCAAAAACCACAACATATAAATGAAGTATCAGCTTCAAAAGGATAGTAGCCATGTCATACCAAAGGAGCAGCCTGAGTCATAAAAGACATTTGTGTAAAGTGTGTAGCTAACAATAATTCAATGTAATATCTCATATGAATGGCACAAGATACTAATAGATGAAGTTGTTGTCTAAAAGAGAGCATAGTATGTCAAGCGCAGGGAAGAATGATGGCACTGCTAGTTGATATGGAGGTATGGACATATTAAGATCAAGATGCACCAACAATGAGAGATAAATCATTCAATAATTGTGAGACCTCATCAAGTGTGGCGCTAGAGTTTAAACAATGTGTAGCCTTGTAAGAAGCGTGTGGTCTAAACAGAAGCACATGCAACACTACATACATAATGATGTCACAATATCTGCCATATAAATCATGGTGTAGGCATCTAAACCATAGTTCTGTCATTTTGAATGAGTCTCGACATATGAAGGGGAACACAACATTATGAAGATCAAACAAGCCATTCAAACACCAACATGATCAAAGGCTCGCCATGTACGGAGGAAATATGAGGTTGAGTCACAAAGCATCTTTACAACCTATGTGATTCAATGCATTAACATCTATATGAGCATGCTACCTATGATAAATGGTGGAAGTTGGAAATATGGCACAACCATATAACACTTAAGCACATCAATAAGTCTTCAGCAAAGATTTCAAAATGAAGGTGCATGCCATAAAAAATGGCACAGTCATAAAGAGACATGGCATAGCAATACCATCGTGCGAATTCTTTCATCATGGTGCCATCAATATTAAACATGCATAGGCCATTCAATGGAGAAAATGGTTCATTAAACATGGAGGAGAAGCAATGAGAAAATCCAAGCGTTTTCCCAGAAGATCAGGCATGGCTTCAATACAAATCAAGGTACTATATAAGAAACATAAAGCACAAGCATAAAGGATGCTGTGAAAGTTCAAGGAGAAGGGCTCAGCCTAAGAGGACTCAACCTTCACAGAATGAAACACATTATGAAAACCAAAATGTACAAGACTGATTGACAGTCGTGGCCTCCAATGGAGAGGTTATACAAAAAGGCATGTAATTGTCTCATAAAGATCGAACCAAGCCCTCTAATAGTGATTGAGAGAGGAATATCAACAGGAGTTATAAGGGTTAAACAATAATGCATCAGAAATGGTGAAGGATCAAGTATCAAAGCCACGGCCCTGTATTATGTTAGAGAGAAGTTTTGTTCCATAAAAGGACAATATGATTTCATTAACTTGAAAATACAGAAGATAGACAAAAATAGTTTGTATTGCCGAGTTGTTTTTTGACAAACTCTCATCATAATGTATGCACAAAGACGAAATGCTCAAGAATGCAAGCATGGTCATGACCATTCAAAGACCTTTATCAAGCTACAATCAAAGGAATGATGGGAAGTGTATGCAGAGTTTAAGACCAAAACTTACCTATATTTTGAGAAGCATCATAAGACCATGGGGTTTTTAACCATTTTGTTGTCTTCGAGATAGCTCAACCCAGTCAATAATGGAGGTCCACGCAAGAGACAGAGTGTAGCGACAAAGAGCACATACATATAAAACAAGATGAAATTGCATTAGAAAAAAGTCTTAGCTGCGGCATGTAGGATCAGATTGCTACAAAAAAATGGAGAAGAATGATAGATTCAAGATTCATAGTGACTTACTTTGGTATTCCTTTGAAGAATCTTCACCATAAGTGCTCAGAACTACAAGAATCGAAGGGAAACCAACCAAACCCTAGCTCTTGTGTTGGTAGGATGTAGAGAGATTTTTATCAAAAGTTGCAGGACAAATGAGACCGAGAAAAGAGGGCAAGTGTGTTTTGAGTTTAGGGTTTACATAATGCCCTAGAATTGATTGTGATTTTTATCACATCGAGTTTATTTTTCATTGTCGTGATTAATACCCATCATGGTATCTTGTGCCCATCATTCACTTGTCTAGTCTTATAACTTAGAATGTTATACCTTAGGTCCTTTTGAATGCTTAATGCATAGGTAGGCCTTAGAAATCCTTTGTCACATTCAAAGATAGGTTAACATCAGCATGCCTTGGAGTTTCTTTGTAAAATCAAATGCCATGTAATGTAATATGCTTAGCGAAATGCCACATATGGCCTTGTGAATTTTTGCAAAAGATTAAATTGAAACATGATATAGATCAAACTGCAACCATTGTAAAATGACATTTTAAAGCACTGTATCTATAAATTGCTTTAAAATAGTCATTATTTTATGCAGTTAAAACAAAAAATAAAGGAAGCAGCATCTTCTTTCTGAGTTTGCTTTACTTTGGGGTAGATATGGACAAAAAATAGAATTTTTTGAGCAAACAAGGCATATTTTCCAGTGGGGCCACCTTTGAGGGCTTTTTGGCAGTATGTTTCTCCATTTTGGAGGCATTTTGGTGGCTCATTTTTTGGCTTCTCTGAGGAGCTTGAAAATGAATTGGCATGGCTATTATTAGTATCTTTTTCTCATCCTTTCTTGGAGATAATTCCATAAGATATATTGTAGATAGCCAGTTCTTTTTCAGTAGGAGAGATAGGAGTTAGAGATCAGATTTAATAGATTTTGGAGTCTTTCTCTCACACTGAGAGAGTTGTATTTTAGTTTTGTACTCATTATTCCTTCTAGTTTATAGAGCAGTAGTTTGCCTTCCCATTTGTCTACTCATTTGCAAAGTTAATTTGATATTGCATTGTGATAGTTATTTATCCTCTGTTTTGTCTTAATTTTGTGATTGTTATGCAATTAGTTTATTTGATTCAGGTTGCATGCTGTGTTCAGATGAACCGTCATGTGAAGTACTAATGAATTAAGTATAATCAAGGGGTTGTGAGAGTTATAGTTCTATGAACTGATTGTGAGTAAGATCTGGTAGGAGTTTAAGTATTGGTGCATCACCTTAGGAGTTAATTTCAGCTACTTGTTTCATTTTAGTTCATCTTCTCACCTTTTTCCTCTGCTAATCTTTCAGATTAGAAAAATCATTAGAAGAACCAGTTCACTCTGGAGGTTCACTCCAAGTTTAGGCAACCCACAGGCCTAGGGGTGTTCCCATGTGTCAACAGATAGTTAATTTGAATAACTTAGTATAGGGTGCATATCTGATTGATAACAATAATATTATAAAATGATATAATATAATATATAAAATAAGGCAAGTGAAAATACTCTCAGCCTTTTCTTTTATAATATAATATGATATTATATAGTATAATATATATTATATTATATTATAATATTATATAATAATATAATATTATATTATTATTATATAATATTAAAGTGACCCATTTGTGAAGGAAAATGCAGCACAAGTAGAAAGAGATGCACAAAAACAACACACTAAGAGACCCCCTGAATCACTCAATCAAAGAACCCCGTCAAAGCAATATGATTTGGCAATTTATATTTAATGTAGTTACAATTTCCACCATCAATAGAATGTTGAGTGGGCTTGACATAAATGCTTTTACAATTCCTCATAAATGAGTATATGCTGAAAGTACAATTTTGGCACAAAACCAAGCAAAATAAACAGCACCACTATGAAGTACATGAAAAATCATGCATATTAAAAAAAGAATCACCTCTATCTTAGCTTGTAGGAGAAAGTTATGAAGCTTTGAAGTTTTCAAAATGAGAATTGTATAGTGTCACCTATGAGAATATGTAAATTCTAGAAAATCCATGCACCAAAATAAAAAATGGTCTACACTAGCATGTAGAGCATGATAAATAAGCCCAAATAAAAAAGTTGCACTAAACATGGAGGTCATGAACCCAAGATATGAGTTTTCAAAGTTGGTCTTGAAATTCAACCTACTAACGGAGAGTGGGTAGAATTTGAAAAATCCTCTTGCCACCAAATTTAATGGAACTCCCACCAACTTTACTGGAGTTTCCAAGTTTAGAAACCTCAATATAAATTTAGAGCATAGCTAGTTTGGAGCAACCACCAGATACTATTTTAAAAAGGCTAAAAAAGCTAAATTGTAGGAGTGGTTTGGGGGGTTGAGCCACACCCAAAACCCTAAATAAAGTGGTCCATGAACCCTTTTACAAGATGTAGCCTCTATGAGGATCTGGGGCTTGAGCCTTTGGGCTCCTGGATAGGGTAGTATGCCCTGGTACGAAGTCCCTTGGGGTACCCTATGTACTGCGTAGGGGTAAATGCCCCCTCCCTCCTGCCACCCACACACACACACACATATATAGTCAATCAGAGTGTGGTTCGATGGCCAAGTCACTTGGCTATGGTGGCAGCCACCATGGTTCAAACCCCCGCAGGGTCAACAAGCTTGCAGGTAATGTGTGCCTTCATTGCCTGCCATGTTCGCAGGCTAAGTTTGCCTTGGCTAGGCTGGTGTGCTCACAGGCTGTGTACCTTCGGTAGGCCAACGAGCTCGCAGGTTTGACCAAAGGGTGATAATACCCATTAGGGATGGAGCCCCCCAGTTGTGGTCTCAGGCGATAAAGCCAATGGGAAGAGATCCCCCATAAGGGTCTCTCTGGGCCCGGACTAGGCTAAAAACTTGGGTACTTGAAATACATATATATATATTTTCAAATCATTAAACCAAAATAAAATAAAATAAATTGCGATATATTGTCTTGAATTTAAAAAAAATTGGAGGAAAAAATTTAATTATTTTTTTTTTAAAAATGCACAAGCACTGGTCACGGGGCCTTACAGTGCCTTAAACAAAATGTTTTTGCCTCTCTGGGCAATTTTGTCCAAAATCAACAATTTGATAGTCGATCTTAGGTTTTTTGGGCTTTCTAAGTGCAATGAAAGAGTTAGATTTGATCCAAAATGCTTTGAAATGATGACTCTCTACTGGATCTAGCCACAAACCTCCCATTTCAAACCCTTGCAAATGTTTCTTATAGAGTCTAAATCAGATTAAACAAAAGACAAATCTAACTATCTCAGTTGATTTGGACTCAATGGTGAGATTAGAATGTCTCCAAGAAGCTCCAAAAAGACTTGCAACTAGTAAGTCAAAATATGAACCTGTTGAAAATCTGGTACTTTCTCCACACTTTTTTGATTCTCTAGATTATCTAAAGATGCAAGAGAATAGAATACTCATGTTCTTCAAAAAATAGTAGATCTACGATCCTATATTTCCTAAAATATTGCTAACACACAACTCACAACTGCTTTGATACCATGTAAGATTTGGCTGAAAAGCCACCCAAGAATGCAAATGAATGAAGTAAAGCAAAGCTAGAAATAAAAAATTAGTAAGAATAAATTGTATTCTACTAAAAGAAAATACAAATCATACAAAAAATGAGTTTCCCATTTGAGAGTAACGGGTGACTATATATAGGATTTACCACCCAAGAGACTAAAAACACAACCAATATGGGATAACATGAAAAAGGCCCTAAATAAACTTAACCTATTGTGAAAAAGACCTAAACAGATAACTAGCTAGGAAATGAACTAGTTAGATAAAGAACACCTTTCACACTAACACAATTTGTTATGTTTAAACTTACATAGTGGAACAAATTTGGTTTTTCGAATATTTTTTGGTAGAAGAGATAGGTGTAGTAAAACTGAATGTTATTACTTTAAAAATTAGATAATTTAGTATAACTAGGGTGTGACTTCTAAAGGAGTCCTCTCTTTCTAAAAATACAACCTAGAAGTAGAAATTATGAATTAATTGGTTCCAAGAGGGTGACCAAACTACCTCATTTCTCCACAATTCAATTGAAGAAAGGAGAAGTAATAATGTTATTTCTTCTAATATTTCTTCTCAAGGAAATTAAGTATCTTCATCTTAGGATATTAATGGGGAAGTTGTGTATCATTTCTCTTCTATATCTAAGGAAATCAGTCATGTAGTTTTGGAGGTGGAACAATCTATTTTTTTTTGCATTCCTTCCTTGGTTTTCTGAGAAAATGATTGAACAACTTATGGAGCCTATCACTCTTGAAGAATTTGAAATGATAGTTTTCTAGATGAAGAAAGGTAAGTCTCCTAGTCCAAGGATTCTCTATTTATTTTTTCAATAATTTTTGGATATTCTAAGGAATGACCTTCTAGAAGTTGTGTGTGAATCTCAGACTAATAAGGATCTATGTTTAAAGTATTCAATTCTTATCTTTTCTCTTTGATTTCTTATAAAGTGGGGGCTAACTCTTTTGATTTGTTCTATCTTATTTCTCTCTATAATGTCTCTGGTTAGATTTTAACTAAACTCATTGCTGATTGTCTAAATTGAGTTTTGATTATTTGATATCACCTAAGTAGAGGGCTTTGTGAAAGGGCATCAAAATTCTTGATGGTATTGTTATATCCTTGGAGGCCATTCATTCCATGGGTTGCTCTAAGGATAAAGTTATGTTTATCAAGTTAGACATGTCCAAAGCTTATGATAGGGTTAGATGGTCCTTCCTCAAGAATGTGCTATGAACCTTCAATTTTTGTTTAGGGTGGATTTAATGGGTCATGAGTTGTCTGGTTTCTTCTATCTTCTCTATTCTTATTAATGGTATCTCATCTTCTCTGTTTTTGGCTTCTAGAGGGTTGTGGCAAGGTGATACCCTCTCCCCTTATGTTTTAATCCTTATGGTTTAAGGTTTAGGAAGGTTTCTTACACATCAAATAGTAAATAGAAGTAGAGGGTTGGAAAATGGCTAGGGAACTTGGTTGTTACTCTTATCTTCAGTTTGTGGATGATACGACCTTGATGAGTGTGGCTAAAATTTAAGAGGTTGTAATTTTTAGGAATGCTTTAGATATGTATTTGGTAGCTTCAAGTCAATAGATTAATGAGGATAATTCAAATATTTTTTCTTTAATACTCCTTTGGCCATTCAATATAGAATTGCTCTTATTTTGTACTTCAAAATATAATTGCTTCCCTTGGATTATCTCAGAATTCCCTTATCAATTAATCTTCCCAGTTGACTTCACTTGAAGAGGATTCTTGATAGGTTTAGAATGTAGGTTGATCACTATACTTTTCAATGGTTATGATTTCCTATGCATCTTACCCTTTTAAAATCAATGGTGTAGGATTTTCTCATCTATAGATTTCTGGTGCTTTCTACACCTACATTTTTTAAAAAAGGAGGAGTTTGATTCTCTTTCTACAAAATTTCCTTGGGCAGGGAATCTAGAATCTCAAAAATGGAGTCTTAACAACTAGGACTAGATTTGTAGGCCTAAGTATAATGGTGATCTTAGTCTTAGGCACTCTAAGTTTAATAACCAAGCCTTCACTGCAAAACTATACTAGATAGTATGCAAGCAACAAGATCAGCCTTGGGTAAAAATTCTTAGCAACAAATATGTATATGGTGTTGTTGCTAATGAGGATCCAAGAATAGATTTGGTTGGGAAAGGCTCCATGGCTTAGAATACCATCAAAAAAGGTGCTTTGCTTGTTTTTAAATGGGGCCTTTTCTAAATTGTCAATTTTGGACACAATGCTCTTATTTTGGAATGACTCATGAGATCTCAATTCCTCAATTCTCACCCCCTATCCCCTTCTCCACTCTATGAGTAAAAACTTTTTGGATGTTGATTTCTCTAATGTTTTACACTTTAAGTCTTCTAACTTGGTGGGGAAATCTTTCCTTTATCTCTAGAAAGATTTGAGTAGTTATCCTTTGGGGGGAGATTTGGATGCCCTACCTACCCTTTCTTCTATTTTGGAAGATAAGCCATGTTGTTCTCTAGAGGAGGTAGATGTTTCTACTTGGGACCATGGCCCTAAAGGGGTTTATTAAGTTTACCATGGGTCCCACATCTTAGAACAAGAAAAGAATGGGTATAGGGATTTCCCTCATTGATAACATTTATAATAATTATTGTTGGCCTAAGTGTAATTTCATTCTATGGTTTCTTTGTGAAAATAAATTTGTCACTAAGGATAATGTAAGAAAGTGAGGATTCCATTATACTTCCAAATGTGTTATCTATGATGCTAATAAGGAATGTGTGATTCATCTTTTATTTCAGTGCTGCTTTTTTTAGGGTCTTTGGAGGTAGTGGTGGCACATATAGAACTGACCCCTTGTCTAAGCTACTTCTTTACCTAATTTTTGGGCTACTTCGAGGCATCCTCCTACTCTTGCCTCTTTCCTTTTGATGGCCTGGGATATTGGTCCCATATTTATCATTTAGATAATTTGATTAAGGAGAAATCACTAAATTATCGATGGTTATTAGAGTCTTATTGGGTATGTCTACCAAAAGATTTTGGAATTGATAAAATAAACTTTGGCAACTAAGTGTTCATTGGATGAAGTTATTGGAGGTTTAATTATTTAATTAAAATTACATTTTTTCCTATTTAAATCCATGTCTCATATGTTTTCCACTCAAAATGAATGCCTAGAGCTTGTGTGAAGATAATTGGTAGCTAAAAATGAACCATTACATTCATGAAAATTGTACCTTCCTCATCATCCACCATTTAAATATACACCTATAACCATTCATTGAGATTATTTATGGTGTTTGGGTACAGAAAATACATTTGAGTAGTTGCAGGTGTAAAATCTGGTCCTTAATGGTGACCTGGGAAGGTGTTGAAGCATTATGTAGTGTATCAGAGAAGTTTGGAAAATTTGTAAGAATTCAATGTGGGTTTGGACATGAGAACCAAACATTGGAGTGAATGTAGGATTGCAAGGAATAACTAGAAATCCAAACATTTGGAAGCAAAGGAAATGTGTGAAGAAATTTTGGAAGTATATTAAGTTTTTGCAAAGGAACAAAATGAATGATTTGATGACATGGGAAATGAGGGTTTCGGTTCCAAAAATGGATGCCAGGACATGATATGAGGTGAAGGGAACATATCCTAAAGTATGAGGAATTTCCACAAATAGGAGGGGATGAAAGATATGAAGGTGGGGGAAAAGCATGTGAGACTAGTTCTAGGAAGTGGAAGCATCAAATGGAAGAGGTCTAAGAGTCTGATGATATCCTACAAAAGGGATTGTGAGGAAGGGGAGAAAGGAAGGAGGAATATAAAGTGGAAATGTCTAAGAAGAAATTATACAACCTTGGTAAGTTTTGTAAATGGAAGGAAATTCAAATGAGTGGAAAATATGGGAAAAAGAGATAGGACCAGAGGAAAGGATTGGATAAATGTAAGGAAAAGTTATGGAATTTGACATTAGGATAGGATGCAAGGTACATGAAAGATATCTTGATGTTCATCAAAAGTCTATAATATGCTAAGCAGAGGAAATGGGAGGGGGAAAAAATAAGGACATTGTAGAAAAGTAGAAGGTGATGGGGGAATTGGATACCAAACTTCAAATATGAAGTTTGGTAGTCTAGCAAGATTCCACAAACTAGAAGAAATGCGTTGAAAGGAAAATATAAATGGTCTAATAATGTTTGTGGGACATTTATGTAGGAAATGAAGTGAGGATTGGATGTTGGAACCAAAAGGTGGAAGTCTAAGACCTTTTCAGGATTCTAAAAAGTTGGAGAAACTAGGGAAATGGAAAATGTAAAGGACCCAATAGAGTTTTGCGAAACTTCATTTGGTAGAGTAAGTGAGGAATAGATGATAGGTGAAGAGGAAATGTTTGGTAGTCCAATAAAATTATATAGATTGACGAAACACTAGAAAATGACTTATAACTTCCCAAACTAGGAATTTACTTGGATTTTTTGCAACTTCAACATGTGGTAGGAATGTGAGGGATGACAAATTAAAACAATAAGGAAAAGTTTGACCATGAGAGGTCCCATTAGAGGATTTCTCAGATCAATTATAAATGATGGGAAACATAAGTCTAAGGCAACAAAAGGAACAAAGACTTAGATAATTTTTACATTTTCACATTGGGTCCAAACACAATCCAATCTCACTCAAAAGGATTGAGAGACCTAGGGAATGAAATGAGGGCTCCACTAGCATTCACCTACCCAACCCAACATGTTGGCACTATTGATTTAGTCCCATGTGGTGTTGAATAAAAATGTGGCTATTGGCATCCTTAATTTGAAAATAAATGAGACATTTTACAAGAATGTGTTCATTTTCAACATGGTCAAAGAGTCTAGTTGATTAAAATTAAGATAGGATATCGTAGATAGACCAACATCCATCTGTAGGTGTGAAGAAAACATTCATAGGTCGCAAAGATTTTGAGAATAGTTACATAAATGATTGAGAATTTTTTCTCTTAGGGATCTTAAGAGACTCTTTCAGTCTAATGCAACCTAGAAAGATCAGGAGACCTAGGGAAAATGAGGCCTCCACTAGCATTCACCCGCCACCCTAATGCATTGGCACTATTAGTTCATTCCGATGATGTGCGAAAGAAAAATATGGCTATTGGCATCTTTACACTGAACACAAATGAGGCATTTTGTACGAATGCATTTGTTATTGGTATATTCAATTGTTCTAGAGTTTATAAAAATTGAGATATGTTATAAATTAAATAGACCTAACATCTACCCATAGGTGCAAATGAAACATTCCTAGGTGCCATGGATTCTAAGAATCATTACATGAAATTTTTACACCTTTCTACCATTTTAGCTCTTAAGAGACTCTCTCTCAGCCCAATGTAGCCCAAAAGGATTATGAGACTCATGGAGTTAAATGATACCTCCACTAGCATTCACCTACTTACACTAACATGTTGGTTCTATTAGTTTGGTCCCATGAATTGTAGAAGAAAAACTATGTCTTTACACTGATTGTAAATGAGGCATTTTGTGACATTCATTGTTATCACAATCAAATGGTATAGATTTGATAGAAACTATGAGAGGATATTGTAGATAGAAACAGTCCTAGGTGCTATAAATTATGAGAATCATTGCATCAATGTTTGACACCTTTTGGAGCTCTTAGGGCTCTTAAGTGACTTTCTAGGTCCAATGTAGCCTAAAAGGATTGGGAGACTTGGTAATAGAAATGAGACCTCCTTTATCATTAACTTTCCCTCCCTAATGTGTTGGCGCTATCGATTCGGTCCCACAAGGTGCAAAAGAGAAAATATGACTATTGGCACCATTACACTAAACATGAATGAGGCATTTTGAAAGAATGTTCATTAATTATCAGCATGGGCAAATATAGTTGATAGAAACTAATATAAGATATTTTAGAAAGACCTGACATCCACCCATAAGTGTAAAGAAAACATTCCTACGTGCCATAAATTTTGATAATTGTTGTGTCAATGTTTGACACCTTTTTTCTCTTAGGGCTCTTAAAAAACTCTCTTGGTTTGAAGTAGCCCAATAGGATTGATAGACCTAGGGAATTAAATGAGCCCTCCACTAGGTTTCATATTACTTTTCATTTTAAATTTAACATCCCCTCCTTGTAATAGAAATCCTTGTTTGGTTGTATTGCATCTTGAAAGTTGTATTCAACTATTCCTGCCTTTAAAATAGCTTTTTATGTGCCTCTTTCAACATAGGTATTTTGCATGATCAAGTGGCTTTTGATTTTCAATCATGAGGCAAGATTTTTGACATTCATTTCTTTGTATATTCTTGAGAGTTGATTAACTGATGGTATTTATGTATCTATTTGAGAAGCCTAACATATATCTATCCCTTTGTGATTGTAAGACTAGGAAACATGAAGCTTGACATGGTCATGCAACTCTCCCAAATATCTAATACTAGAAGGGAATGATTCCATAGAGGTTCACTATCTCATATGCAAGAACTAGAGGAAGGGGGTTTTGATACATATTTTAAATCTAAAACTTGTTTGTCTTATTAGTCCTACCACCTATAAGGTTAGTTATGAGATAAAATAATGTGGATATAAAAGCCTAGGATTAGTTTTTTCATCTCATTCATGGGGCTGGACTATATTCGAAGAGAAAATATTTGTGCATGAAAGAATTGTCATAGTTTAAAAGGAATATCAAGAGCATAAAATGGGAGTGGGTATCATAAAGTTAGAGTAATTATCAAGTCGAAAGAATATAACCTAGATTAAGACATGTTTTACCATTCCCATATGATCATAAACTCATTATAAGATAGTGAATAAGCTCATGATTTTGTTATCATTATACAAATATAGTCTATCAATAAAAGATAGTCATCTCCCAAGATTTTTGGACTATCAAAATCACCTTTCAAAGGCTGTCATGGTATATTAAATTAGTCATAGAGAAGCTTAGAAAAGATAAGGGAGAAAGGATTAATTCTATGATAGATAAGGTTTTAATTATAAAAAATTAATGCTACAAACACCGATAAGAAAAAATAATAAGAAGGAACTAAAGACTATCATAGGATCATTGGAAAGGTTGGAGCTATTTAAAAAATCATAGTCACCTTAGGGGTTAGTTATCAATTGATATTGAAACTATCTCAGATTCATTTGGGACAATTAAGATTGTTATACCTAATCTTGAGTCATCATGCCACTTTTGGGACTAAAATGTCATCTTCTCATACACATAATACCCTGGTTTGAAAGAAAGTGGTCATTGAAGCATTATAGATAATCATCTATCATGATAACAATAGTGATCAAAGAGAAGGAACCAAATTTGGTATTTGATTACATTGTATTACTAATAATGATATAAGTGTTTATAATTTATATTGGGTGAGGAGGAGCAAGACATGAATGTTTCCATTAGGTTTTATAAGCTAATAAATGAAACTACTAATGCCATTTAGTAATACTTGTGTTTATATCTCCTAGTTATGAAAATTTTCACATCATGGAAATACATTGTTGTTTATAGTTGAAACATGAAATGGAGGCATATACTATGGCAAATAAGTTCTTACATTAACATATGCATTCACAAACAAATTTTGTTATATTAAAATGTGTGCCATCTCAACATAGGCATAGAGTCTAGGAAATTACTTCATGAGGTTATATTATGAAAAGGTGAATTTATCTTTAAACTACTAATGTCACCTTTAAGAAATGTTGTCCAAAGTATTGAGGAGATAATTTCCTAAAATTAGAACACTTGCCACAAGTATTTAATGCAAATATGAGGATAGAAAGTACTTTTCCTAGGTGCCACAATTTGAGAGAACAATCAAACCAAAGTTTGGGACCTTTTGGTCTTAGGGCTTGTAGGAGACTCTCTTGGTCCAATATAGCCTAGTAAGATCAAGATGCTTGGCCACTAAAAAGACACCTCCACTAGAATTCACCCACCCATCCAAATTTTTTGGTATCATTGGTTTGGTTTGACGAGGTCCATAACACAAAATCTCATTGCTAGCATTGTTTCACTAAATGAAACAAAAGGATTTTGCAACATTGTGTTTGTTTCTACCATTGGAAAATAAATTTGAGTTAGAAAAAACTAAGTTAGGTTTTTGTAGGTGGTATTGATATCTAGTTGTATGTGCAACAAGACATTCCTAGGTGCCACAGTTTGAGATAGAAATTGAGTCAAAGTTTGGCAACTTTTTGGTCTTAGGGCTCTTAAGAGATTCTCTTAGTCTATAATGTCCCAAAATTTTTTTTTTATAATTTTATTATTTAAATATAGCCTTAAAACTCAACATAAAATATCATAAAATAGCCTCTACCAAAATTGTATAGTAAAATTTGAAACACACATTGCTGATTTTCTACAACTATACAAAACAAATCCATTAATATTTGCACACAAATCACATAATTTCATCGCAATGTTGGGACTAATGTACATATTAATGAAATATAAAGAAAAATGCTATAAATGATATGAAATATACAATAATACATGCAATTTTAAAATATAGAAAATGACTTTCTTGTTGTATCTTCTTTCTCCTTAATATCTACAACAAAACACCCAAAAACTATGCTAAAACACCCCCCCACTTAACCACAAAGCTAGAAATGACTATAATGGATATAATAATAGAAACTTTTGTTATAAGTTAGAAAATAATATAAATACAATTTATTATTAGATCTACAACAAATCCCTATATGTTGGAGATCAAACCTTGACAAAATCTCTAAATAAACACACTAATAAATGTTGGAAAATGCAAAGAATTCTTGAAGTTCCAATACAACCTTTTTGTGAGATTGATCTCAGAAAACTAAAGGGTTTTCATCCTCTAATTTCATCATAAAATGGATTTCATCCTTAGATACATGAAGCAACACAAGTGCTCAAACAATTTTGATAGATTTTTGGTATATAGAAATTGGAATCCAAAAATAAAGAAATTACCAAAATAGAGATTTGAGAAGCCAACAATTGAAACATCACTCTTTTAAAAAAGTAAATGAAAATATTTTTTGTCAAAAACTTGCATCAAAAGGTGCTCACCTGTCATAACTGTTGCATGATTCTTCACTAAAATAAGGAATAACTCCCCTCTTACAAGCTATTGTTAAATATGTCATAGAATAAACTATAATTAGGTGGCACATGATCCTCAAAGTTACTAATTTCCCCATAAGAAAACCCATGCCCCATTTTTGGTTGTTGGCATAGTAAAATGAATAAAATATATTTAGTATTTAATAAACCTAATTAAACAACATGAAAATATAAATTAACATGGGTCCAAAATTAAATATTAAATAAAATTATTTCCCTTACTCATTCCTTTATCTCATGGGACATATTGAAATTAGATATACACACCTCAAGTTGAATTATTTATAAATGGGACATTTTACAAATCTACCCTCCCCAAAATTGCTTGTCCTTAAGGAATGCAAATTTACATGCTCCAAGATTTCTAGTCCTTCCCATGTAGCATCTTCTATAGGAAGATTCTTCGAATGAAGTAGATATTTTGTAATGACTCTATTTCTTAGTTTCTTCACCCTAGTATGAATGATTGCATCAAGTATCAATATGATCTTTCCCTCATCATCTAAGGGTAGAAAATCCACTGAAGGTACAACATGTTGTCGAAGTACGCTTTTGAGGCATGACACATGAAAACATTATGGATTTTACTATTTTCTAGAAGATCCAACTCAGAAGAAGCTTCAGTAACTCTCCTCAAGATCTTGTAAGGCCCATAGGATCATGGTTTAAGCTTTTTATCTCCACTTGTTTTAATGGAAGATTGCCTATATCCTCCACCTTAGATGATCTCTCTATGTAATTTTGATATACATAGATCTTTTATTGGTTATGGGATTATTGTACATGATCTTTTAGTGATGTAAATATGTTTTGTCTTTGCTTTACCAAGTCACTAGCTACTAGTACTCTACTACCTATGAATACCAATTCAACAAAGGTCAATACATCATACACATATAATTCTTTAAATGGAGACATATCAATAGACATATGATAGGAAGTGTTGTAGTGGTATTCTCCTAATTACAACCACTTAATCCATGTTGATTGTTGATCTGAAACATAGTTTCTCAAATACCCCTCAGCCCACTTATTCATTATTTATGTTTGTTTTTCTATTTGGGGGTGATAGCTTGTGCTAGAAGTGAGCTCTGTACCTGTCAAGTGTAATAAATCCTACTAAAAATAACTAAATAATATACTATCTCTATCACTAATATTGTTAGGCAATCCATGTAGCCTAAACATTTCTTTAAAAATAAATTGCATTTGAGGATGTTTGAATTCTAAAGAAACAACAAATAAATGTGCATACTTAGCCTATCCACCATTACATAAATGCAATCCTTACCAATGGTACCTTAGAAAGGTTGATGATGAAATCCATAGATATGCTTTCCTATTTCTGATTTGGAATAGGCAGTGGTTGTAGTAAGCCTATGGGAAAGGCATGTTCTCCTTTGTTGTGTTGATAGGCCATGCATTCTCTTATATGTTTGAGGGCATCTTCCTATTGCAAGTATGGGCCTAACTGGTGTTGTCATTGATGTCAACATACTCCTATTGCATTGATGTCAAGGATTGGATGAGTTGTGTGCTGAGGATATTGAGAAAATTAGCCCTATCAGAAACAGAGAAGAATAGTAAAGTCAGTCAAGTTCCATGAAGTAAAGATTCTAGATAGTTAAAGATCAGAGTATACACATCAAAGGGTTTGTAGATATGTGTTTGAAGGTGCTTCTGTAAATATTTTAGATATCTGCATGAAGATTTCAAGAAGTTATAGCCATATGAGTGAAACTAGTTCTGGTAGCTATTCAGAGGTGACAGAGTAGTCCGGTGAGATCCAGAAATGCAATATCTTGTTCTACGGATTTGGTGGCATGTTTGGGAAGCCAATGTGAATTGACAACTCAATTGGTTCATGGTCTAGAGGTCTGCAAGGAATTATTCTTATGTGACAATGATGATCATCTGTGTTCTTAAGGTTCCAGATGAAGATGCAAATGATTTCAGTAAGCAGAAGTGGTGTGGATGTTCTTGGTGTTTTAGGAAAGCTTGTGGGGGTCTCTAGATAGTGTCCAGTTTGTGTTGGTGGTCCTCATTGAAGATAGATCTCTTAACTGAAGATTACCTTTGGGTGATGATGTTCCTCCCAGTCTTGGCCAACTGGATGTTTTACACATGTTACAGATGATCTTGAAGATGTTTTATGAAGCATGGCGTGTTCCTCAAAGAAGATTGAAGTCCTAGTTATGTGTGGCCGACAGGGTAGTGACATGCATGAAGTTTTTGTAATAAGTGAAGTTGTATTTGTGTAATTGCTCTGTAATAAAATAAAGTATGTGTTGTGCCGACTTTGATGATCATCCCAAAGTCGATATCTTGTATAAATAAGATTTGTGAAGTCATTTCAAAAGTAGATGTGGTCATGCTGAAAAAGTGATAGAGAGGAAAGGAGCGAAAAGTAGAGTAGAAGTGTTGAGCTTAAATGGAACTGTCTTAAGCATGGTGAAGATGATAATATCTAGTTCAAGTATGTAATATTTATATTATTATGTAGACAGTGTGTCTCCTGTAGGCAATGCGCCTCTTATGCGTAGTGTGCTCGGGCAGTGAGCCCTAATTGGCAAGTGCCATTTTTATTTTTCTTATTCTTTTAATAGAGAATACAATCTTGGGTTAGTCACCCCATGGTTTTTCCCTTAACTAGGTTTTTCACGTTAAAATCTTGGTGTCATATGTGTTGAATATGTTTCTGCTCTTGAGTTATTGCATTTTTCTTTCATGATTGAATAATTATTATATAAGAAGGCTTTAAGGATTTAAAGATCAGAAGTTTTGGTGACAATTGATTCACCCCCCCTCTTAGTTGTTTATCCTAAAACCAACAATTGGTATCAGAGTTAAGTTCCTCTAAAAGGGAGCTTAACCGCTTGAGGAGATCCAAGATGTCTTCATACAAGAAGGATAGTCTGAGGTTTGATGGAACGAACTACACTCTTTGGAAAAGCCGCATGGAATGTCACTTGCAATGTATGGGATTTCAATATTGGAACATGACTATAAAAGAGTATATTCCTCCAAAGAATGGTCTGGCAACTCTAGATGAAATCAGAGATGTTGAAGATAATCTTTGAGCTAAAGAAGCCTTACTAAGTGCCTTATCTGATACAAAGCTGACAAATGTTATGGATTTAAAAACTGCATATGAAATTTGGTCAAAGCTGGAAATTTTGCATGAAGGAGACAAATATGTTAAATGTGCCAAGCTTCAAAGTCTGAAAGGAAAATTTGAAAACTTGAAGATGAATGAAGATGAGAATATCACTACATTTATGCCAAAAGTAAATGAGCTTGTTTGTGGCATTAGATGTGCTGGTGGAACTTTGGATGAAGATGAGATTGTTGCCAAAGTTCTCAGATCCTTACCTCCAGCTTACAAACACAAGGTTGCTGCTATTGAGGAATTCAGATCTTTATCAAATATTTCAAGGGATCAATTGGCTGGGAAGTTAGCCGCATTTGAATTAGATGAGTTTGAAGATGCTCCTCCCAAGATTGAATCTGCATTCAAAGATAGTGCCTCTACAAAAGGTAAACAAAGGTATGATCCAGGAGAGAGTTCCTCAAAGAAATTATCATGGTATGAAAAAACAAGAAAAGATTTGGAAGAAGATGAGGCAGAAGCTGCTCAACTTGAAGTACTTATTGCAAAAAGACTACCAAGAGGATCTAGTAAGTATGAAAAAAAATTGCCTTTCAAATGTTTCAATTGCAACAAGATTGGTCATTTTTCCTCAAGATGTCCAGAAAGATTTTCAAGGCCTAACCCTAATAGATCAAGATTTCAAAAGAAGTGTTACTATGTTCAAGAAGATGATGATGGAGTAACAGATCATGAATCTGAGATAGGAAGCAAATCCAGAAGTGATTGGGTGTTTATTGCCATCAAGGAAGAAGATCCAATGCCTATTGAATTTGCCAATCTTAAGATAGAAAGGGCTCTAGCTACTCAGGTTGAAGAAAAGGATGAATGGGTCATTGACAGTGGATGCTCCCATCATATGACTGGTAATAAGAACAAGTTCATAAATCTGGAAAGATATGAAGGAGGAGTTGTAAAATTTGGAGATAATTCTGCTGGCACAATCAGAGGCAGAGGAACTATTTCTTTTGATGGAAAGAACAAAACCAATGATGTTCTGTATGTTGAAGGTTTGAAACATATTCTTCTCAGTGTTGGATAGTTGGTGGACAAAGGCTATGATCTCTGATTCAAAAATGGAAAATGCAAGATCTTTGAAAGCTCTAGAACTGAGATTGCATCCGGTACTCAAACAAAAGGTAACATCTTCTACTTGGTTGGTACTGACAAAAGTTGTTTATTTGTTCAAATTGATTAGAGCTAGTTGTGACAGGAGAATGTGTCATGTGAATTTTGATAATATCATCAAGATAAGCAACACTCAGGCTATAATTGATCTTCCAAGACTGGTGAAACCTACTAACAGTTTGTGCAAAGAATGTCAATTGGGTAAGTAGAATAGAGTCACATTTAAAAGAAAGGAATAATCTTCTACTGGATTGTTGGACTTGGTACACACTAATCTATGTGGACCAACAAGAATCAGGAGTCTACAAGGTGATAGATATTTCATGCTACTGATTGATGACCACTCTCGGATGATGTGGGTGACTTTCCTGAAAGAGAAATTTGAAGCACTTTAGAAGTTCAAAATATTCAAGGCTATGGTAGAAAATGAAACTGGGCTAAACATAAAATGTCTCAGGTCTGATATAGGTGGTGAATTCACATCCGAAAAGTTCATAGAATTCTGTGAGAAGCATGGGATAAAGAGACAGTTATCTATTCCAAGGACTCCATAGCAAAATGGAGTAGTTGAGAGAAAGAACCGGACCATCCAGGAAGCATCTAGAACCATGATGATGGAAGTAAATGTCCCTTAGATCTACTGGAGAGGAGCTATAAGTACTGCTATCTATACTCTTAATTGAGTACAAATTAGAAGCAATACTAGTAAGACTCCTTATAAAATTTGGTTTGGCATCACTCCTACTATGAAGTATTTTAGAATCTTTGGTAGTAAATGTTATATCAAAAGAGATGAAGACCTTGGCAAATTTGATGCTAGAAGTGATGAAGGAATATTCTTGGGTTATTCTACTCAAAGCAAAGCATACTGGTGTTATAATAAGAGATTGAGAAAGATTGTAGAACGCACAAACGTGAAGGTTGATGAAGGCATTGAAAATCCCTCAAGGTTTTGTGAGTATGAAGTAGATGATTAGAATGATGTTTCAGTCCAAGAAGAACAAGTTCCAACTGTAGTTCAGATTCAGACTGATCCAGAGAATCCTAAAATATAGGAAGAAGGGACAAGTTTGAATTAACCTATCCAAGAAATACAAGTGCAAGAAATTCCCAAAACTCCTAGGTATGTAAGACTAAATCATTCTGAAGACCAGATCATAGGAGATAGAAGCAAAGGTGTTCAAACAAGAAGAAAAATTGCTCAAGATTCAATAAAGTATTGTCTGATTTCAAAAGTTGAACCAAGAATAGTAAGTGAAGCATGCAATGATGAAAGTTGGGCTAAAGCAATGGAGGAAGAGTTGATGTAAATTGAAAAAAATCACACTTGGGATCTTGTTCCCAGACCTAAAGAAAAAAATGTGATTGGGACTATGTGGCTCTTTCAGAATAAACTGAATGAAGATGGTGAAGTAATAAGAAACAAAGCTAGACTGGTCTGTAAGGGTTATTCTCAAGTAGAAGGAGTTGACTTTGAAGAAACTTTTGCTTCGGTGGCAAGAATTGAAGCAGTCAGATTATTTCTGACTTTTGCTGCCTTTAAGGATTTCAAAGTAAATCAGATGGATGTCAAGTCTACCTTCCTGAATGGTGATTTGGAAGAAGAGGTATACATTGAGCAACTGGATGGATTCCAATTGTCTGATCATGGTGATATGGTCTGCAAGCTAAAGAAAGCATTGTATGGACTCAAACAAGCCCCAAGAGCCTGGTATGAAAGATTGGATAAACATCTTTTGAAGATTGGTTTTAACAAAGTTATTGCTGGCAGTAACTTGTACTTCAAGATTGTTCATGAAAATATCTTGATTGTTGAAGTATTTGTTGATGATATCATTTTTGGAGGAAAAGATAGTATGTGCAAGACTTTTGCAAATCAAATGAAAAGTGAATTTGAGATGTCTATGTTTGGGGAAATGAATTTCTTCTTGGGTCTGCAAATCACTCAAACAAAGAAAGGAATCTTCATATCACAGACCAAATATGTGAAAGAATTGTTGAAGAAATTTAGAATGGAAGATTCAAATCCAATGAATACTCCCATGGAAATGGGGTGTAAACTAAGCAAAGAAGATGAATCTCCTAAGGCTGATTAGAAAAAGTACAGGTCAATGATTGGAGGACTACTCTACCTTACTCAAACTAGACCTAACATTATGAATGTTGTTGATCTTGTTGTTAGATACCAAGCTAATCCTCGAGAGTCTCATGTCATGGAAATCAAGAGAATTCTCAGATATCTAAAAGGAACAGTTGAGTATGGTTTATGGTACCCTAGGGATCATGATTTCTCTCTTCATGCATACTCAAATGCTGGTTGGGTAGAATATGTGGATGACTAGAAAAGTACCAGTGGTGGTGCATTCTTTTCGGGGAAAAGATTGGTTTCTTGGTTAAGCAAGAAACAAGAGGCAATATCTCTATCCACTGCAAAAGCAGAGTATATTGCAGTAGTAGGTAGTTGCACTCAAGTATTATGGATGAAGCAAATGCTAAGAGACATTAGAGTGGAGTATGAAGAACCTATCATAATCTTCTATGATAACTCAAGTGCAATAAATATATAAAAAATCTAGTGTTGCATTCAAAGACAAAACATATATCCATCAAGTTTCACTTTTTGAAAGAGTAGGTGAACAAGAATGAAGTCAGATTGGAGTTTGTACCCTCAAAGGATCAGATTGCAGACATTTTTACTAAACCTTTACCTAATGACTCTTTTGAGTATCTCAGGGAGAAGTTAGGGGTTATTGCCCCTCCGGTTCTAAATTAAGGTACACTGATGTGCATCAGTCCAGTGGATCTCACAGTCATATCTTGTGATCCGGATTGATGATAGGAAGCTACTACTCAAGGGGAGTGGTCTGTATGATTTTGAAGTATGATACAAGTATGTGCTCTTTGCCATTGATGTCAAGGGGGAGAGAAGACATGTGAAAAACAAAAGTGATTGCTGATCAAAGGGGGAGAAATGAAGAAAGAAAAGATATGTGAATGATTGATGTTGTTAGGGGGAGCTAGTGAGGAGAAATTCTTGTCTTGATGGTCAAAATAGTTCTTCACATCATATGTTGCCATCAATGACAAAGGGGGAGATTGTTGCTAGTATGGGCCTAACCGGTGTTGTCATTGATGTCAACATACTTCTGTTGCATTGATGTCAAGGATTGGATGAGTTGTGTGCTAAGGATATTGAGAAAATTAGCCCTATAAAAAACAAAGAAGAATAGTAAAGTCAATCAAGTTCCATGAAGTGAAGATTCCAGACAGTTGAAGATCAAAGTATGCACATCAAAGGGTTTGTAGATATATGTCTGAAGGTTCTTCTATAAATATTGCAGAGATCCGCATGAAGATTTGGAGAAGTTATAGCCATATGAGTGAAACTGGTTCTGGCAACTATTCAGAGGTGACAGAGTGACACAAATTGGTCCGGTGAGATACGAAAATGCAATATCTTGTTTTGCTTATCTGGTAGCATGTTTGGGAAGCCAATGTGAATTGACAACTCAATTGGTTCATGGTCTGGAAGTCCGCAAGCAATTATTCTTATGTGACAGTGATGACTGGCTGTGTTCTTAAGGTTCTGGATGAAGATGCGAATGATTTCAGTATGCAAAAGTGGTGTGGATGTTCTTGGTGTTTTAGGAAAGCTTGTGGGGGTCTCTAGATAGTGTCTAGTTCGTGTTGGTGGTTCGCATTGAAGATAGAGCTTGTAACTGAAGATTTACCTTTGGGTGATGATGTTCTTCCTAGTCCTAGCCGACTGGGTGTTTTACACATGTTGTAGATGATCTTGAAGATGTTTAATGAAGCATTGTGTGTTCCTCAAAGAAGATTGAAGTCCCAGTTATGCGTGGCTGATAGGGTAGTGACGCACATGAAGTTTTTGTAATAAGTCAAGTTGTATTTGTGTAACTGTTTTATAATAAAATAAAGTATGTGTTGTGTCGACTATGATGATCATCCCAAAGTTGATGTCTTGTATAAATAAGATTTGTGATGTCATTTCAAAAGTAGATGTGGTCATGATGCAAAAGTGATAGAGAGGAAAGGAGCGAAAAATAGAGCAAAAGTGTTGAGCTTAAATGGAACTGTCTCAAGCATGGTGAAGATGCTAATCTCTAGTTCAAGTATGTAATATTTATATTATTCTGTAGATAGTGAGTCTCCTATAGGCAGTGGGCCTCTTGTGAGTAGTGTGCTTAGGCAGTGAGCCCTAATTAGCAAGTGTCATTTTTGTTCTTCTTATTCTTTTAACAGAGAATACAATCTTGGGTTAGTCACCCTGTGGTTTTTCCATTAACCGGGTTTTCCACATTAAAATCTTGGTGTCATATGTGTTGAATATGTTTCTGCTCTTGATTTATTGCATTTTTCTTTCATGATTGAATAATTATTATATAAGAAGGCTTTAAGGATTTAAAGATCAGAAGGTTTGGTGACAACTGATTCACCCCCCCTCTCAGTTGTCTATCCTAAAACTAACACTTCCTTCAACCCTTCCATGAAAATCTTTTTCTAATTTTCTTGTAGGTTTTGTAGTATCTTGGGTGCCTTGCTAGTGGTTCATCACGAACAACTCTCAAGATTTTCTCCTTCATTTTAGACATTGGAACCAAGAAAACCTTGTTCTTATAGAGAATGAGACCATCGACTACTATGAATATGTCATCGTTCACTTCCTCATCAAGAAGGTTAGTAGAAAATATGTTCTTAGAATATTCTACCATAATAGAGACCTTCCAATGAAAAGAAATAGTAGAAAGAGAACATATAGTAGGAATCATAGAAAGAGCATCAACAACTATATTCTATTTTACTTTCATATAGTCTATATAAAAATAATAAGCTTGGAGCTTACTTACCCACTTCTACTATCTTTCATTCAATCATCATTGGCCAAGGAAGAATTTCAAACTATTATTATCTATCTTCACCAATAATCTTCCACAAACTATATACTGTCTAGATTTATCCAATGCATGCATATTTTCCAAGCTTTCATTATCATAGATGGAGAATCCATTTTCTAATTCTCTAATTTTTTCCTTTTGAATGCTATGGGATTGCCCTCTTGAGTTAATACAACTCCAATCCCTTCCCTTGAAGCATCACATTCTACAACAAATGGAAATGAGAAATATAGAATAGAAAGAATATGACATGAACTCATTACCTCCTTAAGCTTATTGAAAGCTACTTGTGCTAATTCTGTGCATGCAAATGCTCCCTTCTTTGTCATATATATTAGGGGTGTTGCAAGCTATGAGAACCCTTTAACACATCTTCTATAATAGCTATAAAGGCCAAAGGATCCCCTCAACAATTTCAATGTAGTAGGTGGACGCCAATCCAAACTAGCTTGAATATTTTGCTGATCCACTTCAACTTCTTGTGCATTAATGATATGACAAAAATATAGGATCTTTGTTACTCCAAACTCACATTTTGATTCCTTTGCAAAAAGATCTCATTTCTCTAATATTCCCAAAACTATCCGGATGCTTCAAATGATCTTCCTAGGTCTTACTATAAATCAAAATGTCATCAAAGAAAACTAAAATAAATTTTCTCAATTGCTTACTAAATACATGATTCATGGATGATTAGAAAGTATTCAAGGCATTTGCCAAGCCAAAAGGCATGACCAAGAACTCAAAGTGCCCAAAATGACAACTAAATTCTATTTTTTGCACATCCTCATCCCTCATATGGATTTGATGGTAGCCTGACCTCAAATCAATCTTTGAAAAATATACAACTCCATGCAACTCATTAATTATCTCATTGATCTTGGCAATAAGATACTTATTTTTGATGGTCTTCTTATTGAGAGTTTTGTAGTCAATACACATCTACATAGCACCATCCTTTTCTTTACAAGAACCACTGGTGATACAAATAGACTAGAACTAGGCCTTAAATATTTCCCATGTCAAAAAGTTCCCTTATGGCCTTTTGAATCTCCTTGTTGTACATTTTTGGTTGTCAGTAAGGAGTATTTATGACAAGATTAGGGTCTAGCTCCAACTCTATGATATGCTAAAATCCTCTATTAGGTGGTAGACTTTGGGAAAAATCACCAAACACTACACTTTTCTTATCCAACATATTTTGAATGTTAACATGATAAGTACATTGCTTACATGTGGATGAATTTGTAGGTATCATGAAACAACTTGTTCTTAATGCAACTTGACCTTGATGAAAAACTCTCCATTCTTTTAGTTTTGACCAGCTATGGTGACCCATTTTATATGCCTCTGATTGTTGGAACTTGATGGTGTTGTCATTGATGTCAACCTCCAGTAGATGGTTCACTTGGTTTCTAAGTTCTTTTAACAAAATTTGATAAAAAGGTGTGTAGTGTGGCAGAGGTGCTCTCAGTGTTGTGCTCCGCATTTCTTCATAATTGAAGATATGCTTATGAGGTTTGGAAGTGTTGATCAGAGGTCATTAGAGGTGTTATATCCAAAGTTTTAGGTTTTGGATCGTGCGGAAGTGAAAGATGTGTTTTACAAAGTCTTTGCCTATGTAGAAGACTGTCTGGGAGAAATGAGATTGCTCTGCATTTCTCCGCATTGAGATTTCTTGTCCTATGGATCTGGGGATGTGCTTATATAGTCTATATCTACCTTCCCTTGAGGTTTCTAGTGATGGGTTTTGTTGATGTTTAAAACTGTGGAAGTTCTGTCACCAACATGGGAAACATTAGGAATGTGGGATTGATCCCTGAAGTAACCTCCAAATTTTAAAGAAGCTCACTCTTCCTTTTTATGGGGGGTTTTCGAAAGGAAAAAAAATAAGATTATAGATACAATATAAAACTAAACTGCTATGGTGATGCACCAGACTTATATCTTAATTCTATAACAAGCACAATGATTAAATCTTTGTGATTACTATTGTATTAAAGAGCAATGAGCATGATTAATATAAATAGGTTATGGGACATATTTAAGTTCAGAGGCTAAATCATAGAATTGTAATAAAGACATAGAAAATATCAACAAATGGCACATAATAGATGCTTTTTCATAAATAGATTCAACATAATATATAAGGCACAGAATATGCATAGATCTACAATGCTTTTCCTTCTAAAACAACTGTAGAGGCAAAATGATATATTCCAATCACACCAAAAAATCTCTTCTCATATATCTTCTTCAATTTTAGAATATCTCCCTATCAGCTACAAAATTCCCCTATTTATAGCACAAAAAAATGGGGTTTGAGACATTGATGGCCGTTAAGATTCCCAACCGCCTATAAAACTAAACTGAAGTTGATCACGAACAGGAAATATTTTACAATTTGAAACTCAGCTTCGACCCAGTCCATTGCAATAGTTACAATGAGTCTTTGATATTTTGGATCCTCCCACCTCTTTCTTGCATTTTGATTGGTCAACCCTTGTAGCAACTATGGCTCAACGACTGTGAGTACCGTTGGGATAGATGGCTCCTTTTGTAGGCTTCTAAATGACTCAAAAGTTACTACATTGTGCCCCTGCACTTATCAGGCTTAGTCCCTTTCATAACTCTCTTCAAATGCGCACCATATTGACACCTGGCACCTTCAGCTTCTTCCTTTGCTTGCTTTTAACTTAACCGACGTTCAAGACACACAAAAACACCCACCATATTCAAAACTGGAACACATGGTAGGCTAGCGCTTCTTTTTAAGGGTCTCCTTTATTTCTTTCCTCCAAATGCCCACCATCACGACACTTGGCACCATCCGCTTCCCTTACAAAATCACCTTAATAACTTGGGCCCACCATATTTAATGGGATACTTTATGAAACTACAAAGAAGAGTGACACACGGTAGGCTCTGCTTTATTTACAAAAGGGACACATGTCGCACTGGCACACATCCTAGCTGCTTTATCAAAAGTTTCCTCTTGAATACCTATATTCCTAACACTTGGTGAATTCCACATGGGCTATTACTTGCAACACAAAAAAGATTACCAGGCTGATAGTATATAGGTACTTGCCATTATAAATTGATGCTACGAAATGTAGAGTTTTAACTCTATAGTTCTTGGTGACTCACATCAGGACTCTATGCCTACATAGAAGAACCCGAAAAGTATACAAAAGCTCAAAATTCAAAAATGCATTTCTATAACCAAGAAAATTACAACTTCTGTAAGGCGGCTTGATACCTAGACCACTTTGAGTTTGACAAGCCCTGCCTCTTCTATAAAGCATGGAAAGCAAGATCCAATTTTATGATGTCTTTATGAGAGAAGGACTGGAGAATTTGCACCACTGAATGGAACTAAAATTCAAGCTGGGCCATGGGAATGAGAATTGACTCCACCTCCTAGACACTTGGAAAATGACTCAGACTTTGAAAAATAGTCTGATCATTTTGCTTCAACAATAGGAGGGCCTTGATCTGGTTAGTCATTAAGGTTGTACTATCATTTGGGAAAGGAGATGGGAGTCCCATCTACACGAGCTTCTCATTGTGCCCTTTCATTCCTTTGACACCTTCCTTTAGAATATCAAGAAGTGTCTTGCATCTTGTAGTGGCTTCATTACAGATTAAAACTTCATTCACCTTTTCAATTGCAATCATTCTGTCACTCACCCCTGCCGCTAGCAAAGCTTCATTAGTTGCATCATAGAATTTTTGTAACAAAAGTTGAGAATCTGAGACTCTCAAAGAAACAGTGGATAAAGTGGCCTCAAATGAAGACTCTACCCTTTCACACAACCGCTGAGCCTTGAGAAGGAAACTGAGGGTAGGGTTAAGCTATAATACCTCCTCAGAGATCCTTTGCCATGCAGACACATATAGTTCTTTGACCATCTCTAGCACTTTAGCATTCTGAGGCCTTTGACTTAGCTCAATGGTCAATTGTTTAGTCTTTTCTTGCTCGGCCATGAATTGAGCTTGGAAGGCACTATTTTGATTCTACTCTTTCAGTAAACTCTACTGCAACTAAGACACCTCTTGTATCTTATCTTGGTATTTCTTCTCAGCAAGGGCCTTTTCCTGCTTTAATGTGTTTGTGATGCCCTGGGCCTATGTCAATTCAGGTTGAAGGTTTACAACTTGAGTTCGTGCTACATAGTATACCTCTAAAGACACAATAGACTGTAGATCTTTATTCAGATTGTCAATTTCTTTGTCCTTGGCCTTTATCTCTATAGAAAGGCTATCAATTGTGGCTTTAGTCTTTGCCAAATTTGCTTCTACTTTTTGTAACTTCCTTATCACCTTTAGATAATTAGTTGTAACTGCTACAGAAGTCTCCATCATCAACTCAACTTTGTCTTGAGGCCTAAAGTGAGTCATGTCCATAGCCACTGCATTAATAGTACAATCCTCTGGTTTCATCTGCTCAAGTGGCTTGACTATATTGGGAGTAATATGAGTGATGCTCAGGGATTGTTGGAGAGGATCAAAAAGAGATTTCACATGGGGGGTAGCAGGGTTTTTACTTTCTTTTATTATTTTCTTCTCCCTTCTAGATTCCCTTGCATTTCTAGTAGTGTCTGCTTGAATTTGAAAAGTGAGCGGGGAAGCAATAAGTCCACCAGCAAAAGGATGACCTTGTGGTAAGCCATAGGGAATAGTTGTACCCTGTTGGCTGGGATCAATTTGAGGCATAGCCCTTTTGGAAATAGATGGAGAAAATAAGGGTAATGTAATGGCTTAAGATTGGGTCAAGGCCTAGGAACTGGCAGTAGGTGCAAAAGATTGTAAAGGCGCAGTAGAGGTGACAGGAGGCATGGAAGAGTAGGATAACTGGGTTGCCACCCCTATTAAAGAAGAATAAGATGAAGAAGGAGAAAAGGGAGGAGGAATACCTACCTAAACTACCACCATTATTGTGATAATTTGTTGTTGTGGGGGCTCTAAAACATACTCTTCATCTCCTGCTTGCAATACCAGCTTGCGCTTCCACATCAGGAGCCTTTCTATTGTTTCCTTAGGATCTTCTTCCTCTGATGCCTCTTGCATAGACACAAGTGTTTGCTGAGAAATGACTGCTCCAAGACCCCCAGAAGCCAAAGCTATATGGGTAGTTGTGCAGTCCTTTGTTGCTTGATAATATTGAGAGGTTGTGGCCAAGGAGCTCTTGGGGCTTGTTCAACTGCCTCCTTTGTTTCCTCTGTTTCTTCTAGCTCATCTATCTGGCTAGGAATATTACTAGTGTTTGGGCTTGATACAAGAATCATGTGGTAATCATCCCATAGCCTCTCCCATTCTTCATCAGTTTCCACTTGACCAAAATTTCTGGTAATCTATAAAATTTCCTGCCTATATTTCCAATAGGCGGCTATCTTTTCAGCCAGCCAATCCTTATTTTTTAGAGTCAGCTTCAACCCATGAGTCATAAGTTTCTTCGGATCATATTCTTGCTCCTAAGCATATAAAATTTTCCATGGCTTAAGGCCCTCACCTGGTATATCTGTGAGCTCTATATAGACCTCTGGGGTATCTTCCTTTTGTGATATTCTCTACTCCCAGAAAGGTTGACTCTCATGAATAAAGACTATGGAAACTTTATTACTCTTAATCCAAGATGCTAGGAAAGCATCTGAATCATAATTCCATTTATCTTGAACCATCACAAAGCCATAATCTGCCAATTTCCTTAACAGAAGCCATTCAGTTTCTCTTTGTCTTATTATGATGCTTCCTTTGCTCTAAGGGACATCATAAAACATCTTTTTCCTCTTTTTTGTCCCAAAATTATTGTCAATAATTGATAACTGGCGAACCACCTCCAAGGTTGTTACTCTAGAAGTCAAAAATTTCGGAAGCAAAATGGACTCACCAGCGAAACCATGAAGTCTAACAATTATAAAATGGGTCCCAAAGAAATAGTCACAAGGAATCCTGGAGTTTACCAAGAAACTACTTAAATGATAAATCATTCTGTTCACAATAGCCTCAGAATCTAATTGCTCAAAAATAGGGGCTACAAAATGCTCAAGAAACTCATAAGGGTCTGAGGTTTCCAAGAGAATATGAGACCATGTAGACACAGGATTGGTTTTTCTGCTATCTGCCTCAGGGTCATACATATCTAAAAGCATATTGTTCTGAAAATGCTAAAAATTTTGATACAAGATTAGATGAAAGAGATATGCTGTGTACCTGAATGTCTGCACATCTTTAAATTTGGACAACTGCTCAATAATGACCTGTGAGATATGTTATGAGAAATCAAATTTGTATTCATTGACCTTATCTACCATTTTGAGCCTAAAAATGATAGCCAATTTCCAATCATATACATTTGCATCTTCATCACAACCGAAAATAAAGGCCAACATAGATAATGCATCTTGTACATCCATAGTGAACCGTTGTTGGGCCATAGGCAATTAGGATATTTGAGTGTTTCTGTCATCTAATCGTAACTTAGTATTGAAAAATCTAAGCTTCGTGTGGACTCCGCTCCATACATTCTGCAATTTGGGTTTGGCAAAAGTAGCATTTCGGTCATGATGAAGACCTAACATGTCACGAATTGCCTTGGGGCTAGCTTGGAGCATGAAATTATTTCTTTGAATTGTTGAAGTCTATGGGTCAAAGAGACTCACACATAGCCAGACCAACTCAAGATAAGAGTGCACAGTAGGAACCAAGAATTGGGCCAACTAAGAAGTCCAAATTCTCATGCCAAAAGTCTTAGACTCCCCCTTCTTCACTCACTGGAGACATCTTATATGTGCCCCTTCTCTTAAGTTCTTTGGGTTCTTGGGTAGGCGAGGATCAAAAATGCCATCTGCATAATCCCCTATTTGTGAAGGGTCAGCTACTCTCTTCTTTTCCAAGGGTATGGTTCTTGGGTAATTGACTCTTGGCTATGCCTTTGCAGATGCATAGGGCTTGCTATTCTTCCATTTGTCTAGAAAATTGAATAGACCCTCCTGTGGTGATCCTATTGAAGATTGTCCCTCATCCATCTCTATAATTCTGCTTAATTAACTACGTACAAGACTTAAGAGACACTAGAAATTGTAACTGGACTCACTACAATGGCTAAAAATCACAATGAAGGTAGAGGAAAGAAAAAGGCTTGAAACAAGAATGGTGAAATAAAAAATGGAAGAGACACTTAACTATTTAGCTTCAGCATAGGCATTAATAATGCATTAAATGGCCCATCGCTTCTCATCAATGTCCTTAAAAAATGCGCCATAGTGGAAGTTAATGAATCATTAAAAATCTATAGAAGATTGTGCACCGACTCAACATTAAAAGTGGTGGTCCTTGAAATGATTGGCTATCACCCTTGAAAAGTGGGTACCCTTCAACTACTCAAAGGGAAGTATAAATGCTAAATAGAGGCCAATGTTGTGGACACATGTTCTTGGAACACTTATTCAAGAAAGCAGGAAAACAAACGGAAAAGGAAACAAACTTAAAGGAAACTAACTAACTATGATACAAGGGTGAGAGGAACCTCCTGCAACAATATAATGAAAAATGCACGAAATAATATAAATAATAGAAACACAGAAGGAATTTATTGATTGTAGGCCACTTCAAGGGGGCAACCTCCTTTGAGCAAGCTCAATATAGTAAATTCGTGGATGCCTTCATTGGCCTCAACACGTACTTATATACTAAGTCTAATCTAAACAACTATTACTCCCCATGAATGTGGTATAATACAATATACTCATGGGATGACTTAGAAAGCATATGCATCCAACAACAATATACTAACAAAGTAAAGAGAAGGGTTAAACATGGTTTCCTAACATCCCCTCCCTCTTAGAAAAGCTTTGTCCTCAAAGCTTAAGATGTGGAAATTGTTGCAAGGTGTGGACCTTGGTCTCCTTGTTCAGCACTGTGCTGCGGTGGTTTGTGACAAGGGCTTAACCGCCTCCCATGCTTTGTTAAGTCAAGTGGTTGTATCGGGCATTAATAGGTCAATATTTTGGTGCAACGGCAACTAACAGTTGGTATCAGAGCCGAGGTCACGGGTTCAAACCCTGCACTTATGCTGGGGGGATTGTTGCAAGGTGTGGCCCTTGGTCTCCTTGTTCTGCACTGCGCTGTAGTGGTTTGTGACAAGGGCTTAACTACCTCCTGTGCTTGTTAAGTCAAGTGGTTGTATTGGACATTAATAAGTTGATCTTTTGGTGCAATGACAACTAACAGAAATTATTGCTGAATCTGAAGGAGTGGTTCCCATGTAGCATCCTCTGGTTGCATTCCATGCCACTGAATTAATACCTTTGTGATGGATCGAGAGTGAAGCTGACGAGTACGCCTATCAAGGATTGCCTCTAGCTTCAAAATGATGGATCCTTCATTATCTAGTTTTGGTAAAATAGTTTGTGCTTTGATGTTGGTGCCAAGAACTTTCTTTAGACAAGAGACATGAAATATTGGATGAACACAGGAAGGAGGAAGCTCCAATTTATAAGCAAGTGACCCAATCTTCTAAAGAACCTTATATGGCCCATAGAACTTTGGAGCTAGCTTATGACACCCTTTGAGTTTCAGGGATGATTGCTTGTATGGATGTAGATGAAGAAAAACCATATCACCTACTTGAAAAGTGCGCTTAGAACAGTGCTATTCGGCTTGTTGTTTCATTCAATTTCTTGCCATGTGAAGATTGTCCTGCAAAATGTGAAGAATCTGATCTTAGGTTTGAAGAACTATGTCAACTGCCTAAACTGGCGAACTATTGGGGATGTATGGAAGGAGCACTGGCGGTGCCTAACCATAGACTACTTCATATGGAGTCATTTTAGATGCAATGTCATAGGAGGTATTGTACCACCATTTAGTGAGAGGGAGCCACTTTGCCCACTGATGCTATTGTTCTGAGGTGAAGTAATGAAGATAAGTTTCCAAACATTTGTTGATAATTTTCGTCTGACCATTTGTTTGTGGGTGATACCCTAAACTCATCTTTAGTTTGGTGCCAGTGTGTCAAAATAGTTCTA
Source organism: Cunninghamia lanceolata (assembly GCA_027924645.1). Taxonomy (NCBI): domain Eukaryota; kingdom Viridiplantae; phylum Streptophyta; class Pinopsida; order Cupressales; family Cupressaceae; genus Cunninghamia; species Cunninghamia lanceolata. The sequence continues at coordinate 7,415,534 of BSBN01000114.1, read as the reverse complement.
TCCAAAAATGACTGGTGAAAGTTGCATCACAATCTGAGATAATGGAAGAAGGGATGCCATGAAGATGGAAGATCTGGTCCGTGAAAATTTGTGCGACTAAGGAGGTGGTATAGGGATGGCCGAGGACACAAAAATGACTATATTTGGAGAGGCAATCAACCACAACCAAGATCACTATCTTCCCTCCAGATTTTGGGAGCCCCTCAATGAAATCCATAGAAATATCTGTCCAAATCTGTGTAGGGATGGGCAAGGGTTCAAGAAATCTAGGAAGGAGTGTCATTTCACCCTTGTTGTGCTAGCATGTATCACATTCAGCCACCATCTAGTGAATTGCCCTTTTTATTCCCTTCCAAAGGAAGTTACGCCATGCCTGCTCATGAGTTTTGAGGAACCTAGAGTGCCCTGCCGATGGAGAAGCATGGAGTTCATAGAAGATAGTTTGTTAAAGATCTGTGCTCTAGGGAAGGACCAGACGACCCTTGTATCTTAGAGAAGCACCATCCCAAGAGTAATGCGGTATAGCAGAAGAGTTATTGGCCAACTGCTGGATGATTTGAGATAATGAAGAGTCATTGACATAGCCCTGCTAACATATTCCAACCAATTTGGAACAAGCATAGAAATAGATGAAAGAGAAGCTTGGTCATCAAATGTGTGAGAAAGAGCATCTGCCACAATATTGTCCTTACCCTTCTTGTAAGTGATCTCATAGTCATAACCCATGAGTTTGCTAACCCATTTCTATTGCGCTGGGGAGGAGACCCGTTATTCTAGGAAATATTTTAGACTCTAGTGATCAGTCTTGATGCAGAAATGATTCCCTAGTAGGTATGGCTGCCACTTCTATATTGCATGCAAAATAGCCATCATTTCCTTCTCATATGTAGAGAGTACTAAATTCTTACCAGAAAGGGATTTTTGGTGAATGCAATGGGATGTTCATCTTGAAGAAGAACAACACCAAGTCCATTGCCGCAAGCATCACTCTCAATAGTGAAGGTCTTGAAAAAATTGAGCATTGCTAGAACAGGTGTAGTACACATAGTTTGTTTCAGTTTTTCAAATCCACACTCAGCAGCATGTGTCCATGTAAAAGCATCCTTTTTCAACATAGATGTTAATGGAGCTGCAATCTTCCCATAATCCTTGACAAAATTAAGATAGTAGCCAGTCAGTCCCAAAAAACCATGGAGGCTCTTGAGTGTCTGAGGATGCAGCCAATTTTTCATGGCATCTATTATGGCAGGATCCACTCGAACCCCTTGGGCTGAAACAATATGCCCGAGATACTCCACTTCCTCCTAGCCAAAAACACATTTAGATTGTTTTGCACAGAGATGATGATCAGACAAAAGTTGCATTACAAGATCTAGATGTTGGAGATGCTCAGCTCATGTTTTACTATAGATGAGGATATCATCAAAGAAGACCAGAATGAATTTCCACAAGTAGGGCCGGAATATTTTATTCACCAATGCCTAGAATGTTGAAGGAGCATTAGTGAGGCAAAAGGGCATGACCAAAAACTCATCGTGGCCATCATGCATGTAGAAAGCTATTTTAGGGATATCATCCTCATAAACCTACATTTAGTGATACCTAGAACGAAGATCCAACTTGGAGAAAAAATGAGCACCATGAAGCTCATCAACAACATGAATCAAAAACTTATCCTTGATTGCGATGTGATTAAATGCTCAGAAGTTAATGTAGAGGTGCCATGACCCATATTTTTTCCAGACAAGAAGAACTGGTGAACAAAAGGAACTGGTACTAGGGTGAAAAATACCTTGCTTCAATAAGTCTCGAACGAGCATCTCAATCTCTATCTTTTGGTGAAATGGGTAGTAGTAGGGCCTAATGTTGGGAGGAACTCTTCTAGGAAGGAGTTGAATACGGTGGTCCTCTAGTCATGAAGGTAGCAATCCCACTGATTTGGCAAAGACACATGCATATCTATCCAAAATTTGTTGTAGATCTGAAGGAGTAGTGGAGACCGCTGATGGTTGCATCTGAATGGAATGGAGCTGAGCGATGACACCATGTGAATTCTTCTTAAGGAGCTCTTACATGCGATGTGAACTGATGATGCTGAGAGACCCTAGTTGTAAGCCCTTCAATGTGTGTTTTTGCCCATTGTCTGAAAATTGCATCCAAAGTTTAGCAAAATCCCATAAGATGGGCCCAAGTGTGCATAACCATTGAGCATCCAAAACCACATCACATCCGCTTAAGGGCAAGGCAAACATGTCAGGGCGTAGGTTATAATCTCCAATAGAGATATGCACATTGCAAAACTTCCCTTTGCAAGGTAACGTGCCCCCATTGGAAATCATGACTTCAAAGCTGGAGCAAGGATAGACAAAACAATCAGCCTGTTTCACGATTTGAGGGTCAATGAAGTTATGAATGCTACTAGAATCAATGAGAATTGTAAGAGGGAGCTTCTTGAAGTAACCCTTGACCCACATGGTTTGTGGGGTGGTGACTCATGCTAAATCATGGAGAGAGATCTTTGGGTGGTCTTCTTGAGAAGTAGGGTCAACAGGCAATTGTTGAGTTTCGACCTGATCATCTACTGTATCCTGAGGAGAATCCACATCCAAGAGATAGAGCTTTTCCTCAACACATCTATGTCCATGAGTGAATTTCTCATAATGATTATAACAAAGCCCTTTTTGTCTACGTGCCCGCATGTCTGCTTCAGTCAAATGCTTGATAGGAGTTGTTCTAGGAGCTGGCATGATTGGAGGTCTTTGGTAAATCATGTTTCTGAATGGAACAAAAGTGGATTTGGAGCGCTGTTGAGTTGTGATCTTGTCCTCCACCAACATAGCCAACCCTACAGATTCCATCATTATGTTGGGATGGAACATTTTAACCTCAGATCGGATTGCATCCTTCAGACCACTGAATAAAAACCTCCTAAAAAATTCATTAGACAATCCCTCTATGTGATTGGCTAGTTTCTCAAATTCTATCCAATATTCTCTCACAGTGCCAGTTTGGCGAAGTTTAGTGAGTGCTCTTGTGAAGTCATCAAAAGCACTAGGGCCAAATCATTGCAAAATGAGTTTGCAAAAATCTATCCATTTTGGCTCTTCATGAACCTTGAAGTACTAACAGAACAATTGAAGGGCTTCATGTTCCAAATGAAAGGATGCAACTGGGACTTTGTTGACATCAAAAGTATTATGCAGACTAAAATATTGTTCCACCTAGTATATCCATCCAGTCAAATCATCACCATTGAAGCGAGGAAAATCAAGCTTTGGGCCACAAAAATTGCTGGAAGAAGAGAACCCAGTGTCTGCAGAAGACTCTGGCTGCCATCTATTGTTCATGGCTGAATGCTGAAGATTGAGGCCAAGAATTTTTTCATCCAGATCTTGGAGTTTGGTCTTGAGGGCTGTAATTTCATCCTCCATGCTTTTTGCTCCTGTGCGGGTGACAACCAAAACTAGGAGATTTTTTTTGGAATGGGTAGAAAAACAAAAATAGAAACTTTTTTAGTAAAGGAAAATTTGGATTTGGGAAAAACTCTGATGGGTAATTGGGGTTTGACTAGGTTTTGGACACTTTCTAAGGGACAGGGAAGTAGAAAATGGGGATTTTAGAAGTAGGGTGAAAGAATGGGAAAATTTGTCCAAGAGGGATAAAGGAGCAGAAATAGGAAATGAACACTGTGGCAAAATTTAAAGGCTATTGGGTGAGAATCAAAGAAGTTATGGCAAACCCTAAAAATAGACAAATGTGGGATTTCTGGCTTCGATAAGTGGAATTTGGGATAGGGTCCTCAAGGAAGGAAATATGTAGAATGGAATTTTAGGGAACCCAGAGAATTTTGAGAGGAAACAGAGCTAAAGCAAGGAAGATATAGTGAAAAAATAGATTTTTTTTTTGGAAACTATCTGCCAATTGCTCTAGATGGATTTAATCTGTAATTTTCTGGCTGACAATAGATATGGGCCCCAAGTATGTTCAACTTCCTAAAGGTTCAAGGGATTCACTCAGCTACCAATGATGTCTAACAGCTTGCGTATTGGGGCAGTGCCCCTCACTCCATGGCTCAGGTAAAACTAATAACCGCTTTGCCACAAACAACTCTTGGTTTACCTCACGGATGGGAACTAGTCAATCAGGTAGGGGTTGTTGCCCTTTTCACTGGTAGGTCCTCTCAATGGGCCAGCTACTTCGGGGTTCCTGTGGTACTCCTCACAATGAGTTTTAGGGCTATGCCTAGGCACTTCCCATAGTTAAGTGGATAGGGATTATTCCCTGATCAGAACCTGCAATTGAAATGAACAATACAAATGCAAAAAAAGAACTACTGTAATAATCACAGAGCCTGGAGGCCACTGCGAAAAAAAATTTGTTAGAAATGCCACCCAGCGAGCCCAAGAAAGCGCTCTGATACCAGATGAGAGCAACCTCCTACAACAATATAATGAAAAATGCACGAAATAATAAAAATAGCAAAAACATAGAAGGAAATTATTGATCACAAGCCACTTCGAGGGGGCAACCTCCTTTAAGCAAGCTTAATATAATAAATTTGTGGATTCCTTCATTGGCCTCAACACGTACTTATATACTAAGTCTAATCTAAACAACTATTACTCCCCATGAATGTGGGATAATACAATATACTCACGGGACAACTTACAAAGCATATGCGTCCAACAGTAATATACTAACAAAGTGAAGAGAAGAGTTAAACATGGGTTCCTAACAAGGGGGAGAATTTGCAATCATGTGAAGTGTTTCAAAAAGATCCCATTCACAGGAATCTCAACTTGTTCTACTTCCATAGTCTCTAGCTCAAATGCATTTTGCTATTTGCAAGCACAAATCTTAAAAGGGCCCGTCCACAATGAATTGAACTTGCTGTGTCATCTTGGCTTAGAAGCTCTTTCGTACCATTATTAAAACTAGAGATCTGACTTCAAAATTTGGTTCAGAAGCCTTCTGATCAAACCAACTCTTTATAATTTGTTGACGGTTCATTAGGGATTCATGCACCAACTATCTTTTCTCCTGTACTTCCAATAATTTTGCAAGCCTCACATGCATTGGACCATTCTCCTCTATCTCCATTTGTTTAATTAACTATAAAGAAGGAATCTCTATATTTAATGGCATAACTACACTTTTTCCATAAACAAGTACATAAGGAGATATCTTAATTACTTGCTTAGGTGTGATCTTGTCAGCCCATAGTGCTGAATTGAGATGCTTATACCAATCCTTTTGATGATCATCTCCCATTCTTTCAATGAGTCTAATTAAGTTTTTATTTGTTGACTTTTCCAAACTATTGCCTTGCGGGTAATAATTTGATGAGGTCTTCAAATATATTCCATTTTGCAAAGCAAATTCTAATAGTTTGGTTCCAAAGAATTCCTTAATGTTATTAGATATGATAGTGTGGGGTGGACCAAAGAGAGTAGTTATCCCTTCTAGGAAATCCATAATCACCTTCTCAGTGGCTTCTTTCAGTGGGACTACTTCACTCCATCTTGTAAAATAATCAGTTGCAGTAAGGATCCATTTGTATCCCATACTTGAGACTGGGTTAATCATTCCTATGAAATCCAAACCCCACTATGCAAAAGGTTCATCTACCACTATGGGACTCAAAGGAAAAGCTGCATTTCTTCTTTTCCCAACATAGAATTGACAATCTTGACACTCTTTAACCATTTGATGACAATATGCAAACAATGTAGGCCAATAGTACCCAGCCACATGTGTAATATTGATGGCAGTAGTTTTTTTTCAAAAATATCCCCCTGAGCCTCCATGGTGGAATTCATGTAGTATCTTTTGAGCTTCATCCTTTTCAACACACCTTAGTAAGATTCCATCAAAATTCCTTTTAAAAAGAATGTGATCAATCAAAATAAAACCAATTCCTCGCTGCTTGTAATATCTTCTTTTATCAAGAGAGAGTATACCAGGGAAAATGCCATTTCTCATGAACTATATCCTATCATTAAACCAAGAACCTTGATCAATTTCTTGCAGCCTGAATATAGTTTCATATTCTGTTTCTTTCAATATTGGAGCCTCTATATCATGGACAATGTATTGGAAAAGACCTCTTCCTCTGACCAATTTGGTAGGCCTTACCTCTACATCATACTCAAAAATATTGGTTATCCAATTAGCTCTTTTCTCTGTAATCTCACCTTCTATAATGTACTCTCTAACACTTGAATGAGCTACTAATATCAGGATTTTATTTCCTATCACCAGGTGTCTAAACTTTTTCAGTCCTTTAACTATTGCATAAACTTTCTTCTCAACAAAATTATACATGGATTCATACTCCCTTAATGTCCTAGAGAAGAAGGCAATTGGGTGTTCTCCCTCTTCTTTGTCATCCTTCTGAGTGAGAATAGTTGAGATACTATACTCACCTCCATACATGTACATTATGAAGTCTTTGCTAAAATCTAGATTCTGGAACACTAGAATAGTTGAGATGGCTTTCTTAATCTATTTGAAAACCTATCTTCCCTCAATTGTCCACTTAAATGTTAGGTCCTTCTTCAACATCAGAGTAATTGGCTTGATTAATCTTGCAAAATTAGATATGAATCTGTTGATGAAATTGATCTTTCCCAGAAAAGACTATACTCCCTTTTAGTTGATAGGTAAGGATAAGTCCATTATGGCCTTGACCCTCTTGTGGTAAATAGAAATTCCATCCTTTCAAACAATATACATTCCAGTAGCTTCCCTTGAGGTACACTGATAACACATTTCTTAGGATTTAATGAAATCTCAAAGTCTTGACATCTCTGAAAGATAGCTTCTAAATGTTCAAAATCATATTTGGCATTCTTCGTAAACATAGTGAGATCATCTAAATAAATCAGAATGATTTTATTTATGAGGCCCTTAAACGCTATATCCATAGAGCATTGAAATGTGGCACTAGCATTTGAGAGGCCAAATGGCATCTTCACGTATGCAAAAGTTCCCCATTTGGTAGTGAACGCTATCTTGTGTTGGTCTTCATATGCCAGCCAAATTTGATTACATCTAGAAAAGCCATCAAGCAAAGAAAATCTTTCAGAGCCAACTACTGTCTTTAAGATCTGCTCCATGGATAGCAGGGGGTAATGATCCTTTAATGAAGCTTTATTCAGGTCTCAGAAGTCCACACAGAGCCTAATATCTCCATTTTTCTTTCTCACTGGTACTAGATTAGACACCTAGGTCGAATGCTTGATTAGGAATATAATCTTAGATTCAAGAAGCTTTTGTAACTCATCCACCATTAAATGTTCTTGATTTTAGGATTCACTGGTCTATATTTCTGGCAGACAAGTTTTGATCCTTTAGTAAGCTCTATAGTATGTTGGATTATGTCTCTATTGTAACCATGAAGGTCATCATAGGTCCATGCAATCACCCTGTCATATCTATTGCATAAGGAAATTAGCTTATCCTTTTCCTCCCCAGTAGTGGCATTACCTACCTTCAACTTTCTTCCTTTGCTGACCTCAATTTCAGAATAATCTTCTTTGCTTGTTGTGAACTTTCTTTTGTCAAGACTTGCATCATCAGGGTCAAACAGGTTTTCCAGAGTTATCAACCCTCTTAGAAGTTTATTAGACTTCAAATGAATGATCTGATCACCATATGCTTCTTCAATCTTGGGCTGCAATTGATCAGCAAATTCTCCAGACTGCTATAGAAATAAAAGGACCCGCAGGTCATTGTCAAAGACTTGTCAGTTTTGGACATTGTCAGGGATCCTTGGTTTGATAATAACTTTCACTGCCTCGTTATTGATAGGGAAATCTTTCACTGGGTCAAACTAAGAGCCAATTTGTGCCATTCTATTTGCTTCAATATTCTGAGCTTTAGGTACAACCTCTATATTAAAAGCATCAAAGCCATCAATTAGGTCCCAAATCCTGTGACAATATGACCTCATTCTCACATTTTTTGCGACAACTTTTTCTCTAATTTTTTTTACAATTATCTCTAAATCACCTTTGGCTATTAGATTCTTTATTCCTCTCCTTAGCCAACATCAGACCATGTACCAAAGACTCATATTTAGCATCATTATTTGTAAATGTAAATTGGAAGTGTATGGCTCTAAGGATTGTTTCTCCCTCTGGTGAGGTGAGACAGATACCCACCCCTACACCATTCTTTCTCTTGGATCCATCAAAGTTTAAGGTCCATATCTCAGAATCTTTATCGAAATCTTTCTTTTTAGATGTCACATGGCTCATTATTTCAGGTATCTCTTGATCTTCTTCAAATATTACATAATTTCCTAATCTAGTAGAATCATAGTTGCCATAAGGGTCACTCTAGATCATAGACATTAGTTAATTGTTCTCTTCTTCATTATGATCATGTTCAGTCCATTCACCTACTTCTTCAATAAAATCTATGTCTTCCCTATTCATCATAGCATGAGATGCTTCAAATTTTGGTGCTGGACTTTCGGTGATATGTTCCTTAGATAGCGGCTCAGATAACACCTTCATCTTCATTCCATATTTAGTTCTTAATATCAAGTGTGACCAATCTAGTGACATATATCCTCCTATTTTAGCAGTAAAATCTCTAGATAGACATAATCCAAAGATAGGGGGAATATCAATGATTACTGCATCTTGCAAGATAGTTATATTTGGGCAAGTATAAAGTTGTAATGGGATTTGCTTGATGACTCCTATGGTTTGGATAGACTTCCCATCTAATTGCATAACTCCTTTAGCTAATGGTTCGTACTTTATTTTTAAAGCATCTGATACTTGTTTCAGGATGACTATAGTACTAGCCCCCGAGTCTATCATGGAATTATGTAGTAATTTCTTTCCTACTATTATGGTCAAATTGAAGGGGTTAGCCTTAGACTTACTTACTTCTTCTTTGGTGTTTATCAGAGTGGTTGTTCCCTGTAATAGGGTATCTTTGCTTTGATCTTTTCCTTTGTTTGTGTCCCCTTCTTTTGCATTAACAACTTTGGGATATGGCTAACTATAAGGCCCCCTACAATAGTAACTTCTACTCTGGGATAGCCAACATATCCCATATTGATACATTTGCAGGGGTTTCCTTCAATTGTTCTACCACATTTATATGTCCCAACGTTCGTGTCTTAGGATAGTAGGGATATCTTCCCTTTTCCACCACCTGGTTGGAGATTCCTTGATTCTTAGCTTCCATAGGTGCTTCTTGTCTTGAAGTGGGAGTGCATTAAGCTTGGAAAAGTGGACCTCTAGTTGCTTCATTATTGATAGCTTTAGGTTGTTCAACCATTCAGCTCTTCGACCTGGTGAAGTAATTAGACTGTACCAAGGGCTTCTTAGAGGTAGATGCTTCATTAACAAACACTAAATCTTCTTCTTCAATCCATGAAAACAAGGCATGCTCTGGAGCAATTTCTCCTTCTTGTTCAATAGGCATTCCTTGCATTTGGACCACCATTACTGCATTTTGAATGCCAGGTGACTGATATGGAGAAGTAGTAGACACAACAGCTTGACCCTCCATTCTTCTTTGCTCTGCTACCTTCTACTGTAAGTTGCCTCTAGGACAATCTCTATGCATATGTGCAATGTTGCAAGGGAAACACCAAACATTTGGATCTTCTACCATGTTATTTTGCCCAGATACTAGTTCTCTTCCTGGATTAGCTAGGACAACTTGTAATGGTGTGGGTACTAGAACTAGCTGGTTTGAAGGTTGAGGATTATTTAGTCTTTGTGCCCCTTGGTATTGGTTTGGCTGGTATGGAGGCCTATTACCTTGGAATCCATGATAAGAAAGCTTTGGATAAGTGGTCTACTATCTCTTGAGGTTAATAATTTTGTTTGAAAAGGTTCTGAGAATATTCTTAACATCATCCATTTCTGATGGAGGGGCAAAGGGTATTGGTGTAGCAGGTTGTCGAGGCACTGGAAAAGTGTACATAGACACAAGGATTGATGGAGTATTAGGAAGCTCCTGTGGCAAAGGGATAGAAATCTTTGGGAACATAGGAAAGGGAGGTCTTGGAGGCAATTTCCCAGCATCTATCAGGCTATTCTCATCTCTTACAACCAATTCATATGTTGTAAGTAAGGTTTGTCCTCCCAAGGACTAAATCATGACTAAGATGTCAGAATTAAAATCTTTAAGATAAAACATGATTACCATACTTGTTGATGGCCTAGCTGTTGCAGGGATTCTATCCCAAGTCTTTTGAAACCTAGTGTTGAAATCTTTTATGGATTCTTGGGATGCTCTCTTTATGGTGATCAGCTGCTATAACAGAAATGATCTATCACTCTTCTCACTGAATCTTGCAAAGAAAGCATCTCCCAGCTGATCCCAAGTAGAAATGGAATTTGAGGCCAAGGATCTATACCAATCTAGAGTTTTCCCTTTGGAAGAGGCTGCCAATAATCTGATAGCAACATTTTGTTCTATGATGACATGTACAACACAAGCATCTGATACATCCTGGAAATGTTTTCCTGGGGTCTTGGATTCCTCTCTTGTAAACTTGGGCAGTGCTTTCAAAGAATTGGCAGGAATTGGATCCTAGGTATCTGGTGGCATTGGGACAACAAGGGGGCTATTGTTGTTCCAATTTGCAAAGTTTTATGGCAGATTGGGAGGAGAAGGAGTTGCCATGACTATTCCTGGTACTTTAGATGATTGATTTATCCTTCTTCTTGGAGTGGTTGATAATGGTGGCAACAAGATGCCTGGATTGGCAACTGACTATGCTCTGGTGGTTGGTCGATAGCTTTGACTCCTTCCTAGTCTCTGGTTCATATGATTCTGATCAAGAATCTAGAAAAGGTCCCACTGGGCATGCCAAAAACTATTGATGTTTAAAATTGTGCAAGTTCTATCACCAACATGGGAAACTTCAAGAATGTGGGATTGATCCCTGAAGTAACCTCTAGATTTTAAAGAAGTTGGCTCTTCCTTTTTATGGGGGGTTTTGGAAAGGGAAAAAAAAGATTATAGATAAAATATAAAACTAAATTACTAAGGTGATGCACCAGACTTATATCTTGATTCTATAACAAGCACAATGATTAAATCTTTGTGGTTACTACCATATTAAAGAGTAATGAGCATGATTAATATAAACAAGTTATGGGACAGATTTAAGTTCAGAGGCTAAATCAAAGAGTTGGAATAAAGACACAGAAAATATCACCAAATGGCATAGAACAGAGGCTTTTTCATTAATAGATTCAACAGAATACATAAGGCACATAATATGCACAGATCTATGATGCTTTTCCTTCTGAAACAATTGTAGAGGCAAAATGATATATTCCAGTCACACCACAAAATCTCTTCTCATATATCTTCTTCTATTTCAGTATATCTCCCTATCAGCTAAAAATTCCCCTATTTATTGCACAAAAAAATGGGGCTTGAGGTACTAATGGCCATTAAGATTCCCAACCGCCTGCAAAACTAAACTAAAGTTTATCATAGACAAGAAATATTTCAAAATATGAAACTTAGATTTGACCCTCTCCATTGCAACTATTACAATGAGTCTTTGATATTTTGGATCCTCCTATCTCTTTCTCACATTCTAATTGGTTAACCCTTGCAGCAAATACGGCTCAACGACTGTGATTACCATTGGGATAGATGGCTCCTTTCGTAGGCTTCTAAATGACTCAAAAGTGGCTTCGTGGTGCCCCTGCACTTATCAGGCTTAGTCCCTTTCATAACTCTCTTCAAATGCATGCCATATTGACACCTAGCACCTTTGACTTCTTCCTTTGCTTTCTTTTAACTTAACTGACGCTCAAGACGCATGGCAACAACCTCTAGCTTCGAAACTGGGACACACGGCAGGCTGGCGCTTCTTTTTAAGGGTCTCCTTTATTTCTTTCCTTCAAACACCTGCCGTTGTGATAGTTGGCACCATCCAATTCCCTTACAAAATCACCTTTAATATCTTGGGCCCACCATATTTACTGCGATACTTTATGAAACTGCAAAGAGGAGCGACACGCAGTAGGCTCTGCTTTATTTGCAACATGGACACACGTCACACTAGCACACATCCTAGCTTCTTTATCAAAAGTTTCCTCTTGAGTACTCGCTATATTGACACTTGGCGAATTCCACGCGGGCTATTACTTGCAACACAAAACATATTACGAGGCCAATAGTATATAGGTACTTGCCATTATAAATTGATGCTACAAAATGTAGAGTTTTAACTCTACAGGTTTCTCTGCAAGTTTAGTTATAGTGTTGGTGTTCATAGGTAGTGGATCTTGATGTCCAGATTGAAGACACTCTTTGTTTCAGGAGGTTATGGAAGTGTTGCAAGAGATTTTGATGGTGTTCAATGTTATGGAAAGGTGTGTGAATGATGTGGAGTGTCTCTCTCTGGTCTGCATGATGTTTTTGGACTTAGAGAAGCGTGGATGTAGTCATTAGCTTAGGTTTGGCTAACCTAGCTTACTAGCACCATTTGCAGAGGTACCTTATGGATTGTGAATGTGATGAGCAGCTTGGTGATGAAAATTTATGTCCTAGTTAATCATTGATGTGGTCCACTTTCAGTTCTTTCCACCATGGAAGTGTTTAGTGCTGACCCAATTGGTGTTGCACATTTAAGGTGCACACGGTTCATTAGGTCTGACCTAATTGAGAAAGGTCTTGGTTGTAAATGGTATAAATGCAAGATGAAGTTGAGTGAAGCAAGGTAGAGAAGATAATCTGAATGTGAATCAAGGGCAGTGAGTTGTGTGCGAGCTTAAATGCTTATGACTCCAGAATGTAGTGAGTAGAAGGTGTCTACATTTCAGTGTGCCAAAAGTTGCTGGAGGTAGTGAGCTAAAGGTTGTGGATGGAAAGGAGTGGCATTGGTGGATTTCTCCTATTTCTTTGAGATAGTGAATCTCTTTGTAACAGTCTTCTTCTTTCTTCTCTCTTCTGTGTAGTGAGCCTTTCTTTTGGTAGTGAGTCTATTTGATTTTGGTGTTGTTATTCATATATATGTGAGCTAATCCTTGCCGTGGTTTTTCCCTTCTTGGTTTTTCCATGTAAATCTGGTGTTCTTATGTGTTTGAATGTGTTTGCATTGATGCTTCATATGTTTGCATTATGCTAATGCATAATAAGAGGTTGATGTTTGGAATTACTTTGAGGGTTTAATGTTTTAATCTAGACAATTTATTTAGGCCCCCCTCCAAGTTGTCCTGTGCATTTAACAATTGGTATCATAGCCAAGTTCCCTGAAGAAGCTTAACCACTTGGGGTAGAGCCAGATGGTGCACATGAAAGGTATGGAGGTTCCAGTGTTTGATGGAATGTAAATTTTTCCTTTTGGAAGACTAGGATGGAAAGCTTTCTTGTATCACTGGGATATGGTGTATGGAAGATAGTTGACAAAGAGTATACTATACCTCCTAACGGTCCAAGGATGAAGATGAGATTAAAGAATATGAGAACAATGGAAAGGCAAGGAGTGCTCTTCTGAATAGTCTCTCTAGTTCTAAATTAGTGAAGGTGATGAGTTACAAAATTGCTCATGAAATTTGGAAGAAGCTGGAAAGTAACTATGAAGGAGATGACAAGGTCAAGCAAGCAAAGATGTAGATTTTGAAGACCAAGTTTGAAACCCTAAAGATATTAGAAGATGAAAACATTGCAAACTACATGCAGAGAGTGGATGAAGTTATCAACTCCATCAATGGTCTTGGTGGAAAGCTGGAGGAAAGTGAAGTGGTAAAGAGGGTACTAAGAACTCTTCCAAAATCTTATAGTGCTAAAGTTTTTGCTATTGAAGAAACTCAAAATTTGGATAAGTATTCTAGGGATCAAATGTTTGGTACTCTAACTACTTTTAAGATAAGTGATTTTGGTCAAGATGATTCAAGAAAAGAAACTTCTTTTAAGGCTAGCAAGACAGAAAAGAATGATGAATCAGATTTAGATGATTTTGATGAAGTGGAAGCAAATTTTGTAAGTAGATTAAAAAATGGCTTTGGAAAATACAAAGGTAAGTTACCTTTCAAATGCTTTAATTGTGGAAAGATAGGTCATTATGCTTCAAAATGTCCCATCAAATTTCAAATGACAAATACAAGGACAACAAAGGTAAATCATTCAGGAGAAATTATTATGTTAAGGAAGATGATAGCATATATGATGATGAGTCTAACTATGTGGATGATGAAAGCAATGAATGCTTGTTTATGGATTTGAATGATGGAATTTATTCTGAAAGCGGTATGAAGGAAACTGCTTCAAAAATAAAGCACAATATCAAAGGAGCTTTGGTAACTACTTTTCATGCAAGAGAAAAGGAGAACCATTGGTTGATTGATAGTGGGTGTTCAAATCATATGATAGGTGATAAGAATAAGTTTGTGAAGCTTGAAAAGTTTGATGGAGGTTTTGTTAAGTTTGGAGATGATGCATCTGCCAAGATGTGTGGAAAAGGTTCAATCAATTTTGATGGAAAGCACAATACAGATGATGTTCTCTATGTCAAGGGTCTTTGGCATAATCTTCTAAGTGTAGGAAAAATGTGTAGTAGAGGATATAACTTTGTATTTGAGGATGGTGGCTATGAAATTAGAAAGGAAAATTTTGGAACTTTGATTGCTACAAGAACAAGGACAAAAAGAAATATATATCAGTTCAAAGGTGCTAATGGTATGTGCTTCATGATTCAAGTTAATAAAAGTTGGCTATGGCATAGAAGAATGTGTCACATCAATTTTGACAATCTAGAGAGGATCAACTCTACTCAAGCTATGAGGGATTTGCCAAGAATTACAAAGCCTATGAATGCAACCTACAAGGAATGTTAGATTTAGAAGAAAACAAGGAAGAATTTCAAGATCAAAGAGTATTCTACCACCGGACCTCTGGACTTGGTGCATACATATCTATGTGGACCTACAAGAGTAGGAAGCTTTCATGGTGACATGTATTTCATGTTATTGATTGATGATTACTCTAGAATGACTTGGGTAACTTTTCTCAAAGAAAAATCAAAAGCTCTAGATAGGTTTAAAGTATTCAAGGTTATGGTTGAAAATGAAATTGATTTAAAAATCTAGTGTTTGAGTTCTAAGAGAGGTGGTGAGTTTAGCTCCAATGAGTTTAACTGCTTTTCTAAAGATCATATAATAAAGAGGCATTTGTAAGCTCCTAGGACTCCTCAACAAAATGGAGTGATGGAAAGAAAGAATAGGATGGTTTAGGAAGCAACTTGAGGACAATGTTGAAAGAAGCAAACTTACCAAATATCTATTGGAGAGAAGCTATTCACACTACAATCTACATACAAAATAGAGTGCAAGCAAGGGTCAACAGTTCAAAGACTCCTTATGAGCTATGGTATGGAAGAACTCCTATTGTAAAATATTTTAGAGTATTTGAAAGCAAGTGCTACATTAGGAGAGATGAAGAAAACTTGGGAAAGTTTGATACAAAATTAGATGAAGGAATCTTCCTTGGATATTCTACAAAGAGCAAGGCTTACAGGTGCTACAACAAGAGACTAAATAAATGATTGGAAAGTGCAAATGTCAAAGTGGATGAAGAACCATATCAAAGTTCAATTTTAATATTAGGATATGAATCTGATGAGATCCCTTGGAGAGAAGAAGAAAAGGAAAAGGAGAAGCAAGTTGATGAAAAAGATGCTCTAGAAAGGATTCTTAAGACCCCCAAGTATGTGCAAAAGAATCATTCTAAAGATCAAATCATTGGAGATAAGAACAAAGGTGTATTGACAAGAAGAAGTATTGCTATGACAAATGAATAGGTAAATTTGTGCTTATTATCTAAAATAGAACCCAAAACAATGACTAAAACATGCAAAGATGAGCACTGGATCAAGGCTATGGAAGAATAATTGATGTAGGTTGAGAAGAATCAAACTTGGGAAGTTGTCCTAGAAGACTAGCAGAAAAAAATGCGATAGGAACTAAATGGGTCTTCCTGAACAAATTGAATGAGAATGGAGAAGTAGTCAGAAATAAGACTAGACTTGTGTGTAAAGGCTACTCACAAGTGGAAGGAATATATTATGAGGAAACATTTGCTCTAGTGGCAAGATAGGAGGCCATTAGGATGTTCTTGGCCTTTGCATCTCATAAGGACTTCAAAGGCTATCAGATGGATGTGAACTCTACATTCTTGAATGGAGAATTGGAAGAGGAAGCATACATTGAACAACTAAAAGGCTTTCAGTTATCAGATGATCCAAATATGGTTTACACATTGAAGATGCTCTCCAGATTGAAGAAGGCATTGTATGGAGTCAAACAGGCTCCTAGAGCTTGGTATGCAAGGTTGGAAAGGTACCTGTTGTAGCAAGGTTTCAAAAAGGTCACTGCAGATAGCAATTTATATTTCAAAGTTGAAGAAAATTAAATCCTGATTGTGCAGGTATATATTGATGATATAACCTTTGGAGGTAATGAAGGTATGTGCAAGAAATTTGTAGAAGAGATGTAGAAAGAATTTGAAATTTCAATGTGTGGGGAAATGAATTTCTTCCTTGGGTTACAAATCAGTCAATCAGATAAAGGTATTTTCATTTCACAATCAAAGTATGCTAAGGAAATCTTGAAGAAGTTTAGAATGGAAGAGTCCAAACTAGTGTGTACTCCCATGAGTATTGGTTGTAAGCTAAGCAAAGATGATGAATTTCCTAAGGCTGATCAGAGAAAGTACAGATAAATGATTGGTGGACTATTATACATGACTGCTACTAGACCGGATATCATGCATGCAGTTTGTCTTGTGGCTAGATTTCAAGTAGATAGGATATTCAAATACTTGAAAGGCACTCTGGAGTTTGGCCTATGGTAGCCCAAGGATATTGATTTCTCTTTGAGTGCATATACAAATGCAGATTGGGCAGGAAGTAAAAATGATAGAAGAAGTACAAGTGGTGGTGCTTTCTTTCTAGGAAGAAGACTTGTCTCATGGTTAAGTAAAAAGCATGACTTAGTGTTAGTATCTACTATAGAGGTAGAGTACATTGCAACAGCATCTTGTTGCACACAAGTGTTATGGATGAAGCAGACATTGAAGGATATCAAAGTTTCATATGATGAACCTATTCCTATTTTATGTGATAATACAAGTGCTATCAACATTTCAAAGAATCCGGTAATGCATTCAAGGAAAAAGCATATTTCAATCTGGTATCACTTCCTAAGAGAGACGGTTGCAAAGAATGAGGTGAAATTGGAGTATGTGCCTACCAAGGATAAAGTTATAGACATCTTTACAAAGGCTATACCTAAGGATACCTTTGAGTATCTCCAGAAAAAGTTAGGGGTTATTGCCCCTCATTCTCTTAACTAGATACATAAGTGTGTGCATCTGTCTGGAGGAAGCATTTAAGATACATTTTTGGTCCTAGACTAATGTTGAAGGCTACCTCTCAAGGGGAGTAGGCAATAATACTATTGATTGGTGCAGTCAGATGGAGCATATCTTATGACCTTAAGGGGGAGAGTGTAGAAAAGTGAGAGGAATGGAAATAGAGTAGGTACTTGCTGGTGATGTAGTTATTGCCCTTTGCCATTGATGTCAAAGGAGGAGAGAGTTAGAGTGGATGAAAAACTATAGTACAAGAAACTGTGTAAAGAGTAAGAGTTGCTCCAGTTAGGGGGAGTACTATTGAGCTATTGATTGATTGTTTTTGGTCTTGATGGTTTTTCAAAGAGTTGGTGTTGCCATAAATGACAAAGGGGGAGATTATTCAAAACTTGTTGGTGTTTTCATTGATGTCAACCTCCAACAGATGGTTCACATGGTTTCCAAGTGCTTTTGAGAAAATTTGATAAAAAGGTGTACAGTGTGATAGAGGTTCTCTCAGTGTTGTGCTTTGTATTTATTTTTAGTTAAAGATATGCTTGTGTGGTTTTGAAGTGTTGATCAGAGGTGTTTAGAGGTGTTATATCTAGAGTTTCAGGTTATGGATCACACGGAAGTGAAAGATGTGTTTTACAGAGTGTTTGCCTATGTAGAAGACTGTCTGGGAGAAATGAGATTACTCCACATTTATCTGCATTGAAATTTCTTATCCCATGGATCTAGGGATGTGCTTATACAGTCTATATCTACCTTCCCTTAAAGTTTCTAATGATGGGTTGCTCCACAAGTTTAGTTATAGTGTTGGTGTTCAAAGGTAGTAGATCTTGATGTGCAGATTGAAGAGGGCCAACCCACAATAGTGGGTTACACTTTTGTGGATGAAGAAAAATTGAAGATGCCAAAAAATCTCTAGCAGGCACCTTCATTCGAAGGTCTACCCTTCAAATGAAGGTCTTGTCAGCCCAATCAAAACTTAAATCAATAGAACCTTTGTTCGAAGGAGGTCTTCGAACGAAGGTATTTGAGCGCCAAATTAAAACACTAAAATAATACCTTCAATCAAAGAGGGTCTTCGAGTGAAGGTATTATTTTATTGTTTTTTAAAAAATAGGTTAAAAACCTCAAATGACAATTTTTTTTGTCATTTGAGAGTGCAACAGTGAAAGGAAGCCGCGGATGAAGGCAACAGGAACCTGCGGACAAAGGCGATAGGGAACCCGGATGAAGGCAATAGGGACGAAGGGGAAAGGTGGGTGCTCTGTGATAGGTGAAGACCCCACATCAGCATACACATCGAGCACACAAGTGCAAAAATTTGCCACCATTTCAACATATACGCAAGTGCAGTTTGAAAAAGATGCTTGCCATGAACTCATGTATATGTTTGCCAACATTTCAAGGCCCCATATGTTTGCTGACAGGGGCTTCCATTAGAAAAAAATGTCATTCCATTACAGTCAATAAAATATAGAAAATTTGCTACTATCAAACCCTAGTTTGCCAAACTAGGGTTTGTCATTATAGTTAATAAAATACAAAAAAATTCCATAAAATGCAGAAAATTTTCTTTAGACAATGAAAGAACTATCAAACCCTAGTTGTCCAAACTAGGGTTTGTCATTACAGTTAATAAAATATAAAAAAATCCATAAAATACATAAAATTTGCTTAAGACAATGAAAGAACTATCAAGCCCCAGTTTGCCAAACTAGGGTTTGACAAACCCTAGTTTCAAAAGAAATTAGGGTTTATCAAATTAGAGTGAAACTAAATTCATCTTGTCAAATTTGAAAAGATGAATTTAGTTTCACCCTAATTTGACAAACCCTAAACTAGGGTTTGTCAAACCCTAGTTTGGTAAACTAGGACTGTTTGACAAACCCTAGTTTGAAAAGAACATCAAAGTTTGAAAAGATGAATTTAGTTTGTCAAGTGGACCTAATTTGGCAAACTAGGGTTATGAAAAAAGAATCTATTTGCCATCAAAACTACTCTTGAGCTCTATGCAACTATGAATGACTATAGCTAAAAGACTTTGATTCCATTCAATAGCTCACAACTTTGTAAAAAAATGCTCATTTATTATTTATGAAATCATGCCTCTTAAATTACTTAACAAATTACAAGAGAATTACTTATATTCATTACAATGAGATGTTTATAGCCACACAACCAATCTCTCTTTTTGCACCTAAAGGCAAAGAACCAGTTCAAAATTTGTAACTACTATATGTAGTTTAGATGTATCATGTTCAACTTAATATGTGTTAGGTATCAAAATCCCTTATCTTATTTTAATTCTTTCATGTTATATGACAATAGAAATTGGTGCAGTCATGGTAGGAGGGTTCATAGAATGAACTGTCTGGACCGTGCAAAAAGAGTAAACACAATGGAAACAACTCAAGGAAATGAAACAAAAGTAGATTTAATCATTCAATATATCAAAGAATTCAAATAGAGATCGGTCAGCATCATACAGGCTTAGAACTGGGCTCAAAGGCTTGATTACATACGTGCGCAAGATAAAGATTTGAAGCTCCTTTCACACAAAATCTAAACTATCAGATCTTTCTTATGTGAATAGCTTGATAACTTCTTTCCTAAGGATCTATTACATCTTTATATATCATTTCCAAACCAATAGATGCCTCCATGCCGACTAAGGAAGTTCACAAACTCTAATGAAGAGTTGTAACGTGTTCACAGATAGGTCAGACCTAAATGCATAGAACACTTCCTCAAATGAATGGAACAATGCATGGACCCTTGGGGAATGTTGACCATGAACCAAAGGACATTTAATGTTGTTTCATTAAGATCTACAAGTCAACGAATGATCCACAAGCCTTCTCCTTTAGCTGATTATCAGGAACTGTTAGAATGCTCTGCTCTGAGAAAATAGTCAACTTCTGATAGTGATATCTTTCCGGTAACTGATCCAAATGCTTTGAATTCTTGATATGATGTAGATGAATTAATGTAGATGCTAAGTCCAGATCCACAAGGTGTGAATTTCCAAAACCAGACCACAAGCTAAAACTATTTTTGATTGAATTGCTTTGAACTGAACTAGAAAATGAAAGAACTAAAATGCAAACAAATTGAAATGCAAATGTTTTTGGTTGATGCAAGATTACTCTTGAACCAGGGATGCTCCTACATCAGACATTTGGGGTTATTGAAAAAGTGAGTCCCTCATTTTGTTGGGGCTAGGGGAGAACCAAGATGGTCCACCTCAGCTTGTGAAATCCATGATGAATCTTCTTTCAGTCTACCTTTCCACTTCACAAGATATTCTTTGTATTGTCTTCCTCTAGTGTTGCGTCCAACTCTACTATCCAAAATCTTTTCTATCTTCTCCAGGGCTTGTTGTGCTAACTACTTCTTCAAGTCTTCTTCCATGTTGTCACTGAACTCTGCTTCGTGATACTAATAAAGATCTACAATGTTGAAAATAGGTGAAATACCCAATGTCTCTAGTAATTCCACTTCATATATGCTTTTCCTGAATCAAATTTCCTAAGTATCCTACAAGGTCCAAACTTCTTCATCTTCAACTTGTTATATGTCTCAACTAGAAATCTTTCTTTTCTCAAGTACACCATCACTTCATCTCCAACTTCAAATTCCTTATGTCTTCTCTCCTCATCAGCCTTCTCTTTGTACTTACTGTTCATATCCTCCAAATGCTTCTTCACCTGATTATGCACTGCCTTCATATGGTCTACAAATTCTTCTGCTTCTGCACTCCTCTTTTCCTCTATACTGATATCTCTTAATTCTGCAACTCCTCTAGGATTCACTCTAGTAACAATCTCAAAAGTTGTTCTTCCGATACTCCTATTTACTGAATTATTGTATGCAATCTCTGCTTGTGAAAGAATCAAATCCCAACTTTTGGTTTTGTCTCCAACCAAACATCTCAACAAGTTTCCCAAACTCCTATTCACTACCTCTATCTGTCCATCTGTCTATGGATGAAAAGTTGAACTAAACTTCAAATCTATCTTCATCTTCTTCCAAAGTGTCCTCCAAAAATATCCAACAAACTTTATATCTCTGTCTGAAACTATACTCTTAGGTAATCCATGCAATTTTACAATCTCTTTGAAAAATAGGTCAGCTACATGCACTGCATCAGTTGACTTCTTACAAGGTATGAAATGAGCCATCTTTGAAAATTTGTCAACCACTACAAATATTGAATCATATCCTCTTTGTGTCTTAGGCAATCCCATTACAAAATCCATGCTTATGTCTTCCTAAGGTCTCTCCGGCACTATCAAAGGTTTATATAATCTAGTGTTTTGACTACTCCCTTTTGCAACTTGACAAACTCTACAACTCTGCACAAATCTCTGAACATCCTTATGTATCTGAGGGCAAAATTAATTTTCACTCATGAAAGACACTGTCTTGTCAATGCCAAAATGTCCTGACAATCCACCACTATGCTTCTCTTTGATTAGATTATCTCTCATTGAACTTCTAGTTATGCACAACTAACTTCCTTTCAATAATATATCTTCTTCAATGAAATAGTCCAACCACTTACTTCTATCTATCACAATAGGTTCCTTACATGCTTTCTAAGGTTTTACAAAATCAGTGTCTCCCTCATACATGTTCTTCAATTCATCAAAACCCAACACTTCAACTCTCATCTTTGTCAACAAGTTTCTTCTTCTACTCAATGCATCAACAACTTTGTTTGATTTT
Organism: Cunninghamia lanceolata; assembly: GCA_027924645.1. Taxonomy (NCBI): domain Eukaryota; kingdom Viridiplantae; phylum Streptophyta; class Pinopsida; order Cupressales; family Cupressaceae; genus Cunninghamia; species Cunninghamia lanceolata. The sequence goes on along the minus strand of BSBN01000114.1, from coordinate 7,393,448 downwards.
CCACTCCTATGCTTAAACACAAAAGTATAACTCTACATGAACTCTACCCATCTCATATGTCTCTGATTCAACTTACCTTGATTGTTCAAATACTGTAAAGCTTGATGATCTGTATACAACACAAACTCCTTAGGCAACAAGTAATGTCTCCACTTCTTCAAGGCTTGAATTATGGCATAGAACTCTTGATCATAAACTGAATATCTTTTCCTTGCATCATTCAACTTTTCACTGAAATAAGCTACAAGTCTACCTTCTTGACTTAACACTACTCCAATTGCATTTCCACTAGCATCACAATCAACTTGAAATACCTTATTGAAATCTGGTAATGCCAAAATAGGTTGCTCTTTCACTTTTTGCTTCAACAGCTCAAAACTTTTATCTGCTCCTGATGTCCACTTGAAATCTTTTTTTGTCACCTCTCATTGTCTCTGTCATAGGGTTACAAATTGAACTGAAATTTCTAATGAACTTCTAGTAGAAACTAGCCAATCTATGAAATGATCTAACCTCTCCAATGCTCTCCAGTGTAGGCCATTGAATAATTGCTCTCACTTTCTCGGGGTCCATCTTCAATCCTTCTGCATAAATCACAAATCCCAAACATGTCAACTCTTCCTTCATGAAACTACATTTCTTGATATTTATCAACAATTTCTCCTCTCTCAACCTCTACAAACCTTGTCTAATATGCCACAAATGTTCTTCTTTTGTTTTATTGAAAATCAGAATATCATCCAAGTATACAATAAAAAACTTACCCAAGAATTTCTTCAAGACTTCATTCATCAACCTCATGAAAGTACTTGGTGCATTTGTTAATCCAAAAGGCATCACTAACCAATCCTACAATCCTTCATTTGTCTTAAAAGTAGTCTTCCATTCATCACCTTCTTTGATTCTGATATGATGGTATCCACTCTTCAAGTCTATCTTTGTGAAATATTTTGCTCTACTCAAACAATCCATAATATCATCCATCCTAGGTAAAGGAAATCTATACTTGATTGTGATCTTGTTTATTGCTCAAGAGTAAGTACACATTCTCCATTCTCCATCCTTCTTTGGTGCAAGCACTGCAGGTACTGTACAAGGACTCAAACTTTCTCTGATAAAACCTTTCCTCAAAAACTCTTGTATCTATCTATTTAGTTCTTCATTCTCTGCTAGTGTCATCCAATGTGTTGCATTGTTAGGTAAAATTACTCCTAGTATAAGATCCATGTGATGACTGATACTCCTTATAGGTGGTAATCCTTTAGGTACATTATCTAATATGATGTCTTCATACTTTGTCAACAACTCTCTTATCTCATCCGGTTTAGTTTCCTTCTTCACTACTTCAGGTTTCTTAGGAATCGAGGCATAACACTGTTGCAAGTATGAGGTTAACCAGTGTTGTCATTGATGTCAACATACTCATATTGCATCGGTAAGAAGGTTTGGATGAGCCGTGTGTTGAGGATATTGAGAAAATTAGTCTCAATCAGGAACAATGAAGAAAAGTGATAAGAAGAAGGCAAATGTACTCAATAGAATGAGGATCAGAGGATGCAGATTAAAGGGTTTGTAGATATGAGTCTTGAGATGATCCAGTTAAGATTTCAGAGGTCTGCATGAAGATATGAAAAAGTTGTAATTGGTCAAGTAGAACCGGTTCTGGGAGATGTTCCGGAGTGATAGAGTGTTACAAAAAGGTCCGGTGAGATCCAGAGGAGCATTATCAGACTCGATGGATTGGAAGGAGTGTTTGGGATGTCCTTGTGATGTGTCATCTCAGTTTGTACAAAGTTTGGAGGTCTGGAAGAACCTTTTTCAGTTTGACAGTCACGACAGACTGTGTTCTTGAAGTTCCGGATGAAGAGGAGAAGAGATTCCTGTGAGTAGAGGAAGTGCGGATGTACCTGGTTCATTCAGGCAAGCTTGTGAAGGTTCTTGGATCATGTTGAGGTTGTGTTATCGGTCCACATTAGTGTTAGAGCCTGGAATTGAAGATATTCTTCCGGATGAAGATAATCTTGTTCAGACTAGCCGACCGGATGAGTTATTCATCTTGTGAATGTTCTTATGGATGTTTCCCAACTTGCGAATGTTCTTGTGGATGATTTCCAACTTAGATGATTGTTCCTAAGTTGATGCCTTGTATAAATAAAGGTTTGAGAGTTCATTTCAAAATGTCATGGAGCAGATGAGTGTGGAATAGTGAAAGAGTGAAAGGCAGAGCAGAAGTATTGCGGGCTTAAATGGAACTGATTCGGGCATGGTAAAGATGTCAATCTCTAGTTCAAGTTTGTGATTCTTATCACTTTGTAGACAGTGTGTCTCTTGTAGGCAGTGTGCCTCTTGTGAGCAGTGTGCTCGGGCAGTGAGCCCTAATTGGCATGTGCCATTTATTTTTCTTATTCTTCTAACAGAGAATAATCCTTGGGTTAATCACCCCGTGGTTTTTCCCTTAACTGGGTTTTCCACATCAAAATCTTGGTGTCTAATGTGTTGATGTTTATTTGCTCCTGTGTTTATGCATTATGCCTTCATGAATGATTAACTGATATGCTATTAACTAACAAAGAAGAATCATGTGTTTGAAGTAGAAGCAAGTTTTTGTACAACTGATTCACCCCCCCTCTCAGTTGTGTGCCCTAGATCTAACAATTGGTATCAGAGCCAAGTTCATCTAAAAGGAGCTTAACCGCTTGAGGAGATCCAAGATGTCGTCATACAAGAAGGATAGTCTGAAGTTCGATGGAACCAACTTCACTCTCTAGAAAGGTTGCATGAAATGTCACTTGGAGTGTATGGGAAAAACATACTTGGCCATGGTCTCAAAACCATATGTACCTCCATAGGGTGGTCCAACAACTCTAAATGAAATCACAGATGTTGAAAACAATTTGCAGACCAAAGAAGCTCTTTTAAGCGCATTGAATGATTCAGCGCTCTCAAATGTCATTGACCTACCAACTGCATATGAAATCTGGGTTAAACTAGAACTTATGCATGAAGGAGATGAGTTTGTTAAGAGTGTAAGGTTGCAAAGTCAGAAAGGGAAATTTGAAAGATTGAAGATGAGAGATGATGAAAATATCACTACTTTTATGCCAAGAGTGAATGAGCTGGTGTGTGGAATCAGGAATGCTGGTGGAGTTCTGGATGAAAATGAAATTGTTTGCAAGATTCTTAGATCCCTTCCTGCTGCCTACAAGATCAACGTTGCTGCCATTGATGAATTCAGAGCCCATGCAACTATCACAAGAGAGCAACTGGCTGGCAAACTGGCTGCATTTGAAATAACAGAGTTTGGAGATGATCCCCCCAAGACTGAATCTGCATTCAAAGCTAGTGCCTATGTGAAAGGCAAACAAAGATTTGATCTGGGAGAAAACTCTTCAAGGAAGCTATCATGGTATGATCAAGCAAGGAAAGACATGGAAGAGGAAGAAGTAGAAACAGCTCATCTTGAAGCCCTCATTGCAAAGAGATTGCCAAGAGGATCCGGTAAGTATGAAAGAAAGTTACCTTTTAAGTGCTTCAACTGTAATAAGATTGGTCATTTTGCTTCAAGATGTCTGGAAAGATCTGCAAGGTCAAACTCCAACAGACAAAGGTTCCAAAAGAACTGCTATTATGTTCATGAAGAAGCTGATAATGAAGGAGTAACAAATGATGAATAAGAGATAGGAGACAAATCTGGAAATGAATGGGTGTTTATTGCCATCAAGGAAGAAGAACCAATATCCTCTGAATCTGTCAATCATAAGGTTGTAGAAAGAGCTTTGGCTGCCCAAGTTGAAGAAAAGGATGATTGGGTTATTGACAGTGGATGCTCTCACCACATGATAGGTGACAAGAACAAGTTCTTAGATTTAGAAAGGTATGAAGGAGGAATGGTAAAGTTTGGTGACATTTTTGCAGGTTGAATCAGAGGTAGGGGAACTATTTCTTTTGATGGAAAGAGAAAAACTGGTAATGTACTATATGTTGAAGGATTGAAGCACAATCTTCTCAGTGTTGGACAGTTAGTAGAGAAAGGTTATGATCTCCGGTTCAAAAATGGAAGATGCAGGATCTTTGAATGCTCCAGAACTAAGATTGCATCCGGTACTCAAACAAAAGGTAATATCTTCCATCTGGTTGGTTCAAATAAAAGTTGTTTGTTTGTTCAAGTTGATCAGAGTTGGCTATGGCATAGAAGGATGTGCCATGTAAATTTTGATAACATCATCAAGATAAGCAATATTCAGGCTGTAAGAGATCTTCCAAAATTGGTAAAACCTGCAAATAGTTTGTGCAAAGAATGCTAGCTAGGTAAATAGAGCAGAGTCTCTTTCAAAAGAAAAGCTTAGTCCTCCACCGGATTATTAGAATTAGTTCATACTAATCTATGTGGTCCAACAAGAATCAAGAGTATGCAAGGTGATAGATATTTCATGTTACTGATTGATGATGATTCCCAGATGATCTGGGTTACTTTCTGAAAGAGAAATTAGAAGCCTTTGAGAAGCTCAAAATCTTCAAGGCTATGGTAGAGAATCAAACCGGATTAAAACTAAAGTGTCTAAGGTCTGATAGAGGTGGCGAATTCACATCCGGTGAATTCATAGACTTTTGTGAGAAGCATGGCATAAAGAGACAGTTGTCTGCTCCTAGGACTCCACAACAGAATGGAGTAGTTGAGAGAAAGAACCGGACCATCTAGGAAGCTTCCAGGATAATGATGATGGAAGCAAATGTTCCTCAGATGTTTTGGAGAGAAGTTGTCAGCATTGCAGTCTACACTCTTAACCGAGTTCAAATCAGAAACAATACCGGTAAGACTCCTTATGAACTTTGGTTTGGTATAACTCCTACTGTGAGATATTTCAGAGTATTTGGTAGCAAGTGTTACATCAAAAGAGATGAAGATCTAGGAAAGTTTGATGCTAGAAGTGATGAAGGAATTTTCTTGGGTTACTCCACTCAAAGCAAAGCATACCGGTGTTACAATAAGAGACTGAAAAAGATGATAGAAAGTACAAATGTGAAGGTTGATGAACGAATTGAGAAGCCCTCAAGGTTTTATGAATATGATGAAGATGATCAAGATGGTGCTCTGATTCAAGGAACTCAATCTCTTCCTAAAAGTCAGATTCAGATTGATCTGGTAAATCAGGAAGAAGAGGTTTGTCTGAATGAACCTGATCAAGAAATAGCAGTGCAAGAGACTCCCAAAGTTCCAAGGTATGTAACTTTAAATCACTCTGAAGATTAGATCATAAGTGACAAAAGCAAATGGGTACAAACAAGGAGGAGAATTGCTCAAAATTCAAATGAATACTATCTGATTTCAAAGATTGAACCTAAGACAATAAATGAAGCTTGCAATGATGAAAACTGGACCAAAGCAATGGAGGAAGAGTTGATGCAAATTGAGAAAAATCACACTTGGGATCTTGTTCCCAGACCTAGAAACAAGAATGTGATTGGAACCAAATGGGTCTTCTGGAACAAACTAAATGAGGTTGGTGAGGTAATCAGAAACAAAGCCAGATTGGTCTGCAAAGGCTACTCTCAAATAGAAGGAATTGATTTTGAAGAAACCTTTGCTCCGGTAGCAAGAATTGAAGCAGTCAGATTATTTCTTGCATATGCTACCTTCAAAGACTTCAAGGTATATCAGATGGATGTCAAGTCTGCCTTCCTAAATGGTGATTTGGAAGAAGAAGTATACATTGAACAACCGGATGGATTTCAATTTTCTGATCATGATGATATGGTCTGCAAGTTGAAGAAAGCACTGTATGGATTGAAGCAAGCCCCAAAAGCATGGTATGAAAGGTTGGATAAGTATCTTGTGCAGATTGGTTTCAACAAAGCTACTGCTAACAGTAATCTATATTTCCAAATAGATAATGAAAACATCTTGATTGTTGAAGTATTTGTTGATGATATAATTTTTGGAAGAAAAGATAGTTTGTGTAAAACCTTTTCAAATTAAATGAAAAGTGAGTTTGAAATGTCAATGCTTGGTGAAATGAATTTCTTCTTGGGTCTACAAAGTACTCAGACAAAGAAAGGTATCTTTATCTCTCAGACCAAATATGTGAAAGAATTATTGAGGAAATTTGGAATGGAAGATTCAAAGCCAATGAACACTCGTATGGCAACCGGATGTAAGTTGAGCAAAGATGATGACTCTCCTAAGATAGATCAGACCAAGTACAGATCAATGATTGGAGGATTATTGTATCTCACTCAGACTAGACCAGATATAATGCAGGTTGTTGGTCTTGTGGCAAGATTTTAGCCTGACCCTAGAGAATCTCATGTTATGACAATCAAGAGAATTTTTAGATATCTAAAGGGGACAGTTGAGTATGGCTTATGGTATTCTAGAGATCAGGATTTCTCTCTTTATGCATATACAGATGCAGATTGGGCAGGAGATGTGGATGACCGGAAGAGCACCAGTGGTGGAGCATTCTTCTTGGGAAAGAGATTGGTTTCTTGGCTAAGCAAGAAATAAGAGGCAATATCTCTGTTTACAACTAAAGTAGAATATATTGCAGCAGCAGGCAGTTGCACTCAAATCTTATGGATGAAGCAGATGTTAAGAGACATGAAAGTAGAATATGAGGAGCCTATCACAATTTTCTGTGATAATTCAAGTGCAATAAATATTTCCAATAATCCGGTATTACTTTCTAAGACCAATCATATATCTATCAAATTTCACTTTTTGAGAGAACAAGTGAACAAGGGTGAAGTCAGATTGGAGTATGTACCCTCCAAGGATCAGCTTGCAAATATTTTTACTAAACCTCTTCCCAAAGACTCTTTTGAGTATCTTAGGGAGAAGTTAGGGGTCATGGCCCCTCTGGTGATGAACTAGGATGCACTGATGTGCATCAGTCCAGTGGATATCACAGTCATATCTTGTGATCCAGATTGATGGTGGGGAGCTGCTGGTATGATTCTGATATGATACAAGTGCAAGTATGAGCCCTTTGCCATTGATGTCAAAGGGGGAGAGAAGACATGTGAAAAAGAAGTGGTTGATGATCAAAGGGGGAGCAGTAAAGGAAGAGAAGACATGTGAAGAGTTGTTGTTGATAGGGGGAGTTGTGACAGAAAAGAGAAGTTCTTGTCTTGATGGTTTTTCACATCATATGTTGCCATCAATGACAAAGGGGGAGATTGTTGCAAGTATGAGGTTAACCAGTGTTGTCATTGATGTCAACATACTCATATTGCATTAGTAAGAAGGTTTGGATGAGCTATGTGTTGAGGATATTGAGAAAATTAGTCTCAATCAGGAACAGTGAAGAACAGTGATAAGAAGAAGGAAAATGTACTCAATAGGATGAGCATCAGAGGATGTAGATTAAAGGGTTTGTAGATATGAGTCTTCAAATGATCTAGTTAGGATTTCAGAGGTCCGCATGAAGATATGAAAAAGTTGTAATTGGTCAAGTAGAACCAGTTCCGGGAGCTGTTCCGGAGTGACAGAGTGTTACAAAAAGGTCCGGTGAGATCCGGAGGAGCATTGTCAGACTCTGCAGATTGGAAGGAGTGTTTGGGATGTACTGATGATGTGTCATCTCGGTTTGTACAAAGTTTGGAGGTCGGAAAGAACCTTTTTCAGTTTGATAGTCGCGACAGACTGTGTTCTTGAAGTTTCAGATGAAGAGGAGAAGAGATTCCTTTGAGTAGAGGAAGTGCAGATGTACCTGGTCATTCAAGCAAGCTTGTGAAGGTTCTTGGATCACGTTGAGGTTGTGTTGTCGGTCCGTATTAGTGTTAGAGCCTGAAATTGAAGATATTCTTCTGAATGAAGATATTCTTATTCAGACTGGCCGACTGGATGAGTTATTCATGTTATGAATGTTCTTATGGATGTTTGCCGACTTGTGAATGTTCTTGTGGATGATTGCTGACTTAGATAATTGTTCCTAAGTTGATGCCTTGTATAAATAAAGGTTTGAGAGTTCATTTCAAAATGTCATGGAGCGGATGAGTGTGGAATAGCAAAAGAGTGAAAGGCAGAGCAGAAGTATCTCGGGCTTAAATGGAACTGATCCAGGTAAGGTAAAGATGTCAATCTCTAGTTCAAGTTTGTGATTCTTATCACTTTGTACATAGTGTGTCTCTTGTAGGCAGTGTGCCTCTTGTGAGCAGTGTGCTCGAGTAGTGAGCCCTAATTGGCATGTGCCATTCATTTTTCTTATTCTTCTAACAGAGAATAATCCTTGGGTTAATCACCCCGTGGTTTTTCCCTTAACTGGGTTTTCCACATCAAAATCTTGGTGTCCAATGTGTTGATGTTTATCTGCTCCTGTGTTTATGCATTATGCCTTCATGAATGATTAACTGATATGCTATTAACTAACAAAGAAGAATCAAGTGTTTGAAGTAGAAGCAAGTTTTTGTACAACTGATTCACCCCCCCTCTCAGTTGTGTGCCCTAGATCTAACAAACACATACTTGCCTGTTTCAAACCATCCAAAAATTTCCTTCCATCTACCAAATAGATTCTAGCATTCCCACATACCACATCTTTAGGATCATCTTCCAAAGGAATCAAAGTAATTCTTTTCCCATTTGCTGTTATAGTATATGTGTTCTTTCTCCCATCATGTATAGCTTTTCTATCATATTGCTAAGGTCTACCCAACAAGATATGACAAACATCCATAGGCATAATATCACACAAGACTTCATCATTATAAGATCCAATATGAAATTTCACCAAACATTGCTCACTCACTAGTACCTTGTGATCATCCTGAATCCATGCTATCTGATAGGGCTTAGGGTGTTTCAATCTTTCAGACTTCAGCTTAGTTACCATCTCCTCTGAAACTAGTTTATCTGAACTACCACTATCAATTACAACTTTACAAAACTTACCTCTAGATTTGCATCTGGTTCTAGATAGACTTTTCCTCTGTGATGGTTCCTCATTTGCCTCTATTTGAAATAGTGCTCTCCTCATCACCAATGATTCTCCTTTCCCAGGTTTACCGACAGAACTAGGTGATTCAATAGGTTCTTCTACAACATATGCTTCTCTTCCACTATTCTCTGTCCTCTTACTTGTACTACCCTGATTACATTCAAATTCTCTATGTCCTTCACCTCCACACTTGAAACAATTACCTCTAAATGTCCTCTTATCAAGTCCTCTTCCTTCTCTTCTGTATCCTTCATTCCGGTATGCACTAGGGTTTCTTCTCTGATAAAAATTTCTCTCATCCTTCCTAACTGGGCTGTCAAATTTGTTCTACTCCACAAATGATCTATCATATCTAGAAAATATTTTACCTCTCTGAAATTTACCTCCTCTACTTCTCTATCTCTAATCATGTTTCTTATTCAGCTTCTCTTAAACTTTTAGGGCAAACTGATATGCTTCTTCCAAAGATATCATCCTTACCAAGCTTAGCTCTTCTTGAATGTTCAATCTCAGTCCATTGATGTATCTTACCACTTTCTCCTTTCTTTCTTAACTATGTCCTGTCCTTATGATCATCTTATGAAATTCTTCAATGTACTCCTTCATAGATTTCTCCTTTTGTCTCAGGTTCTGTAATCTTTTCATAAGCTCAAACTCATAGTCAGTAGGTATAAACTAATTTTTCAACTTTGTCACCATCCGATCCCACTTTGTAATCTTTTCTTTCCCTCTTCTATTTCTTTCCAATTGAACTTCATTCTTCCATATAGCAGCATGTCCTTTCAACTTTGTCTTTACAAATTTTACCTTCTCTGGATCTTCAATTTCTTCATATTCAAAGTACTCTTCCATGTCATTTATCCAATCAATAAATTCTTCAAGATTCAAATTACCAGTATAGTTTGACACATCAACTCTAGGTCTCTTTCCAATCTTTGAAATAGTTTGCAACATCTTTACCTGATCTGATTCTTCTTCTTCATTACCTTATAGGGTTTTGCCAGTTTGTTCAGCCAATTAAAATTCTTCCTCATCACTACTTTCAACATTAGGTCTCGTCGTCAATCCTCTTCAACAACATCCAAAAAAAATCATATTGTTCTCATCAATTCCATCATCTCATCCATTCTATTAGCCATTGTACCAATAGGAGGAACTCTTCATGGTGGCATCTTCCTAGGATCAAGTGCAAACTGCCTTAGGTTTGGCGATCAAGCTACAAGCATCAACTACCTCTCAATAGGGGATTGGTTGCACACAAGTAACCTACCTCAGATCGACGATCTGCTTACCACAAGATCTTACAGAATTACTTCTCCAATTCACTCAAAATAATCAAATGTTCACTCTGATACCACTTGGTGTAGTCACGGTAGGAGGGTTCACAGAATGAACTATCCAGACCGTGCATCAAGAGTAAACACAATGGAAACAACTCAAGGAAATGAAACAAATGTAGATTTAGTCATTCAATATATCATAGAATTCAAATAGAGACTAGCCAACATCATGCGGGCTTGTAACTAGGCTCAAAGGCCTAATTACATACATGCACAAGATAAAGCTTTGAAGCTCCTTCCGCACAAAATCTAAACTATCAGATCTTTTTTATGTGAGTTGATAACTGCTTTCCTAAGGATCTATTAAATCTTTATATATCATTTCTAGACCAATAGATTCCTCCGCGTCGGCTAAGGAAGGTCACAAACTCCAATGAAGAGTTGTAACATGTTCACAAATAGGTCAGACCTAAATGCATAGAACACTTCCTCAAATGAATGTAAGAACATGTGGACCCTTGGGGAAGGTCATCCATTAACCAAAGGACATTGAATGATGTGTCATTGAGATCGACAAATCAAGGAATGATCCGCAAGCCTTCTCCTTCAGCTGATTATCAGGAACTATTAGAATGCTCTGCTCTAAGAAAAAAATCAACTTTTGATAGTGATATCTTTCCTGTAACTGATCCAAATGCTCTGAATTCTTGATATGATGTAGATGAATGAATGCATATTCTAAGTCTAGATCCACAAGGTGTGAATTGCCAAAACTAGACCACAAGCTGAAACTGCTTCTGATTGAACTGCTTTGTACTGAACTGGAAAATGAAAGAACTGAAATGCAAATGTTTTTGGTTGATGCTAGATTACTCTTGAACCAAGAATGCTCCTGCATCAGAAATTCATTGGTGGCACTTGCTAAAAATAATTTAAAGATATATATAAATCCATTTCCAAGAAATTCTAACAACATGTAGACATGCAATTGTTATTAATAACATATGAACATTTAGATGACACCATCTTACTTATTAGTGAGTTTATATTATACTTAAGTGCTAAAGCTTTGTAATGTTTTGATGCATCATGTTTTCTTTACACTTCATTCACAAAGTTGGCTCATGCTTTCATTGACTATTTCTCTATCCCTAGTTCACACAAGGATAATATATATTGACAAAAAATTTCTCTCATGATTTATCTTTTGATCCTTGTTCTCCTACTTCCCATATGGCTTATACATATACTAAACCTACTTTTCATCACACACATGGATATTCTAAGCATAAAGGCATTGTATCAATATGTAAAGTTCAAGAAATTATAGACAAATGGAAGATAAACATTACACATACTCATGAGCACAAAAATCCCTCACAAGTGATAAGATGAATCATGGAAAAACAAGTCACATGAATGTCAAGATCCTAGTCTTGTTCACCATAACCCACACTATATTGAGGTTACATGACATAAAATAGCAACCACCCAATATGAGAGATGAATTCATTGCTTACACATACTTCTTATTACTGACCATATTTTGTGCTTTTTTCTTTCCTTTTCTTGGATTTATGTTTATGTCCATGTTCCTAGTTAGCATGTGGATGACACAACGACACCTTTATTGGTGCATGTTGACACTAGTGGCTTTGAACATGTGTTGTGTTGTTCATGTAACTTCTTCCTTGTGCTTTATATCATTTTTATTTGATTCTTTTTTAATTATTGAACATATGTTATGATCCCCTCACCTATTGATCCATTTACCTTGTGTGTCCATATATTTTGGCCTTTTTATTACGACTTGTTTGTTCTAATTTTTACACTCATCTCACCTTCCATATTTGGTTTCATGCTTATCTTCCCCACTTGGGGGGATCTTGGTTTCCATTTTTTGTTCTTGACATATTTCCTCCTATTCTTGTTTACATACACTTTACTCACCTTTGCCTTTTTTCTTTTATTTCCCACTTGTGTTGCTCACTTGCCTTTGCTTATCTTTTGCTTCCATCTCGTTTCTTCTTTTTATCATGTTACTTCTTGCCTTGTATTTTATTCCCATGGCCATGTGTGTTCCTTAGTCTTTTACTATTGTTTATGTCTTGTTGATCTTATATTGTTATATCTTGTTTATTAGAGCCTTTACACTAATCTTAGATTGTTATATCACACTCCTAGAGTCACTTATTGAGCTTACCTTATTTTATCTAAAACTTATACTTTGATCCTATATTTCCATACCATGATTTTAAATCTTACATATTGAGCCTACATTGACATATCACATTTTTAGAATTACCACATTAGATCGGGGGCATATAATACCTCCCCCCCAACATATTGTACTCTTATTGCCACATCATTTACAATAGGGACATCATGTTTTCCATCCTTTCACATCTTATGTCTTTATTGAGATATATATTTATATCATGGACATCTTATCTCCCCACTCACAAGCTCTATTGTGCTATTTTTCCCATCAGGGGCTATTTAGCTATACATGTGATTTGATAATCACACCATTACACACCACTTTTTTGTGCCTTCATGCTTATCTATGACCATTATTAGACATTGATTATGAGTGTATAGTGACACATTTTTCAACTTATATTGAGGGTGACCACACTAAATCACATTTTCATTGTCAAATAATTCACTCGATTAATATAGCAATATAACAACTAGAGCAATGTTAAGACAAGAGGGGAGACTAGTGGTAATGCACTTTATTAGAAAGCTAAATGACATAAAGAACAAATATTCAATTTATGATTATAAATTTATGCTATTAAATATATATGAAAATTGAATAAGTGGATGTATTAAAATTGTTGCCAAATAAGTTTTTTTTGTATATTGGTCATTCGGCACCGTAATTTATCAAGAATCAATGTAAATTTTGAACTACAAGCAAATAAAATGGTTTAAATTTTTGTAGAGTTACCAAAATTTGTGTTGAATCATAGGAGTAGTAAATACAACTACATAGTAGATATGTTGAGAAAGAGAAGTGCATTGAGAGATCACATAGATGAGAATTAAAGTTATAAGATTTAAAAAGATGAAATTTTATTTAACATAATATCAATTTTGGGGATGCATGTTAAAATATAGTTCCAGTCAAGATAGGATACATAGAAAGTGGACTACTTCATTCTTGACATGGATTGTTGTTAAAGATTTGATATTTATTTTTATCATAAGGGTCAATGCAAGAGAGTTTGATTAGAGAAAATAATATTGGAGGGATGGATAGAGACATTAGAGTGGACAAGACATTGACACTTTTGAGGAAGAAATTATTGGTCATAAATGAGAGCTAAAATACAAAGGACTACATATAGAAATGTCAAGTTTATTGGTTTGGTAAAGGGGAATTCAAGATTATGAATTGTATAATCTCTTACACATACTAGCTAATTCATGGAATGATAAATTAACATCAATTATTTTGGGAATCATGAGTCAACACCATAGATATTTATTTCTTATAGTGGTATACATGATATCCAAGATGCCATATTTTATACCATGTGAATAGACAAGTGATGCTTCACATACTTCTATCTTATAAATTTCAATGACATTGTTAGGTATTGCCTATTATACCAAGAAGCATTATTTGGATACTGACACAAATTTTGTAGTTTACATGTATTTATGTATTTTTGTGATGTTTCTTGTAATTTGGATATGCTATAAATCATATTGAGTTACCATGGAAATATATGAATGTATATTGTATTGTCATTGGTTGTATCCATGTTCTTAGTGTGTAATGTTCATTATTTTATATCTTTAATTGTTGAACCTATGTGCTATAATGATTTCAAAAGAAATCTCTTTATCTCTCTCTCCCTTGACCTAAGTGTGTTCACAAAGAAAGATTTTAGTGTATGGAGTAGGAATGACTTAAATGTTTTATTGCACACATGGTATTCATTTTTATGACACTGATACATGTGACATTACACATGTCTAAATTTGGAAAAGTTAAAATCTCTCTCTCTCTCTCTCTCTCTCTCTACTTTGAAAATGAAAAGAATCATCCATGCATTTTAGAAATGAAATCTTCCCTCTTTTTCAACTATTTAAAACATGTTGGAATATGATAGTGCTATTGGAAATTTGTACTTCATTTATTTAATTATAACTTCTATTACATATATATATATATATATATATATATATATATATATATATATATATATATATATATATATATACTATTACATATATATATGTGTGTGTGTGTGTGTGTTATTGAAAGGTTAACATAGGTAAATATAATTTTCTAGATTAAAACATGTGTTAAAATATATATTTGCTCGCATAAAAATGTACATATTTATAAAAAAAATTATTAGACTCAACACAATCTATGTGTGTAAAATTAAATTGTTTGAAATAGACAATTGTGTGTTTCAAATTATACTTACAAAACCTTATTTATACTGAGATATAGTTGCATTAGGATGGCCATGTTGAACCAATTCTTTACAAGATGACTGATATGTCTCACCAACACTAGTGATAACTACTGTCTACTTTGGAAGTTGTGGAACAACATGTCAACATGTACACACCTACATCAAAGAAGAAATTATATGTTGATATATAGGTGAGTGCAACACAACATCCCTATCTACTTTGATGTAGGATGTGTATGTCGATACATTTGTTCCATAGTCCAAAGTAGACACTATATCACATGTTATGATGTCGGTGAGACATATCAGTCATCAATTGTAGAGAATTGGTTCAACATGGTCATCCTAATGCAGCTATCTAGAGGTAAAAATAAGGTTTTGTAAGTACATATTTTTTTTAAAAATTAGTAGATGATAGTCTACACATAAAATTAAATTGATTGAAATAGACAAAAATGTGTTGAATTATACTTACAATTTAACCTTATTTATACAGAGCTATAGTTGCATTAGGATGGCCATGTTAAACCAATTATCTACAAGATGACTGATATGTCTCACCTACATCAGTGATAACTAGTGTCCACTTTGGAAGTTGTGGAACAACATCAACATACACACCTACATCAGAGAAGAAATTGTATGTTGATATAGCCGATCTTAAATCACCAGGGATCCATAAGAGAGCTCAACAAGTTAGAAGCAAGAAATTGTATGTTGATAGGCTTGAGCATGTAACACAACATCCCTATCTACTCTTATGTAGGTGTGTAAGTTGATACATTTTTTCCACAACTTCCAAAGTAGACACTAGATCAATGATATTGGTGAGACATATTAGGACCATCAAGTGTAGAGAATTGGATCAACATGGCCATCCTAATGCAACTATAGAGACCTATAAATAACCTGTTAAATGTAAGTATAATAATTCTTGACATACATCTATTTTGAATACAATTTAATTTTATGTGTAGACCAGGTACATCTACTAATCAAAAGAGATATAAGGGGCATGCTATTCAAAATAGAAGATAATGTGAATGATTTGGCTCGTCCTGAACTTCCTATCATTATTGCGGGAAGCAATACTTACAATTTAACCTTATTATACGGAGCAATAGTTGCATTAGGATGGCCATGTTGAACCAATTCTCTACAAGATGACTGATATGTCTCACCAACATCAGTGATAACTAGTGTCTACTTTGGAAGTTGTGGAACAACATCAACATACACACCTACATCAGAGAAGAAATTGTATGTTGATATAGGTGAGCTTAAATCACCAGGGATCCATAAGTGAGCTCAATAAGTCAGAAGAAAGAAATTGTATACATTGATAGGCTCAAGCATGTAACACAACATCCCTATCTACTCTGATGTAGGTGTGTATGTTGATACATTTGTTCCACAACTTCCAAAGTAGACACTAGATCAATGATGTTGGTGAGACATATCAGGACCATCAAGCGTAGAGAATTGGTTCAACATGGCCACCCTAATGCAACTATAGAGAACTATAAATAACTTGCTAAATGCAAGTATAATAATTATTGACATACATCAATTTTGAAAACAATTTAGTTTTATGTGTAGACTAGGTACATCATCTACTAATCAAAAGAGATATAAGGAGCATGCTAATCAAAAGAGAAGATAAAGTGAATGATTTGGCTCATCCTGAACTTCCTGTCATTATTGGGGAAGTAGTAAATTTAACCTTATTTATATGGAGCTACAGTTGCAAATTAGGATGTCCATGTTGAACCAATTCACTACAAGATGACTGATATGTATCACCAACATCAATGATAACTAGTGTCTACTTTGGAAGTTGTGGAACAACATCAACATACACACTGTTAGTTTCAAGACAAACAATTGAGAGGGGGGGTGAATCAGCTGTACAAAAACTTTTATTTAATTAACCACTTAAATCCTTCTTGTAATTCAGTAGCATAATAATAAATCAATCATGGAAACACAATGCAATGATTCAAGAGTAGAAAACATTAACACATATGACACCAAGATTTTAATGTGGAAAACCTGGTTAAGGGAAAACCCACAGGGTGACTAACCCAAGATTGTATTCTTGTTAAAAGAATAAGAAGAACAAAATGGCACATGCCAATTAGGGCTCACTGCCTGAGTGCACTACTCACAAGAGGCCCACTACCTACAGGAGATACACTGTCTACAGAATAATAGATATTACATACTTGAACTGAAGATTAGTATCTTCACGATGCTTGAGTCAGTTCCATTTAAGCTCAATACTTCTACTTTGCCTTTCACTTTTCTCCTTTCTACCACGCTCTCATGTTCTCCCCAATGCTTTTGAAATGACTTCATCAATGTCGGCATACTTTACAAAGCAAATACACAAATACAACTTGATTTATTACAAAACACTTCATGCAAATCACCACACTATCAGCCACATATATCTAGGACTTCAATCTTCTTTGAGGAACACGCCATCCTTCGCAGAACATCTTCAAGATCATCCGCAAGATGTGTAAATCATCTGGTCAGCCAAGTTTAGGAAGAACGTCATCATCTGGAAGTAATTCTTCAATTACGAACTCAATCTTCAATGCAGACCACCAACATGAACTGAACACAAACTAGAGACCCCCACAAGCTTGCCTGAATCACCAAGAACATCTGCACTACTTCTTATTACTAAAATCATTCTTTTCTTCATCCAGAACCTCAAGAACATAGTCTGTCATCACTGTCATATTGGAATAGATGCTTGCAGACCTCCATATAATGAACCAATTGAGTTTTTAATTCATATTGAATTCCTAAACACTCCACCAAATCCGTAGAACAAGATATTGCATTTCCAAATCTCACCGGACCTATTTGTTTTGCTCTGTCACTTCTTAACATCTGCTAGAACCAATTTTACTCATATGGCCATAACTTCTTCAAATATTCATGCAGACCTCTCAAATCTTTATTGGATCACCTTTAGACACATATCAAAAAACCCTTTGATGCACATCCTTTGATCTTCATCTTAGCTGGGATCTTCACTTCATAGAGCTTCACTGTCTTCACTATTTTTCTCTATTTCTGATAGCACTAATTTTCTCAATATCCTCAGCACACTACTTATCCAATCCTTGACATCAATGCAACATGAGTATGTTGACATCAATGACAACACCAGTTAGGCCCATACTTGCAACAATCTCCCCCTTTGTCAGTGATGGCAACATATGATGTGAAAAAATGTTTTAACTATTAAGACAAGTACTTCTCCTCACTGACTAACATAAATCCCCCTATCAACAACAACCATTCACATGTCTTCTCTTCCTTTACTGCTCCCCCTTTGATCAGTAACCACTTTTTGTTTTTCACATGACTTCTCTCCCCCTTTGACATCAATGGCAAAGGGCACATACTTGCATCACTCAAAATCATACAGACTGCTCCCCCTGAGTAGCAGCTTCCTATCATCAATCTGGACCACAAGATATGACTATGAGATCCACTGCATTGATGCACATCAATGCACGTTAATTCAGAACTAGAGGGGTAATAACCCCTAACTTCTCCTTGAGATACTCAAAAGAGTCCTCAGGTAGAGGTTTAGTAAAAATGTCTACAATCTGATCCTTGGAGGGCACAAACTCCAATCTGAATTATTCTTGTTCACCTACTCTCTCAAAAAGTGAAACCTGATAGATATATGTTTTGTCTATGAATGCAACACTAGATTTTTTGATATATTTATTGCACTTGAATTATCACAAAGATTGTGATAGGTTCCTCATACTCCACTCTAATGTCTCTTAGCATTTTTTTCATCCACAATACTTGAGTGCAACTACCTACTGCTGCAATATATTTTGCTTCTGCAGTGGACAGAGATATTGCCTCTTATTTCTTGCTCAGCCAAGAAACCAATCTTTTCTCTAAAAAGAATGCTCCACCACTGGTACTCTTCCAGTCATCCACATCTCTTGCCCAATCCACATCTATATATGCATGAAGAGAGAAATCATGATCTCTAGGATACCATAAACCATACTCAACTGTTCCTTTTAGATATCTGAGAATCCTCTTGATTGCCATGACATGATATTCTCTAGGATTAGCTTGGAATCTAGCAACAAGACCAACAACATTCATAATGTCAGGTCTAGTTTGAGTAAGATACAGTAGTCCTCCAATCATTGATCTATACTTTTTTTGATCAGCCTTAGGAGAGTCATCATCTTTTCTCAATTTACATCCAGTTGCCATGGGAGTATTCATTGGTTTTGAGTCTTCCATCCCAAATTTCTTCAACAATTCTTTCAGATATTTGGTCTGTGAAATGAAGATTCCTTTATTTGTTTGAATGATTTGCAAACCCAAGAAGAAATTCATTTCCTCAAACATGGACATCTCCAATTCACTTTTCATTTGATTTGCAAAAGTTTTGCACATACTGTCTCTTCCTCCAAAAATGATATCATCAACAAATACTTCAACAATCAAGATATTTTCATGATCAATTTTGAAGTACAAGTTATTGTCAGCAATACCTTTGTTGAAACCAATCTTCAAAATATGCTTATCCAATCTTTCATACCAGGCTCTTGGGGCTTGTTTGAATCCATACAGTGCTTTCTTCAACTTGCAGACCATATCACCATGATCAGACAATTGAAATCCATCCGGTTGCTCAATGTATACTTTTTCTTCCAAGTCACCATTTAGAAAGGCAGACTTGACATCCATCTGATATACTTTGAAGTCCTTAAATGTAGAAAAGGAAAGAAATAATCTAATTGCTTCAATTCTTACCACTAGAGCAGAAGTTTCTTCAAAATCAACTCCTTCTAGTTGAGAATAACCCTTGCAGACCAATCTAGCTTTATTTCTGACTACTTCACCATCTTCATTCAATTTATTCTAAAAGACCCATTTGGTTCCAATCACATTTTTGTTTCTAGGTCTGGGAACAAGATCCCAACTATGATTTTTCTTAATTTGCATCAGCTCTTCCATCATTGATTTAGTCCATCTTTCATCATTGCATGCTTCACTTACTATTTTTGGTTCAAATTTTGAGATCAGACAATACTTTTCTGAGTCTTGAGCAAGCTTTCTTCTCATTTGGACACCTTTGCTTTTATCACCTATGCTCTGATCTTTAGAGTGATTCAGTCTTACATACCTGGGGGTTTTGGGAATTTCTTGCACTCTATTTCTTGAACAGGTTCATTCAAACTTATCTCTTCTTCTTGATTCTCCATATCAGTCTGGATCTAAATTTCAGAAAGGGCTTGGACTTCTTGGACCAAAACATCATTCTGATTATCTTCTTCATATTCATAAAACCTTGAGGGTTTTTCAATACATTTATCAACCTTCACATTTGTACTTTCTATAATCTTTCTCAATCTCTTGTTGTAACATCGGTATGCTTTTCTTTGAGTAGAATAACCCAAGAATATTCCTTCATCACTTCTAGCATCAGATTTGCCAAGGTCTTATCTCTTTTAATATAACATTTGCTACCAAAGAATCAGAAATACTTCACAGTGGGAGTGATGCCAAACCAAAGTTCGTAAGGGGTCTTACCAGTATTGCTTTTGATTTGTACTCGATTAAGAGTATAGGCATCAGTGCTTACAGCTTCTCTCCAGTAGATCTAAGAAACATTTGCTTCCATCATCATGGTTCTAGATGCTTCCTAGATGGTCCAGTTCTTTCTCTCCACTACTCCATTCTGTTGTGGAGTCCTTGGAGTAAATAACTATCTTTTTATCCCATGTTTCTCACAGAATTCTATGAACTCTCCGGATGTGAATTCTCCCCCTCTATCAGACCTGAGACATTTTATGTTTAATTCGGTTTCATTCTCTACCATAGCTTTGAATATTTTTAATTTCTCAAGAGCCTTAGATTTCTCTTTCAGAAAAGTCATCCATATCATCTAGGAGTGGTCATCAATTAATAACATGAAGTATCTATCACCTTGCAAACTCCTGAGTCTTGCCGGTCCACATAGATCAGTATATACTAAGTCCAACAATCTGGTAGAAGATTGTTCCTTACTTTTAAATGTGACTCTGCTCTGCTTACCCAACTGACATTCTTTACACAAGCTATTGGTAGGTTTCACCAATCTTGGAAGATCTCTTACAGCCTGAGTGTTACTTATCTTGATGATATTATCAAAATTCACATGACACATTCTCCTATGCCACAACCAATTCTGATCAATTTGAACAAATAAAAAACTTTTTCCAGTACCAACCAAGTGGAAGATGTTACCTTTTGTTTGAGTACCAGATGCAATCTTTGTTCCAGAACTTTCAAAATCTTACATTTTCCATTTTTTAATTGGAGATCATAGCCTTTGTCCACCAACTATCCAACACTGAGAAGATTGTGCTTCAAACCTTCAACATATAGTACATTACTAGTTTTGTTCTTTCCATCAAAATAAATAGTTCCTCTACCTTTGATTCTGCTAGCAGAATTATCACCAAATTTTACCACTCCTCATTCATATCTTTCCAAATCTATGAACTTATTTTTGTCACCTGTCATATGGTGGGAGCATCCACTGTCAATAACCCAGTCATCCTTTTCTTCAACTTGGGCAGCCAGAGTGGTGCAAGGGCACCTAACAACTCAGCTTATTTTGTTGTTTGTTTGTCATAAGGTCAAATCGACCAATTGTTGTTTTTCAATTTTTTTTTTTTGTGTTCAGTTGTAATAAGGGCAGTTCAGGGATATGAAGTAGTTGGCCTTCCCCCAACTGTCATGAATGGTTGATCTCCCACTATACTGGGATAAATTGGCAGTAGACCGAACATGTGGGTTCAATTCTGAGTTCAGTAGCGTATGTTCAATTCTGTGCGAAAAGAATAACAAAACTCTATTGTGGTCATGGTGTGAAAATCTATTAACTATTGGTAGATTTCCCTTTCCTATAACATAGTCATTTCTGTTCTGCAAGTTGTCAAAGTATGAATCAATGAAGCATTCCACTGGTCAGATTTCTATTGAAATCAGTGGAATGGCTTCTTTGTGTACATATGTGTTTTTATTTTCTATTCTTGTTCCTGTGTGTTGTGTTTTGTTTAACAGTGCAGAGAATCAGGTCAAAGGTATTGCACAGTAGGCACCTTAGCATTTCTATGTGCTAGGGTTTAGTCAAAAGTTAGGCGAAGTGAAGTTTTGCCTAAGTGTTAGAGTATCATCGGCGAGACTAGTGGTTATCGGTAGAGTATTTAGTATTAGGTGACCAAGTGCATCTATAAAGTTTCGTGATGGTTTTCCGAAATGAGAAGTCATACCGAAGTCAGTGTATCGGCGCGAGTTTGATTTAGTCTCACCAAACCCAAGTTCAGCCATCGGCGTATCGACAGAGCCCTGCAGAAGTTCGCTGATGAAGGTAGTCACGCCGACATTGGAAAGGCATCGGGTATCGGTTAGTGAATTAAAGGCGCCGCCAATGTTTGTAGTCTTGTCGACGTCAAGTTGTATCGGCCTATCGGCCTGAGTATGAACAGAGTCTTGGCAATGTTAAACTAGCATCGGCCTATCAGCCGATGGACTGTTAAGTCCTACCAATAAGAGCTCCTTTTTTATTGTAAGAGTGACCGGCGTATCAATAAGGTAAGTGTTGGGTTCACCGATAGTGTTTGTCGTTCCGATGAAAGTGGTAGTATCGGCCAATGGATCATTGAGTCCCGTCGATAGTTGAACCGATAGTTGAATGGTTCGAGAGGTTCAGAAGTTCAACAGTTCAACAACCGAAGGTTCAAAAAGGGGTTCAACAGGTTCAAGGTTCAAAGGTTCGGTGGGTTCAGTGAATTCAAGAGTTCAAATTTTGAATAGTTTTGTCCGCTTCACTATGCACTCTGCATCATTTTGGTATTAGAGCTTTGGACATTCTGTGGGGTGACATGTTTTGAACAAGTCTGTGTATGTCAGCAGACGAGAGTGAAGGAGAGGCTAGCAATATGCCTCTAAAGGGAATGACCAATGAGGTGGCCAATAAATTCTGGGAGATGGAAGAGAAAATTAAAGCTGGGGTCAGGGAAGCACTCCAGGCTAAGTTGAAGACCTTGAGAAAAGGCAGGAAATCAGACAAGGAGTCTGATGAAGAAGAAGAAGATGGGGAAGAGGAAATAACCCCAGAACAGGCAGATATATCTGCAGACCAGAAACAATTTCTGGAAGCCATAAGGACACTCGATAAGGAGTCGTATGAATCAAAAATGGAGATTCTGATGTTCAACGGAAAGATGGACGCAGATGAAGTCATTGAATGGGTCGAGGCTTTGAACAATTACTTCAAGTACAAGGAGGTACCAGAAAATAAAAGAGTCAAGTTTGCAAAGATGAAATTGAAGGGCGCTGAACTCATGTGGTGGAACTACACCCAGGGAGAAAGGGTGAAGAGTGGTAAGAGCATGATCTCGTCCTAGAGTCAGATGGTAGAGAGGATCAAGGCTCAGTTCCTACCAGCGGATTATGAAGTATAGATATATAGGAAAATGCAAAACATCAGATAGAAGGAAATGGATGTATCCACCTATACAGAGGAATTTCATAAATTGTCTCTAAGGTGTGGACTTATTGAGGATGAAAAGGGAAGAGTTACCAGGTATATTAATGGCCAGAAATATAGTATTCAAGATGAAATTACCATTCTGACACCGGAAATAGTGGACAAGTGCTTCCAAGTGGCGCTGAGAGTAGAAGAGAAGCAGAAAAGAAAGGGAGAACAATAGAACAGAGGCAGAGGTGGAAGAAATTTCAAGGGCAGAAATAGCTTTGGTGGCAGAAATTAGTTCCAGAAAAATCAAGGGGAGTCCAGTCACCAAGAACATAGTGGAGAATCTAGTTCCAGAGGGGACTTCAGAGGAAGGAGGCCCAATGGAAGAGGCAAATTTGGTGGACCAGGCAGAGGTCCTAATGTCTTCACGAGAAGATGTTATAGTTGTAACCAAATTGGACACACAGTAGGCAAGTGTCCAGAGAAAGCCTCAAGCTCTCATGCAAGAGAGAGAAGGAGCCAGCTGATTCAAGAAGAAGATTGTCAGAGTGTGAACTCACCTATGGGAAGTGTAACTCCAACACAAGATGGAGAGAATCTCATGATGAGAAGGATGATGTTGAAGGTACCACAGAACAAAGAACCACCCCAGAGGAAGACACTATTCAGAACGCTGTGTAAGGTAATTGTTCATTTTGGCTCAACTAAAAATTTAGTTGTAGTAGAAATGGTAGAGAAATTGAATTTGAAAAGATTGCCACATGTTAGTCCATACAAAGTGTCCTGGCTGAACAAAGGGCAACAAGTCTTGGTTGATGAACAAGCTTGGGTAGAATTTTAGATAGGGGAATATAGGGACAAACTGTTGTGTGATATAATTCCCATGGATGCATGCCATTTACTATTAGGAAGACCTTGGCAGTATGATGTACAAGCCTAGCATGATGGTAAATCCAATTCCTTTGTTATCACCAAGAATGGTAGACAGTATAAGATGCATCCTTTTCCAGAAGAGGGTGTAGATAAGAATGTAGGCTCAAGTATCATGTTAGTGAGTGGGAAAGAGTTTATCCATACTTTGAAAGAAGAGAGAACCCAGGGGTATGCTCTGATTCTGAAACCTAAAGACAATTCTGATTTGTCTAAAAACAGCAAGGAAAAAGTCCCTAAGGAAGTGCAAGAATTGTTAGACAAGTATAAGAGTAACATGGTGGAGGATATGCCCAATACACTACCCCCTATGAGAGACATAAGTCATCAGATTGACTTCATCCCAGGATCCACATTGCCAAATAAACCAGCCTATAAAATGACACCTTCTCAGAATGAGGAAATTGCTAAACAAGTGCAAGAACTGTTGGATAAGGGCTTGGTGAAGAAAAGTCTTAGTCCATGTGTTGTACCTACAATTTTAGCTCCCAAGAAGGATGGAAAATAGAGTTTATGTACTGATTTAAGAGCCATAAATAATATCACCATTAGATATAAGTTTCATATGCCCTGAACAGAGGACCTAATGGATTGTTTGGGTGGAGCTCGGTACTTTTCTAAAATTGATCTCAAAAGTGGATACCATCAGATCGAGATTAGACAAGGGGATGAATGGAATACAACCTTTAAGACTAATGAGGGACTTTATGAGTGGATGGTGATGCCATTTGGACTTCCAATGCTCCCAGTACTTTCATGCGTCTAATGAATGGGGTATTGAAAGATTTTATTGGCAAATTTGTTGTTGTCTATCTTGACGATATTCTGTTTTCAGTAGGACAAAGGAAGAACATTTGCAGCATTTGGAACAGGTGTTGACGAAGTTGCATGAGGAGAAACTGATGATCAATATGGAGAAGATTGTCTTCATGATGGAAGAACTCACATACCTTGGATTTGTGATATCCCAGGGTAGTTTGAAAATGGATCCAAAGAAGGTAAATGTTATTCTGTCTTGGCTAGCACCTAAAATAGTAAGTGATGTAAGAAGTTTTCATGGGTTGGCAACTTTTTATAGGAAATTCATAAAGGGATTCAGTCACATTTTTGCACCTATTCTGGATACTATAAAAGGAGGGCAGAAATGTAATTTTGTTTTGAATAAAGCAGCAGATGAATCATTTGAGATTCTTAAACAGAAGGTAGTAGAGAAACCCATTTTGGTTTTGCATGATTTTAATAAGTTGTTTACTATGGAATGTAATGCCAGTAACCTTGCCATTGGTGTTGTCTTGAGTCAAGAAGGCAGACTTGTTGCTTTCTTTAGTGAAAAGTTGAATGATGCTAAAAGAAAGTATTCCACATATGATCTAGAATTGTATGCAATGGTTCAGGCATTGAAAAAATGGAGGCACTATCTCTTGCCCAAGGAATTCATTGTCTATATTGACAACCATACTTTGAGTTTTCTGAATTCACAGGAGAAGCTAAATCACAGGCATATGAAGTGGGTCGAACAACTCCAGGTGTATACGTTTTCCATCAAACATAAGAAGGGACAAGCCAACAAGGTAGCAGATGCTCTAAGCAAAAGAGTGTGCACTATACAGGAAATCCAGTTGCAAAGTGTGGGAGTGGATTCTCTCAAGAATATGTACCAAGATGATGAGGACTTCAAAGAGATATATGTAGTTTGTTCATAGTTTTCAGATTCTTATCATTTTGATTTTTCTGAATATTTGTTACAGCAAGGGCTACTGTTCAAAGGCAGCCAACTATGTGTACCTAGGTGTTCAATGAGGGAGAACATCATAAAAGAGAAGCATTGTGGTAGTCTTGGAGCTCCTTTTGGACTGGACAAGACGTTGGAACAAGTGAGAAGGCTTTACTTCTGGCCTAAGATTTAAACAGATGTTAGGAAATTTGTAGAAACTTGTAGCATTTGTTAGAGGGCAAATGAACCTCATCCAATGCCGGTCTCTATCAACCACTTCCAATTCCGCAAAGGCCATGGGAGTGCATCAGTATGGATTTTGTTTTGGGTCTTCCCCGGACTCAAAGAGGTTTCGACAGTGTATTTGTTGTAGTTGATAGATTCAGTAAAATGGCTCATTTTGTGCCATACAAATGTACCAATGATGCTTCACACATCGCTGGTCTATTCTTTAAGGAGATTGTTTGAATTCATGGTTTGCCATTGAATATTGTCATTGATAGAGATCCCAAGTTTGTGGGACATTTTTGGCGCACATTGTGGAAGAAATTGGGCACTCAATTATCTTTCACGTCAGCCTATCACCCTCAGACAGATGGACAAATTGAGGTGTTGAATAGATCACTGGGTAATCTTTTAAGGTGTTTGACTAAATAAGATGGAGAAGCATGGGATATGATCATCCCACAAGTAGAATTTGCATATAACAATTATGTTAATAGCAGCACAGGAAAGAGCCCTTTTGAAGTTGTATATGGGATTCATCCCAGGGGAATTTTGGAGCTTAGAGATCTCCAGACCATGGAGAAAAGGAGTGTACAAGGAGAAGATTTTGCAGTTAGTATGAAGGATATCCATGATGCTGTAAGGGAAACTATCTAGAAGAACATAGGGAAATACAAAGAGAGAGTTGATCAGAAGAAAAGGGATGTCCAATACAAAATTGGGGATTTGGTAATGGCATATCTGAAGAAGAAAAGACTTCTGAAGGGGCAGCCCATGGAGCTTCTTATGAAGAAGATAGGTCCATGCAAGATTGTACACAAATTTGGGCCTAATGCATACAAAATTGAACTTCCTCCAAGTTTAGCAATATCACCCATTTTCAATGTGTCAGAACTGTTTCCATTCAGGGGAGACAATGGTACAGATTCAGAAGTGATAGGAGTAGGGGATGTAGAATGGATTTATGATCTTCGACCGAGTCAGCTAGTACAGTTGGAATGCATTTTGGACACCAAAGTTTAGAAGAAGACCAGGCATAAAACCTACAAGAAGTATTTGGTCAAATGACATGGTTTGCTTGATGAAGATGCTACTTGGATGAGCGAGGATGACATCATCAAACATGGGGTTACTATTTTAGACTTGGTTCCTCAAGGGACTTGAGTTCTTTTAAACCCCGGGAGTATGGTGCAGGGGCACCTAACAATACAATTTATTTTGTTGTTTGTTTTTCATAAGGTCAAACTGACTAATTGTTGTTTTTCAGTTTTTTTTTGTGTTCAGTTGTAATAAGGGCAGTTTGGGGATATGAAGCGGTTGGCCTTCCCCAAATTGTCATGAACAGTTGATCTCCCACTATATTGGGATAAATTGGTAGCAAACCGAACATGTGGGTTTGGTTCTAAGTTCAGTTGTGTATGTTCAATTCTGTACAAAAAGAATAACAAAACTTTGTTCTGTTCATGGTGTGAAAATCTGTTAACTGTTGGTAGATTTCCCTTTCCTGTAACATAGTCATTTTTGTTTTGCAAGTTGTCAAACTATGAATCGATGAAGCATTCCACTGGTGGGATTTCTGTTGAAATCAGTGGAATGGCTTCGTTGTGTACATGTGTTTTTATTTTCTATTCTTGTTCCTATGTGTTGTGTTCTGTTTAACAGTGCAGAGAACTGGGTCAAAGGTATTACTAATAGGCGCCCTAGCATTTCTATGTGCTAGGGTTTAGTCAAAAGTTAGGCGAAGTGAAGTTTTGCCTAAGTGTTAGAGTACCATCGGCGAGACTAGGGGTTATCGGTAGAGTATTTAGTATTCTGGGCGAAAGTAGTAGTCTGCCCGAAGAGTAGTCGGGGTGACCAAGTGCATCGGTATAGTTTGGTGATGGTTTGGAGAAATGAGAAGTCATATTGAAGTTAGTGTATCGACGCGAGTTTGATTTAGTTTCACCGAATCGAAGTTCAACCATCGGCGTATTGGCAGAGCCTTGCAGAAGTTCACCGATGAAGGTAGTCACACCGACAGTGGAAAGGCATCAGGTATCGGTTAGTGAATTAAAGGCCCCACTGATGTTTGTAGTCTTTCCGATGTCAAGTTATATCAGCCTATCAGCCTGAGTGAAGTCTAGCCTTCCGATGAACTGAGTCTTGGCGATGTTGAACCTAGCATTGGCCTATTGGCTGATGGACTATTAAGTCCTACCAATAAGAGCTCCTTTTTTATTGTAAGAGTGATCGGCGTATTGGTAAGGTAAGTGTTGGGTTCACCGATAGTGTTTATCTTTCCGACGACAGTGGTAGTATTGGCCAATGGATCATTGAGTCCCGTCGATAGTTGAACCGATAGTTGAATGGTTCGAGAGGTTTGAAAGTTCAATGGTTCACGTGGTTCAACAGTTCAATAGCCGAAGGTTCAAAAAGGGGTTCAACCGGTTCAAGGTTCAAAGGTTCGGTGGGTTCAGTGAATTCAAGAGTTTGAATTTTGAATAGTTTTTTCTGCTTCACTATGCGCTCTGCATCAGAGAGCTCTTTCTATCATTTTATGATTGATAGATTCAGAGGGTATTGGATCTTCTTCCTTGATGGCAATAAACACCCAGTCACTTCCAAATTTTTTTCTTGTCTCTGATTTATCATTTGTTACTCCATCATCATCATCTTCATGAACATGGTAACATTTCTTTTGGAATCTTGATCTATTTGGATTTGCCCTTGAAAATCTTTCCGGACACCTTGAGGCAAAATGACCAATCTAATTACAGTTGAAACATTTGAAGGGCAATTTTCCTTCATACTTACCGGATCCTCTTGGTAGTCTTTTTGCAATAAGGGCTTCAAGTTGAGCAGCTTCTACCTCATCTTCTTCGATATCTTTTCTTGCTTTTTCATACCATGATATTTTCTTTGAGGATTTCTCTCCTGGATCAAACTTTTATTTGCCTTTTATAGAGGCACTAGCTTTGAATGCAGATTCAGTCTTGGGGGGTGCATCTGAAAACTTGGCCAATTCAAATGCAGCTAATTTTCCAACCAATTGATCCCTGGTGATATTTGAAAAAGATCTGAATTCTTCAATAGCAGCAACCTTGTGTTTGTAAGCAAGAGGTAGGGATCTGAGAACTTTGGCAACAATCTCATCTTCATCCAAGATTCCAATAGCACACCTAATGCCACAAACAAGCTCATTTACTTTTGGCATAAATCTAGTGATATTTTCATCTTCATTCATCTTTAGGTTTTCAAATTTTCCTTTCAGACTTTGTAGATTGGCACATTTAACATATTTGTCTCCTTCATGCAGAAGTTCCAGTTTTTCCCAAATCTCATATGCAGTTTTTAAATCCATAACATTTGTCAGCTCTAAATCAGAGAAGGCACTTAGTAAAGCTTCTTTAGCCTGAAGATTATCTTTAGCATCTTTTATTTCATCTGCATTTGTCAGACCATCCTTTGGAGGAACATACTTCTTTGAAGCCATGATCCAATATTGCATTCCCATACATTGCAAGAGACATTCCATGCAGCTTTTCCAAAGAGTGTAATTGGTTCCATCAAACCTTAGACTATCCTTCTTGTAGGAAGACATCCTGGATCTCCTCAGGTGGTTAAGCTCTTTTAGAGGAACTTAGCTCTGATACCAACTGTTAGTTTCAAGATAGACAACTGAGAGGGGGGGTGAATCAGTTGTCCAAAAACATTTCTTTTATTAACCACTTAAATCCTTGTAATTCAGCAGCATAATAATAAAATCAATCATGGAAACACAATGCAATGATTCAAGAGAAGAAACACATTAACACATATGACATCAAGATTTTAACGTGGAAAACCCGGTTAAGGGAAAAACCACGGGGTGACTAACCCAAGATTGTATTCTCTATTAAAAGAATAAGAAGAACAAAATGGCACATGCCAATTAGGGCTCACTGCCTGAGCACACTACTCACAAGAGGCCGACTACCTACAGGAGACACACTGTCTACAGAATAATAAATATTACAAACTTGAACTGAAGATTAGCATCTTGACCATGCTTAAGTTAGTTCCATTTAAGCTCAATACATCTACTCTGCCTTTCACTTTTCTCCTTTCTACCATGCTCTCATCTTCTCCCCAATGCTTTTGAAATGACTTCACAACTCTTATTTATACAAGACATCAACTTTGAGATAATCATCAAAGTCAGTAAACTTTACAGAGTAAATACACAAATACAACTTGATTTATTACAAAAGACTTCATGCGAATGACCACACTATCGGCCACATATATCTGGGACTTCAATCTTCTTTGAGGAACACGCCATCCTTTGTATAACATCTTCAAGATCATCCACAAGATGTGTAAATCATCTGGTCGGCCAAGTTTAGGAAGAACATCATCATCTGGAAGTAATTCTTCAATTACGAGCTCAATGTTCAATGTGGACCACCAACATGAACTAAACACAAACTAGAGACCCCCACAAGCTTTCCTGAATCACCAAGAACATCCGCACTACTTTTGCTTATTGAAATCATTCTCTTCTTCATCCAGAACCTCAAGAACATAGTCTATCATCACTGTCATATTGGAATAGATGCTTGCAGACCTCCAGAAAATGAACCAATTGAGTTGCCAATTCACATTGACTTCCTAAACACTCCACCAAATCTGCAGAACAAGATATTGCATTTCTAGATCTCACCAGACCTATTTGTGCTGCTCTGTCACCTCTGAACATTTGCCAGAACTGGTTTTACTCATATGGCCATAACTTCTTCAAATATTCATGCGGACCTCTCAAATCTTTAATGGATCACCTTTAGACACATATCTACAAATCTTTGATGCGCATCCTCTAATCTTCATCTTAGCTAGGATCTTCACTTCATAGAGCTTCACTGTCTTCACTATTCTTCTCTGTTTCTGATAGGACTAATTTTCTCAATATCCTCAGCACACTACTCATCCAGTCCTTGACATCAATGCAACAGGAGTATGTTGACATCAATGACAACATCGGTTAGGCCCATACTTGCAACACACACCTACATCAAAGAAGAAATTGTATGTTGATATAGGCAAGCTTAAATTACCAAGGATCCATAAGCAAGCTCAGCAAGTCAAAAGAAAGAAATTGTATGTTGATAGGCTCGAGCATGTAACACAACATCCCTATCTACTCTGATGTAGGTGTGTATGTTGATACATTTGTTCCACAACTTCCAAAGTAGACACTAGATCAATGATGTTGGTGACACATATCATGACCATAAGGTGTAGAGAATTGGTTCAAAATGGCCATCCTAATGCAACTATAGAGACCTATAAATAAGGTTAAATTGTAAGTATTTCTTCCCACAATAATGATAGGAAGTTCAGGACTCCAAATCATTCACTTTATCTTCTC
This sequence comes from Cunninghamia lanceolata, assembly GCA_027924645.1. Taxonomy (NCBI): domain Eukaryota; kingdom Viridiplantae; phylum Streptophyta; class Pinopsida; order Cupressales; family Cupressaceae; genus Cunninghamia; species Cunninghamia lanceolata. The sequence goes on along the minus strand of BSBN01000114.1, from coordinate 7,362,005 downwards.
TTTTGATTAGCAGTGATCTTGAGTCTCTGATCATCTTGAATTTCATCTTGTGATCAACAAGGCTCCATCATTCTTTCATTGTTGAAGTGGTCCTTTAAGTTATTACACTTTCTTTTCATGTTATCACAAAATTTCAAACATGTAAATTTTATTTTTTTTCACTTAGTGAACTAGAACATGTATGTTTATGGCTTGGATGTTAAATTTAAAAATTAATTTAGATACATAGTAAGTTAGATGTGCACACATGTACATTGGTATAAGTAATTTATTTTAACATGTACAAAATTCAGGTTGATATATATATATATATCATGGCACATGCACCACCACCTCCTAGACCTTCTATATTTATGTGCACAGATATTGAGATTCAAAAATTAACAGGTGTTCTTTCTGACCCCAACACAACAGGGGTTTATAGGGACACATGTCAATCAATTTTATATAGCTTGTAGTGCATTAGACAGAGTCTAGGAGATACCTGTGCTTATTCAGGTCATACTCTTGCTGCTATTCTTGCCCAGATGTAGCAAGAGGTTATTGGTGATGTTTCTCTTGCTTCTGTTTAGCTTACTATCTTGAAAGAGACTATACAATCCTAATGTTTCCCACATTATGTTTGTAGGCCTAATGTGAGGGGCTACCAAGTGACTAGATGTGTAGACCCTCTTATGGCCCCATTGATATATCAACATTTTCTTGCTACTCATGGTTGTTGTCCCAAAAATGACCCAATTCCTTTATATTTTGCACAACAGTTATATGGAGAGGTTCATATGGGCCTTAAGGTCAACTACTTGAATTTTCCAGCATATTTTGGTCAAGGGAGGGGTAGGGTTGCTGATAGAGATGCCTATCGCCAAACAGATCGACAAGCTCTAGTTTATAGGGCCTTGGTTGGGGAGAGGATGCCTTCTATCTCCCCTGCCCTAGCCCCTGTTGTTGATCAGGTTATTATTGCTTCTGAAAGGGAAGCAATCGATAGTGTTGGTGATAATGTAGCTGCCACATCTATTATATCTTCTGATCGTGTGGGAAGATATTTGATGAGTCATCCTGGATGATCCAAACCATCAAATCATGCTACTGATCCTTATGCTATCACAGGTGTCCCGTCACCTGTAGACATAGATTGTCTGACAGAAGACCATATGCTTCAAACTACAATGAGTTATCCTTCTAAGGACCTATTGGAGTCATATGCTTATATTGCATCAAAGCCTTGTATCCCTTTACACAAGGTTAGAGGACATGTGGGTAGAGCTTGTCGTTCATAGAGTGGGTCATGATCTAGTGAGGCTACGAGACCTTCTCATCAGGTGCCTGGGAATACTCCACATCCTGATCCACCCATAGATCATTCAGCTACTGTAGAGGTAGATACACCTACCCCTCATGTTGAGCATTAGACATCCTAGCCCTCCCTAGATACACTTGAGGAGTTACAGTTGCAAAGGGGATTGTCAAGTTTTGTGGATATGCTTCTACATTCAGGCTCTTCGATGCCAACTCACCTGCATAGTCCACTTCACTCTTCATTACTTGAGCTAGCCAAGGAGGCATCAAATACAATCATTGCAGCGAGTTATCCTATAGCACCTGATACACATGTATGTACATGCATTTGTGCAAGCATGCATGATTTAAACTTGAACTTAAATTAAATTAAGTTAAATTACTTTGCTAGATAGGGTCCTAATGTTGTACACTTATATATATATATATATATATATATATATATATATATATATATATATATATATATATATATATATATATATATATATATATATATATATATATATACACATATATACATACATATATATATGTATATATATATGTATATATGTATATACATATATATACATATATATGTATATATGTATATATATGTATGTATATATATATATACATACATATATATACATACATACATACATATATATATATATATATATATATATATATATATTACACCTAGTTTGGGGATAGATTGTGTATGTAGGCATGATTCAGCTGATGGCAGTAATGTTAGTGGATAGGTGAGTTTTATATTTTTAAATCATTACAACTTACATGTGTAAATGCATATAATTTGTACGTGTTATGTACACACACACACACACACACATATATTTAGCATTATTCTAAAATTGTAACATAATGTGTACACTTTTATACATACATGTGTTGTACTATGTCCAGGGCTCAGTGCATCCATCAGACCAGAATGCTCACTCAGACTCGGGTCACTCAACTCATAGCCGACATGATGACTAGGCTATTGGTAGCACTTCCTAGACATGTTTCTCCAGATATTTCTCTACATATATTTGTTTTCAGACATTTCCATCTGTACATGTTTACATGGACATTTCTATAGATACATTTGTACATGTGTGTTTTTGGTCATTTCTACATGTTTGTGGACATTTATACATGTTTGAGGACATTTCTATCTACATGTGTTTTTAGACATTTCTCTAGATCTACATGTTTGTGGTCTAGCCCTTAGTACCATTCTTTTGTGCTTTTTATTTTATGCTTTCACTATCTAACAATGGTGTATACAAATACAATTATCACATTGAATAGAACCCAATATAGTGTGGATTTGTTAAAAAGAAATTATCATGTAATGTTTTGTATATTTTATTTCTTTCCTTAGTATTCCTTACTTGTTTCCTTCAAAATTGTTATGATTGTAATGAAATCTTTGAGAAACGTTGTAAGATTTATCAATGCATTTTGACATTACAAATTGATGTACCTTGGCAATATGTTTTGTGTCTTTTGTAAGACAACTATTGATATAGAGTGTTGAGTCTCAAGGTGCAACTATAACTTGATTGAGCCTAATATCCAAGGGATTTGATCTCTATTACTCATGCTTCTATAGATTGTTTTTGTCATGAGAAGTTATTATATGTGAAATTAAAACTACAATGATGATCTCTAGAAATAAGTTGAATAAAATTTCAAATGCATAACTGTGTTTCTAAGGGTATACTTTTGTTAAGTTAGTTGTTATGAGTACTTGGTTGAGCTAAAAGCATGTTAAATACAATGACATTGGTAATTAATTCCTTGATGTATGGTTGAATTTGTTGGATAAATGATAGACTTCTTTGTGTTAGACATATTGACATTGGTGAATTGTCCACCTAATAATTGGCTACCAAATGACTATTACGTTGTGGCCACCAAAATCAAGTATCTAATATTCTAGGTAATGGCATACCTATTAGAATTAACTAAGGTCTAAGGTTGGCTATGGATTCAACAGATGATGTGTAATATATTATCCTTCCACAAGTTCCTTGTAAATGAAGGGGAGAAGGAAAGAATTAAAATATATACTTGGTTGGTGCAATCAATAGATGAAAAATAGGTTTAAATTTTAGCAATACAATTTCAAATCACAACAAACATTTGCAACAATTGGAAGAATCATTTTTGGAATGAAAATTTTCCTCTACATTTATGAGGGGAGCTCCTTTGTGCACTTTTGACCTAAAAGTATGAAAGGAAAAAAAATGGGAAAAAGATTTAAAGGAAATGGGGAATCCTAAATAAGTTTGCACAAGAAACTATGTTGCAAGATTCCCCAAACTAAATGTAAAAAAAGGAAAATAAATACTTTTCTACAATTAACATAGACACACAGTTCTTTGTTTATGCATGTAACATTAGCGGTAAAGGGAGTATTTGACAGTTTATTTATTAACACACAAGAAAAAATGAGGAATTAATTCCATATTGAACATAAAAACGTTATGCAATAACAGGTAAATAAACAAAAAGCATTTCAAAATTATTCTTCTCATTACTTATAACAATCTAAGCATAAATTCTTAATTCCATTTATGTATAGCCAAATGGGCAACAAAAACATGAAGAAAAGATTACAAGTTAACATACAAAAAAGTGTAGTAGTGAAAGTATAAATAACCTTAAGTTTAGAAATATCATTCACTCATGAAGACCATCATAATTGTTTTGTGATTTGATTTCGCCTCAAAAATGATCCATCCACATTCCAAAGTCTAATGAACTTGTAAGCTCAAAAATTGCCTACTTTATAACTTTCACATTATGTTTCTACACCCAATTTAGTGCTCATTCATGTAAGTGTTCTATAGGATCATTTATCATATTTCTAATCATTTTCTCACATATTGGATTGATTTCTAGCCACTTCTAAACTTATTTTCACACCCAAATGTACACCCATAAAGTTTTAGAGAAAAATTCAATTGTAGACACCTAGATACCCAAATGCTAGTGTCTAAAACACGTGGACGGGTCTAGAAGCAATGGTCTACATTAAAATTTTAAAAATTAAAAATTTGGTTTCCAAAAAACCTAATTCTATGTCCCCTAATTTGTACTCAAATTTTTATATTGAGTCAAACCTAAGAGAAAACATGATGAAGCTCATTTTGAATATAATGACACATCTTTAAACTAGGGTTTCTCTCTCTATACTTGCAAAGCATACTAAGTTTTCTTCTCTTCAATCTTTCTATAAGGTTTAAAACTGAATAATAAAGTATATTTTACAAATTCTCATCCTTGATAGCTTCTTCTTATCCTCCATTGTGAATTTTTCTTTATTTTTCCATTTCCCTTCATATTTTCCCTTCTTGCTCTCCCAATTCCTTCCCAATCTCCCCCCAAATTCCCTAATCTACTTCTATTGCATTCCTTATTGTCCCATATTTTAGATTGATAATCCATCCCTTCCTTAATTAGTCCAATATTCTCCATTTTCATTGATCATTCATTAACATACACACCACTCTAGTTAGAACAACCTCCTAGGGTTTAACGTATTCAATCTAAATCTACACACACCAATTCACTATTTCACTTTAGGGATTCACACAACTCATACTTTGACCAAATATTTGTGGAGTTTGAAATAAACCACCAAGGCGATAGACTGAGGTAGTGTTCAAAACAACTTGGCCTCTTTCTTTTATCCCAATAGCTTAGGTTCAAAATATACAAAGATCAGGGATAGTTGCAAAGAATCTATAGGTGGATATAGAGTTAACAAATAGGAAGAAACATCTCCAAAAAGTTTTGGGATCCTAGAAGACAAAGGGTAGGGATGTCCAAGTGTAACTTTGTTTGATAGGAGCATCTAGCTACAAATTTGTTTGAATAAAGCATCCAAGTTGGACATTGGTGTCCACCACAACTCATAGAGACACCAAATTTGGTAAGGATCTCTAGTCTTCCTCAATAGTCACATCAATACGTCATGAGTCTTGAAATTATCCATGGGCAAGTAATCTTATTCTTTCTTGTATTATACTAATTTGCAAGTTTAATTTTTTTAGCTCTCAACACTAGTTGATTTAAGCTATAGACTTGAACTCTCATATTATATTATATTAAAAATTAGTAGTATATCATATTAGCTTTTATTTACTAGTGTATGAAAATTGGACCTAGGTTAGTGTTAAACACATTAAACTTAAACAAACAACCTAGGATTCAAAAAATGATCTTTTTTAATCTTTCATAACCATATTTTTATCACTCCTTTGGAAATTCATATTGGTCTTTTTGAATCAAATTCTAATATATAATAGGACATGGAAAGAACATCTCACACACTTGGGCTAGATCCTAAAACTTCTATCCACAAATTAGTTATTTGCAAAGTGCTCCAAATCTTCTTTTGATACAATGAAGGTGGAGTATCTTGGCCATATTGTCTCCATTCAAGATATTAAGGTTGATCCCAATAAAATTAAGGACATACAAAATTGGCCCAAACCACCTAGGATTTTTAGGTCCCACATGATATTACCATAAATTTGTTAAAAAATATGGTAAAATTATAAATGTAGGCATGTTAATAAAAATGTCTTCACATGGTTTGAAGTAGTAGTGCATGTATCTATCCTTCTTGACAAACACATACAATCCACAATTACCAAACAATGTTTAAAGAATTATTAAAATAGACAAGTGGCCTTGATGTTAACTTATTCAAAATTTATTTTATCAAAGGCCTAAAGGAAGACATCAATGCCAAAGTCATAATGTTTAATCCTACCATATTTATGGAAACTTTTGGGTTGGATAAATTAGTTGAGGATAATTTTTTAACCTAACATCATAATAATAAAGGGAATTTTATGGCACTTTTATAGAGGTAAAAGAAGATCTGTCTCCTTTCATTTTGTAATAGCATGTTTCCATTCATCCTCAATTTCAAGAATATCTTCATAGATCTAGTTACTTTGATGGTAATCGAATGAATTACTTCCATTGCCATGTGATTCACTAAGACAAATTTTGATCCTCTTCATGGTTAGAGGCAACTCTACCCTCTTGTATGGCCATCATGGTGAGGTCATCACATGACAGGTTGATACTTTCACTTGTGTAGTGATGATTTGTGCATTGACTTTGATTTTAATTTAATTTATATTGTGACATCTCTAGTGCATATGTACATGTATTGTAGCACAGTTCAAAGATAATATATAGAATTAAATAAAATCATTCAAAAATTATCATATTGTGCATGGTTGAATACGAATCTAGGGCATTCTCTACATGACTTCTAATAGAGAGATCATTTGTACATTAAGAACCACATGTTGAAATTTAAAATTTGTTCAACAAAAGAACTATTAATTTAACTTGCATAAATTGTAAAACAATTAATACATTGAAACATAGATCTAGATAGTGAATTTAGGTCTTCAAAACATTAAAAATTGTAAGTTTGTCATCCATATTTTTCATACCACATCAAGTGGTTTAGCTCGCTCTTCAATGACATCTAATATTCTCTGATGATCATCACTATCTAGTCTCCACTTACAATGTCCATGTGTGTGTGAAACTGTATGAAGAGATAGGCCGGTAGCAATTACTAGGTGGCTATACTAATATACCTTGTTCTTAGGTTGATAATCAATAAAGTGAATCCCATGTTGAACAATCTTGACTTGTTTGAGATATGTCCCTTACACTACAACTAAACCTGTGGGAAACAACATTCCATAGTAAGACATAACATTTTCAAGGTAAATGTAACCTATGTATCTATGGACATGTATAGCATTATCATTTCTTGGTAAGACATAACATAAATTATAATATAAAAATTGAATGTTTAAATCACTCTTGAGGTACTTGACATGTAAATATGTAACAAATTCAAAATTATTTAAAAATATATTAAATAGAGTTAAACCTGTAGGAAACATCATTCCATCACTTGTTTTTGGATTTATTAGCTTTTTCTTCTCTTATGTGCAACACAATAACTAATCTCTTCTATATTTCTAGCCTCTACTATGACTGCAAAAACATTTCCTACACCAAATTTACATGTCCAAAATTTGTAACTTAAAAAATTTAGAGATACCTTATATATATATATATATATATATATATATATATATATATATATATATATATATATATATGTACACACACACCTGTTTTAATCAATCCTTAAATATGGTTATAATCAGTTGAAATCAAAGGAATGTCATCAAAGCTTTCATCCTCATCTTCATCGTATGTGTTGGTAACAACTAGTGGTATGTTTTCCCATTCATTGACATATCCACATTGTTGGTTCTTACAATTCTAAAAATCTCCCAACATGCATTCATAACGAAAACAAGAGTAATCCCAAGTGTGCAACGTCCATGTCTGGCTATCTGTACTCATGACACAATGCAAAGATCTTGTTTTCTCTACCCTCTTGCATCCATGCATTGATCTTTTATCCACACCTACAAATTTATTATATTGTACATTATGAATATAATAGAAATAATTAAATCCAAACTAAAATAAACAAACTCATACCTGATATCTCCCAAAACACTCTATGTGGAATGTATCTATTTGTTCTTGAAGATGTACTGACGTCATTTGGTGCAATGTGTGACTTACACCATTCAAAAACACCATGTACATCATTTATACGATGTCCCTCATAATTCATTTGATGTTTTCTTAGAGAACATTTGATGCAAGCTCATGTGGCATCATGTTCACCCTTTCAATACCCACTCTCAAAGAAACTCCAAACATGTGGTATATTGTCATTTCGATGATATCTACATAGTGCATAAAATGGCCTTGATGATTTGAATTGTGATGCACATCCATCTAACCATACAAAATTCTTTTCAAAATTTACACCCTTGCTTGCTAAATATCCAAAAAAATTCTTAAAGTAATGTTGTACAAAATGTGTGTCATGCTCTTTATCATTAGTAATATAAAAGTGATATTCTTTCTTAATGACTCGTGCTTCAAATGTACTTTCAACACTATCCAAATCCAATTATGCATGCCGATAACACACATGCACCATAATAGTGATCTCCTCTAAAAAGTAATATTGTGATTCAATCTCTTTTTGATGTACAAAAGAGTACTTTTCTGCAAAGTCGACTACTGATAAAATTGTTCCAGGTGGGAAGTATCTCTTAATGTTTTAAATTGTTGTGCTTGCAACTTAGCAGAAAAAGCATGATGTATGTATGGTTGTATCAATTTACGAAAATTTTCCATAAATGTTCCAATAGGTATCTCCTCTTCTACATAATCTAACCTTGTGGATTCTATCTCATTTTTTGTTTGAAATTTTATGTACTTGTAACTCTTACAATTTACCAACTTAGTTGGGTCGATATCTTCATTTCTCAAAGGTATTTTAGCCAAATTTCTACATGTTTTACAAAGACCTATTATTAGTTTATTTGACCAATTCCATTATCATCATCTGATTTATCACATAAGATAGATGCTATGAACTAACTTACCCATTTAGGAGGAGCATTTACAAAACCATCACTATCTTCACAAATCTTTCAAAACACCTAATAGTAGAGATCAAATTCAATATGACAATGACAACAACAAGTTTCAAAAACCTTGTTTGTCTTCACATAATATGGCCTTAATCTTTCAAACATTGTTTGCGCAATCTTTATATTTGGATTTGCATTACAAAAGTCCACATACATCTCATGTTGTGTTATGTCTAGCCAATGTTTTGTATGTAGTTAATAACTATTGGGCCCAATTTTGTGTTTGATAACATCTCTACTATTTGATGAAGCACGAGTATTTTCATTCCAAAATGTTTAGATCAAGTTCCTAACAATATCTTGAATCCTGTCATATCAAGGAGCTCTACACATAATTGCCCAATTGCCTTCTGAGGTACTATCATCCAATAATTTTCTCCTTTTCACATATTTTGTTATTGTCTTTCTACTGAAACCAATTTTAGTTGAAATTGAATACAACCCTCTTTTTTTGGAATTTTCTTCACTTAAAGTACTTGTCAACATCAGTTTTCTTGAAATGGACTTAACCATAGATCAAGATTATTTCCCAATGGAAGCCAAACCTTTTTAACATTTTCAACAATATATTTTTCTAGGTGTGAACCTTTCCCCTTTTTCAATGACAAATCTACACCCAACAATTGTAATGGCTCATTTAGCGCTTGACTAAGAAGTACAATTGATAACAATTGGGTTGGGCCAAATGTATCAAGATTATAGAAATGAGCAATTATTTCCTTTGCAGTTTTATTCATTGATCTCCTATCAGTATGTCTAGGTTCTCTAGCATAATGTTTCAATTTATCAATATCCATTTTAAGTAAATGATCTAAATTTCTATAAGAAAATTTTCTCTTCATCTCTTTAGCGAGATTGATATGCTCATCCATACCAATCAAAGGAAGCGATCCTAACCCCTCTCCAACATCCATTGTGTGCACTTGGGCCTCCTCTGGGCTAACATCAACTATGTGTTCTCCAACAATGTTTGCTCCAGTTTCTGTATCACGTTAAGGAAATACATATTAAAATAATAATAAAAATAAAATTATTTATTAAATATAAAATAAAACTTTCTAAAATCCTATGGATTAAATCATGATGGTTAATTTAACTCTACATATCTTATTCTATCTCAATCATCTTTCTAAAAAATAAACATTCTTTTTATTTTCTTGATTTATACTCTTAAGTTCTATTGTAGAAACTATTATGTTTTCTAAAAAATACTTTCATTCTTTAGGAAAAAGAAAATATAAAAAACATTTTAAAAATATTTCAACAAATCTTTTCTTAAAAATTTTCTTTTATTCCTTAATTTAGCATTAAAAATCATAAAAAACACACAAAAATAAAATAAAATTCATGATAAAAATTTATTGGATAAAAAAAACAACAATTATTATAAATATATTTTAGAGAAAGAAAACAAAAAAGTAGCTATTGTAAAATGTTAATTCATATATATATACATGTTCAAAAAAATTAAAAATAAACTACTATAAGAGTTTGTTTTAAAATTAGGAAGTGTGGCTTTTTATATATAACTTTTAGATAAAAAAACTTTTTAAATAAAAATAAATAATCAAGAAAAGGAATAATCTAAAATTAAAAGCACTAGGAACTTGATTTTTTAAATAAATTATAATAGAAATATATGTTACCACTTTAGAAAAACAATGAAGTTGAGTTGGAGATAGGGAGAGGGATATGAAGAGTTAGAGAGGGAGAGAGATAGCTACGGAGGCCACAATGAGGGAGAGGTAGAGGTAAAGAGAGTGGACAACTAGAGAGAGAGAGAGAGAGAGAGAGAGAGAGAGGCAGGTAGTTATCTTCTAGGTAGAGGGGTGGGGATTATAACCAAGAATGAGGAATGACTTAAACTAAATGACATCCTAGCTACATGAAATCAATGCATATATATTTAAGCATAAATCAAGTAACCTAGATTAAATGACATCCTACTACATGATTCATCAATACATGTATATATTTAAGCATAAATAAAATAACCTAGATTAAAAATAGAAAAGAAAAAATATGCATACCTTGTTTTTGTTTATGATATTTTGCAGTCTTTTTTCTTCATCACATATCTTATAGTTTCTGCAGAATACTTTCGTGTAGTCTTATTTTGTCTTGTATTTTTGTTTCTTATCTCCTTCTTTCTAAAATATGACTTGAAAATTCTTCTCTCAAAGATTTCTTCCTCCTTTACAGAACAAAAATGTATCTTTATCTTGTTGCATTGATTTGTAAAAATGAAAAAAAAACATCCTATTTATATGCAATACGAAAAATTAAAACATTGAAAAAAAACATGTTGGCATGCCTTCGAACGAACGTCGACTATTAAAAAAAGATAATATTTTTTAATCTAAGGAACCTTCGAACGAAGGTGGTCATTACGGGGATTTGCACACCATGTTTGCACCTTCATTTGAAGGAGTATTTACTTCGAATGAAGGATGTCACCAACCTTCGTTCATAGGGGTCTTCACCTGAATACCCCCACTAGACACCTGCCCTCCTTCCCTTCCCCTTTCTTTTGCAAAATTTTGGCTTCTGAAGTCCAGTTGAAGGTCCAAATGGATTCACCTTTGCCAAACCAAATTAGAGAATCACAATCCTCAAAATGAGCTTTCCAACGAGTATAGTTTTGATATATTTTTATTTTTATTATGATTATTTTTTTTTTAGTTTTACTAAACATAGGTTTTTCACCGAACATCAAGTTCTTTGTTCTACACACATGGAAAAATAGTAAATTAGTGAAAAAAAATTATGAAAAATATGTATGCCCTAGGTATTGATGTCCTTGTTTCAACAAAAAAAAATTGAATTTTGATACATACAGAAAAAGTTATGTTTTATGGAATACACCTATGTCTAAATTATAATTGGTTTGACTTCAAAACTTAATTAAAAAAAATATTCAACAAAACATTATGAAACCAAATACATGCCCTAGATATCGGTGTTACCAATCTAAATTCAAAAGAATCAGAATTTTATCCTTTATAGAAAAAAAAGTTGTGTTATGGTATACACATTACTTTACAAAAATGTTGTTTAGTATTAAAAACTAGTTATGAAACGAGACGCAAAAAAAATTACAGTTTAACTCCAAATTTTTTTTAAAAATATTTTAAAAATCTACAGACAAAATCTCACAAATCACTAGTTTGCATCATCTTCAAATTCCTAATAGTTAAGCAGCTATAGGTGTCAGAAAGTGAAGATTTAGTTCAAAATGTTGATTTCAATGTCAACTTTGGGCAAAAAGTGTAACCCATTATTGTGGGATGACCCAAGACATTCTTTGTTTTAGGAGGTTATGGAAGTTTTGCAAGAGATTTTGATTGTGTTGAATGTTATGGAAAGGTGTGTGAAAGATATGGAGTGTTTCTCTTTGGTCCGCATGATGTTTTTGGACTTGGAGAAGCGTGGATGTTGTCATTAACTTAGGTTTGGGTGACCTGGCTTACTAGCACCATTTGTGGAGGTACCTTTGTTGCAAGGTGTGACCCTTGGTCTTCTTGTTCAGCGCTGCGCTGCGGTGGTTTGTGACAAGGGCTTAACCGCCTCCCGTGCTTGTTAAGTCAAGTGGTTGTATTGGGCATTAAAAGGTCGATCTTTTGGTGCAACGGAAACTAACAGTTGGTATCAGAGCCAAGGTCATGGGTTCAAATCCCGTGCTTGCACTAGGGGGGATTGTTGCAAGGTGTGACCCTTGGTCTTCTTGTTCAGCGCTGCACTGCGGTGGTTTGTGACAAGGGCTTAACCATCTCCCATGCTTGTTAAGTCAAGTGGTTGTATCAGGCATTAAAAGGTTGATCTTTTGGTGCAACAACAACTAACAACCTTGTAGATTGTGAATGTGATGAGAAGCTTGGTGATGAAAATTTGAGTCCTAATTAACCCTTGATGTGGTCCACTTTTAGTTCTTTCCACTGCGGAAGTGTTTAGTGCCGACCTAATTGATGTTTCATGTTTGAGTTACACAAGCTTCATAGGTCTGAGCTAATTGAGATAGGTCTTGGTTGCAGATGGTATAAATGCAAGATAAAGTTGAGTGGAGTAAGGTAGAGAAGATAATGTGAATACAAATAAAGGGTAGTTAGCTGTGTGCGAGCTTAAATGCTTATGACTCCATAATGTAGTGAGCAGAAGGTGTCTACATTTTAGTATGCTAGATGTTGCTAGAGGTAGTGAGCCAAAGGTTGCAGATGGCAAGGAGTGGTAGTGGTGGATTTCTCCTATTTCTTTGAGATAGTGAATATCTCTGTAATAGTCTTCTTCTTTCTTCTCTCTTCTAGGCAGTGAGCCCTTGGGAATGAGCCTTTCTTTTGGCAGTGAGCCTTTCTTTTGGGCAATGAGCCCTTGGTAGTGAGCTTATTTGATTTTAGTGTTTTTATTCATATATATGTGATCTAATCCTCACTGTGGTTTTTCACTTCTTGGGTTTTCCATGTAAATCTAGTGCTCTTATTTGTTTGAATGTATTTGCATTGATGCTTCATATGTTTACATTCTGTTAATGCATAATAAGAGGTTGATGTTTGGAATTAATATGAGGGTTTAATGTTTTAATAGACAACTAATTCACCCCCCTCTCAGTTGTCGTATGAATTTTAAACTAATTACCATATATTTCACTTCAAATTTAAATTTGAGCTCCATCAATCGATAGTTTTGTGAAAAATCACCTAAAGAATGTAACCATTGAACACCCAAACCGTCCTAGTTTCTCCTAAACCAACAACATAAAAATAATCACATATCTTATAACCTCCCATGAAAATATTAAGTTTCTAGATTATTTTAGTGCATGGAATGGTAAAACCATCACCAACAATAACATTGAAGCCTTCAAAATCCTCCAATTTGAATCCTCTCTTAACCAATTTTTAATCAATAAAATTATAGCTAGTCTCATTATCAATAAGCACTATAATATACTATCTAGATAGCACTCAAAATATAAATGAATGATATCTAGGTGCTCCTGAAAGAGCTACAAGTGTGCCTCCACTTGTGTCTTCATCCTCCATCTTTTCAGATTCATGATCTTTTGTAGCTATTTGAGGTTCAAGTTCTTTAGGATTTGAATCTTCATTAGACTTTACCTGAATGTAATGCACTTGACCCTTTCTAAGGAATATATGACCTAGTACCCATGGCTCCTTGCAAGAGAAAAATAATTTATTCCTTCTAAGATAAATTTTTCTATCTTCATCTAACTTCTTTTTTTTTGTTTGAGGAATGGACTTTCTTGGTTGTATATATGATCAGTTATTCCAAAAATTTCCTTTTTGTTGCTCAAAGGTGGGTGTTTTGGACTGAAATGAGAATTTTTTATTAAGCATAGATGGCTCAAGAGTTAGAGGTCTCTTAATTGCTTATTGTTAAATAAGTGGTGCCGAAGCCTTCACAATACCTTTGAGAGGTTCAACCAAACATTTAAAAAAGAGAAAGGTGATTCTATTCTTAGAAATATCAGGTGTCATTATAAGGACATGTTGAAATTATGCAACATATGATTCCAATTATTCATTCTATTTAATTCTTGCAAGATCTCTAAAACAAGTTCATCTTCATCCTTCCTTTTAAAGTAGTCCACAATCCTTTGACTAAATCCATTTAAACATTATGCAAGGTTGTTTAATTGTGTGATCAACCCATGGTGCCACCAATCGTAAGAAACACCCTCCAAATGTAATGTGGAAAAATATATAGAATCTTCTTTCTCCATAATTCTAAGAGTAAAAACCATTAAATTCAACTTTAACAACCATGCTTAAGTAGAAATTTAATCTCTACCATCAAATTTAGAATCACTTAACTTAGCAGTGTTTTGTTGTAGCACTCTCTTTTCACTATTTTTGTGGTCATTTGGAGTTATTCTTTAGAAGCCACCATTTCAATGATTTCCATGAAAGTAATAAATCATACTGTACTCTTTAAATCTTCAAAAAATTTATTATATTCTCTAGAAATTTTCTTAACCCCTTCGCATGAAGGGTCTTTGAAAGCTTGTTCTTCTTTTTCCTCTTTTTTTCTTTTTAAAAAACATAAAGTTTAATTATTTTGGTATGGAACTCCCCACAATATTATTCTTTGTATATGAACTCCCTTCTCTTTGTGGTTCTTTGTTTTAGCCCCATTTTTTTCAATTCATTTAAATTATCCAACATTTGTGCCATTAGCCCCATCAATCCATCTTGTCAGTGGTGCAATCTAATCACATTCTCTTGGGAGAATTTTTCTCTTTATTCATCCATTAACCTTTGCATCTCTCTTCCTCCCTTTATTATATCTTATATGTTATTGGAATCTTCTACTATCAACTTCCTTTTCTCCCTTATATGATATCTATGTTCTCTTTCACTAAGAAGCATCAACAAACAAATCTACCCTATAGGCTGGCTTGAGATCAATGCTCCAATACCACTATAATGTTCCAAACTAAGTTTTTTTTTAATAATTTTCAGATATGGAATAAATATATATAATTAAACATAAAATGTGATAAAATAACCTCTACTAAACTTGTATAAAAAATCTAAAATGCACATTGCTAATTCTCCACAAGTATGTCAGAAAAATCCATTAATATTTGCACACAACTCACAAATTTTTACCACAATATTGGGACTAATGTATATTGATAAAATATAAATAAAAATATATAAATTACATTAAATGTACAAAAATACATGAAAATATAAGTTTTGAAGAAATGTATTTCTTCTTATAGCTTTTTCTTCCCAAAATCTATAACAAAACACCCAAAAACTATGCTAAAACACACCCACACATAGCCACAGTGTTGGAGGTTATTATAATGGATATAATAAAAAAAATGTTGTTATAACTTTGAAAAGATCAACAACAAATCGTTATATGTTAGAGCTCAAACTTCACAAAATTTACAAATAAACACACTAAAAAATGCAAAGAAATCTCAAAGTGACAATGCAACCTTTGTGTGAGTTTCTCTTAGGAAATCAAAGGCATTTCATCTTATGTAATAATATAAAATATTCATTTTCATTAAATAATGCATCTATAATACCTAGTAAATATTCATTTTCAGTAAATAATTCATCTATAATACTTGGTTGAATTAGATCTAAAATATAGTCAAATTCAACTAATGATTCCATCACCATGAGATGTAGTGCTCCTAGAAGTCAATACATGGATTAAATTTATAGTGTGCACTATTCATTGATCCACTCTTTTGAATCACACTCATTCCAAGACAAATGTTTACATAAAAAACAAAAGCACACCATCCACCTCAAATGAATACTCCATGAAGCTACATTTGAGCTTCTAAAAGAGTGTAACTCACTCAATCCTATCACTATATAACAATCTTCATATTTTGTAATGTTAACTTCTACCAACCTAAAAAGTCTATGAACTCTAGACTTACCTTCATTACCTAGACCCATTGTAGAGTTACACCTTTCAATGATGGATGTTGCATCTATCAACTTCACACTATCTTTGTACTTCAACTCTTCTCATGCTAAGGCTCTTTTAATACATGCTCCCATTTTCAATGCCTAGTCTAAGAGAAATTCCATATATGTTTTAACATCATTCATCATATGCATCCTACTCAACTAGTAGAGAATTTGTGATTTCTTGAATTGTGATGCACAATTATTTGACCATATGATATGCTGACCAAATATGATGTTTCTTCTATTCAAATTGACATAAACTTTTTGAAAGAAACCTTGTACAAACTCTATAGAATGTGTGCAATTATCACTAATATAAATTATACTCCCATAAGATGTTTCTATCTTCCTCTCTACATCAATTCCAATAATAAATACTATATGTACAAACATAACAACTTGAGTGAAGTTGTAGTACTATGATTGAACCACATTATGTACATGTAGTGTATAATTATTTGCAAAGTCTACAATTGACATGATAGTATGAAGATAAAATATCTCCTTGAATAACTTGAATTGAAAGTTCAACCATCAAGCTCTATGTGTATGTCTTGCATACTCATACATTATCTTCTCTCAAAAATAGGCATAAATTTGGATACTAATATTTATTCACTCACTAATTGAAACCTTTTCACCTCTTTACCATCT
Organism: Cunninghamia lanceolata; assembly: GCA_027924645.1. NCBI lineage: Eukaryota > Viridiplantae > Streptophyta > Pinopsida > Cupressales > Cupressaceae > Cunninghamia > Cunninghamia lanceolata. The sequence continues at coordinate 7,345,021 of BSBN01000114.1, read as the reverse complement.
TTTAGAGTGTATTTGATTAACTTATATTTTCTAAAACTTACTAGTTTATTTTTAATCACATGTCTATTCTCCATGTGTACATAATTTCTCAAATGTTAGAAATCATCACAACTATCACATGTTTCATCCAAACATGATTTATTATACAACAATTATCCTTCTACTCCTTCACAAAAATATTTAAATGAAATCTCTTATTGATCTAAGTGGAGTATCTATTATATATTCATACAAAATATCATTAGTATGCAAAACTACAAATATTTGTCGAATACCATCATAATCCATAAAAAATCAATTTGGACTCTACAACAACAAGTTGTGTGTGTGTTTGTAATTTATTTTGACATTAAAAGGTTTTTGTATTTCAAAATACCATAATCAGTAAATTTTTTTAAGGATAACTCTACAAATTTAGAGAAACTTTGTGTTTGACTCATATAAAAAAATACATTAGATGTGGCACATGGTTTTGACAACCAATTTTTATTTTTACATCTCTTTGATTAGAAAATACTCTTGTGTTTTTTTTCTAAAATTCCTAAATTAAGGATTTTAAGGCTTCAACTATGACTTTATCTTTTCATGGGAGTCTACGACTAAATTGCCATATTTCATTTATATTTGGGTCCTCAACTCTTTAAAGTCGCTCAACAGCATTTATTAGTGTTTTTCTACCTATTTTTAGTGCTTAATTTTTTTGATTACTTAGTATAGTTTATGTAATTACACATCATGTAGCATTACTATCTTTGGTGTGCGAAGCCAAAACCACTATTTGATATGTGTTCAATAAATTTTTCATAAAAGATTTTTCACTATTAGTATTGGATGTTCTTAGATCATGAATCTTCATGATGAACTCAAACTTATGATTTCTCATCATTTAAATAAATGATTGGCATGTTCCTATTTCATTTAAGTTTTGAAAACATATTATCCATATTTTATTAACATTGCTTATACAAGTACATTCAAAATATTATTAGGCATTGGTTTTTAGAATGTTCTCATTAATTTCAATGAAAAACATAGGTTGTTTATGTAAAATTCTAGGAGGTGTTCTCAATGCTAAACTTGATTCATCGGATAATTTTTTCATTAAAAAAATTTTGTTTATCTTCAATTTTTGGTAAATTTTATGTGTTTTCAATAGGTTGAAAAATTGGTGTAACATCTAAATATATGTTTGAAATTGAATCATCATTGATTGTTTCACTATTTATTACTTAAATCAATGATCGAAGATTTTCTACACTATCAAATTGAGATGCCAAAGATGGCATACTTTAAACTCCTAGATTGAATTTTTCAATTGTATTTTTTACATTTTTTTCTTTTATTTCTCCAAATCATTCACTTTCATGGCTCCAATGGATGCTTCATGATCTAACTAAAATGACAAAGATGATATATCTTCACTGATGGAGTTTAATTTCTTATTTTCATAAAATTACCTCTTTTCTTTACATTCTTAGCTTACGCTTCTATAATGTTTATGCTTTTGGTCAAGTCTCTAGCATGATGTTGAATTTTATATCAATCTAACATAACTAGTCAAAATAATGAAAATAATGATAAATTTTTTATCAAATTCAAATATAAAACATGCAATTAGAATGTTTATGTCAATGCAAGACAAAAAAACTAGTTAATTTTGTCAAATAGTGATTCAAATTACTTAAAACATGAAAACAATGATTAGTAATATCTAATTTATTTTAAAAACATGCAATTAGAATCTTTTGCCTTAATACAAAAAGAAAAAGTAAGATAATTTTTTCAAACAATGATTGTAATTCCTCAAAATTATCAAAAGTTTGATTTTATGTCATGGAACATATAGTGCATAGGAGCAAATAGAGCATGTGGGTCCAAAATCATGGGTTTTAGCTTTTGTAGATCCTTCCTATTATTTTTATGTAAATATAAATGCGATCATATTATAACTTACTTTGGTAAATTCCAACCCTTAGGTTTGCATTTTCCTTGGTCATCCAAGACAAAGGGTTGGACCTAGATGTCACATGCCCAATATGTGTTTTATAGAAAACATAGAAAACCAACTAAATGTCAAGCATGCTCTCCATCAAGTTTGCACTTTTTCTATGTTGATCCAAAAAAAATGCCACGATGAATTCAAACTCCTTATTATTGTTAGAAATATTAAATAGATGCCTAACCCAAGAACTTTTAAGAGACACTTTAAGCTATGAAAATTGTAAATGAATAAACAAAAATAAACAAAAGATTCTAAAAGATATGCAAATGTCAAGATGATATGATTGCATTATGAGCTCAAAAAGAGAATTTGCTAGTTCAAAAAATTACCAAATACAAGCTAGGTAGTGAGTTTATATAGACTAGAGAGAGGGTGGAGGTGAAAAAACTAGCTAATAAGGAAAGACCACTAAATGGTCTTGTATGATCAGAAAATGACTAAAGGAAATAATCGACGATAATGCAATATAACACAATACCTTCATCTTCAATCACACCTTCATACTTCATAGAATGGAGTAGAGTTCACTCTAGCTCTACTTTCTTTATTCTTTTGATATATTATGCCTTGTGGACTGCTCACAAAGCTGGCATAACCTAGGTATGACAATGGCTATAATGAAGGCAAATGATAATGATATGGAATTTGGTAGCATGCACTTGCATATGAAAGATGTGTTGTGATAATGATGTGAGAGGCTTAATTTATAGAGGTTGAATATGATGAGTGTATGGCAAGGATTAAAATTGAAATGGATGGCTAAGATTAGATGAGAGGATTATAGGTCATGGATAAAGATCTTCTAGAGAATTATTTTACGTGAATGGTTGAAGTTAAAAGATGTAGTGGTATAATGGATGGTCAAGATGAAAAGTCAATTTAATTGTGGATTAATTATTAATAATTGTGACCAATTATTTAATAATTGTTGTAAGTGGTTGAGGATGAGGATGTGTGAAGGTAAATTAATTAAATAGTAAAATTATTTAATTAATTTATGGAGAGGAAGTTGTTAGAAATGATAAATTAATTAAATAAATATAATTTATTTATTAATTTAAGAGGAAATGATAAATTAAATAAATAAATAATATTTATTTATTTAATAAGAGTAAAATGAATTAATGAAAGAGGGATAAATTAAATAATAAAATTATTTAATTAATTTAGAAGACATGTTATGAAATGTGGTGAATACATTGTTATTTTTAGGTGTCTACATTTCGCCCCTCTTTGATACGACGTCCTGTTAAGGTGGAGTCCTATCAAAGAATAAAAATATGCTCTAGTTGGTGATGAAAAAATGAATAATGGATAATGGATGCCCCTCAAGAGTTTTATAAAAAATTAAAAAAATCATGTAAAATCTTGAAGGAAGGGTGACACAATGAAAACGAGGATATGGGGATCATAGTAGGTGGACAGGATGAAACAAAAATGAAAAATGAAGGTTTATGGGTGAAAAGGGGAGGCCATGGATGAATAATCTAGGCTAGGGATGAAAATAAGGGCTTGGGGGCCTACAAATATTGGCAGGGAGGGCCCATCTCTCCTCATTTGCATTCACAAGCTTTAGAAAACAAAAGAGAGAAGAATATAGAAAGCTATGGAGAACATGGTGGCTATTCCTTGACACATGCATCATGGAAAAAGGACAAGACCTTCTAGAGACTTGTAGGAGATGGACGGCCGATATGTAACTAAACCTAGTGTCTTTTGTGTAGGTTAGGGGGGTGGTTTCTAAGGCATCATAAATACTAGAAAAAGGGTGAAAAAGTGTGGGCGTGACTTTATGAAAGCGTGCCCATGTGATCAGGTGGCGTGCCCACATGGAAAACTGACATGCCTATGCGAAATCTACACCCATGTGACTGAAAGTGTGCCCACATGGTCATGGTGAGAGCCTAGGATGAAAATTGATGCACCTATGCTAAAAGTGTGATTATGTGGAAGAATGGCATGCCTTCATATGGGATGAGCACTTGGGCTAGGAAACGATGTGCCTATGTCGAAAAGTGTGCCTGTGAAGAAAAATGGTGTGCCTTTGTAGGAAAGAGCACCTATGAAAGAAAGGGATGCACTTTTGCAATTAAGAAAAAGGGGTTGGGATTTTTACTTAGAAAATGACCTAACTTGGTGGTTTGGATGAACATAGGAGAAACCATTGGTGATACAATTACAAGTGAGGTTACCTAGGACTATGAAACTATTTCCATGATTTACTGAGGAGGAGAGGGAGTTCTTGGATACTATAGGGATGTATCAAATCTAACACATGCCAGAGATCAGGGCACATACAATGATTATGATGGCACTGATTGAGAGATAGCATAGCAAGAGGTGTGTATTCCTTCTCCCTATTGGGAAGATGATGGTGACATTAGAGGACATATGGAGGATACTGACGATTTTGATTCATGGGTCCTTAGTATGAATTGATTTAGAAATAGGTATATCTTCTTTAGAGAGGGTATTTGCTGATGATGACCTACCATTGGATGGGACACAGCTAGACTTGACATAGATTGAGATGGATGCCCCAATGCTATTATTTAAAGCTAGTTTGATTTTATATGTTTTGGTACCTGGGAGATAGGTACTTTATGACTAGATGGGGAGATGTGCAAGAGCACATGATGGAGGGAGAGGCTTTACATGGGATCCTTGCATTCTGGCACACCTATATAGATATTTGCACATTTGTGTATATAGAAAGAGTCAGTGCATTGGATGGGTAGTGACTCTACTTCATGTATGGGCATGGGATCACATCATTGTCATGAGACCATTGTGTGACAGGTTGAGGGATGAGGGTCAACCTTACTATAGACTCTATGCAAGGGTTTTTGAATATCAGCAGGTAGGAGATATGGATTATTGGAGGAGAGTTTTGGATGACCTTGACATAGTGCCATGGAGACCATGGTGAGAGTGTGAGGAATGGGAGGATGATGATGCTCGCATCTATCGTATGTAAAATAGACTTAGTATATACTTGGCAGGACAACACAGCTAGTGGAGAGATATGTGCCTGGGCATGTATTATGATAGTTTGGGGAGACGCAAACAATGCCCCTTCATGAGTTTGTATTTCCTAGGGTGACAAGGGATGTTAGACCATGGGGACCAGCACTAGATCCACATATTCTGTTGGCAAAGTTTCAGGGATTAGTACCTATGAGATTGGTACCACCAAGTGCAGGTATGGAGGATGTGGGGACTAGTCCTAATTATGATACATGGTGGGCTACTCATAGGCTTGTACAACTTACAATTCTAGGTACATAGGTTGTTGCACCTCCATTCAAAGAGTGGCAGTTAAAGTGACAAGTGGAGGGTGGACATGATGGTGGTGGTGGACAGGGTCATGATGGAGAACATGCAGAGGCATAGTTACGATAGGTAGCTGGACAGGAGGAGGATGACATATCTAGACACTATGGGCTTCCCATGTCAACCTATAGACGGAGGTTGAGTGGGTCCAAGGTCTCTTGGTTGGTATGAAGATGGCGAGGGATAGTTCCCTACTATAGATTGAAACACTATAGGCACAAGTATAGGTGTTATAGGTGTATGTACAAGCTCAAGGACAATTAGGAGGTGGAGATGGGGATGGAGTGTTGTAGCAAGTTATTGTAGAGAGGGATACCCTAATGATAGAGATGGATATAGTAGTAGCATAGAGGGCGAGTGTAGAGGCTTCAATTGCATGTTTCCAGCAAGAGTGTGACATATCACAGGGTATGCTTGCAAGAGGGGGCATGAGTCAGATGTGGACTGACATGATAGAGTATAGGGGGATCTTATGCATGTGTAGAGAGACTTGACTCTTACGACCTAGAGAATAGAGTACTATCACACTCTATACGACAGTGTGATTGTAGCGCCCCTCCAATCTCACCTTGGATGTGCAGGTAGTTTGGCTAAGGAACCTGATGATGAGGATGGAACAAGAGCTTCTGTTAATACTTTTGGGAGCATGATGCATATTGTTATTATGCAGAGATTTATTTGGATAAGGTGATGCAGTAGTATGTTGTTAGGACAGGTGGAAAGGGTGGCATCATACCATTGGACGTATGGGTGACATACAAGTATGAGATATGATTGCTAGAGTCCCTTCCCTAGTGCTTTGGCTATTATGTACATGTGCTCTAACTTGTATGTTTGAGTGAACAGGTACCAGGCATCGACTCCACCTGAATTGGCAGGTTTGAGCGTGCCTTGCACCCAATGGAAGTAGTTGACCGGAGATAGCACTTGGTCCCCCACCCTAACCATCATCCTCGAAGAGGATGAGTACCTAGTTTGATACCTTGTCATCAGTGGCCAGTCAGGGTTGCTTGAAGTTTTGTGGTCAGTTAGTGTTGCTTGAAGTTTTGCCTTTTGACCCTAGTTAGTGGTTAGGTAATTGTTTTGGCTTTTGGTTTAATTTGTCTGATAATATGCCTTGGTTATCTTATGCATTAAGATAGATTGATAAATAATATATATAATCCTAGTTGATAATAAAATAAGATTATAGTGTAATATTATAATTAAGAAATAATAATAAAATAGTAAATAAATAGAATATTATAAAGTTGGTTATATAATTAATTATAATATGTGAGTGAGTGTGGGTAAATGGTTTTACCCGTTTGTGTAAAGTTATTTATTGTGTGTATGTTTAAATTATGTTGGTTGCATATATTTTATTTATTTTTAATAAGGGTTAGTAGGTAGTTAGTTAGGGTAGTTGTAAATTCATTTTGTTCGGGAGTGGGAAAAATAACTTCCCTCCCTTCATTATTTATTAATGGGTGGGGAGCAAAGAAAGAGGTTCTGCATAACCGAGGATTCTTTGTTGCCTTGGGAAGATGGGCTGTCGTATGAGGGTCGTACCCTGCCTTCATCTGGAAAAGGAGAAGGATTTCTGGAGGAGAGGGAGGTGGGAGGAAGCGGCCACAGGATTGAACCAGCCAAAACTCTCGCACATTTAAACCTGGTACCTTATTTCTTCTCTGGCAGCCTTAGTATTTATCTCTAAAAGGCAGATTTAATGGTGTTTTATGGTTTTATAGAGTTTTGGTGTAGTAATATGCAGTTTGTCTCTTAGAACAAGATGGATGCAATGTAAGGTTTCCTGTGTTCCATTTTTGGTGTAAAATTGAAAGTTTATCTCCTTCTTCTGCAACCAACTCCTCCCTTGGTGTTAGAATGCCTGTAAACATATTTATGAGGAGCTGCACTTTGCCAAAACCCAGTGGAAGCATCAATGTCATAGAAGCAACGGGGCTAGGCATGGCCCTGTCTAAGCCAGCCAGGCGTGAACTCTCCACGGCTTGCCGTATGTCCTCTCAGCGTTCTCCTTGGCCTCTACCATCTGAGATCACTTTCCCTTCCTTTTTGCTTGGCCAGGGGAATCTGCACCCTGTCTACGTTCCACATCTTGCATTCGTGCCTACCAAGACACTTGCAGCGTCAATATCTGACAAATAAAGAAAATCCATCCTTAGTCATGCGTTGAAGGATGTTCTTACCCTGTGCCAACGCCCTTTCAGGGAATCCATGCTGCGCTTGCCTGAGACGATGCCGTGAGGTATTCAGTCGAGGCATTCATATGCCTCTGTCTATGCTTCCATGCTGCCAAAGATTGTTAATTGGTGGACGATGCCTGTGTGCCTTAGTAACCCAGTAGAGATATCTTCCCATTTTGCATATGATAGCACCAGTTCTTAGACCTCTAAATTCTGGATTAGCTAGGCATTAATTCTAGCCGTCGGTCAACCACCTCTTGAGTGCAGCTCTTGCCTTGGCAAAATGGATTTACCTTGGCTAGCGATCTCAACTGTAGTTATCATCGCTTGGCAGTGCAACCACTCCAGTTGCGCTTCAACCGTAGTGGGTTCCACGCACTCACTACTCCCATGGTATTTCTACGCTGCCTCTTTTCGTTGCCGACCCTTCTTACCTTGCCCTTGGTCGCCACCTTTGCCGATGGCATAACCACTTCCTTTGTCCATCATGGCAGTGCATTAAAGGTCCTCCCTAGACTCTAAAATTAGGGTCTTAAGCTTTTGGTGTGTGCAGCTACCACCCGCTGGAGTACCTGGCGTTATCATTGGTCAAGCTATGAGAAGAACCACCACATCTGTATTCACTCTGAATATCAACCAAAAACAAACGTGAAGTGCGAAAAGGATCCAGAGGGAGACCCTATCAGGCTTCCGTGCTGCCCTGACTGATAAGACTTTGCTTCGCCTTTGTCTGCATTCCTTTAATGACCCATTGAAGCGCTCAACCTCAGCAAAAACTCTCATGCTTTTATCCGTTCCTTCCTTTCTGCCCAACAGCTTAGTTCATGCATTGGTGTTTTTAATGTGGCAATACAGTATTGTTATGACTGGACAGCTGCGACCTCTGCTAGATAGAAAGGAATTATGGTTAACAGAATCCCTGTCTTGTCATTATTTGTAATTATTCACTGCCCTCTTGCCTTTTTGGATAGTTTGATTATTCTAGGATTAGGCCAGATCTTTCTTTCTTTGCAGGCCACGATTTGGCTATCTAAATTATAGGCCTTACCCCACAGCATCTTTAGTTTAGCTGCAGTTGTCAAAAGGGGATCTGATTTTGCAAATTATTTTAATGACTCCTTAGATGTAGGGAATGAAGGCATATTCCTTTAGAAGATAAATTGTAGTTGGAAGGTAGATATTAGAGAATGTATATATATTGGAGTTATTACATTGAGTAATATTAAATGTAGTTGTAATTAGTTCGAAGTTGTCAAACCCCTTGTTAGGAACCCTCCGCAAGAGTTGAATTAGACTTCATTGGAACTAGTTAATTTAATTAATTTATATCAATGGCATTGATGGTCTTTTTAGTTAGGTTATGACGAGGGTGTCTTGTAGAGCAATTAAATTAGTTTCTTTAATAAATTATTTGCATATAGTTATTTTTAACATAATGGTGTAATTAATAGTTCTTGTTGCTATTTAATGTCATTATAGATCCTTTTGCAACAAGAATACAACCTTATTTTAATATTAATGCTCTTCCTTGCTATTAGGGTAGAGTAATGTCTCTATTTATTTTGGATTGGAATTAAACGGCAATAGATGTTTATTCAATCTACACTATTGATATTATAGTTTTGCAAATTGATAAACGGTGATAATCCTACCCTCGTTTTCTAATTAATCTAAGTCAATAGTAAGGAATCGTAATGTAAATTTGGAATTGGTTCTTTCTTGTTTACAAGGATATAATCGAGAATGCACTATGTTAAATAAATATATTATTATTATGTTAAAGTCTTCCTTGTGAATAAATATAGAATTTTGTTATCATTATTATTATTTTATTATTATTATTAGTATTATTTATGTCTCATGCGGATAAATTTGCATATCGTTATGTGTCTTTTGATTACCCGGGTGCAGTTATTTAAACTTTGCATGAGATTGTTAAATAGAAATTTATTATGTTAGTGAAGAGTTCCATTTCAAGTTGGTTTTGGTCGAACGTTAATTACATTAATCCATCAGTGAATTTGTTATGTTCTCCTTGTAAAATTTATTAATTAAGTTGATATTAAGTGTTGCTAAGATAATGGGTGTATGTGAACTCAGTTGCATCAAGAAAACAAGATTGGTCATATGTTTTATTGTTGGTCTTAATGAGATTCCTTGTGCAAGTTATTAAAGTGTTTTGATTCCAGAGGCCTAGGTTGTAATTTTGTGTTCATGCGCATGGTATCTTGTGAATGCATATTGGGGTAATGATTAAGTCCTTCATGAATGTTGCAATCATTATTTGTCTGAGTTGTGTAAACTATTGTGTTGGTCAAGACAATGGGGTCATGCCGTCATCGGTATAGCAGATATCTCCCAAGTTTTGCTCCGTATGGAAACCTCGAATTATGTATTGGGACTTTGCCTTATGTTTATGCCATAATTGCAAGATGGTTAATGCCTTGCAATGTGTATACCTAGACCTGTTGTTTTGTCTTGAATCCATGCTGTCGAGCTCTTCTCGTAAGTTGCGGTCCCCTATTGTGTTGAGCTTGTTTTAATCCCTTGTTGGTCTATGCAAAGGATTGAAATGTTGGAGCAAGACGACCCATGCCTTGCTCGAGTGATTCATTGTATTGTGATTGGTTGCAAGATGGTTGATGCCTTGCACCGTTATGTATATTTTCTGTTATGATGACAGTTGTCATGTGTTGCCTCTAGAAGTAATGTTGTGTGGTTGTGAGATTGGCTAGTGATGTTGGAGTCTTGTGATGTTCTTAGTCCACTGTCTTCCCGACCGTTGTTCTTGTGGGGACCTCATATTAACTCCTAGCTCGGAGGGGTGGGCCTTAGGGTCCCACATGGTTGGGTGGAAAGAGCTAGATCCATTGGTTTTCTCCCTTGCTGTTTGTTCGTGAGCGAGGAGGATTCACCTTGTGTGCCAGACAATCAGACCTTGTACCTTTTTGAAGACAGTTCTTTTGCTCATGCATTAGCCTTGTGTATTTATTGTATCTCATTGTTTATATTCAGTTGTAATCAGGATGTCGATAATGTAAATCTCATGTTGATGTACTCAATTGTATAGGCTTGTTAAATGTGCATGAATTCTTATCCAAATTGTTTATCTAAGTTATGGCATGGAATGTAAATGTTTATGACTAATCATTATTGTCATAGAGTTGTATGAATTGTCGATGTTAGTTAGCAATGCATGTAATGATGTTGTTATTGTTAAGTAGTGCATCCTTGACACCTTGGGAGACAAGTTGTTAACTATTGATGTGTTTGATCTGCTAAACCTCACTTGTTGTCCTATTAAAAAAATATATTTCCGCTTTGCTTGCTGATAAGTGTTGTCTATCAAGGTGTTCATGGACGGGGCACTTCAAATCTATTCTGCTTCAGTGGAAGTTATTTGTAATTATTTTAGCAGTGTAATGGTTATGGCTTATGTAGTTTTTATTTCCTATTATTAATGCAGTTATGTTGCCCTAGAGTGGTTAGAAGAGTAATTTCATACAATGTGTTATGTCTGGTTTCTACTTTACACTATCTTGCTTTAAAAAAAAAAATTAGTTTCGTAACTTTTGCACTTTTAATCTAGCACTCTGGGGTTACATGACGGGGCATTATAGTGATACTTGAGGAATAAAGAGAACAAAGATTTAGCACATAGTGTAGATTAGGGGCATCTAGATCAATGGCTAGGTCACATCCATCAGTTATGGGATCTCACTCCCACTGACAAGACAAGTAGTAGGGGCTCAGGAACCACCTCCTCCTCCACCTTCGATAGTAGGACCACATCCTGCTCCATCGGCACAGTCTGAGGGTGGTAGATCAAAATTGACCATGTACAGATGTATCAATATGTATTGATATATGCTCGTGGGCTCAATGTATTTTGATTGCTCTATGGAGCCTTTTTGTACAAACATTGTATCATGACCATTTTTTGTATTGTATATATGAGATGTCACATGTTTTGGCAGCATGTATGAGGAGATTATGGTTTATGATGATGATGTGATTGTATTTATTTATTCATGATGATGTTATGGTATTTGATGATGTATGGATTTATGATTAAATGATCTGATTTGATGATATTATGATGTTATGGATTATAATAATTATGTATGGGGTTGTATGGATTAGGATGTTTATGTGATTTTGATTTTATGATATAGTAATGACTATATGATGTATGTATGGATAAATGATTATAAATGTAATGGTTTATGTATATGGATATGGAAATGTATCTAGTTTTATTTTATTTTATGATGATGTATATGCATATGGATGTAATGAAATGGATTTATGATTATATAGATACAAATGATAAGAGATGATAATATGGATATCATTATGGGATGTTGATAATTAATGATAATATGGTTTTGTAAAAGAAATAATTATGATTAATGGCTAACATTTGTGATTGACAAGATGATGGAGTGACATGTTTTCTTTGGTCATGATATGAGGTAGAATGAAATGTTAGGATGGATGTTCATATGAACTGTTAGGATGGAATGAGTAGATGAACATGGATTGATATAGATATGATAGGTGAGGGAAAAAAGAATGTTCTAGAATAGGAAAATGGATAGGTTATGTGATATAGGAGCATCCAGTGGTGTAAGGGTAATCTTCCATCACCCAAAAAAAGATCTGTTTCAAAATTGTTGATGTTCTTTCCATTTCTTTTCAAAATTTGTGGTTCTGGTTCCATAATCGCTTGAATAATGATGTAGAACTTTCGGTTTTTGTAAACTGCTAAAAATAGCAACCTGCTATTTTAGGAAAGTTTGCATTTGGGCACGGAATGAAGTGAAAATTTACAGGAAGCTTCGTAACTGAAAAATAAGACCTTTGGCGAAGGAATCACGAAAAGATCATTTGCGAGTAGAAAGATATTAAAGTTTTTGTTTATCAAAAAATGCCTGAAAATTATTCAAACTCAGGTTTGAGGCACTAAATGGTCCCGTACAGGCCCAAAAATGGTCATAACCAACAAGGCTGGTTCTTGATACGTAGAGCACTCAGCGAGATTTCTGACGCATAAAACGGTTCGTCAGTCAGACACACGGATCAAACGTTATGGCTCCTGGAAGTTGACCTATTTTTGGAGGGAGATGCAAATTTCCAAATTAGGTTGTTGGCCACCAAAAAGGCTATTAATAACCATTTTTTGGAACCCTGGACAGTAGTAGAGTTAAGGGGGAAAGTGTAGAGACAAGAATAGGTGGGAAAACAGAAACCCTAGCAGATTTGGGGTTACAGATGGCAAATGATTCCAGAGTCTTGTGAGAGGAAGCTGTAATGTGTTGCAGCCTGTGGAGGGTTGATTCCTCTGATTGTATTTGATCTTCTGTAATGTAATAAGTTGTCCAAATCAATAAAGAAAGTTTTATTTTCTGTGTGCAATTTTTGTTGTTGTGTGTTTTATGATTTACCCCCTTCATCAAGTGGTATCAGAGCAAGGGTTCATGAGTGTGTAGATAGATCACCGACTGTGAGGTAGTTTGTACCAGGACCCAAGGTTGTGGGTTTGCTGCGGAGGTCAAGATGCCTCCACGAAGAAATTGTATTGGGAGGAATACTTTGACGGAAGAGGGTTTTAGAGCCCTGCAAAGGCAAATTGATGCATTACAAGAGGAGCTACAAAGAGGGTTTGAGCTGAGAACAAGAGAAAAAAGTGAAGATGAAGCTGAAGAAGAGCTATCTGAGGAAGAACAAGAAGTTGTAGGAGATCCTACAGAAGTTAGGTTATTGAGGGCCATTTCAAAGATCAGAAAGAGGCCCAGGATTGAAGTTTCTACATATTCTGGAGATTTGAATCCAAAACAGCTTATTTATTAGATCAATGACATGGAGGAGTATTTTGAGTATGAAGATGTGGAGGACCCAGATCAGGTCAAGTTTGCAAAAACAAAGTTGAAGGGCCATGCTAGTATTTGGTGGAAGGAGGTCCAATTAGAAAAGAACAGAGGAGGAAAAGGAAATATCACCAAATGGGATCAGATGGTGGAGAAACTGAAGAAGTAGTTCATTCCTGTGGACTATGAGATGGAGCCACTGAAGAAGCTGCAAGGACTCAAGCCAGGTAACAAATCTATTAAGGAGTATATAGAAGAGTTTTATAAAATTACTATTAGGATAGGCCATACAGAGGCTAACAAGGAGAAGGTAACCCATTACATTAATGGGTTGAGGCCAAGTATTCAAGAGGAGCTGAGCCTGGTCAGAATGACCACCATAGCAGATGCATACCAATTTTCCCTAAAGGTGGAAGAGAAGTTGAATAAAAGATTTGATATTAATCACAGGGGAAGAGGTCAAGGTGGAACGACTAGTGGAAGATCCTATGGAGGCTGTAATGAAGATCAAAAGAAAAGTGAAGAAGCTAGCACTAGTCAGAATCAGAGAGGGGATAATGCCTACTGCCCTTGTGACTAGAACAATGGTGAGCAAAGAGGAAGAGGAAGAGGCCAACCCGGGCAAGGACCCAGAAGAAGAGGTTTCAGAGGAACCTATTTCCAATGTTGAGAAGAAGGGCATCAAGCAAACAAGTGTCTACAACATCAAGGAAGGACAAACTGAAGACCTGAACGTAATGCATGAGTTGCACATGTAGATGAAGATGCATAGTCTGAGCATTCTGAAGATGCTGAAAGGGGAGAAACCCTAGTTGTCAGAAGAACTTTGTTGAATGAGGAGAAAGAACCTAATCAAAGGAAGAGTTTATTCCACACAAGGTGCAAATGTGAAGGTAAGTGGTGTGATATTATTATTGATAGTGGAAGTACTGACAATCTTGTTTTAGAGGAGATGGTTGACAAGAAGAAAGCATCCACATCCATATTAGATTGCATGGTTGCAGAAGGACCACAGAGCTTTGGTTAATGAGTAGTGTTTAGTTATGTTCAATATTGGGGACTACCATGATGAGGTGCTATGTGATATCATATTGATGGATGCATGTCATATGCTGTTGGGGAGTGTGGTAGTATGATAGGAGCGCTGTGCATGATGGCCATGCAAACACATATTCCCTAACAAATGATGGAGTTTGTCATAAGTTGAAGCCCTTGAAGGAGGTGGAAGAAAAGGTATATAGTACTACCAGAATTTTCGTGGTAGATGGTAAGAAAATTTTTGGAGGGTATGAAGCATGAGCGTCATTGCTTTGCATTGATTCCTAAGATTAGTCAAGATAAATGTGAAGATGTACCAGCAGAAGTTTTAGATATGTTGAAAGAATTTCAGGACATTGTCTCTGATAATGTACCAAAAGGTTTACCACCGGTGAGGAAGATAAGTCATCAAATCGATTTGATACCAGGAGCTAGTTTGCTAAACAAGGCAACCCATAGAATGACCCCTGCAGAGAATGAATAGATGAATAGACAAGTTCAAGAGCTGTTGAGGAAGGGGCTAATAAGGGAGAGCCTGAGTCTATGTGTGGTACTTGCAATACTAGCACCAAAGAAAGATGGAGAGTGGAGAATGTGTACAGATTCTCAGGCCATCAATAAGATCACAATCAAGTACAAATTTCTATTGCCGAGAATGGATGACATAATGGATTGTTTGAATGGAGCCAGGTACTTCACAAAGATTGACTTGAAGAGTGGGTATCACCATATCCATATCAGAGAAGGAGATGAATGGAAAATAGCCTTCAAGACAAAGGAGGGTTTGTATGAATGGCTAATCATGTCATTTGGGCTAACCAATGCACCAAGCACATTCATGCAGCTCATGAATGAGGTCTTGAAAGAATTTTTGGGAAGTTTTGTTATTGTTTATTTAGATGATGATTTGATTTTCAGTAAGACTTGGGATGAGCATCTAATGCATATCAGAAGAGTTTTAGAGAAGCTAAGGGAGGAGAAGTTGATTAATTTGAAGAAATGTAGTTTTGCAAAGATGTAGTTGGTATACCTAGGATTTGTTGTCTCAGAGGAAGGTTTTAAGATGGACCCAGAAAAAGTGAGGGCTATCATTGAATGGCCTACACTGAGGAGTTTTATAGAGGTAAGATCTTTTCATGGTTTAGTAAGTTTTTACAAAAAGTTTATCAGGAATTTTAGTAGAATTTGTGCACCCCTAACTAAGACAATAAGAGGGGATAGAAAAGAGTTTAGATGGACTAAAGGAGCAGACAAAAGCTTTGATACATTAAAGTAGAAAGTCACAGAGCAACCTTTTTTACCACTTCTAGATTTGAAAAAGGTATTTCAGGTAGATTGTGATGCTAGTGGTAGTGCTATAGGAGTTGTTTTGAGTCAATAAAGTAAGCCCATTGCCTATTTTAGTGAGAAGCTTAATGATGCCAAGAAAAAGTATTCAGTTTATGACCAGGAATTTTATGCTATAGTTCAGGCTTTGAAGAAATGGAGACATTATCTATTTCCAAAAGAGTTTGTTTTATATACTGATCATCAGGGTTTACAATATCTTAATAGTCAAGGAAAGTTGAATCAAAGGCACTTAAAATGGGTTGAGTTTCTGTAGAGTTATACTTTTGTTTTGAAGCACAGGAGTGGGAAGTCCAATAGAGTTGCAGATGCATTGAGCAGAAGGCAAAATTTGTTGACAGAAATGAAGATAGAGGTTGTTGGGTTCGATGAGCTCAAAAGTTTGTATCCTAAAGATCTAGATTTTGAAGAGGCTTGGAAATATTGTCTGGAACCTATTACTTTGGATAGGACAAAATGGTTGGATTTCATAATCCAAGATGGCATGTTGTTTAGAGGAAGCCAGTTGTGCATTCTGACAAGTTCCATGAGAGAGAACCTGATAAAGGAGAAGCATAGTGGGGGATTAGCTGGACACTTTGGTCGAGATAAGACCATTGCTATTGTTGGTGAAAATTATTATTGGCCATAGTTGCAACAGGATGTGAGGAAATTTGTGCAGTGTTGCCGAGTGTGTCAGATGGAAAAAGGAACAAGTCAGAATACGGGGTTGTATCAGCCACTACCTATACCCGAGAAGCCATGGGATGATATTAGTATGGATTTTGTTCTTGGTTTACCAAGGACATAGAGAGGACATGATTCTATTTTTGTGGTAGTGGACAGATTCTTGAAGATGGCATATTTTATTCCTTGCAAGATGTTGTTCATATTGCATAGTTGTTTTTAAGGGAGGTGGTGAGATTACACGGTCTACCAAAGAGCATAGTTTCATATCGAGATACCAAGTTTGTTGGTTATTTCTGGAGGACATTGTGGAAGAAGTTGAAGACGTATTTGAAGTTCAGTTCTGTACACCATCCACAGACTAATGGACAGACCAAAGTGGTGAATAGGATTTTGGGTAACATGCTACAATGCTTAGTAGGAGATAAGCCCAAGGGATGGGATTTGATTTTAACACAGGCAAAATTTGCTTACAACAATTCTGTCAATAGGAGTACTGGTAAATCACCATTCTAGATTGTATATGGGAATAGTCCAAGAAATGCTTAAGAGTTAAGGAATCTAGACAAAGGAGAAAAGACAAATGCCGAGGCTGAAGATTTTGCAGAACACATGAAGAATTTGCATGAAGAGGTGAAAAGACACATTAATAAGATGAATATTTAGTACAAGGCTAAGGTAGATCAGAAGAGGAGACATAAGGAATTCTAGGTAGGAGATGAAGTCACGGTTCACTTGAGAAAAGAAAGGTTCCCAATTGGAACATACAATAAGCTGAAAATGAAGAAATTTGGACCATGCAAAATTTTGAAGAAACATGATTCAGGAAATGCATATGAGGTAGAGCTACCAAGTGGGATCAACATTTCCCTTGTTTTCAACATTGCTGATATTTCAGAATATCATGAAGGTGGAATAGAGGATAGACCAACAAAAGAACAGTGGTGTATTCCTGTATCTACTTCAACAGAGGAGATAGAAGAGATCTTGGATAGCCGTGTGGGAAGAAGTACTTGGAATAGGCAATATGAAGAATATCTGGTGAAATGGAAAGGAAGGCCTGTTGAAGATTCTTCTTGGTTGTCTAAGACAGAGGTTGACCATTTGGGTTTTCCTCACATAAACACCTGAGACATGACAGGGTGACTTCTCAAATTACCCTAGGTGGCTGATGCATGAGCATTCAGTGGTGTAAGGGCAATCTTGCATCACCCAAAAATAGATGTGTTTCAAAATTGTTGATGTTCTTTCCATTTTTTTTTTAAATTTGTTGTTCTGGTTCCATAATCACTTGAATAATGATGTAGAACTTCTATTTTTTCCCAACTGCTAAAAATAGCAACTTGCGATTTTAGGAATGTTTGTATTTGGGCACGAATTGAAGTGAAAATTTATAGGAAGCTTTGTAACTAAAAAAATAAGACCTTTGGTGAAGGAATCACGCAAAGATCATTTGTGAGCTAAAAGATATTAAAGTTTCTGATTCCTGAAAAACACCTGAAAATTATTCAAACTTAGGTTTGAAGCACTAAACGGTCTCGTACAGGCTCGAAAATGGCCAGAATCACTAGAGAAGGTTCTTAACACGTAGAGTACTCTGCGAGCTTTCTGACACATAAAACAATTCATCAATCTAACACCCAGATCATAAGTTATGGCTCCCAGAAGTTGACCTATTTTTGGAGGGAGATGCAAATTTTGAAATTTGGTTGTTAGCCACTAAAAAGGCTATTAATAACCATTTTGGGGAACCCTGGGCAGTAGTAGAGTTAAGGGGGAAAGTGTAGAGACAAGAATAGGAGGGAAAATAGAAACCCTAGAAAATTTTGGGTTACAGATGGCAGATGATTCCAGAGTCTTGTGAGAGGAAGCTGTAATGTGTTGCAGCCTGTGGAGGGTTAATTCCTCTAATTGTATTTGAGCATCTGTAATGTAATAAGTTGTCCAAATCAATAAAGAAAGTTCTATTTTCTGTGTGCAATTTCTGTTGTTGTGTGTTTTATAATTTACCCCCTTCATCATTATGGGTGCAAGTAATGGATAAGAAGGGAATGTTTATGTTGGTAAAATATGTAGAGTAGTCCTAATTTGATATAGCAAGAGGATATTATGCGCCAAGGAAGAAACTAGGGTGACTTTGTATCCAGTTGCATGGACTTGACACATCAAAAAAAGGGTGTCCTTATGCATGCCCAGTGTAATACAACCTTGTCTAGACGTGTGAGGAATGAATTTTAGAGCATTAAGTCCAAATACAGAAAAGGTATGAAATGACCTTAGATACAAAAGACGAATGGTATGCAAAAATCTATTTCACTACACACAAGATAGGAATATTAGTTGGAGTAATAAGAACATCCATCAAACATGCAAAACAGTTTACCCCATTCTTTGTTAGTCATAACACACCAAGATATGAATGGATCTAGGTGGTCTTGAGGAAGCATGAGAAGGAGATAGAAAAAGATAAATATAAAAAACAAAAGACCAAATGATGACACAATTCAGATATCCATTATATATCTTGCCAAATATTTGGATGATGTTTGGATAGGCACCTGATGATGGGAAAGATATATCTCTAGATGAGGCTTGATAATGATGTTTGATATCAAATGATGTGATAATTGATAATGTGACTAGTTATTGCTTTAAAATGTAGTCTAATGATTGTGATTTTTGTTCAGGTATGATGTATTGCATGGTTGTTATTTTATTTGAGTGTCAAGTGTTTTATTATGGAATGGATGAAATATGAAAATGTGACATTTATTATGGATACAAATGAAATGTTTTATTGTGGGATATGGAATGGATTAAAGGCGACTTGGATGGGATTTATTGCTTGGATTTCTGGGATATTTAATTTTTTGTATTTTTAAAATATTTTGAGATGAGATGCATGAGACTTAAGCTAAAGACTTACTTTCCAATGTCTTATGGAAACTAGGAGAATAATCCAAACCACAACTAGGTGTCAGTAATGTGCCCCCAAGTGATAAGGTTTTATTATGGTATGGATGGATAGGTTATTATGATAGGTATAATGGATGACTTATTATGGTATGAAAAGAAATGACACTAAGTGAAAACTTCAAGCCATGATAGGACAACAATAAGGTAGATATATGATGATGTGGTAGATAGATGAAACTTAGGTGAATGAGTGGAAAGTGGAAGTCAAAGTGGTTATCTAGTAGATGGTAAATGCAAGGCTACTACACATGGCACCTGTAAGTAGGTTTTCACCATGGTACTTATCCAAGGTGCCACTGAAGTGGTTTTCACTATAGAACTGATTATTTATCTTTACTATTTTTATTTTTTTAATGTATAATTGGAATACCCCGTAGGTTAGGCATAGAACCTTTTGCGGTGAACGATGTTGATAGGTTCCTCAAGGGGTTTTCCCTCAAGTATAGAAAGCTAATAGACCCTAGAACCATAATGGCTGGTAATGATGAAGGGCCCTAACCAATTCAGCTCAAATTTCCCTTTTCTATCTCAATCTTGAAGATTACTTTGATTTTATTTAAGCACAAGGTCACCAAATTAAAATTCATGAGATTTGAGTTTCTTGTTATAGCTACAACAAAGATTATTTTGATAGGCCATGAGATTATTAAGAGCATTGAGACATCTTTCATCTAACAATTCTAATTATTGTAACCAGGATACTCTGTAATCTTCCTCATCAATAAGATGTTGCAATGATACCCTTAAAGAGGGGAGATCGACCTCAATTGGTAAAATAGGATCTAAAGACAAGGGAATATTGTGTGGCTCTTGTAGGAGTACGGATGCTAGTATGATATGCCCACAAAGTAGGATTAAGTTGTAAATGTCAATCACAACCAGCTTCATTGACTATTTTCTTCAAAATATTGAGGATATTTTTGTTTGAAGCCTCAACCTGACCATTACTTTTGGAATAGTATGGAGTGGAAAAGTGATGTTGGATGTTGAATTGATGGCTAAGGTGGAAAACTTCTTGATTTTTGAACAGATTACCATTGTCAGTAACAATGACTTAGGGTATACCATTCCGGTAAATAATGTAATGAAGGATAAACTTGGAAATTTGTTTACCAGTAATGTATGTAAGAGGGATGGCTTTGACCCACTTTGTTAAATACTCAGTGGTGATGATAATGAATTTATGGCCATTGGATGAGGGTGGATTATTTTTACCAATGAGATTGAGTCCCTATTGTCAAAAGGGCCATGGTATAGTGATTGGTTGCAATTCTTGTGTAGGTGCATGAATCAAATCATTGTACTATTGACAAGGAAGACACTTCTTAATAAATTAATGTGAATCATATTCCATAGTCAGCCAATAATATCCTATCCTTAATAACATTTTGACTAAGGTTGGACCACTAGAGTCTGTACCGCAAATACCCTCATGTACCTTGCGTAAGGTAATTTGGGCATCTTTTGTGTTAAGACATCTTAGGATAATTGCATCGAGTGTCCTTCAATAAAGTGTATCACCAAGAATGGTATAACGGGATGAATGTTGATTGAAGGTTCATCATTGGGCATGTAACAGATTGGGTGGTAAAATGTTGTCATGGAGATAGGTATATATCTCATTGTACCAAGGTGTATTAGGACCAACAATATCACAAACAAGCTCAGATTCTAGGATATCAAAAGTAGGAATAAAAAGTTGCTCAATCAAGAATTTAGATTGTGGACTATTCAAAGGAATATCAATTAATGAAGCCATGGTTGCCATGGAATCAACAGCTTTATTGATGATCCTTGGATTTGCTCAAATAAGATCCATAAAAATGATTGCTTGAAGGTGTCGACCAATTTCTAGTAAAGGAAAAGCTTGTCATATTTTTTTTTATATTCATCATTGACTTGGCATATGACAAGTTGAGAATCACCATAAACTTCAAGTACTTTTATGTTCCATTGAATAGCCATTCTTAAACCTTTTATGAGCACTTCTTAAATTTTACTCTAGTTTAGAATTTTCCTCTTAGGAGAAAACTTTAACGTTCTAGTCAATTTATCTTGATCATGATAAGCCCCTAGTATATGATTATCACAAAGGGATACTAGGAACTATAATTGTGAAAAGGGTAGAAAACACACCTCCTCTAAAGTTGTAGCTTTAAACATACATACTAATTTTATTTAGTGAAGTAGTTACAACAAAATTACAGAGTGATTATGACACTTTGTTGTAGGATGTGATCAAGTTAAACAATAAATTGGGAGAAGAAAAGGAAAAAACAAATAAATATTTGTAGCAAATTATAGCATTAACTATAATAGTCTTTAGCCCTCTAGGAAATGCTACTCAAAAGTGAGGTTCATCTCAAGGTAATAGTCAAGCAATATAGGAGAAAATTGAATCTCTACAGGTGAAAAGGAAACACTTGGATCTCAAAGCCAAAGAGGATGCAAAGGATCTTATCAAAAAAATTCTCAGGGATAGAATTTTAAATTTGATAAGAATGGTAGACAACCTTTGCAAATGCCATGGCAATCTAAGAAGAGTTATTGAACATGTACAAGAGGTGACTCCAAGCATATTAGACTTAAATATAAAGTTGATTTCAAGAGTTGTAGTAATGAAGATCATTTATAAAATGGCCAAGTATAACTTTGATTGCCTGAGTTATATTTCTACAACTTTGAGGCAACACACCTTGTAATTGATGTCTTAGACTTCCTTAATAAATTATAAATAGTATTAAAGGAAAAAGGAAGAAGAATTTAAAAGTTTAATAAATCTTGGAATTTTAGATATTATGGGCCCCACTAGTCAAATAAAAACATTAATTGATTAGAAATGTGATTTTGAAGGTCTAATCCCTTTGTCGATTAACCTTGTATTTCAGAGTTCAAGAAGTGGACCCTTTACTCGTTAGCTACCAAGTGGATAAAGACCTTGTACTTGAAAGTAAGATGGAATGTTTTGTTAGGGAAGTAGGGATAGTAGTGGACACTAGGTATGCCATAAATATCAATAAAATTAAGACCATTTTATAAATTAGGTGGCCATATGATGAGGAATTTGATGAGTTGATAGAAAGATTTGCAAATGAGTACTAAAGAATGCATCTGTCCTCTAATGATTGTGATGTATGTATCCATATATTATGGAGCATGTTAGCACATGCATTTCAAATAAGCTTATTTAATTTTTAAAAGAAAGTGGTGGTGTAATTTTTTTGGATTTTGAACCTCAACTTTTGGAGATGATTAAGTGGCTTGGCATGAGGTATGCATTTATTTCTCATGTAGCATTTGTAGTCCTTACTTGATTTGAATTATTTCCAATGTGGCAAGGTTTTCAAAAATATCTATTTATATAAGTCTTGATTGTGCATTTCACATTGATATTTATTTTTCAAAATTAAGTTTATATGTATTTGTTTTTTCTATCGAATAAAGGGTTTGGGAAGAAGCCTAAATTGTGTTTGTCATATTTTTTCTTGGCTTAGTCTTTTGTTTTGTAATCTATCCTCATCTAGTCACATGAGTATTTTAAATTAAATCTATAATCCTTAAATTGTCTTTTTGAGTGAGGTGTCATCGCTAGGGTCCTATTTTTCGTCCTTACTAAGTTTCGCAAAATGCTACCAAGAAAAATTCATCCATCTTATATAGACACTTCAGGGGAATAGAATGAAGTTTAAATTGGCACAAAATGTATCTTTCCAAAACCTTCTTAGCCAAGAGATTGAAGAACATCAAGTTGTTGTTACTACTTCACTATCATCTTCTACAGTAACTCCTAATTGTACTAATTGTTTACACCATTACACTTGGTTGGAGTTGCATGGATGTGATGATATTGTCTCCAAAAAGTAGGTTGTTGCAACATGTTATTCTTTGTCTTGGCAAGGATGCAATTTGAATGGGAGCTAAATAAGTCAAAATAAAGGTATCCTCTATCATTTCTCTTCTATGATTTCTCTTCTATGTCTTGCAAGTGGTCTCCCCAACATGTGCCAGCTCCTCAAATTTGAAACATAGGCCCATGAAAGTGCTCTTGTGAGTGCTAACTATTGAGAACTTTGTATTTTAATTGAAGCTGACAAGTGTCAATCATCCATTTGAGATGAGCATTGTCTACTTCTATAAGATGGGATATTTCTTCTTTTAAAGAGATTTTAGGAGGGAATTCATGTATTGTACAATGTAGCTAGTGTCCATTGAAAATGAAAAGTCATAGTAAGAGTTTGTAGTATCTCATTGTTTCAATTCTTGCAATGTCACTTGAAGGATATTAATGTAAGACATTTCTTCTTTGAGAATCAGAATTACCGCTATTGCATTAGTTGTAGTTTTGAGAGACTAATTTTTGTATGCACATTTGATTCATTTCTTGTTAAGAATATGTTAGTGATTCTCAAAACACTACAAAACTCATACTAAAAGTTTTGTTTAATGTGGATATTTCATGGTTGGCAACACAACCATAATCTAACTCAAAGGATTACTAAGTAGAGTTCTAGGTTTTAAGGAAGAAGGCATTTGATTACTTGAGCCTTGTATGATAAGGCCATTTATGATTGGGTTGCTTCAATAGTAAAAGAATTATGAATATCTATCACATTGTGAGCTAAACTCTCAACTCTGTACCCTGTACATAAAGGCACCAATCATACATCTTGTTCCTCATTTTTTATTTATTTCCTGTTAACACAGACCGTTTCCAAAATAATGTCTCAGTTTAAAATAATTTAAGATAAGTTAAGCTCATTATCAATCACATTATACTTTATAAATTCTTTGTTTTATGTGTTCAATTTACTTTGTTAATTTCTCCTACTCTAACTCTATATAAATGAACCAACCTAGGTTAGTGATAGAAAAATTGGACCCTGTGTTGTGTCATCAAAGCTTGATCTAGAGAGTAGTAACTTTTTTCCTCACTTGGTATTGTTCATGTGTGAACCCAAACGAGTCTTGCCAATCATGAGCCTTAAAGTGGAGTTGAATGGAATACCCCTGATTCCCGCAGAGCTCAATGAAGGAGAAGAAAGCTCTTTCTCATGTCCACCCTTGGTTCATAATTTCTATCCCTCATATACTATTTCTATAACATTAACAATCCCCGGAGTCCTACCAATAGAAAATTATATCAAGCCAAGTAACGATCTAAAACATGAAAAAAAAACCAACACCTTACACGTGTCAAGTCTGTAGTTTTGTTATTAGTTGATTTTTAAAAAAAATTATAATAGAGATAATTTTACAAGTATGTGATGATTTGACAATATGAGAGCACATTTCTTTTGCAACGGTATACCCAAATTCTCTGTTTTTTTCTTAAATATTATTTTGCCCTTTTTTTTTGTATTTAATTTTAAATCTAAAAGAGTATGTTCTTAGTCGTAGCAATAAGGAAAAGCTGCAGCGATCTGTTCTTCAGAATTCTATCATCATTTTAAGTCCACAAATATTGAACTGCCAAATGGAAGCAATCTACCATAAATAGATAATTGTTTGTAATCGAAATGGAAAGAATGGATTATCAAGGCGAATCTCACTCAGTGCACGCTACACAATGTCTCCGAGAATCACCATACTGAAAACATAAAACATAATATAGCAGGCAATATTTCTAATGGGAGCGAGGGGTAAAACATAAAAGAGATAAAATATGTAACATATTCTCAGAAAACAAAAACGAATTGTCACAACAATAACGAATTGAAATACCAAAACACATGCAGCTTGTCAAGGAAGAGTTGTACTCTCGGCTCTAGTCGAAACAAATACAATAGGAATTTTAAAAGCTTTGCGAGTCTGTTAGGTTGAAAGATAGAGATCGTGGGTTCGAATACCCCTCTTGAACAACCCACAAGACAAAGTGCCATGTTTAGGTGAAGAGTAATATCTATACACAGCCTCCTCTAAATCCCACTTTCTGCTTAACTTCCTTAATAACACAATGACTGCAATTTTTTTTTTTTTGAAAAAGAAAAGGTGGTAGAACCACCATAGCATTACTGAAAATAGAATATACAGTAACGATAAAGTTCAAAATGTGAAGGCCCTTTAACTGGCCAAATAAAACAGACATGAACAAAGCAGGCTAAAACCATCCCATCGTCATCATTAAACAATCTCGACAGGGGTGCAACCCGGAAAAAATGCGAGGTCAAAGAACCTGTACCAGGTGTAAGAACAGGACCAAAAACACCAAAAAGATAGGGCAAAACATAACACCAATGAACAGAGAAAACACAGGGCAAATAGAGTTGGATAACCTAGCAAATTATATTCATCTAGCATACATTACATCACATTCAAAATGTTGTGTCTAGCAGCAATCCGAATGCTATATCTAGCAGCCATCCAGAGGCTCTACCCAACAGCTCTCTCCAATCACATATATATAGGTATAGAACCTTTGAAGCCTGGAAACTTTTAGCTTTGTAGAAAACTCTTAAACCTGGAATCTTCTTTTTTTAGAACATATCTTAGAATGTTCTTTTCTAGAACAGATCTTAGAATGTTCTTTTCTAAAACAACTTTTGGAATGTTCTAGCTTATAGAGAACTCTAGAAACATTTTGCCTTTTTCTAGACAATCTTAATTATCCTTAACATCCCCCCTTAAGATTGGCTAGAATAATACAAAGATAATACAAAAGAGAGGGGAAATACAAAGGAGAGGGGAACATTCTACTACTATCCCCCCTTAATGTTCACCTCTAGCATACCAAGCATTCTTTGACCATATTCCTCTTTCATGGCTTGCTCCCATTCTTTCTTCCTTCTAGCTTGTTCCAATCTAACATTTTCTCTCAAAGCATTCTTGGTTGCAATCTTTCAATTCTAGCAATATAACAACCTTGCAAACAAATCACTCCAACAATATATCAGCCCTGCAAACAAATCACTCTAGTAATATATCTGGCCTGTAAACAAATCACTCCAGCAATATATCTCCCTTGCAAACCAATAACTCCAACAATATATCCGCCATGTAAACAAATATCATTCAAGAAACATATCTCTAGTTGAACCTCCAATTGAATCTTGAACCTCTAGTTGAATCACCTCTAGCTCAATCTCTAGCTCAATCTCTAGCTGAACCTCTAGCTAAACATGGTTGAATCTCTAGCTGAATCTATTTTTGCCAGGAATCCCCCCCTCAGTGTTACCCAAGGGGATTTGAACCCGTGACCCGGCTCTGATACCATGTAAGAACATGCCCAAAAACACCAAAAAGATAGGGCAAAACATAACACCAATGAATAGAGAAAACACAAGGCAAAAAGAGTTGGATAACCTAGCAAATTATATTCATCTAGCATATATTACATCACATCCAAAATGTTGTGTCTAGCATCTATACAGATGTTGTGTCTAGCAGCAATCCGAATGTTGTATCCAGCAGCCATCCAGAGGCTCTACCCAACAGCTCTCTCCAATCACATATATATAGCTATAGAACCTTTGAAGCCTGGAAGCTTCTAGCTTTGTAGAAAACTCTTAAACCTGGAATCTTCTTTTTCTAGAATAGATCTTATAATGTTCTTTTCTAGAACAACTTTTGGAATGTTCTAGCTTATAGAGAACTCTAGAAATATTTTGCCTTTTTCTAGACAATCTTAATTATCCTTAACAAAGGTAGCTTCACAATGAACTCCTGCTAGCTCCACCACCACCATTTATAGCATCGATGCTAGGGATTAACACCTCCATAAATGGATCCTCATCACCAGACTCCTCCTGCTCCTGAGCGCGAGGATCTGCTACATCAGAAAGGTTGTCTTTGGGAAGAGAGGGTGCCAGGACTAGTGCATGAACTTGCAAAAAATGAATAGAGAGGAAAACCTATTCAATTTGATCCATCTTTCTCTTAGAGAAGTAGAATGCACACACCCTTAGCTCTTTATCTAGATCATCCATGGAGAGCCAAATGAGGCCCTCCCGCATAACTTTGTAAACTAAATGGATTATAGGGGATTCTCTAAGGCTCTGGGGATTGAACAGACTGCCAATCAAAGCCTCTCCTTTCATGGGATCATATTCTTCCAGCACCTCAGACCATCTGTCCCCATTATAGAGGTGGCTATAGAAAGCACCTGTGGCTAATGCATGGATGTACACACCATCCTGAACTAAATCCATCACGTTAGATAGGATATGGGACATCACATCTAAATAGGTAAGGATTTTGTCCTCCATTCCCCGCTTCCATCTATTTCCTGGTATGTTGCGAAGGACAAAATGAGTGCGCATGCAGTCACACTCCACCATATTTAGCATGTCTATTATTCTTTTCCTCCCATGTAGAATAGGCTCCCATGGCATTAGAGGGAAACAAAGTTTGCGATTGATGCGAGCGTCGGGCATGAAACTTGCAGAGAAAGCAGCACGAAGAGAGACTAACTGAGAGGTGGCAGGAACAACGCTGAGCAAAAAATAAAATTGGCCAAGGTAAATAAACTAAAGCTCATCTCTCAACACATTAAATCTAACTCACTCTCGATCTAAAAATATCTAGGCTTTAGATCTCATTAATGCCACTCTAATGTGAAGTAAATGAGGAATGATGAATCTCTCCTCTATAAAATTCAGATTCATTCAATCTCAAAATGGATGTTGTCCTTTCCATCCCTACTTGGCACCTTCTGGACAGAGTTCATTGATGAAAAGGATCCGTCACCTTTTTCCATGAGATCTCACCCACCATCCTCTAGGTTGACAAGACCAAAATGCTTAGGCTGATGTCAAGGAAGATCAACCCAACCGTCTAGGGAAGTGCATGTAGGCTATAATTGAATCATCATATTCACAACAAATATACAAATTATAGGCAAATGGATGTCAAATATAAGGAAATATAGGGAGTTTCTTATAACAAAAAAGAATGAAAGAAGAATCACATAAAAGAGAGACAATTATCAACAAATCCTTTAGAAAAAACACAACCTCCAAAACATCAAAACAAATATATATTTCCCACATCAAACATATCCAAAATACAATATCAAGCTTTAAGTCTTAAACACAGAGAACAACACTCTCAATTTAAGAATAAATGATGCATGATGTGATCTTCTACAATAGTGAACAATCATTATTGTCATTCCCATGAAAGTATTCCAAGAACAAATGAGAGCCACACATCCCATTACATGCTCTTCAAGATCTCCTCAACAAACAACTCAAGCACTGATCTATTTATACCAAGTTCCATGTATAACGAGCAATTACTTTGATAGATGAATAAGCTTTTTCCCAAGCCCTCTATTTATAGCAATGAGAGAAAGGCTTACTAGAAACTACTTGCCTACTAGAAGCATCTTGTCAACATGTGACTACTAGAAACTTTCCAAATCTTCTTCCCAAAGTTGTCCCCCCAAAAACCAAGTAACAACATGTGATTGCACAATTTCCAAGGTACCCAATTAGCCTTTTCTAAACCTCATGTCCAAGAAAGGATTGGATCATATGAGCCTAAGCATAAAATACATTTACCATATTAACTCCATTCACAATGACCTCAATTGACCATGTTCTCATTAAACCATCACCCCCAATGTGCCACCTCCATTAAATATATTTTTAATGTCATATACAACATCTCTTAATAAAATATTGTCCAATAATAACATATGGTGTCCCACATAGATATGAACCATATCATTACAAAATATAAAATATTTCTATGTCTAAGGTCCACAACACCTTCCAAACATTGAGGCCACCTTTTTCACCACATTGCTCCTCCATTCACCCCTCTTATCTCACCAATTAAACAATATAATGTATTTATGTACATTGTCCAATCTATTCACTACATCCAACAATTATACATAAAAAAAAAAAAAAACTATATTACGAATGAACTAAAAATAGTTTTTGAAACCCTTCTGCGAAGGGGATGGAAACCCACAAGGTTTCTCTTAGCATTTCAGCTCAAACAACGCCTTCGGCTATGCCCCAAGCTATTTCAATAATGACAACTCGGCCTACTGAGCCTCTTCCTGTGTCGAGATCTCTCAAGCACTCTCGCAGCCCTTCTCAACCCCTTGAAGAAGGATAATATGTTCACGAGAAACAAAGACATGTGTCTCCTCCCTTTCAGATTGGGACACTCACCAATTTTTTTCTAGAATTGCTACTCCTCTCTGGAAGAGCCAGACTCTGATGACATGGTGGAGTTTCTCCAATGAAATTTCTTTCCTGGAATGTTCAAGGTCTCACCAACCTCTCTAGGAAGTATTATGTTAGGGATACTCTTCAAAAGTATGCTGGTATTAATGTTTTGTGTCTTTAGGAAGTGAAAATAGCTATTTTTTTGCTCTCTTAGGCTTGTCGTTCTATTTGGCTAGCCAATCAGATGTTCTATACAGATGATGAGGTTGGACATGGCAGAGCGGTCATCCTTCTATCCCCACAATGGCAAGCTTCGGTGGTTGCTCATGGGTCTGACCCCACACACTGGCTTATCTAGATTTTTTTGAACATTGATAATCATTCCTTTGGGATTATTAATGTTTACACCTCGAATGATGCTATTGAAAGATCTTGTCTCTGGCGTTGGATTGCTAAATCATTACCAGTTGCCATCTGGGTGCTTTGTGGGGATTTCAAAGTCATCTGCCATTTCATTGGGCAGCTGGTGAAAGAGAGGCATGGTTTTACATGAGACATAAATTGGGTCTCTTCGATCCCAACGTTGGTCACCACCATTCTCATTCTCTCTAGCATACTTGGTGCAATTTTTGAGTTGGGTCTGATAGGATCTTTAAATGCCTTGATTGGGCTATGATATCAGCACAATCATTTTTCTCTTTTTTAAACTCTTCACCACTCCCAATAATGTCATTAGTGGATGTGACATTGTTAGACCACTTTCCTATTCTGTTTTGCATTGAATGGCACGTCAGACAACCCCATGCCAGTAGGACCCAATTTTTTTTAATACCTGTCTGCTAAGTCACCAACCCATGCTGGCCCACATCTGCACCATCTAAAATCTTGAATGTCATCCGCCCTGCTGAACCGATTGGATCCAATGGTGGAATGATTCTATTACACGGATTGCGAGATTTCTTTGCATTTATGGGTGCCAGTTGGCCATTTTTTGCCGACAGTCTTATGCAGCCACAACAGCTAACCTTCATGCTACCACAGAGGCCTTGACGGCCAACCCTTTCTCCCCATCTCTGCAAGTTAGGGTTGCTGAACTTTGGCATCAAAAGCAAGTTGTTGTCAACTATGCAGCCAAAGGAGCACAACTCAAAGCTAGGTTACACTGCCTAAAGATTGTGGATCATGCCTCGAAAAAAAATTTTATGGCACTTCGAGGTAGACATTTGTCACCCGGCATTAAGTGCATCAAAGAAGGTACCACTCTACTTTTAGAATTACCTGATATTCTTCAAGCATTTGTTAAGCACTTTGAGCAAGTTTTTACATCTCACAACTATAGTCTTGAGCGATCAAATGCACTCTAGGATTGTCTTGATGTTGTGCCAAATAGGCTTTCCTCAACCCAGACAACCTTCTGTGAATAGTTTCTCACTATTGAAGACCTCAAAGAAGCCATCTATACTATGGCAGATGATAAGGCTCCAAGAATTGATGAATTTCCCTGTGAATTTTACAAATCTTTGTGGGATTGTGTTGGACAGGATATGCATAAAGTCTATCTTGAAGCCTTTCATTCTAAATCCCTAAGTAATCTTATCAATAAAGGTAATATAAAATTCATACCTAAGACTAGTGATCCCAAGGATATTAGCAATTGGCAGCCCATCATGCTCGCCAATGTCTCCAACAAAGTCATTGCCAAAGCTCTTGCTCTCAAAATCCGCCACCTCATACCCCAGGTTGTGCGCCCTGAACAGACTGGTTTCATCAAATCCAGGTTCATCTTGGATAACATCATTGTTGTCTGGGAAGGTATGGAATGGGCAAGATGCTCTAACCAACATGCCCGTTTCCTTAAGATTGATTTTGCCAAAGCCTATGACCCCATTGAATTGCCTTTCATTTTAGCCATGCTTTCAAAACTTGGTTTTGACCCAAACTTCCTCCAGTCTATTAAAATGTTATTTTCTGACACCTCAGCTTGCATCACCATTAATGGCCACCAATCCCAATCCTTTGGTTTGTTCTGTTCCATTCAACAAGGCTTCCTGCTTGCCCCTTCACTCTATGTATTGTCTGCTGAAGGGTTTGGCTATCTTCTTGCTCATTCTGTTTCCTAGGGATTGGTTCACAGGATCTCCTTGCCTAATACTTCCACTCAACTTGTCAATGGCTACTTTTCCAATGATTCCTTCCTTACCTTGCTTGAAGAAGAGGATACTGTCAAAGCCACTTTGGATTGTCTTGAGACCTTTTGCTTGGCTTCTGGTTCAGCCATTCAGTGGCACAAAACCTTGTGTTACAGACAATCAGTTCTTCCAAGCTCCCAGTATGGGTGGAAATGGATTGCACCAAGTGAAATCTTTTAATTTCTTGGCATTCCTTTTGCCTTTTAGGCTTCTTTTGTTGATTTTTGGCAGGCAATTCTCTCTCACATTGAGCAGAAATTAGCCTTCTGGGTTACTAAACTGCTCTCTGGCTAGGAAATTTTAGGTCTGTTCTAAAGTTGTCACAGCGACTCAAGTGTATTACTCTTCTTGTTGGGCCCCTTCCAAGGCGTTGTATGCGAAGTTGGATAAATTACTCAGAGATTTTCTTTGGGCATCTTCTAAGACCCATCATGGCTTTCACCACGTTTCTTGGGAGTTTTATTGTCTCCCAAGATATTCTGGCGGCCTTGGCCTTCTCTCTACTCAGTGGCAAGGCATTTCTCTCTGTGTCAGATGGATCATTCATTCTCTTACTGGTAATGAGGCGTAGAAAATCCTCCTCATGCACAATATTACAGTGGGTTTTTCCACTTACAAACCCTCTTAGAAGGGAATTGGTCTCTCCAGCCTTCTTATTATGCAAGAGCCTATTTAGATTTTGGGTACCTTTGTCACCAAAAGCATATGGCATGCATGGGAGGTGGTAAAACCCTGGATCCGATGGTTAGGGGATGGTTTTCATGATGGACTCTCCTTTAATCAACATAATATATGGTGGTCTCCTCTTTTTGCTAGTACTGGTTAGCCGTTGGCTAAGCTTCCTTGGCTCAAGGCTCTCAGATTCCACAAGATGGGTATCTGAACTTTACAAGATCTCTTTCATAGGCCCACCATGCATATTCTTTCATGGGAAGATTTTCATGCCTAGTTCAACTTTCAAAACCATGACCGTGAAACCTAGAATGGCCTGGTGAGTGTCATTCCGACTGATATGCTTCATAAAGTGGATATCCATTCTAATAAACCATGGTCAAAGGACTGGAAATGGTTTCCAGAAACCCCTTTAAGAAACTACAAGCCTCGGCTTGGTTATCAATGGATTTTACCTCATTTTCTCATGATTGATGCCCTGAATCAGTGATAGCTACTTTAGTCCTCAATAAACATTTGGCGTAAATGATTTTCTGCTATGTGGTCTGCAATTGTTGAACCCATGCTTGCCCACTTTGCTTAGTGTATTCTTTTCCAAGGCTTACTTATGGGTGCTCAGCTATTTCATTTGGGGGTTCAGGACTCTCTTTACCCTTTCTATGGGCAGACTGAATCATTCCAACATCTCTTTTGGTAGTGTGCCAGAGCGCAACAGTTGTAGACTCAGATTTGTTGAAATAGGTCTAGACAACTGAGAGTGGGGGATGAATCAGTTGTCACACAGTTTAACAATATCTTTCTCTTAATCTTCCTTTACAACTTATAATGAAATCAATGATGTAAACATTTCAGCATTAATCAATAACACATGAGCAGAAACATAAATAATACACTTGACACCAAGATTTTTGACGTGGAAACCTGGTTAAGGGAAAAACCATGGTGGGGGTTAACCCACAAAGATTATACTCTATTAAAAGTATTACAATGGGGAATGCACATGCATTCTGGCTCACTGCCTAGAACTCACTGCTCAAAAGAAGGCTCACTGCCTATAAGAGAGAAGAGTTACAATAAATTTGAACTGATATTTGGCATCTATCAATGCTAGATTTTAGTTGTAGTTAAGCATAGAAAACTGACTTGATACACTTCATCCTTACTCTCCTCCTCTTACTGCTCTGCTAGCATCTGAACTTTGATCTCTACTTCTTTTCATAATTACTCCATAGTCACTACACACCTAAATCATCAAATTTCAGCAGATATATATATCCGCAACATGATCTACAATCATTTCACCAGTCAGCTTCAAGAACATTTAGAACTTTGTAGAGTACTCTGCTCTATCAGTTAGATCCATACATACTATGGGACACAGATTAAAACTTGCACTTGTAAATCATCAATCATGTCAGCTATCACTACTTATCATCACCAATATCCAAATAGACAACTTCTATACATCCAGAAATAGGATCATTCACAAGGTCAGCCTGGTCT
This sequence comes from Cunninghamia lanceolata, assembly GCA_027924645.1. Lineage (NCBI taxonomy): Eukaryota > Viridiplantae > Streptophyta > Pinopsida > Cupressales > Cupressaceae > Cunninghamia > Cunninghamia lanceolata. The sequence goes on along the minus strand of BSBN01000114.1, from coordinate 7,311,121 downwards.
TCTTTTGTTTGTTCTGTCAAACTGAAACCTGATACTCAGAAGCTAATATCTTTTGAGTCCTTCATCTCTGGAGGACAAAATTATGGATTTATAGTGTCTTGATAATGCTTACAACTACCTCAGATCTATAGAAAACCATGTCTTTCCACTAGATAGATCCGGACCAAGATACCAGACCCTATCACCTGCTCTGTTCCTGACTGCCCGGACTTAGACACATTCTAATTCTGACTTCCGGTGTGATCAAATTGTGTTATGTGGATGATTGGGATGATCTTAGTTGCCATTAGTGACAATACCTATCATGCCTAGCAGTGTCTCATTCCAACAATCTCCCCCTTTGGCATTGATGGAAACACTTAGTAAAAATTGACTAAGTGTTGAAATAGCTCCCCCTTAGCTTGTGCTCCATACTATTGTTCACACTACTTTCTGGTGCTCCCCTTTAGCTAGATTCCTCATTTTTCACTAAACTTCACTCCCCCTTTGACATCAATGGCAAAGGGTGGTGTCCTCAAGCCAAAATTCTCTAAAATTTTGTATATAGGACCGCATATGGACAACTAATCATTGAGTTCTATTCACATGAACTTGAGAATATCTTTAAAACTATTTTTCAATTGCACAAGTTCAGAGGCCCAAGTACTCTTTATTCCATCCAAAATAGAGATGTACCCACTTAAAAAAAATTCAAATGCTTCAGCCTTTGTCAGATCTGAAGGATTACTTGTCTGAAGTGTAGTCTGAGCTTCTGATAAGGCATTAAGCATGGTTTCTAACTTGGGGGCAATCTATTCCCGGAGCTCACACATTCTCTTCATAATGTTACTTTTTTCTTTACTGAGCCTCTTTATCTCATCTGTCAAGCTAATTACTTGACATTCCTGACCTATAGGTGAAACTGTTAGAGGATCAAAAGTTTGTGAGAGATTTGACAATTTCTATTCTTGCTCCTTTATCTTCTTCTCAATAACCTCACTAATTTTGGGCCATGATAGACAGAATTTGTACATATCTCTTCCATCATTTAAAACATTATGAATACTCCTTATGCTAATGCTAAGTATCATCCTATCATTTCCTATTAGATTCTGTACTTCACTAAATTTCTTATCCAGAAACTCTTTCCGAACCTTTGCTTATGCAGATTTTTCAAAATATTCAAAATGAGTATTTACAGAACTTACAAGATTTTTTAGATGTTCAGATGGGGAATCAGATGGACTCTTCTGGTAGGAAGGTATTAACTTCTCCAAAATCCTAGATGTAAGCCCCAGTAGCTCATTATCCTCCATGTGGGACTTTAGAAACTTTTCTCTAGCCTTTACTTGGGTGAATGATGCTATTTTCATCAATTGAATGGGAGAGAGAGCATCTAGATTGGTTAGACTTTGGAGTAGTTTAGGCTCATCAAGCTCAATCATCTCTTTCTCAAGAAGAATTTTCACTGCATCTGTAGTGTCTGATGCGACATTTTCGAAATCATCCATTTGTTCATCAAAATTTTTAGCATCTGTTTTAGGTGCTTCAACATTTGCACCATCTTATTTTGCTTTGTCTTCTTTGTTTTCTTCCTTGTCTTCCTCTTCTTTATCATTTCTTGTATCACTTACAGGTGAAATATTTTCTCTGTCTTCACCACTCACTACCTGATCTGGAGGGGTCTGTATTGTAGCAATATCCTCTTCTTTTCCTAAAAGATCAGGTGGAAGAGTTTCTTCTGCATCAAATATTTTGTCTATCATTTCTATGTCCTCTTGACTGACTTGTTCCTCTTCTAGAACAAAGGCTTCACCAAACTCAGATTGCTAATTAATGATGTTCTTTTCCTAAACTTCTCCAACATTAGTCTCTTCATGAATTAACTCTGAAGGGTCTAAATTAACACCTTGGTCATCAATTCTTGTGTTAATCTCTTCTTCTGGAGATTCCAGTTCTGGAACTAGAGAATTGTCTTCTTCAACTTGTTTCTCTAAAATAATATAATATTTATCCTTGTCTACAGCCTTTCTCAAAATTTCCTCAGTTTTACCAAGCATCAGCTTGTTCATCCAAACCTTGCTTCTGAATTTTTCTTTAACTTCTTTGAGGATTTTATCTACTTCTTTTCTAGTCATTATAGGACACAAAGTAGAAAGGACATACTCTCTGAGTTCTAGATCTTTAGCCTTGGCTATTTTTTTCCTCATTTCCAGTACTTTCCTTAAACCCTTAGGAAGTTCTTGTAAAATTTCTAATAGGGCTCTATTGAATTTGTTCAAATATATGATAATGGCATCTTCCAAAATTTTCTTATTTGCTTGATCAAAATTATCATAGTAAACTCTAATAGGTTTTAAGTTTCCATGAACAGTGATTGTTTTTACAATTTCATCAATAGTCATAGCGACCTTACCAGGTACTTTCTTTTTATTGGTCTTAATGCTTCCAGAAGGCTGGTCTTCAGAAGTCTTCAAAGTTCTAGCTTTCTTGAATTTTATTTCTTTGACTTCTTCATCTTTCTCTGTCTCCTCATCATCTTTTGTACCCACACTCGTTCTTATGGCTTTTGTTTTCTTTCTCTTACTTGCTTCATCAGATGGTCTGACTTCTGGTTTTGCAATTTTAGAAGGAATGGATGCAGCAGTAGAGCTTCTACTAGTCCTTGAACTGAAGGATGGTTCCACTAGAGCATCTTCGTGTTTCTTGTTCTATTTTTTTTTCAAGATTCTCAATTCTTTCTTTGTTTTGTTTCACTGCTTCCTTGGTTAGGCCAATGCTCTCAGCATACTTTTCACCTTGCCTCTACACTTTCCTCTTGGTCTCCAGCTATCTAAGTTCCACATGCAATTTTAGACTCAGTTCCTTGTAAGTTCCAAACCTTTCCATAGAGGTATCTTTAGGTGTGCTCAGAAGATGCTAAGCATACATATCTAAAACTCTTTCATCTACCTCATAATCCATAGGCATTATCCAAACTGTCCTTGGTTCTATAGCTTCCATCAAGCACTGATATGTGTCAACCATGAAACATATATCATTTTCATACTTCTCCACAATTGTTTTAGGGATTGTCTCCCTTTCTTGCATTAAACTTTGGAAGTTTTTGAAGTAGCCCCAAATGGCAGCCTTTTGGGCTTAAAAGTCACCAAGACCGAGAAGGTGATCTCTTATTTGCCATGCTACAAGCCTGTCAGTTGTCCAATGCACACCTTGAATTCCAAGTACTTCATTCATAAAATAGAAGAACAAACATATAATCAAGGAACCATATTTGAAGGTATTTTTCCTATCTTTCTTTATTTTGCTTAGATTCTCAATCAATTGATTCTATAGTTGTTCGCAAAGATCATAATCAACATTCTCCTTTACTATTTGATAGGCTGCATATATTGCAGTTCCGGAGACAAAATTTTCCCTGCTGGAATGGTAAATCTTGTACCCAATCACCATGGAGGCAAATTTAACATCAGGTTCTATGATATCATTGATGGTCATTGCCCTTTTGTCAAACTTGGCACCAATAGCTTCAGTCACTATCTGGTTTTTCACGGCTTTCAGCATGGGTAATCTGCTGGAGGAATTTAACCCAGTTACACTCTTGATAAAATCCTTAGTAATCTTAAATGGTTTCAATAGCCACATGAACTCATTATGTATTCAGCTTAATACATACCGAACCCATTCATTTTCATCAAATATTAGAAACCTAATGACTTGCAGAAAGTGTTTGCTTTCTAGGTCTTTGTATTCAAGTTTCAATTTATGGCTATCATCAGTTAAGTAGTTGTTGAGCATATCCAAGAGTTTCAGGTTTCCAAATTCATCCATGTTATAGTGGATGTATGCCCTAATGTTCTCAACATGTAAAACCACATATGGAACACCTAAAAAAGCACCTAACAGTTCAACTTCAATAGATTTGTGAGGATGTTTCTTAAATTTAGGACGGGGCCTTTCGGTCACATCAACAACTAAAGGTGTAGCCATTTGCAGAGATTGAGAATTCAAGAGGTTTCGTAGAAAATAGAAATACCTTGTTCCGTAGGTTAGGGTTTTGCTTGAGGATCCTCTTCGCGCTTCAATTCTTGAGAATTCTCAGCTTAGAGCTTGTTCACTTGTTCACTTCTTGCTTTCTTCTAATGCAAAGTGATCTGTCTGGGGAATGAATGACCCTTCTATGCTTTGCAGTGCTTAATTTATCTTTGTAATAAATTCTTTGCCCTAGTACATCTGGTTACTCTGTTTGTTGAATAGTTTCTCATGAATTATTCTGCAATTTTCCATATCCACCCTTTTTCTTCTAGAAATCCTTCGAAATAATCTGAAACAATCCAAGATCTCTTTTCTCCCTGTGCCAAATTTAGGCACTTACTTACTGGCTGGGGGATTTTGATTTTGATTGCAACTCCCCCTGAGCTAGAGCTCCTAATTTAATTCCCTCAGGAATTATCTACACTGGATTCCAGTGCGGACCCATCACTATGGTTCACAATTGCTTTCTTGAACCATGTCTCACTTGTTTCATTCTGGATCTCATTCTCTTCAATTGTACTTTTGCCTTTGTCTTGTCTCTGCTCATCCAATTTTTTGTTCACCAGACCTCTTCTTTCATTAGTCCTACTTCTGCAGAATCTTGCAAAATGACCAGATTGATGACAATGGAAGCACACAACATTTCTTTGCTCTTTTGATTGATTTCCTCTTGATCTGCACTGATTTGCCATATGTCCAAATCTATTGCATGCAAAGCATTTGCCATTGAAAGAATTCCTATTTCCTCTATTTGATGAGTTATTCATTATCATACTTCTAGATTCATTAGATTTATGACCATACCTCTTACAATTGAACCATTGTCTAGAGAAGGATGGATTATTTTGATTTACTCTACTTCTACATTGAGTGGCTTTATGACCAAATTTATTCCACTTGAAACAATTTCCATTGAAAGATGGATACCTTTGAGCATTAGGTTGTCTTACTGGAGGTCTTCTAGGTTTGTTTCTCCCATTCCTTGGCTGAATTTTTTTTTGTCTAGATCCAGAGCTTTCACCTTTCTCATATTGAAGACCATGCTTGTCTTCGGCCCTTTTATGACCCTCAAGTATTGCTTCAAGTTTAGCTAAACTTATCTTGAACTTCTCCTTGTATTCATTTGCAACTTCTAGATCATGTCTGAGAATGACAATTTGTCTTTCAAGATCTCTTTCATTGTCTTTTCTTTCTCGTAGTTCAAATTTTAGATAACCAGCAATACTGTCCAATCTATAGCATTCATTAGTTCTTTCTCTTAGAGTTTGATTCAAATCTTCTTAGTCTTCTTCCTTTGATCAATTTCTTTGGTAAACCTCATTGCCCCAAATTCCATCTCAACTTTTAGAACAACAACTTCTTTTGACAGCTTCTCACACTCCTTTGTCTTTTCTTCCAAGGCTTCATTCATGCCATTTTCTTTAGTTAAACTATATAATTGCAAAAGTAGCTCCTTATTCCTTCCCAAAGAGTTCTTTAATTTATCTTTTAACATTTCAATGGTATCATCAATATCCTTGATTTCATCTTTCAGATTAGATATTTCTGCTTTGGAATGTGTTGTGATGTTCACAACACGCCCCATTTTACTCCTTAGCAAAATCAGGACCCCTGCTGTGGTTGTTGCTTTTGCTTGTGTGTGTGTTGTTGTGCTTGGTGGTAAAGGGAAAAAGAGGGTTAAAATTGCAAACATTGTTAAAAATAGAGAAAAAATGCATTTTCAGTACCAGGGCATGATATGGTTGGATTCCTTGTAAAAAATGAGCTAGGGTTGCTTTTTGAACCATCTTAAAATTTGCCATATTTCGCAAGTTATGTTCATTTTGGTAAAATGTACATTCAGGTTTGTATATCGCTGTGCATATACAAAGTCCTTTGTATGTGCAAAGAGTCATTTTTACTCAGTCGCATTTGCAGTCAAGTTCATATACAAGGCACTTCATACATGGTGGACCCAAAAAGGTTATTAAATAGTGTTAAATTGTTGTATCTTCACAGCTTGTATATTTTGGTGAAATGCATTGCAAATATACATGGCACAGACTTGAAGTTTATTAAAAGTGGTTAATTCATTGCATGTATCCGCAATGTATATATCTTACATACATTTCCAAGATACATACACTTCATACATTATCTGGACCCGAAAGTCCATAAAAAAAAGCTAAAAATCCTTGTATATTTCTGGCTTTGTATGGACATACATTCAACGTTTATGCAAGTGCAGACTCGAAAAGTTATGGAATATGGTTAAGTCCTTGCATATTTTGTGTGTTGTATATTGAGGATATACAAAGACTTTATACAAGCTGTGGACTTAAAAGAAAGTTGAAATAGCGTTAAATCATTGTATATTTTGCGCCTTGTATATCATTACATGCATTTTAATACATACAACGCGGGATCAAAAAGAAAGTAAAATATGATTAAATGGATGTATTATGCCTGGATTGTATATCGAATATACATGGATTTAAACGAGGAAATGGGTGGGAAGATGAAGCGATAGGAATTTAGAAGTTATTTTTGAAACCCCAATGCATATTTTCGGTCAACGATGGTTGACTTGACTAGTTTTTAACGCTGAATAAGCATTTAAATGTGATATTTTCATAGATTTGGGGCCGATTGATGCGTTCACACAGTCATGACTAGATTTGTCAGTTGTTTTTCTTCCTCCAGGTTTATTAAATGATGATACTTATTGCTGGTCTATTTTTGCAGGTTTGCAGTTGAAGAGGGAGATGAAACTTAATGGCGGTGCAATCACGGAGGAGGAAATCAGATCTCAGGAGCAGAGGAAGATAAGGATGAAGGGCAAAAAGTCAAGGGTCTTCATTGATGAAGATAAAATGCAGCTGAAGACATTATTGCAGTAGACCACAGAAGTTAATATTAAGCTGCTAGGGTTTCTAGAAGGGCATATTTCGCCCAAATTTGATGTATACTCAGACATATTTCTGGGGATTTGTTTTGCAGCATTTATTACTGTAACCAGAGGTTTGAACCATCACTTAACTAGGGTTTTTGATTTGTCTTAAGGACAATCAAAGCCTATATATTGTGCCTTGGTACACTATAATAAGGTTACATAGGGGCTACAAAGAGATTTGTAGCCGTAATTTGTAAAACATAGCATTTAGAATAGAGGGACCTTTTAGTTTAGAAGTAGAAGAAGGAGGTCGCCTATGTCTACAACAAGGAGCGTGTGGAACATCCTACCTCCTTACTGTATCTGAAAAGCTTGTAAGTTTTTTGTAATTTGATCAATGAAGCTAAGAGTCATTCAGACATTGTAAATCATATATGACTGTCTGTTTCTAATACAATTGAATCTGGAATTCTGCATCTATCTTCTGAGTGTTTTCTTGCTCTTCATTGTGTTTGAAACATTTTTCTCTTAGATCTTGCAATTTTAAGTGTATGTTTGTGAAAATGCTCAGAACTTACACTTCGAGTTTTGTCTGTGGATTTGATCAATTTGCTGCAATACTTATATAGTGCATAACAGAGCAATTAGATCCTTTAGTAGATTTGAATGAAGTTTGGATTAGATCTTTCTAACTTTTCCCAACCCTTCTAAAAATACTTAGCTTAAAACATAGAAATTTGAAGGAGATTTATCTCATATTTGAAAGAGCATGCATAACAAAGTTAAAAGTAGACAGTTTTCATAAATATTTAAGAAGAGAAAGCTGCAATAATTCAAGAAGACCATTTAAAAGCTTTGCAGCATAGTAACACTTTTATGCAAAAGAATGAACAAACGCACTAATTATTTATTATCTTTTGTGTAGACAGAGTCCAGTAAACCAATAAGAAACCCTAAACTATGTAAGGCCCCTTGAACATTACATCTTCACATCGACCAACTGAATTTGCCCAACAGGTCAAGACCTGACCATATTAAACTTGGGATTAAGTGAATCTTAACCGATTCCTTCATATCTTTCAAGTCAGTTTTGGTTCATTTTATGTGAATTTTAACTAATTGTTATGATTGCATCAAAACAATCATCAACAATTTCTTTGGCACTAGAAGGAGGGCCGACTTGAGTTAGGGTTTTGTTTTAAGTAGAACTGGCTTATAACAGTGATAGAGTGACTATATCTAGATCTAGTTCAGGGGATACATTTGTACGATTACCTGATATAAGGCAAAGTAAGAGCCCTTTGATTTGGAATCCTAAAGTATTGCAAGCAGGGAGTTCATCTAGAACACCCCCTGGATCGCCTTATACAATTCATCACTTTGTGAGTCCTGACAGATCTTTATTCAGATCTTTAAATCTTGATTCAGGTACTCCTAGAGGTCCTAGTCCTCCTAAAGATCCTATCCTACCAGTGAATCTAGGTATTCCTACAGGTCTAGGTAAGGCACAAATACCCGCAATGGCTTATTTTAATACCAACTCCCCCATACACTTCAATGATTACAATGAGATGCCCAAAAATATGGAAAAGATATGTCCCAAATACTAGTTGCACCAAGATCTGGAAGACCACATTAGAATATTCAAGGAAGCATGCTTTAGGGCCAGATTAGAGCATGAGGATGTTGTGTGTAGATTATTTCCCTATACCTTTAATGAACAAGCCTCTAAATGGTATGTGAACTTACCCAATGGTTACATTTCTTCCTAGTCCCTTATGGAAGAGGCATTTTTGTCTAGATTTCGAGGACCCATTGATCCTTGCATCTTGTATCACAAATTGGATACTATAAAAAGAGGAGAGGGAGAGCTAATTGATAATTTCAATGACAGATTTCAAAAGGCCTACTCTAGGTTAGTAGCCCCTTACACCGTAGATGATGATACCTTGATAGCTATGTACTATGCAGCCTTAGATCCTTTAACTGCCATGTTTGTCAAAAGAAAACCTAACATAGATTCAATATCCAAAGCCTATAAGGAGGCAACCTCAGTAAATCAAGAGATGAGGCATACAACTTGTAGCCCATTTGTTAATGGAGGAAATTTTGGGATGCAAAATCAGACACAACCTTGGAATGGAGTCCCTATGCATCACACTCCATTATTAAACCTGATTCCTTCATACACACCTGTGTATAGTCCTACCCCGATCCAAACCATAGCTCCTTATACAAGTAACACTACTAGTAATAGTCAAAATAATGGTCAGCCTTTCTTTCGACCTCCTAGAGATACAACTGTGGCAAAGGCACAAGAGGAAAGGGAAGAAATCAAAGAGATCACTGCACATTTGAAAATATTAACCACTGAAGTGACACAACTAAGAAATGAGAATCTTTATGGAAGTGGCAACCAGGGATACAATCAAAATCAGAATTATAACTAAGGCCAAAATCAAAACTATAGTTCAAATCAAAATCACCATTGCAATCAAAACTATAATTAGAGCCATACCCAAAATAACAACCAAGGCCAATTTTCAAATCAGAGCCAAAACTATAATCAGCATCAGGGTCATAACCAAAAGCAACCAATGCAAAATAGAGGGCCAGTGATAGACAATAGGGCCTGGGGTAATAATAACAAAAATTAGAATCAGCCTAGGCCACCCAAAACATGGAACACTAGACCAAACAACGGTACTTTAGCTTCTCCTTTTGAGAATATAGATAATCATGATGCAAAACAAACAGCTGGCATCCAAATGGCCAATACATCACTAAAAAGCTAGTGTAGATTTCACAATACCAATGCCCATGCTGACCTGGACTGTCCACAGTTCTATTTAACAGCCAACATATTTAATATAGACGTGCAGCCTCCTACTTTTGAGTTTCTCATTCCCAAGGGTAATGAAGTAGTACCCTCAGGGTATGATACAGCTTTAGTTTTAGAAACCTTTACCTTTGTAACTACAGAAGAGAAAGAAGATGAATTGCTAGAGGATGAACCATACTTTTGTGAAAATCTTTATCCTAAATCAGCCTTTGTGTTAAATGCTTTTCAGTTTCCTTTTGAAATAGAAAATGAAGTATTGACTGAAACGGAAGAGGTGCAGGCTTTTCAACAGACAAATAAAAACCACACCTACAATTTAAGGAACAATACTAGGCTAGGAGGACCTTTCACCACTTCCACTCCTCCTTACAACTTCAATACACCCCCAGATCAGAATGCTAGCAACAATCCGCTATACTTAAAACTAATCATCATACAAACAGTGGAACAACAGTACAAAAGGCCCAAACAAGTAAAACTGAAATAGTAGAGACAACAAGATTAATGAGCTACTTGTCAGAAGAAATAAAGAAAATTAAGGTCAGTATACCTCTGAATGAACTATTGAAAACTCCAGGGATAAAAAATGCTTTTATAAAATCTCTGGATACATCTACGATAGATGAGGTTGCTGTTGATGTAGCTATTCCTAATAGAGATTCACTGCCTAAAGAGAAAAGTAAGAAAGTTGAGCAGCCTTCCAATACAAATGTAGTAATGTATGCTAATAAGAAAGATGCTGCTCTTTTTTTGTTAACTATTAGATTGTGTGGGAAGAACATACACAATTGCATGGTGGACTCTGGTGCATCAGCCAACATAATGCTCTTAGGGATATGTAAAACTCTCGGGCTGACTCCCACCAGATCTACTAAGGTTGTCACACAGTTAGATAAAACTGAGGTTAGTGTGATAGGAGAACTAATGAACATTCAGATGCAATTAGCTTCAGACCCTAGGGTAAGCCAATTCATTGGCATTCAAATAGTGGACATACCTGTGAATTATGGAATGTTGTTAAGTAGGGATTGGTCCAAGACATTAAATGGATATATGGCCACTAATTTTTCACATATGTGGCTACCTTGGAGAGGTGTCCCAAACCAGATTAGGATAGAGGCAGAACCCAGGATGAAACATATGATAATAGAGTATAATCGAACAAATGAAATATTATATGATGTTGTTGAACCTAGTGTTTATAGAATTACTAATAATGGGGTACAGATTGAAGAGATCATGATGTTAAACATTAGAGAAAAATGCGTAAGCAAGGAGACAACATTATTCATTGAGTCTGATGGAAATTCTTCAGATGAAGAAAATAGTGCAATAGACAAGTTTGGTCATGCCATTAGACAAGAGGTGAAAGAATGCATTAAACAAAATCTGCCAGTCCAATGTAAACTATATAAGAACAGATGTAGAGTCCACGATAGGCCACATTCTAAGGAGAGTTGTGGAATGTGCAAAGACATCATTGAATATGAATACAAAAAATCCATGAAAAGGGTAAAATTACAAGAGGAAAATGTGAACCCTAATCAACCACAGAGAGACTTTCAGAGTAATATAGATGCTCTGATTTTAGAGGAAATAAAGGACAAGGGTAGTTGTCTTTCTGATTTGCAAGCTAAAGATATACATATGTGAGTTGACCAAATAGAAATACCCATGAATAAACATACCAGCACCTCACAAGTAGTAGAAGAGACAAAGCATGCTAAAGTAAAAGGTCAGAAAAGTAAAGATGGCATGTGGACACTAAAGTGTGACGGGTCCAAATCAAAATAGGGTGTGGGTGCAAGTATTAAACTCATAGATCCTTAGGGTAAATCATACCTAGCAACATATAGACTGCAGTTTTCTTGTACTAACAATACTACTAAATATGAAGCATTAATTTTGGGACTTGTCATGGCCATCAAGAAGAAAGCGAAAATGGTCAGGGTATTTTTAGACTCTGAACTAGTAGTCAGACAAGTAAGGAAACTATATGCTTGCAATTACAAGAAAATGATTTGTTACAAACATAGAGTATGGGGTTTAATAGATTCATTTGATGCTTTCAACATAGAGCACATCCCTAGAGAGCTGAACCATAGACCGGATGCACTAGCAGTTGCTGCTAGCACATTAGAACCCTTGACAGTGTCAAGTTTGAGATGATTTGTTGTAGAATTAGTTAATGTTCCCAGTATCCCAGACAATGTTACACACTTTCTTGTATTTGGAGGGGATCAGAAAATCATTGATTTTCTGACTTGTAATGAGGCATTTGAGGCTTAGATAACTGATGAACAAGAAAGGCCTAAGACAACATGGGACGAAGAGGATATAATCAACTTGAAGAACAACTTTTTACCCAAAGGAGTAATTGAATTAGAACATATTTTTGACTTCAATGGAGTAGTAAGAGAGAAGGACTTACCCAAAACAGAAGGGGGTAAGTGTGATTTACACAATTTAGGGATAGAGCAAAATCCACAAAATGTGCCAATCGTGAAGGCTTGCTCTGAGAAAATTAGAAAAAAAATTATAGATGCTCTAAAAGATTACAAACACGTAATAGCATGGACATATGAAGACTTGAAAACCTATGATACATCCATCATAACTCATGTAATACCTTTGAGACCAGAGGTTAAACCATTTAGGCAGAAACAAAGGCCTGTGAACACCAATCTAGAGCCTTTAATCTTCGAGGAAGTTAAAAAATTGCTGTCTGCTGGAATAATTTTCCCAGTCAGACATTCAGTCTGGGTTGCTAACTTAGTACCAGTAAGGAAGAAAAACAGAGACATTAGATTATGTGTAGACTTTAGGAATTTGAACAAAGCATCTGAAAAGGATAATTATCCTCTGCCTCCAATAGACGAAGTGCTGCAAGTAGTAAACGGGGCAAAGATGATATCTTTCTTAGATGGTTTCTTGGGCTATAACCAAGTTTTAATTGATAGAGATGACAAATTAAAAACCACCTTCACTTGTAAATGGGGAAATTATGCATATAGGAGAATGCCTTTTGGTCTGATCAATGCAGGTGCCACTTTTCAGAGAGCCATGGACATTGCGTTTTGTGGATTATCAGGTAAGTGCATTGTTGTGTATATAGATGATCTGACTGTGTATTCCAAGGATGCATCCACTCATGCAGAAGATCTCAGGAAAATACTTAAGCGGTGTGAGAGGTATGGAATTTCCCTTAATCCTAAAAAATGTTCATTTGGGGTAACTCAAGGTAAGTTACTAGGGCATGTCATTTCTGAAGATGGAATATCAATTGACCCAAATAGAATAGAATCAATAAGAAATGTACAAATACCAAATAGTAGGAAAGAGTTAAAATCATTTTTTGGTAAAATTAACTTTGTTCGAAAGTTTATCACGGGTTTTGCAGAAATCATACAGCCACTAAATGCCATGTTAAAAAAGGATGCGCAAATGGAGTGGTCGCCTGTGGCTAGGGCTGTATTCGAAGATATCAAGCGAGCCATTTCTGACACCCTTGTACTGGCATGCTCAGACTATGCTAAGCCATTTTATATCTACTCCTTCGCATCCTCCCATTCAGTCGCTACTGCCTTGACACAGAAGGGTGAAGACAATGAAGAAATGCCCATTGCATTTATGAGCGCACCTCTAAAGGACACACAATTAAGATACCTAGATACTGAAAGACAAGCATTTTCATTAATAAAGGTCATGAAAAAATTTAGACATTATGTTTTGCGCAGCCAGGTCAAAGCCATAGTGCCAGACGCAGTAGTAAAGATACTGCTGATGCAGAGCGAACTTGGGGAAAAGGGGGCCAAATGGATCACCACGCTGCAAGAGTTTGACATGGAAATCGTTCCCATGAAGCTAGTCAGAGGGCAGGCGTTGGTACAAACAATAGCAAACACAGACCCAGACTTGATAAAATAGCAATATGTACTGAATTCCCATGACATACCAAACTAGTATAGTGACTTAAACACTTTTCTAATATCTGGAAAGTACCCCAATATGATGAAAGCTTCTCATAGGAGAGCTTTGAAGTCTAAAGCGCAAAAATATATGGTACAAAAAGGTCTTCTATTCAGGAAGAACCATGATGGAATTTATTTGAGATGTCTAAACAGAAATGAAGTGGATAAGGTGTTGACAAAACTGCATGACAAGTACAGAAATGGTCATGGTTCCCATCTAGATACAACACATAAAATATTAAGGGCAGGCTATTACTAGCCCACGATGTTCAAAGATACAGAGAGTCACATCAAGAGTTGCCACACTTGTCAGACTGCAGTAGATAAGGGAAGGAATCAGGCCAATCCATTAGAACCTGTGATTGAATCAAGACCATGTGCACAATGGGGTCTGGATTTCATTGGAGTCATCAATCCTCCATCTTCTGCAAGACACAAGTTCATACTGACAGTGACAGACTACTGTACAAGGTGGACTGAGGCCACATGCTGCAAATTCTCTACAACCGAGGTAGTTATCAAGTTTCTTGAAGAGAACATCATAACCAGGTTTGGAACTCCCTATTCATTGGTATGTGACAACAGCCTACTTTTTCTTCTTTAAAGTTTTCTAAATGGGTGTTTGAATATGGGATTGTTTTAAAGTTTTCTTCAAATTATTACCCTCAAGGTAATGGATTAGCGGAGTCTACAAACAAAATTTTACTAGACATAATCAAGAAGCTGATTGCAAAGAGTCCTAGAGAGTGGAATACCTTGTTAAAATACACATTATTGGTAGATAGAACCAAGTTTAAAACAGCTTTAGGCAGTGCACCTTATCATTTAGTTTATGGGACTGATCCCATACTTCTAGTAAATCTGAGAATACCAATCTGGAAGTTTGCCAATGAGTATTTAGGCTTTGATAACCAAAGGGAAGCTAGGATAGTACAAATGCTACAATTAGATGAGAAAAGAGGTCAAGCCATCGAGAAATTTGCCAAACACCAAGCAGTAGTTAAGAGGTGGTTTGATAAGAGATCAAGAGTCAAGACATTTAGGATATCAGACTTAGTGCTGTGCTGGGACAAAGCACATGAAAAGAAAGGGAACCATGGAAAATTCGATAAACTATGGTTAGGCCCATTGCAAGTCACAGAAATAATAGGAGACAACACATTTAGACTTAAGACCTTGACAGGGGAAGATGTGCCATTACCAGTTAATGGCCAACATTTGAAACACTACTTCCAAGCTTGAGGTAAAGGGCAGTCCAATTTTTGTAATATAGTGTGAGTAGTGTATAGTTTTCTTTGCTTTGTCTTCTATTTTTTATTTTGTTGTTTTCTTTTCTAGGTTAGTTGTTGTACAGTTTTGTTTTGTTTCTGTTCTGCTGTTTGTATAGTCTTCTTTTGCTTTGTTTTGTTTTTCTTGTACAATCTATTTATTGGTTTGTTGTTGCCTCCTCAATAGGGATCTTTGTTTTTCTTTAGAGTATTAAGGAGAAAACTAACAACCATCAAAAATAGTATAAAATTCAAAATATTCAGGTCAATCATTTGCAATTTATACATAACTTGTCGTAACTGTCATGAATGTAGAGAGTTGTTTAGCTTCTGAAATTTCATATTCAATAATAGTGATTGAGAATTCAAGGAAGGTTTCTCACAATGACACACCTAAAATCCTTGGGTTTGTTTAACCTACCAGTGTAGATATTAGGTGAAAAATCTGAGGTCACCCTTGCTACCATTACAATTCTGAGTTTAATTTCAGCAAGTGCTCATTCCTTGCATCATAAAGTTACAAATTGTTATATCTTGTGAAATATCTACCAAATATCAAAATCAATAAAAACAAATATATATATATATATATATAATATAAAAATAAAATAGATTATACTAAAAATCCAGATTAATCCATCTAAATAACTCTACCAGGGCTATGGACGCTTACTGGCAGTGGTGCTCTACTTAGGAGAATTGTAACGATAACCTTGTTGGGGCTATAGATGCTCGCTAGCAGCAAGGTTCTATTCGATCGGCTATGAGGGAATATCCTCACCTACGTAGGCTACTATCAGTCACTGGTTTGTTCAACCAATTTTCAAGATGAGGATAATTAATCACGTGCACACACTTAGACTGAAAATAAAAATTCATGCATCCTTATTGAATACCTTAGGTCTCAAGTTGGATAACAATTTATAGGAAAGATAGTTGGGAGTTATGGATTTATTTCATCTGATTTCCTAGAATACTTTTAATTTAATTGTTTTGTTTGGTTGCTAGTTGTTGTGATGTTCACAACACGCCCCATTTTACTCCTTAGCAAAATGAGGACCCCTCCTGTCGCTGTTGCTTTTGCTTGTGTGTGTGTTGTTTTGCTTGGTGGTAAAGGAAAAAAGAGGGTTAAAATTGCAAACTCTGTTAAAATAGAGAAAAAATGTATTTTCAGTACCCAGGGCATGATATGGTTGGATTCCTTTAAAAAATGAACTAGGGTTGCTTTTTGAACCATCTTAAAATTTGCCATATTTCGCAAGTTATGTTCATTTTGGTAAAATGTACATTCAGGTTTGTATATCACTGTGCATATACAAAGTCCTTTGTATGTGCAAAGGTCATTTTTCCTTAGTCGCATTTGCAGTCAAGTTCATATACAAGGCACTTCATACATGGTGGACCCGAAAAGGTTATTAAACAATGTTAAATCGTTGTATCTTCCAAGCTTGTATATTTCGGTGAAATGCATTGCAAATATACATCGCACAGACTTGAAGTTTATTAAAAGTGGTTAATTCATTGCATGTATCCGCAATGTATATATCTTACATACATTGCCAAGATACATACACTTCATACATTGTCCGGATCTGAAAGTCTATAAAAAAAGCTAAAAGCCCTTGTATATTTCTGGCTTTGTATGGACATACATTCAACATTTATGCAAGCGCAGACTCGAAAAGTTATGGAATATGGTTAAGTCCTTGCATATTTTGTGTGTTGTATATTGAGGATATACAAAGACTTTATACGAGCCGCGGACTTAAAAGAAAGTTGAAATAGCGTTAAATCATTGTATATTTTGCGCCTTGTATATCATTACATGCATTTTAATACATACAATGCGGGATCAAAAAGAAAGTAAAATCTGATTAAATGGATGTATTATGCCTCGATTGTATATTGAATATACATTGATTTAAACGAGGAAATGGGCAGGAAGACAAAGCGATAGGAATTTATAAGTTATTTTTGAAACCCCAATGCATGTTTTTGGTCAACGATGGTTGACCCGACTGGTTTTTAACGCTGAATAAGCATTTAAACGTGATATTTTCACAGATTTGGGCCCGATTAATGCGTTCACATAGTCATGACTAGATTTGGCAGTTGTTTTTCTTCCTGCAGCTTTATTAAATGATGATACTTATTGTTGGTGTATTTTTCCAGGTTTGCAGTTGAAGAGGGAGCTGAAACTTAATGGCGGTGACATCACGGAGGAGGAAATCAGATCTTAGGAGCAGAGGAAGATAAGGATGAGGGGTAAAAAGTCAAGGTTCTTCATTGATGAAGACAAAATGCAGCTGAAGACATTATTGCAGCAGACCACAGAAGTTAATATTAAGCTGCTAGGGTTTCCAGACGGGCATATTTTGCCCAGATTTGATGTATGCTCAGAGATATTTCTAGGGATTTGTTTCCCAGCATTTATTACTATAACCAGAGGTTTGAACCATTGCTTAACTAGGGTTTTTTAGCTATATTATGGATAATCAAAGCCTATATATTGTGCCTTGGTACACTATAATAAGGTTACACAAGGGCTGCATAGAGATTTGTAGTAGCAATTTGTAAAACATTGCATTTAGAATAGAGGGACCTTTTAGTTTAGAAGTAGAAGAAGGAGGTCGCCTGTGTCTGCAACAAGGAGCGTGTGGATCCTGCCTCCTTGTTGTATCTGAAAAGCTTGTAAGTTTTCTGTAATTTGATCAATGAAGTTAAGAGTCATTTAGACATTGTAAATCATATATGACTGTCTATTTCTAATACAATTGAATCTAGAATTTTGCATCTATCTTCTAAGTGTTTTCTTGCTCTTCATTGTGTTTGAAACATTTTTCTCTTAGAGCTTGCAATTTTAAGTGTATGTTTGTGAAAATGCTCAGAACTTACGCTTAGAGTTTTCTCTGTGGATTTGATCAATTTGCTGCAATACTTATACAGTGCATAACAGAGCAATTAGATCCTTTAGTAGATTTGAATGAAGTTTAGATTAGATCTTTCTAACTTTTCCCAAACCATCTGAAAATACTTAGCTTAAAACATAGAAATTTGAAGGAAATTTGTCTCATAGTTGAAAGAGCATGCATAACAAAGTTAAAAGTAGATAGTTTTCATAAATATTTAAGAAGAGAAAGATGTAATAAGTCAAGAAGACCATTTAAAAGCTTTGCAACACAGTAACACTTTTATGCAAAAGAATGAACAAACGCACTGATTATTTATTATCTTTTGTGTAGATAGAGTCCAGTAAACCAACAAGAAACCCTAAACTACGTAAGGCCCCTTGAACATTACAGCTTCACATCAACCAACTGAATTTGCCCAACAGGTCAAGACCTGACCATATTAAACTTGGGATTAAGTGAATCTTAACTGATTCCTTCATATCTTTCAAGTCAGTTTTGGTTCATTTTATGTGAATTTTAAATAATTGTTATGATTGCATCAAAACAATCATCAATAGAATGATCAAGAGCTTTTAGAGCTAGCTAAAGTTTATCTTTGACTGAACCCATTGAAAACTCCTTCCAAGATCTTTCCTCAAGATGTTAAGCTTCTTTTAAGAACCTTTCTCTGATACCAATTATTGAAATAGGTCCAGACAACTGAGAGGGGGGATGACTCAGTTGTCACACAATTTAACAATATCTTTCTCTTAATCTTCCTTTACAACTTATAATCAAATCAATGATGTAAACATTTCAGCATTAATCAATAACACATGAGTAGAAACATAAATAGTACACTTGACACCAAGATTTTTGATGTGGAAACCAAATTAAGGGAAAAACCACGGTGTGGGTTAACCCACAAAGATTTTACTATGTTAAAAGTATTACAATGGGGAATGCACATGCATTCAGGCTCACTGCTCAAAAGAAGGCTCACTGCCTACAAGAAAGAAGAGTTACAATAAATTTGAACTAATATTTGGCATCTATCAATGTTGGAGTTCAGTTCCAGTTAAGCATAGAAAACTGACTTGATACACTTCATCCTTACTCTCATCCTCTTACCACTCTACTTGCATCTAAACTTTGATCTCTTCTTCTTTTCACAATTACTCCATCATTGCTACACAACTAAATCATCCAATTTCATCGGATATATATATCCGCAACATGATCTACAATCATTTTACCAGTCCACTTCAAGAACATTTATAACTTTGTAGAGTACTCTACTTCGTCGGCTAGATCCATACATAATATAGGATGTAGATTAAAAATTGCACTTGTAAATCATCAATCATGTCAGCTATCACTACTTATCATCAGCAATTGCCCAATAGACAATTTCTATACATCTAGAAATAGGATCATTCACAAGGTCGACCTATTCTTCTTCTGTTTGTTCTATCAAACTGAAACTCGATACTCAGAAGCTGATATCTTTTGAGTCCTTCATCTCCGAAGGATGATATTATGGATTTAGAGCATCTTGATAATGCTTAAAACTACCTCAAATCTGCAAAAAAACCATGCCTTTCCACTGGATAGATCCAGACCAAGATACTGGACCATGTCACCTACTCTATTCCTGACTGCCCAGACTTAGACACATTCTGATTCTAACTTCTGGTGTGAACAAATTGTGTTATGCGGATGATTGAGATGATCTTAGTTGCCGTCAATGACAACACCTATCATGCCTAGCAGTGTCTCTTGCCAACAGGATCCACAATTTAAAATGGTCATTTCAGCTAGAGCTCTTCTCATGGCATATGGTTCTATTGGGAGACTCTCCTAGGATTCCCGCAAAGTATACTGAGATTTGGCACACTTTTAGGGTGGAAACCCTCTTCAGTCTGTGGATTTAGATAGAAATTCATGCATATTTTCTCGCCACAAAATAGATAATGTTGTTTCTTTATATTCTAAATCTATTATTTGTTCAAATGTTCTTCTTCAAATTGAAGTGCAAGCTAATAAAGTTGTGGTTGAAGTTTCTCACCTTCAGGAGCTGTTGGACCACTGGGGCTTCACCCCTTGCACTGTGGCTAGTGTGCCTCCCTCTCCCATTTTCTCTAGGGGTTAGTCACCTTCACGGGGATAGCGGTGAAGTGGCTCTACTAGGGATTCTTGCCCCCATTCTCAAGATCCTCATTGCGGCTCTCACCTCGGTAGTGGTGGTCATTCTCTCCCCCTTCGTAGGTTGGCCTAGGGTGGCCATCTAGCAGAGTTTGAGGGGGAAGAAGCAGAGATTCTAGGTGGCCTTCGGGTGGTTCCACTCCTAGTGGTCGTTCTGGTTGGCCCACTGATAATTCTAAATGGGTCCTTCATTTGGATTTGGCAATATCACCTCACCATGAAGATAAAAATACAGAAATAGAAAAGGATGATGATGGCTGGGCTCTTGCTAATGTCATCCCGGAGCCCGCTGCTATATGGGGCAACTCAGATGACAAGGATCCACTGTCTATTGGCATTGCTTTGGCCACTTAATGGCCCTCTTTTTTATTACTGTTTCTGTTATGTTTTATGAATTCAGGGCATAGCCCATTTATGACTTTCTGGGCCCTGTCCATGTGACTTTTGGGTGTTCCTTTTAACCACCCACTTTTTTTGTGGATATGTGCACTATTTTTTTCTAATTAATATAGATATAGTCACTTATTCATAAAAAAATATACTGAAAAATCGTACAAATTTTTCTAACTTTAAAAATACTTAAGAAATAAATGTGGGTGACTTAGATATCCCATTCATGTTTCTTGCAATGTAATGTTCAGCATTACCAATGGAAAACTTGCAACGTAATGTTCAACCGCAAGGCATCCAAATCATTGCAAATTGATCTAAAATGGCACAAAATATGATAATAAAATTTGAAATAACCATATTTTTTAGTAAACCTTTTCTCAAGAGAAAAATAGTTGAGGTAAATATTGGCCTAGCGGACAAATTTAGTAGATGCTAGATATGCACCCACATCAGTTTAAGTTTTCATTTCTATGCTTACTTCATTCATACTCAATTACAGTGAATTTGTTTGATAGTACACACCTTTTCTTGATTTTGTAATTTCTTTTGACCATTTTCAAATGAATTTTACTTAAACATTATTCACTTCAATGGTCAAAAATCAATAGCAATTTTATACCTCATCCATGTTAGAAAAATAAGTAATGCAGAATTGTATTAATAATGAATTAGCAATAAAAAGCACAAAATAGACAACACAGATTTACCTCGAAAACCTGGTAATGTACTAAGAAAAAAACCACAGGCAAAGATCTCTCAATTTTTATTCTTAAAAGAAAATTCACAATTACAAAAAAAATTCTCATGCCTTAGAATTCAAGCTCGACTAACTTAAATAATCACGAAAAAGCACATGCAAAAAAGAAATCAAATCTAAAGATAGATTTTCATGCATAAAAGTGTGAGTGGCACTTCTACATGTAATTTTGCATGGTGTACACTTGACACACTACTCCTCAATGTTGGAATAAGTATAACTAACTTCACATTTCAACAATCTCCCACTTGATGTCAAGTTTCTGTCTTGCGAATAACTCCTCCTATTCAGAGACCAATGTCACTGCTTCCTATCATCAAGTGATGTGCAAGCCAAGAGAAATTCTACACCATATGAACTTCTCTCTACTTGTAGGCTTTATCAAAATATCTGCTGGATTTATATCAGTGTCTATCTTAGCCAAAGAGACATGTCCTCCTTCCACCACCTCATATACAAAGTGATATTGTACATCAATATGTTTCATTCTCGCATGATAAGATGAGTTCCATGCTAAATGTAAAGCACTCTGGCTATCACAATGCAACACCATGTTATCCTACTTTACCCGCAATTCACCCAAGAGTCTATGAACCTAGATTGCCTCCTTGCTAGCCTGTGTTGCTACCATATATTCAACTTCAGTAGTAGACAAAGCCACCACTATCTGTAACTTTGAAACCTAGCTAACAACACCTCCTGCTAAGGAGAAAACATAACTTGTAGTATATTTTATCTTATCTCTGTCTCCACCAAAATTTGCATCCACATATCCATTAACCTGAGGACTACTCCCACTATACCAAATAGTAGCATTAGAAGTGCCCCTCAAATACCCGAGAATCACTCACAGCCATCCAATGATCACAACCTGGGTTCGCCATGAAATGACTGACTACTCCCAATGCTTGTGCAATGTCTAGTTTGGTGCATGCCATGGCAAACATAAGACTACTAATTGCTGATGAGTATGGTACACAAGACATATGTGTCTTCTCTGCTTCTATGCTAGTGCACTGTTTCGAAGATAATTTAATATGAGTAGGAAATGGTGTACTAATTGGTTGTGCATTTTGCATATTGAAGCGCTACAAAATCTTTCTCACATAAGTCTTTTGTGACAACCAAATTTTCATGTTCTTTTTGTCTCTCTGTATCCTCATTCTTGGAATCTAATTTACATTTCCTAAGTCCTTCATTTCAAACTCCCTAGCAAGTTGATTTTTTAATCCGATGAGTCTATGCTTGTTGGGACCTATTACCAACATATCATCTACATACAAAAGCAAAATAATGAAATTACCATATTCATACCTTTTATTCGAAACCATGAATCAACTAAGCAATAGCTGATCACAAATTAGAGTGAAAGCAATTGTAAATTGCAATGATTAAACAATGAACAAGAGGTGACATATATAGGTGAGAAAGGTGAAGAAGTTGAGTCAACTTAGGATTTGACTTCAACACTCCTCTCACCAGGTGTTGAATGAGTGATGACACATAGCTTGGAGAGTCCAATACAACTCTCCAAGTTTGACACCTAGCACCTAAGGTGGCTAAAAACCATGTCCTTAAATATATTACTTAGAATAAGTAATATAAGGTATAGTTTAGCATTAACAGCCCCCCTTAAGCACATCTTAGGTGAGTCAAGAAGAGATGGGTCCCAGATACAAGTCCTGGTAAGGTACCTATGTAAAATAAAGAGAAATGGGTTCTAGCTACTAGCCTAGTGACATACCCATTTATAAATAAATCTCTCAAAAAATGGAGTAAGATAGAAAAACCGGTGGGAAAAAACTATCCTCCAAAAGAGAGAAAAGAGAAGGTTTTAAGACCTTTTGAAAAGATGTCCCTTGATGATCGGAAAATGATGATGAAGAACTCCTAAAGCTTATAGAAGTTGTAAATGCTACCAATGATGGACTGGTGTCTGCTGGAATCAATGAACCATCATGAAATGTAGATCGAGATAAGAGATATAAGATGTTGGATGAGTGAGCATTCAAACATTACTCAAAGATGTACACAAAGTCAATCAAACTCTGTGAAGTTGAAAATTGTTACATCCTCAATTTTTGTCTCGCTATACTTTTACTTTTTACTTGGACATAAGTAAATTTATTATGATGTTTAGATTAATGATAAGAAAAGAAATGGATTATATTGAATGCCATTATGAAATTATGGAAATGATTATGTTATTATCGATTTAATATTTGCATTATGAGATTTGATCTATTATTTGAATAATGATGCATTGATCATAATTTGTTTGGTAAAGAGTCTGAAATAGGATTACATGTTATCAAATGACTCTCAGAGAAGAGAGAGAGAGAGAGAGAGAGAGTATCTTTCTAGGAGAGAGATATAGACCCCGAGTTACGAGTGGTTTATTTGCCAAATCGAGTATAAGTGTTTAATGAAAACGTGAACCAATGTGTCGTAAGAGGTAAGTTTTGTCTTGTTAGCTTACTTCTAAACCTAATTGATAGGTAGTTGATATTATTTACAAATCTTTCTAAGTCATGGTAAGTCGCCTTAGTCGTTAATAATGTTAACGACGTCGTTTAAGTGTGATTTGTGACTATTTACATTTAACGTAAATATTACGATGTTATTGTCGTAAAGTGGTTGTCTTATTATTATTATTAAATCCCCTTGTGGTGTTATAAATGATTCTTAATGTTAAGACATTTTCGTCAAGTTATGAAGATGGGAATATTGTCGATAGATTGTGATGGGGAGACAAGCTCAACACAATCACAATATCCGTAATCCTTTGTTTAAATATTATCATTTTACTGATTAAACCATAACTATCTAATATAGAGGTCATGTTATGTGAATCATAGTTGATGTAATAAAAAATGTAAATGCATATGCATCAAGTGAGGATAATACCTCATAATGAGTCAAGGATGTTATGCTTGAATAGTCAAAGGCTTACATTTAGGAAGAGTCTTCAAAAATATTAGCGGTGGATTGAACCGCTTATTAGTGATCATTTACTGATCAATAGAGTTTAAGTGATGTGTCAGCCTCATTCAAAAGAGGAGGGCTGTGGTATTAACTACCACCATCGACAGGCCCATGGGACGGTTATCTCCCATCAACATGTGGGAACTTTGCTTGAAACTTGGTGTCAGTTAAGACTAAATCGTTATGGACTGTTATGCCTTCATTAAAGTTGGCAACTGTATCTAAGTGGAGGTGTGAAACTAACCTACGACTCTAAATGAGTTGTTCCTGAGCCATTAATAACAACTCAGATTGAGCCATGGGGGATATGTGAAAAAGGTTAAAACTTGAGAGGAAGGTAGGGAATAGATACAGGAAGAAGAATTGTGGCTAAAGGAGAAAGGGAATACACAATCAGAAGAGTAAACCTTTGTGTCTTTTTGCACATATTATCAACTCATGACCGTCGATTACTAGGTATCCCTCAGTTCCATGTGTTTATTAACAATGAGGAAATCGACTAATTCTTTTTAGACTGTCCATTATTGTGTCTTGGGAGATTATGTGAGTATGCCAGAGAGGAATAACCTCCTATATGCTTTGAGTATTTAGTTGTAAACTATTAAGTGTCGATTTAGGGAAATGTAGATAACATTTTAAATTAAACTATTTGATCTATTTTCTGAAATCAATAAGGCAATGACTGCAAATTATATGACCGATGCTTGGTAATACAAGTGAGTACGTTGTTATAGTATTCTGAATCGACCATTTACTTATTGATTTTTATCAATAATCATATCAAATCTTAGTAAGGAAGATAAAACGATCATCATAGTAGGTGATTTTCATAGTTGTCATGAGCTTGAAAAGCAATCTTTATATTGAATAAGTTGGTACCAAACCAATGAAATGATTGTGAGATAACCAAACAATAGACTCTTGAATTTTATTAGAGTTGATTGAACATTGATAGTATACTCTTAGTTTTGAGTAGAATAGTTTAGACCTTGAGTCAGGGTAATACTAATTTAAAGTATTTTCTTGTTTATATTCTATATAAAAATAACAAGAATGATTTATATCCATGAGAACTTAGATTGATAGGAATCTTTAGATAATTATTTTTCTCTTCGAATGAAACTAACTTAGATATATTATGGTAGATGGAAATAAGGTTTATAGGAGAACCCTTAATTATTTATTTATCTTTTTGATAATACTATTCTTGGAAAGATCCAATACAATGGAGTAGGCTAAGTCTACTAGAGAATGACCTTGTAGCAAGATATATTCAGGGTATGTTTTGTTTATATCACGTTATCAAAGTTATTCTACATTCCTTTGTATAGGAGATATTATCTATTTAAAGAACTATAGTATTCTTAACCTTGGTTGAGTTAATCAAGGGTCATTTGTGAATCTAGGTCTTGTAGATAAGAGATATGGTTATATTGTAATATCATATTAACAAAAAAAAATAGGTAAACCCTAGAGTTGATTGTAAACCAATTGAATAGTTATGTCATATAGACTTATGTAAGTCAAAGATACTATTAGCATAATGCAATGATTAAACTTTTTACATGGTCATAGTTGGAGTGAACAAACTGTAAGAATATGACAGTATCTAGGTCGAGTAGGGGTGGGTGAACACAACGATTGCATTCATTATGAACGATATTGTTATTAAAAACTTTGGCGAAAGTAATGCATTTGTTTTCTGCATGCATTGTCGGTTCACTATATCCAGATTGCTCATCCTATTGGAAATCATACTTAGCTAGAGGGTATCTAGGGTTGTAAGGTTGATAGAGTTGAGTAGGATACAACACTATGTACTTGGGAAAGGAAAATTACAACTAGTCACCTAAGGTCTATATTCCTCTTGAAGGGTAGGGCCACTTCCTATGTGGAAGATGTGTGGGAGACTGTTGGTCTGTGGATGGAGGTAAATCACTGGAAAGATACTCGCTCTCCAAGCAGGAAACATGCCAAGACTTGTGATAAAGATGTCAGTTATTCAGAAGCAGTATTTATTCCAAAATTTGTATATGTAATTGATTTACATTTGTAAACATTGTAATTGAGAAAGACAATATGGTTTGTTGTATTTTGTAAAGAGAAATCTTGTAATTGTAGTTACTTGATTATATGTGGAATAAAAGAAAAATTTTCTCTATCTCATTTTTACCTTGTAAATGTACTCTATGGTAAATTTTTTGGTTTTACTATGTTTTTAGAACTTGGATGTTACAAAAATACAGATAGTACTATGATTAGGAGTACTAAAATCTCAAACTGTGATCCATTGAATTAATCCCTCATGCAACAGATTAAAGAGAAGATTCCTCCACTACTTCATTGTGCGAAGCATAAGCATGTAACACTTCATAGTCACCCCTTAATGCTAAGACAAATAAGCAGACCAACTGAAATGTGAAAGGAAAGTAGACCAATATGTAGGTCCAAAAATTGTGCAAGAACCTAAGAAAGGATGTACATCAAGGCACATACAAATGAGGTGAGAATCACAAGGATTCATTGTTGTGATTGGTACAAGCCCCCATTACACTTTATAATTTAGTGTAAGTATAAAATTTCATAATTTCCCTCCATGTGGAACACACATTCAGGTTTGTGGCACTTTCTGTGAGTGCATTTACAAACTCTATTTGCTACTGAGTTCAAAAAAGATGCATGAATCTTAAAGTTGTTTGTACTGATGTCGATGATGAACTACGACTGATGACTCCATAGATGCTAGTATCATGAGTACTCAAGAACATTAACTAAATTTTGAGATGTGATCTGATGCAAGATTTAGGTTCATTAACCATAGGCTCTCGATTGTGAGATATGAACCAATGAGAATCCATTGCAAGATTATAGATCATTTACCATAGGCTCTCAAAAAAATGTTTGAAAGATCATTCAATCCACCTATTTCTTAATGAAGGATCATTTGACCCACTTGTTTCTCAACTGAGGATCATTCGATCCACCTTCTTCTAGTTGCAACCTCATTAAGTTAATTTAAGTGACATAGTCCTCTATAGTATTTAGGATTATAATTATGAGGTGACTTCTTTTGTTTGATGACCTTCCCTTGGGTTTTTTCAAGATCACAATGTGAACAAAAATTCTTGTTGAAGTTTGTCACACATATAAAACTATGTAGATGAGTTGTAATTGCAAACTTAGAAGTATAGAAAGATAAAATAGAGAAACTAACTCGATGATACCCCCTTACTTTGATCCCCCTACTTTGCGACACTTTATAATTTAGTGCATATACATGGACTATCTGATTTTGGAACCCAAAAATGCACTTTATAAAGTTAAAATTTCAAAGGAGCCTACCCAAAGTCTAAATTTGTCCCCACATTGTGAAGATCCCCTCAAAAATATATTTTATTTTCTTAGTGTTAGTAGCATAATGTGAAAAAGCTATTCTAACATTAACAAAGCATATTTTTAATGCTTTTGGAAATAACATGCCTATTTTGTAACATTTCAAAAACATAATTTTAAATGTCTTTCAAAAAATAAAAACAAGGGCTAAAAGAATTAAGGGGTGAATTAGGGAAAACTTAGCGCAAAAGCTCTAAAATGAGGAAAAAATAGGGGAAAGAGGAATGGTGGCGGTAGATTTTTAGGGCACCGAGACACATGCCATAGAGATGCATGGAAAAATGAGGTGGATTGAAGCT
This sequence comes from Cunninghamia lanceolata, assembly GCA_027924645.1. NCBI lineage: Eukaryota > Viridiplantae > Streptophyta > Pinopsida > Cupressales > Cupressaceae > Cunninghamia > Cunninghamia lanceolata. The sequence continues at coordinate 7,283,231 of BSBN01000114.1, read as the reverse complement.
AGTTGAGGCACCTAGAGATCCTAATGGATGGGCGTGGGGTAGAGGTCAAGGACACCTCCCATATATTTGTTCATTATGACCTTGAAAATAGGGCATACCACTCATCGAGGGTTTGCAGGCCTTGTGAATGGCATGCGTGCCTTCTAAAGGCTACGGATCTTTGTAGAAAGGCCAAGAGCCTTCCTCCATAGGTTGTGTTCCTTCCACAGGCTACATCCCTTTGCCTTCACAACCTTGATTTGTTGATACCACTTCATCGGCTAAGAAATTTCATCTTTGGACGATGGCTATGTAGGGAATAAACCCTGTAGTGGATAGAGACTACAACCCGTAATAGAGAAAAATGGCTATGGATTAGGGCTTGAGAAATCCATTGAAACCACAAACCTCTCACCACAAACCTCTCACCCTGTAGATTTTGGCCTATGAGGTAGATACAAAATTCTAGATTTCACCTTATCAGGCACCTTCCAATGCTAGAAAAAAAAGAAGTCAACATGCCAAATGAGAGGGTATATATCAATCCATTCTGAGAGAGCCAAACCATCCACCGACTTCTACTACACATAAAAAGGATGCTTGAATGTGTATAGCGTTCTTAGCAAACCAAATTTGCATAGATCTATTTGAAACCCTCAACCATAGAATGATCGACCAGATTTGAGTACTGGAGGCAAATGGGTTGGAATATCTTTGACTAGACTTCAAAGATAACACCAAAATCAAAAGCTAAGATCTATTACCATCCTCCCATGAGATGCACATGACTAGCAAACTTGAACTAGATTGATGCCTCCAATTTGAACCAGCTAACGACATAGTTTGCCTCTAATACCATATTAGAGTGAAAGAAAATGTAAATTGCAATGATTAAACAATGAAGAAGAGGTGACATATATAGGTGAGAGAGGTGAAGACGTTGAGCTAAATTCAACACTCCTATCACCAAGTGTCAAATGAGTGTCGACACATAGCTTGGAGAGTCCAATACAACTCTCCAAGTTTGACACCTAGCACCTAAGGTGGCTTAGAGCCATGTGCTTAAATATATTACTTAGAATAAGTAATATAAGGTATTGTTTAGCACTAACACCATTTAAAGTAGGCACAATGATTAGCCTCACATCTACTAAAATCCAAACTCATCATGAAGGAATCAAATTGCTTGTACCAACACCTTAGTGCTTGTTTCAAACCATACAAGGATTTATTCAACCTGCATACTAGATTCTCCTTTCCTTTTTCCTCAAAACCATCCGGTGGCTGCATATAAATTTCCTCAGAAAGATCACCATGCAAGAAAGTTCTTTTAACATGTAACTGTTGTAACTCCAAATCAAGACTAGAAACAAGAGCCAAAACAACTCTAACTATACTTAACTACAACACAAGTGAAAAGATTTCATCAAAATAAATACAAAATTTTTGTGCATACTCCTTGGCCACCAACTGAGCTTTATACTACTCCACATTATCATTTATATCCCTTTTGAGTTTGAAGACCCACTTGTTTCTAATATCTATTCGCCCCTTAGGCAATTGCACAACCTCCCATGTTTTATTTTAATGTAGAGCTCTCATCTCCTCGTCCATGGCTTATCTCCTTTTATTTACTTCTTCATCTTCCCAAGCCTTCTGATATGAGCTACGCTCACCATCATCAATAAGTAAAGCATAAGATGAATTTAAATTAAGAGAACACCTTGTTGGTGGTTTGATAACTCTAATGGATCTCCTTAGATGGGGTTATGTGTTACCCTGTGGCTCATTTGGTTGTTGTTCAACCTTATCAAATATTTGATTCTGATTATTATCCTCTTGATTTTTATGAACAGGTGGCTAATTTTCATCTAGCACCTCCATATTAGCATCATACTTTTCCATCTCTACTAGAACAATTTCTATATTTTGTCATTCTTTACTTCTTTACACTGATGTTTCATTAACATAAACATCTCGATTAATAATAATCTTGCTGGCAATAGTATCCCACAACATGTACCCCTTTGTACCTTCTGCATAGCCAAGAAAAATACATTTCATAGACTTCACGTCTAGCTTATTCCTATGATCTTTGGGAATATGACCATAAGCATCAAAACCAAACATATGAAGAAAGGAATAATTAATAGGTTTCCCTGTCCAAACATTTTTAGGAATTCAACGATCTAGAGTTGTAGTGGGTGATCTATTAATCAAGAAACAAGTTGTATTAACAACCTCAACTGAAAATTTTTGCTCCAATCCAGTAGTGCTTAGCATACATCTAGCTCTTTCCATAATTGTACGATTCATCCTTTCAACAACACCATTTTGTTGTGGTGTTCTAGGAACCGTCAACTTCCTTGCAATACCATTCTCACTACAAAACTATTTAAACTCGCCTGAACAAAATTCCTCTCTATTATATGTTCTAAGACACTTAATTGTTTTACCTTGCTAATTCTCTACCAAAGCGTCAAACTTCTTAAAATAAGAAAATACATCAGATTTCTTCTTCAACAGATAAATCCACACCTTATAGGTATAATCATCTATAAATGAAACAAAATATGACGAACCCCCAAGTGATGTAACAGGTGCTTTCCAAGTATCTGAATGGATTAAATCTAGACTTCCTTTACTTTTGGTAGTGCAACTAGAAAAAATCAACCTATTCTGCTTTCCAAACAAACAATGCTCACAAAAATTCAAATCTCTAGATTTAGCACCTAGGAGAAGATTTCTATCCAATAGTACCTTGAGACCATGTTCTTTCATGTCACCTAACCTTTGGTGTCAAGTAGATAATGAATCTATTTCTATATCTGATACCTTTGTAGCCTCTCCACTACAAGTTTCTCCAACCAGCCTATAGAGATTGCCAACCTTTTCTCCCTTTAGCACCACCAATGCTCCCTTTGTTACCTTGAGACAACTATTTTCTCCACTAATTTGGTAACCTTGGTAATCAAATACTAAAAGTGGTGGCAGATTTTTCTTCAATCTTGGTACATGTCTTACATCTTGAAGAGTCCTTACAATCCCATCAAACATTTTGATTTTGACCTCTCCTTCACCAATAGCTTCACACGGGTTGTTGTTTCCCATCTAAACCATACCTCCATCACATGACTGGTAAGAAGAAAACCAATCCTTGTGAGCAGTCATGTGAAAAGAGACACCAGAATTAATGATCCAAACATGATGAAATGAACCTCTCAAATTTGCAAACAAAACCTCTCCATCTTCCAATGGTGCTTCAACTTTTATTGTGTTTGCCTCCTCCGATGGCTACAAGCTAGGATTTTATTTATTTGCTTTTGCCAACCTACAATCATTTTTAACATGCCCTATTTTTCCATGGTTCCAACATTTAACTCTTTTTCACCCCTTGAATTTTGAGTTAGCTTGTCCACGCTCACCTTTCTCTCTTTCTAAGGTTCTACTCCTTGCAACAAGTGCATCAGAGGAAGACGAAGTCCCTTGAAATGTCTTCCACCTTGAATCTTCACAAATTACTATAGCTACCACATCATCAAAGATAAGTTTCCTCTTCGGTGCTGAGTTACTAAGTGTCATAAATAGTTGATTTCAAGTTTCAAGCAAAGAGCACAATAGTATAGTCATTGTATCCTCTTGTTCAATTTTCACCTCCACTAAAGCCAACTTGCTAATCTATGTGTTGAAATTATTGAGATGATCTGTGACTGAAGAACTCTCACACATCCTTAAATTATACAACCGTCATCATAATAGAATATTATTTGCCATTGACTTAGTCTCATATAGCTTTTTGAGCTTAGTCCACAAGTCATGTGCCATTTTCTCCTTTGCAACATTGAATAAAACTGAATCAGCCAGAGATAACTGAATTGTAGCTCTAGCCATGTTATCATGTTCATCCCAATCCTCTTCCTTCATCACTGCAGGTTTTGACATTGTCTCCTTGAGAGCCAAGGTGCATCCGTCCTTCACCAATAAGGCTTGAACCTTTAGTTTCCACAAAGAAAAATTGGAACCATCAAATTTTTGAACCTCAAATTTGGTAACCATGCCTCTTGTCATTGCTTTTCACAAAGATGAAAAACCCACAAAGCAATTTCTGCAACTCAATCCCGCACGTTCCTCAACTATTCTCCCCCATTGATTCTTCTGAATTATCTGGACTGTTGATCGATCTTCCTTGAAACCTATATAAACCCCCCTCATCTCCTTCATTGAGCCTCTCTCTTCGATCTTATTCTTAGGCATACTTAACAGTGCTTTGAGCATACAATGCATCGATTGAGCAAAGAATGTGTACGAGGAAAAATCAATTTAAATTAAACTAAACAAATCAAAAACCCAATAACATAAAGAGAACCGATCTAACTAAAAGCCATTAATAATAATCAAAAAAACATGAAAGCTTTTACCAAGATTTGTATTGTTCCCTTTGGATTGAATGTGGATTGCTCAATATTGCTGCGAAACCATAGTTGCAACAAGCAAGTGTAGTGCTCAAAAGATCAATGTCAAAAGATCGTGAAGTTGCTCAATCGACGCGTTGTATGCTCAAAGCACTGTTAAGTATGCCTAAGAATAAGATCGAAGAGAGAGGCTCAATGAAGGAGATGAGGGGGGTTTATCTAGGTTTCAAGGAAGATCGATCAACGGTCCAGATAATTCAGAAGAATCAACGGAGGAGAACAGTTGAGGAATGTGCAACGAATAAGAAAAAGACAAGTGTCACACAAAAGCTATTTTATTTGAGTTAAACACTTTCTTTTCTAAAGATAAGACATGCTTTTCATAAATTAGAAAGTTTTTTTCTAATTTAAGAGAAATTGATAAAAACAAGGTTGAGTGAATAGATAACTCAACTTAAGATTTGCTTTTGCATGATTTGAGAGAAATTAAATAATAAATAATTTATATTTGTGTCCATGGAGAAGAAGACTTATTTTTAGAAGATTTGAAAGATATTTGTAGATAAGAAAGTAAATTAAATAAATAAATTTATTTAATTGTTGTGCATGATTTGGAAGAATAAATAAAATATTTGATTGTATTTTATTTTTGGAGATTGAGAGGATTTAAATAAATTTGATTTGATTTATTTAAATTTGGAAAAATGATTTGATTTAATTAAATTATTGGGAATCATTTAATTGTTTGGATAAGAGGGAATTTGTGATGAATTAATTAAATAATGGGATTTAATTAATGGAGACTTGGGATTTGGAAAGAAGATAATGATTTAATTAAATAATATAAATTATTTAATTGTGGAAGAATAATAGAGGAATTTGATTTAATTAATTAAATAAAGAGAATTTATTCAATTAATGTCAAATTTTAGGAGTTTTGGAAGAATTTGATGAAATTCATTAAATAATTAGATTATTTAATTAATGTTGAAATGCAGGTGATGCTATAGATTAGACGAAATGCAAGTGATTCGAAGACATGGCCATTTTAGGGTGTCTACATTTTGCCCCTCTTTGATGCAATGCAGTTTACAACGTTGCATCAAAGAAATCAATAGTTGAAGACATGATACAATTTTTGATGCCCTAGTGTAGCTAGCTGCCCCAGCATAGCTGGCGTAGGGTGCCCCCTCGAGAGGAAAGATAGGGAAGTGATAGAAGAACCGTGTTGACGCTGGACTAGAAGATTTGTTGGAGATAGGCGAGGTTGAATAGAAGAAAGTGGAGATAGAAAAGAACATAATAGAAAGACTGTTGATTGATATTTGCGGGAAAACTATATAAGGCCATGGAAAAATGGATGGTGTAAATGGATGAGCTTGTTGCAATGGTTTCACATTTGTTTATAAAGAGCAATCCTTATTTTTGATATAGCACGTGGATAGTTCACCACCAAGGTATAAAGACCAAGGTGCAGTAATATCCGAGTCCGTGGACGTTGACTCTGCAAGCAAACAGTTTGAACTTAGATCCCTTTAGACATAATATGACCTTGTTGGAACATGTGCCTAAGCCATAGTCTTGAACATAAAATAAACTTCAATACATGTAAATGCAAGAAGAATTATTAATATGTAAGATGCTAGGTTGTAACACACACAAGATAAATAGAATGTTAAGAAAGATGCTAAAGATCATTCCTCAAACATGGCACACAAAAAGCAATGACGATGCCTCCAATCCATACTGCATCGCAACATACCAAGATTATAGATAAATCAAGGTAGTCTTGAATAGGTAATGGAAAAGGAACAAAAGATAAACCAAAAAGCACATTGACTGACTTACAAAGTAAACATGCAGCCAACATATTCTCTTGCCAAAGAGGTTGCTCAGGATAGATTGGATAGGAAAGATAACAACCTTATCATAGGAAATCTGTGTCCGTTAAAGGGGGCTATCTACCTAAGAAGACAATGTCCCACTGTAGGAAATGCCACATGTCGTAGGAGACACGTGTGTTGGTCTCGACAATGGAACACTGCGTAGAACACAAGCTTGTTGATCTAGGGCTTTGGTTAAGTGGTACTTAGCTGATGTTGGCAATCAGAACAAGACAGTAGATGACTCTGGAAGGAAGCTGCTTTGCTTCAGGTTTTTTAAGGACCTTTGCTTTGAAAGGATGCGCTAGCTTGTTGCTTGAGTTAGTCAAGTCGAGGCAAATGGAATTTAACAAACGAAAGACTAGAAAGGTGACAGGCTAATGGATTGGGGTGGGTGGAGAATGATGGATCATGTGTGCCTGAGTACTGGATACATCCTTCATATTCCAGACTGCCTACATACCCTGTATCCACGGGATCAAGGCACATTACGATGAAAGATGAAAAATGAATATGTAGTTCTGGATAGAGTGATGAGAAAGGTCAAGGTGCTTGAGTGGGAGATCTTATGTACCTGAGTACTAGATACTTCCTTCATATTCCAGACTACCTACATACCCATATCCATGGGATCAAGGTACCTTAAGATTGAAAAGATGATAATATGTAGTTTTGGTTGTGTGATGATGTAGGAAAAGTGTTGAGAAGATAACAGCCTTATCGTAGGAGCGATGTGTCCGTTAAAGGGTGTTACCTATGAACAATGAGAAAGAGATTGAAGTATGCGTTGTGAACCATGAACAAGGAACCAATCCTAGACCTAAGTTAAGGAAAGAGTTGCCCCCATTCTGGTAGAGGAAAATATATGGGTGACTGCTGAAGAAGACATAGAAAGCTTTGGCCTAGGACAAGACAGTGTTAACTGTAGACATAGATCAAGATGTGGGATGACGATGATGGACATTGACAAATTTCTAAGCTATACTAGATAGGGAGATGGAAATGCAAACAGGGTCAATGGTTTTATTATGGATGGATGGAAAGGTGTGCTTTGTGCACTGGACATGGGGTGGACAAGAATCGATAGACGATGGATGTTGACTCTACACATAGCGCCTATTTGCCAAGTTTTCACTATGTTACTTATCCAAGGCCCCTGTTTGCCAGGTTTTCACCAGAGGACGGATTTTTTTATTTTTTTATTTTTTTGTTTTTTTATTTTTTTATTTTTTTTGTTTTATTTGGAATACTCTGAGGATCAGGCATAGAACTTCTTGGGATGGACACTATTAAGTGGCTCATCTAGAGGAATGCCATTAGGTGTAGCTAAAGTATAAGCTCCTGATCCATATGATGTTGTCACAATAAAGGGACCTAACCAATTAGGCTCAAAATTGCCCTTCTTTTCTCGGTCTGCTTGATTTCTCTGATTCCCTTTGAGTACAAGATCACCACTTGAAACTGTCTTTCTTTGATCTTTTTGTTGTAATTATGTTGGAGGTGGTTTTGATAGACATGGAGATGATTAAGTGCGGCAAGGCGCCTTTCATCTAGTAGTTCTAGCTTAGCTAATCTGGAAGTGCGATACTCCTCTTCGTCGATCAGGTCCTGCATGGATACTCTGAGGGATGGGATCTCGACCTCTATAGGTAGGATGGCTTCAGAGCCATAGACCAAGGCATAGGGTGTGGCACCAGTTGGTGTTCGGATACTAGTGCGGTAGGGCCATAGGGCGGGATTGAGTTGCAAGTGCCAATCACGACTAGCTTCATTGACTATTTTCTTGAGGATTTTGAGAATAGTTTTATTGGAAGCCTCAGCTTGGCCGTTACTCTGCGGATAGTAGGGAGTTGAAAAGCGATGTTGGATATTGTATTGTGTGCACAAGGCACATACATCTTGCTTCTTGAATGGTCTCCCATTATTAGTGACAATGGCTTGGGGAATACCATACCGGCATATGAGGTAGTTTAGGATAAACTTGGCTATTTGCTTACCGGTGATATAGGTCATGGGAATGGCTTCCACCCACTTCGTGAAATACTCAGTGGCGGTAATGATAAACTTGTGGCCATTAGAGGAGGAAGGGTGGATTTGTCCTACGAGGTCGAGACCCCATTGAGAAAAAGGCCATGGAGTTGTCACAGGTTGTAATTCATGAGCTGGTGCGTGAATCAAATCTCCATCCTGCTGGCATTGTAGACACTTCTTAGCAAACTGTGCAGCATCTTGCTCTATTGTAGGCCAGTAATAACCTGTTCTGAGTATCTTCTTAGCAAGATTAGGACCGGTAGAATGTGCGCCACAGACACCTTCGTGTATGTCTTGTAAGGTAGCCTCGGCTTCTTCCGCATTAAGACATCGTAAGAGGATACCATCGAGACTCTGGCGATATAGTGTATCACCCAGAATGATGTAACGGGAGGATCGACAGATAATGGTTTTGCATTGGGTGGATGATAGGTCAGGGGGAAAGGTTTTGTTCTTGAGGTATTCATAGATATCTTTGTACCATGGGGAATTGGGACCAACAAGTTCGCAGATGATTTCAGTAATAGGAACATTGACAGCTGATATCAACAATTGCTCGATCAAGAATTCACACTTCTATGTATTTGCAGGCATGTCAATCAGTGACCCTATAGAAGCCATAGAATCCACAGCTTTATTATGCTCTCTTGGAATTTGCTCAAATGTGATGCTAGAAAAGTGTGGTTTGTAGGTGTCCACTAGTTGCTTGTAGGGGACCAACTTTTCATCCTTTGTTTGGTACTCATCCGTGACTTGGCGAATGACTAGTTGTGAGTCTCCATATACTTGTAATTCTGTGATGTCCCGTTGAAGTGCTGTATTGAGACCTATGAGGAGTGCTTCATACTTGGCTATGTTGTTGGTGCAAGGGAATGCAAGCCGATATGACTTTGGAATGTAGTCATTTTGAGGTGTGATGAACAAGATGCCGGCCCCTAATCCATGCTATGTGTAGGAACCATCAAAGTATAACTTCCACATTATGGAGTTGGAAAGAGTGAATAGATTCTCATCTGAAAAGTCTGCTACCATAGGGTGTGTATCTTGGATGGGTGCTTCTGCTAGTTGATCTGCTAGAGCTTGTCCTTTGATTGCTTTACAATCCACATATTCAATGTCAAGCTCACTAAGGATCATGACCCATTTAGCTAGTCTACCTATAAGCGCTACTTTTGCTAGTAGATACTTCAAGGGATCAATTTTGGCTATAAGATTTGTGTGTTGGTTCAACACATAATGCCGCAACTTTTGGGAAGAGAACACTACTGCTAAACAAGCCCTTTCCATTGGTGAATAATTGAGCTCATATCCCACCAAGGTTCTACTGATATAATAAATTGCATGCTCTCTTCCTGTTTCATCATGTTGTGCTAACAAGGCCCCTAGGGCTAAAGTTGTAGTAGAGATGTATAATATCAAAGGTTTGTCCGCAACTGGTGGTACCAATACATGAGGTGTAGCTAGATACTCTTTAAGCTGATCAAATGCTACTTGACACTTATTGTCACATTGAAATGAGACATCCTTGCAGAGTAAGTGTTGAAATGGTTGACATTTATCTGCTAGCTGTGAGATGAAATGCCTAATGGATTGAAACCTTCCCTGAAGGCTCCTTAATGCTTTGAGGTTCTTTGGTGGAGGCATCTCCACTATAGCCTTTACTTTTGCTGGGTCTACTTCGATGCCTCTACGAGATACAATGTATCCCAATAGCTTCCCTGATGTTACACTGAAGACACACTTCTTTGGATTGAGTCTTACTTGGTATTTTTCGAGCCTGTCAAAGATCTGTCCTAGAACTTGTATGTGATCTGCCCTAGAAGATTTAGCTAGTATGTCATCAACATAGTCCTCCATGATATGATGAAATAGATCATGGAATATCACTGTCATTGCTCTCTAATAAGTTGCTCCTACATTCTTTAGACCAAACGGCATGACACACCAACAATAGTTGCCCCAAGGACAAGTAAAAGTTGTTTTATGTTGATCTTCTTCTGCTCTCCTTATCTGATTGTAGCTAGAGAATCCATCCATGAGAGAAAGCATCTCGTGACCTACTGTCAAGTCAACTATAATGTCAATGTTTGGTAATGGAAAGTCATCTTTGGGACATGCCTTATTAAGATCTCTAAAATCATTACACATGCGGATGCGCCCATTGGGTTTAGATATAGGTACAATGTTGGAGACCCAATCTGAATAGTCAATAGGTCATATGAACTTTGCATCTAACAGCTTCTGTATTTCCACTTTCACTAAGAGAGCTATTTGTGGGTGCATCTTCCTCAACTTTTGCTTGACTGGTTTAACTTTTGGATCAACAGTGAGATAGTGAACAACTACCTTGGGGTCTAACCCTGGCATATCAACATAGGTCCATGCAAAGTTGATGGTTCTCTGTAAGAAGAATGTGTTAAGATTCCTATGGTCTGTTTCTGATAATGATGCTGCTAGGAATGTGGTCCTTAGATTTTGTTCTATGCCAAGGTTTATCTCTATAGAATCTTCTACTAGGAGAGCTGACTTCTCTTGATACTTAGATGGTAGGGGAAGGTCAAATCCTCCATCCTCAGGTGCCATAGTTGGGTTTTCACCTTTGGATACTTCCTTTGTTTTTACTATTTTGTGATCGGGAGGTGCCACAGTGTGGTTTTCACCTAGAGATTATTCTTTATTTTTACTTTTATGACTGGAGGATTTGGCATTCTCACAAAAATAAGCCATTGGGTCTAGTTCCATTACAAAACCTGCTTTATGATCACCAATAGGGATACCTTCCCGAAGTCCCATGAACTCAGCTAGAGCTTCGTCATTCTGAAATACATCTATTACGGGGGACCCTTGTTGGTCCCAATCGATAAGTTCAGGGTAGACAAGTGTTACATTCTGGGTGCTGGTAGTGGAGGTTAAGGATATGGAGGATAGTGTAAAAATGGAGGATTTTGCAAATAGGTTGGTCATATGGAGGGAAGAGTCATCGATGATATCCTTTGTAGAGGTCGAATCGGTGGGAAAAGCGTTAGCTACCTCGTCGAGGATATACTCGATGTCCAAGGCATGTGGTACCTTCTTTCCAAATCCTAATCCCTTCTTATCTAGTTTCTTTATCACAACAATGGGTTCCATAGTTCCTTGATTCTGTTTCCCAAGGCCACCTTTGCCTTTATAGCCCATATTTTTTACTATTCTTAAGCCATTGCCGTATTGCTTAACTGGTATTGTGACTGGTTCTTTCTCCTTATAGAGCCAAGAAGAAATATCCTCAATAGTTTCCTCTTCCAATAACCGTCCCTGTTGGAATTGGGTTAGGAATCCTGGGGGAGGAATAGCTGCTTTTTTGGTTACTTTGGCAATGGGTGGTTTGCCGTAAGATTTTGGAGATAAAGGCATCCGCCCTACACAACAAGATTTTGAGATATCATAAGATCCAAAGCCTATATCACGGATGTGGGCCTTGATCTCAGGTAGAGGATTTGGGTTACTTGTAGAGGCTGGTGTCAGAGTTTCAGGATCAACATCTAGTGGGGATTCAAGGGCTTTTTCATTGTTAGGCACCTAGTTGCAATTCTTATAACTGCCTTGCAAGACACGACAGAATTCAAAAGGATTGGGGTCTCCTGGGATAGTGATCTCCGTACCATTGTATGGGAACTTTAGAGATTGATGATACGTGGAGGGAACAGATTTCATTGCATGGATCCATGGGCAGCCTAGGATAATGTTGTAAGGTAATTCAATATCAAGGACTTGACACCTGGTTTCAAGCATGACAGGGCCCAGTTGTATAGGTAAGTGGATAACACCTTCTGAACAGCGTTCTGCATCATCATATCCCTTGATTGTAATACTTTGATCATTGTTGACATGATCCTCAGAGTATCCCAATTGTTTAAGTAACTTTAAAGAACAGATGTTGAGACTAGCACCACCATCTATGAGGATGCGTTTGATTTTGCGCTTATGGATGAGAACCTCAATATGAAGGGCATCATTGTGACATAGATCATGGGATGGGAGATCTTTCTCTGAGAAGACAACATTGTAGGGCAAAGCAATGTTACCCACTATAGCTTGGAAATCCGCAACTGCTATGTTGTTGGGAACCGAAGACTCTTGGAGGGCTTTTTCTAGCACTACTCTATGTGCAGGTGATGACCGTAGAAGGTCGAAAATAGAGATCTGTGTTGGTGTTTTCCCTAAATGTTTGACAAGGTTATAATCAGATTGAGCCAGAAGACTGGTTGTAGGACCGCGAATGGTGACACGACCATGGCAAGTTGTAACAGTGCAATTTGTAGATTTGCCTTTGATTGTGAGGGTAGACACTCGACTCTCTTCAAAACAACCTACAATAGAATCAAAGGAAGTGGAAGCAAGATTGATACCTTTACCTCTATCTGGAGGAGGAGGTGGACCATGATGAGGGAATGGTTCCTTGTACATATAGAGATCTTTGTTTGTGTGTTGAACCGGTGATTCATTCTCAAAAGTGATTTGATTACCTTCGATGAGGTTTTGGATTAGGTGCTTGAGCTTCATGCAAGATGCGGTTCGATGCCCTTTGCTCCTATGGAATACACAGTATTCATTTTCTCTATACCGCGTAGTTTTGTAAATAGGTTCACCATATGGGGGAGCATCTGGTAAGGTGATGAGTCCTTTCTATAAGATTTGTTGTAGGACTGACTCTATAGGCACTCCCAAGGGAGTGAATTGGCATCGCGGCGGGTAATCTTGTTAAGGTCGCTCCTGTTGTCGTTGTTGTTGATTTTGATATGGTTGCCATTGTTGTTGTTGTTGTTGAGGTGGAGCTTGACTTGGTTTGGAGAGCTACAGCGGTGTTTGCAATGTTTGGACATGTTTAGAATCGACCACCCCATCGTTGACCACGTTTTTGTTCTTATTCCAAAACTTGGGTTTATCATTCGATTGTTGATGAGGAGCGTTGTCTTTCGTTTCTTTAAAGATTTTGACCACACCCTTAGCAATGAGGGCCTTTTCAATGTTGATACCCTTGTATGTGATTTCATCAAAGGTTATAGCACTATGAATTTGCAAATGGAAACCTAACTCTTGGTTGAGGTTTTGCACAAATATGCTAACAAGATGTTTCTCAAGAATCTTGAAAGGGAATTTGCTAGCCATTTGTCTCCATTGTTGGAGGAAAGAAATGAAAGTTTCACCATTTTTCTATTTATTGTTGCATAGATCAGTCATGGAAATCTCATGCTCTGCATTGTAAGAAAAATGGGTGGCAAATTTCTCTGCTAGCTCGTTGAAAGACTTGATACCCGTAGGTAAGTGTGAGAACCATTCTATAGCTTGACCTCCAAGACTGCGAGGAAAGACACGCATAAGATACATGTCGTTATGTGAGACCTTAAAGCAAGCAAGATAGAATTCCCTGAGATGGTCTTTTGGGTCACCTTTTCCTTTGTATTTATCAAACTTGGGAATAGTGAAATTTTGAGGAAAAGGGATCATTGGTAATGACTGATCAAAAGGATAAGGACACACTTCCTCTAAAGAGAAGGTCTTCTTGGTGTGGCCAAATGTAAGATCAGATAGCTGTTGTTGCACTTCCGTAATTTTTAGCTCCATCGCTGTGGGAGGAGTTGGAAGCATCTCCTACTGTCCAAGAAGTGGTTGTTGATGCCCATATGGAAGATTGTAGTGTAAGCCATGAACATTGGTGTTATAAGGGTCGTAAGATTGGTTGGGGTCATATGCATTGTACATTGGGTTGAGATTGGGTTGGAATTGGATGCTTTGATGAGGAGGAGGTGGGGGTGGCGCTAGGTAAGAATGTTGGTTTTGTGATGGTTGGAGAAAAGAATTGGGTGGAGGAAAGCTAAAGTGTGTTTGATTAGGTTGCGATGGCGACACATAGCTTCGGGAAACTTGATGTTGGGAATGTTGAGGGTGGCTAGGCAATGTGTGAAAGAAATTTAGTGAGGATGAACGTAATGGAGGAGGGACATAGGTAGAAGTGATTTGCGATGGTTGAGGTTGATTGACAATGAGAGTAGAAGAATATTGTGGGGGGGGGGGGCTGCATGACTCTAATTGGTTGAGAGACATGGAGGTTTGATGATATGGGAGGTGGTATGTGTTTAGACCCTTGTTGCATGGCTACATAGTTGTTCCCCAGATTGTAATTTGGTGGGAAACCTATTCGTGATGGGGTAACCAAGATTCCACTTGCGATTGGTGTGGACACTTTAGGAGGTGGTTGCATATTTGATCGAGCTATGGTGGCTTGCTTAGCTAACTCCGCTTGTCGTTGGATAGTTTCTTGTTGATTTTTGTGGATCTCCATAGGAGTCAGAAGTGGTGAAGTGGTCCTCTTTCCTGTTGGGTTTTGAAACAGGGGATTCTTATACTGCGAGCTTGGTTCCAGCAAAGGCGTGGTCACTGTTGACATGGTTTGTACTGCTTGTATAGTGTCTTGGTTGTTGTTAGGCTCACTAAGCGTGGATAGATCAAAACCTGTGGGTAATTTGGCTCCTTGCTCTACTAGCAAGTGAAAGAAATGATCTTGGTTTTCACTAAGGATTTTGTCAAAGGCGGCCAAGGCTCGAGGATCTTGTATAAATTCATCAAGATCTTGCTCATCTTCTTGAGAGGATTGACCTATTTCAAAGTGTTGCTCTTCTTGAGATGGGGCTAGATCTGCAGTATAGCCTTGTGGCACAAAATCCTGAGGCATACCGGTAGTATAGTGAGGAATGCTTACCAAAGGGACCCCTTCTTCCTGAGATGCTACTTGATCAATAGTATAACCTTCTGGAACAAAATCCTGAGGCATACCGGTGGTGTATTGGGGTGTACTTACCAAAGGGACCCTACCCTCATGAGGAGTGCTAGGGTGGTCAAGGTGTGGCATGCTGGGAGAGTTGGTAGATCTTTCCACGGGTGTCCTAGGAGTGACCTTGGGAAAAATGTTGAGACGACCTGATTGCGGTGTGTGAGGAGGCGATTTGCGCTTCCTAGGGACAACTTGCTTGGACTTCATAGTTTGCTGGAGCCTAGTGGTTACCATGGAATACACTAGGACAAAAGGTAATGCTGAGATTCTGCTTGGTGTTTTTGAAAGAAAAGACAAACTCTGATGCACAAGTAACTGGACCAAAGGTGCTATACTGTTTGACCAAGGGCGCAGGACTGTGCAACCAAAAGCGTGCTATTGCTATACCAAAGGCAATGGACTGAGCTACCAAAGGTGAGGTACTGCTATACCAAAGGTGAGCTACGGAGACCAAAAGTGAGCTACTGTACCACCAAGGGCGAGCTGCTGTAATACCAAAGATACTGAAGTAGTGTCTAATAAAATTTTTTTCTGTTTCTGATTGTATTTGGTTGTTTTGGAAAGAGAAAACATAGAAAACACAGTTGGTAACCAAAAAATAGGACTGACAGAATAGATAGTGTATGTTCGAGGCTCACAAAAAGCCCAATGTTTCCACAGGTATGAGACAATTGCAAAAAATAATCAAGCACTTTTTATCCCTAGAGACAAGGTTTCATTGCAGTAGATCAACTCACAGCTTAATACTCCGTCGATAAAAATATCATTCCATAAAGGTGTCGAATATTTAGTATCTTTATGAGAGACGATAGGTAGGGATATCTCACCCTCCCCTTGGAAAGCTCAAGTAGGTCACAAGAGCTTTATGGCCAATGGAATACTATCTCTTCTCAAGGGAGCCAATGGTGAGTGTCTTAAGGGCTTAAATCGATTCCCCTTGCACTTATGATTACTGCAATGTTCGGAGGTAGGTCGGGTAGTCTCTATTTAGAATGGTTCTTAGTAACTTTGAGGGACCAATGCCTTACGAGCAATGCGACAAGCTACTAAAAGCTTTAACCAATCCTACTAAGAGTATCAAACACTTCGCTCAATGTGAAAATTATTTCCACAAAGAGCTAGTACACCTCTTTTCAGTTTAGCACCACAAGGTAAGGCTGACGTCGGTTAGGACTTGGCTTTCGTCTTATCCCTCTTATATAGTGGTTCAAAGGAAAACTTCGCTTAGAGTCATCCCTTTTGGATGAAGCGCAATCCAAAAGTAGGCCCTTCTAAAGGAAGTACTGAAATGCAAGAGCAAGCACGTCAAACAAAGGTTTAATTGTACCGTTATAAGAAAAATAAGGTGCAACTAAATTAGGCACACATACGTTTGTAGTTGTCAATTGTCCCTTATGAAATTGAAGTGTTTGGCATTCATGTCCATTGTCCCTTAGAAAATTGAGGTGTTTTCACATACATGTCCATTGTCCCTTAAGAAAAATAGTATGTTCCTAAGACTTAGATTGTCGAAATGATTTGTTCAATTATCCCTTAAGAAGGCAATATGTTCCTAAGACTTAGATTGCAAAAGTGATTTGTTCAATTATCCCTTAAGAAGACAATATGTTTCAAAGACTTAGTGCAATAGTTTGAGATTTCTTCAATGCTCGTCCTGCATGAATATGTTAGAGAAACCCATTTCCTCTATTTGAGTGAAAAGAAGCTGCAACAAGTGATATTAGGCCCACAAAAACTCAAAAGTTAGTGTTTAAAGTCATAGTTTGAAGATAGGCCAATGAGTGGTCTTAAAAAATAAATCTTAGAAAATCTTTGAAACCATATTACCACTGTGTAGAGGACAGAAAAATATCAACTTTAAAAAAAAACATCACCTAAATCCGAGTCCGTTTGTGAAAGTTATGCAGCTTGGAAGGTCTAAAAACTGTGACGAGATAGAGACAGCAGTGAGAAAATCAATTTTTAGAAAAAATAGAGAATTTTGAGAAAAATACAATTTCACCACAATGTAGATCACAAAATTCTAGCCTATAAAAAAAAAAGCACTGAAATACGTGTCTGTATGACCAAGATAATGAGGTTTGAAAATCGCCTATTAGTTTAAAAATCTCAATGAAGAGGGGTCTGTCCTAGCCCTCTATGTCTGCCTCTTGGTCATTGATGTGACCTGCTGCTGGATTGAAGGTGCTTTATTTTAAAAATTAAAGAAAAAGAATATAACTTTTTTCTCTTTTTATTTTTCTAAAATAAAGCATTTATTTTTAGAGTTTCAATGTTTTCTTTTTTAAAAAAAGAATACCATAAAAAAACCTACATTTGAAAAAAAAAGTATAGGTACTTTGAAAAGAAAAGATAAATAAGTACCTTGTCAGCAGGGTACCACCATACCCTCCATGCACAGGTACATAGTTTTCTTGTTTGTTTTGCTTTTTTTTTTTTTTACTTTGACTTTTGTCTTTTTTTGGTGTTTTGTTTTTTATATTTTTGTTTTGCTTTTTTATTTTTGGATTGTTATTTTTTTTGCTTTTTTTATTTTTCGAAAAAAAAAGAAAACTTTTTTTAAAAAATAAAAAATATTTTTTTTACTGTACCTCACAGTGATTGTACAGCGTCGGGTTGCGTGCCCGAGGTAAAATTTTTTTTACCTTCACCGAAATAGTGCCAAATTTTATATTTTTCTTCATTTCTCAACCCTTCCGAATGCAACCGTGACCTCTGTTTTTGCCCAACAAGCTTCTTTTAAAAAATTCTTTTTTGGATGTCTCCTAAAAAAAGTGTTAAAAACCTGTGAAATCAAACTAAAAATTCCACAAATTTTATATTAGATCAGGACCAATGGGTCCCACCGGGCGTCCCAGAATGTGTAGGAGGAAAAATTGATTTAAATTAAACTAAACAAATCAAAAACCTAATAACATAAAGAGAATCGATCTAAAGAAAAGCCATTCATAATAATCAAAGAAACATGAAAGCTTTTACCGAGATTTGTATTGTTCCCTTTGGATTGAATGTGGATTGCTCAATATTGTTGCGAAACCATAGTTGCAACAAGCAAGTGTAGTGCTCAAAAGATCAATGTCAAAAGATCGTGAAGTTGCTCAATCGACGCGTTGTATGCTCAAAGTGCTGTTAAGTATGCTTGAGAATAAGATCGAAGAGAGAGGCTCAATGAAGGAGATGAGGGGGGTTTATATAGGTTTCAAGGAAGATCGATCAACGGTCCAGATAATTCAGAAGAATCAACAGAGGAGAATAGTTGAGGAACGTGCAACGAATAAGAAGAAGACAACTGTCACACAAAAGCTGTTTTATTTGAGTTAAACACTTTCTTTTCTAAAGATAAGACATGCTTTTCATAAATTAGAAAGTTTTTTTCTAATTTAAGAGAAATTGATAAAAATAAGGTTGAGTGAATAGATAACTCAACTTAAGACTTGCTTTTGCTTGATTTCAGAGAAATTAAATAATAAATAATTTAATTTTGTGTGCATGCAGAAGAAGACTTATTTTTAGAAGATTTGAAAGATATTTGTAGATAAGAAAGCAAATTAAATAAATAAATTTATTTAATTGTTGTGCATGATTTTGAAGAATAAATAAAATATTTGATTGTATTTTATTTTTGGAGATTGAGAGGATTTAAATAAATTTGATTTAATTAAATTATTGGGAATTATTTAATTGTTTGGATAAGAGGGAATTTGTGATGAATTAATTAAATAATGGGATTTAATTAATGGAGACTTGGGATTTGGAAAGAGGATAATGATTTAATTAAATAATATAAATTATTTAATTGTGGAAGAATAATAGAGGAATTTGATTTAATTAATTAAATAAAGAGAATTTATTCAATTAATGTCAAATTTTAGGAGTTTTAGAAGAATTTGATGAAATTCATTAAATAATTAGATTATTTAATTAATGTTGAAATGCAGGTGATGCTATAGATTAGACGAAATGCAAGTGATTCGAAGACATGGTCATTTTAGGGTGTCTACACATCCCAATCCTCTTCCTTCATTGTTGCAAGTTTTGACGTTGTCTCCTTGAGAGCCAAGGTGCATCCGTCCTTCACCAATAAGGCTTGAACCTTTAGTTTCCACAAAGAAAAATTGGAACCATCAAATTTTTGAACCTCAAATTTGGTAACCATGCCTCTTGTCATTGCTTTTCACAAAGATGAAAAACTCACAAAGCAATTTTTGCACAAAATTGTGTGCTCTGATACCAACTGCCAGAAAAATATGCAATAAAAAGCACAAAATAGACAACACAAATTTATGTGGAAAACCTGGTAGTGTACTAGGGAAAAATCCATGGGCAAAGATCTCTCAATTTTTATTCTCAGAACAAAATTTGCAGTCACAAAACATTTTCTCATGCCTTGGTATTCAAACTCAACTAACTTAAATAATCATGAAAAGCACATGTGCAAAAAACAAATCAAATCTAAAGATAGATTTTAATGCATAGGAGTGTGAGTGGTACTTCTGCATGCAATTTTGCATGGTGTACATGTGGCACATGCCCAAAAAAATTTTGGTGACGCCATTACAAGGGGACTACATCGAGACCCCCTATAACCCCCTGTTCAACAGCCTTTGATTTCATTTCCTTGGCCTTCGACCCCGCCAGGGGGGTACCTAAGGCACTAGCTAGGTACTCGTTGTTGACTACTCATCACTACTAGAATAAGTAAAACTAATTTCACATTTCAACAATCCACAATAAAAAGTGGTAAATATTTGTTCTATTTGTATTGGCCAAAATTGACTTTTGACTCTTGAAATGGATGATGTTTTAGAATAGCGCTTCAAATGACACCGTTCACTTCATAACATCAAAAGCTATAGTCAAATGTACATTTAGAACAAAATTAATTTGATATTGTATAGAACTTCGCTTCAAATGATACCGTTCACTCTGAAACATTAAAAGCTATAGTCAAATATACATTTAGAACAAAATTAATTTGACATTGTATAGAACTTCCAAATTTCTTAAAACTTATTCCATGTGAAAAGAAAAACCCTAAGGAAGAAAAAATAATAATTTTGTAGGCACAATGCAAAGTTTCTTTTCAAGCGAAGAATTTGACTAATTGTATGTTGTAATTTTGACAAAGTTTCTTTTCAAGCCAAGAATTTAACTAATTGTATGTTGTGATTTTGACTTTAGTGAAAATAAAACTAAAAAAATCAAAAACTTCCATATATGTGTATGTAATAAAGTTGGTAAAATCATTGCTTGGTTTGAAAGAGATCGTGAATTCACACAGTAACCCTAATTTTTTGTGCAGCTGACCCGACAACATGTGGCTGTGTAAGTCAAAACGCACGACCTTTATAATTTTCAAATTAAGGAAGCCACATTCTTGGCTAATTTGGTCATTCCGTGAATATTTTGTACTGTAAAACAAAAACTGTAGATAATTTAATGGTTGAAAGAATACTAAGTATGATTCAGTCTGCACGAATGTTTCTGCCGATCGCCTAAAGTCCAGATGGTCCCCATAGCTGACGTAGGTACTTCAAGTTTTTAGATTGGTGTAACTTTACGGCAGAAGCAACATAAAAGTATATCCATGGGTCCCTATTTGGAGATAAGAACATCATAAACATGATCTCTGTTATATAGCAATTCCGTAACAAGATAGAAAGCGTTGAATACATATCATTTAGATGACAATTGTTTCATACAATTTCCGGAGAGGTGCATAAAGATGTTAAATCATAATTTGATTCTTTAAATTTTCTTTTCGTTCACTTTCTGTTTATGCCCTGGTCATAACTGCAGAACAACATTTGTCTCTTTCTGGTTTAAATCCTCTTCAAAATTTCAGGACAAACAACCATAAATCATTTCTTATTCGCCTGGTATGAAAATTTTTCTTCAGTTTTGTTTTTTAAGTTATATTCAAACCACAGAAAAATTGATAGCCTAGAACAAGCCACTGCAAGCCCCCTATAATGCATTGACAGTATTCATAAGCCAATTTTAGATTAGTAAATGAATGTGACAACACCCTTTATTTCTGTTGACTAGTAGTTTATCTTAATTAGTACAAGTCTGGAAATAATTAATATGCTCATGTTTTCATTGATGATGTGGAAGCACTCTACTTAAATTTCATCCATTTCAATGGACAAATAGTCATTAGGAATTTTGCACCTCATCCACAATTAAAAATGGTGAATATATATCCTATTTTTATTAGTCAAAATTAACTTTTAACTATTAAAGTCGACGATGTTTAAGAATAGCCAGTGGAAAGATGGGCTTCTTATAAGTAAAGAATCCCGGCCTGGACTTCCTTGAAACAGAGTTGTAGTTGACCAAAACATAGATACATGTTGCACCTCATGCACTATAAGATGTCCCTTTTTCCGTCATCAACTTAGAAGATGACAGGTGAAACAGATAAAAGCATACCTTTCAATGTTAAATAATAAAAAACTTCATTTGAATATAACAGAACAGAGAGAATAAATCTGTTTGTCTCTTCATCCTTCTCATATAGTTAAGATAAAAATTAAAAAGATGCTCAGTTCCAGCCAATAACTAAATAAAATTATTCAACTGGATCTACTGTTTATAAACGTTATTCTTGATTTAAGGCCATTATTTTACCAACGTCTTCAAATCCAGCACAGATCTAAGTAAGCAGCCTAGTCATGTCTGGATCAATACCTTGTTTCCGAATATCTGTGACACTTGCAACGACTTTTGGGGCTGAACTTAAACGTTGTTTTGGGCATAAATTAATTCTTCTACATATAATATTATAAAACTTATTTTGTCCATTCTTTTGGTGGGTAATGATTAAATTCCTAGACTGTGTAGGTTCCCAACAACAATTTATCTAAACCTCCATTTTGTCTGTGGATAATAGTATTTGCTTGTTGGATTTTTCAAAAGATGGATTACCAGTTCCCTACTACTGCCAGGAGATTACAAATTATATTAACCCTTGCACTCTTCACTATATTTAGTATTGTAATGGCCAAGGAAAACATTGTTGGAATATTTAATTTTGCTTATTCATATTTAAATTCTAACCGTTCTATAGAAACTATTAAGATCGTGGAGATACAACAAGCATGAGATTGCAAGTGAAAATGAACAAATGTATTAACAAGTACGAAGATATAAATAGGAGAAGTTGGATACCTAACTACCCACAAAACAACAATAGGTGGCGACTTACAACCCATATGAATAGCGCAACTACCCATGAGAATAGCGGCGAGGTGTCCATTGGAATGACACATCTCCCAAACGACCAACAACTTAGACAAAGTCAAAGAACATGTAGGAATTCACCTGACTATGATTAAGTTAGTGTAAACTATAGAAGTTATACACCAACACCCCCCCTTAAGCATAGCTTAGGTGAGTTTATGAAAGATGGGTCCCGGCTATGCGCTTGATTAGGTACCCATGTACAAATGCATCTCTCAAAAGGTGGAGAAAGAATGAAAACCCTGTGGGAAACAACTTTCCTCCAAAAAGAGAGAAAACAAAGAGAAAGACTTAGATAGCCCCCCTGGAAGATGATGATGCCGATTCTGAAGTAGATATGAAGAACTCCTGAAGCATGTCAAAATTATCAATTATGCCATTAAGTAAACTAATTGAAGTTGGTAATGATCAAGGAATGAAGACCAGGATGTAGGTCCAAGAAATATTTTGAACAACTGAAGACAAGGATGTGCATTGAGTGCACATACGAATGAGATAAGAATCTGTGCGATTCAAGTTGTGATTGTTACAACCCCCATTACACTTTATAGATCAGTGTGAGTACAATTTCCCAATTCCCTTTACACTTTCAATTACATGACACTACATGAGTGAATTTACAAACAAGATGCTAGTGGAGTTCAATCAATCCTTCTATATGGAACCAACTGAGCTAAGCCGTAAGTTGATACTTGGCTCTGAAGTTGCATCTTGATTGTCTTCTTCACCGGATGTGAAATGCGAAAAGATGAAGGCACGGTCTAAGTGACAAACCTTGCCTACTGCAACAAGTTTTCGATCTTTGGATTCTCGAAAGAGGGCTGATGGAGCTGTGAACTCAACTATCTTTTCATAATCTATGAGTGTATACAAGGAGGTAATTTTTGAATAAATCAGGAATGTAATATACATTATGTACAAAACCATTTCCCAATTTTATAGTTCCTTTGCCAAGAACATCATGATAGACTTGGTCCATTAGTATTTTGTTAGTATTGCAAGGTTTGATTCTCACAAACAATTCAATGAATGGTAACATGTGATCACCCACTACTGAACTAAGGACCCATCTATTAAGTTCTATTTTGATGGTGGCACTGTATTACCTTTTTTTTATCCTTTCTGAGTGGTGAAGACTTCTTAATGCTCAATTTTTTTAAAAGTTAAGGTGGCACTTTAATTTGAGTGTTTTTGAGCACTCTTCCTTGATACCCCCCTTAAAGTGGCACTTTATATTTTAGTGCATTGACATCATATTACACCTTTGACTGAATTGCCCCCTTAGTTTTTTTTTCTCCCCCAAAATTGTGCAATGAATAGAAGAAGTGCGTTGAGTCACCCTAAAATACCTGATCAAACACTTCATAATTATAGTGTGATATCAGATTATTTGGTTCGAGGACAAAAAAAGAACCACTTTTGCAAAATGAACGACTCGATTTTGAGTTGTTTTACAAAAGTTATGGCCCTTTGAAAAAAATTTATTCACAAAATTTACACCTTCTGAAAAATTTTCCAATGTGCTTGGAAAAAAAAATTTGCATACAATTTTTAATGAAAAAAAAACTTGTAGAGAGGCAAAAGTTTACCCCCATTGGTAAAGTGCAACTAGGGGCTTATTAACCCATATGACCAAGGGCTAGTACAAAAAAAAATGAGCCCCCCCTTTTTCTTTGTTGACCTCACCCCACCAATTTCTTATGTCACCTAAATAGTGACACTCACCTCTATAAGTAATTTGACGGCCATCACAGTCAACACTTCTGCCAAAATGTGGCTTTGACAAAGCCTAAAATCCCACCTAAATTTGAATGGGTCTTTAGCCAAACTGAGGTGACGTGGAGAGAGGAAGGTGATGACGTGGAGGGTGGACTGAGTCAAGGGTGTCAAGCAATCTTCAATTGTTGTGTTGTGGCTGTCGCGTGGGTGCCAAAATGGGTCGTCTCAGCCGCTTTCGAATGGTCGATGGTGCCTGCCAAGAGATGTGGGCTCGACCTTTGTGTGAGGCATCAGCTGTGTGACTTGGGGGACATCGAAGGTCTGTTGATGGTGCAGGGTTTGCCTGCATGGGTAATGGCTCGCCTCGTTTGAGGCTTCCAACGATGCAAAAAAAGGCATGTGGATGCTGTTGAAACCCCTACAATATGCATGGCTTCTTCTGAGGCATTAGTGCAACAACAAGGGTCTTATTTGTTGCACAAATACAGGACAATTGATGGCCTTGCTGTGGCATTCAAATAATGCCCTCTGTGGGCACTTCAAACTCACAACAAACACATAGAATTAATGTTAAATGATAACCAAAAAAAAAACAAATGCAAACGAAATCTCATAGAGATGAAACTTGACATCAATGAAAATGATTCGAATAGTGAGGAATTTGACTTGAGGCTGACCACACCGGCTCTAATACCATGTAGAAACTACCAAGATCATGGAGATACAAAAAACACAAGATTGCAAGTGAAAACGAACAAATGTATTAACAAATACGAAGATATAAATAGGAGAAGTTGGATACCCGACTCTCCACAAAACAAGAATAGGTGGTGACTTACAACCCATATGAATAGCGTAACTACCCATGAGAATAACAGTGAGGTGTCCATTGGAATGACACATCTCCCAAATGACCAACAACTTATACAAAGTCAAAGAATATGTGGGAATTCGCATAACTATGATTAAGTTAGTTTAAACTATAAGGGTTATGCACCAACATGTTCTTTCTTTCAACACAAGATATTGAAATATATTGTGTAAAGTCTGTTTACCTTAGTTTTGCATGTAAAAGAAGTCAAGATGTCTCCAAAATTTGAAATATTTTAATATTTATTTTAGGAATTTTCAAAAAAATAACACGATAGAGAACTTTATATATGTAATTATCTCATTTAGTGAGTGAGTGTGATGAGAGAGCATCATTATACTGTAGCATTTTCATTAAGTAAATTTATTCTTTTGTATATATCTTCTCTCATTTGTGTTTCATTTTGTATATACATGGGTATTTCAATCTTGTTTGTTGTTCCACGCACACACTTTTGTGCTTATGTTTATTCCATCAAATTGGTATCAATGTAAGGTTGAAGAATTTCAAAGAATGGTTTAACATCACTGGTGTGGGTAGAAATCTTACTCAACCTTAAACTCCTTGCTTCAATGGAAAAAAACTATCAATTTTGGAGCATCAAGATGAAAACCCTCTTTTTTCTCTCAAGCTATGTGGGATTTGATCAAAAATGGATTTCCTAAACTAGCGGGTAGCCTACAATGCATTGATACATGCAAAGAAATATTTGTTGAAAGAGAACAAAAAGAAGGATGCAAAATCCTTTTTCTTCATTTAATAGGCCATTGACCAATCCATCATTCCTAAAGTTGCAGTAGAAACTAGATCATAGCAAGTGTGTGATAGCTTACAAATTGCATTCCAAGGTACAAGTAAGGTTAAAATAGCTATGTTACAAATGCTTGGGAGATATTTTAAAAATTTATGTATGAAACACTTAGATTGTATAAATGTATTTTTCCTATATAATAGGTATAGTATGTCAAATCGAGTCTCATAGAGAGACACTAGAGGATCAAAGGGTTGTAGAAAAAATGCTTAGAAGTATTCTTAGTGGTTCGGATTCCATTATAGTTGAAATAGAAGAATCAAAAAGATTTCACAAAATTATCTATTGTTGAGTTGATTGGATCTTTACAAACTCATGAGGAAAGGTTGAATAGGATAACTAGTTCTGTTGTTGGCACATGCCTTCAAATAATAAGTTTTATATAGTAGCAATAGAGGAAGAGGAAGTTCAAATCTCAACAGAGGAAGAATAGGCACATTTTATGATACCAATTGAAGATTGACTAAAACCACAAACTTTTATATTACAAGTGGAAGAGGCATAAGCAATAGCCACAATCACTCTCATGGTCATATGTATGATAAATCCCAAGTTTAATGTCATTATTATAAAAAAATTAGACATTATGTGAATGTGTGTATGATGAGTCAATTTGATATGGATAGACAAAATACAATTGTTCTAAGAGAAAATTTGATTGAAAATGAAAGTAGTTATACAATTTTTATTTCCTTTCAAACATTTCTCAAAAAAGCACTAAAGATATATGGTTATTGCATAGTGGATGTAGTAATCACATGACTATATGTAGATACATGTTTACAAATGTGGATGAATCTACAAAATTAGAAGTGAAATTGGGAAATATAACAAGGTGTTTGTTTATGGGTGAAAGAACAATAAACATTAGAAATAAGTAAGGTGAAAAGAAACACATCCCCAATCTGTATTATGTTCCTAGACTCAAACACAAATTAATGAGTATTAAATTTGTGTAGAAGAGATATAGAATTTACTTTGAATACAGAGCATCTGTGATTATGGATTGAAGTCCAAGTAATAAACTCATTTCAAAAGTTGAAATGATGAATACAAAATGTTTCCCTTTAATATCCATGAATTCTCAACTACATATATGCTCAAGTTGTCACTACAATGATACCTTTAGCTAAATTCAAAGATGACATAAAATAATGGTCCTAGCTTTGGCATTTGAGGTTTGGACATTTAAGTTTTAGTGTTTTAAACTTGTTGAATAATAAGACTATGGTAAAAGGTTTTCCATTAATAGAACAACCAAATATAATTTTTGAAGGTTGTAATATAGGGAAGTAGCATAGAGAATCCTTTCTCATTGGAAAATCATATTGAGCTAAGGCTCCTATTGAAATTGTTTATTAAAATTTGAGTAAAAGAATGCAAATACTTTCTATTGGTGGAACTCAATATTTCTTGACCTATTGGTGATTTTAGTAGAAAGACTTGGATTTATTTTTTTGCAATACAAATAAGACCTTTTTGGTATACTGAGATAATTTAAAATGATGATTGAAAAAAAAATGGTGATTTTATAGAAGTGTTGAGAATACTATAGAAATGAGAATATGTGTTAAATGATTTCTTAAATTTTGGAAGACATGTGCAATTAAGAAAAAAATTATTGCTAGATATACACAATAAAAAGAATGGAGTTGTACAAAGGAAGAATATAATAATTGTCGTAATGGCTAGGTGCATGTTAAAGAACAAGCACCTATCAAATGAATATTGAGCAGAAGTTATAGCTTGTGAAATTTATATTTTAATCTAGTGCCACACAAAGCGTGTAAAAGATGGAGTAAATCAAGAAGCATGGAGTGGAAAGAAGCATAGTGTTTCTCATTTAAGAGTCTTTGGTTGTGTGGCATATTCTCATGTACTAGAGAAAGAAAGGAATAAATCAGAGAATAAAAGAGAATTATGTATTTTTTTGCAATACAATGAGTAGACAAAAGGATATCAATTGTTTAATACAATAAAAAATAATGTAATAATCAATAAAAATGCTAAGTTCATTGAAGAAGAAGCATGGGATGGTAGTATCAAAAATTTAGTAACTTTCATGGCAATGATACCTTCAAATCAATTCAATTCATTAAATGGAAATATGGTATTAATTAGTTATTTTTGTCCACCAACAAAAAGTTCACGTTTGTCAAAGAATTTCCATAGTGATGCCTCCTATTGCACCCAAGACCTATGATGACACTCTCTCACACCCACTGACTCTCTGCTATCCAAAATGATGGAAGCTTGCTAAATTAAAGACAACATTGATACACAGAAGTTAGCAATAATATCAATAAAAAACTACAAGAAGTTGTTCATTTCGTTAGGTCGTTCCTTTTCTCAGGTGACAGGAACAATGAAACCACTCATTCCTCACACAAATTGACAATAGACAAAACTTCTACATACAGGTGACAAATAAATTTTACACCATTAATAAAAAGGAAACTTTGATTGATCATTGATCTTTGCGAATGGACTACAATTGACAACTGATTCATGAAAGAATCATATTTGCTTACATCTGCTTTTTTCTACAAACCAAATTTACTCTGGTCTATTGACCCTCCTCTAGCGTCCATCTTCCATTTTCTGTTCTCCTCCTGCCAACATCAATTTCTCAATCTTTTGTGAAGCAGATCCACCTCCTCCAAAACCATTGACCTCCCCTTCACAAACTTCATGTCATTGTTTTCTACTATCCGTCTCCTTCTAGGCCGTTCTAGCAGTTTAAACATTCTGGTCATTTTCAATGGGGCCAACTAGCTTTCTTTTGTTAACTAAAAACTGCCCGATAGATCTAAATTTATTGAATTTGCAAAGTTAAAAATTCTTATGCAGGTGCATTGGTCCCTCAACACAAATTAAAACTTCAAACAAATAAAACAACAAACCAAAATTTAAAATCTCCTACGTCTTGCTCCGTAGGAGACAAAAGAAAGCATGTGCTCCTACACATGAGGTCAGCATTAGAATTATTCCTTGCTGTTCTTTTTCTTCCACTTCTTTCAACATCATTCTGGAATAGGTATCATCCTTCTCCAACATCATTGCACACCTTCTGTCTACACACTCATGGATTTACAACCGTCATTTACCCTCCTCCTCCAAGGTCTTCTTGCCCAATCATTGATAGAAATGATTTTATGGAAATTAAAGATTTCCATATCTTGAAACTCATTCATCTTGTCCATTTGTCTTTCATCTGCATCAAAATCTCTCATAGCTTTATATAAATTTGCATTTACTATCCTATACTCTTATGTACATTCTGGAACTTTTATCATGTCAAATGGAAATAAAACATCTTCGCAATTTGCCAACAATTTTACCTTTTGATCCTATGCTATAATGTTAAACTTCTCACTTTTATCATCTTGGGATTTACCATTCACATTACAACCCACAACATCTATACTTAAATCTGCATACACTCATCTATATTTGTTCCCAGGCTTCTCAATATTCAACATAGCAAATGAAAATGAAACAATATCCTTATTCAAGACCAATAAATTTACCTCTTCCTTTTTCCACTGTAATAGCTTCTTTATCATTAGCTTCCATCTTCATCTTTGTATCCTTCATTGTCCCATTTGTCTTCATACCTTCACTAGAAAGCTTCTCCATCCACTCATGCTCTATCGCTGGAAATTGTGCCCACAAATCTTCTGCACTTGTTGCACCTTCTTCACCATGCATTTCTTTGCATTTCACTACTGCTCTAACATCTGTTTCTCCTCTTCATTCTTTCTTGTGTTTCCTTATGTTCTCCTCAATGAGAACTTTCTTCACCTTTTCTGGTGCACATTACTCCCTTGGTAATTCTTTGCTATCCAAACCTCATTCATATTCTTTGTTCAAGGCAGCCATATTTTTCCCTCTTTTTTTAACAATCAGCTTCATAGGCCACTTCAACTTCTTTTTCATTATCCAACACCAACCATATTCTTGCCTTCTTTCCTCAAGCCACTGCTTACACTTCTCTAAATCTCTTCTCAACATCACTATTTCTTTCTCCCACTCTCCTTTTTTCTTCTCCACACTCAGCTTTATTTGGTCTTTTTTCCTGAGGCTTTCTTTTATGGTATACTACTGCATCTTTTTATCTTTCTTCTTGGCTTCTTGATACTTCACCTAGGGCTTCTCTCATTTTCCTCTACCTAGTCTTTTGGTACCCTGGTTCTTCTCATTAGCTTGTCAAACTTCCACCTACATGCCTATACAAAATCATAAAACTCACTTCTACTTCCAGATCTTTTAGACTCTCCTAGACCTTATAGGCTCTCCTAGATCTTTTAGGCTTTCATACCACAATGATGATGCTCTCTCACACCCACCGGCTCTCTTCTATCCAAAATGATGGTAGGCTACTAAATTAAAGACAACATTGATACAAAAAAAGTCTGCAATAACATCAATAACAAACTATATGAAGTTGTTCAGTCTGCTAGACCATTCATTTGGTCAGGTGACAACAATAATGAAACCGGTCATTCCTCACACAAATCGATAGAAGAAAAAACTTCTACATACAGGAAACAAATAAAGTTTACACCAATAATAAAAAAGGAAACATTGATTGATCATTGATCTTTGCGAATGGACTACAATTGACAGCCGATTCATGAAAGAATTGTATTTGCTTACTTCTGTAATTTCTACAAACTGAATTTACTCTAGTCTATCAACCCTCCTGTAGCATCCATCTTCCATTTTCCATTCTCCTCCCGCCAACATCCAATTTCTCAATCTTCTGTCAAGTGGCTCCGCTTTTTACAAACTATCGACCTCCCCTTCACAACCTTAATGATGTTGTTTTCTACTAACCGTCTTCTTCTAGGCCATTCTAGCGGTTTACACTTTCTGATCATTTTCAATGGGGCCAACTTTCTTTTCTTAACTAAAAATGCTCGATAGATCTAAATTTACTAGATTTGCAAAGTTTATAACTCTTATGCAGGTGCGTGGGTCCCTCAACACAAATCAAAACTCCAAACAAACAAAACAAGAAACCAAAACTTAAAAGCTCCTGCATCAACCTATCAACTAGGAAACACATTAGG
Source organism: Cunninghamia lanceolata (assembly GCA_027924645.1). Classification (NCBI taxonomy): domain Eukaryota; kingdom Viridiplantae; phylum Streptophyta; class Pinopsida; order Cupressales; family Cupressaceae; genus Cunninghamia; species Cunninghamia lanceolata. The sequence continues at coordinate 7,252,394 of BSBN01000114.1, read as the reverse complement.
GACATTTACAATTAATTTAGCCTCAAGAAATTGTCTAGGGGACACCTTAGGATTATTTTCACCTTCTCCTAGAACATATCATTTTGACAAAGCATCAAATCATTCAAGAACTTCAACACCTTCAAGATCTTGCACCAATGATACCTCTAATCCAACTCTAGCATAACTAATAGTCTTGGAAGATAAGAAGTTTGAAGGAGATTTATGATGAAACTCAAGGTAATGAAAAATCTTGGCTTATTATTTAATTTTGCATTATTTACTCAAGCTAATCATGTATGCTTTGAAGAAGCAATTGAAATTAAAAATTTGGGTGAAGGCCATGGGTGAGGAAATTGATTTGATTGAGAAGACTCATAAGTAGAACCTTGTAAATATTGTTGAAGGAAAGGATGTAAATAGTGTGAAGTGGGTCTATAAGACCAAATTCAACACATTTTGCTATACAAAATTGTTGAAGCTAGTCATGAGTTTATTGTTGCTTGTGATCAAGTTATTGTTAGAGATAGAAGAGAGACATGTAATATAATTATTATTGGTAGAATTGATCATAAAGAGTGTCTCTTCAAATTTATTAGATATGTTGGTAATAATCTCTCATTCTCTCTTTCTTTTATTGCTTAAACTAATTATATGTCAAAAAATTGGCATGCTAGACTTCGGCATATAAATTATAAAAATAAAAATAAAAATAAAAGAAATGGTTAAAATGAGTATGGTTGTAGGATCAAGACAAGAATTTTAGCATTTGTAGGTGTGTGTGTGTGTGTGTGTGTGTGTGTAAAAAGGATGTGTTTTAGATAAACAAACTTGAGATCCTTTTGATTTAGGAAAACCATGAAGAGCCAATCACCTCCTATAATTGATTCATAGTGGTTAATGTGAACTAGGTTATGCTTCACTTTTTGGTTCCAGATATCCTCTCACCTTAATTGATGATTGTAGTAGACAAGTATGGGTTTTTTTACTTGAGAGGAAAAGTGAAGTATTTTAATTTTTTGAAAATTTTAAGGGATTGACCAGTCCAAAACTAAAGTGGGAAGAAAATGAACTAAAAATAATATAATTGCGGTGAATATTGTAACTATGCACTTGAATTGTTTTGAGAAAATTATGGTACTAAGGTACAAAGAATAGTTCCATATACCACTCAATGAAATTTAATGGATGAAAACATTAATAGAGTTCTTTTTAAAATGGCCTTGTATACACTACATTTTAAAAGTTTGCACAACAAATGTTAGGGTTTGGTTAGTTCTTGTGTTGCATATATTGTGAATAGAAAATCAATGAAAGCTCTTGCAAATGTAACAACTCAAGAAGCTTGAAGTGGAAGAAAGCATCATATTGGTTATTCTAAAGTAGTTGGGTGTATTACTTGGGCACACATCATTAACGAAAAGGGAAAAAATTAGAACCTAAGAGTCATAAGTGTTTGTTTATGGATTACATTGAAGAGTCAAAGGCTTATAGGTTGTATGATTTGGCAACAAGAGAGGTCTCCATTAGTATAGATGTCAAATTTGATGAACATCACAACTGGCAACCACTTCTTCTCACTCTACAACAACAAACGATTCCAATGTTTTAGATATTTTACAAGAGAATGGAGACTATATTAATAAAGCAAAGTTGTGCACTACTACAAATAAAGATAAGACCATTGAAAACGAAAACTAATGCTTGTGACCAATCCTTTTTGGCAAGTAGTCATGGTGATGAAGAACAATTTTTAGATATGTACAAAAGAAAAGGAGAATTGAAGAGACATATGGGCAAGGATATAAAGTTCAATTAAGGAATGCAAGCACTCTCATTGCAAAAGTGCTACAAATTAATGATCCAATTTTATATGAGCAAGACAATGGGAAAATTAATGGGAGCAACTCATGATAGAAGAATATGATGCATTGATAAAGAACCATTCTTGGGAACATGTGCCTCTTCCAAACGGTAGCAATATTATTTGTTACAAATGGGTTTATAAAAATTTTTTTAAATCAAATGGTATTATAGAAAAATTCAAAGCTAGACTAGTTGCTAATGTCTTCAATCAAAAAGACAACATTCATTATGCAAAAAAAATCTTCCTATTATTAAAATTAACATGGTTAAATTTATTATTTCTGTGGCTACTATTCCTGGATGGAATTTTCATCAAATTTATGTTATTATTACATTTTTGAATGGATATTTACATGAAGAAATATGCATTGATCAACTACCTAGTTTTATAGATCAAAATTATCCTAACTTTGTCTACAAGTGGAAGAAGTCAATATATCACCTTAAACAAGCACCTAGAGCATAGAATGAAAAGATTGGTATGTATTTTTAGCTTCATGAGTTTAAAAAATGAAAATCAGATCTAAATCTTTACATGAAGAGAGATCAAGGAGAAATTATTCTTGATGTTGTTTATGTAGGTGATTTACTTTTTACTGAACCAAATAGTGAGCTAGTTAACGATTTAAAATATGATCTTAAACAACATTTTATGTAAGTGACTTGGGTGAAATGAATTATTTTCTAGGATTGTAAGAAGACAACATGATGGTTTATTCTACTCACAATCAAAATATGTTTTGAATCTCTTAGAACAATTTTACATGTCTGATTGCATGCCTACTTTTACTCTCTTTTAGTCTAGAGTTAAGCTTACTAAGAAATGTTCTTAAAAGAAGGTTGATGCCACTTTATATAGATAACCTATTGGAAGCTTGGTTTATCTCACACATACTAGACAAAATATCTATTTTGTAGTTAATTTAGTTTCTAGATTAATGCGAGAGCCCCAATAAAGGCATTGGTTGGATACCAAAAGGATTTTATGGTATATTTGTGGTAAATTCACTTTAGCATCTATTTTGTATTTATATTTCAATTTTCTACGGAATGTTATAGAATTTTAGATTAGGGTTGTTATATAGATGAAAGGAAATCAATTGATGGTTCTATTTTTTTAATCTAGGATTAGGCCCAATTACATGGAGTAGTAAAAAATAACTACATGTTTATCTTTATGTGAAGTAGAATACAAACTAGCAAAGAAAGCAATTTGGACTCAAAAGATTTTACTTGAGCTTGGTCTTGCACAATGTTTTTCTACTAATTTTATTTTATGAAAATCAAAGTACCATACAAGTTGCAAATAATTTAGTTTTTCATGATAAAACAAAGGATATAGAGATCGATCTTCATTATATTTGAGATCTTCTTTGAGAAAGAATTATCTATAATGTTTCCTCAATGAAGAACAAGAATTGATATATTTACCAAGAGTATGATAGAAGCCAAATTCTTGAAATTGTGAGAAATGCTTGGCATCAAGGTCAACATTAATGGGGGACAAGTATAATTCCCTCCTAACTTTCTCTTAATTTTGGATTCCCTTCTAGTTATTTATAATGGGGAAAAATTAGTAGAAAACTCCAAAACTATAAATCTTCTATAAAATAAGAGACTTTAGAAAATAAGATCATCTAGAAGTCTCAAGAAATTAGAAATATTCTATATTTGAGATTGTTTTAGATTTTGTAAATTAAAATATATAAATAGGCAACCATACTTTTGGCAAAAAAAATTAGTGTCATGCATTGGATTATACACAATACAAGCTACATCAATTTAAATTGTGTAATATTATGTTAGTTTTATTTTAGTTATATTCTTTATTTTTTATTGTTTGTAGACCTTGTCAATTTGATTTACTACCCTATTGCCTTTGTTTTGGGTAGTTTTTCAATATAATGTAATATTTTTCTCCTACATTGAGATGAAAACCCTAATTTTAGCAGGGAAGGGTAGCATGGACTGTACTATAATGTCAAAAGGGTTTTATCCAAAAAGAGACTTGGGAATAATATTTGAATGGAAGCCCAGCTTTTTCATCAATTCTCCACTTCCCTTTGAAATGAATAAGATCTATAATTTTATTAGAAGATGCAACTTACAGCTACTAACCACTACAACACAAAAGTTTCCCATAGCACATCACATCTTATTTGAAATGAATTAAAAAAATCTTATTAAGTAGTTGGTGATTTCCCTTATGAAAGGATAAGCAATCCTTACCTTTCTTTTATAGGGATTCTTATACTTCTTCCTAAAGTCATAGAAGCAAGGCATTAAGTGAAAACCATTTTGGCATTTTTAGATGGAAAATTATAATTGTACTCAAATTAGAATCTTGGAACTTAAATATAGATATGATATAATCAAAGAAAATGATATAAAAATATCATTAATATTTCGCTTGATATAAAAACTATTGATATAACGAATATTCAAGGACCTTGAAATTCTAAATATAGGCCATATTGAACATCATTCATGGATATATTTTTGAAACATAATCGAATTCTTAATCCAAGAACCTTCAAATTCCAAATACAAGCCATATTGAATATCTTTCAAGGATATATATATTTTTTTATATAATCAAATTCTTAACCCAAAATGATCAATATTATGAATATTTAAGAACCATTAAAATTTTAAAAACAAGCCATATTGAACATCATTCAAGGATAGATTTTTGGGGCATAATCAAATTTTTAACACTCTAGATTAACATAAGGCTACTTTGACCATTTTATGGGGCATATTTGTTATGATGCCATTTCACTTATAAAAGGGCCAGAACTTTGATGATCTAGAATGCACAACATTTATTTAAAGATTTTGTAGATGACATTTTAAGAAAACGTAAGGAAAAAATTATTCCATGCAATAAAGTTTCAAGTTATAAGTGCAAAAAATGAAAAAAAAAAAGAAAACAAATTTATTATATAAAAGGCGGTGTCCCTCATTACCTCATTTTTAACATTTTAATATGCTCAACTAAATGATAGTGTCAATTTTACAAAAAAAAATGTTTGAATAGTATTTTTATTTTTATAAATACAAACATAAAGTGCAAAAAAAAATCTACATTTCATTAGTTTACATTATTGAACAAAATTTGAAACATACATGTCACTTTCAATTGATTTAAATTAAAAGGTTAGATCAATGTTGGCCATTTAAATAAAGTGGGCCACAAGTTTGAACTTTCACCCATATCGCCCCCTAAAGTTGCCTTTCAAATCAAAAAATGCAAAGGAGAGAATCTCTCCACCTTTTGTGGTAATCTAGTGGTTGCAATATGGTGGATGGGTGGAACCAAAAATGAAGGTGGTGATCAAGTAGTAGTTAGGTAGTGCTAAGGAGCTAGTCCACTCAAGTGATCATATGGTATCTCCCTAGTGGTGGACAAGTTTTGGTGGTGATCAAGAGAGGCATGGGTGACATTGAGGGGTTTTAAAGTGGGAATGAAGAAGTGTGCTAGTGCTACATTGTTTGAATGTTGATATGTTATATGGCAGAATAGGGACAACAACCCTTCCTCAAGGTAGTGGTCACACCATGTTTATTCTAAACCATGGGTGCTTATTCCTTAGGTGGTCCCAACCTTTTATTGCATGGATTTAATAGTGAATTGTGACTCACAATATGTTGCATTTGGTAGTGGTAGACCTAATATTATTGACATTGCATGTACTTTCTTCTCTTGAGTGATCATGGTGTTTCATGTGACATCCAATTAGCATTGGTGCAGGCCCCACTCTATATGTGGCATCTATGCTATCAAACAAATAATTTTTAATGGCCTATGTGTGCTTGTAACATGGTGCTTTCTCATTGGTGGTAAAAAGAAAGGCTCTAGTGGCTAATTATTAAGGTGTGTAGTTTATTTTGTGTGTTGTTCACTCACTACATGAGCTACATACATACCACGTAGATGGATACAAAACAAAGTTCAAAAGGTGTAGTTTCATGGTCATTATTACTCATACATTATGGACACCATTGTTAGGATTTCCACATACAAATATGATGTAATGGCCTTTGTGACCATGTGCATGGTTGGTTTGGCTCATTTTGAACATGAAGGAATCCTCTTGGACCTCATCTACAAATTAATCAATTTAATGTGGGTGGTTGTATCTTGTAGGAATTTTTTTTAGCATACCCTACTCATGCCCTATGCATCTTAAATTTTAAATTTCCTCCCTCTCTATAACAACGATAAAAAATGAAATACCTTCGGTTCTTTCTTCTTGTCCTTTTTAGTATGAATGAAATTGATGTGACCAATGGGGCCATGTAAGATCTTGCAAGTGCATGGGTGGATAGTTCAACCACTAAAATGTCTTGTGCATTTGTTGTCAGAGGTAATTTCTAATGTGACTATACCTATGATGCAGGAGGATTTGGGCGAATGGGCAATCCGGCATCAACCAAAAATAATTACAGGCTTAATTTTTAATTTTGTTTGGTTTGTTGGGTTCTAATAGATTTTATCGGCACTATGTGTGTTTGGCACAGTTAGGGAGGCAATTTAGCAGTGTTGCATGAATTCAGTCCCGACACAAGTGAAGTCAATTTCCATAAAATAATTGTTCTGGGAGCTTGGTGAAGTTTCATGAAAAATCCTTAAACAAGAACATTCTTGATTCTATCATGGAATTATACGTGAAGGTTTTGTAGTCTAGAAGATTTTAATGTTTTTCAACTTATGGTAGTAAATTGGAAAAAAAATAATATCTTGAGTTTAGTGATGGTTGAGACCAAATGCTTTATAAGAAGTCTTAGGAATGCTAAGACACTCATCTCTGTCAATTTTGGAAAGGTTTCAAGCTTCTGGTGAAAAGTTATGGCCAAAGTCGGTTTTCAGCTTCTCAGGGTAACTTGACAAAGTCGCAAAGAGTAAATTTTCCATCGAATGTGTGTATGTAGATCCACTATCAGGAAGGCATGGAAAACCAATGGTTTTAACATCTTATGGAGGATGAGACAACAGAAGACACTCTTGTTTTAATTGCAGATCGCCAACATAAGACTATGAGCATGGGGTAAAAGGAATCTTCATAGATGAAAAGAAGCACCTCACATTAATTGACAAAGGAAATAAAGAATCTAGAAACTGAGAATTGTATACTTAATGAAGTGATTTTGGTGCCTCATTCTGAAGGATATTAGTTAGTAAAAGATACATTTTTAAATAATGGTGGGACCACCAAGAAAACTTGCATTAGAAGATTTTCCAACACCTTTTGAGGTAATTCTAACTGTTGTGAATAAAATCTAAAGACCAAAAGGAAACCAGCGTGGAAAAAAAATTAGAAGGAAGAATTTAAAAAAAAACTGGAATATATTCTGTTGGCAGATTTTAACGCCTTTTTCAGAGGCTAGAGAGAAAGCTTCAGGAAAGACTCAGCATGAGAATTCAACACCTCACATGCGGCAGATTTTAAAGAATTTTTTTTTCTTTCTGGAAGGAAGGTGCTTCTACCTGAGTTAAAATGCCTCTTCTGAGGCTTATGTTAATAATTTTTTTTTGTATTTCTTTGTTTTGAAATGGCGCAGCATTGGAAAAGAAAATGGTAGCTCTTTGTTATCCAACAAATGATAGGAAATGGAATGCCAAGGTCTTGTCTTATTTTGCAGATGAAAAGGAACACTAAAGGCTGAAGGTGGAGAGGTATTTAAGAGAAATATTGCAGCAGATTAAAGATAGATTTCTCAGGCAGAGTTGAGGAGGGATCTCAACCCGTGTGAGGGGCTTGAAGAGAGTTGTGAGAGGGTATAGGAAAGAGTGGTGTTTTTGATATTTTTAAGAGGCCATTGAGAGGCCAAACATTGTAATTCATTTGTTCCAAATGTATAGTTTGATTGTGAAGTAAAATTTAATAAAATTTAGTAGTTTTGTTGCAATCTTTGTGCCATTGTTTTTTGAGTTTGTGGGCAGCTAATTGTCTGTTGTGTGAGTGTGTGTTTTAGAAGCAAGAGGAGTCCTCTTGTGTCAACCTATATCTTTTGTGAGATCATTGGAGCTATGCTTACAGGGTGGAGGTGGGTGTATATGCACTTATTAAGGAACATGGGCCCAAACAGACTTGTTTAGGCATGAAAGGACTATCCATGGAGGTAGAGAATAAATGATGTTTTCCATTAAGGCTTATTGTTTATCCACCTACACTTTTTCTTTTGTTTGACCTCTTATGGGGTTGTCCTTCCTATCAATTCTATGCTACTTTCTACATTCATGCAAGAGAGATCGGCTTCTACTACAAGTATGGTGTATAGGGGTGCTTTCCATTCTAAGGTGGCTATAAAGCTGATGTACCACACTATTGAAGCATACAAATTGAAGGTTATTGACTTGTATGGATCAACAATACATTTTTTCTCTTGTACTAAGGTAATTGAACATGATCCAAGAGAGATTTTTCCTATATTGTAGGTTTAATTAATTTTCTTATAAATTTTTGTCTAATGGTGCTAGGTCTTGAATGCCAATGTGATTTAAAATTGCCATGTATGTCTGTGCCTATAGGGATGGAAAGTAAATTGTAAACTCTATATAAGCATGCCAAAAGGATTTAATGAGTTTGATAGCTAATTACTTACCTTGAAGGGCTTCGGCCTATTATGAATCTTTCATAATTTGATTAGGAGTTTCCAGGGAAGAAATCCATGAGGATCATGTTATGCTTCTCCTTGTGTTCACTTATTATAAGTTTATGAGAGGGATTGAATCCAAATTTATGTTTTTGTATGGGTGTCTCAATAATTATCTAAGGATTTTTATGAGATGGCATCCTATGTCCATCTATGGGGTAATAATTGCTAACTCATTAGTGTGTTGATTAGTTAACCTATACAAGGGTTTTTGAAACTATTCAAAGTGTATTTTAACTCCTTTAAATGAATTATGTGGATTTACTTTGTGTAATTATTGATTATTCAATGATTGCTCATGTATAAAAAATTGAAGTTATTTAGATTTTTACAATTGTTAGCCATAAATTCTATCTTATGGTTGATATTTGCATGCCTAGTTTTCATTATGAACTTGCACATGTTTTGGTGATTAGGGTAGGGCAATGAATCACCTACCCATTCGATATAGATATTGGTCTACAATTTTATTCCTTACCACCATACCATACTCAAAATCATTTATGAAAAAACTTTTCTTTGGTTTGTAGTTTGTAGCTTATGTCGCATCTTCTCTCATCACTCTATGGAGTGACTTGTAAATCTTATGTCGGCTAGAACACTTGGTTCAATATTTAGTGACCCATATGATAATGGTTATAGGGTGCATGTGTAGGAAATATTAAGGGGATTAATCTATGGTGAATGTAACTTTTCTCTATCTTAGGTTGCATGTCTATACCTATTTCATCTAATTAATACCGAGGTCTTTTAGGTTTATCAAATGCTACCATTAGGGCATTGTCAGTAAAGACTTAGTTCATATGTCCATTCTTTTTCTTTAATTGTCCTATAAGAGATCTCAAGGAACACCCTCCTATGTTTTTCAAAGCCTAAAGAAGAATAGGAGGTGCCCTCACTTATCACTTGGCCTCTAGTTGTCTTCTCCTTGTTGATGAACCCATATTCTATTTTTTCTTGGTTTTGAGTAATTGTTCTAGAGGGGAGGAGTTGTAGTTTTGAGAATGAACAAAAGTTAGCATATCTCAATAGGGTGTTGTTTTTCCAATTAATCCACCCACCATAAAAAGATGGCAGAAAGAATTCAACATTACCAAAAGGGTAGCTATGTATTTCTAGATGTCTGGAAATGGTCACAACCACTTTCATCCACTTACACAATTCAAATCTATTTCACCTACAACATTCTATCTGACTTAAATATTAATTAAATAATTTTTAAATTAATTTATTCTGCATCTTCTCCTTTTCACAAAAAAATCAAATTCCTCTACTGTAGTTCAAATATTAAATATTTTTGTGACTATAGTTCATAATTCATACTCCAAAAATTAAATAAATGACAATATTTATTTAATTCCTATTTTGTCCACTTTTGATTACTTTTAGTAATCATCATTATTTTCTTCTAAAACATGTGCACATGAATTAATTTTAATTAATTCTTCAGTACAAACCCCCATGTTTCTAGAAGTCCACTTGTCATTCCATGTACATGTGCATGTACATGACAAGTGTTACTTTGAAAGCATGGCCAAATCTTCCAAAATGTGTACACTTCTCCTATTTCTTCCATCCCACTCCAAGTGTCACTTTTCATGCAAATTTAAAATTGCATGTGGCACTATTCATGCATTATTCCTCTAATTTTTATTCCACTTGTCCTCTCCACGCAATTTAAAATTCCTCCCTAAATCTAAGCTTTGCCTTTTCATGTAAATGAGGCCTTACATGTCATACACCTACCCAATCCTAGCTATCCATCCATTCAAACTTGCATTCTCTTCCATTGATCATCCCTTGAATCTTGGAGTAAAATTTTTATCCATTCTCATCATGTCATTTGTTCAATTCTCCTTCCTTGAGGATCCTCAAGTGATTTCAGCCCTTGATCTCTCAATTTGATCCTAGCCCTCCTTTCCATCCCTAAAAATCTATAAATTAAGGCCTCCACCTCCATTTTTCACAAGCCATCATATGCAATGACATTCTGCGACTTTCAGCACTCACTATCGCAAATCTTAGCTTAGTTGCAATCTAGAATAGCTTAGTTTCATCATACTTAGGATATATCATCACTAATATGTTAGGATAGGGTGCAAGATTAGATAGGAAGCATATTAGTGATTAGGTCCAATCATGAGGTCCCTTAGGCTTGGGATTGGAAGTGAATTAGCATAATTGGTACTCATTTAAGAATCCCATCTTTTAGGTAGACATTTTTGGCATGCTCGGTGGGACTCCCACCATCTTTTTCAATAATTTATTGCATAGTTTTTTGCATATTTTATCTTGACAGGTTAGATTAATGTTAGTTTCCTACAAATTTTTTCTCGTTCCCAGGATATCAGTACCTATTCAGGAATCAATGCCTGCTTTTATGTGAGGTATAATTTGCACTTTTCCATGGGTTTTGTTGTCACGAAAGATTGCACCCTAAATGCTAAGCCTTTACAAGCTTGGCAATCCCGTGCAACATGGCAAAATTCTCAGATTGTGGGTTTGTCTATTTCAAGAATGAACCTCTGGAAGAGTTGTCTCCCTTTAAATGCCCTTTAGATTTGTAAATTGATGGAGGAAAGAGATAGAAGAAAACTTGAATAAACTAAAAAATGAATTGAAAATCTATCTAAAGGGGGTGATGCACCCATATTTTAACTTTAATTTGCAATATGACTCAAACATTCTCCAATATGTTGTTATATGGAGCCTAATCAGACTTAGAGGTTAAATTTTCCCTGCATTTATCATCGTGGTTTCCCCCCAAATTAGTTAATAGGGTCAAGGGGCAACACCCCTAGCCCACTCCCTGTCGCGATATAGGGTAGGGTCAAGGGGCAACACCCCTGAAACATCAAATGACTTTTATTATTTTATAAAGCTGTCGAGAGTTCTTTTTCTATTGGCCGACATAAAAAAACCCTATTTTGTAACCGAAATGAGGCTTGATAAAAGAGGCTAAGGGTTAGGGTTTCCATTGATGTATTGTAGCATTTTACAGCAGTATTGAGTTGCCAGGATTATTGGTTGTAATTGGTTTGATTTACTGGATAATAATATTGGACTCACTATTAGTGGATGTAGCCCAAGTTTTGGTGAACCATGTTAAAACTTGTCTCTCGCTGTTATTATTTCTGTGTATTTCCATTCCTCTATTTAATCTTTATTTGCATTTAATTGATATCTTTTGCATGCAATTCCTAACAAGTGGTATCAGAGTGGGTTGTGTTTGATTATCATCTATAGGAAGGTCTAATGGTTGAGTGGGAGCAATGGTGGACAAGGGTAAATTGAAGGTAGATAAATTCAATGGGCATAACTATCAGTTATGGAAGATGCAGATGGAGCATTATCTCTATCAGAAGGATTTATGGAGGCTGTTGGAAAGAATAGCCAAGAAATCAACAACAATGACTGATGAGGATTAGAATCTTCTAGATAGAAAGGCACTGGGAACCATTTAGTTGTGCTTGGTACCATCGGTGGCATTCAATATAACAGAAGTGAAGACAATAGATGGTGTAATGAAAGCTTTGGCTAAATTGTATGAAAAACCCTCAACCTCAAATAAGGTATTTCTCATGAAGCGTTTGTTTAATTTGAAAATGATTGAAGATAGATCTTTGACACATCATTTAAATGAGTTTAATATGATTATCAGTGAGTTAACTTATGTAAAAGTAAGTTTTGATGAAGAGGTGAGGGCTCTCTTGATATTATGTTCTTTGCCAGAAAGATGGAATAACTTGGTAATGGTTGTAAGTAACTCTGTCTCTGGTTTAAATACTTTGAAATTTGATGATGTTGTTGGTGTTATCCTTAGCGAGGAAATGTGAGGGAAAAGATTATGAGGGTCCACATCAGGTAGTGTTTTGAATGTAGAAAGCAGGGGCAGATCAAAGGAGAGAGAAAAGGGTTCTGGAGGTCATGGGAAGTCACAAGGAAAATCAAATCCCAAGAGATCCAAATCCAGAGGACAGAAGGCTTGCTGGTACTATGGGAAACTAGGTCATCTAAAGAAAGATTGTTGGTCTCGGAAGAATAAAGAAGGAGACAAACAAGGAGGCAATAAGGAGGCAAATGTGGTAAGTAATAAATCTGAAGATGACGCTTTGATTCTTTCCCTAGATAATGCTGATGATTCATGGGTTTTAGATTCAGGGGCCTCATTTCATGCTATGCCCCATATAAGTTATTTTCTTGATTATGTCCAAGGTAATTTTGGGCTAGTTTATTTGGGAGATAATGAACCCTGTAAATTGTTGGAAAGGAAAGAATCATGATTAAGTTGCAGAATTGGAATGATTGGCTACTACAAGAGGTAAGCCATGTTCTAAGGCTGAGTAGGAATTTAATTTCAACATGGCAGCTAGCTAATGAAGGTTGCATTGTTACATTTACTGATAAAAATTGGAAGGTTTCAAGAGGTGCCTTAATAGTAGTAAAAGGTGTGAAAGTAGACACTTTATATCTTTGTACAGGTTATACTGTTCCTTCTACTTTAGCTATTACAGAGAAAAAATAAATAGGTTCAGGAATAGTTGCTACGGGTTTGCAGGAAGAGACTGAAATAGTTGTAGGTTTTGAGACAACACTATGGCATAATAGACTTGGGCATATGAGTAAAAAAGGTATGAAGGTACTTCATTCTAAGAAAGTTTTACCATGTGTGAAATGTATTAATATAGATTTATGTGAAAGTTGTGTGTATGGAAAATAAAAGAGAGTTTTCTCAAGGATGGGAAGCAAAAGAAAGACGAAAAGTTAGAGCTTGTGCATATAGGTGTATAGGGACTAGCTCAAGTATCTTCTCTCAGCGACTCTCAGTATTATGTTACATTCATAGATGATGCAACTAGGAAGGTTTGGATTTATTTCCTTAGGTAGAAATTTGATGTATTTGAAACATTTAAGAAATGGAGAAGCTTGGTTGAGAATAAGATAGGTAAAAGATTAAAATGTCTCAGATCTGATAATGGTGGTGAGTATTACAAAAATAAATTTGAGGATTATTATTCTTTTTATGGAATTTGTAGGCAGAAAATGGTTCCAGGGACTCCATAAGAAAATGGAGTGGTTGAATGCATGAATAGGACAATAATGGAGCATGCAAGGACCATGAGATTGCATGTTGGGCTACCTTTAAATATGTGCATAGAGGCTATCAATACTATTGTATATTTAATTAATAGAGGTCCTTTAGTTCCTTTGGGCTGTGGTATTCCAGAGGAAGCATGGACAGATAAGAAGGTGAGCTATTCTTTTCTCTAAACCTTCAGATGTGAAGCATTTGCACATGTAGATTCTAAAAATAGAACCAAGCTGGATGCAAAATCAAAAAAGTGTATCTTCGTTGGATATGGCATTAATGAATTTGGTTATAGGCTTTGGGATTTTGAAAATTAGAAAATTGTGAGACCCAGAGATGTTGTATTCAATGAGAAGGTGTTGTACAAATATTAGTTGCAACAGCATGAGAAGAAAGAAAAGGATTATGTGGTGTTGGATGATACTCTAGATAATGATGTTTCAGTGGTTCCTCATGCTCCACAACAGCAACAAGAAATACCACAAACTCCAATGAATGTTAGACGTCAACAAGGCTAAGTAGACCTCTTGAAAGGTTTTCTCCCTCTTTGTATTCTATTTTGTTAATAGATGATGGTGAACTGGAAGGGTATGATGAATCTATGTAGGTGGATACAAAGGTTTAGTGGGAGCTTGCAATGAAAGAAGAAATGGACTCCTTGCTGAAAAATTAGACTTGGGAATTATGTAAGTTGCCTGCAGGTAAAAAGGTTTTACCAAACAAATGGGTTTACAGGATGAAAGAGGAAGATGGAGGTAAGAAAACATTTAAATCCAGGTTATTTGTAAAAGGATTTGCGCAGAAAAAAGCTATTGATTTTGATGAGATTTTTTCTCCATTTGTTAAGATGACTTCTATTAGTACTATTTTAAGTATTGTGGCTACTGAAGATTTTAATTTGGAATAGCTAGATGTGAAAACTGCCTTTCTCCATGGTGATTTGGAAGAGGATTTATATATGGAACAACCCCAAGGATTTGAGGTCAAAGGTAAGGAGAAACTGGTGTACAGATTAAAGAAGAGTTTGTATTGATTGAAACAAGGAGCTCGACAATGGTACTTGAAATTTTAAAGTTTTATGGTTAAGCAAGGTTACAACTGGTGTAATTCTTACCATTGTGTTTACTTTAAGAGGTTGGATAATGATAGCTACATTATTTTATGTTTATATGTTGATGACATCCTTGTAGCAGGGTCTAACATGGATCACATAAAAGAGTTAAAACAACAGTTAGTACAATCATTTGCTATGAAGGATTTGGGGGAAACAAAACAAATCCTTGGTATGAAAATTTGCAGAGATAGGAAAAACATAAAATTGACTCTATCTCAAGCTAATTATGTTGAAAAGGTGTTGCAGAGATTCCATATAGAGAATGCAAAAGCTATCAGCACACCTTTGCCTAGTCATTTGAAATTGACTAAGGAGATGTGTCCTAAGACACAAGAGGAGGAAGAAAAAATGTCCAAGGTACCATATGCTTTAGTTGAAGAAAGTTTAATGTACGTCATGGTATACACGAGACCGGATATTGCACATGTTGTAGGAGTCATAAGCAGGTATATGAGTCATCCTAGATTGGAGCATTGGAATGTGGTAAAATAGATTCTCATATATTTGAGAGGTACATCCAATAAACACTTATGTTTTGGGGGTTCTAAGACTGATTTAGCAGGTTATGTAGACTCAGACTTGGCAGGGAATATTGATACCAGTTGGAGTACTATAGGTTATGTCTTTACTGTAGGTGGGACAACGGTGAGTTGTATCTCCAGGTTGCAAATGGTGGTTTCTTTATCCACCACAGAGGAAGAGTATGTAGCTGCAACAGAGGAAAGTAAGGAGATGATATGACTACAATCTTTCATGGAAGAATTGGGCAAACAACAGGCTAATAGTTATTTGTTTATGAATAGCTAGAGTGCCATACATCTTGCAAAGAATTATGCCTTACATTCAAAGACCAAATACATAGAGTTGAGGTATCACTTCATTTGATCGATGTTGGATGATGGATAGTTAAGGCTGGAAAAGATACATACAAATGAAAATCCATTGGATATATTTACAAAGACAATCGAAAGGGAGAAGTTGAGATCCTCTTCATCTTTGGTTGGTCTTCGAGACTGAAAACAAAAAAATCATAATAGCAAAGTCCAGGCTGTTTATTTCTAGTGGGAGCTACAAGGTCAGCGATGTTATGATCAGTCTCTAAGTGGGAGGTGATATGTTGTGGAGTCTAATCAGTCTCCAAGTGGGAGATTGTTGTTATATGGATCCTAATCAGACTCAGAGGTTAAATTTTCTCTACTTTTATTGGCACGGTTTCCTCCCAAATTATTTAACGAGGTCAAGGGGCAATGCCCCTAGTGCATTCCCTATCGCAATACAGGGCAGGGTCGAGGGGCAACGCCCCTGAAACCTCAAATGACTTTTATTATTTTATAAAGGTGTCAGGAGTTATTTTTCTACTGGCCAACATAAAAAAAACCCTATTTTGTAACCGACATAAGGCTTGATAAAAGTGGCTAAGGGTTACAGTTTCTGTTGATGTATTGTAGCATTTTACAGTGGTATTGAGTTGCAAGGATTACTAGTTGTAATCAGTTTGATTTATTGGATAATAATATTGGACTCTCCCAGGTTTGGGTGAACCACGTTAAAACTTGTCTCTCGTTGTTATTATTTCTGTGTATTTCCATTCCTTTGTTTAATCTTTATTTACATTTAATTAATATCTTCTGCATGCAATTCCTAACACAATACACTTGATCTTATAATCGAAACTAACCAGATTCATCACATAAGTAATTCACAGAAAGGCATGAGTAATATTGCACAAGCTATGACCTATAATAAAGTAAAATTTTTATAATTGCATCCAATAAATCAGACAAAGATTTCAAAGTTTTTGAAGCAAACCATAGAAAATTCCTATCAAATCATGCACAAAATAACAAGACACCTGAAATCAGATAGAAGAACCCCTGATTGTATTAGAAAGTGGAAGGAGTGTGCAAAATAACAATAAACTACTGGAAAATAAACTGCTGCTACTGAAAACTATAAAAATGGTTGAGTTACAAGACAATCTCCCTCTCTGCAATATGCAAAGGCAAAAAATAAAGAACTGGGGAAAAAGCATAAGCTTTTTCTCCTTTAATACAAAATCAGCCCAAAAATATCAAGAGGAGTCAACTACAATCAACTGCACTCCAAAATATCCATCTCATGAGAAACATAGAAAAGTCACAAAAAGGGGGGCATAACTACTCCAATTTGAGCTAATTTAGCTCCAAACGACCCCTCTCAAGCTGTTTGACCAAACAGAACTCCAAAAATAGCTCAGTTTGACTTGAAGTCAAAGATAGAAACTCAAAACTCCAAATGCATGTGTAACACTTCAGTTCCACTGATCCTTTTGTTTTTGCATGATTTTGGGATGAGAATAAACTATTTGAACAAATATTAAAGACAATTAGTTATGATTTACTTTAATAAGTGTTATGTGATTGTTTATTCCCGCATTTACATGATAAATATTAAGGTAATTTGTATAATATCACCTTTAATATTTGTTTTTATACTTATTTTTGCTTTAACTTAATGCAAAAATTACAAGGGGCAAAAAAAATCATCCTTATGACTCCCATGGACTCACCTCTCACTAAGTATTTGGCAAGGGATAAGTATTAATATTCATGCAGCCTTATGAAATAAAAATGAAAATAAAACCCATTTTGGGTCAGCCAAAGTTAGTGTTTTCTTGAGATTTTCAAAGGAAGTGATTAACCCTACTCACGACTCATTTTGCATTCATTTTTTCACCGTTTTTTTTCTTGCTGTTGTGCCACCACCATGGAGTCTAGATAGGGTATGAATATGTTGTTGGCAAGGGTTTGAATCTCTTATTCTTCTGGTAAGCCACTCTCGCCAGCACTGGGAATGAAAATTCTGAGATTTTTTCTTTATCTATTGAAAACGTAAGATTTTCTTTACTTTTCTGGAAGGCAGTGATGAAGAAATCCTTTATTCTCTGTGTTTCTTGGTCCTAGTGCTCTTCTTCGAGTATGGAAAGCTCTTTGTTGTTCATATGGCCATTATTTTGCTGGGTATGACCTTCACTATCTATTAGGGTTTTAAAAGAATTTAACCCTCTATTCATGGCTTTCTTAGCATTCACTACTTTGTATTTTAATTTTTCTATTACTACTGTGCACTCTCCATGCTCACTTGAAAAAACCCTATAATGTTAGATAGAAAATGCAAAGATTCTATGGATTTGATGTAGATGTAGTAGGCTCTATCATCAAAAATCTAAGAAATAGAAAGGACAATAAGCATTGGTATCATGTGCAGGTCAAGATGCAAATTGTCCAATCAACAATACTATTAGCTATTCCATGAATAAATTGCATTAACCATCTTGTGTTGGTACACCTTGTGTGCACTATCATTTCTGGAATGATTATAACCTTAATATCTAGTACCATAATGATTGTCCCAAACACTTGAAAAGTGTAACTTGTTGTTTTCTTTAGAAGCTGACAGTGACCACTGTCATTACATTTTATGTTGCCTCTATTCTTCATTGAATTCCTCTTGTATATTTCAAAATGATCTTTAGTCCCTGCTCTTTCCAAACTCAAGGTTAGTCTCACCAAGGTTGTATTCATGGATCACTACCTTTTGCTAAAGGATTTTAACTCTTTTAAGATGACTGTCCTTTTTTCAGTCATATGACAGTCCCTTTTATTAACCCTGTGACTGTCCTCCATTTGAAAATACTGCTACTTAATGGTCTGAAACTTTGCAATGTATACACCAAAGGATGTGCTCACTTTGCCAAATGGTTGCTCAAATACTTGATTCTTTCTTAAAATTGTGATTTTGAAATGGTTGCCATGCTTATTGGTCACTATGCAAGCTAGGGTTGTCTCCACTTGGTATCAATCTATGCACATATATGACAGATTAAAGCCTATTCTTTAAAGGCTCCCTACCCTCTATGCATGACATGACTATATCATTGACACCCTAACTATGATATTTCCATGCCATCCCTGTCATGCTCATGGTGATTTTAGCATATGCAAAGTCATACATAGTCCTTTATGACTGTAACTGATTGACTGTCTTTTAATCTTTGACTTAACTATGTTCTTTTACAAGGATGGTTGTCACCTGATGTAGCTTAAGGACAACACTGCCAGGCCTAGTAACCATCAACTTTATGGCTCCATGGTGACTATAAAACTACTAAGAAATCATTGCTCTAAAGCATTCAAAATCATAACCATTGCCCTTAAACATTCAAAATCAAGATCACTGTTTTCTCCTATGAATCATTTGGTGATTGCCTTCTATCTCTGCACTATCATGCTTGCATTTGTAAAGAATCTAAGGGCTTATCCTCTACTGGGTTCTTGAACACAACAACATGCGCAAATCTCATGATAGCCACTGTCTTGTGCCTCTGTCAAACTGAGGTTGAAAGGTCCTTTTTTGGAGAAGAGATACAAAACAAAGATCATGCACAATACTTAGTATGGAGAGAGAGCTTAGGTATGCTTGTAGCTCCTCTTACTAATTGTTGATGGAGGACAGTCATAAAGCTCTACTTTTTGGTATATTAAGACTGCCTTGTGCTTGACTATTGCCCATGTTAATATCTTCACCATGCTTCTTTGTTTGAGCACCTTCCTTCCTTGTTGTAGCAAAATCCTTGATCTCATTGAAAGGATTGTATTCTTGGAATCTTTAAAATGATCCTTCACCCTTTGCTACCTTACTAACAATATTATCTTTTGTGAGAGATCATGGCACCAAAGGCTTACTTATCATTCATCACCAACAGTCAAAAGACTGTGCTCATAGATTGTTCATAGGGGCACGGTTGTAACAGTTTGAGTCTCCACACTTCAAGCCTTCTTATCCTTGTGCACTATTACTATGTGTTTTGCTCCAATGTTGTCCTTTGCAAAACTTGACTTGTGTAAGAACAACTCTCTACTTTAAAACACTATCATAATATATTGTCATGACTCTCATAAGGTCTGCCACCTATGATCTTGCAATTTCCCTATACTTAGGGCAATAGTATTTAAGAATCCCAACTCCAAGATGAAAAAAAATATGAATGGTCAGGACTGTCATCATTATGCCGTCATAAAAGCCAGCATAAGTAAAGTGGAATGACAACATGAAAATGTCCAGGACTATATGCATCTCAGTTATTTTGTATCATCAAGATCTATGTCTACATGCACATATGACTGTGCACTAGCATAGTATACTTCTCATTGTGTATCATGATTATGATGCATTTGGATTGTCCTTTTCCTTTAAGTTTTTATACACAACTATTCACTGCCACTAGAGTTGTGATTGGATGTACTTCTACTATGCATGGTACCAAGATTTATCACCATCCTCCACTTGACCTCTACCCTTAAAGGACTATCCTCTGGCCTACCTAGGAATTGGCTTGTACTTGACATGACAGTCATACTATCATACCAAATGTCACTGTCCTTTATATTGCAAACTATCCATTGTCAAATATGAGGTAACTGCCCCCTAACTCTTTGATCCATGTATGTTATGACTATCTTCTTTTGTATTTTAGTGTAAACAAATTCCACGAGATCATGTTCTTTGCATTTAATTGATCTACCCTTTAATCATAATGACTATACTCTTGCATGATGGCTACTGACTGCTCTTGGATACCTTGACAACATTATGGTAGTTGTAACAAGTGACATGATAATACTGAATGATCTTGATATACCAGAATCTGCACAATGAACAAACCTATTAGTTAAAACGTTGAGGTTGAAGCCTCTCTTTTGATGGTTTGATCAGATTTGCTCCTTCTTTCTTCATTCCTCTATATTTGAAGTTCATTTTATTTGTTCTATTTTTCTAATCAGTTGTAGAATGGCAAGTACACTTTGAATTGCGGTATATAGAAGTAGTGAGTACCTCGAGCTCTAACATCATTTTTCTCTCTCCCTTTGTAGGTCTTCTCTCAGAGCTATTAATAGGGAAGCTGGGTATGCTGATGCAGACTCAGACAATGGGATTCATCATTCACTAAGGCAATGACAGGTCCCATCCTTATTTTTATATGCTTTCCTTTCTTTCCTTGTACTTGTTATTGCGAAACTTATCAAATACAGTTACTCCCACAGCTTGTGTGGGATTATGTACACACATTTTCTTTTGAATATAATAGTTATTTTATCGCATGCAATGACTGATGTATAATTTCTCTTTGTAAATCAATTGCATAGCACAATTGAACATTATTGCATGAAATATGTATTTATAATCATGGAAACTTAACAAAGTTATATGTACATTTCTGTAATGCATAAAACTACCACAAATGGACTAGAATGAACACATTTGAAACATAATTTGGAAATAACTATTTAGCTTCAAGTCCACCCGTTGTCCTTTGAATACGTCCTTCCTTGCTGGGGCACTTTTTTTTTTCATTTTTTCTAGATCAAGTAATAACTCTAATTGATCTATTAAATGATCATGGTAACATGATTTACCAACTAGTCATCCATCAAGGTAGTAGATATTGACTAGATGCCTTATGCACTTAAAATTTTATTACCCCTTCCTTTGAACTCACTTGCTTCATGAAAGCATTAGAAAACAACTACTACAATCTAGCGTAATTGGGTTGCCAAGCACAATTTGGTAATAGGTTTTTCATCATTTATCAACCTATGTTCATGCATTGTGCTCTAAATTGCTTCCTACTAATCTTTTGTGTGAATTAGCTCTCAATTTTGCCACAGAAGACACATGGATAGGGGGAGATATTGTCTGCCTCACAGTAGCGTCTATCTACAGCATATCAGTACTTGTCTGCTAGAACAGGGCCTATTCCCAATATTAGCGCCTTCTTTACATTTACTATAAAATAGAGATTTTGTGTGGCTTTGCTAACCTTTGTTGTCTAACCTAGTGTATTTGGGCTTCTAACCATCTTTTCCTACAAGTATATCTCTCTATTTTGTAGGATTTATCAATTTTACAAAGGGAAACTCTACATGTCACGTTTCAGCACCCATCCAGAACACAGTCGTGCCCAGTCAGTAGGTATAAAATTTTGATTATTTTAGCACTTGTTTTTTAATACATTGGCACCTATTTAGAAATTAGCGACTGTTCTTTGCAGAACAACATCTATCTTTGAATCAGTGCCTGTTTTGTATATCAGTTCCCAGTCATTGTGTCTAGCAAAAACACAACCGTCCAAGACTTGATTGCAAACTACTAACACATTTGGTGCAGCCTGCCGTCAAGGATCTCATTTTTTCCACTAGTCTTTAGTTACACTAAATTAAAGTAGGGGTTAATTAACCTTGTTTGCCATGTCTTGGGTTTGGGAATTGGATGTATGCTTTCTCCTCATGCCTTAGGGTGATCTTGGGGATCAGAATTTCATTCTCTAACCTCTTTACTCACTTTCATACCTGAAGGGGTCACTTCTTCATGTATGCTCTCCCCTTGCGCTTCGTGTGATCTTGGGTGATCAAAAGTGGGAAGTGGTTTCCTTTTAGGAGGCCTACTTGAGGATTTCATCCCCCCAAGGGACAACCTCAACCATGTGTTTTGGCACAGTATATAAATATTTTGAGAATCGAAAGACTCATTTAAAGGAAGGACCCTCTTGCCTCCAAGCAATAGACCTCCAAGACCCTTGGTCTACCAAGACTTTAGCGGTTGAGTGTCATTCGATTGGGACACCCCGTTCACGGACTTGGGCCTCAAGTACCTTGAGTATGCTAGAGGACACCCCTAGAAGCCTTATTAAGCCTAGATAGGACCTTTTGGTTGTCATATCTTGTGTTGTACCACTGCAAAGGAGGGGAAGATGCTCACTGTACCACTGTACTTGAGATAGGATATGCTTTGGACAAGATGAAAGTCTCCAAGATGAGGGTGTAAGGTGGTCTAGGACCTTATTTTCCCTATCTATCCAAGCTATAGCATCAAAGGTATTAGTGGGGGTGGGAATCTTAGTTCACTTTGAGATGAGATTGACACACAACCACTCCAAGAGATCCACAAGATATGTCACTCCCACTGGAATAATTTTTGGTTGTATACAAGTGCTTGAAGTGTCTTCTATTTTACAAAAACTGTAAGAGCCATTTGTGAACCACGAAGACTAACCACCTCTCACAAATCAATTCCAAAGTCAATCAAACAACCATTATGATTGTTGTGTGTGAAATATTGCCAAAAGTTCTACCAAACATCTTGAAAATCACAATTATCAACACTGTCCCAAATTAGCACATATTTATTGCAAATTCGTGCCTATTTTCTATGAATCAGCGCCCATTTTCTGAATCAACACCCAATTTCAAAGACTCCTAAAAATTACCTTTTCATCCTTTTGGTTGTCAAAATCAATTCTTCCACATTATCCATTGGCATTCCAAGCCACATAAGCCTCATCCATGTCCATTTGTTCCTCTTAGCTTGTGATCCAACTTTAATCATTAGTCATTATCCTCTTCATCCTACTAGCCATTATCCTTGTTAATTCATAGGCAATCCAAATCACCCATATTTAACTAGTCTTAGTTCATCATTATCCTTACAATCCATGATCAATCATCTTTTGTAATCATCACTATCTATCATTAGTCACCATCCCTAATCATAATCAATCATAATCTTTGGTTACCTATCGTTGTTAATACCATAACCCATCATTGTCTTTGTAATATTTCATCAATCATCATCCTTGATCCATCCTTAATCAAGTCCTTGTTCATCATCCATTATCATCCATAATTAATCCTTATTCTAGTCAATCCTTAATCAATCACATCATCCCTAACCAATCACTTTTATCCATAATCAATCATTATCCCAAAAACAATCAAATCCTCATCCAATCATATCCTTATTATCCAAATCTAAAATCAATCCCCATCACAAAATCAATCAAAATCATATCCAAATTCTAAGGCTAGAATCTAGATCAATCATCCCCTTGTTTATGTTAAGCTTAAAACTTTGTCTATCTTATGTTTAGTATAGACTTGAAATCATCACCCTTCTTGGATAAATTAGCTTGGGAACTTAGACAACTTCTAAGTTAGTGGAATTCAAGAAATCCCATCTTGCTTGGTGCATCTTTCCTACCACAAGTAAGATAATATTATTGTCTTTTTTCTTAGGCTCTTTGTCCACCCTAATTACATAGGGACAATCCTCAATCTTTAATCATCTTGATCTAGATTTTAAACTTAGACTTAGTCCCCATCCATAATCATTGGGACCTCATCATCCAAATCCTATCCAAGTTCACCTTTTATGCCTCCCATCACGTGATCACAAGATAGGAAGAGAATGGACTTTCATTACCAACCCCTCTCCCCCCATGATTCTACCGCAAGTAATATGGAGGGATATGCCAACCAACCTGAAATGGGTGAAACATCCACTCATCATCATCACACCTATTCCCCCACCTTTTTCTATTTTCTCAATGAAAATGGATTACATGACAAATTTGATCAATTCATTGACAACCATAAGGATAAATTTCTTGAACATCTCATTGAACATGGTGCACGCCTTCCATAATCATATGATCATGATAAACTTAAAACCATTTTCCATGAAAAACCACCATCACCTATTCAAGATCAACCATGGGGACATGTCCCTAATCTCAACAAACTTGTTTATGACAATCCATGGGCTAGCTATGCGTCCAACACCAACACCATCCACACTCTTGATCAACACATAGGGCGTAATGTTGTATCACAACCACAAGTATCAGAGCAGCCGTATGGAATGCCTTCTCATTTGATGCCCAATCCCAACATGTCCACCAATCAAAAAGAATTCATCTCACAAAACATGTCCAACATCCCTCGAGATCCATCTAATTCCACTCTCATTCCACAACCCCTTCCTCCTTTGAATATCCCTCAAAGGTTGATCATCACTCAAACAATGTTAGCACCCACAACACAAACACCTATCCAAGCTGCTAATCCATTTAACCAATCACAAAATCCCTTGATAAGCTATACCAACCCCACTCACACATATCAATCCTCCACGCATCAACAACCTCCCCATGGGTCCTTGATTTACAATCCATACATTACTCAACAACAACCACCTCTCCAAAACTAACAAAACATTATGTTCAAGTCTCATGTTTACACACAAACTATGGGCCCACCTCCATACATCCAACAACAACAATACATCCACCCCCAACATAAATAATCATCATCACAACAACCCCCACTCCAACACATGTCACAACCACCTCTTGCTAATCCTTTCGATCAAGAATTACAAAAGATGAAAAATGCTTTCAAAAGCTAGGGACTCAAAAGAAACATTATAAGTTCGAAGACTTATGTCCCTATCCATTCGATAGAAACATCACCATAACACCTTTTCCTCAGCACTTTGGAATGCCAAAATTTGACAAGTACAAAGGAAAATGAGACCCTTGTGACCACATCAAAGACATCTTCATGGCATGCCAAGAAGTCACCTATGATGACCAATTCCTCCTTTGTCTTTTTGCATGAAGCTTAGGAGGACAAGCCATCCAATGGTTTATGCACTTGCCTTATGGCTCCATCTCAACTTTTGTCGATCTTTTGGAGAAATTTGTCATACACTTCTCATAAAATGTAGAGCATGAAATCACTATGCTCGACCTTTGCAATACCAATCAATGAAGTGGTGAAAGTTTTTCCACTTACCTACAAAGATGGAGATCCCTTGCTAGTAGGCTACCTTAGACAACCCCCAAAAAACAACTTGTCCACATATTTATCCAAAACCTGAACCAAGAAATGGCCTTCCATTTTCAAGTGCATTGTGCATCTACCTTCGATGAGATCATAGAAAAAGGGGTCACCATTGAAAAGGCTCTTATTGCAAAAGGTTTGGTTAAGATCTACAAAAAAAATGACAATGACAAACCATCCAATGAAAAAACTAAATTTTGGGCTAAAAACAAGAATGTCGTAGGAGAGGTTGCTACCAATTCCATGTATATCCAAATCACTGATCCTAAACCTCAAGATACTAATGTAGTCCAAAACATTTCAAACAATGTCTCAGTCCCATCGACTCCTCCAAAGCGGAACCCCCGTAACAATCCAAAATGCAAGTATACTCCCTTGGGTGAACCACTCGAGGTTGTGTTCCAAAAATTAGTCCAAGACAACATGGTTGAGTTTCCCACAATGAAATTTTTTGACAAAAAGCAACCCAAACCCACGTGGTACAAAGAAAATGAATATTGGGACTAGCATCGCATCAAAGGACATGCCATGAGTAAATGTATGAAATTAAAAAATTATATCCAAGACCTCGTCGATTGCGGTGATATCCAAATAGAAGGAAACAACAACATGTCACCCAATGATGGCCTAGGAGTCTACCAAGACCCTCTTCCCCACTGCAACAATAACCAAACCACATCCAAACCATCATCCTCTAACACCAATTCCAACAACCAAACCAACAACATCAACTATAACAATGTTCCACCTCCTTACAACAATATAGTAGGTCAAATTGATTTTGACTCTACTCATGTCGCCACCATCAAACTCAGAAATACCACCCCTAAATGTGTTGTTACTACCCAATGTGGGCGTGTAACCGTAAAGGGACCATCTCTATCCTCCACCACTACCACTTCCAAATATAAACTCCTTGACCATCTTGGGAAGACCCCCGTGAAAATCTCCATCTTGGAGCTCCTTAAGACACCTACCATTCATCCCAAAATCTTTGATAAGGATCTCCAAGAATCCCATGTCCCCACTGACATACCTCCCGCTCAATTCCAAAACCTAGTGGCTCAATTGTCTTCCTCCTACCATCTCATTTTTAACCATGCTGACATGCCACCCATCGATCGCACTCATAATAAAGAATTCCATATCAAAGTTCAAATCACCAACCACAAGATCAAGATGGTCCTCTTGGATAATGGATCCAATTTGAATATATGTACATTAAAATTCATAAAACTCGTGGGGTATTTAGCAGGTGACTTAGAGTCTTTGGTCATTTCCATCAAGGCATATGACAACACAGAAAGAGAATCCAAACGAACCATATCCCTCCCTATTAAGGTGGGTCCTCTCATGCTACCCACCCTATGTCATGTCATTGATCTTGACAGGTTCCCTATAATCTTCTCCTTGGCCGACCATGGTTACACGTCATGCAAGCCATTCCATCCACCTATCACCAATGCCTTAAGTTCTCTCATAATGATGTGGAAGTCACTATTCCCAATGATCAACAACCATTTGAATATTGAAAAGCCTTAGAGGTTGTTTATGATAGACAATTCCATTATCTAAGCACCTATGGGTAACATGTCAAGGACCCTTCATCCATTCCATCCACGTCATCATCCACTCCACAAGTCACCATCAACCTATTACAAGATTCCACCTCATCTTCCACTTCTACACCTCAAAAGGTCAAGATCATAGAGAAAGGGTGTGGTGAATATGAGCATTACAATGCCTTCCATGTGGGATAGTTGTTGTTGTCCCCCACTCTCATGATCATCATCTCCAAAATAAAGGACAAGAACAACAATGTAGGATCAATGACAAAATTCCCTTTGTCCCAACACAGATCTCTAGAGAAGAAGCCAATGAAGCGGCTTTCAGTGATTGGTTATATCGTGATGAAATCCCTTTGGCACCAATAAATGTTGAATACTTCAAAGAAAAATATCTGGTACCTTTCCAAATTTTTGCTAAGATGCCTTATCATGGAAAAGGGATTGGTGTTGACGAACGAGGTACTACAAAGCCTATCTTGGTTCACCCTACATCTCCTAATAAATATGCTCAATACTTTGATTTAGGATATGCCCCACCGACTGTGACAATCCGTGGGCCCGCTAAATCTTTGGTATAGGCAACTAAATCCTTTTCTATTGTTGAAAACATTACTCCTAGTGTCATCATAACTTCATATGAAGATCTTGATCTTTCATGCATCTTCCCTGACAATGCCATCTTCATCGTTGACCTTTCTCTCATTCATCCCGAACTCATTGCTTGGGATTATCAAGGACCCTTGCCTCTCGACATGTTTCCACACAATGTGGCTCTCTCCACATTCCTAGAACTCCACAACACCTCATAGTATGGCATATGCTTTCATGCTCATGTCTACTTTGGGGAAGAGATCCTTAGTCCAAAAAAGCAAAAATAGAAAAATAGAAAATCATCCCCTGGTGAAAACCTCTCTGAGGCACTTTTAGACACAAAAGAGAAAAATAAAGACGTATCTCCTAGTGAAAACCTCTCCGAGGTGCTAGAAGATGACGATCTCCACCTTCCCCCCATGTTATCCTACTAGCAAGAATGTTATAACATTCTGATTGAAGGCACCCAAGAAATCAACCTCGGCACACAAGAATTGCCCAAGCTTACACACCTAACAGAAAGTCTTGGTATTGAAGAAAAATCCAACCTCTCAATCATGCTTCATGAAGTAGCTAATGTGTTTGCTTGGTCCTATGCTAATGTGCTAGGACTGGATCCATCCTTGGTCGTTCACCATCTTGTGGTACATCCAAAAGCAAGACCTGTTAAACAGAAACTCTGCAATATGCACCCTCAAGTGGCCTTGCTTGTTAAAGAAGAACTACATAAGCTATTAGATGTTGGCTTCATCCACCTTATTGACTATCCAGAATGGATCTCTAATATTGTCCCAGATGTTAAGAAGCCTGGGGGCATCCAAGTTTGAACAGATTTTTGAGACCTCAACAAAGAATGTCCGAAAGATGACTTTTCACTCCCTAACATTGACATAATTGTAGACCTCATGGCAGGGCACGATATGGTCTCCCTCATGGATGGTTTTTCTAGGTACAACCAAATTAGAATCACCCTTGAAGATCAACACAAAACTACTTTTACCTATCCTTGTGGTACATATTGCTGGCAAATCATGCCCTTTGGTCTAAAGAATGTGGGGGCAACCTAGCAATGTGCAATGACTACTATCTTCCACGGCATGCTGCATAGAATCATGGAGGACTATGTGGATGATCTCCTAGGGAAGTCTAGAACAAGAGAGGAACACCTTGAGGATCTATGACAAATATTTAGATGCCTCAAAGAATACAAGCTTCGTCTCAATCCCAAGAAATGTGCCTTCGGTGTAACATCAGGAAAACTCTTGGGGTTTATTGTTTCACGTAGAGGCATCAAGGTGGATCCTGCTAAAGTTACTACTATAACAGAAATTCCACCTCCTAAAACACTCAAACAGCTCTGAAGTCTCCAAGGCAAACTCTAGGCCATCCGCAGATTCATTGCCCAACTTGCAGACAAGTGTCAACCCTTTGCCCATTTACTTTACAAAGATGTACACTTCAAATGGGACCCAAATTGTCAATAGGCATTCGACCGCATCAAGGAATATATAGCTTCACCACCAGTCATAAGGGCACCTATCCTTGGAAAGCCCCTACTATTATACATATGAACAACGTCAGTAGCACTGGGGGCCCTTTTAGCACAACATGAAAATACTGGTCATGAAAGGTCTATATACTATATCAGCAGGACCCTAGTCAACTATGAGATCAGCTACACCTCCATGGAACATGCATGTCTGGCTGTCATTTCTGTTCCCAAAAGTTGTGACACTACATGCTATGTCATTCTATCAATCTCATCTCTAAAGTCAACCCTCTCAAGTACTTGCTTTCTAGGACCTCACTTACAGGGAGAATGGAAAAATGGGTTATTTTCTTGAGTAAATTTGACATTAAATATGTTGACCAAAGAGCAATCAAAGGACAATTCGTCGCAGATTAGTTGGTTGAAGCACCCCTCACATATTATCATCCACTCTCCATTGATTTTCTAGATGAATCCATCCTAACCATGACAGAATCAGTAAATTGGAAACTATATTTTGATAGATCCTTCACCAACCATGGTTTAGGGGTAGGAATAGTATTGGTAACCCTGCAAGGTGACTATATCCCCAAAGCATACAGGCTTGCCTTCCCATGCAGAAACAATGTGGCTGAATATGCATCTTTGATTATTGGCCTTAAAACCATAGTTCAATGGAATACCCTGTAGCTACAAGTTTAAGGTGACTCACAGTTGGTTATCAAATAGGTCAATGATTAATACCTTACTAAAGATGACAAACTTGTACCCTACAAGCAAATGGTTGATGAATATAAGCTATTCTTCACCTACATCCAGTTTGAATAGGTACCCCGTCTTCACAACAAAGTAGCTGATCTGCCATGGCCACTATTGGTTCCCTCCTAGATATGCCTCATGACAACCATTAGTGTGAATTCCTTGTGGAACAACTCCTTAGGCCAGCATATCATGTCACAAAGTTGGAATTCATTTGCGAGATTGTTGTTCCTGAAAATCCTCGGTATCACAACATCCACATCTACCTCCAACATCACACTTTCCCACCTAAATCCACCTATAAACAACAATGATCCCTCATCCGTTGAGCCACTCGCTACACTATCCTTACCGACACCCTCTATTGTTAAAGCTATGATGGCACTCTTTGATAATTAAACATGGAAGAATCTTCCCTTGCCTTACATGAAGTCTGCGCAGGTATATGTTAAGCGCACACAAGTGGTATTGTCCTAGACAAGAAGCTCCTACGCACTGGATATTATTGGTCTGTAATGGAACATGATGCATATGAGTATGTGAAGAAGTGTAAGCCCTATCACTAATAGGTAGATCTCATTCATGCTCCCTCTCAAGCATTGCAATGCATCACCATACTATGGCCTTTCTCTCAGTGGGGCTTAGATCTCGTTGGCAAAACCCACCCATTCTCCTCTAATGGACACAAGTTCATTATCACCGCTACAGAATACTTCACTAAGTGGGTTGAATCCATTCCTCTCACTTTCACCACTAGAAATCAAATCACGAAATTCATCCTTTACCATATCATCTGTCGTTATGGTATCCCATCTGCCATTGTTACAAACAATGGTAAACCTGTCAAAAATCATGATGTTCAAGACCTTTGTGAACAATTCCACATACAACATCATTGGTCCACTCCATATTACCCCCAAGGTAACGACCAAGATGAGGCAACTAACAAAACCTTGATCAAAATCCTTAAAAAAGTTGTGAATGAAACTAGTTGTGATTAGCACCTCCATTTCCATCCCTAAAATCTATAAATTGAGGCTTCCACCTCCAGTTTTCACAAGACATCATATGCAAGGACATTCTTCCACTTTGAGTACTCAACATCACAAAGCTTAGCTTAGTTGTAATCTAGAATAGCTTAGTTTCATCATACTTAGGACATATCATCACTAATATATTAGGATAGGGTGCAAGATTAGATAGGAAGCATATTAGTGGTTAGGTCCAATCTTGAGGTCCCTTGGCCTTGGGATTGCGAGAAAATTACCATAATTGACACTCATTTAGGAAACCCATCTTTTAGGAGCAATTTAGCATAATTAGTACTTCTGTATGGAATGGCTTCCTGCACCAAAATCCTGCATCATAAACTCATTAGACATCATACATAAACATAAATCCACATCACATCTTGCATCGCACATAAGTCAACCCATAAATAAGCATATCACCATAACATACATCGCAACATCGTCATATGCATAAAAGATCATACATGCATCCATCAATAACACATAATACACAATCCATAGATCCAATAGTTCGTCTCATATATATACATAAAAAAAAAATCATGATACAAAAATGTGGTCCTTAGACCTGTAAAAACAAATACATATGTACACGATGTTCCTAAGCAGAGTTGTCTCTGCCTAATGCCCCTGACTGGGTTGGTCCCGAGCCCTTCTCAAGAGGTGGCCCCATACTCTATTGTCCTACCTACCTCAGTACATGTGGGGTTGGCATCTTCCCTACTGCTAATACCTATGAGGGGGATGGTTGCTGCATGGATCTCTCTGATCGCCCTGATTGTTTGGATCCAGAAGCTACTGACCAACTCTGATAACTCACTCTCTATCCTACTGGGACTAGCCCCTTGTAAAGAGTCCTATAATGTTGGGCCTCCCTAGCATTCTCATCCATTTGGTACTACATCATCCTCACCATATCCCCATCCCTAGCCCTAATGCCTGTCAGACCTGGTCCCTCTCCTGTACATATCATTGTGCTAGCCCCTATGCCCGTGCCACCTATACCTGTAATAGGGCCACTTGTGTCTACATAGCTATCACCTGAGCCTATAAGGCACCCACATGCCCACACTTCCCCTGTAGATGAGTTAGCTAGGCCTGCTATTGCTATATAAGAGCTTGTGCTCTCACCAGCTCTAATTTGTCACCACCACTATCACCACCCCCATCATCTCCTCCATCTTTGCCATCCTCCTCCTCATCTACATCCATCTCCTCTATTCACACCTCCTCCTCCTCCTCAACATCATCACCATCCCCATGTTATCATTGTCATCATCCTCCTCATCTACCGCTTCCTCGCCTAGTGGTACATACCCCACTAGAATCATGAGTCTCACTAGCCTCTGTTGGGCCCACCACTCATCATAACCTGGGGTAGTCCCCGCATCCTCGATCTATCATCGAACATGCCATCCTATACCTGGAGTCCACCGAACTCTGCTATCACAATCAAAGCGTTTTGGGGCCAATCCCCATTGTGCCTACACCATGTGTACCTGGGCAAACACTACCTCTACTTGTGGTACATCATGTACCAATCCAAATTATTGTTGCACTCGCTCAGGCAGACACCTATCAATAATCATCTGAATACTCCCCATTAGATATTGAGGCTGCAAAATATAACTAAGCTACTCCCTGTCCTCTGACCATCTCTCCACCTCCCTCCATGGATGCCACACAAACTCCACAATGTCATTTATAACTCATCTCTAATACCTCATGTCCCCAGCATGATGGTGTGTCACCTGTCCCCTATATGCAAACACAAATGGTCGATGGCTCGGTCTATCTCAAACAGTCAATGGTTGTGTCACCGCTATGTACTCAGGCCACGCCCAAATATGCAGCAATGTCGCACTACATCCTAGGATCGTTGATCGCCTATACACCACAGTATCCATGTCAAGATATAAATGAGCCAGTAAACATGGCCCCCATGTGTAGACCATGCCATCCCTGATTATCCACAATAATACCACTTCCCAGCCAACTGGGAAACCCCTTGACCTCCTATCTAGGACCAAGGTCTCTGCTATCAATCCTGCCAAAAATAGGGGCAATCGGTATAGGCCCTTACCCATCACCTTCCTATATATAATCTCTAACCGCCCAATGCCATATGACAC
Organism: Cunninghamia lanceolata; assembly: GCA_027924645.1. NCBI lineage: Eukaryota > Viridiplantae > Streptophyta > Pinopsida > Cupressales > Cupressaceae > Cunninghamia > Cunninghamia lanceolata. Next base: position 7,219,398 of record BSBN01000114.1, on the reverse strand, counting down.
CTGTCTTAGAGCAAATACCTGGTCCACATATGTTGCTCCCCACTCGTGGTCATACACCACTCTCTCCCCATGTATGGGTATCCTCAGGATCCTCCATACATCCTCTAGTGTGATCACCGCCTCCCTTGTAGGCAACAGGAAGGCATACCATTCCATCTACCACCGCTCTACTAGAGCGGTTATCATTACTCGATCCGCCCATATCCGTAGCATCTCCACTATAAACCGAAGCCCAACCATCTACAAAAAGAACTTATTAGTGGCATCTAGCTACCCCCACAGCACAAACATTAGTGGTTGCATCTCTTGAGACTAAATCACATCCTCATAATCCTACACAATCCCAAAAACACTTCATTAGCCTTAGTTTTAGAACTGGGCACTATTCCTGGCCTTTTTAGTTGCTAAAACCCTAGGCACTCCTATTTTCATAATAGGAACTACTTTCCAATCTGGGCGTTGAAATCTAGACTAAGCGCTGCAATCGAGACTAGGCACTAAAATGTCTGTTTTGTGCACTAAAACCCCCTTAGACTAGGTACTAATCGCTAGATTAGGCACTGAAATCCAAGTGTCATTATTTTCATAATGGGTGCTAAAATTCCTCTTGGGTGCTGAAATTTCATTTCAGGCGCTATAATGCTGCTACAACCTAGGCACTAATTTCACCTTCTAGGTGCTAATCACTAGAGTAGGCACCACATTGTAGAGTGGGTGCTAAATTGCTTGACTAGGCGCTAAAATAATTCTAGTGCCTAGTTTTCCCTACTTCCTGCCTCGTGTTCCACGCACCTAACCTACCCAATCCCAAATTCACAAAGAAGGTAAGAAAACCTATCAGATCGCCTACCACCACCGGTCATAGGTACTGCCTCACACGCTTCACATAGTACTTCTCTCATGGAATGCCGGCCATCACTTCGCTCTCGCTCTTCTCTCACCTAATCACAAATAGCTAGCAAATGAAGACAAATGAGGCTTACGGGCCCCTCCTAGCCTATATATTCCCCACCCAACCCTAATTTTTCTTTCCCAACCTAGTTTTTTCTCCCCTTCCCAAATTTTTCTCCCTTTTCGACATTTTCCTCTTATCTTCAGTCTCGAGATTCCAACTTTTCCTTCTTTTCCATCGCTTTTCTCCTTTTTTGAGACATTGCAGAAAAAAATTATTTTTTCTGTTGATCTCTCGAGGGGCATCACCTAGTCACCCATTCCTCTCCTATCCACTCATTGGGGCATTTTTATCAAAAAAAATTATTCTTTGATATCCCATCAACCGTGACATTAATGACACCATATCAAAGAGGGGCAAAATGTAGACGTATGAAAATGGTCACAACCACTTTCATCCACTTACGCAATTCAAATCTATTTCACCTACTCATTCTATCAGACTCAAATATTAATTAAATAAATTTTAAATTAATTTATTATGCATCTTCCCCTTTTCACAAAAAATTAAATACCTCTACTATAGTTCAATAATTAAATATTTTTGTGACTATAGTTCATAATTCATACTCTAAAAATTAAATCAATGACCATATTTATTTAATTCCTATTTTGTCCACTTTTGATTACTTTTAGTAATCATCATTATTTTCTTCTAAAACATGTGCACATGAATTGATTTTAATTAATTCTTCATTACAAACCCCCATGTTTCTAGAAATCCACTTGTCATTTCATGTACATGCATGTACATGACAAGTGGTACTTTGGAAGCATGGCCAAATGTTTTAAAATGTGTACACTTGTCCTATTTCTTCCATCCCACTCCAAGTGTCACTATGCATGCAAATTTAAAATTACATGTGGCACTATTCATGCACTATTCCTCTAATTTTTAATTACACTTGTCCTCTCCATGCAATTTAAAATTCCTCATTAAATACAAGCTTTGTCTTTTCATAAATGAGGCCTTACATGGCATACACCTAAACAATCTTAGCCATCTATCCATTCAAACTTGCATTATCATCCTGTTGTTCTCAAAATTAGCTATGCTCATTTTTGTAGACAACCCCCACAAAACTTGTCCGTTTCGTGATCTACACTCTAGGTTCGCAAATTGAGACAAAATTCTCTTGAACCTTTGCGAAGTCATTTGACATCCTAAACTAGTTTGCAACACCTCCTCGAATCGGTTTCTCGATACTCGCGAAGGTCGTTTAAGTCATAAATTGATTAAAATGTCAATTTTAAGCCATTTTCAAGAGTTAGTAAATTTTTGAGTTTTAATATGTAATGGCAGCATTTTTTGCCGCTCTTACATGTTTGTACGGTGTTTTTTGCTGCTCTTACATATATTACTCTTTGCATATGTAAAGGCGGCACTTTTTGCCGCCGTTACGTATTTCTCCAAGGTGTACATGCATTGTCGACGAATTTCTCCACCTTTGCATGTTTATTGACACATTTGCGGGGTCAGCCAATTTTGCTGCCCGAATAAGATCTTTGGGATCTTGATCTTGGAGTGTCATTAATGGCCACTTGTGCCACTCGTTAAAGGCATATTTTCACGTTTTAAATATATTTTCTTTGGTCATTTCATTTTCATTCTTCCTGGCTTTCCTCTCAACTCCTTCGCACCATTCAGCTGCATCATTTTGGATTCAACCAAACTCTTCATCGTCGAGCTTAGGTTTTCCACCGACGCTATAGGTAAGTCTTTTACTTGCTTTCATTTTCCTTCCTAAGGTTTTGGTTAATATGATGGTTTGTATGGTTTTTGATTTTGTTTTGTTTGTTTCTTGTTACGGGTTTTTGTTATATGATTGTTTTTCTTTTGTGTGGTCATTTTTGTGTGTTTCGATCTTGGTTCGTTCTTCATGTTTTCCTGGGTTTTTAGAACGGGTCAATCTTTATACCCTAAGTCTTTTATCATATGAGTGTCAGCCATTTTAACCACTAACCCCTTAACATTTACCAAAAGTTTAGGTGTATTGGCAGTGATATCCGCCGCTCCTACACCAAAACCCTTGCGACCCCTACCCTATGTATAGTTGGTGATATACGCCGCTAATGTATTTCCTAAACTTTCAGATGAAAGTGTATGGGTGGCGAAATCTACCGCCCTTACAAAAAATCTTGAATCTCTATCTTGTGCAGCATCGGTGGAATTCACCGCTTGAACACCACTTTACAAAAATCTACCTCATATGCGGTAGCGGCAAATTTCGCCGCTTTAACATAAACCTGGAAAATTTCGCTGCTCCGACACCAAGATTTTTCTAATACATGCAATAGCCTTGAAAACACCCACCTTTACACATATGAATGTTCCTTCATGGAGGAGCGGTCATTTTGACCACTCATGCATATTTTCCTGAATTTTTCCCAACACTGGGAAAATTCATCTTTCAAGACCTGTTAGCCCGCTTTCGCCCTTGCCTCAATTTGCACACACTCAAGCCCTTCAATGTATGCTTCCCTGTCCATGATCATCGAATTGCGGTTATCCCAATTTATCCATTTTTTCCCTAACTGCGAGATCATGGCCTTTTGCAGTTCTTAACTAGCGTTCGTGGTAGATATCAATTTCAGAGTTCTCTCAAGAGCTCATGTTAGAACCATCTCCGTCAAAGGCCAAAATCATGAAGTACAAGTATTAAGGTGTCTTTTCGGTGACAGCAGTACAGTCAAACATTGATGAGATCAGGGACACAGAAATTGGGCATGTGGATATGGCAGAGTTTGTAGATAGGACAAAACAGACAAATCCTTCTAAACCTATGCAGAAAATCATTGACAACAATATTCATTTGGTTGCATCATTTCCAGTGTTTGCACACAATCCTGAGTTTGTTCTCCAGGTAGCCAGTCATTACAACAAAGACACTAGAGTTGTAACAGATTCTCAAGGCAATGTAATCATGAGACTGGATGCAGAATTCTTTGACAAAATCTTCATGTGTCCACCCATTGAAAATATTGGACAGATTGACTTTGCTCAGGGCCAACAGGATTATGATAAGGATGTGGAAGCTGCCAGAAGATACATAAATAACAAGTGGTTAAAGATTACTAGAAATAATTTGACCAGATGGCCAAAAGATCTTCATAGGAGTGACTTTGTAGAAGAGGTTTGTGATTTGATTACTCTTTTGAGTCACATCAGAGGACTCCCTTCTGCTTCCAAATTCCAGGACTAGATGTACACTTACATCAAGGTGATTCTATGGGGTAATTAGAAAATATTCTGGGGAGAATAGATCAGCAATGCATTACACGAGCAACTAGTGAAGGTCAATACCACATTCAAATTTTATATGACCTCTTATCTTGTCTATGCTGCTGCAAGCATGAGAAACTTTCCAGGTTTAACTTAGGTAGGAGATAGGAGATTGATCCCAGTATATGAGTATTATCCCCAAATTACTTTGAAGGGATCAATTCATCATTTCTGAAGGCTCAATGATGCCTTCTTTTCCATATTCATGTGTCTATGGGATAATGAATTGGTTCAGAACAGAGTCTCAGATGAAGCTTGGCAAGTTGTGAACTCTTTTGGTTGCTTGTTCCTGCAGTTTCCCACCTTCACATATCTTCGGGTAGGGTATTATCCTGGTTACCCTTATATGCTTCCACAATATCCTAGTGACCATATTGTTCTTATGGAGCTATGAAGATAGTTGATTGTAGTGCGTAACAAACAGATGGAATTGAAGAAGTTAGGCATAAAATTCCCCATTGAAATTGGGAGATATTCAGTTCAATCAGCCAATAAAGAAAAAATAGTTGATTCTGAATTGCAACTGGTCACCATGAAGACTTACAAGAAAAGAGACCACTTTGACTTCAAAAGAGTTCAGGATAAAATCAAGAGGAAGTCAAACTTCCATGCCCCAATGGTTGAAGACATATGGGCTGATCTCAGGACACAGAATGAGATCAGAAAGCTAGACTTCTGCAGACTTCACCTGAGTCAGATTGAAGAACTAGGCCTCGCTGATATTCCAGATGGAATGGAGGATGACGGGGACTTTCTGGATCCCAAATACAACACAGAAAATGTTGAGGCTTCACCTCTTCCAGAGGTGAAATGGTCAATCAAAGAAGAAACATCCATCAGGAAAAGGTTTCAACCAATACTGGCCAACACAAATGTATGGTTGGAAAGTAAAGGGGTTAAATTGAAGGAGTTCCTCATAGGATCAGAAACAGAAACATAGGAGCAGACAAGCGATAGTATCTGATAAATCTGATGAAGAAGATGAAACTGAACAACGTGAAGATGACGATGCAGAAAAGGAGCAACTTGGCGATCCACCTCAATCACCTAAGAAAGATCTTCCCATGGGAACACAAGTTTCTACACCTCCTCCTCATGTTCTAGTTTCTGGTAGTTTCCCAGTGATTTCAAATGTTCCCCTTTCACCTATCTTTGTTGTTTCTTCTGATAATACCCCTGTTTCTATGAAAACCAGTTTTGGGACTGTTTTTGATTCCTCTGGTTCCATTCCAAGTCTATCTTCTCCATCCTTTGACATCGGTGAACAATCTGTTTTAGAGAATCTTCTGGATGCTACAAGGAAGGTCATTGATACAGGTGTGGTTTTTACCAACACCAGTCCTATTGTGACTGTCACAGGTGTGAATATGGAGCTGGCCAAATAGGTAGTAGATTCACCTCCGGTTGTTGGCGCTTCTATGCTTCCTCCATGGTTATCTGCATATACTCCAAAGAGGAAGAAGCAAGCTATCTCACCTGATGAAATTGATATTGAAAAGTTGTTATCTATAAAAGAAAAGAATCAGAAGAAGAAGCCTATGACTGTTTCTAGGCTTGTCAATCAGAAGGGAATCAGGTATGCGAAAATTGCCAAACCTCCCGAAGATGCCACGGTTGACAATTTTGACATGAGTAATTATGTCATCTCAAGGGTTGAGTTAGGTAAGCTGACTAATGAGGGTATAAAGGAAGATTTTCAAACCACTGCCAGTACTTTACTTGAAAAGTATGATGAAATCAAGAAAGAGAAGGAACATTACAAAGCCAAAGCAGAACAACTTGCTGCTGTCCTTCAAAAGATAGTAAAGTCATCAGAAATGGTAGAACCCATGGCAGTGACAGTGGAAGATCCCCTGATTCAGAAAGTTGAAAAAGCACAAGCCAGGGGAAAGGTGGTAGGAGATGTAGTGGAATGGTTGTTAGCTCAAGGATGAGTTTTGCTAAAAACTGCTATGGAAAGGAAAGAGAAGATGGACAAAGCTAAAGCTGAGCTGGACAACCTGGTAGATCTACTTTCACAAGAGCTACAAGACTAAGAAGAGAACCTAGAGGAGTGGATAGATATGAAAAAGATCAAGATAAAGAACCTGATCACCATCAGGGTCGTTGCAAACAGAGAATCATATTTGAAGACCAAGGAGACTCTAGCTCATTGTGTCAACATAATAAAGGGTTTACTTGAAGATCTATGTCAAGCCTGAGAAGTCAGTGAAGATAGTGATGTCACACTTCTACATAGGCTAGAAGAACTTCCATGCACCCTAACAGGTGAAGATCACACGTTCCTCTCAGCAGAGGAGATGGTGAGATCCTTTGAAGAGATGGTCCAAAAGAAATTTGAAGAGGAGGCGCCCTCAGTGCTTTCTATGGACAATCTATATGATCAACATTCAACTTTAGAAAACCTGAAGGACAATCTGGACAAGCATGAAAAGGCAATAAAGGTGGTAAAGGATGCGATTCTTCGGGCTTGCACCATCTCAGAAAACACAGGAAAACCAGATGCATGCAAGATGGCAGCCATACAGGCTATGTACCAGAATTTTCTGAAGAAGAAGTGATGGAGGAAGCTAGTGCCTTAGTTTATTTTTCTTGTATATAACATGTAATTTGAATTTTGTTGTAGACATATCCACGTGTAATTTTCCAAAATGTAATTACATGTGAGACAAAGGAAGTCCCAAGTCAAATAGGACTCTTTTGTTGAATAAGTGAAAGTAGTTGTAGAATTCCTATTTTTGCTCCAGGCTCCTCCCTATAAATAAAGAGGGCCTCTTTTGTAAATATTATCTTTTATCTATTGCAAGAAAACTCTGGCGAATTGAAAAGCAAATCAAGACTTTGTGCTTCTTTGTGAGAATCAATTATCAAATATTTATTAATACAAGAGAGCAAGTTCAATTCCAATCTTTGTTTTGGGATTATTTGTTTTATGATAGAATTGTTCTTATGTCTTTTCTATCATATTATCTTTGATAAGTAATTGAAGTGTGAATTTATTTCAATTGATTAAGGGGTATTCTAAATCTGATTTCAATAGACTTTGAGCTATAAAATCATTTGTGAGGATTGTGTTTAGGTTCATGAGGATAAAACAGCTTGAAGACTTTGTGCCGCAAGTTGTTATATTCAATCTACTTTTATCATCTTGGAGAAGAGTGAAGACTTTGGGCTGCATTCAACTTCAAATAGTTCTATTTACAATTAGTAAGTAAGGCAACATAAAACTTTGTGTTTCTGTGGGTTTATGAAAGTTCGTAAGTTCTTTATTATCATCTTGAAGTATAATCATCTATTCTGAAAAAAGAGAATGAGATGAAATGGAACCACCACAAATATAGTATTTAGTGTACATAAATTTCATAAGTTATCTGTTTATAATAATTAAGCAATCAGAGGGAACCTCCCCTTGCTGAGAGGAGAGACTTTGTCTCATCATAGCTGTGGCTGATATACCCATTTTGCCATTAGTGAGTTAACGACAAAATATTCACCCAAAACATCCATTGATCATTCCTTGAATCTTAGAGCAAAATTCTCATCCATTCTCATCATGCCATTTGTCTAATTCTCATTGCTTGAGGATCCTCAAGCAATTTCAACTCTTGATCTCTCAATTTGATCTTGACCCTCCATTTCCATCCCCAAAAATCTATAAATTGAGGCCTCCACCTCCATTTTTCACAAGCCATCGCAAAGACATTTTACCAGTTTGAGTACTCAACATCACAAAGCTTAGCTTAGTTGCAATCTAGAATAGCTTAGTTTCATCATACTTAGGACATATGATCACTAATATGTTAGGATAAGGTGCAAGATTAGATAGGAAGCATATTAGTGATTAGGTCCAATCTTGAGGTCCCTTGGGCTTGGGATTGGGAGTGAATTAGCATAATTAGCACTCATTTAGGAATCCCATCTTTTAGGTAGACAATATTCAATAAGGTTAGTGTGGGAGACGTTCAATTTAAAAGGTAGGGAGGAAAGGGGTGTAAGAGGTTGGGAAAGTTGAAGTGATAGGAGGAGCAAGAGGTGGCCAAAGAGGGTATAGGAAAGGCCCAAGATAGAAGAAATGATAGAGAGAAAGGATGAAACATAACAAGAATCAGGGTGGGTGAACTTCTAGGAGGGTCTTTGGTGGAAGTTAGTCTACATGAACTAGTGAGGAGTTTGTGAGGGGAAATAACCAACAAAGGATCAACATCATCAAGTGTTTTACAATCCAAATTCTACGAATCAAACTCTTCTTAAGATAGGAAGACAAAATTAGTCAAAATATAGTAAGAGCAGTGTTTAGTCATATTGAAATCCCCACCAAGGAGATAATTAGAAGGGGAAAGTTGAGTGTGGAGCCAATCCCAAAGGAGCATTCTTTCTCAAATAGAGTGTCGAGAATAAATAAAGTGATATCCCAAAAGATTATTATGAATGAGTAGGGTTACCGATATGTAGGAATCGGAAGGGTTAGTAGTATAGGACATAAGATGTTTGGCTAACTAGGGTGTGAGGTCTAGGACAACCCCAACACTACTATTTAGATGATAATTGTCAACAAAGAATGCACCAATCCATTTGGTTTGACGAGAAAAATATATGCAAGTTTTGAAAGCTTAACTTCATGTAACAAGAGGGTATCATGATGTTTTTCTAATAGATCTATGGTCTTGACGGGTGTAGGGAGGGACACCCTCAAACATTTTAAGATAACATGTTACATTTACTAGGGATGAGTGCTTAGTAAGGTCACCATCAACAAGAAGCATCTAATACTGATTAAGAAATGGAAGAGAAATGGGGCCAAGGAAGGAGAGGGAGTGGGAGTGGCTATAGTGATGAGGAGGTAATTTAGGAGGAGAAGAGCCAAATTATGGGAAGGGAGAGGGAAGGAAGGGTAGAAGGGATAGTGAGGGTGAAACCAAGAATCATCCAACATAGCTTCTTTAAATGATGGAGAGGAGGGATGATGAGGAAAAGGGCTAGGGTGAGAGAGAGGGAACCATTTGACTTGGAATAAATTTAGAAATTTGGGGAAGGAAGAGACAAGGAAGGAGAAGCATTAAAGAGGAGTTAGGGGAATGTCAAACAGAAAGGGAGGAAAGTTCTAGGGATGAGTTGGGAGTTAGCCTAGTGGAAAGGAGGTCCTAAGGGATGAGGATTCTAAAATGGGCAATCACTGATTAGGTGGTCATCCTATCTAGAGTAGATGTAGGCATTAGATTTATTCAAGTATTTAATAAGTTAGTTAACCTCAAACCTGAGATGACAGGGTTGAATGATATCCAACAATGACCAAGGGAGGTCAAGTTCAATACAAGCCCATGGGTGGACACAAAGGCTAGCAAACTTACTTGAGCTCAGTTTACACCACATAACACAACCAAGGTGCCAAACAATATCCTAAATAAGAGGATGTAAAGAAAAAGACAAGGAAATTCAATCCACATGCGATATTTTGACTTGCAAGTATGTGGAAGTCAAAGTTCGATGCTTGTAGATAACAAGTTTATCCACAAATATTCCAAGATTGATATTAGAAGGGGACCCTAAGCATGGTCAAGTAAGTGAAAAAAAGAGAGGATATATACCCATGACTCATGCCATGAATAGCTTCTATTAACCAACCCTTTCTTTCCAAGAGAGTTCGGCCCATTTATAAAACTCAAGTTTAGTGCGGACCCGATGTACTCTACTTAAATATCACATTCTTCTACGGTCAAATAGCCAACTGTAATTTTACACGTCATTCCTATTAAAAAGTGGTAAATTGTTGTCCTACTTTTATTAGCCAAAATTTATCTTTGACCATTGAACTAGGTTATATTTAAGAATAGCTGACATGATATAGAAAAAAGTGGATAACGGTTCTAGCTTTATAGTAAAAATTAACTTCAATAACTTCATCATGGAACGACAAGACATAGTTCTACCTCACTCTACTTAAATATCATCCACTTCAATGATCAAACAGTCAATAGCAATTTACACCTCATTCACAACACAAAGTAGTAAATATTTATCTTATTTTTATTGGCCAAAATTGACCCTTGACAGTTGAAATGGATGATATTCAAGAATAGTTGTTCTACCCTGTTACCGGGAGACCTGGGGTATCTGGACGATGCTGGGTCCATTGGATACCGAAGGATACTGACTGCAAAGGAGGAGGCTCGTGCACAGACGGATGAGAGTCAAGAGTACTGGAGGAGTCAGGAGGAAGAAGAAGACTGGGACCTCGGGAAGAGGAGAGGTGGGGACTGGTGGCATGTAAGTGAGCAGAGGATGGACGACGTGGACAGCCGGCAAGGTGAGGTGTCCACTAGAATAGGGTCGTCAGGAGTGCACTCGACAGACATTGGCAAGTCATCTCTTTGCTGAGGAATGGTGGCTTCTATCATGTGCTTTTTTATTCATCGAGGAAGAAAACGAGGATTGAGGCCCATTCTGGGCAAGAAGCTGTGCTCAAGATCTGATCTGATAGGCAGGCGGCCCTTAGAAGTCGCCGTGGTGAAAGGGCACAGTCACAAACGAAAAAAATGGCAGACGTTCACAGATTAAAGCCCGTTTTTCTTCTTATAAGCATCTACAATTATGCAAGCCATTTTGAGTCTCTTCCTACCTGGAGAGTGATATCCAAATGGATAACTACGGAAGCAATAACAAATAGAATTGGCAGTTTTTGCCTACCAAAGTATACTTGAATATAAGTTAATAAGTTGAATTGGCAGTTTCGGCCTACCAAAGTTTACTTGAACACTTGTTGATAGGTTGAAATGACAGTTTTGTCCTGCCAGAGCATTCAAAAGTTTTCTATGTATATCGCTGTTATGTAATTGAAATTTGAGTGCGCAGTGACTGAAGCGTGACTAGGAAAATATTGTGCTATTGGTACAGTGACTAGGAAGTAATGTTAAACGTTAATGGAAAATACTTCCATAATGTTAACTGCTTCGAACGTTTAAAAGATGGCGTCAAAGCGCTCTAAAGGATTTTCTGGGTTTTCGAAGTGTTAGGAAGTTCCGAGTTGGTTATTGGTGGATGCATGGTAGGACGCATGGTTTATGATTGTTACGGTTAAGACGAGCAAATTATTCCAACGTTTTGAGAATATATTTTAATTTGTGTCGAGTGAGATCTAGTTGTAAAGGCAAATAAACTTTCCTTGGGATTAAGCTAGGGTAGTTAGGTCAATGCAAACAATTAAGTACATATCAGTTTAGATTAATTGATGGTAATTGCGAATGGTAAATTCATAGAATTGTAATAGTTATGTTGGAAAGCAAATACAATGGGTATAGGTGTTTAGTTTTGTATCGCAGAATAAGTGTCTTTTGATGAAGATTTATGAACATGCTTTGCTTTTAACATAAAAATTAGATCTTTATTAATAAGTTGTATGTGTTGAATTTGTACTAGGTCAAGTTTGTGATCATAGATTTGTCCTCTATGTCTATATTCAACCCTATGTAATTGTTTGTCTCTACTCTTCTTTTTGTCTTGTTCATCTTCATCTACTCTATTCTTCTATATGATATTTGAGTGCTGGCAATATGTATAAATGTCTAGGAAGGGTTGTCATGGAAGAGTGTAAAGTGCCAACACATTATAGTTAGTGTGCCATTGCTTTACAATGAGCAGATTATCATTGTGTCATAAGGAGATGTGTTCTCTTACGTCAACCATTGAAAATGTGTATAAAATTTTGAAGGTAGTAGGCAAGGGCCTTCAAATGATGTATGCAAATTTATAACTCCTTTTAGTGCACGAAATCCAAATGTTTCACTATTGATTTCTCCTTTAATGCTCTAGAATGAGAGAGGACTTTTGAATTCTCTATGATGTAACATGAATGCTAATGAATAACTTTAAATACTAGAAAATAGTATTGAATTTTGAAAAACTTATACTTAGTTAGCTTAGGGCAAGAAAACAAAGGAGCTAGTTAGCAAAAATTTGAGTTTGATTTTTAGAAAGCCAAGGGTCAAGTTTACAACCACATAGTGGACCCCACAACTACAAAAATGATCTTAGGTGGGAAAACATTCAAATCTAGCTAGATAACAAGTATATCTTAGTACGTGTATGAATGAGTGTAATAAAAGCATGAATATGATGAATGTATTGGAGTATGTGTGTATAAGGATATGGTGGGAGATAAACATGTGTGTATTGGAATGGGTAAAGTCTAGAGGAATTAGCCCATCTTTGTACAACATTGTGCCATTTGTTGATTTATACATCTATTAAGATATTTTCTCAATATGGACACTAAAGTAAATGAGAAATAGCATGGGTATTTAAATTTAACCATTACACTAGTAATTTGAGTGTGCAAAGGTTGGTTAGTAATTTCATAAGACCTAACACAATAGGCATCTTTTTTAAATTAAGATAGTAATAATTATTATAAATATGAACTTTATTTAGTTACTATGACTTATATGGGAGAATGATTTTAAAGAGATTATTCTACAAATAGATTATAAAGAATGATGTTGAAGAAATGTATTTATTGACTTGAGTTTTTTGTGGATTTGTGTAATAATGTAAATTGCATACCGTACAACTTCTTTAGAGTATTTTGGCATTGATTTTAGTGTCTTCTTACATGCTATGTTTTTAGGCCACTTTGCACCTATTTATAGCCCTTCCTAATGATCACAAAGTTGCAATGTGGGCTTCCTAGACATTTACTATACACTATAAACCTTTCTTCAAAAGTAGAACCTAACAACTAGAGGAGTCATGGGTACCCCATAGAACCACTAGTCAAATGAACAACAATTACCACTAACACCCCTAGTCACATGACCACCAATGCCCCCTAAAGAGCCCATTCCTATGGAATTTTAACACCAACCATTCAGGCCTAAACATCAAGTTACCTTAACCCTAGCTAGGTTTTCATGTGGATGAACCCCATAAATATAGTGCAAGCCCATACTTAATCCTATATTTTTTGGAATTTTCACTAATTAACTCATTAGGTCATTAGGCATCTAAATTTCTCTTGTGGGAGCTTATCTCTTCAATTCCACAAGCATTGGGAGTGACCATTACAAGATGCAATGCATAGTACCTAAGGGAGACATCATGCCTAAATCTAGAGGATGAGCAACTTGATGTAAAGATTCTCTTGTGTATTGGCCAATGACTTATGCTAAGTTCTAATCTAAGGGTAGGATCAAGCATTGTAAATGGTACACTAGGACAAGTTGAAGCATTTGCATATATAAATAACAAAAAAACTAGATATTCCCTTCCTTATTGTAGTACAATTCAAACATTCCATAGGCCCACCTTATGACCACAACCAGCAAAAAAATGTGCCAATCATCCAAACAAGCCACTATGGGCATCACCAAATTTCTCTTGAAATGGCATGGGTCTTAACAATCAATAAATCACAAGGTCTAACAATTAACATTGTCAACATTAATCACCAAGGACTTAAATTCACAACTATATCAAGAGTATGTAGGCTTGTGGGTCTTTGTATATGCCCCATCTTTACATACCAAAGATATGCATGCATGAAATATAGTCCATATATTGCACTAAGAAAGTAAGAAGAGAACAAGTTAAGAGCATTGTCAAATGGAAATAGTTAACAACAAAAAAACACACTTTCAACAAATTTATATATCTATCAATTTTAAACAAAGGTTTGTAATTTATATAGATATTCATTTCTCCATGATGAAGCATTGTTCTCCTATTTATAAGAATGTCTTTTTACAATCATTTATACATGTTTATTCTAATCCATTTTCTTTTTAATATAGGACAAGTGTGACAACTAATATTATTCACATCTTAATTTCCTATTTTATTTGCTCCAATCACTGCATAATTTTAAATCTCCTAATCTTATAATGATATGAAATTTCTTTTTGTCATTTACATCGGCATCAATAGTTAAAATAGAAATGCATGTAATTTATATACTCTTTTTTCAAGGATATTACTGTTACGAACAAGATTAAAGAGATTCCTTCCATTTAAAGTAAATGATACTTACTCCTTTGAAGTGCATGCTTATGTCATAGTAAATTGCTTTCTATCCACTTGGAGCTTCTGTCAATGTCTCAGTCTACATGATACTACATTAGTATGTATCATTTTTGTTTATAAGAAAAAAAAAAAGTAAAACCAAAGTTGTCACCTATATGTATAGACATAGGTATCAAAATTGACCTCATGAATTGCTACACTCAACAAATGCATATTTACAAGAATGTATATTGACAATTATATATACATATTTATTGTATCATTATTCCCATTTTAGCCATCATAGTGAGCATATTTGTTTCCCATTTTATTTGCTCAATTTAGGCAAGAGGATTTAGTAGTTGAGCACCTTAACTTCACACCTCTCAAAATCATACATGGCAGATTTGAATTACTCCAAAAAAATTACAACAACTTACTTGGCAAGGCCACTACTCATAACTAAAGTTTCAGGTCCACATCATCAAATATGATGCCACATCAATAAGTTTTTTGTTGAGGTGTCCAAAAAGACCAAAAAAAAAGGTTAGACCAGTAGTTGTGCATTAAGTCATGTTTTGTTGGTGTGCCAATGTAGCATCCCCTGATTTGTTGATTTATAGATCTAAAGAATACATTTCATTCAATTATAAGTACTTATAGTCAACACTAACAACTTTGAAGTCACAACTACTAATGCTATACTTTTAAAAATATTAAACATTAAATCCACAAAATACTATAATAACTATTAGAACATGCTCAACTATTAGGTCTCTCCCTTACTCCATTCTTTTAAGCAACAACTAATTCTTAGTGGTCCTCTTATAAATAGAATTACAAATGGGTGCTCTTACAAATGATTGTCATGGGTTTTTTTCCAAGCTAAACGCCATGTTCTATCTATGTCCTAATTTTTCATGTGAATCAGTAGAACTTTCCTATAAGTACATGTTGACAGGGTGTACCTGCTCCTCGCTCAATCTTTTTTTGGTTTTTTCCCGTGAAGTGTAATGTTACTGCGTTCACATATTCATTGAACATTTTTATGTTTCACGTTATGTACCTAATGTCGACTCTCGGGAATTCGGGATTCTTCCTGATGTTGAACAAGTGGGCTACGGACAGAGAGTGACATAATGGATTTTTGTATTTTTCCATATCTGACATCTAATCTAGTACACAGTTAGGCTTCTTTAGTTTCTACTCATTGCTTTATTGACAATAGGGTGTTTATTAGCAGATCTTTCTTATTAACGTATATATGTGGTTATTGACCATAAATTATATGGTGTTTAAGTGGAATGTCTAGATGTTATTTACCATCTTAAAATGTTCCTCAGCACACCCAACCCTAGAAGTTACAACGAAATTTATATTTTTTGTCGTTATATGTATAAACCTTCATCTTGTATGGAAGTTACAATGAACGTTTATGGCAAAAGTTATATATATATGGATGAATGTTTATTCTAGATATTTGGTCAAATCATTGCTTGTTATTATGTGTAAGGAGTTATCTAAGTAATCGAGCAAGAGAGATTGTTGATTGTTTAAATATATGGATGCAAGAAAAACTAAATAAACATTCAAAGAATTAATGTGCCTCTTGGATTAACTTATGAATTTCTAGAGAGGAGAGTTAGGAGAATTAGTATAAATACCAAAAGAAGCTACTAGATGAAGGTTGTTGAGATTATGAACTACAAGTATGAATATTGTGGATTATTAGTGGAAATGCATAATTAAAAAGGGGAAATAGATGAAGGCTCTAATAAGGTATATGCCTATGATTGGGGCCTAGTAATCTTTTAGCCTATGAATATGATTATGGTGTGGGATTGTAATCGTGTGCAAATTACTTAGTACCTTAAGGTCTTACATGACACAATGGAAGACTATGAATTGTTGCATAGCATAATTAAGTGAAATGAGAAAGCTCATTATAAGGTTTGTCTCCGTGAAGTTCAAGAATATACTTTGTGTTGAGTTCTATGTGTACGTGTTTTTATGTAATATGTGATTCTAGTCTTAGTCAAAATGTTGTGCCTATGTGTGTATGTGTGTGGTTCATTCAAGTTAACAAAGTGTTGGGCCTTGGATTGGATGAGTGGTGGGTGTCACATAGTTGATTGAGTTGGTTGAGATCCTACACTATTGGATTAGTGATGAAAATTGGCAATGGTGGTGCACCTAACCAACACCCTTGTGAGGCTAAATATCTTGTTGTGAGCATGGTTGGGTGGAAAAGTAGTCCTAATAATTAGGTTGACCTTTGAGCAAAGTCCTCCAAACTCTAGTGATAAATTGGTAATACATGTTCCTACATTCTATAAAATACAAGTAAATCTAGAGTTGTGATAACATGATGACTGAATATAATCTAATTTATGAATCCGATTATGACTATGTCAGACTACTTGAAAAAACTCTATAGTTATTATTTCCTTGTCATGTCTATGGATGAAAAAGGGGAAGATATTACTTAAGTAACACCCCACAAGAATTATCAAATTTGGACAAGAGGAAGCAACAAGATCTCATGGCTAGTGGATGACAATCTTTAAATTCTTGTATGTTAAAGGAGGATAAACTGAGAAGTCACCCAGTGAAATACTTGGTAGAGAATATATGCTAATTAGCTAATGTATTTGTAAGAATTCTATGTTGAGACCATTGATTGTTTGATGCAATTAACACAATCTTGTCCTTAATTAAATTTGAATTTACTTCTAAATTATCCTAGATGACAAAATGTAATGTCCATGCGAATTGTGATCATGTTAATTGGTGTTTAGAATTTCAAGAAAAACTAGAGTAATGAAAAGCATTTGTATTCCAAAATGTTTAGCTTAAAGAAGTTAAGTTTCAATTGGTTTCTCTTTAGAATGAAGCTCTAGAACTTAGTAACTCTATATTTTATATCTGGATGAAGTACATTGCCAAAGTTAATTTCTAAATTAACTAAGGAATTTAGTACTCCTCTTATAAGATTCTCAAAGTACCCCTTGTGTAGGACTAACATTTAATATGAATTCTAAGGGTTTTTCATAATGTTCTAGTGCATGAAGCTAATCTAATAAGTTTCAATAATTTAGAGTATTGGATCAAGAGGTTGAGATCCTATGTAATTCTCATAAGTTCTTAAGTTCTATAATTTCAAACCTTCTATGTGGTAGACTAATGACTAGGTTGAACTCCTAGAATTAACTAAGGTGATGATCTATTCTTAAAGAAAAAAATTGTTCTCTAGATTATTTATCCTTGTAGGTTGTATATTGAGTAAATCTTGTTAATCAATGCCCAAAAGGGAAATCTACCTAGTAGAGTCCTTAGATGAAATTTTGGAAGTTTTGGTCATAAGTCTAGATATACATATATGGACAAAGTTTTAAGATCATTGTTTATTATCATATGTAAGGACCTATCTATGTAATTGAGCAAAGGAGACTCTTGATTGCTTTTCGCAAAATAAGTCTTAAAAATTCACTTGTAGGAAGTAATATATAAAGTAATTACCTTGGTTTGATTCTACTTAAGTGAAGTTGCTTCAAGTTTGTTAAAATATTGAAATAATTCCTATTCATCAATATAGTAGAAGAAATTCTAGTCATTGATCGACATGATCAATCTTTGTATGGCACAGGTTTTCTTTAGAGAGAAGAAGTGGAGTTCCTCAGGAGAGTGGCTTGTAGAAGCAAGTTAATTTGGTTTTCCATGTTTAAGTCTCCAAGTTCCCTTATGGGAAGTTAAATAGTTAAGAAACTCATTTAGGGACCAAAGTATGATTTTCATTCCATTTAATCCAAGTAGAATTCCATAAATCTTTACTATAAGTCTGTCAGGGCAATTTTCGACCATTGATTCATCAAAGAATATCCTAACTATAGATCTATCGGTGTATTTGTTGATCATTGAAGTGAGTCTTCGAGTGACATTTGTCCACAAAAGGAGGATAATCTCGAAGTTAATTCTTGTATCAGATGGAATGAAAATTGTTAAGGCTAAACTTTATTTCAGTCTCATGTCTACTAGAGAGAAGGGTTGCAGAAAAGCCTCCTCAAGTGAATCAAGAAGTCCTGGAGTGTCAGACCAATTAAAGCATACTGCATGTCAATATGAGAACAGTTTAAAAGGTTAGCTTAATTACCCATGAAACCGTAGAACTGAAATCTAATTATATTTGCTGTTAATAAGGCCAGGGTCCGGAAGACCCTTTGGGGATACTTAGTTTTGAAATTCGGAACCCACAAGACTGGTTAAACCCAAATTCTTGGAAATTTTCACGTCTGCAGGAAATTCCAAATATATTTTACATGTGAAGTATAGATTCAGGTGACCGAGTAAGCCTGGATTTTTAAAATTCTGGGGTTTGCATTATACTTCAAGAGAATTTTCCGAGTGACTTCTAAAACCGGAGGGATCGAGTATGCCATGTTTGAAGACTTTTTAGTTCTGAGCGAGCAATAAACCCGATAGAAAATAATTGGACTTGTCCAGGAAACTCGAGGGAACCGAGGAGTTCCAGAAGCCAACGGGACCGATTAAATAAAAACTTGAAACATGTCCTCGCGGGGATCGAATGCTTGAAATCTTCCGAACTCCCAAGGGCTTGCCGCCTCAAGTATCCCAGACCATAGAATTGATGCGAAACTCCAAGATTGACAAGTGCCAGTCCTGAAGTATCGTGAAGTCCGTATGTGTCACCCTAGACCCAGACCTTCGTAGAATCGTGACAATTGTATGCTCTCTGAAAAACTGAGCTTGACCATGAGAAATGTTGGTTAGCTGGGTGGTAGTCTTGGAGATACCTAGAAAAAATAACTCCACAGGATTAAACTGACTAAGTGATCCATCATTCAACTGTCAACTGAATAAGTCGTGACTGATTTATCTTTTTTTGGTAAGATCATTCATAAGATTTTTTTACTATCTGAAAAGGGAGCATGCCCTTTAGACTGAACCTCTTCGAGAGAGAATCAAAAAGCTGAAGAGTATCCAGTATTTTGTGTTTTTAACAATGATTATAAACATAAAAATAAGCACAAATTTCGGTCTGAAATTTTACAACCCGTTGGGGTGTTAATTTACTCCATGTATGATTGAAATTAAATCAATCCATCAAACAATGTGATTTGAGGATTTCAATTCTACACAGCAATTGCCATTGACACATCTATTGGTTTTGTTATTTTTCTTTTCGAAAAGAGCCTCGGAAAGAGGGACATAGATGGAAACGTTAGATAACCTTCGCCAAACAGTCTAATTGACAACTTTATAAAAACCAAAGTTTTACCATTCAAGCAGACACGATTAAAGAAATCGTCCTTTTTAATGAGTTCATATAATATATTTAAATCCAGGAGAAGCATGAAGTACGCGATCTTTTAGATCGCAACAGCAGTTTTCTGCGCTCTTCCCTGCAGATAACTATGATCATGTCATTAGGAAATAGGTGGTCCCTGGCCACAAATATACTAACAATTGTTAACACGGAAAGAATTAATGTCATCACCATGGAGACGGAAGACAGAGCATATGCCAAACTCCGAGCAAGGGGATGCTTAAGGTCCTCTGCATATTTGATTGCGGACACGGATATTGTTGTCATGGGATATGCGCATGCCCAACAAATCATTGAAAATCTCCGCATGCTGTCACGGAAGAAATCCACTCTCACTATCTGCAAAATATGGTGAAGGTGAGATCAACAAAGTTACTACCTATTTGGAATGCATTATTAACATAAAATTCAGTAAATAACTGTCAGAATTGACAAACACCCACCAACGCGAAGCACAAGAAAAGTGATAGAAAGAGGAGCATCTTGGAGACGGTATCGAAAGATCCTGATATTGCTTCCCATGCCACGCAAGCCGAGCTCGGAGCTGCAATAAACAGAAAGAACACAGGGCAAATCTTTCTAGAAATTGCGATGTCCGGTGATAATCTCTGGTAAAGAGTGATGAACACAACCAGATAGTGAATTAATCCTACAGAAAAGAAAAACATTGCAAATTCCTTCCATTCTACTTTTGCTATCAGACGGGCTAATACGAAGTTCCCGATTACGGATAGATGAGTGGAAGGGTTTGCGACCCGAGCCAGAGATCTTCTTCCTTTGGTGAACCATTGACCGTAGATTTTGAGCTCTAAAACTATTATGGGAACCATTAATATACAGCAAAGCACAGGGTGCACTTTTTCTGGAGCTATGTCGGAAGGAAGTCCCAGCCTTAACAACATTCCTGAGATCCACGGAACAAAGAAGTAGTTCACCCTTACGCGATCGAAATACTCCATGCGAACGATCTCGAAATAAAAAAAGCATTTTAACAGATACACTGCTGTTATGAGCAAAAGACTGAGTAAAGCAACCAACCACAGCCCAAACGTGAAGTGATTGGGGACTTTGAAAGGAAAATGCTTAAACGATGAGGAGCTCTCCTGTAGCGTTTTCCAAAGAACAGTTTGACTGCAGAGGCCGAGGCATATATGGAAATATCCGGAATGAAATCTCAATAGAAAGGGTAATTTGTTCTGTGATTTGGAACCCAGTTGCTCCTGTTGATTCTACACAAAAGCATAAAAACGAAAACATCATGACTTAGATACACAGAACTTCTTTCAATAACATTAAATGGATTTCGTGGTGTACTACTTACCTGATGATTCGACAAACGCTTGTGGATGTAAAAATGATCTAGTGAAGATAACTGATCTTTTCTATTAATTTTGCGTTTAGGTGAGGATGGCCAGCTGAAGGAGATTTGTCTTTCCGGCAAAGAAAATCGGGGCGAGGTATTACTCAAACACTTATCTTCATAATACTCATTCATGGTATTTTCTGATGGCTGCTTGCCACTGAAATCCCCTGAAGAACGTGGAGAAGAAATCTGATCGATCACAAATTGTGAAGAACCATGAAATTGAGCGTCGGTAGTCTCTAGTTTATCAACAGCACTATTGTCTAATGGCAAGGATACGATCTCCTTAGTTTGAATATCACTTGTAATTTCCTCGCAGCAGTAGTGTAACGGATGTTGGAAATCCATCTTCTGAAAAACTTCGACCAGCAAATACAAAGAGAATCCTATTATTGCCTTGATCTAGACATCACTAAGCTACCAAGTTAGATCTGCACTGAATTTGCATGGTTTGCTAATACAATGGCCTTAAATAAAGAATACCGTTTACAAACAGCAGCTCAACAATATATTTTGAGATTGACTTTGAAGAGCAGGACGAGGACACAACCAGATTTAGGCTGTTTGTTGTGCTAGATATTCAAAGAAATACAGCATAACTATACAGTAAAAGCCATGCTGTCTTGTTTTGACTCATGCTCTGCTGATGCTGAAGCCGGGAAAACAGACATTCATATACACTAGTCGCGAGGAAATTGGTATCTGAGTGAATAAGAAATTATTATTCACGCTGGCACGATTTTGTTTTGGTCAACCACAACTCTATTTCAAGGAGGTCCATGCCAAAACAATGTTCTTCCAATTTAAATAATAACTTTAACACAAGATAAACTTACAGCCAAATAAAAAACACCATATACAACCTGAACACACAATTTAGGAGGCAGAATTAAATCTATTTGTTTCCTTGAATTAACTTCCTCAATTTACAATAGATTCAATGCATCTCTTTATAGAGATTACAAGGATTAAAAATAACATCTAGAAAACCTTCTAAAAACTATTACATGCAAAAAACAGAAATCTGCAACTAACTATTTTCACTTTTGTTTCCTCAACATGCATTACACATGAGAAAAGCTTATTCAGAAACTTCTACAAAAACAAACTCTTAATTAAAGCAACTATACGAGCATCACTTATCAACATACTCCCCCTTGATGCGGAGTTTCTCCTTTTCCAACTAATTGTGCCTCTTTGAACATTACCATTACCATCATTGTTGTACTCTGTCTTGTAGACTTCCTACAACCAAAAACTATTGCAAGTAACCCTTTCATACAACAAGACAATGACTTCCTTTGAGTCATAACAAACTGTCTTGTAGACTTCCTACAACCAAAAACTATTGCAAGTAACCCTTTCATACAACAAGACAATGACTTCCTTTGAGTCATAACAAACAATCATCAGTCACCCAACTCGAACATTCAATCTTTGCATGATTCTTTTCCTGTTCAACATGTGAATACTTATGCTGGCACAACTTCTTAAACACACTCGTGACCTTTCTCCAATTTGATCCATAATTCATCAACATACAATCTGTCATTGATTCCCTCTTCCACTCTTTATTCCAACAAGATTCCTTCTTATGTCCATACCTCTTACAATGAAAACACTCCAAATTCTACTTTTCTTGAACTGATTTGACCTTTATCTGTAATATCATCTTCTTTTCCTTTACCTCGAACATATCCAAGACCTTTATGCTTAGTCCTCACAAGTGACTCAATGGGCTCTTTGATTCCTTGCTCATGCTTACCCAAACCTTCACTTTTATAACCAATTTTCTTCATGATTTTCAAACCAACATTATTATCAAAACAACTAGCTATGTTAGCAAATTCATTATCATTTTCCTCCTTACATTCTTTAGCAAAAGCAACTTCAACAAAGTTACCAAATGATTGATCAAGACAACACAAATCATATGCGTCACATGAGACTTCACAAACTGAAGGCTTTGATTTCAAACATTCATTTTCTTGTTGACATGCTGCAAACAATTGTTTTAACTCATCATTTTGATGTTTCAATTTTGAATTTTCTTCTTCTAGCTTCAACTTTTCTTGCAAATCTTCATTTCTTTTTTTAATCTTATCAAACAACTTCAACTCTTCTTCTAATTTTTCATTTTTCTTTTGAACTTTCACCAATTCTTTTTCCAGAATATTATTTTCACATAATTTTTCATATCTTTCCTTTCCTAACTCCTTTATCCTTTCCAAATATTCTACATTAATCTTCTTAACTTTTATCAATTCTTCCTCCAAAAGATTTTTTGTACTCATTAAATTTTCATTTTCTTTCTTTCCCTTTTTACCAATCTTTCCCATTGATTTTAACCACACCAAAGAACCACTTAAATTACACCTTTTTTTTTTTTTGAGAAACCTTAGCTCTTAGTAATTGCTTCCAATGGATTCACACTTTCCAAGCATTAGATGCTGCAAAATCTTTTAGCATAACATCTTAATGAAGCCATTCAAGATTACACTACTACTCCTACAACATGCTCTTCAAAGAATCTACTCAAAAATTATTTTTCCATATCTCAAAAAAAAGTTACACACTTCTCCTATGACCAACTGAAAAACAACCCACACAACAATCTTCTATCAGCCAAAAAATAATAATCTCCCTGGATCTTCTGCTCTGATACCAAATGAAGATTCTAAAATTAAATCAAAACAATGTTCTTCCAATTTAAATAATAATTTTAACACAAGATAAACTTACAGCCAAATAGAAAACACCATATACACCCTGAACACACAATTTAGGAGATAGAATTAAATCTATTTATTTCCTTGAATTAACTTCCTCAATTTACAAGAGATTCAATGCATCTCTTTATAGAGATTACAAAGATTAAAAATAACATCTAGAAAACCTTCTAAAAACTATTACATGCAAAAAACAAAAATCTACAACTAACTATTTTCACTTTTGTTTCCTCAACATGCATTACACATGAGAAAAGCTTATTTAGAAACTTCTAAAAAACAAACTCTTAACTAAAGCAACTATACGAGCATCACTTATCAACAAGAAGGGATTCCTCCCACAAACGTGAGCATTTTGATTTATACGGAACTCATAAACCGCACAGATAAACATTTGGCGTGGAACCAATTTATTTAAATTTTACTACATTGGTAGAAGTGCAAAGTTGCAGAGACACAAAGGATTTTTTCACATTCATGAAATTCATACCATTTCTCTAGTTTAAGTATTTTTAGATTAAAAAGTAAAGTTAATGTTTATATCACATGTTCTAAATAAGAATTTATTTTGATGTTGTCAGTTCTGCAACTGTGAAGGAGATCCCAATCCGAAAGAGTAAAAACAAATATTTGAAAGAACTACGTTAGATATTGATAACTCCAATCAACGCTTTTGAAATTCTGAAGTCTTCCTTTTTGTTCTGCAATTCCCGTAGAACATAGATAACGCATAGTGTACCTTCACAAGCTTTCCTTCCGGTCAGGTGGACATGTTATAAATAGTGACCGGACGGACGGATTTGTATGATCGTTTCTGCTATACAGCTATACTTTTCTGAAGAAGTGATACTGTAGGTTTGCCATTACATCAAAATTTATAAGTGTTAGTGAACATTCCAAACCAGCACCTTCATTTAGACCCAGATTGACAGTTAGTCCAAAACATCAATTCCTAGAGGTGTGACAGTTAGTTCAACGGCCCCCTCCAACACAATTTAGTGAACTTTCCAAACAAACACCTTCACCTAGACCCAGAGTGGTAGTTAGTCCAAAAGAGCAATTCCCAAATGTGTGGCGATTAGTTCAACAACCCTCCTCTGACACAACTCGAGGGCATTGAACCTAGGTTGAGGTTTTGATACCATATGTAGGCTTGCCATTACACCAAAACTTCCAAGTGTTAGTGAACATTCCAAACCAGCATCTTCACCTAGACACAAAGTTGTGGTTAGTCAACAACATCAATTCCAGACGTGTCGATTAGTCCACAAGATCAATTACCAGAAGTGTGGCGGTTAGTCCAACACTAACCAAAGATAAGTCTTTTAAATGAACGGTAAAAAAAAAAAAAGAAAAGAAAAAAAAAATCATTGATAGAGATTATGTTGTGAAGCTTATTTCTTTGTTCATTACTATTAACTTGTACTTGTTTAGAATTATGTTAGATAGCGGTATTCAATCATTTTTACCTTAAAATACAATCAAAATTTTAAGAAGATTGTATCACATGAAAGACGAGATTTTGAATAAATAGTCAAAATTTATATAAAATTATTTCATACATATATTTAATATATTTAATTTTATTTATAACAAACAACTTCAAATAAATCCCCTTCAAAACAAGAACACACAATGGTCTACAAGTTATTATGTTGAACCTTTCCAACACCGAGTTCACATTGTTGCTCTAGCCCAACCAAAGCTTTCTATTTTCTTTCTTCTAATCTCCATACCTAAGTTGAACCTGAAACCCTAAGTCTTTCATCTCAAATTAACAGGGAAATAATCATTGTCCATCTTATAACAAGAGACGCAATGCGTCATGTTCCTGCCTTTATGCATTTAATGTTGGTGTAGTATGTGGTGAGAAATGAAAAGTTGATGGGATGAGAAAAGGTCATGTGAGTAATGATTTGATATGTCAAATTTAGTCTTGAGACCACCGAATAGAAGATTGAGAACAGAGGAAAAAGTATTAGATGAAAAATGTGCAATGAAATGTTGGATACAAGATAGTCTGAACAGATTATTTCATTGTGTATTAAGGACCATAGTTCTTTTTTCTAAGTACTTCGTGTGTCCAGATTGTCTTGATAATTAAAGCAATGGAAATTGTTTAGGATTGCTATAGCAGTACTAATGATTATTGTAAAATAAATGTATATATTGTGCCTTTAATTCCAATTTTTTTAAAATCAATTTTCGCTGAAAGTAAACATATATTGGTCAAGTATATGTTAAGAAGCTGTTGTGATGTTCACAACACGCCCCATTATCCTGTTTAGCAAAATGGGGACCCTTGCTGATGTTTGCTTTTTGCTTTTGCTTGTGTTTTTTTTTGTTTTCTGGCGGTTTGGTAAAAATGAAGGTCAGGTGCATCATCATGATGATATTGGATAAGGTAGGTCATTATCATGAGGTCAGTTTGTCAAATTTCATATTTTGTTTCTATGACCTCATATTTAGAAAGAGCTTGAAATTTGATGCAGGTTTGCATTTTACTCTAGTCTATCAGCTGATAAGAATCATGTAGTCGCAATGTTCGGACGTCAATCTTAGGTGGTAGTGGTCTTTAGTCGTCAAATGGCCTTAGGTGCATTGTTAGCATCATGATTTCTTTTAGGATGATCATATGCTATAAACTTAGTTTTGGTTACATGAAGATGATCATCATTATCATATTTGAACCTTCTGTCGATAATATCCTGAGGTTCAAAAATCATGATGATATCAAGTTTAGGTCAGGGTAAGTTTCCTTGTTGAGTGGTCTTTGTATAGTGAGCATCATTATGATATTTCAACGTTACGTAATCTTATCATATCATGCTGATCACGCTTAGAAAATCCACCGTCGGGATATTTGCATGTGCATGTTATAATCCTATCGCAAGGTCATCATCATGATATTTGCTGAAGTTCGAAATATGATGATGACAACTTTATATCCTCCTGATCTGCTTTTGCATAATTATGATCATCATCCTGGTCTTTCACGAGGGTTATTCGCTGAAATTCGCTGAGTGATGGAGACATCATTATCATAAATGGATAAAGGGGATCATCATGTTCATATCCTCCTGATCGCCTTTTTTGCAATACCATGATGATAGGTCATCATCATGATATTTGCTGAAGTTTGAAATATGATGATGACAACCTGATATCCTCCTGATCTCCTTTTGCATAATTATGATCATCATCCTGATCTTTCACGAGGGTCATTCGCTGAAATTTGCTGAGCGATGGAGACATCATCATCATAAATCGATAAAGGGGTCATCATCTTCATATCCTCCTGATCGGCTTTTTTGCAATACCATGATGATAGGTCATCATCATGATATTTGCCGAAGTTTGAAATATGATGATGACAAGTTGATATCCTCTTGATCTCCTTTTGCATAATTATGATCATCATCCTGATCTTTCACGAGGGTCATTCGCTGAAATTTGCTGAGCGATGGAGACATCATCATCATAAGTCGATAAAGGGGATCATCATCTTCATATCCTCCTGATCGCGTTTTTTGCAATATCATGATGATCAGCTGATGTATTCAGAAGAAGGCGATATTTCATTCGTTAAACAGCATGATCATTTTTTTACAATATCACCCTAGCGCAATATCATGATGACCTCAAGTCATGCTTGTTGTTCGAAGACAAAATATCATGATGATGTCATCATGATAATTCGATGAGGAGGGTCATCATCATATTGTTTTATGCTGTCATGTTGTGAAGATTATCATGATGTTGTTTGTTCACCCGATATTTCGTAAAATCCTCCTGTCAATGAAATACAACGTTTTGAAAATATCCTGATGGCCATTATCGTTACATTTTCCGTTGGGCAGGATATTTCCCAGAGATGATTCGGTTGGCGAAATATCATGATGACGTCATGTTCCAAGTTTAACAAAGGCTGGAAATATCATGATGACGTCAGCCCAATGTCATAAGCGAAGAAGCAAATATCGTGATCATCATCATCATCACATTTTTCCTTTAACAGGATATTTTTGAAGCAGGATCTGGTTCGCGAAATATGATGATGATGTCTTATTGTAAGTTGGATGAAGAAGCATATATCCCGATGCTCATCATCATTCTGATCTTGTGTGAGGTTTGCCTTGGCTGCAATGGGGCCATATTACATTCACCGTGCTGATTATGCTCCTTAGGCGACCCAATATTACATTTATCGCTTGATCTTAACGAAGATGACGTTTACGTCATCTTTAGCATTTCAATGAAGCCTGAATATCATGATGACGTTAGCATCATTTTCCTTTCCTCGGCAACATGATCATATTCCATATCCTCCTTTTGTTGTTCAACAATATGATTATGATGATGTTGTTCTTTTCCGCAATATGTAGAAGCGAAATACCATGATGATGAAGCAAATATTGACCAACATGTTTTTTTTGACATGCTGATGGCGATGATCATGTTGATGGGTGGGAAATGAAGCGGTGGAATTTTAAAGTGTTTTTTTTTTGGGTGCCTGTGGCATTTTCCCGGTTAGTGATGGTTGACCCAATGAATTTTGAGTGGTTTGAATGGATATTGGGCGTGTTTGAGAGTATTTTGGATCTGATTTCCACGATTTTGGACAGTCACGTGGATTTAAACGATTATTTTAATTTCCTGTTGTTTATGTGATAAATGAAATACTTATTGCTTGTGTTGTCTTTATATTGTGCGTCTCTAGACTGTAATACTTGACAATAGGGATTTTTAGGGTGTACACACAGGGATTCTAGGAAAACATAGCAAGTTAGGTTAGCATAGTTTAGAAGTAGAAGAAGGAGGTCGCTTGTTTGTCTGTAGTAAGGTGCGCGTGGAATGTCTGGTTGCCTTATTGTATCTGTAAAGGTTGTAAGTTCTTTGTAGTATGATCAATGAAACTAAGAGTCATTCCTGCATTGTACATCATGTATGACTATTCGTTTCTAAAACAATAGAATCTGGAGTTCTGCATCTGTCTTCTGAGTGTTCTCTTGCCCTTCTTTGTATTTTGAAATATCTTCTCTGAGAGCTTGGAATTTTAAATGTATGTTTGTGAAAATGCCTAGAACTTACATTTAGGGTTTTTACTGTGGATTTGATCAAATTACTGTGGTATTTACATAGTGCATGATAGAAACTATTAGATCCTTTGGTAGATTAAATGAGGTATTGAGTAGATCTTTGTAACTTTTCCCAACCCATCTGAAATATTTAGTTGAAAACGTAGAAATCCAAAGGAAATTGTCTGAAATTTGAAGAAGCATGTACAATAGAGCTATAAGTAGATAGTCTTCATAGACAGATAAAAAAGAAAGCTGCAAAAAATCCAAGAAAACCCTTTGAAACTTGCAGCACAGTATCATCTTTATGCAAATGAACAGAATACTTGTTGAAATCTATGACCTTTTTGCATATTCTTAGGCCAGTAAACCACAAAACAAACCTAAACTATGCAAGGCCCCTTGAACATTATGGCTTCACATTGACCAACTGAACTTGACCAACTGAACCATTGTAGACTTGGGATTAGTTGAATCTCAAATGATTCGTTGTTATCTTTGAAGTATAGTTTCAGTTTATTATATGTGAATTTTAACTTATTGTTATGATTGCATCAAAACAGTCATTAGCAGTTTTCTGGTGTTAGAAGGAGGGCCGAAAGGTTGTATATTGTAATCATCAATAGTTTTCTGGTGGTAGAGGGAGGGCTAGAACATTGTATTTTGTAATTAGGAATAGTTTTTGGTGGTAGAAGGAGGGCCTGATTTGGTTTAGGGTCAAAATTTTGAGTTTTGAATGTTGTATTCTGAGATATGTTAGATGTCATAAAATTTGAAAGGCTTAAAGGGTTGAAAGAAGGTCCCATTTTCAATGGACTTACATAGGGATAGTTTTCAAGTTGACATTCCTTGAGTTTAGAAAGTTTTGAATAAGCAGCTTTATCCTAAAAATCTATATAGCTATGGTTTATTTGGAAGGTGTAGGATACATTAGTCCGCAGAGCATCGTGAGCTTAATTGTATATCTTTTGTCACAAAATTAGATTTATATTTGAAAGGACTAATCTGTTTGTCAGATGTGTATAAGGCTGAAATTTGGCAGGAAAACGAGGAGATTATTGAGCGACAGGAGGATGTAGCATCTACGGTTGTCAAATGTGCAGAGGATACAAAGATGGAACTAATTGTAAGAATAAAGGATAGTAAGATCTCTGTCCAGGAATCATGTGATGGTAAGAAAAAAAATTTGTCTTTTCATTAGGATCCAGTTGTGATTAGGGTTTGTGAAAAGTATAAATATCCTAAAAAATGTAGAGGAGAGATCATAGGTCATGCGCCTTTTTTGGATAATAAGAAAAAAGGATTTAATGAAAAAGAAAAGGAAAGTGAGCTTTGTCTTGATATATTTGATAAATATATGGAATTAGTAAGGAATATTTGTCAAGAGGAAACCTCTGGGTCTGACCTGAAAAGTTTTAATGAATATGATTTGGCAAAGAAGTGTAAACAAGTATTGGCAAAATTAAAATGCACTAAAACTGATAAGATCCCTACTGTAGAAAGTAGTGAAGTGATAGAAAAGAAAGAAAATCCTAGTGTTATGACCGAGTTCTTTAAATTAAATGATCAAAATCAAGATTGTTGTAGGTCAATAAGATTAGACTGTTCACTGAATGTCTGATTGTGTACAACAGCTCCATGATCCTCTATATCCTCTTTTTTCAAGAATTGTTCACCAGATGACTCACAGAGGCTTGTATATAGTTTGGTAGGGTAGTTGCTTTTGTTTTTGTGTTCTTGTTATGCTGTTTTGCTTTTAGGTTAGTTATTTGTATAGGTTGTCTTCTGTTTGTTTTTGCTTTTTGTTTCTATTTGTACAGCCTGTTTGTTTGGTTTGTTTGTTGTTTCTTCAGTAGGGATCTTTATTTTACTGTAGAGTATTAAGGAGCAAAACTAGCAACTATTCAAAACAGTATATAATTTAGGATATTCAGGTTAACCATTTGCAATTTACACATAAGCTGTCATTGGCATGAATGCAGAGAGTTGTTCATGTTCTGAAGTTTTGTATGCAATAAATGTGATTGAGGATTTGAACCAGGTTTCTCATGATGATACACCTAAAATCCTTGGGTTTGTTGAACATACCAGTGTAGATGTTAGGTGAAAAATCAGAGGTCACCCTTGCTAGTATTACAATTCTTAGCTTAATTTTAGCAAGTGTCTACTCCTTGCATCATGAAGTTACAAATTGTATATCTTATGAAATCTTTCAAAATTAGAAAATAAAGAAAATAAAAAAAATAGTAATAATAATAAATAAATAAATAAATAAAGCAGATTATACTGGAAATCCAGATTAAGTTGTCTAAGTAACTCTATCGGGGCTATGGATGCTTGCTGGCAGTGGGGCTCTACTTGGGAGAATTGTAATGATAACTTTGCCGAGGTTATAGATGCTCACTGGCAGCAAGGGTCTATCCGGTCGGCTATGAGGGAATATCCTCACCTACGTAGGCTAATGTTAGTCATTGGTTTGTTCAATCGATCTTCAAGATGAGGATAATGAATCACGTGCACACAAGTAAACTAAAGATGGAAATTTATGCATCTTAATTGAATACTTTAAGTCTCGAGCTGAATAGTAATTTGCAGGAAAACATAGTTGGAAGTTATCAGTTCATTTCATCTAGTTTCCTTGAACACTTTGAATTTAATTATTTTGTTTTGGTTGCTAGTTGTTGTGATGTTCACAACACGCCCCATTATGCTGCTTAGCAAAATGGGGACCGCTGCTGATGTTTGTTTTTTGGTTTTGCTTGTGTTTTTTCTATTTTCTGGCGGTTTGGTAAAAATGAAGGTCAGGTGCATCATCATCATGATATTGGATAAGGTAGGTCATTATCATGAGGTCGGCTGTCAAAGTTCGTATTTTGTTTCTATGACCTCATATTTAGAAAGAGCTTGAAATTCTATGCAGGTTTGGCTTTTACTTCACTCGAAAATTCTTCCATATGTGAAAGGTCAGGTGCATCATGAACATGTTGTCAAGATTATCATGATCTTGGTCTATCACCCGATAAAAATGATGTAGTCGTAATATCTGGACGTCAATCTTAGGTGGTAGTGCCCTTTACCTGTCAAATGGCCTTATGTGCATTGCCAGCATCATGATTTCTTTTAGGAGGGTCGTATGTTATAAACGCGGTTTTGGTTACATGAAGATGATCATCATCATCATATTTGAACCCCCCCCCCCCCCGATAATATCCTGAGGTTCAAATATCATGATGATATCAACTTTAGGCCAGGGTAAGTTTCCCTGTGGAGCGGTGTTTGTATAGCGAGCATTATGATGATATTTGAGCATTACCTAATGTTATCATATCATGCGCATCAGCCCTAGAAAATCCACCTTTGGCATATTTGCATGTGCATGTTATAGTCGTATCGCAAGGCCATCATCATGATATTTACTGAAGTTTGAAATATGATGATGACAACTTCATATTGTCTTGATCTCCTTTTGCATAACTATGATCATCATGCTGATCTTTCAGGAGGGTCATTCGCTGAAATTTGCTGAGTGATGGAGACGTCATCATCATAAATCGATAAAGGGGATCATCATGTTCATATCCTCCTGATCGCATTTTTTGCAATATCATGATGAATAGCCTATGTATTCAGAAGAGGGCGATATTTCATTCCTTAAACAGCATGATCATTTTTTTACAATATCACCGTAGTGCAATATGATGATGACCTCAAGTCATCCTTGTGGTTCGAAGACAAAATATCATGATGACGCCATCATGATAATTCGATGAGGAGGGTCATCATCATATTGTTTTATGCTGTTATGTTGTGAAGATCATCATGATGTTGTTTGTTCACCCGATATTTCGTAAAGTCCTCCTGCCGATGAAACACTACCTTTTGAAAATATCCTGATGATCATCATCGTCACATTTTCGCTTTGGCAGGATATTTCGCAAACATGATCCGGTTGGCGAAATATCATGATGACGTCATGTTCTAAGTTTAACAAAGGCTCGGAATATCATGATGACGTCATGCCGATCCAATAAACGAAGAAGCAAATATTCTGATCATCATCATCATCACATTTTTCCTAGAACAGGATATTTTTCAAGCACGATCTGGTTGGTGAAATATGATGATGACGTCTTATTCTAAGTTCGACGAAGAAGCAAATATCCCGATGCTCATCATCATCCTGATCTTTCGAGAGGGTTGCCTTGGGCGCAAAGGGGTCATATTACATTCATCATCCTGATCATGGTGCTTAGGCGACCTGATATTACATTTATCCCCTTGTTTTAACGAAGATGATGATGACGTAATCCTCAGCATTTCAATGAAGCCCGAATATCATGATGACATTTCCATGATTTTCGTTTCCTCGGCAACATGATCATATTCCATATCCTCCTTTTCTTCTTCAACAATATGATGATGATGATGTTGTTCTTTTCAAAATGTGCATGCACAGTCATAGTGCTTTTCTATATACATATTGGATCAAAGCTACAGGTTACATATTTAGAGCCAATATGTGCATGGACAGTCACAGTCTATCAAATTACTTAAAAAACAGTTAATTTGATAGACTGTGACTGTGACTTAGAAAACAGTTAATAACATAGTGTGACTAGTAAACAGTATTGGTAGTAGAGTATTTACTAAATCAAGGTATAATAAAGCGCATAACTAAAAGATGCTGATTGTTTAACAATTTTGACAACTGGGAGAAAAATATGGCTTTTAACAGTCCAGCAATCGAAATAGATTGGACTTATGACCATTTTTCAGATCTTAATAAAGCTAAGAGACTTTTTACAACACTATGAAGTGTTTGACTGGCCCTTAGTTGCACTTAATTAGTTTTCTATTGTATTTACCCTAGTGCACTTCTTCAGACCCAAAATTATACTGCACGATGGCCATTTTGTCATAAACAGTTCAATTGGTATTTTTGTGAAGCTGCGGCCCATTGGAGGTCTGACAAGAACTCTTTTATTTTGAGAAGAAAATGAAAGATACACTGGCTCCAATCATGTCTAGCATTGTGTCATGTATAGGTCCAGTCAGTGAAAGGTATAGAGAATATGATACATCAAAATGCTAAGGTCCTGAAAGAGGTAAGGTAAGGAAAAGACTTTAATTAGGTAGGCTAGAATTCTATGTGCAACATTTACATTCATGTGCAAGATATCTTGAGTGGATGTGTTGATTTGTTCATTACGTTTGCAACATTAATATCCAGTCAATTGACAACAATGCTATGTTGCAAGAAATGCAAGCAACTCTCTACTTTTTGGCTTTTATTAGAAAACCCATCTGCAATGCTGAACAACTGTTGTAGATGAAAAATATGTTATTTCATTTTGAATGGTAATGCAGTGGCCATGGAACAGCAACGGTTCCATTTATGGAGTGTTGTGTTCCATCTAATGGTGTCCTGTTCCAGATGCAAATGCCTAAACTTGTAAAAAAATAAAAAACACTTTAAAATCCTAAAACCATTGTTGAACTTTTATAAAATTTGTACCATGTCTATGTTAATATGTATCAATTTTAGAAGTCAGCTGTACCATGAATCTTAAAACCATCACAACAAATTTTTTTTGAAAATTTATGTCTAGAAAACAGACAACATAAACCATATGTATGATAACAGTTATTCACACTTTTAAAAGTGTATAAAAGTCGAGACAACTTGGTGAAATGTGAGTAGTCATTCTCTTTGACAGTTTAGTACACGGTTGGTTGACACGTGAATGGATTCTTCTCAACGACTAAATAGCTGTTGCTTAAATAGAATCAATGCTTTATAGTGTTTAGACACTTGCATATATAGAATTAGATTTTATAGATACCGGAGAGAGAAATGAATATTTTTTAACAATGTGTCATCATATATATACAACTGCCACTACCAGTAAGATCATGCAAAACCAGACACAAAAGTTGACGCCTTCGTGAGGTAAATCAATGAAGCAAGAAAGTTGAAGATGATTTTAGTGCAGATTATCATAGTATGCATAATGAGAGAGAAGTTTACAGCATTCTTATTTTGGTTGAGAGAATTTAAGAAGCTTTCCAATATTTGCTTATAACAAAAAGAAAATTTAAGACATATTTGATTAAGGGGTTTGATTTTGTACTTAAAAATACCAATTACATATAAAATTAGGTAAAATTATAAAGTAATGTGTAGTTTAGAGAGTAAAGAGAGTATTAAAGAGGTATCGTGTATAAGATATATGTAACAAAAATGTAGTTTCGTATGCTTTGTGTTCATTCTTTAGGACAACATGCATCAATGATGACATTGGACTTATTCAATGCAAATTGCCCTTTTCTGCTGAAGTCTCGTAACATGAAGATGACTGCTGATTTATCCTTGAGGTATTCGTCATAGCTGATTTGTTGCAGGTCTGGCAGTAGCATTTGGATGATATTGTTGGCGCATGAGCAATGTATTGTCTGTTTGTTGTCTGTTGTCAAAATAGTCTTGACATAGTGCGAGTAGATATAGGCGACCTGTTCCTTGCATCTATCACAGTGGGCAGTTTCATTGTCAAGTGCTCCATAGGTATCAAATTTATAATTGCATTTTGAGCAAAATGCGTGGAAAGGACTGGAAAATGCATTAGCTATTTTCAATGTTCCTTGTACCTGCAATACATATGAAAGTATTGTTTGGTTAGGAAGATTTTTTTTTGTTAATTTTGTTTTAGATTTGCTAGGGAGAAGATTGGAGATTTCAAGAGTTGTTACCTCAAATGTTGAGTGTAGCAAACTGTTTAAGTGATCCAAGGTCCTTTTGTCATTTAATACATCAATATATGTTGACTGGCAAGTGTGAAGCATGTTGTCTTTTGCATTGATCCGTTTGACAATATTTTTGAAAAGGATAAGTGGAAATTCATTGCTTCGGAGCTGTTGTTCGATTTTTACAAAATGGTCCTCAAAATTTCGGTGCATCTGCAGCTGTAGGTGTAAATAGTGTAAGTAAGAAATGAAACTGCAAAACAGTAATGTATGTTAATTGAAAACTAGGTTCAAGAACTAGAAACAATTTAAACAAGAAAGGAGATAGTCAAAGCATAAACAAGTACATGCGCCTCTTGCATTTGGAACATGTTGTCCACTTTAAATTCCTAATTTTTGCTTTATTTTGAAGCTTTACTGAGACAAACAGCTTTTACTTTTGCATTTGTATTTGATGAAAAAATCGATTTGAAGTAGTCGCCTATTTATGAAGAGATACATTACTCTATGTTCTAAAAAGTATCGAACTGAGTGAATTGTTGACTTATGTGCAATTTACCGGTGTTATAAAATGTTTAGAATTTTACTTAGAGACGTGACATTAGACCGTTGTTCATTCCTGCAGATAGCAGCTCTGTGTTGAGGCTTGAATGCATTTCTGTGAATTTAGTTGCTGTTTTTTGTGGCTTATATGCATTTCTCGAACTTTTATTTTTTACAAAGCTGTTATATGTATCTTGTACTGTCAGTTCTTATTGTCAATATTGTTTTATTGTTGTGTATGTGGTTGGTTTTGCATTTCCTTTCTGTACTGTCATTGTTCTCAGTAGATTCATACTTGTTGATAACACTTTAGATCAAGTGATTTAGTGTTTACTTTTTTTCCCTGGATTGCTCCTGAGATCTGAATCACTGCAGAGTCCAGACCAAGTATCTAAGGAGAAGAGGGGCACAGTGTATTCCACATGGAAAGCATATTAAAATAATACTTACTTGAGTCTTTAATCAATAATGATCAAACAGTAATCTAATAGCAATGGGACTGAATCTAGATGCTTAATTTTGAACTGGTGAGGCTCAAGGTTGAAAGACAAGTGTGTGCTTATTAGCAGTCTGAGTTCGAAACTTGGATGTTCTAGATGAGCTGCCATAGGGTTTTTCTCCAATTCGTAACTAGTT
The DNA here is from genome assembly GCA_027924645.1 of Cunninghamia lanceolata. Lineage (NCBI taxonomy): Eukaryota > Viridiplantae > Streptophyta > Pinopsida > Cupressales > Cupressaceae > Cunninghamia > Cunninghamia lanceolata. The sequence goes on along the minus strand of BSBN01000114.1, from coordinate 7,182,740 downwards.
GGAGCTTTTATGTCAAAACCTCTATTCAGTTGGTGGAATCTTCATAGAAGAGCTTAGCAATTGTTATTGCTATTGTTGACAGTAAAATGTCAAACAGGGTTTGCCCTATAGCGATGAGATATTGGGTGGAAGCTTACATTATTACAGTGTCTTCTAAAAGTATTTTAGAGAGCATTTATTTATCTCAAGTAGCTATACATTAATGTTGATTGGAGAGGCACTTAAGTTTCCTGTTTGAGTTTGAAACTATAGTAATTAAGTCAATTCAACTGTTATGTATGAGACAGACCGAGATTATTCAATACAGATACACCATATGACTTGGGGTGAGTAAGAAAAGTTTGGCTAAAATTCAGCAACAATGGACTTGACCACTCGAAGTGACATTGGCTAGATGTCGGTTGCAAGCTGACATTATTACGGTGCTTTTTAAAAGTATAGAGGGAACATATATTTCTGAAGTAATTATACAATAATGTGGATTGGATAGACACTTATGTTTTCAATCTCAGCATGAAATCACTGCAGAAGTCATTACAATTTCTTTTGCACTAGAGAGGTCTGGACTCCACAACATGGGTGCACGAAAATAAGTTAGTGCAGGCAATTGTTTTCCCAAGAATGTAGCAATATACCGGGCCACTCCAAAATGGGGCAGTTGACCTGCAAATGACGGCTCTATTTCTCTATTTTTTAATAATCAAAGGCTCATGCTCAGACTTGGAGAGTCTTTACAATTTGATCCATTTTGCACATCAGGGTTGCAAGAAATCACAAGAAATTACAAGAACCCAAAAGGGCTTAAAGTTTAACTTTAGATAACCATTGTTTACAAATAATGAGAGGAGAAAAATGAATATTATTACAGTGTAGCATGCAGGCAGACTTTTGAGAGAACTTATACAGCGGATCATGAGGGGTTGTGGTCTCAAGTTAACTGAAACATTGTTTTGTTGGAGCTGGGAAGATATGATAAAGAGTTGGAAGAGATAAGCATGTTAAAATATAGTGCAGTTACCATATAAAATAAAATTTTCAAAATGATTTAAAGTTAAAACTAGTATGTGGAACCTTGAAAAGTGTACCTGGGCTTTGTCGAACTCTGAATCTCCATCTTGCACATCAACAATATATTGCAGACCTATTTTTTTTGCTCTTGTGACCAATACACCTATGGTGCCTGTAGCATATTGTTCGGTACTTGCCAACAATTGTTTTATGGCTGTGCTGGGGATGAATTTATAGTCAATACAAAGTCGTGGAATGATTTCCACTATTGAGGACTTTGTTAGAACCAGTATGCAGTTGCAATCTCCACGATCATAATCTGTTCTAGGTGCAATCTGGAAGTTGGATATGGATAGTCCCGAACCTGGAATTATTTTGTCTTCATAGTGAGCAATGAGATCAGCAGTTACATTTAGCGTAATAGTCATTTCACCTTTTGTGTCTGTGAGGTCTGCGCGTAGTACTTCACGTGTCTTGTTTGTCTTATCCAGTATAGCTTTATACTTCACAATGACATCGCCTTGGAAAATGTTGCCTGCTTTACGTGCATTCAAGTCTTCAATTGAAACTTGATTTTGACTCTTTACTTTTGATCTGGAAAAAACAAAACAAAATTAGTTGAAATCTAGAATCTTGACAAGGTACAGTGTACATGTAACCTAAGAATATTGTTTACCTTTTCAATTGTTGTTGGTTAATAGTGTCCATTTGTTCTTCTGCTCTTTTGGCATTGTCCATTGTAACCTGTATTTTTTTATCAATTTGTCATTTGCATAAATTTCTGCAGGCAAAATGATAATATGTTGTTGTTCTAATGTTATATCAGAATATGTAGAATTGGTGCTATGGAATAAAAGAATAAGACAATTTGTAGACAGAAGAAAATGAAATTGTATTGAAATGATGAAGCTATGTAATACATATGTGTTTTCTTCATGGACATTAGGGATTGTTTTATTTATTGATTTGATTCACAAGATTTTGAGGGTGTTCGTTTAGATGCTTTTGAACTAAAACAAATGGCATATTTAAGAATATTTAGTTTTGTGAAAGGATTAAAATTAGGGAAAATCAGTGGGGTTGTTGCTGTAATATGCTTTTTATTTGTAAATTTGGTTTTTTTGTGTTAGTAAATTGGATGATACATAATTGAACAGTAGTTTGTATATAGATTGGATTTGTCAAAATATGTTTTTTGTTGATTTGCATGTTATTGAAGAAAAATAGTTGAGATATTTAAGAACATTGAGTGTTCTGAGAGGGTTGAAATCTTAAAAAAGTAGCAAGATGGTCACTCCAATATGCTTCCGATTTGTAAACTTCAATTTTTTTTGTTAGTGCATTGGTCCATAGATGATCGATCAATGGTCTAGATAGAGCATGACACCTACTTAATAAGAAATGCATATTGTGGTTTTGCATATGATTCAGGAGCTGTTTTTTTTTGTAGTTTTCTGTACACATGTCAATGTTGAAATCTCCCACTAGGTACAAGGTTTTATTTCCATCAATACATGAGAATACTTGCCTGGTGATTGCTATAATATCTGCAAATGGAGCATTGGGCTTGGCATATAAGTTACATATGTTAATTTCATTGTTCATAGAGCTTATTGTTAATGTTATTGCTTCTGTATATGATGTTGAATGTTGCATTGTTTTATAGACTAATATGTTTTTCTTGGTTATAGACATTAGTCCATGTATATGGTATGTTGAGTAACAATTGAAATCTTTGAAAAAATTATTTGTATGGTAGTCTTGGATATATGTTTCTTGAAGGCATAAGATATCAGATGCCATGATATCAGTGTCATTAATCATGTCTTCAATATGTAGGTGTAGATTGCGAGTGTTTAATGTGCACAATAGTAGTTCTGAATTAGTCTTATGTTTGATATCTCCATTTTCAAATTGCCAGTGTGCTGTTGATTTTAGACGAGACATTTCAAGGACTATTTTTTCTTTTATTTTGAAATTTTGCTTGGTAAGAGGCTTTAACAAGAATAATGTCTGGATTGTTTTTGTCCGCAAAAGTGCTGTATATGTTAATCCATGTTGCCTTATGGCCGTAGGATCAAATGCCAAGCCTTGCATTGTGAGTCCTTGAGATCTATGTATTGTTCTAGCACAAGCAAGTTGAATTGGAAATTGTTTTCTAATAGTTATTTTCTTGTTGTTTGAGATTTTTTGTATTGGCCTTGTGGTGCGAAGTACAGGTGTCCATTGTTTATCAATGTCATTGTTATAACATTGTGTTAATTTAACACGTTGATGGTGGCCAATGTTTGGGTCATTGAATTCTATCCAAACAATGTCAAAAGCATTGGATATGGTATATGCTTTAAATGTTCCATCTGACCCATTGACTAGACCGTCTTGCGTATCATAATTACCAGCATAAATTTCTACAAGCATGTTTGGTTTCAAAAGTATTTGAGATGGTAAAGACATTGTGTGATTATACAGATGTATTTCATTGTAGTTTTCGTCATTTTCATCAATTGCATTCAGTACAATTAGCTCTCCTGGAACTATTGACAACATATTTTGATTATGTGCATTAACATCTTTCCTTCTGTAAAATAGATAGGGGAATGTTGGGTCTATGGGTGGTGAGCGTAAACAAGTTTGATTCAAGTACTGTATATCATTATCTGTTTGTGAACCTAAACGTATTCTATTGAGTATTGCAATAAACTCCTCATCTGTTTGCCGCATAGTTGATTGTAGCTCATAGTATTTTATGTTGTGTTTCCAAAAGTTGTATGGCATTAATTCAGTCAGTGTTGGTGTATTATCAAATACAACTGAATCTAGTACAGGTTGTGCTTGATATAAATCACCACAAAAAATTGTATCAAGATTTCCAAAGTATGTGGTTGGCATTTGCATTATATCTCTTAATCGCTTGTCGATGCACCGTAAAAATGTTGCACCTACCAATGAAATCTCATCTACTAATAGCACACGCAGCTGCTGATAATGCTTTGACATTATATCTAAGATTTCAGTATTCAATGGAATGAATTCTGATTTGTTAAAAGGTATTCGAAATGCTGAGTGTAATGTTACTCCACCTATATTGTAAGCTGCTTTTCCTGTATAAGCAACTAGTAGGCCTTTTGGTTTGTCCGGATCACTATCAATGGAGTTATTATATATGCGAAGGAGAGATTGAAATATTGCTTTTGCAGTAAAAGTTTTGCCAGTGCCTGCTCCACCTGTTAGAAACAAGTGTAGTGGAGTTTTGATATTTTTTAATTTCTTCAACACAATGTCCTTTACAATTGCTTGTTGTTCACTATTTAACATTCGTCTCAAATTGAAGTATTCAACATTGTCCATAATATGTGGATGTTTTCCAATTTCAAATGCATTAGAGAATTGAGTTTTTGATTTGTTATGCTTTAGTGTTTGAATATCGTCTTCTATGTTGTATGTTTCTTTCTGTGGATTTTGATTTGAAATGATCAATTCATTTGGTATGTGACTATTTTCAGAATAGATTTCATCTATAGCTTTGTCAATATCGCCCCATTTAGAGTTTATGTGGTAATTGTATTTGATACGATTAGTATTAATTGTGTTTTCATGATATGAATAGGCATCATGCCATGAATGGAAACCATGCCTCAATGTTTTTTCATTTATTCTGAAGGGTACATAAAGCAATAAATGCTCTCTGCAATAATTTTCCAAGTCAACATGTTTGTTAAAATTGGTAAAACGTATAATATTTGGTTTAGCTTTGCGGTGCATTGGTTTCCCATCTTTTCTATATTCTGATACGAATTGTGCAAGGCAAATATGTGTGAGTGTTTCAGGTCGTGCTAAATAGTAATCTATTAAAGATCTACAGGCCACATTTTCTTATTCATCTGGTTCACTGTTCAATTGTTTTGCAGACTTTAGAACAAAAGTTCGATCACTATCAGCTCTTGTATCAATGAATATACACTTTCTTGAACTATAGTTTAGTGGAAGTGATAGTACAATGTGAACAGCCTGTTGTGTAGACATTTGTTGCAGATTTAGCAATGCATTTCCAAGTCTACTTATCATTTTTATAGCATCGATATTATTTTGTTGATGGTCCCTACGAATTCTTTTAAATGCATTTGTCATTGTTTTATCCACTTTTGTCATGTAAGAGCTGTAATACATTGCTGCAGCATATGCATTAAGCACAAATTGTGCATCTGTATTTGCTTTCCATAGCTCTGGTATTTTTTTTGAAAAGCTGTTATTCCATATATGCGAAGGGTTTCGTTTTAAGAAAAATGTAGGCCTATGGATTGTTGATTTTATAGCTGTGATGTAATCATGCTCATTCAAGTTGATGTCTTGTAGAAACATTTGAAAGGAGAATAATTGGTCATAATTAGATTGTTCTAATATGGAAAAGATTTTTGTTGCCATTGGAACAATAATTTCATTATTGTCTTTCAGCGGTTCGAGAACCATAGTTTTTTTCATTGGTGGAAATGGGAAATTGTATTTACAACAGTGCTGTTTTGATTTTCTGCATCGTTTTGTGTGATGGTGCCTATGTAGGATAGCTATTTGAGGAGTCAAATCATCAGTGTTGCAAGTGATGTATTTGTCAATAAATTGTTCAATATTTGCAAGTTCAACTTTTCCATAAATTGGAGCATCTTTAATCCATAAAAGAAAGTGGTCATGTTCATTGCCACGATTTTGGAATTCAGTTACAGAGAAATAATCCAAGAGCTCTCCGAAGAAAGAGCTATCTGTAAATATCAATTGTTTTAGTGCATTGATTCTATGTTTATAATAGCGTACACATGTTACAGGATCTTTTTTTATGAGGTAGAAAATATTTTTCTCATTTTGTATGTCGTATTTTTGTTGTGAAGATGCACAATATGTATTATGCAAGGCTTCAAGTGCTTTTGAAAGGTGTTCCCAATGTTGTTCAGCACTAGTAAATGTAAGGAAAAATGTAGGCGGTCCAAGTTGCCGAATCATTGCAAAGACATTTTTTTTTAATTGATGTAAATAATCCGGAGATATTCTTATTCTTTTAAAGTCAACATATCCAATGTCTGATTTGAGAATCTTCTCTAGGTTAGGTTTGCATTTGACATCTTTTGCTATTAGTTTTCTTCCTTTTAACTGACCTTTTCGTACTCTTATCCACATTGTAGATAAAACTTGATGTATCAATATCTTGACTGTTTTGAAAAATAGATTAGTTGTATGATATGCAAATTGTCTATTGAAATGAAGTAGTTCCCATTGTGCAATTTTTTGATAGGAAAAATTCTTGACAATGTCGTCATTACGTGGGTTTCCAAAGAATAGTGTGGGAAAGTTCATTTCTTCTGCATATTTGTCTTTAAAGATTCCAATAGGATAATGGTTTTCTGCTGGTGCAACTTCTATGATTTTGTCTTGCATTTCATGTATACATTTAGATTCTGTGTATCCATGGACCAAGGTCTCAGAAGGATTTTGCTCATCTGTATCAGATTCTGAACCTGTTTCATTTGTGCAAGGGTCGTCTACTATGCCACTTTCATCATCTATTTCAAGAGATTGTCTCCAGTGCTTATTTAATTGGAATTTCTCATTTTTGTATAGAGTTGTTTCGCTCAATTGGTTCAAAGCTTTCATTATAATAGTCGATCGCACCATCCCCTTCTGATATGCATTTTTATATTGTAGCCGTCTTTTTAGCGCAACTGCAATAGTGTATGTTTCATCGGCAGAGCATGGCAATGCATTTTGTACAATGTTCATGTTGACTGGGACATTAATGATAGACCCAGTCAATCCAATTTGGGGTCTTTTGTAACCTAATTCCCATATTTGTGCGAATGCAATTCTCAGTGAAACAAGGCGCTCTTCTAGTTGCGTAAGCATTTTTACGTATTGTAAAGCTATATTCATTCGAATATGGTGTGGTGTTGCATATTTTGGAAGCTTGCATTGTTTCAATGTTTCATGGCATATGCGACAAATACAATTCATCAATACATTGTTATTTTGATTTGTCAGTTTATAATATGTTTGCTTTTCTTTCTCTCTAAAAGCGATAATGTTTTTCTTAAAATGCAATGTCTGACAAATTGCACAAGTATGTATCGGTGTATCTTGAATTTTTTTTTGAAATAATTCTATTGGTGATGCTAAGTGTCTAGTTTTCTTGGTTGTATTTTCCATTTTATTATTAGCACGTATTTGTTGTTTGATCTTGCGAAGTGATGTAGTGTTGCTATTTGCAATTTTTTGTTTTCTAATAAAATCACCATCATGATGTTGTTGATTACTGCTTTGAAATTGTTTTAGTTGTCTAGATGTGATACATGGGCTTGCATTGTTTGCTTGTACTAGATAAGGCACAAGTGGCTCAAAATGTCCTTGGATGGGATTTGTATCATGAAATAAGATAGAATACGATTGTCCTTGAGATGACGGATTGAAGTGTAAGTATTTTTTTCCTGAAGTAGTTGACCAAAGGCATATTTGTATGTCTAGCCACTTTGACAACCAACGGATACAAAACAAGTCACCCCATAGGCCAACTTCATTATTATTTGTAGAATGCATTGCAGAAATACGCATTCTACGCAAGTACTCTTCAACATTTTGTACACCGTGCAATTCATGCAATGTACGACTATCCAGTTCATAATTATATGAGGTGATTGCTTCTGGATCACCTTGTGTGAGGCAACTCAAGAAGTGGTCTATAGCTCCATTCCGTAACTGACTTGATGTGTATTGAGAATGAAGAAGTAACTCCAATGAGTCAAATAAGCAATCCCCTACATTGTATTTAAATACTTGAATTCTACACAATCCTTCATTTCTCAATGCATAGTCAATGTTTAGAATTTCAGTCTGAATTGCTATTTTGTATTTCTCTACATCTATGATCTGTTTTTGTTTATCAACTACTGGCACTCTTGTTCTCTTCATTTTTTTTGAAACAAGGACAATTTTGTTGATCCCAGAATATCAAAAAAATGGTGTACCTATAATATATTCATAACCATTGGTTAGATAGTTTTGATGATTGATAATTACAAAAGGCATATTACAAATGGAAATTAGAAGCAGGCTGTTTCCTAAAAGCAATGTCGATATACAATTTTGAAATGCATTTAGTATTTGGTTTCCTTATTTCAAATCACAAATAAATTCAATGCCAAAATTCTAAGTAGTCAAGGCATTGTTTAAATGTAATGAAAATAATTCTTATTTTTGGATTGTACAAGAAAATAAGGCATTATAATGAAGAAGAGAATTTTGAATGATTTAAAACTAGTGGCAATGGCAATGTCAGATCCATTCACCTGCATTATTTTCTTCAGAAAATAAAGAAATAGAAATCACCATTTGGTAGATAGTTCTAATCATTGATAGCCACAAAAGGTTTATTAAAATTCAAAATAAGAAGCAAGTTTTGATTTGAAAACAATGTAGACCTGTGACTTTGAAATTCATTTTGTACTCGGTTTTGATATTTCAAATCAGAGGTTTACATTTAAAAATAAATAAATACAATGTTAAAATACTAAATAGCCAAGCCATTGTTTAAATATTGCAAAAATAATTGTTATGTAGTTGTGTAAATAGTGTAGGAACAATCCTTGGACAACTCTAATGACATCACATATTCTCTGAGCCATAGGCTTCAAATAATTAGCAATTTGCATATATGAATAATATATTGAATGTATAAATTAAACAATGGAAGAAACAAACAAACAAGAGATATGAAGGAGCAAATGAACTTGAATAGATGACAATAACATTTTCTAGAGTTGACTATGACTTGGAAATAAAGGTTTTAGTACCTTTTGATAAGCTTGTGCTTGGATTGTACATGTAGGTGAACGATTAGAATGATCTGCAAAAGTCTAAAGGATTGTAAACTAGTTGCAATTGCAACATTATATTGATGGGATTGTGTTAATTTCTTTACAAAGTGAAAAGGTATTGTGCATTGTTAAACAGTATATGCGTTCAAGTGGTTTTGTCACTTATATAATCATTAATAGAATTTTGCTACTTACAACTTGCAAACTGTGTTATCTATTTATATTTTGATATTGAATTTAACTATAACACGTAAAAATAACAAATACAGTAGACATGGATAGACTGTAACAAGATCGAAAGCCAGGACACCAAACATGTAACATCAAGATTTCTTCAATGCTGGTCTATACACAAAAAAAGATATTATAACTAGTTGTTGAATCTTGCAAATCATATAACTATCATGGGAATATAATTCCAATATTAGTTTTGTTGTTATCAAGTCTTATAGAAATCTAGACAAAAAAATATTGAAAACTATTAGAAGCACTTTTTACAATTTACTATTGCTATATGTCTTTGCATTCATACTCAATAATAGCTAACTAGCACCAAAGAACTACAGTAAGACCAATACATAAAATATAAGTGACATGCAAAAGTGTATAGTGTTTTTCACAAATTGCAAATAACTGCCCACATCAGTGTTATTACAACTTACATAGTTTTCTAGAACATCAAAGAGATGGCTGCATCTATTTATGATGATTTCATGTTGGAATCATTTGTTATTCTAAAAAAAAAAACACTTTAAAATTCCACCGCTTCATTTCCCGCCCATCAGCATGATCATCGCCATCGGCGTGTCAAAAAAAACATGTTGGTCAATATTCACTTCATCATCATGATATTTCGCTTCTGCATATTGGGGAAAAGAACAACATCATCATCATCATATTGTTGAAGAAGAAAAGGAGGATATGGAATATGATCATGTTGCCGAGGAAACGAAAATGATGGTAACGTCATCATGATATTCGGGCTTCATTGAAATGCCAAGGATGACGTCATCGTCATTTTCGTTAAGATCAGGGTATAAATGTAATATCGGGTCACCTAAGGAGCATGATCAGGATGATGAATGTAATATGACCCCTTTGCGCCCAAGGCAACCCTCTCGAAAGATCAGGATGATGATGAGCATCAGGATATTTGCTTCTTCGTCGAACTTAGAATAAGACGTCATCATCATATTTCGCGAACCAGATCATGCTTGAAAAATAAGCTGTTGAAGGAAAAATGTGATGATGATGATGATCAGGATATTTGCCTCTTCGATCATTGGATCGGGATGACGTCATCATGATATTCGGAGCCTTTGTTAAACTTAGAACATGACGCCATCATGATATTTCGCCAACCGGATCATGTTTGGGAAATATCCTGCCGAAGGGAAAATGTGGCGATGATGATCATTAGGATATTTTCGAAAGGTTGTATTTCATGAGCAGGACGACTTTACGAAATATCGGGCGAACAAACAAGATCATGATGATCTTGACAACATGACAGGATAAAACAATATGATGATGACCCTCCTCATCGAACTATCATGATGACGTCATCACGATATTTTGTCTGCGAAGCACAAGGATGAGTTGAGGTCATCATGATATTGCACTAGGGCGATATTGTAAAAAAATGATAATGCTGTTTAAGGAATGAAATATCGCCTTCTTCTGAATAGATAGGGTGATCATCATGATATTGCAAAAAAGGCGATCAGGAGGATATGAAGATGATGATCCCCTTTACGGATTTATGATGATGATGTCTCCATCACTTGCAAATTTCTGCGAATGACCCTCGTGAAAGATCAGGATGATGATCATAATTATGCAAAAGGAGATCAGGAGGATATGAAGTTATCATCATATTTCGAACTTCAGCAAATATCATGATGATGACCTTGCGATAGGATTATAACATGTGCATGCAAATATGCCGAACTCCTCATCGAACTATCATGATGACGTCATCACGATATTTTGTCTGCGAAGCACAAGGATGAGTCGAGGTCATCATGATATTGCGCTAGGGCGATATTGTAAAAAAATGATCATGCTGTTTAAGGAATGAAATATCGCCTTCTTCTGAATAGATAGGGTGATCATCATGATATTGCAAAAAAGGCGATCAGGAGGATATGAAGATGATGATCCCCTTTATGGATTTATGATGATGATGTCTCCATCACTTGCAAATTTCTGCGAATGACCCTCGTGAAAGATCAGGATGATGATCATAATTATGCAAAAGGAGATCAGGAGGATATGAAGTTATCATCATATTTCAAACTTCAGCAAATATCATGATGATGACCTTGCGATAGGATTATAACATGTGCATGCAAATATGCCAAAGGTGGATTTTCTAAGGGTGATCACCATGATATGATAAGATTAGGTAATGTTGAAATATCATGATGATGCTCGCCATACAAAGACCGCTTGATGGGGAAACTTACCCTGACCTAAAGTTCATATCATCATGATATTTGAACCTCAGGATATTATCGGGGGGGGGGGGGGTTCAAATATGATGATGATCATCATCTTCATGTAACCAAAACCGAGTTTATAACATATGACCCTCCTAAAAGAAATCATGATGCTGACAATGCGGCTAAGGCCATTTGACGGGTAAAGGGCACTACCACCTAAGATTGACGTCCGGATATTGGGAGTGCATGATTTTAATCGGCTGATAGACCAAGATCATGATGATCTTGACAACATGACTCAGGATATAAAAATATGATGATCCTCCTGCGAATATCAGGTTTGACCAAAACTTTGACCGTGCATAACTTTCACATATGGAAGAATTTTCGAGTGAAGTAAAAGGCAAACCTGCATGGAATTTCAAGCTCTTTCTAAATATGAAACTTATGCACTGTCAGCCACGAGATGAAATTTAAAGACCAGATCGTATAAATGCGGATCTGAAATTATCTTTTAAATTTTAAAATAAACTAAAAAGTCAGTGCACAGGAAAACAATAATGCAAGGGTTCCTTTACCCTTGAAACTAAAATTAAAGTGGCCTAAAATCTAAATCCTGACAAAAGCAAATGCAATCGCCACCTGCAAACACAATCGCCACCTGTCTCAGAGGTGCACACGTGTAGCCCTAACAATTTTATCAACACATGCATCTTTTAAGGTTCTCAAATGTGGAACGGAGGTTAGTAGCTTTCAGACGATCTTCAAATGCAACCACATAGAAACAGCTTCAGAGAGGTGCATCAGTTTTAAAGGCCAAGATTTATTAACTCTTACCGAGGAAATAATTAGTCGCAGAGCTGGTGATTTGGAATTGGCATCGTTGAGATCAAACAGTTCTAAGAAAATGGATTTTTAGACTTCCTCATTGAGATGAGACAGGTTTAAAGAGGAAGCAGCTTTGCTCAAAGTACAGAAAGTTTATAAAAGCTACCATAGAAGATGGAATCTTGCAGATTGTGCTCTGTACATTCATGTTTACATTGAGGAACTCTGGTTCTATACTGTGCCATGTCCAATTTTTTTTCAGCTTTGTAAGTCAAGATCCAACTAATTGGTTGCATGGGTTCGCCGTCTTCACCTCCTTTCTAATGATTTTGCTAATGCCAGTTGTTAAGATTCGTTTTTATTTCATTTGTGTCTTGCAAACAAAAATTGGCAATTTTTTGTTCTGATTAGCAGAACTGTCTTTGTTATTAACCTACATCGACCTCTCCCTTCTTTCCCCAATTTTACCTCAGTGTTTTCTTGCTTATAATTTAATTTTCTAGCAACGCCCCTCATTTGGAATATATTTGGGTATTGTTGTTTAGATATTCAGATGGAAACAGTCTATTTTATTTTAACTCTTCATGTCCAGCATTAACCTCTTCTACAGAATTTCACAAAATAGTATTCCAATGTCTGGAGAAGGGTACCAACCAATGTTCTTCTGTCATGAATTCTCTTTCACATATAAATTTGCATTTTCCTTCAGAAGATTGGAGCACTTTTTTGTGGGTATTTTGCTTGTCTGACCATAATCTGTGCCATTGAACATTACAGGGACACGATAACATATCCTTATTCTTTCTTTCAAAACAGAATATTTGCTAGAGGACCAAACAAGAGGGCGAGCCTCTGTTCCAAATTGGGATTACTAGCAAATTACCTAAATTTGTTAATACTCTCTGCTTCAAGGTATGAAATTCACACCCTTGCTATGTATAAGTAAGGTCTATAGCACTGTCCCCATAAAATTCCAGCATATTATATGATGGGTACTGAGCAAACGCCGAGCCTCAATCATTCAAACGTAAATTAAACAGTGAACACATGCATGAAATCACTTAAAAGGAACTGTAAGTTGTACCAAAGAAATTGCAGAGTAGAAAGTTGCAACAGAATATAAGTAGATGCTTTAGAGCTTGAATATATACAATGTATCTGGAAATGAAACAAGTAATACTGCATATAGCATGAGCACTTGTATAGTTAGTTCTTCCTGCAACCTTGTTTGTTATTTAGTGACACAGTTGCATAGCTACTTTTATGCTCCCGGGTGATCATCATGATATTGCAAAAAAGGCGATCAGGAGGATATGAAGATGATGATCCCCTTTATCGATTTATGATGATGATGTCTCCATCACTTGCAAATTACAGTGAATGACCCTCGTGAAAGATCAGGATGATGATCATAATTATGCAAAAGGAGATCAGGAGGATATGAAGTTATCATCATATTTCAAACTTCAGCAAATATCATGATGATGACCTTGCAATAGGATTATAACATGTGCATACAAATATGCCGAAGGTGGATTTTCTAAGGGCGATCACCATGATATGATAAGATTAGGTAATGTTGAAATATCATGATGATGCTCGCTATACAAAGACCGCTCAACGGGGAAACTTACCCTGACCTAAAGTTGATATCATCATGATATTTGAACCTCAGGATATTATCGGGGGGGGTTCAAATATGATGATGATGATCATCTTCATGTAACCAAAACCGAGTTTATAACATATGACCCTCCTAAAAGAAATCATGATGCTGACAATGCGGCTAAGGCCATTTGACGGGTAAAGGGCACTACCACCTAAGATTGACGTCCGCATATTGGGACTGCATGATTTTTATCGGCTGATAGACCAAGATCATGATGATCTTGACAACATGACTCAGGATATAAAAATATGATGACCCTCCTGCGAATATCAGGTTTGACCAAAACTTTGACCATGCATAACTTTCACATATGGAAGAATTTTCGAGTGAAGTAAAAGGCAAACCTGCATGGAATTTCAAGCTCTTTCTAAATATGAAAGTTATGCACGGTCACCTAAGGAGCATGACCAGGATGATGAATGTAATATGACCCCTTTGCACCCAAGGCAACCCTCTCGAAAGATCAGGATGATGATGAGCATCAGGATATTTGCTTCTTCGTCGAACTTAGAATAAGACGTCATCATCATATTTCGCGAACCAGATCCTGCTTGAAAAATAACCTGTTGAAGGAAAAATGTGACGATGATGATGATCAGGATTTTGCTAATGCCAGTTGTTAAGATTCGTTTTTATTTCATTTGTGTCTTGCAAACAAAAATTGGCAATTTTTTGTTCTGATTAGCAGAACTGTCTTTGTTATTAACCTACATTGACCTCTCCCTTCTTTCCCCAATTTTACCTCAGTGTTTTCTTGCTTATAATTTAATTTTGTAGCAACACCCCTCATTTGGAATATATTTGGGTATTGTTGTTTAGATATTCAGATGGAAACAGTCTATTTTATTTTAACTCTTCATGTCCAGCATTAACCTCTTCTACAGAATTTCACAAAATAGTATTCCAATGTGTGGAGAAGGGTACCAACTAATGTTCTTCTGTCATGAATTCTCTTTCACATATAAATTTGCATTTTCCTTCACAAGATTGGAGCACTTTTTTTGTGGGTATTTTCCTTCTCTGACCATAATCTGTGCCATTGAACATTACAGGGACATGATAACATATCCTTACTCTTTCTTTCAAAACAAAATATTTGGTACAGGACCAAACAAGAGGGCGAGCCTCTGTTCCAAATTGGGATTACTAGCAAATTACCTAAATTCGTTAATACTCTCTGCTTCAAGGTATGAAATTCACACCCTTGCTATGTATAAGTAAGGTCTATAGCACCGTCGCCATGAAATTTCAGCATATTATATGATGGGTACTGAGCGAACTCTGAGCCTCAATCATTCAAACGTAAATTAAACAGTGAACACATGCATGAAATCACTTAAAAGCAACTGTAAGTTGTACCAAAGAAATTGCAGAGTAGAAAGTTGCAACAGAATATAAGTAGATGCTTTACAGCTTGAATATATACAATGTATCTGGAAATAAAACAAGTAATACTGCATATAGCATGAGCACTTGTATAGTTAGTTCTTCCTGCAACCTTCTTTGTTATTTAGTGACACAGTCGAACAGCTACTTTTATGCTCCCAAATCATGAATTTGTCAATATATTGAAACTTGGCAATTCATACCTCAATGTCTGGGAATTCTATAATTGATATCCCAGTTTCTAAAATAGAAAATAGAAAACTTAAGTTCTAGAAAGAGATATCTGAACTCTAACAGAAATTTGAGAAAAATGTAAAATTTCTATAACTGAGAGTGCTCTACAATCTAAAACTCATATAATATCTGAAATCTTGAAATTTCTGTGAACAGTAGCACTGGTTTTCTACACGGATTATGAAATAGAAGTCCATATAGAGGCTTACCACAGATGCAGCTTCACAGGCCTCCGGATGCCCACCTTCACTGCTCTCTGAGTGCAAACAAATTGAGAAACAACAATCCAAAGCGCATACAAATTGAAAACCTCCGATCAAGACATGACCTGCCATCTTGTAAGGATGATTAAAAATCATTAATTAACATTGCAAATGAAATAAAAATCATTAATTAACATTGCAAACGAAATAAATTCAACAAGCTCAGCAGCGCCGTCACTTTGCACGACCTGTACTTAACTGTATTTGTTAGTTCCTGTACTTAACTGTATTTTTTTAAATCATTATTTCATTTTTTACCCTTACTGTTCACACCATAGACCAATCAGACAATAGATAAATGGTATTTTTTAAATGATTAAATTAAGAAAAAAATAATGAACTATAGCATTGTGGTTGCAAATTTTTAGTTCTTTCACATGATTGGACGAATAATTTGAGAAATTGCATCTAGCCGATGCATTAGTTATATCTGCCGAAGGCAGGAACTAATAAAAGGACTTGAGTTCTTGACTTTTATTTCCTCTTTTTTGAAATTTCTTTTCTCCTCTTTTAATTTTTCTTCTCTTTTGATTTTTCTTCTACTTGCATTTTTTCTTATCTGATATTTTATATTTTAGGTCAATCAACAAGTAGGGAAGCTCACTACTTGGGTAGTGGACCACCATTGGCATGCGCCATACAGGACCAATTAGAAAATGGTAAAACAACATAAACTAGATACTTTTCTCATTTAGGAGTCTAAAATATTCTTGGGTAAAGTATTTAGTTTAAAAAATAGAATCTGGAAAGACTGGTTTGGAGGGCTGGGCAGGGATGGGTGGATCATTTCTAACATCTATGCTCCAAATTCTAAAAAGGAGAGGAAAAGCTTATGGGGAAGGCGGTTAGCATTTTGACAAAGATTCCCCAAGGAGAAATGGCTTGTTATGAGTAATTTTAACTCACACCTCTCTGTTGAAGAAAAAATGGGTAGCTCCTCTTTATCAATGGACACTATGGAGGACTTTGTTGAATTCATCTCAATTGCTGAGTTGATGGATTTATCGCTACAGGGAGTTGATTTCACATTGTCCAATAAAAGAATAGGTTCTGCTCTCATTCAAGTCAAACTTCAGAGGGCCCTCTTATCTGGTCAATGGTTTAAAAAGTATGACTATTTTCTCTCGGCCTTTCCTAGAGTGGGATCAGACCGCTCTCCTATCATTATCCATGCAGACATTAGAGGTATCAAACATGGGTTCCCTTTCAGATTTGAAAGAATGTGGCTTATACATCATGATCTCAAGCTGAAAATAGCTGAATGGTGGAACATATAGGTATAAGACTCTTCTATGTATTGAATTGCCTATAAGTTGAACAATATTAAAAACTAGATAAAAAAATGGAACAAAGAATGTTTTGGGGAGATTGTCAAGTAGAAAGCTGAGGTGAGCCAGAAGTTGTATAAATTAAAACATTATATCCAAATTAATGGAATGACCCGTGAGGAACCCATGGAGGAAAAATCTTTGTTGGTGAAACTTCAGTCTATCATAAGGAACGAAGAAATGTTTTGGAGGCCAAGGTCTTGCTCGGTATGATTGGAAGAAGGAGACTGTAACACTAAATATTTTTATATGATCGCTCTGCGATATAAAAATGCTAACAAAATTAATGAAATAAAGGCCAATGGCAAGGTGATTACTTTAAATGACTCAATACATGACAAAGCTATGGAGTTCTTTTCAAGTCTTCTGTCTCAGGATAGGGTGTCTTCCTAGCTTGAGGAGGAAATGTTGAAAGTCATCCCCAAGCTTGTTGATAAGACAGACAATGCTATCTTGCTAGCCCTATTCACCATGGAAGAAGTTAGGAGGTGGTTTTCTCTTTTGAAGGCAACAAGGCTTCAGACCCTGATGGATTCCTACAATTCTTTTTTAATCATTTTGGGATAGTACTGCTAAGGATTTTGCAGAGCTAGTTAAAATTTTTTTCACTTAATGGAAAGTTTTCAAGGAATTGAACACCACCATTGTACTACCGATTCCTAAGAAAAATGGGGCTCTGGAGTTCGCTAATTATAGGCCCATCAGTTTGTGCAATTCCGTGTACATGATTATATAAAAAACCATGGCTCTTAGACTCTAATCCATTTTTTCCAAGATCATTTCTCCTCAACAAAGTGGATTGGTTAAAAATTGGTAAATCTTGGATTCGATTGTGCTTATTCACCAAGTGCTCCATTCGATAGATAAAAGTATGAAAGTGGTTTTCCTTCTAATGTGGACCTTATAAAGGTGTATGATAGAGTTTTTTTGGACTTTCTAGAAAAGATTCTTAGATGCTATGGATTTGATAAGAAGTTCTCTAATAACATTGCTAGGTGCACATCCACTCCCAAGATATTTATTATTGTTAATGGTACTCCTACTAGCTTCTTCTATGCTTCTAAAGGTTTAAGGTAGGGGGGCCTTTCCCCTTCCTTTTAATTATTTTTGTTGAAGTCTTGGGTGCAACATCAAATCTATGGTTGAGAAAAATCCTATAAAGGGATTCAAACTCGCATCTACTTTTTGCCCTATGTCACACGAACCATTTGTTGATGATATAGCTATTGTGAGAGAGGCCTTAGTTTTGGAAGCTAGAAGAATTAAGTGTATCCTTTTTTGTTATGAAAAGGTGTCACGGCAATAATTAGCTTACCCAAAAGCACAATTTTCTTTCGAAACACTCCTATTAATAGGCAAAGGAAAAGTGTAAAAATTATAGGCTACAAACAAAAGGAACTCTCATCTTCTTACCTTGGCATCCTCCCATTTAAAGGTCCAAAGTTCTGGATTCCTTTTGGATTTCTTTGATTGAAATATTTTGAATGAAATTGGCTGGGCGGTAGGGACCACTACTTTCCTTGGTAAATCCAACTCTTTAAAGCCTCTCTCCAAAATATTCTAGTTTACTATATGTCACTATTGAAAATCCCCACCAAGTATGCTAAAAAATCAAGTAAATTCAAAAAAATTCTATGGTCAAGATTGAATGAGCTTAAGAAAATTCCTCTTGTAGCATAGGACCAAGTTTACCTGTTGAAAACATCTGGAGGTTTAGGTACTTAAGGAAATTATGATTATTAAACAAAGCCCTCAATGCTGAACTTTCTTTGGAGAGTTATTACAGAGAATAAGGAATGGAATGTTATCATTCATCAAAAATACGTTAAGGATGGTCTGAGGGCAATTCTAAGTAACATTGATCTTCATAAAGGATATTTTTTTTGTAATACTCTTCTAGGGATATTCTTAGCAAAGAAATTAAATGCAAGTTGGGTAATGGTAAAATTATCTATTTTTGGGATGACATCTGGCTCCTTGATGGACCTCTTGAGATTCAACCCCTTGAGGTGGAATGCAGATGGCTGGTTGTAGAGTTTATGGTAGATTACATCCAAATGATAAATGGTACAAAAAATGGATGAAGTTTGGAGTGCTTCTTGTCTCAAGTGGCTACCTCTTTGACCACTCTTTTGGTGCATCTCTTAGATGCCTACCACATCTTTCAAAATTCTATTAAGGATTCTTTGGTTTGGACTACTTCCCTCTCTAGCATTTTCTTTTTCTCCTCTTACTTTTCTCTAGCTAGTTCTTTCTAGTCTGCATCCTTTTGGTCCTCCTTGTGGCTCATTGATCAGATTTCTTGTTTCAATTACTTCCTTAGGATTATTTCCTAAGATAAAATTATCACAATTGATAACCTTGTCAAGCATGTTTTTTCCTTTCCCAATAGCTATGTGTTCTGCCTGTCTGATGCTAAATCAACCTCTCACATCTTCAAGGATTTCCCATTCTCTTCTTTAGTGTGGGGTGTGGTCTTAGACAAATTCTCCATTTCTTGGTTCTTTCCCTCCTATAGTTTGGACATGGTGTAAGGACCTAACTCATCCTAAACCAAATAATACTAAACTCTAAATTCAAAAATACTGACGAATAAATTTTTTGATCTAACAGATGCAGGAAATGAATTTTTTTTTAAGAAGTGCTAAATGCATATTATAGAGATGGGACAACTTGAATTTAGTTTTCTAAAACCATCAAGTCCTAAAGGATCACCAATTTTAAACCTAGTGAAGAGGGAGTATGTTACGCAAGATAACCTATAAGAACAATGGATCACACATACCTTAATTTCTTTGTTACGCCCTACATTCACTTCTGACAACTTGCTTTCTTCACAGTGACTATATCCTTATCATCTGCACAAATTAACTACATAATCTCACAAATCAGAAATCACTACACATAAACTATAAAAGAATACCCTACATCTAGGAGACCTGAGTACTGGGGGCATGCTTCGCCATCCAGACTGCCTACATACCCTGTATCCATGGGATCAAGGCCCCCTCCTTTGGATGTGACTAATGTGGGGAATGTGAACATGTAGTTCTATTTTGCACTATGTTTGGTGTAACTATGAGCGGGTACCTAGCCCTTTCTAGGGTTATTCCCAGCCCCAGACAGTTCTTCATTGGCTGCCATCTACTTGGTGAAACAGGGACAGAAGTTAGTTCACTACCACAAACACCTAAAGGGGTGTTTGTTAGTTAGTCCTAGTGTGGAGGAATCCCTATAAGGTGTCTACCCATGAAATCTAATTTACTCCCCCAAGCCAAATTAGGTAATTTTAGTGACTAAGTCCGTTCCCGATCCCCTAGTACATTCACCACGATCTACAAGGGCGAGGTGAGAGCATATGGTAGATAGCACTTCTAGATCGGCCTAGTTTCCTTATCTGACATGTCACATGTCCTCCCCAATCTATACTCATGTGTCAATAAGCCTTGTTTTCTATTAGTATGATTGAAGTGTTTTCCAAATAAGCATCATGGTAATCATTATTTCAATAGACTCATCCTCTCTTTTTAGTTAATCTTCTTAATAAGATATTTGAGGAGATTTTCCCTTCCTACGGATTTAACTTCGACATGTTGCTTATTACTCCTTAATGATTTAGAGGGACGGTGCCCAGATGTCATTGTTGTAGCTACGTTAGGTGTGAGGTACTTGGTTCAACGTGACGGCATTACTCGTAAACGTGACACAAAGGTACTATAAAAATCAAACAGTGCGATTTGTTTTATGTTTGGACGTTTATTTAAAGTTTACCTAGCTAATAGAGAAACATATATGATAACTAAAAAGGAGATGAGAAGAAATAAACTTCTTTGCTTGCATGTAAAGAATAAGATTAGGTATAAACAATTATACATGTAATGCCAGAAGATACTAATAAAATTCACTTTATTCATAAACATAAACTAGAAAGAATACTTAAGCTTTCAATCTAAGATGATATGATAGTTAATTGGTCTATTATTAATTCAATTTTTTTTTTTTTAGACATGTTAAAGATGAAATGATTTGAATATGGACCCTGTTTGTGAGAAAGATGCTATTAAGATTTGAATGCATCTTAGGTTCCCCTACTCATGATTATGGAAACAGAGGTTATCCCAAATTATAGGGATATGATTAAATAGCAACATTGAAACAATAGTTTTCAAGGGTCAATCCAAAGGGAACTTTTACATGGTATCATACTTCACTGATGCTATTTGTGTGACCATGAGATTTCCTCCTCCCCTTACAAATTAGAGACTCACTCTACAATCTCAATACACACTACTTTTAGAGAGCTCCATGACTATAATTATGATAGTGTAATTGTAGTGGTAAGTGTACCCTATAGCATAAGAGAATTCACAAGAAACACATGGTTAATAAGCACTAGATGCTAGAAGATAACTCAAAGCTATATTCAAAGAAAACTCTCATATAAGTTGAAGGTACAATAATTGATTCCCACATTATTTCAAAGGATGTGCTTCCATAGATAGCTAAGTATGAGATATATTTTCAATTGTCTAATTCATTACATCAATATTAAGCAAAAGATAGGGAGAATTCCATCTAACCTATTAAAGCTCATGGGTGAAAATTACAATTTCATGTCAATCCCTACAATTGGTAACATGATTAAGTTATTTAGTTTTGATCAGACACCTCATAGATGTTATGACACTAAAGGGAGGATAAGGTAATAATTCCTCATTTAGAAAAAGGTTAAAAATCTCACATATATACATGATGAGAAGCCCATAGATGACAAGTACAATAGATAGGGTCTATTTGTTGAGGATGTAAGGATTGCTTATGATGGGGAAGTAAATCAATTCCACCAATACCATTGACATTGAGAAATTTATTTATGAGCTAGATGGTAAACTATCTCTTAGGGATATTAAGAGATCCACAAAAATAATGGTTGGCTTATAAAGGAACCCTAGCATTGTAGTTTGATGATACAAAACGCTATTTCTTTACTCCCTCAGTTATTACCATAATTCTTACATTATATCATAATTGTAAATTTTATAACTCATATTTTACAATACATACATAATATCTCATTAGTTAATCTACCATTTCACTTTTACTTCCAAATGAGACTACAATTTGGATAGTTTAAGGGTCAGTATCTAATTTGAATCAAAAGTGGCTTAGAATCGTATATGGATATGCTTAATAATAGCATAGGTTTAGGAGATCAAATTTATAAGGTTTTATGATTTTTAATTATATTGATCTACAATAGACAGATTTATCATCCAATCATATAACAATGTCAACCACAGTGATCATATCCAGATTAGCTAAATATTAAATGAAAGACTTATATTAACACTTAGATCCATCCAAAACTCTACTCAGAATACCAGCCTATTTTTGGTAAAAAAAAATATCTAAGAAAATTTTAAGGAATTGTGACTAGCGATGTAAAGACCAACTCCTCAACCTTGGTGAGCATCCTATGCCAACGCCCTCCCTGCCTGATCAGCGTGGAAGTTTTGGCGCAGGGTATGGGTAACATCATAATGGTAAGGAGGTTTCTATTTGGAAACATATAATTTATATAGTACACTAAATAATACATGTCCTTTCTGCCATTCTTGTTTGTTTTTGGTTTAGTTTAAACTCAAATTAACTATTACATAGATTATTTAATATTATGAATAGTGTCATATGAATTTATGAGCAATCTAAGTGTAGGAGTGGAAGATATGAAGAAATGGTCAGTGGTGATATCTACATCAATTGGATGATGTGAAAGAGAGGGATTAGAACAAAATTGTCTAAAGTCACGCAAATTTGGAATGAAGTAGATTTTGGGTTTGAATGATGGTGTTGACATTGACATTGACTGAGACTTTCAGAGAGTGTGGAATCACTGACAAGGTACTTGAACTATTTGATGAAATCCCTCAAGAAATGTGGTCTTTGCGATGATTATAGGATATACACAAAATGGATTTGTGGGAAAAGGCTTCAAAAAAACTTCCAAGCAAATGAATTGTAAGCTATAAATTGAAATCCTACAACTTTTTCCAACAAACTCCTAGCTTGTGTGAAAATGAGAGCTTTGGAATAGGGCACAGACATCCGTCAAAGCATAATGGAAGGGGGATTTAGACATGGCATGCGAACTGTTTGACAAAATCCCTCAAAGAAAGGTTGTCTCAGGGACTGCAATGATTAAAAATGAAATTCAGACAAATTTTATAAATCCTTTGTTTAAGCTCAGCTTGATGGGACTTGGTAAATTTATTATTCCAATATGGGAACTTTGGAACAAGGTAAGTTCTATAGGCATCTGTGTGTGTATTCAAGCAACTGTAATTGACAGGTGTAAAGCTAAATTCTAAAATATTAGCAATATGCCTGCCTTTGCCTGCGTGGCTTAGGAGTAGGGGATGAATAGCCTATCAAATATTATAAACGGAAATGCTCTGGCAGATAAAACTGCCAAACAAGAAAAAAATGGATACTCATACATGGCATGTTAACTAATAGAATGCCTAAAACAAAATGACTGTAGGATTGCACAGATGGGGACAGAGTATCGACATTTATCAGAACATAATTGCAGGGGGATTTTTATTGAATTCTACGTACAGATTTTTACTATTAAACAAATGAATTCAAATTCCTAAGATAATTCATCCCACAAAATTGAATAAATTTATTAGCAAAATTCAAGAACCAGGTTTTCAAGAGAAAGAAGGCAAAATGATGAAGAGGAGAACACTTATAGATTTCTCCAGCTCTCCCAAACTAGAGATTCGTGTCTCTTCCTCAAAAATCCATCCAATTTATAGACAACTTAACCCATTTAGAGGAACTCCAAGTCTTGAGTCAAGTCTTCCAATTAATTGCCCTCTCCCTCTGTTCCAATTTTCCATTTTATTTTTGTGGAAAATGATTCTCCAATTTTACACTAGTCATAAATTTAAGGAGAAAAAAGGACTCATCTCATAAATTGGAGTCTTCACTTGAGAATGAGGGGGAAAGTTCCTCATTTATTTCCCTTTCTAGAAGTGTCCTCATTTTTTAGAATTTTAAAGACTATATTTTATTTTTATTATTTAATTTTATTGTCTTTTATATTATTACAATAGTATTCCAATTTGAATTCAAAATTCAAATGTGGGTTGTGACATCCTTCTCCCCTAAATTTATGCATCGTCCTAATGCATATTAGAAATAAGGTCAAAACATATACCTATAAGTCCTTAGAAATAAGCATCGTTTACTATCAGTATGCTTGCCTACCTTCATAGTCCATCCCACAACAAGGTAGTCTATCATAGAGTATCATCTAAGTATAATTCTCGGTATCATCATTGAAGTTATAGTTCGTAATTAAAATTCTACTAGGTTAAAAATTGATAAGGTACCCATGTATTATCATGAAATTGTGAGTTTAGAAAACATCTTTAACTTTTCAAACCTGATTCAGCATATCCTTGCAGCTTGTCCTCGAGTTTGGAATGTTGAATGTTCATTTGAATTTTCCTGTGTCTAGAATAAACACTTGTAGAGGTTGTTAGACATATCAGGTTTTGATGTTAATCATGGTGTTTTTAGCCATGCTTCTAAGTTTGTCATGTTGGTATGCAACAATTCATCACAAAGTACTTGTTTTATTAATGCAAATTAATGTAATAAATGATCATAAGTCACCAAAGACACTATTTTTAAATCATTACTTCATCATGTAAGCAACTCCCTCATAATTATATTTAGGAGCCTTTTAAATGCAACAATAAGTGAATAAATGTATAAAAATTAAGGAATAAATCTAACTTGCAAGAGTCTCATCATTAAGCACCTTATTATCATAACTAGCTAATATAACTTTTTCATGATTTATATCATGGAATGGAGTCATCAAACATGTGTCATTCCACCTATGAACTAATTAATGAAAAACATCTCCCATGTTCATGGATTTGTTATGAGAATAGTATATTCAAGGGAAAATGAAGTGAAAGTATTCCAAAATAGATTCAATGTCAAGGGGTCAAATTTTTATCATATCAACTGCGTGAATCAAAATATTATTACTTTCTAATGTCTCTTCAGGAGATTCCTTTCCATATAAGAAGGCTCTTACCTTAGTCCGTAATAAAGATATGTACACTTACTCCTCACTTTGGTTCCTGACTATTTTCTGTCCTAGAGAATAAAATATTCATATTTATAATCAATCCTATCCAAAGTCACCATTAAATAATTTTCTTTCTTTATACTGAGTTATCTTCCCAATCTAGCTTCAAGCTAGTTTTTCTCCTGCATAAGAGGGTCACATTTATTGTCCTCCTTTCCTTTTGATCATACTTGATCATAATGAAAATCCTACCATACTCAAGGTCCAATTGTCAGATCTTATTAGTCATATCCTTAATTTTCTCTCATTTTAAAACCTCCTTTGTTGTTATTATAATGCTTACATTTCACTTTAAAATTCCATCATCAAAGATAAATCAACTTTCTAAGTGTGGTAAATAGATTCTCCCTTGGTAATCCATCATATCAAAATTTTCAATTACATTTGAAGTTTACTCCAACATGTTCTAGAATCCAAGAGTAATGATGCACCACTGTAGATTAGAAGAATTATATTCTCTTAGTCAATCTGAGTACTCAAGAAATAGCCAATCTGGGCTAAAGTGTCCAAAATGGGACATACTAGAATAAAGCCAACCAAAGTCTTCTGTCCTTTGGGCAAACTGGTAAATGTAGTTAAGTCACACTATTATCTTCACTTTCATTTTCTAAACAAACTTCTACAACATCACGAAACATCACAAAGTTCAGGGTCAGATTTCAAGTTTTCATTTTCTTCTTTGCATGCTACAAGTGACTTTTCCAACTGATTAACATGTTCCTTAAATCCTACTATTTCACTCTTCTGTAAACTGTTCTCCCTTTTCAATTCTTTCAAACCTCCTTCTATTCCTCTATTCCAACTCTTCAAGTCTTCAATATCTTCAACAATGTCAACTCTGCTTCTAGTTCCTCATTTTTTTCTTTTTGCATTTTTCAGTTCTTCTTTAAGGACATCATATTTGTCTTCTCCTATTTCCTGTATCAACAACTTTGAATTACACCTTTTGTTTTCACACAATTCTCCAAAATAATCACCAAATAGCCTATACTAGTCAAACGGATCAAAACTTTATCCAATAGGTAAACACAACAGCCATACGGGCTAACTAGGACATGAATCATTATGCTCTGGCCAGAGACTTCTGACTCCTTCGGGATCAATATGGGTCCATAAGTCACTTCCTGGAGACCATAGTACCTGCCCAAGAACTGTGCTGAGGATGTCAACTAGGGATACAAAATATCAACTTGTACACACCTCAGTTTTGGCAAAGCTGGGTACAAGTAATCCACCTCAGAGATTCTTCTGAGTACCAGTGACTTCCATTATTCTGATATCATATAAACATTATACACATCAACACTCAAGTGAAAGGTAACAATTCTAGCAATCATGTATGCTGATTTATCAAAAACTCTTCCAAACTTTCCATCCATCTCTCTTCTCAACTGTCACACCAATTGGTGCCACCTTAGATCTTGTTATCTAAAAGTAGTGCTAGCATCTCAAAATTGATAGTAGCTTCCCAAAATAGGAGTCCATGAATGTCATCAGTTTCTCAAAAGTCAATAGTTGTCTCTAGTACTCATCATATAGTCTCACCTTCAAGGAAAACTAATATCATTGATATCTTAGTGCCAAGTAACTGAGAAATAAAGATGGTTTTCAGGGCCCTCTCAAGAACCCCTCCACATGTTTCCTAATACCTTGCATTTGTTTAAGGTGTTATCCTCTAAGAGGGAGGTATGCAAGAAATAGACACATAGATCTAGGGGGATGGATTATTTATGATTGTCCCATACCACTCCCATCTGTAACCCCATCCTCACAGTAGAATCTCCCCAGGCCACCTACTCCCCCATACAACTTGCAAGGGCCCTACCTATATATGGTAGTTTTACAGAAGTCACATTACTCCACACATGCCAGTAGTTGTAAAATAAAAATGCCTCAAAACAAGAAGGATTAAGTAAAACAAGTCCATAAGTTAAATCCTCAATCATAGTACATTAAAATAAAACAAGCCAAAAAGAAGTGAAGATCAAAGATAGAAACTATTGCAACATCCCAAGTTCAACAAAGAACAAGTCCTTGAGGC
The DNA here is from genome assembly GCA_027924645.1 of Cunninghamia lanceolata. NCBI lineage: Eukaryota > Viridiplantae > Streptophyta > Pinopsida > Cupressales > Cupressaceae > Cunninghamia > Cunninghamia lanceolata. Next base: position 7,155,513 of record BSBN01000114.1, on the reverse strand, counting down.
AAAAAGGACCATCTCAAAATTTAAATAAAGAAATAAAACATTGCAGCTTAACACTTAAGTAAAATCTTTAACACAAGAATAAATAATGCAACAATCTCATAAACTTTGCACATACAATCACCATGTAGCCTTACAACAAGACCACCTAAGGGGGGTATGGAAGCTGGGTGGATTTCTATCGCTCCAATAACTAAATCATACAATGGTCTCAAACCACATAGAGAACAATGATAATCACCATGTCATGTTAAGCATTTGCCACACATCCTAAAATAACCTTATCATACTTCTATATCAAAAATCCACACGAATAATCATATGCCCCCATACAACCCAGGGCATTCCATTCTAAAAAGATTATGATGTGCCACAAGAGGAAATCGCCACAAAATATGATATCCACTTCACAAGTCTTATGGCTGTCATGTACCCAACTACTGTTGTCTTGTTACACATACCATTACTGTCATTATGCCATGCACTTTGTCCTCTATGGAGGGTTTACTTACGACCTTATCATTTCTTTTTTTTTTCATGTTTCTATCAATGCTTATCATTAATTGGACTATCATTAGATCACAAGAGGGGGAATACTATTAGCCTTATGTCTTAATTTTGACAATGCTTTAGGTTAGCGGACCTTCAGGCCTAGCGTCTGAGCCAAAATCTCTGATACCACATGTAAGGACCTGACTCATCCTATATCAAATAATACTAAACTCTAAATTCAAAAATACCAAGGAATAAAATTTTTGATCTAACAGATGCAGGAAATGAGAATTTTTTTAAAGAAGTACTAAATGCATGTTACAGAGATGGGACGACTTGAATTTAGCTTTCTAAAACCATCAAGTCCTAAAGGATCACCAATTTTAAACCTAGTGAAGAGGGAGTACGTTACGCAAGATAACCTATAAGAACAATGGATCACACATACCTTATGTTCTTTGTTACGCCCTACATTCACTTCTGACAACTTGCTTTCTTCCCAGTGACCATAGCCTTATCATCTGCACAAATTAACTACACAATCTCATGAATCAGAAATCACTACACAGAAACTATAAAAGAATACCCTACATCTAGGCGACCTGAGTACTGGGGGCATCCTTCGTCGTCCAGACTGCATACATACCATGTATCCACAAGATCAAGGCCCCCTCCTTCGGATGTGACTAATGCAGGGAATGTGAACATGTAGTTCTATTTTGCACTACGTTTGGCGTAACTATGAGCGGGTACCCAACCCTTTCTAGGGTTATTCCCTACCCCAGACAATTCTTTGTCCACTGCCACCCACTTGGTGAAATAGGGATGAAAGTTAGTCCACTACCAAAAACACCTAAAGGGGTGTTTATCAGTTAGTCCTAGTGTGGAGGAATCCCTATAAGGTGTCTACCCATTAAATATAATTTACTCCCCCAAGCCAAATTAGGTAATTTTCATGACTAAGTCCGTTCTTGATCCCCAGTAATTGCACCATGATCTGCAAGGACGAGGTGAGAGCATATGATAGATAGCACTTCTAGATTGGCCAAGTTGCCCTATCTGACATTTCACATGTCCTCCCCGATCTATACTAACATGTCAATAAGCTTTGTTTTCTGTTTGTATGCTTGAAGTGTTTTCCAAATAAGCATCATGGTAATCATTATTTCAATAGACTCATCCTCTCTTTTTAGTTAATCTTCTTAATGAGATATCCGAGGAGATTTTCTCTTCCTATGGATTTAACTTTGACATGTTCCTTATTACTCCCTAATGGTTTAGAGGGATGGTGCCCAGATGTCATTGTTGCAGCTATGTTAGGCACAAGGTACTTGGTTCAGTGCGACGACATTACCCGTAAACGTGACATAAAGGTACCATAAAAACTAAATAGTGCAATTTGTTTTATGTTTGGACGTTTATTTAAAGTTTACCTAGCTAATAGAGAAACATATATGATAACTAAAAAGGAGATGAGAAGAAATAAACTTCTTTGCTTGCATGTAAAGAATAAGATTAGGTATAAACAATTATACATGTAATGCCAGAAGATACTAATAAACTTCACTTTATTCATAAACATAAACTAGAAAGGATACTTAAGCTTTCAATCTAAGATGATATGATAGTTAATTGGTCTATTATTCAATCAAATTTTTTTTTTTAGACATGTTAAAGATGAAATGATTTTAATATAGACCTTGTTTGTGAGAAAGATGCTATTAAGATTTGAATGCATCTTCGGTTCCCCTACTCATGATTATGGAAACAGAGGTTATCCCAAATTATAGGGATATGATTAAATAGCAACATTGAAACAATAGTTTTCAAGGGTCAATCCAAAGGGAACTTTTACATGGTATCATACTTCACTGATGCTATTTGTGTGACCATGAGATTTCCTCCTCCCCTTACAAATTAGAGACTCACTCTACAATCTCAATACACATTACTTTTAGAGAGCTCCATGACTATAATTATGATAGTGTAATTGTAGTGGTAAGTGTACCCTATAGCATAAGAGAATTCACAAGAAACACATGGTTCATAAGCACTTGATGCTAGTAGATAACTCAAAGCTATAATCAAAGAAAAATCTCATATAAGTTGAAGGTACAATAATTGTTTCCCACATTATTTCGAAGGATGTGCTTCCATAGATAGCTAAGTATGAAATCTATTTTCAATTGTCTAATTCATTACATCAATATTAAGAAAAAGATAGGGAGAATTCCATCTAACCTATTAAAGCTCATGAGTGAAAATTACAATTTAATGTCAATCCCTACAATTGGTAACATGATTAAGTTATTTAGTTTTGATCAGACACCTCATAGATGTTATGACACTAAAGGGAGGATAAGGTAATAATTCCTCATTTAGAAAAAGGTTAAAAATCTCACATATAGACATGATGAGAAGCCCATAGATGACAAGTACAATAGATAGGGTCTATTTGTTGAGGATGTAAGGATTGCTTATGATGGGGAAGTAAATCAATTCCACCAATACCATTGACATCGAGAAATTTATTTATGAGCTAGATGGTAAACTATCTCTTAGGGATATTAAGAGATCCACAAAAATAATGGTTGGCTTATAAAGGAACCCTAGCATTGTAGTTTGATGATACAAAACGCTATTTCTTTACTCCCTCAATTATTACCATAATTCTTACATTATATCATAATTGTAAATTTTATAACTCATATTTTACAATACATAAATAATATCTCATTAGTTAATCTACCATTTCACTTTTACTTCCAAATGAGACTACAATTTGGATAGTTTAAGGGTCAGTATCTAATTTGAATCAAAAGTGGCTTAGAATCGTATATGGATATGCTTAATAATAGAATAGGGTTAGGAGATTAAAATTATAAGGTTTTATGATTTTCAATTATATTGATCTACAACAGGCAGATTTATCATCCAATCATATAACAATTTCAACCACAGTGATCATATCTGGATTAGCTAAATGTTGAATGAAAGACTTATATTAACACTTAGATCCATCCGAAACTCTAATCAGAACACCAGCCGATTTTTGGTAAAAAAAATATCTAAGAAAATTTTAAGCAATTGTGACTGGCGATGTAAAGACCAACTCCTCAACCTTGGTGAGCACCTTGTGCCAATGTCCTCCCTGCCTGATCAGCGTGGAAGTTTTGGCATAGGGTATGGGTAACAACATAATGGTAAGGAGGTTTTTGTTTGGAAACATATAATTTATATAGTACACTAAATAATACATGTCCTGTCTGCCATTCTTGTTTGTTTTTGGTTTAGTTTAAACTCAAATTAACTATTACATCGATTATTCAATATTATGAATATTGTCATATGAATTTATGAGCAATCTAAGTGCACATGTAGTGGAAGATATGAAGAAATGGTCAGTGGTGATATCTACATCGATTGGATGATGTGAAAGAGAGGGATTAGAACAGAATTGTCTAAAGTCACCCAAATTTGGAATGAAGTAAATTTTGGGTTTGAATGATGGTGTTGACATTGACATTGACTGAGAATTTCAAAGAGTGTGGAATCACTGACAAGGTACTTGAACTATTTGATGAAATCCCTCAAGAAATGTGGTCTTTGCGATGATTGCAGGATATACGCAAAATGGATTTGTGGGAAAAGGCTTTAAAAAAAACTTCCAAGCAAATGAATTGTTAGCTATAAATCCAAATCCTACAACCTTTTCCAGCAGACTCTCAGCTTGTGTGAAAATGGGAGCTTTGGAATAGGGCACAGGCATCCGTCAAAGCATAATGGAAGGGCAATTCAGACACAGCATACAAACTGTTTGAGAAAATCCCTCAAAGAAAGGTTGTCTCAGGGACTACAATGATTAAAAACAAAATTGAGACAAATTTTATAAATCATTTGTTTAAGCTCAGCCTGATGGGATTTGGTAAATTTATGATTCTAATATGGTTAAGTATCATGTGAATTATCTACATAATAGATGCTATTTTAATCTCATAAGATGAACTTTATATTTAACTAGCTTCCTTCAATGATTGTGGAAAACTTAGAATTGTATGTAGCTATGCAGGTTTAGTGGATGAGAGCTACACATACTTCAATCATATGAGTAACCCTTATTGCATTACAACTATAGTTGATTGTTATTCATGGGATGGTTGACCTTCACAGTGCTGGCGATCTTGAGGACACCCTAAACTTTATCATTAAGATGTCGATTAAGCCTGTGTGATTGTGTAGATGTGTTTTCTGGGTGTTTGTAGATCACATACAAATAGAGGCTTAGGAGTATTTGCAGCAACAACTTATGTTCTTCTCTCCAATATCTAAGCAGAAGTGGGCACGTGTGTTGAGGCTCAAATGGTAAGGAGATTGGTAAAAGATAGAGGAATTAAAAAGATCCCTGGTAGAAGTGCGGTAATGGATTAGTTGAAAATGCAATAGAAACTATTCAAGAAATTGAAATTGGCAGGCGTAAAGCCATATCCATAACCTTTACCAAATTCCTCCCCACCGATGCCAATATGGGAACTTTGGAACGGGGTAAGTTCTATAGGCATATATGTGTGTATTCAAGCAACTACAATTGACAGGTGTAAAGCTAAATTCTAAAACATTAGCAATATGCCTGTCTGTACCTACGTGGCTTAGGAATAGGGTATGAATAGCCTATCAGATATTATAAATGGAAATGCTTTGGCAGAGAAGACTACCAAACAAGAAAAAAATGGATACTCAGACGTGGCACTTTAACTAATAGAATGCCTAAAACAAAATGACTGTAGGGTTGCACAGATGGGGATAGAGTATGGACATTTATCAAAACATAATTCTAGGTGGATTTTTATTGAATGTTACATATAGATTTTTACTATTAAACAAATGAATTCAAATTCCTAAGATAATTCATCCCACAAAATTGAATAAATTTATTAGCAAAATTCAAGAACTAGGTTTTCAAGAGAAAGAAGGCAAAATGATGAAGAGGAGAACACCTACAAATTTCTCAAGCTCTCCCAAACTAGAGATTTTTGTCTCTTCCTCAAAAATCCATCCAATTTATAGAAAACTTAACCCATTTGGAGGAACTCCAAGTCTTGAGTCAAGTCTTCCAATTAATTGCCCTCTCCCTCTTTTCCAATTTGCCATTTATTTTTTGTGGAAAATGACTCTCCAATTTTCCACTAGTCATAAATTTAAGGAGAAGAAAGGACCCATCTCATAAATTGGAGTCTTGACTTGAGAATGAGGGGGAAAGTTCCTCATTTATTGCCCTTTCTAGAAGTGTCCTCATTTTTTAGAATTTTAAATTGGGACTATATTTTGTTTTTATTATTTAATTTTATTGTCTTTTATATTATTACAATAATATTCCAATTTGAGTTCAAAATTCAAATGTGGGTTGTGACACATGGTCTACTCCTAGATTCCCCCATTCACCAACCCCTCTCTTTAGCTATTGTGGTCTTTTGCCCTTCCTCATATATGGTGGGAGATCATGAAAGAAAAAAATAACAAGATCTTCCAAGAGTCTAAGACTGACTTTGTTAGACTATCCTCAAAGATTTTCTATGTTGTAAAAGAGAATTTATTGGTGGCTCTGCAAGGTAAGTCTTCAAATGGTGGCAAGCTTCCTATATCCAATATTGAGAAGAAAATTGCCAACTCTTGGGAGTTGAATAATGACATCTCTATTTAGTTCAAGGGAAGGAAAATAGAAAGAAAGGATGTGAAATGGTATTTTTTATGCCTTTCATACATGCCCCATCTTTCACATAGCTATTGAAGACCCCCTATTTTGTGTTTTTCCTTTTTTCTCTATTTTCTTTTATTTCCTTAGGTGTTTTTCATGTTTTGATCACTATTGGGTCTCTCGAATTTGGCTTTTCTTTTATTTTAGACCTTTTTCCATTGTTTTGAGGCCTTTCTTCCAAGTTTTGGGCTTTTCAAAAACTTCGAGATCTAGGGTACTGAGTAAGTTCCTAATCTACCCTCTTGTCTTGGAAGTTTAGAGTTCTGAAAGTTTTTTGGACCTTAGAACTTTGTTCCATATCCCCATTAGGTTTTGTTTCCACTAGGTTCTTTTTTGTTTCTTTGGCTTTGGTCAAAATTTCAAACTTGTAGGGAACTTGAAATACTTGGTGGGACTAGGTTCCAAAGTCTGTGTTCCTCTTAGACTTCTAGTTCCCACGAGACTATCACCATTAATGGCACATTGATTAATTTAATGAAGCCCTATAAAACAAAATTTTGACTCCCTCTTCACACTTTACATTTCAAAATCTCAAATTTTGAGCTTATTACACTGTTAAAACACTATCCTTGTTGAATTTACTAGATTTTCTATCAAATTTGTACAATTTCTCAAGAATTTCAAACTCAGGGTTTTACCAGTACCTATTTTGATTTATCGTCTCTGGCCTTCACAATTTCTAGGTTGCTTTGTCCCTTCATTTTTTTTAATTTTCTTTCCTTGTTTGAGGTTTGTTTTCTTAAAATTTTCTTGCCTTATTTTGTTGTTGTTTGTTCGTTCTCCTTTGTCCATGTTCCATTTCGAAGTGTGACTTGGGGGTTTTCTTTATTTTTCTAGATTAGGTTTTCTTAGGCTTAGATTTAGGTCTTAATTAGAGATCTCTATTAGGATTAGGTAGTCTGGCCTAAGATTTTCCTCTTAGAACCTTGTTTGCATTCTTGGTTTTCCTCAAAATCATTTAGGCATGTTCCAAATCCCTATGTTCTTCTAATTTCCAAATTCTTATTTTATAGCTAGTTTAAAACCTAATGTATTTCAAAACTTTTGTGCAGCATGGAACCTTATCCTAATGATCTCTATCCTCTTGATTTCTCGATCCTCAACCTATTGACTATTTGTTCTCTTGTCTCTTCAAATTCTAAAGACTAGCTAGAATGTGCATTAAGTGTTAAACACTATAGAATCTAAGTTCCACCAGGGATCATGGAGTTTGGTATAGAAATCCTTAGGTTCCCTAGATTCTTGTTTCCCCTCTTAGCAATACGTTACATCCCTCAGACTCTTAGGTTCCCACGATACATTTGCACCATAACCTAATGTCTGATGTCCCTCTAGATTCTTGATCCCTACCAAATAATAGAATACTTCAAAATTATCAGTTTCCTTTGCACTTAGGAACCAGGTGCCAAATCCCCATGTCCTCGCATAACCCAATAACTTGATAAAAACCAAAATACTCAATTTCACTATTTTAATGGATTTTATTGTTATAAGCAAACTAATATAAGGTTCTTGGTTTTGTAGAAATTCCTAATGCATGAGAAAGTGGAAAAACTACTTGCAACCATAAATTATGAGTACCAAGGAGCTCCAAAAGTATCAAAGTTCACTTCTAACCTTCATAATATAATAGACACAGACTTGGACCATGTCTGCCTAGAGCAATTTAACAAGGATGTCTCTAGAGATAATCCTGCTCTAAGGTTATGAATCCTAGTAGGATCTGGATTGGCACATGTAGGAGGGTTTCCCATATCTATGCAATGCCATTAATTGATATTGGCTTGTGCACAAAATTACCACCTAGTTGGCAAGAGATCTTATGATGTAGAGGGAGATACAATCCTAGATAACACACCTACTATGATCAGAATGACCTTTTCTCTTCTACATCATGCAGATGTATCAATATGGACAAGTGGATAAGCAAAGACTGCACTTGACAACCATCAAGTTGATAGCTCCAAGCACTTGAATAGGTATTGGCTTTAGAAGGAAAGAAAATTAATGGCTAAGATTTCAAAGATTTTTACTAGGTCAGATTTCTACTCTGAGATTGGTGATATGATCACCTTGTCGAATAGAGCTTTAGGCAAGATTGATTCAAGATTGTACTCACAATGGATGTTTCAATACATCAACATCATTCTCAAGAATGAGAACTTTCTTGACTGTGGACAAATGTAAGTGACAAACTACATGCCCAACTCACCATAGTGATTAATGACAAGATGTTCACTATGACTTCTTACACAATTTACATCCTAGATAGGCAAGCCAACTTTCCTGGGCTAGTCACAAAGGGAGTCAAAGGAGAGGCTACATGACAAAGTAAGATATGATATTTCTATACTTAGAAAGAGCTCAAGGAAGCTCAAAAACATTTCAAAAGGGTTAATAATACATTTTTATATGTTGTCATGAAGAAATTGACAGGAGATATAAATGAAAGGATGTCAATCCAAGAAATGACCCTTATAAGGGGATGGAGACAATGATTTATCTAGTTCCAAAGATCAACATATATAAGAATATTAGGGTTTGATAAAGAATCTTACCTCCTACCAAGGTATTGTAGTGACAAGGTTATCTTGTTAGAATTTTCTAGGCAAATGCTTGATTTGCATTTCAAGTTGTTAGTAAACCACAAGCCTAGTGTCTAGTACCCATTTAACTTGGGGTTCTATTCATGGCTATCTATTAATGCTACTAAGACTGCTAAAGAAGAGTTAGAGGTAATGAACCTCAAGGGATATATCCCAGGGCCAAATTTTGTTCCAAATGGAAGAATTAAGAAGTTACTTAGTATTGTGTTATATCATGTGCATTCTTTAGAAAACTTTTGGGCTAATTTTAAGGATGATTTGAGGTGAGAAAAAGACACTACTAGAGGTTAACTACCTATTATGTCGTAAAATGTCACCCTAGGACTTTTACCTCCTAAGTTTAGCTCCCAGGTCCCTTTTTAAAGATCATGCATGTTTAATTTAACTCCTAGAGTAAAATCCCCTAAAACCCATGTCAAGTGAGACTAAGGGGATCCTCTCAAGCTTAGCCAAGCCCTAAAATAGGTCCCTAGGGTGCCCAAGCCCTGCCTTATTTTTTTGGGGCCTAAATATTAAATGTCAGCAAAGTGACTATTAAAAGGTCTCTCTTGTCGGGATCTCAAGTTTGAATTATGAAATTAAAGTGGGAATGCATATATAAGCATGTTTATGGTTTCATTTGTAAAGTAGAAGATGATTTTGATTTCAAGGCAAACTTATGATCATAGAGTATTCAAGGCATTCATTGTGTTGCAGAGCAGAATATCATTGTTGTGTTTGTTATTGTAGATTTGGCTTCATCTTCTCATGGCGTGAAAGATCTTCATCTCCTTGAGAGCTACACCTCCAAGGTGATATCTATTTGTTCTTTCAATCAATCATTTATCATTTGTTTTTGCCTCTGTCCTGCAAGGACATGCACTCTCCATCTAATAACAGTGTTGGAAGGCTTGAATGCCATTTTGAGGCTTGACCAAGCCAACCTCCTAAACACCACAGCCCCCAACCCCTCTCTTGTGATTGTAAGAGATAGGTATCAAATTTTGCAGAGTGGAGTTGTAGAGGAGTGTTGCAGAGCATAAGGATCCTAGATCTGAAGGAAAAAGTAGAAAGTAGCACTATAAGGGCTTGGGTGCTAGTCCCTTTGGCCTCCAAATTTGCAGTCATAAATCTCTAGAACAGTGACAATCAACAATAGAAAAGCTCCAGAAACCCTTGATGAAAACACCACCTTGGGCTTTGACGCGATTCGCTTTGCCCCCAAATTTTTAGGATTCCAAACTTCAAAATTTGGTATGTATCTAATCTTCATTTAGTATCTCTGTGTGCAAGCATTTGTTGGAATTGATCTGTTTATTCAGGATTTTGCATAATTAGGGTTTTTAGCATAATTAGGCTTAAATTAACATATTAATCATTAATTTACAAATTTCCCTATCATTACAAGTGAAAACACACCTATAGATGAATCCTTTTGCATAAGTTGTGATTCAACTTGGTTAAATATCCTTGAATGTGTGTAGTGAAAGGACGGACTAGCTAAACTATCCATTAATCCTATCTTCTCCCTTTTTCTACATAACATTTTGGTGAACCCATGTTTTTATTAAATTTTGCAGCTTTTTGAGTGTTATACTTCAGATTTGCATTCATACATATCATTTTCATCATTTTACATTCATAAATCTTACAAAAATTTGAAAAAAAATTGAAAATTTTGAAAATATTTGCATCCTAGGCTTGCATTAGGGCATAGTTTATATTCAATTTCATTTCATTTCATCTAATCTCTAATTTTTACATCAGATCTGATATAAATTTCATAAATTCATAATCGTACAATCCTTCACATTGCATTTTTACACTAATATTGCTAGGGTTTTCTTGAAATTTTTAGATTTTTCTCATAACTTGGTGATTTCAAAACCTAGGGTTTGTAGTTAAAATCTTGTTTCATTTTTTAAGACTCATATTTCAAAGTCATTTAAATCTAATTTTTTATTGTATTCTCTCATTATTCTGTGTCTTTGCATTTACACATAGTCAATTTCAACAAAAACTACCATATTCATTTATTTCTTCTTAAAATTGCACTTGCATTGGGAATTGTAGGATTTTGACATCATTTTCAGATCTGAGATGAGATATTTCATATCTTAAACCTGATTAGACTTCATTCACACATCATTTTGTATATTTTCATGCCTTAATTTCACTATTACGGTTCAAAATCTTCACATTTTTCACTAGATTTTGACTCATCCTTCATCTAGATTTGCATGATAGGTGTGTTGTGAAATATATTGCTTCATTATTGGACTTATAAAAAGGTTCTAATTTTCTTCCCCTCATCAATCTCATTACTACACTACACATTTTAGCCATTTGCATTGAAAAAAGTGAACATTTTTAGTTGCATAAACAAGCATAAATTGGTATTGTTTTCTTACATTCAATCTAAATACATAAAATCATCAATTGGGCCTTGTTGTGTTGTACTCTTTCCTCCTACCCATTGTGTTTTTTGTGGACTTTGTGTGTCTTTTTAGCCCTTTCCCTCAAACAAGTGCTTAGGAGTGAAATAGTCACACATCTAGGGCATATCAAGTATCGTAAAACTTTGCATGTATTGTCTTACTAGACCTTATTGGAAATTGATGTTACAAGACATTTCATTATGGAATCTTCATCTCATTGCTCTTTGGTACCTCTACATGCATATATCAAAAACTTTGAGAATTTCTTCGAATTTCTTAATATGGATCCTCATGTTCTCACTTATATACAAGCTATATTTCATAAGGATATATTTAAATGCTCTTCATTTGAAATCCTTGGCTATGTATCTAATTTTAACAAATTCATATCTCTCATGAATACATACCCTTCGATAGTATAAGATCTCACAAAACACATTGAGAATGATGAGTGTGGAAGCTCTCTTAATGCTTTGGAACTAATAGCTAAAATATATGAGGATGAGGATGATGATGATGATTCCATAAGTTATCCTACTCCTATAGTTGAATGTTCAAGAACCTTGGATGAGAAGACCATGGATAGCTCTAATTTGGTTGTAAATGATATGATCACCACCAACCTTCCTAACAATACCTCACCTTTCTTTCATTCCAATGCTCTCCCTAGCCAAGATGAAGCATTAGTGGATGAGAAAATGTATCTCACATTAAATCCTTTAGGGATAGATGTTGAGAATAATCAAGAGGAAATTTTTTTAATTCAACCTTCACTAAGAGACTTATTCCACCCACCAAGGGGTTACTAGATAAGTGTAGCAATATTCCTAAGATGGCTGTGTGGGGGGAACCTAATGCACCTTCTTGCTTAAAATAGGTGATTATGGTTCAAGGAGATCAAAACCCACCTTGACCCCCTGATCACATCCTAAACTATGCAAGACAAATCACTCAAAGAAATCAAGGTGTTCAAATGTGTTGCAAAAACCACACCACAATGTGATTGCTCACACATAGAACACCCATAATAACAAACAAAGTAACCAAACACCTCATGTGTCTATCTCTCTTTGATGTTCTCAACCCATGCTCCCTCCACCACCTCGTCTTACTCCTAAAAGAGGTCAAGAATATGATCTTGTCGAGAAAATTCATGCTACTCTAGCTAAGATCTCTCTTTGGTTTTTAATACAAACATCACCTATGTACCACAGAATTCTCCAAGAAGCTTTACAAAAGGTGACTGTACCATCTACTTTTAAGCTGAATGATGTAGCAACTTTGTTAGATTGTATGCATGAAACAAAAATAGATATTCTATTTCAACAACATGAATTGCCTTCTATTGAAGTTAAAAATCAGCATGATCCTTTGATTATCTTCATTACAATAAACAAGAAATTGATCAAGTGAGTTATGATTGATAATGGATCGACTATTAATGTTTGTAGTATTAATTTGTTACATAATATTATGACTGACACCTCCTTGATTAAACTAGATAGAATTAGCATTCATGGCTTTGATAATGTTGAGAGACAATCCACGGGTATAATAACTTTACCTATAAAGGTTGGACCCATGATAGTATCTACCCTTTTTCATGTTATGCTTGGTTTGCTTTCATATAATATGATTCTAGGTAGACCATGGATCCATGCCATGGGGGAAGTTCTATCTACCCTTCATCGATCACTAAAGTTCATTTATCAAAACAAGCTCTATACTGTGGACGCTGATCATGAACCAGATAATTGTTTACATATTGAAGCACAAAAACAAGTTAACAATCAACAAAGTCTAAACAACTTACGAGTGGATTCAACAATGCCTCTTGTCACAGATAATGTTGTACAAGACTCTAAACCATCAAATACACTTTTCGGTAATGATTGGGGTTCATTAGATTTTACTCCTTGTATAGGGGAATATAAACTTAATAACTTTGACACATCAAAAGTCACATCAATATCATCTAAGCAATATTTGGAAACACCTAAGAAAACCAAAGCCTCCTTGGTAGAAAACAAAGACAATTCCCTTACTTATACTATAGATTATGAGACCTACAAGGTTTCACCTTCCTCTAAAAAAATGGATTCCCTCTATGGCCGTGGAATTCAGATTTTGTAGAAAAATTGTGATTATGGAGGTAATGGATGTGGTGTAAATCAACAAGGAATCAGAGTACCTTTACAAGTTATTGGAATTAATTATACATCTGGTATTGGATACCACTCTTTGAAGCCCACCAAAGCCTCTCGTCATCCTAAAATCAATGTTAATACAATATAAACAAGACCGAAATGGCATGCATGTTATCTTGAGATGATAGACAAGAATTATCCACCAAGTAAGATCCCATTAAATTAGGTAAGTATTTATCCCTCTTTAATCCATACTCATTGTAGCAATTCTTATAGTTCCTCTCAAGGGTGGCCTCCTCCTAGATATATATGCTGTTAGCATTGTGTTGTATCAGGTATTTCTAACCCTTTCTCTCTATGTTGTGATCTACCTATGTTGTGCTATGTTTTGTTTAGGTCTCTTTGGATGACACTTGATACTTTTGTAAGGTCAAGGATACAAGGAGACCTCCTCTATTGTAACCATTCTTCTATTTGTATAATCATTCTTCTATTGGTCCTCTCCTCTATTTTATTGTTATGTGTCGGGCCTTAGGGGCATAGTGTTGTGGTTGATGACCTAGGGGGCATCCTCCGTGATGACCCTAAGACACTTGTTCTCTTCTCTCATTTTATTGTTTACCTTATTCTAATGATTCTACCTAGTTGACGGATGAGGAAAAACAAATAAATACTAATATAGACCATGTGTCCCTTCAGGAAGCAAAGAAAAACTGGACCTAGTCCATACATGATGATGTCATTGATTTATATATCCAATGCTTGACTAGTAGAATCACTTCGTGTGATATTTGATGTTGTCTTATCTTTTCTAAAAAAACATAACAATACATATCCTCTGTGCACTTTGATTCTCTTATATCTCACCTTGGTTACACTTGGTTATGAGACTTCTGCAATATAGCCCCACGGTTATACATAGCTTTTGAACCTGTAGTATAGCCTTGGTTCTTGATGTGATTATTTGCATTGCTTATTATCTTAGGAAAATATTTCTAACCTCTCTTGTTGTTTATCATAACAAATTATGTGTTTGTGGGAACATTTAGTAATTGTGAAGCACATGGCACCTTAGGGCATGGGCTTTACGAAAGCTCTTGTTTCCTTGTGTGTTTTCTCTCTACCTTAACGTGCTTGATATCAGTACACGACATCAAACACCTTAAGGTGGGGGCATATATAATAAGTTGTCTGATGATTTTGATACTAATGAAGTGTGTTTGTAAGCCCTTTGTGGAGGCGAGATGTTGTATCTATGGCATAGGTGCACATCTTTATTTTATATTGCAATCAAAAATCCCTCTGCAGAGGCGGGATATCGTATCTCTTGAGCTAGTGCATATCCTTTTGTTCCAAAATCCCTCCATGCAAGGTGAGATGGTGTATCTCTTGAGCTAGTGTACATCCTTTTATTTCAAAAGTCCTCTGAGTAGGCAGGGTTGGATTTGAGACTATCCTCCCTTAAGTGTGTCTTTGGCGGTCATTGTGGCATAAGCACAACCATCAGGTGTGTTTGCAGTATGTTTGAGATGGTGGGAACTTAACAATAAGTTCCTTCCATTTCCTTGTTTGGTATGTTTAAGATGTATAGTATGTCTATGGCATGCTATATGACACTCGTGTACTTCGTGTGTCTTCCATGTGTTTTCTCCCTTGCGTGGTTAACCCCCACTTGGGCTTTGTATGGTGTGTTTTCCCCTCTTGTGTGTGTTTAGAGATGTGCTCCACCTACACTCAAGATTTTGTATGGTGTGTTTTCTCCCCCATGTGTAGTTTTAAGGGTGTGGCAAAATGCCCCTCCTACATTTTGGGGTTGTATGTTGCATTTTTATTTTTCATGTATTTGCATCTATATAATATGAAAATAAAAAAAGAAAAAAAATAAGTGTATTATATGTTTCTTGTGTGCCTTTTACTATCTTCTCCGTGTTTTGCATTCTTGTTACTGTCTTCTCCATGTTTTACGTGTCTGTGATGTTTTTTCTAGTGCTTGCCTGAGATTGGGGGCTAGAAATGGTTCCTTAATCTTGGTGTATGGCTTAGATTCAAGTGATTGGTGTGTTTGATGTTTTTTTAACCATACTTTAATAGATCTATGGGTTGTAAGATCAATACATACATGAAAGTGGGGGCTAAATGTTATGTCGTAAAATTTCCCCCTAGGACTTTTACCTCCTAACTTTAGCTCCTAGGTTCCTTTTTAATGATCATGCATTTTTAATTTAACTCCCAGAGCAAAATCCCTTGAAACCTATGTAAAGTGGGACTAAGGGGACCCTCTTGAGCCTAGCCAAGCCCTAAAATAGGTCCCTGGGCTTGGGTGCTCAGACCCAAGCCCTGCCCTACTTTTATTGGGGCCTAAATTTTAAAGTCAGCAAAGTGACAGTTAAAAGGTATCCCTTGTTTGCATCTCAAGTTTGAATTATGAAATTAAAGAGGGAATGCATATATAAGAATGTTTAGGGTTTCATTTGTAAACTAGAAGATGATTTGATTTCAAGGCAAACTTATGATCATAGAGCATTCAAGGCATTCATTGTGTTGCAGAGAAGACTATTGTTGTTGTGTTTGTTATTGCAAATTTGGCTTCATCTTCTCATGGCATGAAAGATATTCATCTCCTTAAGAGATACACCTCCAAGGTGATATCTATTTGTTCTTTCAATCAATCATTTATCATTTGTTCATACCTCTACACTGCAAGGACACACACTCTCCATCTAACAAAGGTGTTGGAAGGCTTGAATGCCATTCTAGGGCTTGACCTAGGCAAGCTCCTAAACACCACAACCCCCAACCCCTCTCTTGTGATTGCAGGGGGATAGGTATCGAATTATGTGGAGTGGAGTTGCAAAGGAGTGTTACAGGGCATAAGCATTCTAGAATTGAAGGAAAAAAGTAAAAAATAGCACTACAAGGGCTTCGGTGCTAGTCCCTTTGCCCTCCAGATTTGTAGAGCTAGAAATCTCTAGAATAATGACAATCAACAATAGAAAAGGTCTAGAAACCCTAAAAAAAATACCATGTTGGGCTTGGGTTTGAGTCCCTTTGCCCCAAACTTTTTAGGATTCTGAGCTTCAAAATCTAGTATGTAGCTAATCTTCATTTAGTATCTGTGTGTGTGAGCATTTGTCAAAATTCATCTGTTTATTCACAATTTTGCATAATTAGGCTTAAATTAACACATTAATAATCAATTTCCAAATTTCTCTATCATTACAAGTGATAACCAACCTGTAGATGAATCCTCTTGTAGAAGTTGTGATTCAACTTGGTTAAATGTCCTTGAATGTGTGTAGTGAAAGGAGGATCTAGCTAAACTATCCATCAATCCCATCTTCCACCTTTTTCTACATAACACTGCCTATCAAATAAAATCCCTCAAAGTTACAAAGGATGTTCCTCCATAGTTGTGAGATGACGATAATGTACTGAATCCTGCATATGATCTCAAAAGGGTGGATAATGATACTTTTTCTAAAATAAATTAGTCTTTGAAAGAGAAGTTATCTATTGAGTCTATTAGCTAGAAACTTTTAGATTTTAGTACTTCTTGGTTGGATGCTAAATTTTCTCAATTAGACAAGACCAAAGGTAAAGGGAGAAAAGATAAAAGGCAAAGAACTAAAGAGCTAGATTTATTAGGACCTAAAGTATATAAGAAAAGAAAGAAAGATATAGGGAGAATGAGGGTAGATGTTGGAGACACAATAGCATAAAAAGTTCAAGAGGCCTTCCACAAAGCAAAAATTGTTTATGATGCAGAGGTAGAAGTCATAGCTAGACTTGGTATAACTACTTTGGTGCAAGTTCTTCCAAAAGGGATAGCACTTGACCAATTCCATGAAAAAGGACTAGAGCAACAACAACATGCCCTAAAGCCTTCAGAAGAAACAACTACGTATTCTAAGAGGACACCCTCTCCTCCAAAACATGTGAATACTACTACATCTCCTTCATCAACTCAAGTGGAGAGAACTACAGTAGGGGCACCTGAATAGAGAGTAGAGAAGATGATAGATGAAGAATTTGAGATAATGCATCCTCCAGTAAATTCTCATACTATTGAAATTCATGAAGATTCCCCTCAGAAACATGTAGCTTCTCATCCAAAACAAACTCTAGAAGAAGAAATCCTTGAGAAAGAAGAGATAATAGAAACATTTACAAGGAATGTTGAAGATTCACAAGAGCCACAAATTGAAAATTCAGTTCTTGCAGAGTAAGTTAACCATGAAGGGATTAATAAAGGAGATTCAATTCCTTAAAAGGATCTATAAGAAGAAATGGCAGAGGGAGAAGTGAATCATAGGGTGATAGATAAGGAAGCCTCTACAACACAAGAGCACTTCTAAGAAGAAATTATGATAGAGGAATTACATGAAGAAGAGGATGTGCATGAAGATATGGATCAAGATAAGACTATCTCCAAAGACCCACCACAACAAGAAGAATAGATGGATATAGAGGATAGGGAAAAGGAAATATTGACTCTAGGTGAATAAGAGGAGTTGATAAAAACTATTGAAAAGGAAATTAGGCATATTGATATATCTTTATTAGATGTTTCCATAGAAGAAGAGGTTGTCAAGAAGATTCCTCAACAAGAGGTCCATCATGTCACAACCCTTATTTTTTTGATATTTAATTATGGAAATAAAAATTATTATTAATATTATTTAATCGAATGTTAACTAATTTAGACTGTGTTTGTGATAGGAACACTCTTTAAATGGACATCCTTGAGAGTGTCATCGAGGTAGAGAGCATTTAGCCAACAAAAGGAAATATGTGATGAAGTGAATCTGTACACACCATATAGATTTCATTTTACATCAATGAGAAATATAATTGCATTGCATAATCATTTTGAAAGAAATAGATTAAACTAAATTATATAGTTGCAATATTATTAATTGTCCTTTTCAAATAAATTAGATGTTTTCATATCTTTTTGAAAAGGATTATTTTAATGTAGAATTCTATTTTGGCCACAATAATGATATGGCAATAAGGGAATCTGGAAAATCTTTATTGCTATTAGTTTTCCTAGTTTATGAATATTAATTTTAGAAGAGAAAAATATAGTGGGGAGGTGGAAAAGATTAGTCAAAATTATTTAGTCATATTAATATATTTATTTTGTAGGTTAGACTAGTTAGTTACAAATAGTTAGTCATAATAGATTTCATTGCAATATAATTAATTACAAATTTCTTGCATTATTTTGTTTTGGTATTTTGATATTTCTAATATCTTAAGAAAGATTCTTTATTTGATTTTATCTATTTTGGCCATACGAGGCAGCTATACATTTAATGAGGGAATCTTATGGATTACTGCGAGTCTGAAATTATAATGTTTTACTTTGGGTGAATAGAGTTATGAAAATTAATTGCTCTTTCTTTTGTTTATTATTTTCAAACATGCGTTCCTAGAGGAGGATTTAGTTTCTGATTTATTTTTCTTCAAGATGGTTATAAAGAGTTTTCATGCCTAGTTCAATGCTTAATTTTTGGATAGTGATTTCAAAAACAAGCATGCAAAAAGAGAAGATAGAGGAGAATTAAGAGAAAAGCAAGGAGAAAAAATAGAAAAATTCTCAGTATGATTGTATTGTTTTTATAGGAAAATTTCTAGATATCTCCATGGTTCATTTGAATCATTTATGCATTACTCAAAGTTTTCTTCTTTTTTCTAAATATCCTATAAATATTTTATTCCTGTTCATGGCACTATTTTCTCTAGAGTCCATGCCAACCTTCAACATATCTTGTGCATTCTTAAGTCACTCTACTTAAATGTTTTTTTTTTATTTAGAAAAGTATAAATCATATCCAACAAGGAGACATAGGAGATTTTTTAAGATCTTAATATTTAATTTTTGACCTTTTCTTGATTGTTTGAAGTTGATTCGTTAAAAGATTTTAGAGTCCACCTTTTGCCTTGTTTGTACCCCTAGTTTTGCAAGTCACTATGGTCTTTCTTTAAATGTTTTGTATATCTATCTTGCCAAATAGAAAAAAATTTCATATACCATGTTTTCCTTGATCTATGGATGGTAGTGTCTCAACCTTGTACTAGTTAGATGACCTTTCAACATAATTATTTTTGAGCTCCAAATAGTAACCTCTCTAAGAGGTATTATGTCATAGTAATTATTTTATCTTGCTATCAATATGTTATACCTATGCAATCATTAAAGGTAATCTAGGCACTTCATTTATAGTCTTCTTGTGACCTATGACCAATAGATCATATGACATAACTTTGCTTATTGATCCAGTCTACAATATATCTTGCTTCCTTATTTGCATTTATGTCTTCCCATGGCTATTATAATTACAACATCTGACAAATTTCCCCTCACGATGCTTTGATGATTGTCCTTTCATTACTACTAGAGATTTGACACTGCATAGCTAAGTGCAAGCCTATTTTTCAAATTGCTTCATTTAGCTTCACCAATAATCTCCATAAGATTTTGTCTCTATTTAAAATGATGGAAATGGTTCCCATCTCTCTTTGAGGCATTTTGTCAAAGAGTTCAAGTTCTTGGTGTATGCTTCTACACCTTGAATTTTTGCATATAGGAGTAACTGCAACTACAACATCTGATAAAGTGTGAATTTCATTTATTCTTGATGTATGTCCACACCTTTCCAAAGCTCCCTTTTTTGGCATAGGAAGAGAGGACACTGGCAATTTACTTATAGTTTTCTAATGTCATCTTGAATGAATTATTTTAAGGGTCAAACTATGTTTGGAAATATGTTATTTAATAATGTCTCATAAACTTATGGATAACTATTTTGGGGTGTGAAGAGTTAAGATAATGATTTATGTTTAGATAATTATTTATGTTTAGTGTTAAGGTGTTGATTTGAATGTACACATAATTAGTTTACTATTTTATCTTATGGTTGTTCTAATATTTCTATTATTATTTGCTTTTAAGTAATGAAGATAATTGATAATAATACAAGTAATTATATCTCATTAGCTCTAAGCTTGCATATAAATTTTGGGATAGAAATAGATGCACCAATAGTTTGGTTAGAGTATAGTTTGATTTGAAAATATAGTATGTTATTAACTAAGGAATATGCTTCCTCTCTGAATTTTCTCTATAGGAAGTGCATCATTCATATTGAACATATGGTCTTAATAGTGACCCTTCATATTTAAATAAGAGGAACTTGATTAGTTTGAATTGTTTGAGAGAACTTGATCACCTATTCAGTTATGTGAAACAAGTAGTTTCACCTTAGATTTATGTTATCCTCATAATAAGGAATGTAATTTTGATTTAAGTCTATGAATGAGATGATGTCTAAATTATGTGATTAGCATCTTAGAAGAAAGTTCATTGGTTTTATTTTGCAAATTTAAGACTATCAAATTGTCTATTTAAGGCATGTCTTCTGAATTGAAATATTTCTAAGAATGATCATTTTGATGACATCGTGAGATAATTATATTAGATGAATATCTTGTTAGAAGATCTTTTGTGAATGAACTATATGATGTTATTCCACTTAATCTTTTGCATGGTATTGAATGGCACAATATTGCACATTATGAATTCATATATGGACTTTAGTTCCTTGCATAATGAGTGCATCCTTGGGATGATGTATGATTGTTTGCATCCATATGTTGCTTCATTATTATTGTTATTTCTATATGATGAGTTAGAGAAACAACATGGACGAGTGTTGAATATGGAGCTACAGAGAAGGGTAGGTTTCTATTTGTAACATATTTGCCCATCAATGAATCAAAAGATGCTTTGTCCAAAGCCTATTAATCAATTTAGTATTAATTACTATTTGATTTATTTTTCACTCTACCATATCATGATATAAGTACATATGTATTTTATACATGCTAGAAATGTTAGATATATCATGTTGCACCAGATTCCATCATGCATGCCAACTTCCATTTGCTAGACCCCTTACAAAAGGTTGGATTTCTTCATTCAGGAGTAAGTTTGGGGAGGCATAAGCCTTTTGGGCTGGGTAGTAAATCACTGTGATTATACTCTCTCTCCATCAGATTTAGTGTCAAAGATGTGATATGGTATCAAAGATATTGTATGGTGTGAAATTCTTTTGTTATAAGCCTATACGGTTAAATGTTGTAAAGGACTTAGTCCTATTTGTAAGCTATTTGACTAGATGTTGTAATGTTCTTTAATTATATAGATTGATGCAAGTTATTTATTTATTGAGTTGTATTTTATGGGAAAATTATAACTCATTCCATTTTTCCGCATTAATTTATTAGAATAATATTATTTTATTCTATATAATTAGAGTGGACGTTACATATGGTATGAGAGTGTATCGAGTTCAACACTAGGGCCTAGACTCTTCTATGCTTAAGGTTACATTATATTCATGAAAACCTTTTTGATGGCCGGATAGTATAGGTGCATCAAGTGTTTTGAAGACCCTAGTTTTGGATCACAGATCCCTTAGATAAGTTGGAATCTTATTGTTTTTTAGATGGTTCATTTTGGAACCAAGTAGAAGTATAGACATTGTTAGATTGATCAAAGTCCTTTAGGATGTCATGTTTTCTTTGCTTTAGTTGTATTTTCCTTTCACATGAATCTCTATTGAGGGAGAAGACAAGGTGTAAGACAAGAATTAAAATCATTTTAGACCATGGAAAAGACTTTGAATCTTCTTTTGATACTTGAGCAAAGTTGGAAGCTAAGAGGGTCTCGAAGAGTAAAATCATGAGGAGAAAGATATCTGAGATAAAAAAAAATGGTGTAGAATTGAAATCAAATTAAGGAAATGTACTTCCTATGTTTGATAGAAAACCATAGGAGATGGTGTGGAAAATTGAATAGATAAATGTTTGAGTTGAGAGATCTATAGGATGACATAAAATAAGAATGGACTAGATTTGGGAAGAAAATCAAAACGAATAAGGATACAATGATGGTGGTAATGACTTGGGTGAGATCAAAATGACATAAAGATGGATGCTTGGTGACACAAGTATGTACTCAATTTTATGCAGTAAAGAGATGAAAGAAAAACAAGTTTAGGCAAGTTGATTTTAAATCTATGACTATTAAAATTTCAATCCAAGATGTGAGCTTGAACTTTACAGACTTGTGGAAGGTAAATTAAGTTTCCTTAAGGGTCTTCATCGATGACCTAGGGTAAGGATTTGATTGGATGATTCATCTCTTTTTGTCTAGTAGACAATGTAGAAAAATATTGTCTGTTGGATGGGATCTTAAGATTCCTATATGATGCAGAGGCATCCACACTAAAACCTTGACATATAGCA
Source organism: Cunninghamia lanceolata (assembly GCA_027924645.1). Classification (NCBI taxonomy): domain Eukaryota; kingdom Viridiplantae; phylum Streptophyta; class Pinopsida; order Cupressales; family Cupressaceae; genus Cunninghamia; species Cunninghamia lanceolata. The sequence goes on along the minus strand of BSBN01000114.1, from coordinate 7,132,787 downwards.
TGTATGTCTACAACCCTTCATCATCATCATATTTCTGTTAACATTGTCAGCATCATCATATTTTCTCTGCCGACTGATATCCTCCTGCAGACAAACCTTCGACCTTTCGTCTGTCAGCAGCATCATCATATTCGGCTATCGGCAGCATCATCACATTCGGTAAGCGCAAACATCCTCCTGATGTTCACTGTTCATCTTACCGCCAAACGTTTTCTGCAGCATCATGATGTTCAACATCATGTTCATCAGCAGGATATAAAAATATCCGGTTCCCTCCATATATCCTGATGACGACACTTCACGCACCTTTCCTTCGATGCTTACGTCACCCCGATATCCGACTACTCAAACAACAGCATCAGGATATGACTTATCCGGTCATATTGAAACATCCTGATGGTGATACCCAACTTTATGCAGATGACAAATATTCCACCGAATATTCCTCTCACGATCCACTTATCTCCCTGATGCCTTACGCCTATGCCAAAAACACTTATGGTCAGCAGGATAAACCTTTATCGGGTGATATTTCGGAATGTCCTGATGACGATTATCCTGATGACGATGACGTCACATGCAGCTCCTTCAATATCCTGCTGTCGGCCAAACTTAACATTATCGGCCCGTGATGATTTTATCAACCCGATCGACTAACTTATGTCGATACGCTCCTCCTCGGTAACACCTTGCGATGATCACCCCGAAACGCATTCACCTTATGCAAACAACTATATCATGCTCACCTCCATCTACTCAGATGACACCTGAAGCAACTGCAGGATATACACAAAAATATCCTGATGATACACTTGCGATGGATATCCCAACCTTAGCGAATTCTCACCGTTCTGATCCGCCGAACCTCCTGAGGTGACCCGATCTGTCTCCTGGACGACCTTCCAGACTTTAACCACCAGCATGACCTAGCACATGCCCATGCTAGGGTTCTCAACACATCTCGACGACGATCCTGCAAACATGAACAAATAGAAGATGCAAACTAAACCCTAACCTATAGTACACAGCCATTCCACCGATTCGACGAATCAACCGGTGGAATGGATCAGCGAATCCATGAAACCACCAGATCAGCAACTCGATTTCACAAATGGAGATCAAACAGAAAATGAACACAAACAGGATCTCTTATTTGATTTCACAAGATGCAAGTACAATGTTCAGTCTCTCTCTCTCTCACGCTCTGCAATCTCTGATCGATGATCGATGATATACAATACCAACCGATTCGCATGTATAAATAGGATCTCTTGCGAGTACTACCGACCTGACTCCAAGCGGCTAGGAAATCTCTCCAAGCGGCTGGGAGATCCAACTGAACATACAGCATAATAGCTGTCCTAACAACCTACCTAAAAATAGTAAAGTATGGTCAACATGACCTTATTACATGCATTGGTCTTATAAGACCTTCTTGGAAACATTAACCAGACCTATAACAAACTAACTGCCTCATGGAGGGCAGCTGTCAGGTAGGTGCTCCTGCACCATACTCCCCAACAGAAAAGAACTCATGTCCCATGAGTTAGGTTGTGGAAGTCCTCCACCTTTACCCTTTGCCCTTGCAGTGTCTTGACCTGTCCCAGCTGTATCCTCTGCTGGCTCTCGGCTGCTCCAAGACTTCTGAACTGTAACTCGCTTTCTTGCAAGTAAATCCTCATGCCTGTCAATGTAGGCCCTTCTCTCACATACCTTGTGTTTGTCAGGTTGTCTGACCAGAACCTCTGTCTGAATACCTGGTTGAATAACCTTAGGAATTGCCTCTTGAACTTCTGCAATGTTCAACTCTGTCTTTCTTTCAACCTTTATAGGACAAACAATAGTCCCAACTATGACAACATCCTTGTCATTCCTCTCAACTGGTTGCTGTTTGCAAACCTGTTTCTGATCCTGCTGCTGACCTCTGTCAGTCAAAACTGAAACTTTCTTCAAACTGTTGTCCTTAACAACTCCTTTCCCTGCAATGTCCTCAACTGCCTTTATGCCTGCTACTATAGGCATATGCACAAACTCCTTCTTTCCCACTAAAATGATTTTTGCTGCCTTCTGTACTACAGCTGCTTCCTGTAATGGCATCAACATAACAGTCTTCCCATCTTTCTTGATGGTGTAGGTATTAGCATACCCATCATACAGTACCCTCCTATCAAATTGCCATGGTCTACCCAACAGTAGGTGACAACATTCCATGGGCAAAATGTCACACAAAACTCTATCCTGATATGCTCCAATCTGAAAATCCACATATGCATGTTCATAGATAAAAAGTGATTGACTATCACTCACCCAAGATGCCTTGTAAGGGTGTTGATGTGGAATCCTTTCCAAATTTAGTTTATCCACCATTTCCTGAGATACCATGTTGTCTGTTGAACCAGTATCAATGACAACCTTACATACTTTACCTTTGCTCTTGCATGTGGTCTTGAAAAGAGCTCTTCTTTGCATCATATCCTTTGATGTCTGCAAACTAGTTCTCCTTAGCATCAATGCTTCTCCCTCCTCAGGATACCCATAATTGTCAGGAACTCTATCTTGATAAGTGTTTAAACTTTGCACACTTTGCTCTACTTTCTCTTCTTGCACAAGTTGTACTCTCTTGTCATTCGTTCTATCATCTCTGGATGATGAACCCTTATTTTCTGGACATTTGAAAAATGGATGACCAAACTCACCACAGGTGTAACACTTTCCTAAAAATGTAGTAGAACCTCTACCACTTCCAAATCTGCCTCTATTACCTTTCCATCCACCTTTGAAATCAGACTGTCCCTGTCCTTTACCAGTGTCTTCTTGACCCTCATTGGTTTGCCTTGTTGTAGGGGCTGATCCTCTTCCCCTCATATTGCTTCCTCTTCCTCTCATGGACTTATCTTGTCTCCTATTCATCTTTTCTTCAATCCTGATTGCCATTTGGTAACAATCCTCCACACTCTTAGGGTTAGCTAAAACTAACTCATCCTGTATGTTCAATCTCAAACCAGCCAAGTACCTAGCCACCTTTTCTACCTCATTCTCATGATGACCAGATCTCATACTCAACTTATAAAACTCCTCAGTATATGCCTTCACATCCATTTCCTTCTGCCTTAAAAATTGCAGCTTCTTAAACATCTGAATCTCATAATCCTTGGGCAAGAATTTACCTTTTATCCTTGCTACCATCTTATCCCATGAAGTGATCTTTGACTTCCCTTGTTTCCTTCTCTCGGATTGTACATAATCCCACCATACCAAAGCATGACCTCCTAACTTGGTCTTTGCAATCTTTACCTTCTGATCCTCAGCAACATCTTCACATTCAAAGTGATTATCAAGTGCAGCAATCCAATCCAGTAACTCATCTTCATTCAAACTTCCATTATACTTGGAAACATCAACCTTTACCTTAGGTTTATCACTCTGCACTACCTTTAACAGTTTTGCAAATCTCTAGTCTTCAGCATCCAGATCTTCAGCTACCTCTTCATACTCTTCAACAGTATCTTCATCTTCTTCAGACTCACTGTCTTCCACTTCCCTCTTTTTGTTCTTCTCCAAGGCTACAAGCCTGGATTGAAGTGCTTCAGCAAGCTCCTTCATCTTCCTCATCTCTCTGGCATGTTTTTCCTTCATCTCCTACAATTCCCTTGCAGTACCATTACCTTTCGGAGGCATTTTGTCAACCTCTGACTTCTCTACCTCTGTCCTTTCGGTGACAGAATCAACACACAACAGCCCAGACCTTTTGCTGAGCTCTGATACCACTATGATGTAGAGGCATCCACACTAAAACCTTGACATACAGCATGTATGTCTACAACCCTTCATCATCATCATATTTCTGTTAACATTGTCAGCATCATCATATTTTCTCTGCCGACCAATATCCTCCTGCAGACAAACCTTCGACCTTTCGCTTGTCAGCAGCATCATCATATTCGGCTATCGGCAGCATCATCACATTCGGCAAGTGCAAACATCCTCCTGATGTTCACTGTTCATCTTACCACCAAACGTTTTCTGTAGCATCATGATGTTCAACATCATGTTCATCAGCAGGATATAAAATATCCGGTTCCCTCCATATATCCTGATGACGACACTTCACGCACCTTTCCTTCGATGCTTACGTCACCCCGATATCCGACTACTCAAACAACAGCATCAGGATATGACTTATCTGGTCATATTGAAACATCCTGATGGTGATACCCAACTTTATGCAGACGACAAATATTCCGCCGAATATTCCTCTCACGATCCACTTATCTCCCCGATGCCTTACGCCTATGCCAAAAACACTTATGGTCAGCAGGATAAACCTTTATCGGGTGATATTTCAGAATGTCCTGATGACGATTATCTTGATGACGATGACGTCACATGCAGCTCCTTCAATATCCTGCTATCGGCCAAACTTAACATTATCGGCCCGCGATGATTTTATCAACCCGATCGACTAACTTATGTCGATACGCTCCTCCTCGGCAACACCTTGCGATGATCACCTCGAAACGCATTCACCTTATGCAAACAACTGTATCATGCTCACCTCCATCTACTCAGATGACACCTGAAGCAACTGCAAGATATACACAGAAATATCCTGATGATGCACTTGCGATGGATATCCCAACCTTAGCGAATTCTCACCGTTCCGATCCGCCGAACCTCCTGAGGTGACCCGATCCGTCTCCTGGATGACCTTCCAAACTTTAACCACCAGCACGACCTAGCACATGCCCATGCTAGGGTTCTCAACACATCTCGACGACAATCCTGCAAACATGAACAAACAGAAGATGCAAACTAAACCCTAACCTATAGTACACAGCCATTCCACCGATTCGACGAATCAACCGGTGGAATGGATCAGTGAATCCATGAAACCACCAGATCAGCAACTCGATTTCACAAATGGAGATCAAATAGAAAATGAACACAAACAGGATCTCTTATTTGATTTCACAAGATGCAAGTACAATGTTCAGTCTCTCTCTCTCTCTCACGCTCTGCAATCTCTGATCGATGATCGATGATATACAATACCAACCGATCCGCATGTATAAATAGGATCTCTTGCGAGTACTACCAACCCGACTCCAAGCGGCTGGGAAATCTCTCCAAGCGGCTGGGAGATCCAACTGAACATACAGCATAATAGCTATCCTAACAACCTACCTAAAAATAGTAAAGTATGGTCAACATGACCTTATTACATGCATTGGTCTTATAAGACCTTCTTGGAAACATTAACTAGACCTATAACAAACTAACTGCCTCATGGAGGCCAGCTGTCAGGTAGGTGCTCCTGCACCACTATATGTTATGATTACTTTTTGAGGTTATACTCTTAATTATGGACTGTTGGAGTAAATAGGGTTTTAACTATTTATGTTTTCTTAAGTTTACTTAGGCAACCAATAATTTTTATTTAATAGTTTAGGTAGTTTTACCTACCTTCTCCGGCACTTGCCTATATAAGAAACTTGGTTATTGTACATTTGTAATATATCAATTTTATATAAATTGAAGCATCTTCTTCAATCTTTTTTATCTCTCTTTTTATGCAAACTCTTGCTCGAGCATTCACTGGTGGTTGTTTATTCCTTGGTTTGATCCCTGAAGTCTGCAGCTTCATGTTGGCTTCCTGTATATCCCTACATGGTATCAAATCGTGAACCAAGGAGATTCCAACGCATATTGGAGAATTGAGTTGCTGGAGAAGAGATTTATCACATAGGTATCAATCTATGCCTGTATCCAATCAAAGAGGCAACAATTTTTTTGGGCTTTGGATTTTCTTTAAATTTCTATTTTGCCTATTGTGGCCAACATCTATATCTGCATCAACTGGAGGTGAGTTGGTTTCTCATGGTGGATTTCATCTGCATATGGAATTGTTCTCTTTGATTGGCATTACTTTCTTGGTGGGTCCAATCGGTGGCAACTCATATTGGTGTATTTGGTAATCATTCAAACTTCACAGGTTGCGCAAGCATTATCTCATAGGTTTCACTCCATTAACAACCACATACACCCACACACAACTCTTCGTTAGTATATATATATATATATATATATATATATATATATATATATATATATATATATATATATATATATATATATATATATATATGGATAAAAATTTATACATTCTAAAGTTTCAAGTAATAAATTTGGCCATTTTAGGGTTTGTTTTGCACAAATGAAACTTAGTGTACCTATCTATGGCTCATTTTGGGATGTTATAAGGGACTTTAGTCCCACATTTACTGGGCAATAGTGTTATTTGCCTTTTATATAGCCCAATGCTCATGTTGTAAGTGTGAACACTCTCCAAAGGCTCACATCACAAGAAGATCTTCATCCATGTGTGCATATGGTGACTTGGTGCTTGGAGTGGCCACTTGGCACCTAGGTGGTGAAAGACACCCACCACCTAATCATGCTATCACCTAGAAGGGCTTTATTTTACCACCAATAGGCCCTATCCAGGCCCCCTCTTCTTTTTAGCTCATTGGCTACAAGTCATCACGTGGGTGACCAAGCGTCAATCTGTTGGCAAGAGATAATGCAAGGCATGTCATCTATTGTCATTGATGGCAACTAAGTCCATTCTAGGCATCTGCAGTGTAGCATTAGATCATACTGGAAGTTAGTTCCAAGATTTGCCTAGTCCAGATAGACAGGAATAGGGTATATGGCAGAGTTCAGTATTGTGGTCAGCGGACTCTCCAGTTAATAATTGCGTGTTGTGAATCAGAGGGAGTGTAGAGGAATGTCAGGACAATCTAAATCTAATATTTTAGCCTCAGGTGACAAATAGATCAAAAATTATGAGCATCTAAATATCAGGTCCTAATATGATAGAACAATTCAGTGAAGAACAGGTTGTCTTGTGTTAGATCCTTGTGCAGATCTAGTAGAAGTGTTTTGGTGAGTTACGTTTGGGATATAATGTTAGTGGCTGACATGTATGGTGACCTGCAAGTGTTATTTCTAGTATGCATCAATATTGGTATATGGATTCAACCGATAGAATAGAGTACTTGTATTGTTTGTTAAGTTCTTCATAAGGCCGATAGAAAGGTGATTCAATTTCTTGAAGCAGATATATATATATAGCTGATGGATTTGAGTATTGAAGAAGTATGGCATGCAAATATGAAGTAAGTGTGAAAATGGCAGAGAGAAGTGTGAAAGAGAAGAGATCTGAGGTTTGGATCATGGCAGAGTAGTAAACCGTTACAAGTATGGCCCTAATTGGTGTTGTCATTGATGTCAACATACTCCTATTGCATTGATGCCAAGAATTGGATGAGTTGTGTGCTGAGGATATTGAGAAAATTAGCCCTATCAGAAATAGAGAAGAATAGTGAAGACAATGAAATTCTATGAAGTAAAGATCCCAGCCAGTTGAAGATCAGGGTATGTGCATCAAAGGGTTTGTAGATATGTGTTTGAAGGTGGTCCAGCCAAGATTTTAGAGGTCCACATGAATATTTGGAGAAGTTATGGCCATGTAAGTAAAAATGTTTCTGGTAGCTATTCAAAGGTGACCAAGTGGCACAAATAGGTCCGGTGAGATCTAGAAATGCAATATTATGTCCTACAGATCTCATGGCATGTTTGGGAGGTTAATAGACATTGACAAATCGATTGGTTCATGGTTTAGAGGTCCATAAGCAATTCTTCTAATTTGACAGAGATGACCGACTATGTTCTTGAAGTTTCAGATGGAGATATGAATGATTAAATTAAACATAAGTGGTGTGGATGTTCTTGGTGATTGAATCAAGCTTGTGGGGGTCTCTAGATTGTATCCAGTTCATGTTGGCGGTCCGCACTGAATATTGAGCTCATAATTGAAGATTTACCTTTGGGTGATGTTGTTCTTCTCAATTTTGGTCGACCAGATGATTTACGTATGTTGCAGATGATCTTGAAGATGCTTTGAGAAGCATGACATGTTCCTTAAAGATTATTGAAGTCCCATCTATGTGTGGTCGATAGTGTAGTGATGCGCATGAAGTTTTTGTAATAATTGATTATTTACCTTTGGGTGATGGTGTTGTTCCCAGTTTTGACTGACTAGATGATTTGCACATGTTACAGATGATCTTGAAGATGCTCTGCAAAGCATGGCATGTTCCTCGAAGATTATTGAAGTCCCAACTATGTGTGGCTGATAGTGTAGTGATGCGCATGAAGTTTTTGTAATAACTCAAGTTGTTTTTGTAATTGCTCTATAATAAAATAAGTGTATGTTGTGCCAACTTTGATGAGCATTCCAAAGTTGATGTCATGTATAAATAAGAGTTATGAAGTTTTTCAAAAGTATCCCAGTGTGGTCATAAAGAAAAGGTGGTAAGGAAGAGGAGTGGAAAGCAGAGTAGAGGTGTTGAACTTTAATGGAATTGATTCAAGCATAGTGAAGATGTTAACTTCCAATTCAAGTGTGTAATACTTATTTTCTTTTATAGACAATGTGTCTCCTATAGACAGTGGGCCTCTTGTGAGCAATGTGCTTAGGTAGTGAGCCCTAATTGGCAAGTGCCATTTCATTCTTCATATTCTTTTAACAGAGAATACAATCTTGGGTTAGTCACCCCGTGGGTTTTCCCTTAACTGGGTTTTCCACGTTAAAATCTTGGTGTCATATGTGTTGAATGTGTTTCTACTTTTGAATTAATGTATTGTGCTTCCATGATTAAATCTTTGATATGCTGTTGAAATATATGAAGGGTTAAGTAACCAAGAAACAAAATTTTGGAAACAACTGATTCACCCCACCTCTTAGTTGTCTATCCTTAAATCAACAATCAGTATCAGAGCTAAGTTCCTCTAGAAGAAGCTTAACCACTTGAGGAGATTTGGGATGTCATCCTACAAGAAGGATAGTCCAAGGTTTAATGGAACGAACTACACTCTTTGGAAAAGCCAGATGGAATGTCACTTGCAATGCATGGGAGAACAGTATTGGAACATGACTACAAATGAGTATATTCCTCCAAAGAATGGTCCAACAACTTTGGATGAAATTAGAAATGCTGAAAATAACCTTCAAGTTAAAGAAGCCTTACTAAGTGCCTTGTCTGATACAGAGCTGACAAATGTTATGGGATTGAAAACTACCTATGTAATTTGGACAAAGCTAGAGATTCTTCATGAAGGAGACAAATATGTTAAATGTACCAAGTTACAAAGTCTGAAAGGAAAGTTTGAAAACCTGAAGATAAGTATATCACTGCATTTATGCCAAAGGTAAATGAGCTTGTTTGTGGCATTAGATGTGTCGGTGGAACATTGGATGAAGATGAGATTGTTGCCAAAGTTCTCAGATCCCTACCTCCTACTTACAAACACAAAGTTGCTGCTATTGAGGAATTCAAATCTTTAACAAATATTATAAGGGATCAATTAGTTGGGAAGTTAGTTGCATTTGAGTTGGCTAAGTTTGGTGATGCACTCCCCAAGACTGAATCTGCATTCAAAGCTAGTGTCTCTACAAAGGCAAGCAAAGATATGACCCAGGATAAAGTTCCTCAAAGAAATCAACATGGTATGATAGAGCAAGAAAAGATGTAGAAGAAGATGAGTCAGAAGATGCACAACTTGAAGCCCTTATTGAAAAAAGACTACCAAGAGGATCTGGTAAGTATGAAGGAAAATTGCCTTTCAAATGTTTCAATTGCAACAAGATTGGTCATTTTGCCTTAAGATGTCTAGAAAGATTTTCAAGGCCAAACCCTGATAGATCAAGATTTCAAAAGAGGTATTACTATGTTCAAGAAGATGATGATGAAAGAGTGACAGATGATGAATCTAAGATAGGAAACATATCCAAAAGTGACTAGGTGTTTATTGCCATCAAGGAAGTAGATCCAATGCCTATTGAATCTGCTAATCATAAGATCATAGAAAGGGCTATGGCCTCTCAGGTTGAAGAAAAGGATGAATGGGTCATTGACAGTGGATACTCTCACCATATGACCGGTGACAAGAATAAGTTCATAAATCTGGAAAGATATGAAGGTGGAGTTGTAAAGTTTGGGGATAATTCTGCTAGTAGAATTAGAGGTAGAGGAACCATTTGTTTTGATGGTAAGAACAAAACCAATGATGTTCTGTATGTTGAAGGTTTAAAGAATAATCTTCTCAGTGTTGGGTAGTTGGTAGACAAAGGCTATGATCTCCATTTCAAAAATGGAAAATGCAAGATCTTTAAAAGCTCTCAAACTAAGATTGCATCTAGTACACAGACAAAAGGTAACATCTTTCACTTGGTTGCTAATGGAAAAAGTTGCTTATTTGTTCAAATTGATCAGAGTTGGTTGTGGCATAGGAGAATGTGTTATGTGAATTTTGATAATATCATTAAGACAAGAAACACTCAGGCTGTAAGAGATCTTCCAAGACTAGTGAAACCTGCTAACAATTTGTGCAAAGAATGTCAGTTAGGTAAGCAAAATAGAGTCTCATTCAAAAGTAAGGAACATTCCTCAACCAGATTGTTGGACTTGGTGAACACTGATCTATGTGGTCTGGCAAGAATCAGGAGTCTACAAGGTGATAGATATTTCATGTTGCTGATTGACGACCACTCCCAGATGATGTGAGTGACTTTCTTAAAAGAGAAATCTGAAGCACTTGAGAAATTCAAAATATTCAAGGCTATGGTATAAAATGATACTGGTATAAACATAAATGCCTCAGGTCTGATAGAGGTGGAGAATTCACATTCGGAGAGTTCATAGAATTCTGTGAGAAACATGGGATAAAGAGACAGTTATATACTCCAAGGACTCCATAGCAGAATGAAGTTGTGGAGAGAAAGAACCAGATCATCCAGGAAGCTTCCAGGACCATGATGATGGAAGCAAATGTTCCTCAGATCTATTGGAGAGAATCTATCATAACTACTGTTTATACTCTTAATCAGGTAAAAATCAGAGGCAAGACTAGTAAGACTCCTTATGAACTTTGGTTTGGCATCACTCCTACTGTGAACTATTTTAGAGTCTTTGGTAGCAAATTCTATATCAAAAGAGATGAAGACCTTGGCAAGTGTTATGCTAGGAGTGATGAAAGAATATTTTTGGGGTATTCAACTCAAAGTAAAGCTTACCGTTGTTATAATAAGAGATTAAGAAAGATTGTAGAAAGTACAAATGTGAAGGTTGATGAAGGCATGGAAAATCCCTCAATGTACTATGAGTATGAAGCAGATGATCAAAATGATATCTCAGACCAAGAAGAACAAGTCCAAACTCTAGTCCAAATTCAGACTAATTTGGAGAATTGAGAAATACAAGAAGAAGAGACAGGCTTGGATGAACCTATCCAAGAATTAGAAGTGCAATAGAATCCCAAAACTCCTAGGTATGTAAGACTAAATCACTCTGAAGATCAAATCATAGGAGATAGAAGCAAAGGTGTTCAAACAAGAAGAAATATTGCTCAAGACTCAGTGAAGTATTGTCTGATTTCAAAAGTTGAACCAAAATCAGTAAGTGAAGCATGCAATTATGAAAGTTGGGTTAAAGAAATGGAGGAGGAATTGATGCAAATTGAAAAGAATCACACTTGGGATCTTATTCCCAAACCTAAGGACAAAAATGTGATTGGGACTAAGTGGGTCTTCTGGAATAAACTCAATGAAGATGGTGAGGTAATAAGAAACAAAGCCAGATTGGTCTGTAAAGGTTATTCTCAAGTAGAAGGAGTTGACTTTGAAGAGACTTTTGCTCTGGTGGCAATGATTGAAGCAATCAAATTATTTCTTACCTTTGCTTCCTTCAAAGACTTTAAGGTATATCAGATGGATTTCAAGTTTCTTTCCTAAATGGTAATTTTGAAGAAGTATACATTGAGCAACCAGATGGATTTCAACTGTCGAATAATAGAGATATGGTCTGCAAATTGAAGAAGGCATTATATGGACTCAAACAAGCCCCAAGAGCCTAGTATGAAAGATTAAACAAACATCTTCTAAAAATTAGTTTCAACAAAGGTACTACTGACGGTAATCTTTATGTTAAGATTGATCATGAGAATATCTTGATTGTTGAAGTATTTGTTGATGATATTATTTTTGGAGGGAAGGATAGTTTCTGCAAAACTTTTGCAAATCAAATGAAAAGTGAATTTGAGATGTCTATGTTTGGGGGAATAAATTTCTTCTTGGGTCTACAAATCACTCAAACAAAGAAGGGAATCTTCATATCTCAGACCAAATATGTGAAAGAATTGTTGAAGAAATTTGGGATGGAAGATTCAAAGGCAATGAATACTCCCATGGCAACTGGATGTAAGCTAAGTAAATATGTTAAATCCCCTAAGGCTGATCAGAAAAAGTGCAGGTCAATGATTGGAGGATTGCTCTACCTTAGTCAAACTAGACCTAACATTATGAATGTTGTTGGTCTTGTTGCCAGATTCCAAGCTAATCCCAGAGAGTCTCATGTAATGGAAATCAAGAGAATTCTTAGATATTTGAAGGGAACAGTTGAGTATGGTTTGTGGTATCCTAAGGATCATGATTTCTCTCTTCATGCTTATATTGATACTGATTGGGTAGGTGATGTGGATGACCAGAAGAGTACCAGTGGAGGTGCATTCTTTTTGGGAAAAAGATTGGTTTCTTGTTTAAGCAAGAAACAAGAGGTAATATCTCTATCCACTGTAGAAGCATAATATATTGTAGCAGTAGGTAGTTGCACTCAAGTATTGTGGATGAAGCAAATGTTAAGAGACATCAGAGTAGAGTATGATGAACCTATCATAATCTTCTATGATGATTCAAGTGCGATAAACATATCAAAAAATTTGGTGTTGCATTCAAAGACAAAGCATATATCCATCAAGTTCCAATTTTTGAGAGAGTAGGTGAACAAGAATGAAGTCAGATTGGAGTTTATGCCCTCAAAGGATCAGATTGCATACATTTTTAACAAACCTCTACCTAAGGACACTTTTGAGTATGTCAGGAAGAAGTTAGGGGTTATTAGCCCCCGGTTCTGAATTAAGGTGCACTGATGTGCATCAATTCGGTGGATCCTACAGTCATATGCTATGATCTTGATTGATGCTAGGACACTGCTACTCAGGGGAAGAAGTCAATATAATTTTGAAATATGAAATGTGGTTGCACCTATATACCCTTTTCCATTGATGTCAAAGGGGGAGAGAAGACATGTGAAAAACAAAAAGTGGTTGCTAATCAAAGGGGGACCAATAAAGGAAGAGAAGACATGTGAATGGTTGTTAGTGATAAGGGGAGCTATGTTAGTCAGTGAGGAGAAGTTCTTGTCTTGATGGTTAAAACAATTTTTCACATCATATGTTGCCATCAATGACAAAAGGGGAGATTTTTGCAAGTATAGCCCTAATTTGTATGATATCAACATACTCCTGTTGCATTGATGTCAAGAATTGGATGAGTTGTGTGCTAAGGATATTGAGAAAATTAGCCCCATCATAAATAAAGAAGAACAGTGAAGACAATGAAGTTCTATGAAGTAAAGTTCCGAACCAGTTGAAGATCAAAGTATATGCATCAAAGGGTTTGTAGATATGTGTCTAAAGGTGCTCCAACCAAGATTTCAGAGGTCCACATGAAGATTTGGAGAAATTATGGCCATGTGAGTAAAACTAGTTTTGGCAGCTATTTAGAGGTGACAGAGTGGCACAAATAGGTCTGGTGAGATCTAGAAATGCAATATCATGTTCTGTAGACCTAGTGGCATGTTTGGGAGGTTAATAGACATTTACAACTCGATTGGTTCATGGTTTAGAGGTCTGTAAGTAATTCTTCTAATGTGACAGTGATGATTGGCTTTGTTCTTGAAGTTCCAGATGAAGATACAAATGATTACAGTAAGCAGAAGTGGTGTGGATGTTCTTGGTGATTCAAGAAAGCTTTTAGGGGTCTCTAGATTGTGTCTAGTTCATGTTGGTGGTCTGCACTGAAGATTGCGCTCGTAACTGAAGATTTACCTTTGGGGGATGGGGTTCTTCTTAGTTTTGGCCGACCAAATAATTTGCGTATGTTGTGGATGATCTTGAATATGCTTTGTGAAGCATGGTGTGTTCCTCAAAGATTATTGAAGTCCCAACTATGTTTGGCCGACAGTGTAGTGATGCGCATGAAGTTTATGTAATAAATCAAGTTATTTTTGTAATTGCTCAGTAATAAAATAAGTGTATGTTGTGCCAACTTTAATGATCATTCTAAAGTTGATGTCATGTAAAAATAAGAGTTACGAAGTTGTTCAAAAGTATCCCAGTGTGGTCATGAAGAAAAGGTGGTAAGGAAGAGGAGTGAAAAATAGAGCAGAGGTGTTGATCTTTAATGGAACTAATTCAAACATAGTAAAGTTGCTAATTTCCAATTCAAGTATGTAATACTTATTTTCTTTTGTAGATAGTGTGTCTCTTGTAGGCAATGGGCCTCTTATGAGAAGTTTGCTCAGGCAGTGAGCCCTAATTGGCAAGTTGCATTTTATTCTTCATATTCTTTTAATAGAGAATACAATCTTGGGTTAGTCACCCTGGTTTTTCACTTAACCAGATTTTCTGCATTAAAATCTTGGTGTCATATGTGTTGAATGTGTTTCTGCTTTTGAATTAATGCATTGTGCTTCCATGATTAAATCTTTGATATGCTATTGAAATATATAAAGGGTTAAGTAACCAAGAAACAAAATTTTGGAAACAATTGATTCACCCCCCCCTCTCAATTGCCTATCCTTAAATCAACATAAACATGATAGAGTGAAGATGAAGTGTGTAACATCAATATTTTTTGCCTAACTCGAACTAAATTCTTGCATTGACAAATGCTACTCATTAGTTCAAATAATCTATAATCCTTTTGTAATCATTCTTGTAGGTAGTGAGCTCTGGGCAGTGAGCTTGAAGGCATGCACCTTCCCCTTTTGTAATACTTTTAACAAAGTATAATCTTTGTGGGTTAACCCCCACTGTGGTTTTCCCCTGTACTGGGTTTCCACATTAAAAATTCTTGGTGTGAAGTGTGTTATTTGTGTTTCTACTCATATGTTATTGATTCATGCTTTCATGGTTATAATAATGATTTGTCAATAAGTGGTAGAGAAGAATTAATTGCAAAAAGTGTTAAAATTTTGAGACAACTAATTCACACCTCCCCTCTCAGTTGTCTACCCTAATGCCAACAATTGGTATTAGAGCAGGGTTCCTTTGAAAAAGTTTAACAGCTTGAGGAAGATCTAGGAAGGAAATAAAATGTATGAATACAACCTCCAGGATCAACTTAAACTTGCTTTAGAAGATCTTGATTAGTCCAGAGTAGAAGTCAAAGAACTATAAGAGAACATTATATATGCTGAAGATTTCATTGAGACTTTAAAATAAAAATTGAGCAAATCCAATGAAAAGAGGAAGGAGCTACTTCTTCAAATAGGAAATCATAATGAAGACAATGAGAAGGATAAGGTCCTAAAAGAGAAGACAAAGCAATGTGAGAAGTTAGCTAAAGAAGCTATTGTTCTAAAACATGAGATGGAATCTGGGGTGATGAGGCTAACCAAAGAAATTGAGCAAAGAAAGAAGACTGAAGAAGACCTGAATCAAACTCTAAAGGAAAAAACTAAAGAATGCTACAGATTGGATGGAATAGCTAGCCATCTAGAGTCTGATCTACAAGAAAGTAGAGACAATGAGAAAAAACTTGAAAGGAAAATTGTCATTTTCAGACATGACCTAGAAGCTGCAAATGAATACAAGGAGAAGTTCAAGATAAGCTCAGCTAAACTTGAAGCACTACTTGAGTGTTAGAAAAGGGCTGATGATAAGCATGGTCTTGGGTATGAGAAAGGTGAAAGCTCTAGATTTGGACAAATAAATTTTGAATCAAGGAAGGGGAGAAACAAACCTAGAAGAGCTCCGGTAAGATAGCCTAATGCTCAAAGGTATCCATCTTTCAATGGAAATTGCTTTATTTGCAATAAATTTGGTCATAGAGCTACTCAATGTAGAAGCAGAGTAAATCAAAATGGTCCATCCTTCTCTAGTCAATGCTTCAAGTGCAAGAGGTATGGTCATAGATCCAATGAATGCAAAAGTATGATAATGCATAACTCTAACAATAGAGAAAATGGCAATTCTTTCAATGGCTACTATTTTTATTGCAATAGATTTGGACACATGGCTAATCAGTGTAGATCAAGAGGGAACTGGTCAAATGGGTAAAGAAATGTTGTGTGCTTCAATTGTAACTGATCCAGTCATTTTTCAAGATTCTGCAGAAGTAGGAATAATGAAAGAAGAGGTTCGGTAAACATAAAATCAGATGAGAAAAGACAAGACAAAGACAAGAGAAAAATTTATGTGAATGAGATCCAAAATGAAATGAGCAACACATGGGTCAAGAAAAGTGTTATGAATAATAGTAATGGGTCCGCACCAGAATCTGGTGCTAACAATTCCTCCAGGAATTAAATCAAGAGCTCTAGCTCAGGGGGAGCTGCATTGAAAATCAAATTCCCCCAATCAGTAAGTGGGTGCCTATATCAAGCATGATGAATGAAGATAGAGAAATCTATTGCAGATCTGTTAAAGGAAACTTTGGAAGAAAATAAGCAAATGTGATTAATTGCGGAGCAATTGAAGTTCAACTTTATGTAGTAATAGTGCAACCAGATGCATTAGGGTAGAGCATTTATTACAATAAAGAATTAGGTTTTGCAGAGCATAAAAAGGTAATTCACTCCTCATTTGAATCACTTTGCATTCAAAGAGAGAAAGAAGAATAGCGTTTGAGCTGAGATTTCAAGGATTTGAAGTGCGATCCGTGAATTTGCCCACCAACCCTAATTTCATGAAAAAGGTATTTATCTGCGAAGCTTTGAACTTATAATCTTTGCAATGGCTACACCTTTGGTTGTTGATATTACTAAAAGGCCTTAACCCAAATTTAAGAAGCATCCACACAAATCAGTAGAAGTTGATCCATTAGGTGCATTTTCAAGTGTTTCGTATGGTGTACTGCATGTTAAAGATAATAGGGTTTATATTCATGCGAGTATAGATGAATTTGGGGACTCAAGGTATGTAGATTTGTTTGAAATTCATCTCAGGGATGAAAATCATGACCTTAAACCCGAGTATAAGGCACTGCATGATAAACATTTCATTCAAATTATGGGGTTTCCAACATTTGATGAAGATGAATGGGTCTAGTATGTTTTAGGCTGAATGCATGATGAGTTTTTATGGATGTTGAAACCATTCAAAATTACAAAGGATGCTATCAGGATTGTGAGTGGGTTGAATTCAACTGGTGATTTATCCATGCTAAAATTTGTGAAGAACTAGACTGTAACTGATGCAACCGGTCCCAAATTTGACAAAAG
This sequence comes from Cunninghamia lanceolata, assembly GCA_027924645.1. NCBI lineage: Eukaryota > Viridiplantae > Streptophyta > Pinopsida > Cupressales > Cupressaceae > Cunninghamia > Cunninghamia lanceolata. The sequence goes on along the minus strand of BSBN01000114.1, from coordinate 7,115,382 downwards.
GGCAATGACTATCAATGATATTATTGATCTGGATGTCAAGTTTGCTTCAATGGTAATTGGCTACAAAGTTTATCATTCCAGCAGGGAGAACTCTGTCTCTGGAATGGCCATATATGCTACATACCAAATGTTAAAGGAAAATGTAGATTATGAATTGTGTGAATTATTGCAAAACCAACTTATTGAGAACTTGAACAAAATTAAGAAAGATAATAAAAATAGTTTTAAATATGGTACATTGGTTCTATGTTTGTTCTTCTACTTTATGAATAAGGTACCTAGAGTAAAGGGCGTGCACTGGACTAATGATTAGCCAATTACTATTCAAATCAGAGATCACCTACACAACATTGATGACTATAAAGCACAGAAAACTACAATCTGGGGATACTTCAAAAACTTTTAGAGTATGATGCATTCAAGGGAAAGAATCCCTAAAACAATTGTTGAGAAGTAGAAGAATGAAATATGTTTCATGGTGGACACTGATCAATTCTTAATGGAAGCAGTAGAACCCAAAACTATTTGGATAATGCCTATGGGGTATGAAGTGGATGAGAAAATTTTGAATATGTATGCTCAGCACCTTTTGATCAAGCCAAAGAACACAACAGTTGAAAGATTTGGGACATATGAGGAGCTAAGTATGAAACTGCATGTTGGACCTAGAAAACTTGAAACTAATAGGAAAGTAAGGAAAGAAGTTGAGCAGTTGGCCGAAAATCTAGGCCTCACCAATGTGAGACAATTTAGGGAAATAACTGAAAAGGCTGAGAAGGAAAAGCAGGATAAGAAATAAGGAAGTGCTCTGATAGAATTCTCCTCCACATCAAGGACTACTAGAAGCTCTGTTGCTACGCCTGTTCCCCCAAAACCTTCCAATCTTGAGAAATTGGAAGGGAGATCATCTGGAAAAGAAGGGAAAAGAGTGAAAACTAAGGCTGCCCAGACATACAAAAGCATGAAAATTGATGAAGAAACTGACTTTGATATTGAGATCAAAGAGTTGAAGCTCTCAGGTACAAAAGCAACCAAGGTAGCTAAGGAAAAGCCCTCCGAATGAAAAAGGGTAAGCAAGAGGCAAAAGACTGAAACATATGTTGAAAAGCCTACTCTCTTTGTGGATGACATCATCAAATTAGTCATTGTAGATGGGAACTTAAGGCCAATGACTGAATTCTTTGATTATTACAGTGATGTTGATAAGAGGGTTCTAGGGGAAGCAACTATCAAATATTTGAACATCTACAATAAGGCTTTGATTGAAATAACTTCTGAAATTCCAAGAAGTCTTGCAGATATTATGGAGTTAAGAAAAAAACATGCAAAAGGTAAAGACATTGAGATTAGGGAGCATGTGTTGATGAATCTGTGCCCTCAGATTACTCCAGATCATATGAACATGATATTCAAAGAAGCAAAGGATGACTTCAAGAGAAAGAAGAGAATGAATAAACTCATTCTTGGAGAAATAGATGAGATAGTTAAAGATACTTAGGATATTCTTCTGAAGACACTAAAAAGGCATAATCTTCCTATTGTTGAAAAAGAGATTGATGATGGGATTGACTCCTCAATTCTAGATATTAAAGAATTAAAGATCAATGAGCAACAAACTAAGTTAGATGATTCCCTTGTTTCAGGAAAGGAAGCAATGAACAAGGAAGATAAAGTAGAAGAAGATGGTGAAAATGTTGATGCACCCAAACAAAATAGTCTTGATACTGACACTGAGAAAAATCAAGGAAAGGAAGGTGGTCCGTAAATTGTGGCAGGAGACACTATAGATGCAGTAAAGAGTTTCTTGAATAAAGAGATTCTAGAGTTTGATGAACTAGAACTGATTCAAGGACCAATCAACCTGGATACTCTCTCTTTGATCCAAATGATGAAGATAACATATTTCACACAAGCCAAGGCAAGAGAAAAGATATTGAAATCTCACATAGAGGATAGTGAGCTGTTAGGCCTTGCATTCGGTATATTGGAGAAGATAATGCCAACTTTCTAGAAGAATCCATCTGATTCTCCCTTTGGAAATCTGAAGAGCCTTGTAAATTCTCTAAGTACACACTGAGTCCTTTGAGAAGTCTGTAGAGATTAAAGTCTAGAATGAATTTTTGGATAAGAGAATTAGTGAGCTAAAGGGCCTAATAGGGAATAATAGAAGGTACTTGACATCGGTATAAAGAGTATTCAAAATACTCTTAATGACGGAGGTGATGTATATAATTTTTTTCTATCTTGGCCCAAAGTTATTAAGGATATTGAAAAGAAGATAAAGGAGCAGGAACAAAAATTGTTGAATCTATCTCAAAATTTTTGATCCTCTAACAGTATCTCTGGTAAGTCAGGAATGTCAAGAAATCAACTTGACTGATGAAATAAAGAAACTTGTTAAAGAAAAGAGCAATATTGTGGAGAGAATGTGTGATCTCCATGGATTGATTGCCCCCAAGTTAGAAACAATGTTTACTGCTTTATCAAAAGCTCAAGTTGCAGTCCTGACAGGTGATCCTTTAGATTTGAAGAAAGTAGAAATGCAGGCATTCCTACTAAGTGGACACATCTTAATTTTGGATTGTATGAAAAGAAGTTGGGCCTCTAAACTTGTGCAGTTGAAAAATAGTTTTGCAGATATTCTCAAGTTCATCTAAATATAATACATGGATTATTTGTACATATGTGGCCTTATATACAGATTTCTTGTGTAAATTTTGGTTTGTGGATCCCACCCTTTGCCATTGATGTCAAAGGGGGAGTGAGAGACTGAAAAATGAAAGAAAATGAAGAATCCATCAAAGGAGCAGTGGAAGAATATATAAGTGTATACATTAGGAGGAGATAGTCATGACACTTAGTTATTTTTTACTAAGTGTTGCCATCAATGCCAAAGGGAGAGATTGTTGGCAAGAGATAATGCAAGGCATGTCATGTGTTGTCATTAATGGAAACTAAGTCCATTCCACACATCTGCAGTGTAGCATTAGATCATACCAGAAGTTAGTTCCAAGATTTGTCCAGTCCGGATAGACAGGAACAGGATATATGGCAAAGTTCAGTATTGTGGTCAGCGGATCTCTTCAATTAATCATTGTGTGTTACGAATTAGAGGGAGTATAGAGGAATGTCAGGCCAATCTAAATCTAAGATTTTAGCCTCTGGTGATAAAGGGATTAAAAGTTATGAGCATCTAAGTATCGGGTCCTAATATGACAGAACAATTCAGTGAAGAATATGTCATCTTGTGTTAGATCCTTGTGCGGATCTAGTAGAAGTGTTTTGGTGAGTTGCGTATGGGATATAATATTAGTAGCTAACATGTATGGTGACCTGCAAGTGTTATTTCTAGTATGCATCAATATTGGTGTATGGATTCAGCTGACAGAATATAGTACTTGTATTGTTTGTTAAGTTCTTCATAAGGCTCACAAAAAGGTGATTGAATTTCTTGAGGCGGATATATATAGTTGATGGATTCAAGTATTGTAGAAGTATGGTATGCAAATATGAAGTAAGTGCAAAAAGTGCAGAGAAAGTGCGAAAGAGAAGAGATTGAAGGTCCGGATCATGGTAGATCAGTAAATAGGATAGAGTGAAGATGAAGTACATAAGATCAGTATTATGTGCCTAACTGGAACTGAATTCTTGCATTGATAGATGCTACTCATCAGTTCAAACAATCTGTAATCCTTTTGTAATCACTCTTGTAGGTAGTGAGCCTCTTTTGAGCAGTGAGCTCTGGGTAGTGATCCCAAAGGCATGTGCCTTCCCCTTTTGTAATACTTTTAACAGAGTATAATCTTTGTGGGTTAACCCCCACCATGGTTTTTCCCTTAACTGAGTTTCCACGTTAAAAATTCTTGGTGTCAAGTGTGTTATTTGTATTTCTACTAGGTAAAAGCACAAAGCCGTGTCACACTTTTAGCCGACTTATTAGCACAAGTGAATTTAAGTATTTCTAACTAAAAATCAATGTTGGTCAAGCATATGATCTTGTAAGATTCATTCTAGCTAAGTTAGATATGTCTACAACTTTTCCAACTAAAATTATTGGCTAAATGCATATGTAGGGCCAATTTCACAAAAAAAAAATTATTTGAAAAACTTCATATTTCAACAACTTCTACTTGTGTAAATAACATTTTTTTAAAAATATAAAAATACCATTTTGTAGATCTATAAGTTTAGTTTTCAAATATATATATATATATATATATATATATATATATATATATATATATATATATATACATGTATATACATATACATGTATATATACATATACATGTATATATACATATACATGTATATATATGTATATATACATGTGTATATATACATATATATGTATATATATATATATATATATATTAATAGTTTAATTATTATTTATATTTTCCTTTCTATTTTTATGAAAAGTAGGTTATCAGCACAAAACATTAGGTCAATTACCATGTCAAGGAAAAATAGTAAAAAATATTAAAAATAATTGAAAAAAATATGATGCAGCAGATAAAAGAATTTATATCAAGATGGTATAATTTTTTTCTATTTTAGATAAATAGTTAATATGAAAGTTGACATCGAATAGAAACAACTACGTTTTAATACATGCACATTTTATTATTTATTTAAAAATATATATTTATCAAAATTAAAAAAAATTATATCCATGCACTAAAGTTTCAAGTTATAAATACACACAAAAAAATTGAAGAAAAATAAATAAAATTTACTATATAAAGATTGACGTTTCATGTAACTTTATTTTTCAGCATTTTTTCAACAACTAAATTATAGTGTCAATTTATTAAAAACTATATTCAAATAATTTTTTAATTTTTTTCAAAAAATAAAAAAATAAAATATACTATAAAATAAATATTTTATTAGTTTACATCATTTCAAAATTCAAAACATGTATGTCACTTTTTAGTGATTCAAGTTTAAAAGTTGGATCATCATTGGTTGTTTCCTTTATAAAAGTGTGACACGGCTTTGCGCTTTTACCCTGCTCATATGTTATTGATTCATGCTTTCATGGTTATAATAATGATCTATCAATAAGTGGTACAGAAGAATTAATTGTAGCAAGTGTTAAAATTTTGAGACAACTAATTCACCCCCCCTCTTAGTTGTCTACCCTAATTCCAATGAAATCCGCCCAAGGGCTCAATCTGGCCCCTTCTTTTATTCAGTGGGCTTCATATAGGCATTTTTTCCATGGAGGATATCTTGGGCATATGAAGTCAGAATTTTGAGTTCCATATATCATTGGTAAGATAATTTCTCCAACTTCTCACTAGTGTAGGTCAATCCACCTGATTTCATTGTTTATTAGTATCTATTGTAGATTCAAGTCAACACTTGTTTTGGAGTCTCGAGCTCGTAACTTGGTGGCTCACATGGCTGAACCAGGATTTGAGGTACTTACTCCTCATAGTTTTCATACATGGAAGGTGAGAATGTAATGATTACTTTGGTTCAAGGGATTATGGTCTACCTTGAATGAAGAACAACCAAATCTCACTAGGGAGTTTAAGAAGTTTACACATCAGAATAAGTGTGATGAGGTGATGGGCTTGATTGCACTACATATTTTAGATTCCTTGTTCTTCCACATTGAGGGGTACAATACACGACGAGAGGTATGGAATAAGATTAAAGATCTCTTTGGTTTAGTTAGTGATATTAGAGCTATATAGTTAGAAGCAGAAATTCCATCTCTTTCTATTGATACATTTCCTTCTATTGAGGATTATTTGGTTAAATTCAAGTCTTTACGTTCTTAGTTTATGGGTTGTGGAAAAGAGAAAACTGATAAGGAATGCATATTCTTGATTTTGTCTAAATTGACGAGTGTCTTTTCATATTTTGTCACTTCCTTTTATTCCACTATGGATGGGTTGGGTGAAAAATTGTTATGACATCTTTTGAGATATTTTGTGAGAGGTTGACTAGGGAGCCATACTATGATAGACTCTTGATTGCAAATAATCAGGTTGTTCATGTTGTTGCAATAGGTAATATTGATTTGGGTGATTGTTTAGTAGCTAATGTTTATTACATTCCTGAGATTGCTCATAATTTACTTTTAGTATATCAGATTATACAGGTCAGAAACACAATTGAGTTTACTTTCGATTCAATGTTCATTTGTCATGCTATAGGAGAGATGTTTGCATTGGGTAGGGCTGATCATTAGTCCAAGGTATTTACATTTGATTACTTCATTGATGATGATGATCCTTATGTTCCTTTGACTCCTCCATCTAGTGTGCAGAGTAATTCAGTTCCATAAAATGGGTTTGTGGATCTAATCGTGATTCCCCCATTACCTGCTATATCAGAGTTGACAATCGACATGGATTCCAAGACTTCAACACAATAAGACTTCATTGATTCTTCAGATTTGTGGTTCTAGAATGGTTTCATTTCATGCCTATCTGACTTGGCTTCTCATTCTACTACTTCATATCAGGAGGACATGTTTGACGAGGTATCACTTCTCTTTGTAGATTTTACATTGGAGGCACTTGACTTTTCTTCTGAGCTTTAATTTGTGAAACTTGTTCCTTCTCATTTCATCATGGCTATGGAGTTTCTTCTACATGCACTAGTGGATTTATTTCTTCCCAAGGGGAGACATGTTGTTTGTCATCATTGAAGTCCCTTTTGGCTTCAAACATACTTCAGTGGTTTTGAGGATACTTCATTATGGGGGGGTAATGTTGTCTCTATCTTTCCCTTCATTGGAGGGGCAATTATATTGTATTCTCATGATTGATGTAGTTCTTGGGGGTATTGTGGAGACCTCCATACATCACATGATCTATCACTTGCATTATCTCTTTTTTGGAGAGGAGTTTTGTCCCATAGGGTTTTCTCCTTTTCTCTGTTTGCAAGAGACTTAGTTGCATGATTAGTTGTGCATGGGTACCTAACATGGCCTAGTTGCCATGACCCATATTTTGCATTATGCATATTAGTCTTGCCTCATTTGCATAATATTTATTCCTATCAGTTTTCCAAGTTTATGGAGATTAATTTTAGAAAAGAATAAAAGATTACGGAGGTGGAAAAGATTATTGAAAATTATTTAGTCATATTAATATATTTATTTTATAGGTTAGACTAGTTCACCACAAATAATAAGTTGCAATAGATTCAATTTCAATAGAATTAATTGCAAATCACTTGCATTATTCTATATTGGTATTTAGATATTTTGATAATTCTAATATCTTCAAAAAATATTGTTTATTTGATTTTATCTATTTTCTCCACAAGAGGCAGTTATAAATTTAATGAGGGAATCTTATTGATTAGTGTATCTAAAATTAGAATGTTTTATTTGGGTGAGTGGAGTTATGAAAATTAATTGCTCTTTCTTTTATTGATTATTTTTGAATGTGCATTTGTGGAGGAGGATTTCATTTTTGATTTATTTTTCTTCAAGATGGTTATAAACAGTTTTCATGCCTGGTTCAATGTTTAATTTTTTGATAGTGATTTTGAAAACAAGTACACAGAAGGAAAGATAAAGGAGAATTAAGAGAAAAGTAAGGAGGAAAAAAATAGAATTTTTTTGGGTATGATTATATTGTTTTTACAAGAAATTTTATAGATATCTCCATGGTTCATTTGAATCATTTATACATTACCCGAAGTTTACCTTTTTTTTGTGTAAATATCTTGTAAATATTTGATGTAGGAGCATCTAGTGGTGTAAGGGCAATCTTTCATCACGCAAAAAATGATGATTTTTTCCACTCCATTCAATCTTGGTATTTTTGGATACCCAATTGTTGGAATAATGATGGAGAAGCTTCAGAATTTCTAACCTATTAAAAATACCCAACTACTATTTAAGAATGTTTGCATTTGAGCACGTATGGAAATGGAAATTTACTCAAAGCTTTGAAATTGAAAAATATAACCTTTGGTGAAGGAAATGGTTAAAGATCACTTGTGGGATAAAAGATATTAAAGTTTTCATTTCTTTAAAAGCCCTTGAAAAAGTTTCAAACTCAAATATGAGGCACTTAAAGGCCTCGTACGACCTAAAAAATGGGCAGAATTGATAGATAGGATTCTATGGGTGTAGGACTCTTCATAATATTTCTAATGTATCAAAAAGTTTGTCAATCAGACAACTGGATCACAAGTTTTGGCTCTTAGAAGTTGACCTATTTTGGAGGGAGTTAGAAATTTCAAAATTTTGGCTGGAAGGTGCCAAAAAGGGTTATTTATGATCTTTTTTGGAATCTTTTGGGGGTAGTAGAGAAAGGAGGAAAGTGGGGAGTCATGAAAAGGATGGAAAATAGAAACCCTAATAGATTTGCAGTTACATAAGGTGGAAGGTTCCATAATCAGAAGGAAGGAAGTTGTCATGTGTTGCAGCATTTTCAGGATTCATCCTTTGATTTGACTCAGGTTTCTATAATGTAATGTATTTTTTAATTCAATAAAAGAACATTAATATTTTATGTGTGCAATCTGTTGATAACTGAGAGGGGGGTTGAATCAGTTATCTTAATTACTTCAACTTTTTGTCCTTATTTAACAATTAGTGCAGCATCAAATCATATAAGCAAACATAACTATGAAAACAAAGATAACATTAATACACATGACACAATGATTTTGATGTGGAAAACCCTGTTAAGGGAAAAACCACGGGGTGACTAACCCAAGATTGTATTATCTGGTAAAAGAATAAGATAGTACAAAAATGGCACTTGCCAATTAGGGCTCACTGCTCGAGCACACTGCTCATAAGAGGCTTACTGCCTACAAGAGACTCACTGTCTAAAGAAAGTAACAAGATACTTGAACTGATGAGAAGCATCCACATATGCTGAGGTTCAGTTCTGGTTAGGCTCAATACATTGATCTATTGTACTTCATTCTTCCTCTTCTTTGGTGCTACTATCCTGTCACATACCAGACCTTTATTACTACTTCCACATAGCTCTCTACTTTTCTTCACACTTCAAAACACACCACACACACCTTCATACAGAAATCAATTTGGTATATATATATCCGCACCAAGGATTTCATCCACTTTCTAGTCGGCATCCAGAATACTCAATACTTTCCCAAACTCTGGTTTGTCGGCTGAATCCTTTCTTACCAAGTGATGTGTACCAAAGAGATGCTTATAGAAGTCATCAATCATGTTAGTCAATCAAGAATGATACCTTAAGAAACTTGATCACCATTAATATCACATCTGGATTAAGGTCTGATGCTCTACCGGTTAGGTCTTCCTCAGTCTACTCTGCCAAACAAGAACCTAACACTTAGGTGCTCATATCTCTTCACTCTTTCATCACCAGAGGCTTAATCTTAGGAATATAATAGTCATGGTATTCCTCTTGACTTCCCCAAGTCCGCACTTTACTGTGATACTTCCTCTGATAGATTCGGACCTGATTGTTAGACCTTGTTGTATGCTCTGTTCTTGGTCACCGGACAAAAATACTCTTCAATCTTAATTCTGGTATAGACACACCATGTCCTGTAGATGTGTAAGATGGACTTTGTTTCCATCAATGACAACATTCATGAAGTCACATAGTGTCTCTTGCCAACACTCTCCCCCTTTGGCATTGATGGCAACACTTAGTGAAAAATGACTAAGTGTCACACTACACTCCCCCTTTTGCTGATGCATTGTTCTAATGTACAAATTTTCGGAGCTCCCCCTTAGCTAGATTTCCCATTTTTCACTACTCCTCACTCCCCCTTTGACATCAATGGCAACGGGTAGAATCCACATACGAAAATTCCTAAAATTCAACTATACTTATCTGCATAAGTATATATACATGTTATACTTACATATACTGAAGTATATCTACAAAAGTTATCTTCAACTGGACAAATTATGTTGCCCAACTCTGCTTCATCCTGTCCAAAATTGAGATGTGACCACTCAATAGGAATGCAAAAGCCTCTGCCCTTTTTAGATCTATCAGATCACTAGTCTGGGCTATGGTCTAAGCATCAATTAGGGCCTCATGCATGGCCTCTAATTTAGGGATAATTATCCCTCTAAATTCACTTAACCTACTTATTCTATTTTTCTTCTCCTTCTCAAGCTTCTTTATTTCATTTATGATTGCAATAGTCTAGCACTCTTGATTTATTATGGAAGAAGTGAGAGGATCAAAATTCTAAGATAAACTTGATAGTTTATCCTCTTGCTCTTTCACTTTCTTCTCAATATCCTGTCACTCTAGACTAGGATAAGAAAAACTTATATATCTCTCTGCCATCTTTAAAAGCATTTTCTAAGCTCTTTATCGCAATATCCATAGTTCTCCTATCATTTATTATTAGTCATTGTACTTTGGAGAATCTCTTTCCCAAAAACTCTTTTTGGACTTTATCTTCAGCTGACTACTCCAAAGAATCAAAATGCATGCTAATTGAATTAACAAGAGATTTTAAGTTATCAGATGAAGAGGCCAAAAGATCCTTCTGGAAGGATGGCATGATTTTCTCTAATGCACCGGATGCAATCTCTATTAGCTCATAGTCTTCTGTGTGAGACTTCAAAAGTTTTTTTTTTGCCTTTGCATGGGCAAAGGATGCTATCTTCATAGTCTAAACTGGGGAGAGGGAATCAAAATTGAATGGTCCTTGAAGTAGCTCTGGTTCATCTAATTCCATCATTTCTTTTGTCAAGAAGTCTTTGACTACTTCTATAGTGTCTCTTGCCAGAGACAGAGTTTTCTTCCCTTCTGCAGCCTCAACACTATCACTTGTGGTCTTTTTTGTTTGACCTTCTTCTCTTCCCTTCACCTCTTCTTCTTGACTGATTTCTCTTCTATTCTTTCTTCCCCTTTAGATCTGGAGTCTACTGGGGAAATTGGAGGAGAGATGTTTGCTTCTTTATGAACTTCCTCTTTCGGAGCAGAGGGATCTAGATCCTCAATTTTCTACTCACCTTCCTTTGTCTCTTCTGCAACTGTCTCAGTAGATTCTCCTTTGTCATTCATGGTAGAGGATTCATCACATAAGTCCTCTATAACAGGAATATTGAATCTTTTATAGGCATTTCAGAGGATATCTTCAGTCTCTTTAGCCACCTGATCAGTTTCTCTGAGCATAAGCTTATTCATTCTGGCTTTGCTCCGGAACTCATCCTTGCACTCCTTGAAGATAATGTTCATTTGTTTAGGGGTAATGGATGGATAGAGATGAATAGAAATCTACTCTCGAATTTCTAGGTCTTTTGCTTGGGCATTGTTCTTTCTTATTTCAAGTTCCTTCTCTAAGCTTTTGGAAATAAGATATATAATCTTAATGAATGCTTTGTTGTAGATGTTTAGATACTTGATTGTGGCATCTTGCAATATCTTTTGATTAGCTTCACTATATTCATCATAAAATTCAACCATTGGTTGCAGGTTCCCATCCACAATAACTGATTTGATGATATCATCAATGTGGAGAGTAGGTCTTTCAACGAATTCTTCTGCCTCTTCTTCCTTGTCTTGACTGGTAAAGGATTCACCGGATAATTTCTTCTTCTTCTTCATTTTCTTAACCTCCTCATCTGACCCAGTCTCTTCATCATCCTTTTGATTGGTGTAAGACCTTGTGGCCTTTGTCTTAGTTCTCTTTTCTCCTTTTCCAGATGTCTTGACTTCCGGTATTGATGCCTTTTGGCTCTTAGAGGTGGGAAGTGTAGAGCTTTTGGAGGATTTGGTCTGGGAGGGGGCTTGCACCAGATCACTTTTTTTTTTCTATTTCTTGCCTTTCTTTCTCTTCCCTTTCCATCTTCTCTCTTTTTACATCGAGTGTATCTTTTGAAATGTCATACCTTTTGGCAACATTCTCTACTTCTTTTCTCACTTTTCTTTTCATCTCTGGTTGTCTAAGCTCCACATGAATCTTTACACTTAACTCTTCAAAGGTTCCAAACTTTTTTGCCTCAGGGTCCATGGACTGACTCAAAAGGTGTTGAATGTGCAACTCTAGGATTTTCTCATCAGTCCATACCCCATTGGCATGATCCACACTATTCGTGGTTCCACTGCCTCCATTAGGTATTGATCAGTATCCACCATGAAGCACACTGTATCTTTGTATTTTTCAACTAGAGATTAGGGGATTCTCTCTCTGGCCTGCATTATGCTTTGAAAGTTTTTGAAGTAACCCCACAGTGCTATATTTTGTACCTTAGCATTACCAAGCCCATTTAAATAATCCCTCATTTATATGGCAACAGGTCCATCATTTTGCCATATCTAGCCACTAGTTCCGGGTAGCTCATTCATATAGTAGAAGAATAGGTAAAGTATCAGGCCACCATATTTGAAAGAATTCTTTTTATCTTTCTTTATTTTCTACAAATTCTCCAATAGTTGGTTTAGGAGAAGCTCACAAAGATCATAGTTAGCATTTCCTCTCAGCATTTGATAAGTAGTGTAAATTACAGTTCTGGGTACTAAATTTTCCCTGCTTGAGTGATATATCTTTTAACCAATTATCATGGAGGCAAACTTGATATCCGGATTAGTGATATCTTCTATTGTCATGGCTCTCTTGTCAAATTTTGATCTGGTAGCCTCACTCACAGTTTGGTTTTTGACCAATTTGAGAATAGGTAACCCTCTGGATGAGTGCAAATTGGTTATCACTTTAATAGCATCTTTTGTGATCTTAAATGGTCTATTTAACCACACGAAGTTGTCATGCACTCTGCTCAAAACATACCGGACCCACTCATCTTCTGCAAAATAGGGGAAATGGATGCACTGTCTAAAATGCTTAACCCAGATAGCCTTGTACTGAGGTTTGAGTTCAAAAGAATGGTCTATTAATTGTTTGTGATAGATATCCATTAGTTTGGATTCCCAAATTCCTCAATGTTTGCATGAATATATGCCCTAACATCTTCTACATGCAAAACCCCATGCAGAATGCTTGAAAAGGCACCTAGGGGATCAACTTCTAGGGATTTGTATGGATGTTTCTTGAATTTAGGATGCAACCTATCAGTGATCTTCACAACATTTGGATTAGCCATCTTTCAAAAGATTCAGAGAGAGATTTAAGAATGGAAAATACCTTTTATGCTTTTAGGGTTTATGAAATGAGCTGAATCGAATTGCTGGATAAATTTATTTCTGTGGTTGATCTTTGAGAGGCTTGAGATAATTTGTTGCAGAGCTCCTTCTCTTTTCTTCTCAAATGCAAATGTACAAATGACGAAAAAAGAACACTTATATTTATGTGTAAACCCTAATTTCACATTGTAATAAATGCACAACTTAAGTTGTCCCGGTTGCTTTGTTCTCCTTATCCTGGAAGATTTTTCAGATTACTGAGATGCACTTAGAGTTATTCTTGGTGAATATTAGCAATCTATCTACCTTTCTCCAATCATTTCATTTATCCACAGATCAGGTTACCTCAAATTTGAATCATACCGGATCTCACTGTGAAAATTCTATTTTTATCAGATGACTGTTAAACCGGATCAATCTTGGAAGATTAACCTCTTCAAAATTTATTGTAGATCTTCCATATCTTTACCAAGGCTTATTTAGATGTTTCTCTGAGAACCCTTTAATCTACAACTTTCCATGTGCCAATTTCAGGCACCAATTGATTGGCTGGGGGAACTAGTTTTCTTTTATGACTCCCCCTCAGGCAAAGCTCATCTATTTAGTTTCCAAAAGGAATATCAGCACCAGATTCTAGTGCAGATCCATCCTCAGCATTTTCTGTACTCCTCTTCACCCAAATCTTGTTCATCTTCCTTTGAATTTCATTCGCATTTACTTTTCCTTTACCTTTGTCTTTGTTTTGATAATAATGCATTGGACCCTTTTTGTCCTGATTCTTACTTCTACTGAATTTGGCGATATGAGAGGATCTATTGCAATTGTAGCAAACAATATTTCTTTGCATATTTGATTGGTATCCTCTAGATCTACATTGATTAGCCATATGTCCCATTCTATTGCATGCAAAGCATCTACCATTGAATGAATTATTCATTTGCATAATTTTACACTCATGAGATTTGTGACCATACCTTTTGCAATTAAAACACTATCCAGAGAAGGATGAATTTGTTTGATTCATTCTTCTTTTGCACTAATTTGCTTTATGACCAAAGTTATTGCAATTGTGGCAGTATCCATTGAAGGATGGATATCTTTGAGCATTTGGTTGCCTTACCGAAGGTCTTCTAAGCCTATTCCTTGGATTTCCTGATCCAGAGTTCTTTTGATCAGACCTAGAGCTTTCACCTTTCTCATACCCCAAGACTTGCTTGTCATCTACCCTCTTTTGTCTTTGAAGAAGAACTTCAAGTTGAGTAGAACTTATCTTGAATTTCTCTTTGTATTCATTTGTTGTTTGAAGATCCCTTTTGAGAGTGTCAATATGATTCTCAAGTTGTTCTTCATTATCTCTAGCTTCTTCAAGATCAGATTCTAGATGCCTAATTATTCTATCCATTTTATGGCAGTCTTCTAACTTCTCCTTGAGAGATTGTCTTAGATCATCTTCAATTTTTCTTTTCTCTTCAATTCCTTGGGTGAATTTCATAACCCCTGATTCCATTTCATGTCTTACCATAATGACCTCTTTTGATAGCTTCTCACATAACTTGTTCTTCTCATTTAGATCTTCATCAGTATTATTGACTTCACTTAGACTTGCTAGTTGTTGAAGTAGTTCCTTTCTCTTTTTCATAGAGATACTCAGTTTCTCTTTTAGTTCATTTATGAAATCATCATCCTGTTTGAGTCTTTCCTTCAAGTTATTGACTTCAAAGTGAGATTGTTCAAGATCATCTAGGGCAGACTAAAGTTGTTCCCTCATACCATACATATCCATTGAGATTCCCAAATCTTCCTCAAGTTGTTAGGCTCTGTTTGGAGGAACTTAGCTCTGATACCAATTGCTGATAACTTAGAGGGGGGGTGAATCAATTATCTTAATTACTTCAAATTTCTATCCTTCTTTAACAATTAGTGCAGCATCAAATCATATAAGAAAACATAACTATGAAAACTGAGATAACATTAATACACATGACATAATGATTTTGACGTGGAAAACCTTTTTAAGGGAAAAACCACGAGGTGACTAACCCAAGATTGTATTCTCTGGTAAAAGAATAAGATAGTACAAAAATGGCACTTGCCAATTAGGGCTCACTGCCTGCAAGAGACTCACTATCTAAAGAAAGTAACAAGATACTTGAAATGATGAGAAGCATCCACATATGCTGAGGTTCAGTTCTGGTTAGGCTTAATACACTAATCTACTGCACTTCATTCTTCCTCTTCTTTGCTACTACTGTCTTGTCACATACCAGACCTATATTACTACTTCCACACTGCTCTCTACTTTTATTCACACTTCATAACACACCACACACACCTTCATACCAAAATCAATCTGGTATATATATATATATATATATATATATATATATATATATATATATATATATATATATATATATATATATATATATATATATATATATATATATATATATATATATATATATATATATATATCCGCACCAAGGATTTCATCCACTTTCTAGTCGGCATCCAAAATACTCAATACTTTCCCAAACTCTGGTCTGTCGGCTGAATCCTTTCTTACCAAGTGATGCGTACCAAAGAGATTCTTATAGAAGCCATCAATCATGTCGGCCAATCAAGAATGATACCTCAAGAAACTTGATCACAATCAATATCTCATCCGGATTAAAGTCTGATGCTCTATCAGTGAGGTCTTCCTCAGTCTACTCTACCAAATAGGAACCTAACACTTAGGTGCTCATATCTCTTCACTCTTTCATCACCGGAGGCTCAATCTCTAGAATATATTAGTCATGCTATTCCTCTTGACTTCCCCAAGTCCATACTTTACTAAGATACTTCCTCTGAGAGATCCAGACCTAATTGTCAAACCTTGCTGTATGCTCTATTCTTGGTCACCGGACCAAAATACTCTTCAATCTGACTTCCGGTATAGACACACCATGTCCTGTGGATGTGTAAGATGGACTTTGTTGCCATCAATGACAACATTCATGAAGTCATAGAGTGTCTCTTTCCAACACAATCTATGTTGTTGTTTGTTCTGGGATTAACCCCCTCATCAAATGGTATATGAGCAGTAGTTCTTGAGTGTTTAGACAAATCACCGACTGTGAGGTAGTTTACATTAGGACTTGAGGTTGTGGGTTTGTTGTAGAAATCAACTGAGGTTGTCATTTTTATATAGAACTAAAATAACCACCATGAAGGAACTGTAGTGGTGCTAGGAGAAATTCTTTGATAGAAGAGGGTTTTAGAGCCCTGCAAAGACAAATCAATGTGTTACAAGAGGAGTTGTGAAGAGGGTTTGAGAAAAGAAGAAGAAAAGAAATTGAAGATGAAACTAAAGAAGAAGAGTCATCTAAAGAAGAACCAGATTGGAAAGATGGCTAGGATTAAAGTTTCTACATATTCTGGGGATCTGAATCTAGAAGAAATTATTGATTGGATAAATGACATGGAGGAATATTTTGAGTAAAGTTGTGGATGATTGAGAATGGGTCAAGTTTGTAAAAAAAAAGTTGAAGGGCCATGCCAGTATTTGGTGGAAGGAGGTCTAGTTAGAGAAAAATAGAAGAGGAAACAAAAAGATTACTACATGGGATCAGATGGTGGACAAACTAAAGAAGCATTTCATTATTGTGGACTATGAGTTGTAGTTGTTCACGAAGTTGCAAGGATTAAAGTAAGGTAACAAGTCTATTAAGAAGTATACAGAAGAATTTTATAATATTATTATTAGAACACGCCATGCAAAAGCCAAAAAGGAGAAGGTGCCCCATTACATTAATGGGTTGAGGCCTAGTATTCAAGAGGAGGTAAAGCTAGTTAGAATGACCACTATAGAAGATGCATACTAGTTTCCTCTAAAGGTGGAAGAAAAGATAAATAAAAGATTTGAAAGAAAACAAAGAGGAAGAGGTCATGACAAAAGGACAGTTGGAAGATCCTATGGATGCCGAAATGTATATCAAAATAAAAGTGAAGAAACAAGAATTGGTCAAAATAAAAAAGGAGATAATGCAAATAGCCCACGTGACAAAAATAATGGTGAGCAAAGAGGAAGAGGAAGAGGAAGACCTCAGCAAGGATCTAGAAGAGGAGGTTTCAGAGGAACCTATTTCCAATGTGGAGAAGAAGGAAATCGAGACTATGAGTGTCCCAAACATTAAGGAAGGACAAATACGAGATGAGCTGCACATATAGATGAAGATAAACAGTGTGAGCATTCTAAAGATGCTAAAAGGGGAGAAACCCTAGTTGTCAGAAGAACCTTGTTAAATAAGGGTGCTACCACAATAATGGGTTACACTTTCTGGGATATCCTATTTTTTGTTGGAATCACATACTTTTAGAAAATATAATGATTTAAGCCTTGAAAGGTTCCATTTAAAGGATTTTAATTGAAGAGGGTCTGATCAAACCCCCTTAGATTCAAACCCCCTTGGATAGAACCTTGCTAATTTTAAACCATACATATAATGGAGTCTCCTCTACACGTATCAAAATGCTGATAAAAAACCAATTTCGATTTACCTTTTGGGGATCAAATGAATTCATTTAAAATTTATGTTTTGTAAGTATGTAGTCCTTACTATAAGCTTCCCAAAAAGTATATTTTTAAATATATTAATTTGATTATTACATTTATTTTTTATTTCTTGTGAATGTAGGTTTTTCAATGAACATCAAGGCCTTTGTTTCACATATACAAAAAAATAGGACAATAGAAAAAAAAATTCTAAAAAATACATGTCATCTAAGTATTGATGTCCTTATTCCAACAAAAAAAATGAATTATGATACATACAAAACAAGTTATGTTGGACAAAATATGCCTATGTCTAAATTATAATTGGTTTGACTTCAAAAATTAATTAAAAAAATATTCAACAAAACATTATGAAACCAAATGCATCCTCTAGATATCAGTGTTACCAATCTAAATTAAAAATAATTAGAATTTTATCCTTTGTAAAAAAAAAGTTATGTGCGACAGAATACACAACACTTTAAAAAAATGTTGTTTATTATTAATTAAACTAGTTATCAAAGGAGACGCAAAAAAATTTACAATTTAACTCCAATTTTTTAAAAAAATATATACAATTTAACTCCAAATTTTTTTTTAAAAATTTATTTAGAATCTACAATAAGAATCTCACAAATCACTAGTTCACATCATCTTCAAATTCCTAATGGTTTAGTGGTTATAGGTGTCAGAAAGTGAAGATTTAGTTCAAAATATTGATTTCAATGTCAAGTTTGGCCAAAAACTGTAACCTATTATTGTGGGATGACCCATAAGGAAAAAGAACCATATTAGAGGAAGAGTTTATCCTATGCAAGGTTTATGTGTGAAGGTAAGTGTTGTGATATTATTATTGACAATGGAATCATTGATAATCTTGTCTCAGAAGAGATGGTTAGCAAGTTGAAGTTGAAAAGGAGAAGACATCCATATCCATATTAGATTGCATGGTTATAGAAGGACCATACATCTTTGGTCAATGAGAAGTTTTTAGTCAAGTTCAAGATTGGAGACTACCATGATGAGGTTCTTTCTGACATCATACGAATGGATGCATGTTATTCATGATGGCCATGCAAACACCTATTCCCTAACAAAGGATTGAGTTCATCATAATTCGAAGGCCTTGAAGGAGGTGGAAGAAAAGGTATGTAGTACTACTAGAATTTTATTGGTAGATGGTAGGAAATTTTTGGATGGTATGAAGCATGAGCGTCATTTCTTTTCTTTGATTTATAAGATCAGACGAGAGAAATATGAAGATGTACCAGCAAAAGTTTCATATATGTTGAAAGAATTTCAAGACATTGTCTCTAATAATATACTAGAAGGTTTACCACCAGTGAGGAAGATGAGTCACCAAATGGATTTGTTACCAAGATCTATTTTGTCGAATGACGTAGCTTATAGAATGACTCTTGTAGAGAATGAAGATCTAAACAAATAAATTCACAAGTTGTTAAGGGAAGGAATGATAAGAGAGTGCCTAAGTCCATGCGCAGTACCTATAGTACTAGCATCGAAGAAAGATGGAGAGTGGAGAATATGTATTGATTCTAGAGCCATCAGTACAATTACAATCAAGTACAAATTTCTATTGCCAAAGATGGATGATATTATGGATTGCTTGAGTGGAGCCAAGTACTTTACAAAGATTGATTTGAAGAGTGGATATCACCAAATCTAAATCAAAGAAGGAAATTAATGGAAGAGAACCTTCAAGACTAAGGAGGGCCTATATGAATGGTTAGTCATGAAATTTGGGCTAACCAATACACCAAGCACATTCGTGTGGCTCATGAATGAGGTACTAAAATAGTTTTTGGGTAAATTTATCATTGTTTATTTAGATGATATTTTGATTTTTGGTAAGACTTTGGAAGAGCACCTGATGCATGTTCAAAAGGTTTTTGAGAAGACAAGGGAAGAGAAGTTGTTGATTAATCTTAAGGAATGTAGTTTCATTAGGGAGTTTGTGTACCTAGGATTTGTTATCTCAAATGAGGGTCTTAAGATGGATCTAGAGAAGGTGAGGGCTATCATTGAATGGCTTACCCTAAGGAGTGTTACAGGGTGACAACAGTTTTTGGCACGCCCGATGGGATAGATCAGACTATTACAGTCCATAAGTTCTCATCTATTATTGATATCCGGTGTGTATATTAGCAAGATTAGCCTTTGGAGGTAGTTTCTCACACACATGGTGACTCTACAGGTTCAAATCTACTGATTTCAGCAGTCTAGAGCTTAAAGATTATCAAGGATCAGGATTTAGGAGATATTCTTGGTTCTTTCCTACGTGGAATCCTTCCAATCACTTGGTGACTTTGCTGGTATGTATAAACTTTTCTAAATTAGACCTAGTTTTCTTTATTTATAAAATTTTTTATGAAATTTGCATGCATTCTATCTCATTTCAATGTCATGGAAAATGATAAACTTCCATGGTGAATTTGTTCCTATCCCTTCATTTTGCCAAAGTGTAGTTTTATAGCCTTCTCAGTACCCATATCAAACTAAAAATGCTGCCATTTTCATCCCAAATAGCCATACAACAGTAGTATATTAGCATGATGATCATGCTTACCTCCCACCCACCCCTGCTCAGCCTTCTTGGTAGCCTAGCCATGCCTATAACCAACCCTAGGAAGACTATTTTGTTCCCAATTAGCATGTTGTTTCTACTGATTAGCCTCAATATGATGATAGCATTCAAGCATTTGGGATATGACTTTAGATTTGTAAAAAAGGTTGGATGCCATTAAAAGAGAACAAGAGTATGATATGTAGTAGGAGGAACTAGCTTATCAAGCCTATCTCCAATAGTAGGAGCAACAGTATTATGAGGCCTTTTGTTATTAGCAAGACATGGAAGAAAAGAGAAAGTGTGAAGAATAATGTCTAAATAGGTAGATTGTTGTTAAGGAGGAACAAATGAGACAATGTTTGGCTCAAGTTTAAAAAGCCAAAGCCCAAATTCCAAGTTTTAGAAGTTCTAATTTTGCTTAGGAGCTTGTTTTCATTCAAAACCAGTCCATTAATCCTCAGTTTTAGTCATATGAAGAACTTGAACCGAGTCATCAGAGTTTTGAACAACCATGGTAGCCATCTTGGACTAAGCATCCTGATTATAAAATGCCACACCTTTTTAAGGCTATTCCTTCCATACCAATCCAAAATCAAGAAGAAGAAAGAGTAGTAGACTCTAAACCAATTAAGATTCCAAGTTCGTGTGGTGGGCAAAAGGAAGAGTTAGTGAAGACAAAAAAGGAATCATCTGCTGTCTACAAGCCTCCATATGATATACAAGATGAGAAATCAGACCTCTTACAAGGAGGTAAGTATGAAAATGAAACTCTATTGCACATGGAGAAAGAGGTTGCTACTGTTTGTACTATGTCCCCAACTGAATATGAGCATAATGCATGTGCAGAGGAGGTTGGCTCATGTTTGACACTGAATCCTTTGCATTTTGATTCATTTGAGAAGTTTTCTAATTCTATTTATAAGATGAATGAAAGTAGAGTACAAAGGTTACAAGGTAAAACTCTTCAGTTGCAAAGACAACTTGTACACGGTTCATTGGAAAAGGCACCACATGAAGAGGAAATTTCACTTTCTTTGTTTGATCAGATGCCTAGTTGTGTTGATAGTGATGAAGAGAGCATACAAATGCCCAACTTACTAGCTGATTTGGGACAGCTAGAAGATATTGGAGAACATGATGTACAATTGGTTTATGAAGGCAAGAATGAAGAAGAGGCCTCAATTCAGCTAAAAGAGCAAAAGGGAAGTCATGTTTTGGAGGCTAACAATCTTGTTTTGCATGAAGATAAAATTGACTTCTAGGTTGAACAAGTAACCATATCAAAACCTATGCTTCAAATTGAAGGTCTAGGTGTTCATACAAGCATTCAAGAGAGCTATTATAAATTTGAAATTAACCCTCTCATACAAAAAAACAAAGAGGTTGAAGATGACCTATTTTGGGATGATCTTCAAGTATTTGTTTCACAATTGGATGACAAACAAGCATCTTTGAATCAAACAATTCATCAGTAGTAGCAGAAAAATGTGAAAGTGACCATGTTTCTAACTGAGTCACTGGAAATGGAGCAACCCGGTCAAAAAAATGGTGAGACAACAATGCATGAGAAATAAACTAGCAAGGAGACCTTACCTTTTGTCCTTTCAAGAGGATGTCCTATTAGACATCTAGGTAAGATCAAGTACAACAGAGCCTTATAGGTCATGCTTGCACCCAAGCATGAAGTTATAGCTGAAGAACAACAGTTTCATCTTACCTATATACCTCAAAGCATCAACATGTATTATCATTATGATGAGGTAAGTAGATTGGTTTTCACTCTCTAGGAGATATTGTAGCAATTGATCATGAATTTGTCATTTTTCTACATTCTTTTAGCTACTCAGAAGCATGGAAAACACCCTATGTTGATCAGGAAAGGAAGCTACTTTGCAGAACTAGTTAATGGCTTTGTTTAGCTAGCTTGTTTCATTTGTTAGTTGTAGGTAGGTTGGCATTTTAGTTTAGTTTTGTTTTCCAAGAAGTGTTGATGCATAGGTGACTGGCCCTATTTAGAGCCAGTTTTGTTTTGTTTTTAAGTTTTGTTTCTTGTGCTGTTGGTTTCCTCGCAGCTAAATTTTAGGAAAGTTATCTAAGTTGATCAAGCTAAGAAAGGACTCTATTGCCCAATGGATTCACTAGGCAACTAGTCTTGGAGTTTTAGAAGGCAAAACTAGCGTAGAAGTTGCCAAAAATGTTACCAAATTATGCTTTGCATCCCAATTAGGTTGGGCTATAACAACAATTTCTTTGTTTCTTTGGAGAAGCAAGGAGTTCAGAAGAAAGGGAGAAGAAAGTTTAGGTTCATAGGCCATCCTAGAAGGCTTACTATCCCAATAGAGGACCCTTGTAGAGATAACAGTACCAAGATCATGTATTAGCTTAATTAGAGCTGCTACATGAGTCAGATAGTGTGACAGGATACTCCAGCAGGGTAGGAGGTATCCTAGGTCTAACAGGTGAAGCTAAGGCTAACCTAGTCATTCTAGACCATATTTTAGTTATGTTCATTGCATTTCATTTAATGCAGTTTAATGTAGCTTCAAAAAGGGTACACATGACTTTGTCAAGTTCTCATGATTATAAACATTTATCACATGCAATAATATTCAGTTATGTTATGCAATTAAGGTACAAGAAAGAGGAGATATACACAAGTCATATTGCATGAAATAACTAATTATATTCAATGAAGAAGTGTTTATATGGTCCCACACAAGCTGTGGGAGTAATTGTCAGTGATTCAATGCACAACAATAAGTACATCTAAACTAAAGGAAAACATATAAAGTAAAGATGGGACCCGTCATTGCCTAAGTGAATGACGAATCCTATTGTCTGCACTAGCATCTCTAGCTATCCTAGTGGTGGATCCAATTGAAACTACAAGAAGTAAAAAGTGATGTTAGAGCTTAGGGTTTCATCTCTACTTCAATATGCAGTAACTCAAAATGTACTTATTATTTTACATTAGAACAACAAAATGGAATAGATAAATAGAGCATAAGATGCATAAGATGAAGCATGAAAGAGAAGATCAAATCAAGAAATTAAAGGAGAGGCTATTAGCCTACATGTTTTATCTGACTGGTTTGTTCATTGTGTAGGTACAGGTTCATAAAATCAATCATTAATGACATGTGTGAACAACAGTCATCAGGCATGAAGAACTGTCATCAAGGAGTAGGTTGCTCTCTGCCTTACATATATAAGCCAAGATAGTATTACAGATCTAATAAGTAAAGTATGCAGATGTTGACCATCATAGCTAAAAGAGTCCTTCATCAGAGGCTAGCAATAAGAAGGTAGTCATCAACAACCCTTAGCTAGTAAGGTCACAAAACACAGTGAAGAGGACAATCTAAATATGTAACATACAAAAGAGCAGTCAATTTGACAAGGATAGTCATGAAAGACTATAAGGGACACCATCTTTTCAAGGTATTTTAGCACTTGACAAAGGTAGACAGTTTCAATCATATTTTACTCACTATGGCATAGGGATCTATTCATCACCTTACAAAGCAACAGTGAGCAAAAGACAGTCTATAGAAGCCTCAAGGTATGAAGACATTAGGTTTTCCAGTCATGGAGTGAGTAGAGAGAAGGTATGAAGACATCATATGTTAAGATACCTTAGGGAAAGTCACCAACATGCAAAGGACAATCAGCAATTTAATCACAATCATTAATTAATGCAAGAGGAAGCAATGTAAGAAGGAGGATATCCATAGATAAGGCATATAATATACTATTCTAGATATGAAAATAGAGATATGTAAATAACATTCATACATATCAAAAATAAAAGATAAGGTAGAAGTGCCTACATGAAGTAGCATGATTACAACAACAGAAGGCATGTAAAGAAAAGAGGCATATAACAATCCATCATAGTCATGAATGATAGAAGCATCAAATGTAGACCTAGGAGATGCCCTTCCATAGTCTATATCTATGTTGGTGTAGTATAAAGAATACATGATTACCCTTGAGAGCAATAAAAAAGCAAAAGTCTGATAATGCATATAGAGGTATAGGGAGTAGTCCTTAAAGAAACAACAGACATGAGAAGACTATCATACCTTGACAGTCTAGTCTTAAATTATCATGATTCCCCCTTTGCAAAATGATTAAACAATGGAATCATGATATGGAGCCAATAACATGCAAGCAATAGTCCTAGGAGGCTTGGATAGTAGGACAACAATCACAATGGTCAAGAGAAATTGCTAGGAAGAAAGTAGAAGCCAGAGACTTGCATCATAGCAACAACAAAAAGATTTTTGTTCTTATTAACAACTGTAACAACAAGAAGAATAGTCATTATTAATGACTGTAACAACAACAAGAATGGTCATCATTAATGACTATAGCTTGAAATCAAGAGCAGCCATTCTAAAATGACTGTGATAGAAGAAATAACAGTCATTAAAGATGATTGTCCCAATATTAAAAATCAATCAAAATGTCTGCCAAAATAGTAAAAAAGAAATCAGTCACAATAATGGTTCTCTTATGCATTCATAGCAATCATAAAATCACTATTCTGAATAGTCAAAAAAATGTCAAAAGGTTGACATCCTTAAGGGCAACATTAAATAGAGCTGAGGAGCAGTGAACATGATGCAAGAAAGCAATGACATAAGAGCAATAAACTATTTTGAAGTATGTAAGGAGATAGTGAGAGAATGCAAAAATGCCATGTGGATGCTCTTGATAAAGCTTCTATAGGACATACAACTATTATTATGGCACATCATCTCCTCGTAGTTATAACTGCAGACAAAATTGTAGTAGTGCAAGATGGTTGTGTTATTGAGTCAAGTAGACACCAGTAATAAAGGGCAAATGACAAGTATGCATCTCTCATTCACTTACAATAACAAACGGTCAAAACACAAATAGTTGACAATAATATTTCAGACACAATGTGAAGAATGCAAGCATACAGAAGTAAAAGAACAATAGTTTTGTTGGTAGCACCAAGGTGATTAAAACATGTTAGAGCCTGCACTCTACATAGTGATAGTCATCAATAGCAAGAAATACATGACTACAGTCCATCAGCATGAGGGAGTAGTCTCATGGAACAACATTCATGAGCTTATGAACTATCAACACAATACAGGGTTTAGTAGGCACAATGATTGTATAAGGCAACAACACTCATGGAGAATAACCAACGAAGACAAAGGAACAACAAAAATAAAGCAATATTTTATTTGTATTTTTAAGTGATTTTTATGCTCACTATTGTAGTGTGATATGACATACGTGCAAAGGATAGAGTGCTGATATGAAAGCCTATAAAAGATATAAATGACAGATGCATATGGATGAAACATCATAGTTTACACAGTAAAACACAGGGAGAAGACCTTCAAAAGGATGTAGATGAACACAAAATAGGTGATGAAGTTATAGATATGAGAAGAAATCTTAGAGACTAGATTGATTCAAGGGTAGAGGATCATTCTATCATATGGCCTCTAGTTGTAATAATTGAAAATGATAGATGCATACGGATGAAACATCATAGTTCACAAATGACAAAAGATATAAATGGCAGATGCATATGGATGGAACATCATAGTTTACATAGGAAAACAAAGGGAGAAGACCTTCAAAAAGGATGTAGATGAACACAAATAGGGGATGAAGTTATAGATATGAAAAGGAATCTTAGAGATTGGATTGATTCAATGGCAAAGGATCGTTCTATCATATGGCCTCTAGTTGAAATAATTAAAAATATAATAACTGGGTTTGACAAAGCCACAAATCTATGGGATAGTCTCAAGAATAATGAGATTAAGAGTTGTTTGAAGAGCTTAAGGAATAAAGTCACGGCTATCTACAACCACCACAATAGGTCATCACGGTAATACTGTGGGTTTTTTTTATGCAAATGATACAATATTCATGAATGTAGACAATCTCAGCTAAGGATTGCAGAGGACTAGTGATTAGCAGGTGTTTCCAAATCCTCTTCGTAATCTTTTAAGACATTATGATGTATTGCATTACTATTGTAGAGAATACTGCTACACTGACCTTTGAAGATCTATGAAATGTTTTGAAAGTAGAGATCTGTAAAAAAAAAAATTCACTGCAGATATAAAGGCATCTATAGAGGATACATGGAAAGAAGCTTACCAGTCATAGACAGGAGATGAAAAAACCTTCAAAGGAGCTTCACCAATAGCAAAAGAAGCCTTCAATGCCTTCAGTAAAATTTCCAAACCCTCATGGTGATTGAAAATAGGGAAGAGCAACTGAGACAATGGAAAGAAAGAATGAAATGAAAACTTAGGGTTTTTTTTTGTTCATAGATGCCCTAGTCCATGGGAGTTATGAAATCTTTTTGACTTTATTTTAAAGAAAATGATTACAAAAATCAAAATGACCCCATGGTCTGTGACTTTCACAATGATGATGCCTAATGCAGAAAGAGGCCATGGGACTCATAAGGGGAAAGTTGATATTTTTTGTGGAGTGTAATGTTTCTTTTTAAACCTTGAGGTCAAAACAAAGATTAGGTCATGATTAAGGTTCATGGAGGAAGAATGTGATGAAGGTCTTTTTTGACCTTATTATTTGACTTAGGCAAATGTGACAGTGTTGAGACCTTCTTGATGACTAAGGGTAGAATGGATGTTTTATTGTGCATGGAGAAGAGGAGGAGGTTATTTTTGCGTTAAAGCCTTGTATGACATCATGTAACCCCTTTTCTATTTTTACACAGATTGAAGACCAAAATAATGTAATTTAACAATTATTAAGTGCAATAATGTCAAAAAATTGCCTTAATACTTGTTATGAAATAGCCTAGAGGAAAATGAGTATTACACAACACTTATTAAAGAAATCACATTGATTGCATTTAATAATTGTTAAAATAGGTTATGTTTGCCCTCAAAATGATGCAAAAATAGGAGACGAGTTGAACTGAAGTGCTAACTCATGCAGGAGGGGAATCTTTTCCTATTTTTGGCTTGAAGTCAAACTAAACTAATTTTGGTATGCTTTTGGGTCAACTATATTTGGAGGTGGAGTTCTAAGCTATTTTTGCTCGTTTTGGAGGAGCTTTGGGGCCTTAATTTTATGCTTTTCTCTTGTACTTGCCCAACAACTTGGAGTTGCTTTTTTAGATTCATTCATGCATATTTTGGAGTCCAGTTGAGCTAGAGTTGACTTCCTTTTCACTTTTTGGGACATATTTTGTATTATAGGGGAAAAAGCTCATGTTTTTTTTGCAATTCTTTCTTTTTTCCTTGCTTTGCACATTGCAGAGAGATTGAGACTTGTAACTCAGCCATTTTTATAGCTTTTACAGTAGTAGTAGTTGATTTTTCAGCATTTTCATTGTTATTTTGTAGAGATTCCTTCTATTATCAATACAATCAGGTGTTCCTCTATTCAGATTTAGGTGTCTTGTCTTATGTTGAGTGATTTGATAGGAATTTACTATACTTTTCTTTAAAACATTTAAATTTTTTGTCTCCTTTATTGTATACAAGTATACAAATTACAAGTTTATTATAGGTTATAGTTTGTGCAAGTCTTTTCATGACTTCCTGTGAAACATTTTTTGTGGTAGATTTGTTCAGTTTGAGTTGTAAGAGAAGATGTATTGGGAGTATTTGTGAATAAGATTATAGATTAGAGTTAAAACATTGATGCATCACCCCCTTTAGGATAGATTTCAGTTCAGTTCAATTTATTTCAAGCATTCTTCTATCTCTTTTCCACATAAGTTTACAGATCCAAAGGGTCATTTAAAGGGAGCCGGCTCTTTCAGAGGTCCATTCTCGTAATAGACAAACCCATAGTTTGAGAATGTTCCCATGTTGCACAGGATTGCGAAGCTCATAAAGGCTTAGCATTCAGGGTGCAATCCTTTGTGACAACAAGACCATGGAAGGATATCAGCATGGACTTTGTTCTTGGTTTACTAAGGATAGGTTTTCAAATATGGCACATTTCATCTCATTTCAAAAGACCATAGATGCTATTCACATTGCAAAGTTTTTTTTTTATAGAGGTGGTTAGACTACATGGTCTACCAAGGAGTATAGTTTTAGATAGAGATACCAAGTATGTTGGGTATTTCTGGAGGACCTTATGGAATGAGTTGAAGACTGAGTTGAAGTTGAGTTATGTACATCATTCAGAGACTGATGGATAGATGGAGGTAGTGAATCAAAGTTTGGGTAACCTATTGAGATCCTTAGTAGGAGAGAAGCCTAAGTGATGGGATTTGATATTACAATAGGTAGAGTTTGCATATAACAATTCTCTCAATAGCAGTACAAGTAAATCCCCATTCCTAATTGTATATGAGATTAGTTAGTGAAATGAGCTTCTAAGCTAAAAAGGATAGATAGAGGAGAGAAGAGTAGTGTCGAGCCTGAAGACTTTGCAGAGCACCTGAAGCACTTGCATGAAGAGGTATGACAACACATTAATAAAATGAATTCTCAGTATAAAACTAAGGTAGATTAGAAGTGGAAGTTTAAGAAATTCAATGTTGGTGATGAAGTCATGGTTCACCTAAGGAAATAAAGGTTTCCAATGGGGACATATAATAACATGAAGATGAAGAAATTTGGATCATGCAGGATCTTGAAGAAGCATGATTCAAGAAATGCCTTTGAGGTGGAGCTACCATGTGGAATCACCGTTTCCCCTGTGTTCAACATTGTTGATTTAACATATTATCATGAAGCTGGCATAGAGGATGTGTTGGCAGTGAGCCAACATCTCTTGTGTGATTTGTGACATGGCTTAACTACCTCCCATGGATTCATTAACTTTGGTAGTTGTATCAGGAATTAATAGGTCAACCTTTTGGTGCAATGACAACCATGTGTCTAACAATTGGTATCAGAGCCAAAGGTTCCAGGTTTGAATCTCCCCCACGAATGACACAGGCTCCCGTGAGTGACGTTGAGGGGGATTGTTGGTAGTGAGCCAACATCTCTCATAGGATTCGTGACATGGATTAACCGCCTCCCATGGATTCATTAACTTTGGTGGTTGTATTGGGCATTAATAGGTTGACCTTTTGGCACAACAACAATCATGTATCTAACATGATGGACCAATAGAAGAATAGTGGAGTATCCCGGCACCTACTTCAAAGGAAGAGATAGAAGAAATCCTCCAAATATGTTTGGGAAGAATTACCAAGAATAGGAAATATGAAGAATATTTGGTTAAGAGGAAACAAAGGATTGTTGAAGATTCTTTGTAGTTGTCTAAGGTAGAGGTTGACCATTTGGTATTCCTTGAACACCTGAGATGTGACAAGGTCACTTCTCAAATTACCATGGGTGGTTGATGCAAGAGCATCTACTGGTGTAAGGTAAATCTTACATCACCAAAAAAATGATGATTTTGTTTTTTTGTCCCTTTCAATTTTGGTATTTTTCAGATAACAAATTGCTTGAATAATGATGTGGAACATTTAGAATTTCAAACCTGCTAAAAATAGCCAACTATTATTTTTAGAAAGTTTGCATTTGAGCATGTATGGAAATAAAAATTTACTCAAAGATTTGGAATTGAAAAATATAACCTTTGGTGAAGAAATTAGCCAAAGAGAACTTGTGGGATGAGAATATTAAAGTTTCAATTTCTTTAAAAACCCTTGAAAAAGTTTTAAGGTCAAATATGAGGCACCTAGAGGCCCCGTACGGCCCTAGAAATGGGTGGAATTGATAGAGTGGATTATAAGGGTGTAGATCTCTTCATGAGCTTTAAAATGCATCAAATGATTCATCACTCAAACTCCAATATCAAAATTTATGGCTCACAAAGTTGATATATTTTTGGAGGGAGTTAAACATTTCAAAATTTTGGTTGGAAGGTGCCAAAAAGGGTTATTTATGATCAATTTTTTGGAATATTTTGGCAGTAGTAGAGAAAGGAGGAAAGTGGATGTCAGGAAAAGGAGGGAAAATAGAATCTCTAGTAGATTTGAAGCTAGAGAAGGAAGAAGGTTCCAGAATTGGAAGCAAGGAAACTGGAATGTGTTGTAGCCTATTGAGGATCCATCCTCTGATTTGATTGTAGTTTTTGTAATGTAATGTGTTTTTTAGTTCAATAAAATAACATTCCTATTTTTTGTGTGTAATTTGTGTTTTCATGTATTCTAGGATTAACCCCCTCATCAAGTGGTATTAGAGCAGTAATTGCTAATTGTGTAGACAGATCATTGTCCCTGAGGTAGTTTGCACTAGGACCTAAGGTTGTGCATTCTCTTTAGAAATCTTAGGTTGTGGGATTTTTTTAGAACTCAAAATGTCTCCACAAAGAAACCATGGTGGTGATGGGAGAAATTCTTTGATAGAAGAGGGTTTTAGAACCCTACAAAGACAAATCAATGCATTGCAAGAGGAGCTATGAAGAGGGTTTGAGCCAAGAAGAAGAAAAGAAAGTGAAGTTGAAACTAAAGACGATTCATCTAAAGAAGAACAAGATGATGGTAGCCAAAATAAGCTAAACCTAGGCATGGGGACATGTCCTTAGTTCATTTTTTTCAAAATATTTATTATTTGCATAGCTCATGACCTTAACAAAAGCTAGTAGCCCAAATATTACATAAGGACTATAATGATTGGGCCCACCATATTTATGCATTAAAGTATGAACATAAGCATATAATGATACATAACTCAGGCTTAAACACTTGAGGTAAGGTGTTCGCTATCTAATTTCATCATTTGCTTTAGCAAGTGACGTGTTCAAGTATTTTAGTTTATCCCTTCCCTATTTATCATCTAGTATCATGTGTTAATCAATGGTATACATTTATTTTGGTTCATAACATGGACATTAATGACAACTAATATTCTTGTGGGTGAATGTAAATATATTGGCTAGTTTGACTTCGTGTTTATTTTGGGCTACAACTAATTAGGTTAAGCCAAGTCACCCCACATTACTCATTTAGTCATGCCTCTCAAACAATGTTCTTATCAAGTGGTTTAATGCAATAAAATACACCACTAGATCTCAAACACAAACACTCAAACATAAATCCACAAAATAAATATTACAGAACAAGATTGCAACAAGCTTACAATTCATTAAACTTCTTTATTCAAAATTAGGAATACAAAAATTTGTCACCCAATTTATGCATTGGCCTTAATAGCATTTTCCTCAGCTCAATCTCTCTATTGGTAGCCCACTTCTCTTTTCTAGGCAATGCACATTCTAAATTCCATACCCTTTCTCTGACTGAACTCCCCTTTCTTGGCAACATTTCAATTCTCCACCGCAGGTCGCCTCACTTCCCTCCCAGGTTGATGACCTCTTCTCTTCTTTTTGGCATTAGTTTTTATAAGAATAAACCATTCGTTTGCCTTTCATGTTGAAGGCAAAAGGACAATCAAGTTGTTTTTAACTTTGTTAAGTCTCCCAATCGATCCTCTTCACTGACATTGATATTCCAATTTCCTTTTAGGCTTTTTCCCTTCTAAATAAGTTTACATCATTTACAGTATCTTTTAAAACTAGTTATCATGTCACACAAGATGCTGTGATATAGTAAATACTTTGAGCTTATTTACAATTACACCAAAAAAAGGACTCCATAGTGTTAGAAACACCTTTCACAACAAGAACTTTGGTTCTTCCCTTCAATATTATATTAGTTAGAAATGGTTGTGGCGTGGAATGTGTCAAGGATATGAAGATTCAAAAGTCTATTCATTTTGAAAGGGACTGTCTGGACACCAAATGTGACGCTAACCATAGTTGATTTTTCATGTTCCACATTTCCTTTGTTGGCAAGAGACACTATATGGATTCATGATTGTTGTCATTGATGGCAACAAAGTTCATCCCACACATCCACAGGACATGGTGTCTCTCTACCAGAAGTCAGAGTGAAGATTGTTGTGGTCTGGTAAACAAGAACAGAGCATGTGGCAAGATCCGACAAATAGGTCCGGATCTCTTAGAGGAAGTATCTTGGTAAAGTGCGGATTTGGGGAAGTCAAGAGGACTACCTTGAGTGATAGATTCCAAGATTTTAGCCTCCAGTGATAGATGAAGAAAAAGATATGAATACTTGAGTATTGAGTTCCTGAATGACAGTGTGAACAAAGGAAGAACTGACTGACAAAACATCAAACTATTTTCTGGATGTGTTACTGATGAAGGAAAAGGTTCTTAAGGCATAAGTTATGTTTGGTCGACATGATTGATGACTTTTACAAGTATATGCTTGATCTGCATTACTTGGCGTGCAACGATTCAACCGACAGATCAGAGTTTGAAAAAAGATTGACTATTCCGGGTGTTGACTTGAAAGGTGATGAAATTACTTGTGTGGATATATGTACAAGATGGATTTAGTTGTGAGAGGTGTCGTGGAAGTTAGTGATGTGCGAATAAAAGAAGAAGAGCAGAGGAGAAGCAGTAAAGAAGGTCTGGTATGTGAAAGAAAGTAGCATAAGAAAAGAGGAAAGATGAAGTGCAACAAATTAGTGTATTGAGCCTAATCGGAATTGAACTCCAGCATTTGTAGATGCTCCCAATCAGTTCAAGTATTGTATAACACTTTTTTTGTAGATAGTGAGTCTCTTGTAGGTAGTGTGCCTCTTGTGAGTAGTGTGCTCGGGCAGTGAGCCCTAATTGGCAAGTGCCATTTTATTTTTCCTTATTCTTCTAATAGAGAATAATCTTTGGGTTAATCACCCTATGGTTTTCTCCCTTAACAGGGTTTCCACGTCAAAAATATTGTGTCATGTGTATCTCCTTTTTATGGTTATATTTGCTTGTTTGAATTAATGTTGCATTGATTAATAAGAAAGTTTAGAAAGAAGAAATAATTAGGATAACTGATTCACCCCCCCTCTCAGTTATCAACAATTGGTATCAGAGCTAAGTTCCTCCTAACAGAGCCTAACAGCTTGAGGAAGATCTGGGAACTCAAATGGATGCATATGGTTTAAGGGAGCAACTCAAGACTACCCTTGATGATCTTGAATAGTCAAACTCTAAAGTCAATGAATTAAAAGAAAGACTCAAACAGGCTGATGATTTCATAAGATAACTAAAAGACAAATTAAGTCTCTCTATGAAAAAGAGAAAGGAGCTGCTTCAGCAATTGGAAAGTTAAGGCAAAGCAAATGATGCAAATGAAGAGCTGAAAGAGAAAACCAAGTTATGTGAAAAGTTATCAAAAGAAGTCATTATGGTAAGACATGAAATGGAATCAGGAGTTATGAAGTTTACCCAAGAGATTGAAGAGAAAAGAAAAACTGAAGATAATCTAAGACAATCTCTTAAGGAGAAAACAGAAGATTGCCACCAGATGGACAGAATTATCAGACATCTTGAATTTGATCTTGAAGATGCTAAAGAAAATGAAGAAAAACTTGAGGATCAAATTGTCTCTCTCAAAAGGGATCTTCAAACAGCAAATGAATATAAAGAGAAATTCAAGATAAGTTCTGGTCAACTTGAAATTCTTCTTAGAAGTCAAAAGAGAGTAGATGACAAGTGTGGTTTGGGATATGAGAAAGGAGAAAGCTCTAGATCTGGTCAAAAGAATTTTGGATCAAAAAATCCAAGGAACAGGCCTAGAAGACCTCTGATAAGACAACCCAATGCTCAAAGATATCCATCCTTCAATGGATACTGCCACAGTTGCAATCACTTGGGTCACAAAGCTAATCAGTGCAGAAAGAGAATGAATCAGACTAATTCATCCTTCTCTGGACAGTGTTTTAACTACAAAAGGTATGGTCCCAAATCTCATGAATGCAGAAATATGCAAATGAATAAATCATTCAATGGTAGATGCTTTGCATGCAAGATAATAGGTCATATTGCTAATCAATGCAGATCAAAAGGATATCAATCAAATATGCAAAGAAATGTTGTTTGCCAAATTTGTAATAGATCCAGTCACATTGCAAAATTCTATAGAAACAAGAATCAGGACAAAAGAAGTCTGGTATATCATAATCAGAATCAAGATAAGGGAAAATAAAAGGTGAATGCAGATGAAGTTAAAAGTGAGATGAATAAGATTTGGGTAAAGAAAAGTATAGAGAATGTAGAGGTTGGATCCGCACCAGACTCTGGTGCTGATATTCCTTTCAGAAATTAAAAAATGAGCTCTGGCTTAGGGGGAGACACAAAGAAAACCTTGTTCCCCCAGCCAGTCAATTGGTGCCAGAACTAGCACAAGAAGAGTTGCGGATTGAAGGATTCATAAGGGAAGCATCCAGATAAACTGTGGTTAAGATTTGGAGGATCCGCAAGATATTTAAAGATCAGGATTGATCTGGTTCTTCAAGTCATCCTAATAAGGCAAACCGGAATAATTTAGGTCGAGCATTTATTGCAACCTGACATTAGGGTTTGCGGAGCAATATAAGGGTTTTCTCATTAATCACTTGTTCATTCTGCATTCAAGAAGAAACAAAAAGTGGAGCTCTACAACAAAATTTCTCAAGTTCATCGAAGATCATTTGTAGAAGTCATTACATCCAGAAATCAATCTGACCAACTCCGTGAAACCGAAAGGCGCAAAAGGTATTTTCCATTTTCAATATCTCACTGCAAATCTTTTGAAAAATGGATACTCCGAATATAGTAAAGATTTCTGATAGGCCCCGCCCTGAATTTAAGAAACATCCTTACAAATCATTGGAGGTAGATCCCTTAGGAGCATTCTCTAGTGTTCCGCATGGCATCTTGCACACAGAAGACATTAGGGTTTATATACATGCAAATATTGAAGAGTTTGGGGAATTCAAACTAAGAGATATCTATCGCAAACAACTGATAGACGATGCCTTTGAGCTTAAACCAGAATATAAGGGTATCCAAGAGAAACATTTTGATCAATTCATTCATTTCCCCTACTTTGAAGAAGATGAATGGGTCCGGTATGTATTGAGTAGGGTGCATGATAACTTCCTATGGCTGAACAAACCTTGCAAGATCACAAAGGAGGCAATTAGGGTAGTAACTGGTCTATACTCTTCCGGAGGGATACCTATCCTCAAATCTGTCAAAAACAACATTGTAACTGAGGCCACCAGATCAAAATTTGATAAGAGGGCAATGACCATTGAAGATATTACTGACGTGGATATCAAGTTTGCATCTATGATAATAGGATACAAGATATATCACTCTATTAGGGGGAATTCAGTATCTGGAACTGCAGTATATACTACCTATGAGATGCTGAGAAAGAATGCAGAATATGATCTCTGTGAACTTCTTTTGAGCCAATTAATGGAAAACATACAAAAGATCAAAAAGGACAAGAAGAACTCTTTCAAATATGGTGAACTAATATTATGTCTATTTTTCTAATTCATGAATAAGTTGCCTAGATCAAATGGATGGGTATGGCAGAATGAAAAAATGGTAGCAGTTCAGATTAGAGATTACTTGCATGAACTTGGGGATGCTAAGGCAAGAAATACAGCTCTGTTGGGTTACTTCAAACACTTTCAAAATACAATGCAAATCAAAGAAAGAATCCCCAAATTAGTAGTTGAGAAATACAAGGATACAGTGTGCTTCATGGTAGACACTGATCAATGCCTAATGGAGGCAGTAGAGCCAAGGATAGTCTAGATCATGCCTATGGGGTATGAAGTTGATGAACAAATTATAGAGCTGCATATTCAACACATGCTCAGTCAACCAAAGGACCCAAAAGTAGAAAGATTTGGAACCTTTGAAGAACTAAGTGTGAAAATTCACACTGAGCTAAGGCAACCAGAAATCAAAAGGAAGGTAAGAAAAGAAGTTAAGGAAGTTGCAAAAAGATTTGGCATCTCAAAGGAGGCACTTGATGCCAACAGGGAAAAGAGACAAAAGGCTGGGAAAGAGAAGAAAGAGGCAAAAAAGGGAAGCAAGGAAAGTGGTCTGGTAGAAACCTCAACCCAGACTAGATCATCAAAGAGATCTGCACCTGTCATAGCCAAAAGCTCAAAAACATCAAAACCAAAAGTTTAGGCATCTGGCAAAGGAGAGAAAAGATCAAAGACAAAAGCCAAAAGGGCTTATGCTAGTCAAAGAGATGAAGAGGAAACTGAATCAGATGAGGAAATAAAGAAACTAAAGAAGAAGAAGAAATCATCCGGTGAACACGCTACCGGTCAAGGAGAAGAAAAGAAGGAAGAGGAATCTGCTAAAAAACCCACTCTATCCTTAGATGTTGTAGTGAAAGCAGTCACTGTGGATGGGAACCTGCAACCTTTAACAGAATATTATGATGAATATAATGAAGCAGATAAAAAGATTCTAGATGAAGCCATAGTTCAGTTTTTGAACACCTACAACAAAGCTTTCATTGAAATTATCTCTCTAATTCCCAAAAGCCTAGAGAAAAGGCTTGAAATGAGGAAGAACAATGCTCGAGCAAAAGATCTTGAGATTCGAGAATAGGTTGCCATTCAACTCTTCCCTTCAATCACTTCGCAGCAAATGAATATGATCTTTAAAGAGTGCAAGGATGAGTTTTAGAGCAAAGCCAGGATGAATCAGCTCATGCTTGGTGAAACTGATAAAGTGGCAAAAGAGACTGAACAGATCCTCTGAAATGCTCTTAAAAAGTTCAACATTCCCATCTCAGAGGACTCTGATAAAGACAAGGGCTTAGAATCCCCTATTCCAAAAGAGGTGGCTCATGAACAAACAACTATCTCTCCTCCAGTTTCCCCTATAGCCTCCGAATCTAAAGGAGAAGACAAAATACAGGAGAAAAGAACTGAAGTGAAGGAAAAAGAAGTTGACAGTACCAAGGTTGCAGAGGGAGAGAAGACCTCAACAAAAAAGACCACAATTGCTAGTGGTACGAATGTAGAAGGAGAAAAAGCTCCAAGGGACAGCTCTAAAAATGCAGAAGAAAAGAAACATTTGTCTCCGGCAAGAGACACTACACAAACTGTCCAAGAATTCCTGAACAAAGAAACAATGGAGATTGATGAACCGGAGCTTCTACAAGGTCCATTCAATTTTGATTCTCTTTCTTCGGTACAAACAATGAATATAGCTTCTGTTGATGCTTAGAATTGTGCTATTTCCAACAACAACATGGGAAAATCTAAGACGTGGGAATGTTCCTCAGAGTAACCTCCAGATTTTAAAGAAGCTGGCTCTTTATCTCAAAAGTGTTTTGGGAAAAGGGATAGAATTAAAAAGAATCACAAATGCAACTGAAAAGAAAACTAAACTATGGCGATGTGCCTGAATGTGATTTTGTTTCTCAACACTAAGCACAGTGAAACTACTTTCAGGATTTAGTTACATTAAAGAGCAAACAATGCATGATCAATGTAAGAGATGGAAGTAAATAGAATCAAAGGCTCACAACTTGGAAGAATTTTGTAATGACATAGAAAATATCAGCAAAGGCATAGAACTCCGTCTTTTATTAATTTTCCATGCATTATTTGCTCTATAATGTAATTGAATCCTAAAAGTAGTTTCACTGTGCTTAGTGTTGAGAAACAAAATCACATTCAGGTGCATCGCCATAGTTTAGTTTTCTTTTCAGTTGCATTTGTGATTCTGTTTAATTCTATCCCTTTTCCCAAAACACTTTTGAGATAAAGAATAGCTAGCTTCTTTAAAATCTAGAGGTTACTCTGAGGAACATTCCCATGTCTCAGAGTTTCCCATGTTGGTGTTGGAAACAGCGCGATTCTAAGCATCAACAGTTTATGGCATGCCCGGTGGGACCATTTATTGAAGTTTCTTTCAAGACTGTATGAACTAGAGAGCTACAAGGAGTCAGAGTTGTGGACCAGTAACAAGGGCTCAATCTGCTGCAAACCCAGGTATTCTTTTATCACCATTGATAACTAATTCAAGAAGAAGGGTTAATCAGTTTACAGCAACACCAAGAGCAAATATGGAAGCACCTATAGCCCCAAGGAATTATGCAAATTGGAACACTAGTAGTGGTCTAATTCTCCCAGTACCACCAGCCACTTGGGATCCTATTCCAACAAATTCCCTGAAGGCTCTACCCAAATTCAATGGGGAGGATTTCAAAACACCTGAAGAGCATCTACAAGATGTGTCTGATGTCTGTGCAATACATGTGATCACACAGTAGAATGTGGCTATAAGACTATTAGCAGCTTCTTTTAAGGGGAAGGCTCTAAACTGGTATAGATCTTTGACCCCAATTCAATATCTACATTGGACTAGCTAGGAGATGCTTTCTTTGCAAGATTCAAAGAGAAGGGTGATAAATCTTCTTTGTTACAACAATTGATTACTATCAAAAGGGCACCACAAGAAGCAATGACTGACTTCAATTCCAGATTTCAAAAGACTTGGGAAAGGATTCCTGCTACAGCAAGACCATTACCAAGTATGGCTATAGTATTTTATCTTAAAGCCCTAAATTCAGATATATCAGTAATGATTCAATCACTTGGAGGCCAGACTCTGCCAGAAGCCTATGATTATGTAGTCAGAGCTGAAAACAATTTGATAGATACTGGAAAATTACCCCCAAGGCCCCCCATGCCTATGTTTCTAGAGATTACCCTACCATTGCCTCAAGAAGCTCCTAACCCCATAACCCCACCTGTGTCCATGTATATGTTTCCCCAACAACCTGCTAAAGCTACAGTCCCTGCCCAGTCCTTTGAGATGGATGATGTCAAGAACATCCTAAGAACATTTTCTAATGAAATAATTAACCTAAAAAGATAGTAGAATCCATATCCCAGACCCCAATATCAAGGCTATCAAGGGAATAGACCTCCTCCATAGTCAAATCAGTATCAGGGTCCCCAAAGGCAAACTAACCCTCAGCCATCAAACCAATTAGTTACAATTCCTACACCCTTGCAGATTGTTCCTCCTAATCCAAACAGAGAGATTGTCCTAGGGCAGAATAATTATGCAGATGGCACCAATGCC
This sequence comes from Cunninghamia lanceolata, assembly GCA_027924645.1. Lineage (NCBI taxonomy): Eukaryota > Viridiplantae > Streptophyta > Pinopsida > Cupressales > Cupressaceae > Cunninghamia > Cunninghamia lanceolata. The sequence goes on along the minus strand of BSBN01000114.1, from coordinate 7,076,237 downwards.
TGGTGTTTCCCTTGTAATAATGCTCATATGCCCAGAGACTATCCCAGGGGTAATCTATAGCAAAAGATAGCAGAGCAAAGAAGAGTGGATGGACAATTTGCTAATACTTCTGACACTCAACCCTACCAATCCCCTGGTATACAAAATTTAGTCCTAGTGGCTTAGATGCAAGGAATGTCCTTACAGCAAGAAGAAGAAATAGCACCTAAGCATGCTTTGTTCTCATGGATTGAAGATGAAGAGTCAGTATTCTTAAATCAAGCTTCAACTTCTAAGAAGCCATTGGTACAATCAGATTACTATACTAGAGCCAAGAGAAGGATGATGGAACAGTCTGGAGTCACAAATAATGAAATTATGGGAATTCCACCATTTCAAGATCATCAAAATACAGCTACTAGACAAGAAATACCTCAGCCAGTGCAGAACCAAGTAGTTTTTGGACAAGTTCAAGAAAAGGCAAGGTACCCTTATTATCCAAGAACCCAAGCACTAGGACCTGTGAATGTGGTAGATCAGCTAAAGAGGACTCTAGCCCCTGTGTCAATATGGGACATGTTAGCCATTCCTGAGCAAAAGACACTATTGCAAGAAGCTCGACAAGGCCAAGCAGTGCCTAAACATACTGGTACCAAAGGAGGACCTACTGATAAAGAAAAGCTCAAAGACACTGTTCCTCTGCAGACAACAGCTCTTCTGAACAATGCACCAGAGGTAAGTAAATCCAAGCCAAATCCCTTTTATTTAACTTTAATAGTTGGGAAGAAACTGTTGCACAATGCAATGATAGACTCTGGGGCTAGTACCACAGTGATGCCAAAGCAAATAGCAGATGCTTTGAAAATAAAATATGAGCCACTTACAAAAGAAGTTATGCAGTTAGATGGGAAGTTTGTGCAAACAATAGGGAAAATTAAACAACTCCCACTACAGCTGTATACATGTCCCAATATAGTTGTAAATCAAGATGTTGTAGTCATAGATATTCCTCCTTTTTTGGCTTATGCCTATCCAGAGATTTTATAGCCAAGATCGGAGGTTATATGTCACTTGATTGGTCTCACTTCATCCTAAGAACGAAATATGGGACTAAAATGAAGATACTATCAGAACCATTGTCAAAGGACAATATCACCAATGAACCAACCCCAAAGTTAGAAGCAGCCCATGCCATGCTAAATAAAGAGGAAAGAGTTTTTGTTGAAGAAATAGGGGATTGGACTGAATATGATTAGCAAGAAGAGGATAACTAGTTGTTAACCATGATGCAGAGTGATCCCTTTGGAAACTATGACTCAACAGGGTTGGGCACTTATGTTATATTTGAAGAAGACCAGAAGATCCCTAATGTTTTAAGAAATGAGCCCTCTCAGACCCAAGAATCCATAAATGACTCAGGAATCCGGACCCTAAATTTTGATGGGGCTAGAAGTAAAAATGTAGCTGGAGCAAGAATTTGTTTTACTGCCCCTAATGGTGAAAAGATTTTAAGAGCCATTCACTTTTATTTTGCCTATACCAATAATGATGCTGAGTATGAGTCTTTAGTGCATGGACTTATATTGGCAAAAAGGAAAGGAGTAAAGAATCTGATAGTCAAAGGAGATTCAGAACTAGTGGTGAAACAAATAAGAGAGAAGGCAGTAGCCAAAAATGTAAGGATGAGATCCTATAGGCATAGAATTTGGGACTTAATAGAAAATTTTGAAGCCTTCAATATAGAAGTAGTCCCTAGAGCCCAAAATTCTGAGGCAGATAGGATGGCACAAATTGGTTCACAGTTTGATCCAATAACTGATCTAATGGTCAATAATTAGTCAGTCAAAGTTATTGTGAGGCCAACCATTCTAGACAATGATGAAAATTGGCAAGTTTTTGAAAATGATTTTCAAGTACTCTCATTTTTGCAACAGTTAGGAGAATTTGCTGATCAGTTACAACCCAAAATTAAAGAGGTATATGGTGATCAGATCATTCAACTGAAGTCAAACAAGCTCCCTAAAGGACTAATTACCCTGGAAAACTTGTTTGATCCTGAAGATGCTAGCCTAGAAAAGAAGAGATTTCAAGCAAACAAAGAAGACTACTCTGAGATTCAAGTTAGTGAGGGGAGAAAATTGAAGGTTGGGAATTCTGCCACTCAACAGGAAAGAAAAAGGTTAATTGATTTATGTGAGAAATATGATAGGGTCATAGCCTGGACCTATGAAGATCTCCATGGTTATGATAGAAATATCATTCAACACACTATAGAGTTGACTGAAAGATCTAAACTTGTTAGATAGAAGCAGAGGATAGTGAATCCTAGGATTGAACCTCTGATGGTGGGTGAGTTGTAGAAACTATTAGAATCAAAGATCATTTTCCCAATCAAACACTCAACTTGGGTATCCAACCTAGTACCAATCAGAAAAAAGAATGGGGATATAAGGCTCTGTGTGGATTTCAGAGATCTAAATAGAGCATCCTTGAAGGATCACTACCCCTTGCCCTCCATGCAACAAATTTTATAGACTGTGGCTGGATTAGAGAGATTTTCCTTGCTAGATGGTTTCTTCGGATACAATCAAATTTGGTTGGCTAATGAAGATCATCATAAGACTGCTTTCACCACAAAATGGGGAACATTCGCCTATGCAAAGATGCCTTTTGGTCTTTCAAATGTTGGAGCTACATTTCAAAGGGCAATGGATGTAGCATTTGGAGAGATTATCAATAAAATAATTCTAATTTACCTAGATGACCTCACTATTTTCTAAAAAAATGCTGCAGATCATTTTGACCATCTAGAAGTAGTTTTTAAGAAATGCCAAGAGTTTGGAATATCTCTAAATCCTAAGAAATGCATTTTTGCAGTACCTCAAGGTAAACTATTAGGGCATATAATGTCTAAAGAAGGAGTCTCTATAGATCCAGAGAGAGTCACTACCATAATGAACCTATCTCTGCCAGTCAACAAGAAAGCAGTTCAATCCTTTTTGGGAAAGATTAATTTTGTCAGTAGGTTCATATCAGACTTTGCAGGCCTAATAAGACCAATTACACTACTACTAAAGAAATCCCTGGTGTTCAAATGGACTACAAAAGGGAGACAGGCTTTTGAGGAGGTCAAGAAAGCAATTTCAACATCCCCAGTATTGAGGAACCCTGACTTCTCTAAGTCTTTCATAATGTATGTCTATGGAGGAGAATCCAGTGTTGCTGCTGTCCTAACACATAAAGATGATCAACAAGAAGGAGAGCATCCAATAGCCTTTTTCTCAAGGACTCTGAGGGAGTATGAAGCCAGGTATAACTTTGTAGAGAAACAGACATATGCTATGGTAAAAGCCCTCAAGAAATTTAGACACATGGTCATAGGTAATAAGATTTTGATACTAGTGGCTCATTCGAGTGTCAGAGATACATTATGTAAGGAGAAATCACTGAGAAAAGAGCAAACTAGATAACAAAGATTCTTGAATATGATGTGGAGGTCAGACCAACTAAGCTTGTCAGAGGCAAGGGTTTGTGCCAGTATATGGTCCAAGATATAAAAAAATGATAATTGAAGAAACAGAAAAGGAAAATGTATTGAGGATACAAGAAGTTGATCAGAATTCTTGGGTCACAAATAGGATCCAGTTTATGAAACATGGGATTTTCCCAAAAGAGCTCTCTCAGGACAAGAGGAGATACTATAGGCAGCAGGGAGTTCATTTTGTTTTAATTGACCAAGTTCTTTTCAGAAGAAATACTGATGGCATACTTTTAAGATGCATATAGAAAGGTGAAGCCCAAAGAATACTGCATGAAATGCACCACAGAGTGTCAGGTGGAGACTTTTCTACAAGAACCACAGCTATAAAGATAAGTCAGGCAGGTTACTTCTAGCCCACTTTATTCATAGACTATTATCAACTGGTCAAAGAATGTCAATCTTGTCAGTATTATGTAGGGAAAAGAAGAAATGCAGCAATGCCCCTTAGTCCTATAATTGTTGATGAACCCTTTGCCCAATGGGGTCTAGACTTCATTAGAATGATCAATCCAGTGTCAAGTATGGGGCACAAATGGATTCTAACTACCATAGATTATTTTACCAGATGGAGTGAGGCAGTGCCACTAAAAGAAGCAACAGAAAAGGTGATCCTAGACTTTCTGGAGAGTATCATTACTCGCTTTGGGCCTCCTCATACTGTAATTTCAGATAATGCTAAGGCATTTTTAGGGGCAAAAATATCTGACTTTGTACTGAAGTATGGAATCTACCTGAAAACCTCCTCAAATTTTTATCGTCAGGGTAATGGTTTGGTAGAATCAACTAACAAGAATTTGATCAGACTTATTAAAAGAATAGGGGTTGACCATCACAAAGAGTGGCATAAAGTGCGTAATATAGCACTGTGGGAAGATAGAATTACACCTAAACAAGTGACAAAGATTTCCCCATATGAATTGGTCTATGGTAAACCGGCTGTAATGCCCCTAAGCTTGGAGATTCCTGCTCTCCAGTTATTAAAACAGATTGAGATTGAGGAAAATGGCCCCATGCAGGTCAGACTTGCTGAGCTCCTGGAAGTTCAAGAAAAAAGGGATTCCGCACATGAATCATTATTGAAACATCAGAAAATAATCAAAGATTGTTTTGATAAGAAGACTTCAAATCCCCATTTTGAAGTAGGATCAATTGTTTTGAAATGGGATGAGAGAGCCGCCAAGCCAGGTCGACACAATAAATTTGAGTCATTATGGACTGGCCCCTATAAAATCTGTTCCTGTAAATAGTAGAATTCATTTGAGCTTGAAACAATGGAGGGTGAGCCTGAAGAGATTCCTATCAACAGGATCTACTTGAAGCATTTCAATTAGACAATTTCTCCTGTGTATTATAGTTAGTTTCTGCTTTTTTCATTGTTGCTTTGTTTTTCCCACTCTTTCTTTGAATAAGTGTTTTATAAACACGTGGCCACAACTCAAGTCTCTTAAAGTTTCAAAACTCTCGCATTCATTAAACCTCTCAAATCCCCAAAATTCCTCATGGTACCTTAGCATAGCCGCTTTTATGACGTGTCTAACACTTTGTCCCACAGGGATTTTTATAAGATTTTATAACAATTTTCCATTTTTAATGCTATTTATGAGACTTGATGTGTCATTAAAATACCCCAACAACATGAGTTAAAGCTTAACTGAGTTACATTTATTTCTATTTCTGCTAAGTGTCTTCCCTGTTGCTTGCGTTTTCATAGCAAAATCTGTCTCCTAAGTGTGTCTTCCCTATTGCAAAGCTTCCATCCTTGTTACAAGTAAGTTCAACAGTTTCCAGCAAACACAGAGATGGCAGAAGCATAGTCTTCATAGCAGAGGCTTGGGATTTGTGAGTCTATTGACAGGCTTCTCACCAGCAAATCATATGCTTCGGCCCCTGCACAACCCTTAAAGGCCTATCCAAGGACTAGGGTTCCTGAGGTTGGTTATGCGGTCGACTCAGCTAAGGTGCAGGATTTTACAGACGGTATTGCTGAACAAGCCCTTCAAAAGTCTGGCAAAGCTTTGTGAGAGGGAGCACACTAAAGATGTCTCCTAAAGGTCAAGGCTAAACAATTTGAAACATTTGAAATGTAGATATGGACCTCTCAATTGGCAAAATTCATTGTCCCAAGCGTACATTTATGCCCTGACCTGATTGAGTTGTGCGCAAAATTGTTTCATGCACCCTCAAGCACCATTCAAAAGGGACCCTTCATGGTGCAAATTACACCAAAGGCTATCAGGGACATGTTGGCCCTATACTATGACAGCACAGCCACGTTTCCCACCATTGCCAAAATGTAGAAGACATGGGCAAACGTCAAGTATCAATTAAGGTTTCTTAATTCAGAGATGCAGCTAGGAGATGAAAACACCCAAATGCCAATGTTACCAATAGGAAGGGCACAATTTACACAAGCCAGTCAGGAAACACTATCCATGATCGCATTTATCTTCGGAATGAAGGAAGACATCACTGTCTATGATTGGCAACTCGCCATTTTATTCAAAATGAAGACCGTGGACAAGTCTTAGGAGTTTCAGTTGGATTTCTCAAAGTAGATTGCCTATTCAATGGCCAACCAACTCACTAATTTCAAATCAACAGGAGTTTTCAGGTATCCTTCTTATCTATTTCACCTTATGTTATATCAAAACCAAGCCATCTTTTCTCAATATATGCATCTGAACATGTATGACCCAAGTTTCAGTCACAATAGGACCATTCTTGTGTCCGCATGGACACATGTCTTATCTGAATCGTCTGATCCTTACGAATTTTGGAAATTTTTTGTCGCCCCTGTCTTTAGTCACCTAAGCCCAGAGCCTATTGAGAATAGATTAACATTAAGTGTCAGAGGCCTCATGGCAAATTCCCCCATTCCTTATGATTATTTCTTTGGGTCTCACCATACTATCATCAGGGTCTATGGTTTTAATGGAGAGCCAGTGTTGCTACCCAAGGTTTTGACTCCTAGGTTAGCCTTTTTAGAGGTTACCCGGCAAATGTCTATGGTTGATAATGATTATGGCACTGGAAAAAAGAAAAGGAAAATGTATGATGTTCTGTGGGTGAAAAAAAAATGGCCCTACTGGTCAGGGATGTTGAGCACTTGTTGCTAAGAAAGTTAGCTGTCTTGGGTTTCCTTTTGATTGAAGATAAATGGAAATATGACCCAAGCAATTTCATAACCTTATGGGTCAAGAATAATAGTGTTGGTGCTAAAATTGTGCATGAGGGCCGTCCCTTTTGGGAAGACAGAAGAAACCCTAAGGAGGACATCCCTGATTTATATGCAGAATTGATAGATTTGCCCTTTGAGGGACCTAGGCCATGGGAAGTATTTTATAAAAGGGAAAAGGCCTATGACCCTAAGCTCAAAATGGGCACTAGTTTGAAGAAAAATCTATTAAGGGACAAGGAGTGGAAGGTAGATAAAATTGAGGCCTATTGGAAATATAGGCAAGAAACATCTGAGACAACCCACTCTTTTGGCAAGGTTGATACAGATGAGAAATGGGAGTCCATTTGGGACAAATGGCATCCCTCTCTAATCTCTAGCCCTGATACAAGCAAGATCCATAAAAGGAGTGAGGAATCTGAAGAAGAACCTGAGTCCACTCATATGGTACAGGCCCCAGGACAAGCATCATCTACAACTGTTGTAACTGCCTGGCCCCAATCTCTTAGCACCATAGAAAAGCAAAAGAGTGTGGTGTCATCACCACCTAAAGGGACTCCATCAGTTTCAATGATTGGGGCTTCCAGTTTTGTGCAAACACCACTAGCAATAGTGGTAAATGTTGAGGAGAAAGAAACATAGCAAGAAGAAGAGAGGCCAAGGAAACATAAGAGGCTGAAACTTTAGCCTGATTTAGATAAGGAAGTAGAGCCTTCACAGCAGCCACCACCGAGTATATCTATTGCTTCTCAGGTACGTGCTACTCCTTCTTCTCCTTCTTAGTCTCTTTCTTCTATGGGGGTGGCAATCCCAACTAGCCAAATATTTTCCCCTGCCACCTCTGCTGTGCCAATTTCCTAGTTTTCCCCACCTGTTACTACACAGGCCACATCATTGCCTCCCTTCTCCCCTTCTTTTCCCAGGAGAATACCTCCTCAGGTCTCCCCTAGCCAACATTTGGCTATCCCCTATGGCTTGCCACAGGGTCATCCTTTTGCGGGCAGGTATATTGCCTCTCCCCCTACCTTCTAAGCTCAAGCAGACACTGCTAAGAAAGCTAGGGAAGCCCGAATGGACAAAAAGAGAAAGAAAGACAATAAAGCTCAGGCTGTGCCACACATGAGGTCACTATTTGACCTAATCCAACAGCAACTAACTGTGACTCATTTGTCACCAAATGTAGTTAGACCTAATGAGCAGATGCAGCCCCAAGATTATACAATGAGTGCAGTGGCCATAGACATGTCACTTTTTAGGCCACAAGACAGGGTAGAGCTACTAAATGAAACCACTTCTACTGTAGCCACTGACTATTTGAAGTTATCAAGGAAGTTGCAGAAGGTGGAGGCTGATCTGACTCAAGAAAGGACACATAGTGACACCCTGACTGCTGAGCTCAAATTGAAAAATGATGAAATAGAAGATCTCACTAAATAGTTGCAAAATACTGTTTCATGTTAGATTCATCAGGCTACACAGAGCCAAAATGCTTCTTTAAAGGAAGAGCTGATCCAAGTGAAGTCTATAGTGACTACCATGAAGTAGGAAAAGGCCACATTGCAGAAGAGGCATCAGGATTCCTCTCAACAAGCCACATAGTTCCAACAGCAGCTGTTAAAGGAACAGAACAATGTCGCTGCCATACAGGCTCAACTTCAGGCCGAGCGACAAATAGCAAAATAGTTGACCCTCGAGTTGGCAAATAGGCCACAAAATGCAGAAGTGTTGAACCTAGTTAAGGATCTATATGCATTAGTGTGGGTAAGAATCTCTGAGGAGATTATCTAGCTCAAACCCTCTTTAACTTTCCTGCTACATGCATAGCAATTGTTTGAAAAGGTAGAGACTTTAGTTTAGGCCACTTTGTCCATTGTTTCCATGAGAGTTTTAGATTCTCAACTACTACTGGGGAAACTTTATGACACATCTGATGAAGCATTATCAGCATCAGGGATTAGTGATAGAATGATTATGCCAAACAGGTGAATGAGGTTCTCAGTTGCAACTCTGCTGCAATTACTTGCCAGGAGCTCCTGGATGTGGTCAAGGAGGGAGTGAAGGACATGAAGAAACATATTGAAGACCTGGTGCAATTGGGTCTTCCCTTCCCTTTTCCTGATAGCAACACTGTATTAATGGTTGATGAAATCAAGCCTCTATTGCTAGCTAGACAAAATGACTAGTCAGTTTTCCAGGGTCTAACAGATGCCTCAACAGTGTCAGAAGTGGAAGCCGTTTTGATCCCCATGGCCCAGCTTGATTTCCAATTGAAAGCTGTAGTCCATGTTTTGCAGAGTTTTTCACATAGGGACATTATCAACCTAGATTTAGCCTTCCAAGATTTGCATAACAAATAGGGACTATCTGATGTCGAGTGGTCTGTATATCAGACGGCCTTGCAAAATCTGTAAATTTTGCTATATATATGCACATTTTGGGATTCTTTTTGAGCAGGCTCAAAAGTCCTCGGGGTCACCAAGAACTATAGAGTAAAATACTCTACATTTTGTTTTTTGAGTTTCAATTGTGCGAGCTCCAGTTTTTTTTCTCTTCGTTTCAGTTTTGGCAGTGAGGTTTTTGACACAGGGCGTGGGCACGGGTTTTATTTTGTAAATTTTGCCTAAGTCCCAGAGATGCAGCGGAAGTCGCCAAGTGTCAACAACCGGGACACATTATAAAGTTTCTCAAAGTGGCATGGACAGTGCCAAGTGTCGGCATCCATTTCAGTTTCTTATAAGTTTCAAGTGTCCCTTTAATGTTTCTCATAATGTGGCAAGTCCCTTTTTAAAGCTTCAGTGAGCGCAGAAGGCACCAAGTGGCAGATGCAGAAGGCTTCATAAAGTTTCCTAAAGTTACACGGGAGGTGCCGCATGTCCCATATAGTTTCTGCAGAGTGCACCAAGTGTCAACATCTGCAGGTTCCTTTTTTGTTCCATTGCTAAGTAAAGACTGTTGGTGGGCCCCGTTAATGTTTCTAAAGTTTCCGCGGAGTGCAACATGTGTCACCATCCACGTGACCTGATGCGTCTTAATTGTTTCTATTATGTTTCACAAGGTTCAGTGGAAGCCGCCATGTGTCATCTTCCACAGAACTCCCTAAAGGTATCTATAGTCTCTCTAAGTTACGCGGAAGCTACCACGTATATGTTTCTCAGATCTGCGGAAGACGCCACCTGTCCCTACTTCTTTTTGAAGTTGCTCAGTCGAGAGGTATGGTGGGTCCCATTTTTGGTAAGTGATTAAAGGCTCAAGGCAGTGGACCATGACAGATGGCAAAGCCTGAGCACTCCTAATATAAAGCCACAGTAAAGACTCTAAGTAAAGCAGAAATCACCACGTATCTTTTACAGGGGCCGCGGACGCTGCCAATTGTCATTTTCCGGTGTCTCCTGAGTAATGAAATAGTTTATCAAGTAAGCCATGTGGAGAATGCCATGTGTTAGTTTCCTATTGTTCTGGAAAGATGAAGGAGTTTCAAGAAAGGGGCGTGTATGAATGCCAGCTGTCCCAAGGGTTTATAGTCGCAAAGACTATCAGAAACTACCAGGTGTTCTTACCTGATTCAAAGTAAGTGGAGTTACATGTATCTATTTCAGCCAATGAACTTGCAGAGTGGCTAACCGTTTCAGATCTGAAATATATTTTCTGTCAGACACTTTCAGTTAAGTCCCAGTTCAGTTAGGCCGTTGAGATTTGATCATGTGGGCAATCTTTGAGCCAATCCTGTGCTATAAATATGGGTTTAGATCGTAGTTTAATATATAACATAGGACATATAGAGGTTTTTCTACATCACAGATTGTTATCAGAGATTTAAGAGAAGTTGGAAGATCTTGTGTTGTGGCCAGTAATATCATTTGCCTTTGTTCTATTTTCTTGATTCAGAGAGTTTGTATAACTGTGCATGATTCTGTGCCTTTTATGTGACTGGAAAATTAATAAAAGACAGAGTTCTGTGCCTTTGCTGATATTTTCTGTGTCATTACAAAAATCTTTCAAGTTGTGAGCCTTTGATTCTATTTACTTCCATCTTTTACATTGATCATGCATTGTTTGCTCTTTAATGTAACTAAATCCTAAAAGTAGTTTCACTGTGCTTAGTGTTGAGAAACAAAATCACATTCAGGCGCATCGCCATAGTTTAGTTTTCTTTACAGTTGCATTTGTGATTCTGTTTAATTCTATCCCTTTTCCCAAAACACTTTTGAGATAAAGAAGAGCCAGCTTCTTTAAAATCTGGAGGTTACTCTGAGGAACATTCCCATGTCTCAGAGTTTCCCATGTTGGTGTTGGAAACAGCGCAATTCTAAGCATCAACAACTTTATTTGCTAATGGAAAGGCTAAAGAAAAACTCCTTAAGTCTCATATAGAAGACTGTGAGTTGATAGAAGCTGCTTTTGAAGTGCTAGAAAAGATTATGCCATTGTTTCAGAAGGATCCCATAGCCTCCTCATCCGGTAATCTCAAAACTCTAGTCAGCAGTGTTAATACACATTTTGATTCTCTAGAGAAGTCAGCTGAAGAAAAGGTCCGAAAGGAGTTTTTGGATAAGAGATTCTTAGAGGTACAAGGGTTGATCATTAATGATAGGAGAAATATGAATATTGGGATAAAGAGATTAGAAAATGCTCTTAAAGATGGCAGTGAAGTATACAATTTTGTATTTCCTAGTCCAAAGCAACAGTGGAGATTGAGAAGAAAATGAAAGAACAGGAGGATAAACTGTTAAAACTTTCTCAAAATTTTGATCCACTTTCTACATCAATAATAAATCAAGAATGTCAAATGGTTGCAGTTTTGAATGAGATTAAGAAGCTTGAAAAAGAGAAGAAAAATAGAATAAGCAGGTTAAGTGAGCTCAGAGGGATAATTGTCCCTAAGTTAGAGGCCATGCATGAGGCCATAAAAGAAGCTCAAATCACAGCTCAGACAAATGATCCAACTGATCTAAAAAGGGCAGATGCATTTGCTTTTCTATTCAGTTGTCATATATCAATTTTGGACAGAATGAAGCAAAGTTGGGCTACTGAATTCATTCAACTGAAAACAACTTTTGCAGACATACTACAGTATATGTAAGTATTCCATATGTATATACTTATGTGGCTAAGTATAGTAAATTTTTAAAAAAAATTGGTATGCAGACCCTACCCTTTGCAATTGATGTCAAAGGGGGAGTGAGGAACAGTGAAAAATGAGGAATCCAACTTAGGGGGAGCTCCAAAATATGTATATAAAAACAAAGCATCAGCCAAGGGGGAGCATAGTGTAAACACTTAGTCATTTTTCACTAAGTGTTGCCATCAATGCCAAAGGGGGAGATTGTTGGCAAGAGACACTATATGGATTCATGATTGTTGTCATTGATGGCAACAAAGTTCATCCCACACATCTGCAGGACATGGTGTGTCTCTACCAGAAGTCAGAGTGAAGATTGTTGTGGTCCGGTAAACGAGAATAGAGCATGTGGTAAGGTCCGGATCTCTCAAAGGAAGTATCTTGGTAAATTACGGATTTGGGCAAGTCAAGAGGACTACCTTGAGTAATAGATTCCAAGGATTTAGCCTCCAGTGATAGATGAAGAAAAAGATATGAATACTTGAGTACCGGGTTCCTGAATGACAGTGTGAACAAAGGAAGAACTGACTGACAGAACATCAGACTATTTTCCAGATGTGTTACTGATGAAGGAAAAGGTTCTTAAGGCATAAGTTATGTTTGGCCGACATGATTGATGAATTTTAAAAGTATATGCTTGATCTGCATTACTTGGTGTGCAAGGATTCAGCCGACAGATCAGAGTTTGTGAAAAGATTGACTATTCCGGGTGCCGACTTGAAAGGTGATGAAATTACTTGTGTGGATATATATACAAGATGGATTTAGTTGTGAGAGGCATCATGAAAGTTAGTGATGTGTGAATAAAAGAAAAGAGTAGAGGAGAAGTAGTAAAGAAGGTCCGGTATGTGAAAGAAAGTAGCATAAGAAAAGAGGAAAGATGAAGTGTAGTAGACCAGTGTACTGAGCCTAACCAAAACTAAACTCTAGCATTTGTAGATGCTCCCAATCAGTTTAAGTATTGTATAACACTCTTTTTGTAGACAGTGAGTCTCTTGTAGGTAGTGTGCCTCTTGTGAATAGTGTGCTCGAGCAGTGAGCCCTAATTGGCAAGTGCCATTTTGTTTTTCCTTATTCTTCTAACAAAGAATAATCTTTGGGTTAATCACCCCATGGTTTTCTCCCTTAACAGGGTTTCCACATCAAAAATATTGTGTCATGTGTATCTCCTTTTCATGGTTATGTTTGCTTGTTTGAATTAATGCTGCATTGATTAATAAGAAAGTTCAGAAAGAAGAAATAATTAGGATAACTGATTCACCCCCCCTTCTCAGTTATGAACATCCTTTACATTCAGAGTGCAACTCAACAGATGATAATACATGCCTGTCATCTCCTTCAATGAATCTATTATGGCAGGATCCATTAGACTCAACTTTCTTTACCATTTTGATCAGTACTAGTCATATTTTGTTTTTGTTACCAAACTTCCAGGATTTGGAAGTTCTAACTTAGAGTCCATCTCATAATGCATATAGTTCTCTAGTTTCTAGTCCAAGGAATTTGCTTAGGAAAATAAAAACACTCATCAAAGCCACAACTTGATGCTAAGGTCCCCTCCTCTGTGAAGTTGTCCATTAATGGAGTATGTAATGATGTGTTTTTTAGACTGTGGCTTAAACTCCTTGACATAATATGAAGAGGCTATCTTCATCAGTGAGCATTTTCGTAGGTATATCTCTCTCTACATAAAAGTAATGTATTTTCCCTTTAGAGTTAACTCTACCAAGTTTCTGTAGATTAGGAGATCAAAGGAGTTTTTGATAACCATGTGAAGCTACTTTGGAGATGAGAACAACTGTATGATCAACTTGCTGAAGAAGTAACATCCGTCTAGATTGATATCGTATCATGTATGCCACTACTATGTGACCAAGAGCCAACACCATAGAGGATAATAATATATCAGCCATACCGCATGACTGCTTGAATCGAGGGCTCTGGTACTTCAATTCTAGACGAGATGGTATGAGAATGCGTTATGCATTGATGGCAGTATTTTGGAGAGTTTTCATGGTGGTTTCATTGGGGTTGGAGTGTACCATTTCAAATGTTGGTGGCCATTAGCATACTTTTTGCTACAATTGGATTTGCAACCATTTCAGGCTTGGTCATCACCATTCTAGCTATGATTCTTAACAACCCACTTGCAAAAATCTCTCCAGAAATGTCAATCTGAGTTTATGGTTGGTCAAGATGAAAGGATGAGAGTAACTTACAAAACAAGTTTGTTGAGGCCAGACATTTCATCAAACATATGAGAGGAAGTCAAAAATGCACAACTAAAACTGTACTGAAACATCAAAATGCATTAGCTCAAACCAAAATTGAAATGATAACTTTTTTCAAGGTTGATATAGGATAGCCAACATCCCTGGGTGTTCCTGCATCACAGTTCAAGTTAATCCTTAGAATAGCTATGGACCAAACCTAAATGGCTAAAGAAAAGATATGGATTGTTATATTTTGTCGATTACAACCCATGGGCATTGCATGTCCCTCATTGTCTCTCAAGCTAAGCTTTTGTTTACCAAGTACTTGTTATTTTAATAGCTCCTATCTAAGATAAAAAAACAATTAGCCCAAATTTAATTACACTGAAAGCATTCCCCATGTGAGAGGGATGACCTCGTTCATTAGATCCACAACCAAAATTCAGCCACACTAGTTGGCTGACGATTGAAACAATCTGGTGCGTCACTTTTCCCATTGTTGGTTTTTCATTTTTTTCTCCATCACCAGTCATCAGTTTCTATTCACGCACTGTCTTTCTAGTTCATGCTTGATTTGTGTTTAAATTCACATGGAAATTTTCTTGGGAAATTTTCTAAAGTCGTCAGTTGTTCTCACGCTAGAAAAACTACATGTCAGAAGAAGTCTCATGTTGTTTAAATACCCTTGCTAGATACCCTCTAATTTTTTTTTTTCTAAGGAAAAGGAAAGGGGAAATGGTTGAAAGCAAATAACTCAGGCAAGCATATTAAATTGCAAGATTTGAAGTGACCTAAAGGGGAGCATGAGTTTAGGAAACAAAAGAATCACCTTCTGAGGAATCGATCCAAGAGAGCAGAGAGAGATAGACAGAGAGAAAGGGAGAATAGAGAGTGGGAGCATAGAGAGAGGACGAAGGAGAGAGAGTTTGGTAGAGAGAAATATGACTGTTGACTCCATTAGCTTTACGTCATTCAGCTCTGTCATGTCTTTTAAGCTTGATGTTTTCGTAAGCTAAATCACATTAGTAACTAAGCTTATTCAAACAAATCTTTGATCATAAAATATCATTAAAAAATGAAGGTGGCCTCTTCTTCCTAAACAATTGAAGAGAGAGAATATATAAATATGGTACCTCCATTCCTAGTTTCAATTGCAAGCCCTACAATGGAGCATGCCATGTTGAAAATAAGGCAGATAACTAAGAGGGGGGTGAATCAGTTATCTCAAAATTTCCTTAATTTTCTTTCCTTTCATTATCTCAATATTTAGTGTTATATCAAAACATAAATCATATGTAATTATAAGAACAAAAATAAAAGCAACACACATAACACAAGGATTTTTATGTGGAAACCCTATTAAGGGAAAAACCATGGGGTGACTAACCCAAGATTGTATTCTCTGTTAAAAGAATAAATGAGTACAAAATGGCACTTGCCAATTAGGGTTCACTGCCCTAGCACACTACTCACAAAAGGCACACTGTCTACAAGAGACTCACTATCTACAGAACTTACAGAAGATAAGCTTTTGTTTGAACTGATGAGAAACATCTACATATGCAAAAGCTCAGTTCCGATTAGACACAATATACTGATCTAACTCACTTCATTCTTCCTTTGTTCAATGTTGTTATTCTGTCACATACCAGACTTGAATTGATGTTCACACACTTATCCCTTCTTTTCTTCACACCTTATTTCTTCCCCTATTCAACACACTCTTACATGCTAGAATCCATCAGGTATATATATCCACATCAACAAATTTCATCAACTTTCTAGTCGGCAATAAGAATACTCAAGATATTTGCAAGTTATTAATCTGTTGGCTGAATCCATACTTGATTTGTGATGCATATCAAAAGATTAAGCATATA
Source organism: Cunninghamia lanceolata (assembly GCA_027924645.1). Lineage (NCBI taxonomy): Eukaryota > Viridiplantae > Streptophyta > Pinopsida > Cupressales > Cupressaceae > Cunninghamia > Cunninghamia lanceolata. The sequence continues at coordinate 7,060,330 of BSBN01000114.1, read as the reverse complement.
AGTCATTAATTATGTTTTCCAACAATGTATAATCCCACAAATTGCTTGATCAACACCTTTTACATATCCGGATTGAAGTCTGTTACTCTATCGGTCAGTTCTTCCTTTGTTTGCTCTGCCTAACTGGAACCTAACACTCAGATGCTAATATCTTTTTCATGCTTTATCACCGAAGGCTAAATCTATGGAGTACAATAGTAATGATACCCCTCTTGACTTGTCCAAGTCTGCAACTTACTGAGTTACACCATCTAAGAGATCCGGACCTGATTGTCAGATCATGTTGCATACTTTGTTCTTGTCTACCGGACCATCTTGACTTCTGATAAGAGTGAATTACTAATTGCGGATGTCCAGGATACACTTTGTTGCCATCAATGACAACACTTAAGTTAGCTAGCAGTGTCTCTTGCCAACAATCTCCCCCTTTGGCATTAATGGCAACACTTAGTGAAAAATGACTAAGTGTTACAGCAACTCCCCCTTTGCATATGCTCCAACTATACTGGTACTCTTTTAATGTGGGATTCTACATTTTCAATGCTCTTCACTCCTCCTTTAACATCGATGGCAAAGGGTGGGATATGCAAACCAAAATTGTGTAAACAGTTACTACATAAGGTCACATATGTACATACAATTTATAAGATAAACTTACATATACTTGAGTATGTCTGCAAAAGTAGTCTTCAACTATACAAACTCTGTGACCCATCTCCTCTTCATCCTATCCAAAATGGAGATGTGACCACTCAACAAAAATGCATATGCCTCTGCCCTTCTTAAATCTGCTAGATCTCTGGTCTGGGCTATGGTTTGAGCATCTTTCAAGGCCTCATGCATTGCCTCTAGCTTAAGGATAATTATCCCTCTGAGTTCACCCATTTTGTTCATTATGTTCTTCTTTTCTTTTTCCATCTTCTTTATTTAGTTTATGATAACAATAGCTTGGCATTCTTGATTCATTAGAGAGGAAGAAATGGGGTAAAAATTCTGAACTATGCTTGACAGTTTTTCTTCTTGTTCTTTCACTTTCTCCTCAATGTCTTTTGTCACTCTAGGCCAGGTCAGACAAAATTTAAATAAGTCCCCACCATATTTGAGAGCATTTTCAAGGCTCTTTATACCAATGTCTAGGGAACTCCTATCATTAGCAATAAGCCCTTGCATCTCAATGAATCTTTTCCCCAAAAACTCTTTCTGGACCTTTATTTCTGTTGATTTCTCTAAAGATTCAAAATAAGTGTCAACAAAAGTGATTATGTTTTTCAAATTACCAGATGGCAAGGCCGAAGGATCCTTTTGATAGGTTGGCGTAATCTTTTTGAATATCCCAGATGCACTCTCCAATAGCTCACAATCCTCCATATGTGATTTCAAAAGTTTCTCTTTAGCCTTGGCTTGGGCAAATGATGTTATCTTCATCATCTGTACTGGAGAGAGAGTGTCCAAATTTAAGGGCCCTTGAAACAACTCTGGTTCATCTAACTCCACCACCTCTTTGTTTAGTAAATTATGTACTGTCTCTATAGTGTCTCTTGGAGATTCAAACTTCTTCCCTTTAGAAATATCAAGACTACCCGGTTTGGATGTGTCATCACAAACCTTTTCTGCATGTTCTTTTTCTTTAGCTTTGTCCTCTTTTTCTGGCATTTCCTTTTCTTCTCTTTTTCTTTCCCCTTTAGCTTTAGTGTTTGGAATGTTTGTCTTGGTAATTGTGGGATCCGGAGGAATGATATTGCCAGTGTTTCTTGCTTTGTAAACTTCCTCTACCAGAACAGAGAAGTCGAAGTCCTTAGACTTCTCTTCATCTATTTTCTTTAATGCTTTGACATCCTTGTCAGAAAATTCTTTATTGATTACATTTAATCCTTTAACATCCATGGTAGAAGGTTCTTCATCTATTTCCTCTACAATAGGAAGATTGAATCTCTTTAAGGCATTCTAGAGGATATCTTTTGTTTCACTTGCTACTTGGTCTGTTTCTCCAAGCATGAGTTTATTCATTCTCGCCTTACTCCAGAACTCATCCTTACAATCCTCGAAAATCATGTCCATTTGTTTTGGAGTGATAGAAGGGTAAAGTTGTATCATTATTTGCTCCCAAATTTCTAAGTCTTTAACCTTTGCATTTACCTATCTTTGTTCCAATACTTCTTCTAGGATTTTTGGAATTAATGAAATTATTTCAATGAAAGCTTTGTTATAGATATTCAAATACCTTACAGTAGCTTCCTCCAAAATTCTCTTGTCAGCATCATTGTATTCATCATAGAATTTTGTCATCGGTTGGAGGTTCCCATCCACAGTAACTACCTTGATGATGTCATCAATGGAAAGAGTGGGCTTTTCAACAAATTCTTCTACCTTTTCTTCCTTATTTCTGCTAGCAGAGAACTTTCTAGATGTTCTCTTCTTCTTCATTTTCTTGATTTCTTCATCTAATTTTGTTTCTTCATCATCCTTATGGATTGTATACATTCTTTAGGCTTTGGTCTTCATTCTCTTTTCACCTTTGCTAGATGGATTGACTTCTAGTTTGGTAGCCTTTGAGCTTTTAGGAGTGACAGGTGTAGACCTCTTAGAAGATCTAGTCTAGGAGAAGGCTTACACCGGAATGTTTCCTTTATTTGCTTCTTGTCTCTCTTTCTCTGCCTTCTCCATTTTCTCTCTATTTGCATCTAATGCCTCTATTGATATGCCAAATCTTTTGGCAACTTCTTCAACTTCATTTCTTACTTTTCTCTTCATCTCAGGCTGCCTTAACTCAACATGTATTTTTATGCTTAGCTCTTCAAAGGTGCCAAACCTTTCTGCTTCAATATCTTTAGGTTGGCTCAGCAAGTGTTGGACATGTAACTCTAAAATGTTTTCATCGACATCCTATCCCATGTGCATTATCCACATAGTCCTTGGCTCAACTACCTCCATTAGACATTGATTAGTATCAACCATGAATCAGACTATGTCTTTGTAATCCTCAACTATTGACTGTGGTATTCTTTCTCTGGCTTGCATCATGCTCTAAAAGTTCTTAAAGTAACCCCAAAGAACATAGTTTTGGGCTTGTGCATCACCAAGTCCATACATGTAGTCTCTAATTTGAATTGCAACTAGTTTATCATTTTCCCAAACCCAACCCTTTGATACGAGCAACTCATTTCATGTAGTAGAAAAATAGACATAGTATTAGACTACCATATTTGAAAGACTTTTTCTTGTCTTTCTTGATCTTTTGTAAGTTTTCCATTAGTTGACTTAGTAGAAGTTCACACAGATCATAATTTGCATATGATATGCAACATAGATTGTTGTACCAGATGTAGAGTTTTTCCCTACTTGAGTGATAGATTTTGTATCCAAATATCATTGAAGCAAATTTGACATCCAGATCTGTGATGTCATCTATGGTCATTGCTCTCTTGTTAAATTTTGATCCTATAGCTTCGATTATCATTTGGTTCTTCACAGATTTGAGTACAGGTAACCCACCAGTTAAATGTAGTCTAGTCACAACCTTGATGGCATCTTTGGTTATCTTGAATGGCCTCATTAGCCACATAAAATTATCATGTATCCTACTTAGAACATACCTAACCCATTCATCTTCTGTAAAAGATAGAAAATGTATGCAATGTTTGAAATGTTTGTCCCTTAGGGCCTTGAATTCTAGTCTGAGTTCAAAATTTTGATCCATTAACTGATTTTGATAGATGTCGATCAGTTTTGAGTCTCCAAAATCTTCTATGTTTGCATGGATATAAACCCTAACATCTTCTACATGCAAGACTCCATGCGGAATACCAGAAAATGCAGCCAAGGGATTGACTTCTAGAGATTTGTAAGGGTGTTTCTTGAATTTTGGTCTCGGCCTATCAGAAATATTGACAACATTGGAGTAGCCATTTTGCAAGAGATCTAGAGAGAGTTTTCAGAAGGGAAGTACCTTTTCATGTTTTGGGGTTTGGAGTAGAAACCAAAGTGATTCTCTAGTCGAATTCAATCTGTAGTTGAACTTAGGAGAATTGTAGGGTCTTCTTTGTAGAGCTCTTATTTTCTTCTTCCTCATGAGTGCAAGTGTGTAAGTAATGAGTGAAAAACCCCTTTTATCCTTTTGTAAACCCTAATTTCTTTTTGTAATAAATGTATAACTTAAGTCATCCAGTTAGCCTGTATTGAGAGATTTTCTTGAATCACTGTGCGGGTCTTAAAATCATTGCCTATGAGGGTTGACAGCATATCTTCACCCTTTTCAAACATCTCATAGGTCCGCAGATTAAATTATTTCAATTTTGGATCATACTGAATTTATCTGTGAAATTCTGCTTCACCTGATAGATGCTGATACAGGATCTCCTCATAACTTGCTCAAATCTGCATGCAGATTTGCCAAATTTTGATAAATGACTTTCAAGTGAATCTCCTCAAACCCTTTAAACCGCAAACTCCTTTTCTAAATCAATGTGCTGAATTCAGACGCTCACTAGCTGGCTAGGGGAAAAAGATCTTTTCTGTAGCCCCCCTTGAGCTAGAGCTTATCTTTTAATTTCTGGAAGGAATATCAGCACCAGATTTTGGTGCAGATCCATCCCCAGTATTCACTGTACTCTTATTTACCCAAATCTTTCTCATCTCCTTTTGAACTTCATCCGCATTCACTTTAATTTTTCCCTTATCTTGTTTCTGATCATGTTCCACAGAATTTTTCTATCCTAATTTCTGCTTCTATAGAATTTGGCAATATGACCAGATCTATTGTAATTGTAACATACAACATTTCTTTGCTGATTTGATTGGTATCCTCTTGATCTACATTGATTAGCCATATGTCCCATTCTATTGCATGCAAAGCATATACCATTGAATGTAATGTTTATTTGCATATTTTTGCATTCATGAGATTTGTGACCATACCTTTTGCAATTAAAACATTGTCTAAAGAAGGATGGATTATTATGATTCATTCTCCTCTGGCACTGAGTTGCTTTATCACTGAAATTGTTGTAATTGAAGCAGTATCCATTGAAATATGGATATCTTTAGGTATTTGGTTGCCTTACCGGAGGTCTTCTAGGCCCGTTTCTTTGATTTCCTGATCCAGAGTTCTTCTGACCAGATCCAGAGGTTTCACCTTTCTCATATCCTAAGCCACACTTATCATCTATCCTCTTTTGTCTTTTAAGAAGAACTTCAAGTTGGGCTGAGCTTATCTTGAATTTTTCTTTATATTCATTTGCAGATTGAAGATCTTGTTTGAGAGAATCAATCTGGTTCTTAAGTTATTCTTCATTGCATCTGGCTTCCTCAAGATTAGATTCAAGATGTCTAATTATTATGTTCATTTTGTGGCAGTCCTCTATCTTCTCCTTGAGAGATTGTTTCAGGTTATCTTCAGTCTTTCTTTTCTCTTTAATTTCTTGGGTGAATTTCATAACTCCTGATTCCATTTCATGTCTCATCATAATGACTTCTTTTGAAAGTTTTTCACATATCTTGGTTTTTTCATTTAGATCCTCATCAGTATTATTGGATTCATTCTGATTTGCTAGTTTCTGAAGTAATTCCTTTCTCTTTTTCATAGAAACACCAAGTTTCTCTTTCAACTCATTGATGAAATCATCAGGTTCCCTGAGTTGCTCTCTAAAATTATTGACCTCAGAGTGAGATTGCTCAAGATCATCTAGGGCAGACTGTAGTTATTCTTTCATACCATATTAATCCATTGAGATTCCTGGATCTTCCTCAAGTTGTTAGACTTTTCAGAGGAACTTGTCTCTGATACCAATTGTGAAAACAAGGCAAATAACTAAGAGGTAGGGGGTGAATCAGTTATATCAAAATTTCCTTAATTTTCTTTTCTTTTGTTATCTCAATATTCAATGTTATATCAAAACATGAAAGCATATGTAATTATAAGAACATAAATAAAATCAACACACATAACACAAGGATTTTTACGTGGAAACCCTGTTAAGGGAAAAACCATAGGGTGACTAACCCAAGATTGTATTCTCTATTAAAAGAATAAAGGAGTACAAAATGGCACTTGCCAATTAGGGCTCATTGCTTGAGCACACTACTCCCAAGAGGCACACTGCCTACAAGAGACTCACTATCTACAGAACTTACAAAAGATAACCAAGTGTTTGAATTGATGAGAAGCATCTACATATGTAAAAGTTTAGTTCCAGTTAGGCACAATATATTGATCTGGCGTACTTCATTCTTCCTCTGTTCAATGTTGTTATTCTATCACATACCGGACTTGAATTGTTGTTCACACACTTATCCCTGCTTTTCTTTGTACCTTGTTTCTTCCCCTATTAAACACACTCTTACATACTAGAATCCATCAAGTATATATATCCGCATCAAGTATTTTCATCAACTTTCTAATCGGCAACAAGAACACTCAAGATATTTGCAAGTTATTGATTTGTCGGCTGAATCCATGCTTGATTTGTGATGCGTATCAAAAGATTAAGGATATAATTCATTAATCATGTCAGCCAACAATGTATAATCTCACAAATTGCTTAATCAATACCTTTTACACATCTAGATTGAAGTTTGATACTCTGTCGGTCAGTTCTTCCTTTGTCTACTCTGCCTGATTAGAACCCAACACTCAGATACTCATATTTTTTTCATGCTTTATCACCAGTGGCTAAATCTCTAGAGTACAATAGTAATGACACCCCTCTTGACTTGTCCAAGTCTGCAACTTACTAAGTTACACCATCTGAGAGATCCGGACCTGATTGTCAGATCATGTTGCATACTCTATTCTTGTCTATTGGACCATCTTGACTTCAATCTAACTTCCGGTAAGAGTGAATTACTAACTGTAGATGTCCGGGATACACTTTTTTTCCATCAATGACAACATGTAAGTGACATAGTAGTGTCTCTTTCCAACATGCTAGTCAAATGGTAAAGCTACTCTCTAATTATTTCAGAGTTTTCCCAATCCTCATGACTTATTTTATTATAGAGTAAAATTTCACTCATGTTTTGTATTTGTACATAAGCTATAGATATTTTTAACCATTTATAACTTGATTATTCCTTGTTATTTAGATTATGTGTTACCCTCCTCATTTCATTGCCAACCAAAATTAGCTCTGTGGGTGCTATGCCATAAATGAGAGAAGTGAGGGATAAAGAGTTGCACAAAAAAATAATGAGTGAAGTTTAGGAAGTATTTCGTAAATCCAATTTAGATGGAAAATTATTTGCATATGACAAAAACAAGAGTATAGTAACCACATGATGTCTCTGCTATAAAAGAGATGATTTTGACTTAGTTCTAGAAAATGCATTGTTATGCATGGTGATTTAGGTGAGGTTATGCCACTGAGGTAACTAATGCTTATTATTTTCCAATCCTATAATAGTTGCTTTAATAATGTCTTATAGGGAGTCTAGGTTTTTTTTTCAATCTTCATTCTTTTTTATTTTGACAAATTAGTTTTTCATTGTAGTTTCCCATTGTAACAACACTAATTTACCAAAACAAAATAGAATGAATATTGAAAAAAGACCTAGACTCCCTGTAAGAAATTAATAAAGTAGTTGTTATAGCAAGGAAAATAATAAGCACCAGTTAGCTTAGTGGCATAATCTCACCTGAATCACAATGCGTAACAATGCAGTTTTCTAGAACTAAATCAAAATCAACCATTTTATAGCATAGACGTCCTATGGTTACTTTGTTTATTAATGTCTGGATTTTTTCTTTTGTTTTTTCTTTAATTTTTAATGCCTTTTAATTATAAAAGTTTTGATGAAAATAAGTATATTAGATATTGGAGATGGAATTTAATTATTGTATTATTGTAACTTTGTATATTTAGAAACCCTAAAATGTGATATTTCTATAACATCAAAACAATTTTTATATCTCAAATTGTCTTTTTCTCTATTCGCCCCTCTATCTTTCTTTCATCGTTGAGGTTTTGAATCAATAAACACAAGAAAGGAATGGATCTGGTGGCACCCATCATTTCTATTATCTTGCACCATTATAAGATTATGTCGATGATTGATGTCTAGAAAGTTTTCCATAATTTGAAATGTTCTAAATCTTCCTCTCTCCCCATGGACATGTGTCATCTATGGATTTTGGCATGAAATGATTGACCAAAAGTCAATATGTCTTTTCTTTATCTCTCTCTGTCTCTTTATATCTTTTATCTCTCTCTCCAAATCTCTTTGTCTCCTCTATCTCTCTATTTCTCTTTATCTCTTTATCTATCTTTGCCTCCCTCTCTCTATCCTTCCCTCTCTCCCTCTCTCAATCCTTCTCTCTCTACCTTTGTCTCCATCTTTCTCTTCATCTCTTTCCACATGGGCATGTGCTACCAATATATAAAGAGAATGAGAAAAGGCTCAAAACAAGAGACCACACACACCATATCTGATGGCATGGACAAGATAGTTAGTGACATGGACTTTGTGTTGGACTCCAAGATGACATGTTTCCATGATTTTGACTTTATACCCCTATCTAGGGGTTAGATCTGCCGGCTCTATTTGTTGATAAGGCTATAAATTGTGAGTCATACTTCACATGGAAGTAGTTAACATCCAACATAATGTCTAGGATGGAAGATATTGGAATGCTATTAAAGTTTCCAAGGAAAATATAGGAGGGCAAACTGAAACTACAAGGGTTAGAGAAAGGGCACAAGGAACACTTGGCAATAGCAACTAAAATATTTGAAGTGGCACATCCCTTGTTATAGAATATGTTTTAAATAAATATTCTCCCAACTTTTCTAAAGAGTTAAGAAGATAAGGTGTATCCTTTGCTGGAAAAATTAAGGTTAATCACTTATTATTTGGAGTTTTATAATGCATTTTTAGAATTGTTTCCCATTATTTTTTTAACAAATTAGTGGGCATTCCCAATATTTTTTATTATATAAAGCGGCAAAACCAGGGGCCGAACCCTTACAAAAAGAACACAAAATAGGCAAAAGAGGCTCAGAAGACAAAAAGAGCCAGGACCACCACCAACAACTTACATACAACCAATATACAATAGAAAAAGACTAATAGTAGATAACCAACTAATAGAAAGCAAAGAAGGAAGACTAGGAGAGGGTGTCTTCCCAATCTTTGAAAAGAGATTCAATATTGTCAAAATCTTTGGCCCTGTCATTATCAACACCATGAGCGAGAACACCATGCTCCTTCAGCAGAGAGAGATTAGCCATAGTCTGTTTATAGAGCATACTGGTAATGAGTCTGTCAAGGGAAGAAACCCTTTTTTCTAAAAAAATCCACATGCTCCTTCATCTGAGTTAGAGCGATAGAATGATTACCTTCTTCATTAATAGCCTCCTCCATACCATCATCAGCATTGTCACAATTCTCTGGAATCAGAACAAAATCACAAGGAACCTCAGTAGTGTGAGTTTTCTTCTCATTATTATCATCAGTGTCATTAGCCTCAGTATGAGTAGTATCAACCATTTCCATATAGTCACCACTGGGAGAAGAATTAGAAAACTCATTATTACCCTCAGTATAAACAGTCTCCTCCAAAATGTCTTTCCCATCATTCTCCTCATCACCACTAGAAACTTCAACAACAACCTTCTGAACATCATCACTTTTAGACTTATACACACCCTCTTGAGTAGAGGCTTTAGAATTGCTTTCAGAGTAATCTATCAGCTTCAATTTAGGCATCAGTTTGCTAGCAATATGGCCAAAACACCTAATCACAGCAAAATTACCCTCCAGTTTGGCTTTTTTCCAATTCCTTGAGGAACCCTCCCTAAACAAATCCTGATCATTCAGGGTCCCAGAATCCCCAATGTCTTTTGTAGAATCCACAGTAGTATCAAAGAGGCATTTTTTGGCTTTCAATTTGGATTTAGAAGGGGTTTGCACCTTTTTATTAGAAGGAGACTTAGGAGTACCCATGGATGGAGCACATTTGAGTAACAACTTAAGAGAATTAAAAGCAATTTTCATAGAAGTGGTAGGGATCTCAGCAGGAGGATCAAAACCAACAGGCTGAATAGGAGAAGCAAGAGAGAAAGCCAAATGGAACTGGTATAATCTATGAATAAGCCCTTGATGAAGGGGAATGGGATTCTCATCAGGTTTCTTAATCAACATCTTCTCAACATGCTTAAAAAAGCCTTCCAAGGAAGAAAGCAAAAAGAAGGGAAAACTAATAGTAGCATTCCGCCTGAAATGATTCAAAAAAGGAAGGTGATAGTAATAAAACCTAGAAAATCATCCCTCCAAAGTCAAATATTTCATCACCATGTAACACATATCTGCCCATGGCTCAGGAAGTCTGGCTCTTTCAAAACCACCTTGATAGGGCACAAGCTCTTCACCTTTGCCAAGGAATAATTTCTAGTTTTGCGCATTTGAAACCCTAGAATTCTTTTGCATTTTAGTGCCCTTAACAAATAAGCACGTAGCCATAGCAATTTCAATGTTTGAAATCTCAAAACTAACATTCCCAATTTGAACTTTCTGATTATCCCAAGACAGAGAAAATTGAATAAACAAAATTTTGTCATACCCATTCAAGCATTCGAGGAATGGTGTTATGCCACCTTCTTTGAAGTAATGCTAGACCAAGGCATTGTCCCTAAATTCCCCACAATTATTTAGTTCAGTACGAATCCTATCCCCTCCCATAGTGATAAACCAGCAAACCCCAAAGAGATGAGGAAAAGAAATGGAGTGAAAAGAAATGACCCAGAGACTCTGAACAATATTTTGAGAAGCACAAGACACTTCAATCACTGGGTAACAAAAAATGATGACAAAGGAAATAATGTATATATGAGAAAGGTTAGGGCAATCATTAAATTGAAAGGCCCAAGTATTTATGCAATAAATTCTCATTAACTGCCTGTCCTTCGCACACTTGCTTAGTTGTTCGATCTAGCTCCAAACGCCAACAAGGCATCTAGTCAGCATGAGTTGAGATAAAACAAAAGCCATGTCAATCCTATTTAAATGATGTATCCTCATAATAGGGTAGCTTTTTATTTTTGAATCATATCACTAATGTGGTGTGGGATATTATGCAAATGGTGCCAACACTGCCAGTCTTGAAGCTGCTGACCAAAATTTGCCAAGCTGTCAACAACAATATTCACTTCTCTATATATATGGGAAAAGGAAATAATAGGAATGGATTGAATAATAGTTTAAATATCAACCACAATATCCTAAAGTTGCCAACAACACTCTGAGGCATTGGTAACTACATCAATAATAATTTTAGAGTCACCTTGAACATGAAGTTGATGAATACCCAAGGATATAGCCAATTTAAGCCCCCATAAGAGAGGTGAGGCTTCAACAAAATTATTGGTCTGGTTCCCAATTCCTCCAGCATAAGCAACATATAAACCACCTCTATCATCTCATATAACTCCTCCTCCACTAGCCTTACCATTGAACTTAGCAGCACCATCAAAATTTTGTTTGAACCACCCTTGGTCTGGAGGGGTCCAATTAGTACTTAACCTTTTAAGGCATTTAGAATCATCAAAAGTAGGAATTTTATTCATAATCCCCCAGTTAGTAGCCATTAGGACCTCATAAGAGGTAAGAGGTTTGTCAGAAGCTTTAATGCTACAAGTAGAAACATTTTCCAAGAGGGCCTTAGACAAGGAATAGAAGACTTGAATGGGATTTCTGATAGTTTCTCTAAAAGTTCTATTATTTCTTTCCTTCCAAAGGAACCATGCAACAAAAGGAATAGTTTGATTCCAAAGTTCCACTAACCAAGGATGTGAAATAGAGGGAATCCAATTCTGAATGAGATCACCAATTTCTTTATTGCAAACCCATTGTAACCCAAAATTCAAAATAAATTTGTTCCAAATTTTAGTTGCAAACTCACAATGTAAAACAAGATGAGAGATAGATTCTTCTTCTTTTAAACACATGATACATCTATTAACTAGTTGAAAACCCCTTTGCTGGAGATTGTCCTGAGTCAAGATCTTGTTATGAATAGTTGTCCACCAGAAAAAGTTGACCTTAGGAAGGAGTTTATGATTCCAAACTTTTCTCCAAATGTCATCCAAAGAATCATTCGCAAATAGCAAATAGTAAGACAATTTGACAAAGAACAACCCTTTCTTATCAACAACCCACAAAAGTTGATCATTTCTAGGAAATAGGGGAATCTGGGTATTAAGAAGCATTTTCTATATGGTATTAGCACAGTGATAAAGATTGGGATGATTAGTACAACAATCCAGCACATTTTTTCCATTTTCTAATACCATGATATTCAGAAATATACTGGCAGACTTTAGTACCAAATTTTTTTTTGCAAGAGAAACAAAAGGTACATTTCCCACCTAATTAGAAAGAGGTCCATTCCCTAACCAAGAGTCCTCCTAAAAATTGATGATAAAACCATCACCAAGCTTCCATTTCATACCCTTCTTAATAAGATTTCTAGATTTAATCATTTTGTTCCAGATAACAGATCCTTGAGGAAGACCCTCCTAAGAGAGAAAAGAATTCCTCTCATAATCCCTTAAACACTTAGCCTTTATAATTCCTCCCCAATCAGTATCTCTGTTTATAAAGTTCCAAATAATCTTAGACAAAAGGGCCTTATTCATTTTTTGAATGGTTCTAATGTTAGGCCCACCATGAGATTTAGGAAGGTAGACTTTGTCCCATCTCACAAGAGAAATTCTCTTTTTCTCCTCTGTACCAGTCCACAAAAAAGTTCTTTGAATTTGTTCCAGTTTATCATCTAGATATCTAGGCATTTTGAATAAAGACAAGAAATAAATAGGTATTCCTTGAAGAGAAGCCCTAAGAAGCTGTAATTTACTGGCACTAGTTAAGAGTTTGCCTTTCCAGTCCAGAAGTTTCTTTTGAGTTCTTTCAATAATATTATGCCAAAAAATAGGAGTCACTTCCTTAGTAGTAAGAGGAAGACCAAGATAAATAGAAGGTAGGTCAGCAGTTGCACACCCAAGGATATTAATAATTTTTCTTTGAAGATCCTTAGGAGTATTAAACAAGAAGACATTGCTTTTTTGAAAATTAATATACTGACCAGAAGCCATAGCATAATCATTAAGAAGAGATTTCCAACTAGAAGCTTCTACAACAGAGGAGATGCCAAAAAGAATTGTATCATCCACAAACTATTGAATGGGCATTAGAGTTAGAGAAGAAGGAGGTTTGATCCCAAATAATTCTCTTGAAGAGATCTTGTTGAGGACAGTCCTACCAAGAGCTTTAGCCACCATAATAAAAAGATAGGGGGACAAGCGATCTCCCTATCTTATTCCCATAGTGGGAGAGAAGAAACCCCTTGGAACACCATTAACAAGGATAGACTATTTAGTAGTAGAGACAACTTGCTTGATGAGAAGGGACACCTTGTCATTAAACCCAAATTTTTGAATGATCTTAAATAAAAATTGCCATGAGACTCGATCATTGGCTTTAGAGATGTCAAGTTTAAGAACCATACCTAGAATGTGACTCTTGTCCATAGAATGAATAGGTTCATGGGTAGTAATCACAGCATCTAAAATCTATCTCCCATGAACAAATCCCTTCTGTGAAGGGGAGATAATTTTATCCAGAAGAGGTTGCAATCTCACCACCAAAAGCTTAGTGTAGATTTTATATATTGTTTTACAAAGACTAATAGGTCTGAAATCAACAAGCATATATAGATTAGACTTTTTTGGAACAAGGGCAATGAAAGTATTATTTAGTTGTTTCAGTAATTTCCTAGTTTTGAAAAAATATTTGACAACAGCAGTGACATCATATCCCACAATGTCCCAGAATTCTTGGAAGAATAATGGGGGAAAGAAATCAAGGCCTGGAGATTTAAAAGGCTTCATAGAAAAGATCACAGCATGAACTTCCTCCTCAGAGATATGCTTTCAAATATTAGCATTGTCTTCTTCAGAGATTAGTGAAGGAATATTGTTTAAAAGCTGATTGACAACTAGTGAATTATCAGCACTAGTACACTATTCAGACAGTAGGTTATGAAAGAAGCTGATAGCATGATCTCCAATCTCATCATCCTTAGTAATTATTCTACCATCATCCAATCTTATTTTGGAAATAGAGTTAGAATTCTTGTGTTTTAGCACAGAAACATGAAAGAAAGTTGTGCTATGATCACCTTCCTTAAGCCATTGCACTCTAGATTTTTGTTTCCAAAATAATTCTTTCCTATTCATTAAATTCTTCTAATCTTTAACAAGATCATTTTCAAGTTGCATAGAAGAATTAGAAGAATCCCCTTGAGCAATCTTATATTGAATATCCACCAGCTTCTCAGGCAAGACCTTTTTCTAGGCAAAGACGTTACCAAAGCTATATTTATTCAAACCATAAACTTCTTTCTTGACATGCATGAACCTTTTGAAGAGTCTAAACATGGGAGTACCCAAAATAAGAAGTTGCCACCAAATAGAGAGAAGATTTCTGAAATCACGATGTTTAATCCACATCACGTCAAATCTGAAAGGGAAAGGACCTTTTCTCTTCATATTAACCTAGTCTAGAATGATAGGATTATGATCAGAAACAGTCCTAGGCAAAGCAATAAGTTTAAAGGAACTTATATTAGGCCAATTATTGGAAATAAGAAATCTCTCCAACTTCACTTGAATCAATTGGTCCAGGTAAAATTTTGATTTAGCAAGTCAATGTCAAAGAGCCCAAAAGAATTAATAAAATCAGCCAAATCTAACATATTGTTAGAGTAATCCAAAATTCTCCCAGTCTTTTCAGAAGGATATAAAGGGGTATTAAAATCCCCTGCCAACATCCAATAATAATTAGGATGAGAATCAAGATGCTTAGCCAAATCCTCCCAAAGATTCTTCCTTAGCACCCTATTGTTAGGGGCATAAATACTGACCAGATTCCAACTAAAGGAAGGCAAAGAGCACTCAATCACCAAACAATTTTTGTTCATAAAAGAAAGATTACCTCAAATTCTGGCAGCATTCCACATAGTCACTATTCCCCCAAACACACTAGTAGCAGGACTAATGCAGAAGGAAGCATTAGGCCAAATCCTATCAGCAATCAATTTAAAATTATTTTTAGGTATTTTGACTTCCTAAAGTAAGAGAATATCCACTTTCTAATCAAAAATACAATTTTTGACCTCAAATTGCTTTGAAGGGTATTAAGACCCCTCATATTCCAAGAAAGAATTTTCATTTAAAAATCCTTCTGGAGTTTTTTAGTGTCTTTTGCTTACCACTAGAAATCTCCCTACCTGCTTCCCTTTATCTAGTTTCTCTCAATGAAGGTCGACCTTTCCCAGGATCCAAGCCCACATCAGCAATCTTTTTTGATTTATGAACTTTCCTTTTATGAGAAGTCCATTCCTTATGGTCACTTAAGGAAGCGGTTACTGCTCCAGGAGAATGTAGATGAATTTGGTGTCCTGGAGAGGAAGGAAATAATCCTTCTTTGAGAGTACCGAGATGATTTTCCCTAGGGAAGAGGACACTTCTTTACTAGATGAAAGAACATTATCATTTGACTATCCTTTAGCTCCTTGAATAGACTCAATCTTAGCATATTGGTGTTCCTGAACTTGGATCACTGTTTTGCAAAGAGGGGAACATTTATTCTCCTTCTCTTTAAAACAACCCATCTGGGTTGCCTTAACTTTGTCGACTTCAACTTGAGCCTCCTCAAAAATACCAATCTCCACCTGAGTATCCTTAACTGGAATAGAAATCCTGTCAACTTCCAAATTTGGTTAAGGAATCTCATGGATACTGGGGATTTGTTCCTCAGAAACCCTAGCCAGCTTACAAATCTACATAGCATCAAATGTTGTTTCTTTCCGAGCATTCTCCTTACCAGAATGGTTAGAAACATTAACAATAGTGTCCTCCTTATTCACAAACTTGGTTTCCTTAACAAGATTAGGAATCTCACCATCTTCCAAGTTGTGTTGATGAACCTCATGAATTTGTTCCTCAATAACTAACTTAGAAGAATCATCAGTACCCGAATCAGTCTAGACATTCTCCTTGTGAGAATGGCTTGCACTCTTATCCCCCTTTTTCGTATCATCCACATTATTATTTTTCTCAGCTTTCTTGAACTTACAATGTGAAATGAGATGCCCTTTCCTCTTGCATCTTTGACAATATGTTGTGGAATTCTCATAAGTAATGGATTGCCTCCAAACTCCATATTTAGAGCTAATATTAATGAACATTGGTAAGGTCTTATTGATCTCCACGTTAGCACAAAATTTCGCATAAACAAAGTGGGATTTGGTGCAGGTGGAGTTATCCAGGGTAACAAAATGCCCAAAAGTATTAGCAATGGAACTAAAAATAGTGTCATCCCAGTATTCTAGTGAAAAGCCAGGCAGACGAATGCATACTAGGGCTATTTTATAAAGATTAGCACCAAGATCAAACCTTGGTCTCCAACAACCCAATGAAAGCGAGTGGGTACCATACATCCATGGTCCTCTAGATAAAATAGCCAACATGTCTTCTCTGCTGGTAAAAGAAAATAGGAATAGTCCCCATGCCATACCCACGACAGTTACACTGCCTTTAACATGCCAACAATTGGAGACCCATTTGCGAACCATCTCAATACTAGGACGTAGAGAGAAAAACTTGCCTACCAGAGAAAGCTCCATAGAAGTGACAATCCTATCCACCAGATTGTCAGGAACCACAAGGGAAGACCCTTCAACTATCTCCTTTTGTTGACAGACCATTGTCTGACCATTAAGAGGAGAGTCCACCTGTCCCGTCAGAACATTTTTCTAGTTAGCAGGCCTAGCAGAGTCTGAAATGGGCAAGGGACTAGAGGTACTACCAACTATAGCACCCTCCATCCTCGCACAACATATAGTAAGTAGACTATCAAAAATCTAAAAACCTAAAAAACCCTAGCAGAGCGATATTGCAAATATGAATAAAAATTAATGTTTGTTTAAATGTTAAATCTATATATCACTTTAAATTATTATTAATAAATAACAAATATTTATTATAAGAAAATAATATTTTCAAAAATATGTTAAATATTAATTTAAAATATTCCTGAAAATAGAACATAAAATTATTATTAAATTATAAAAAATACTCAAAAAATAAAAATCAATACTATATTTATATCTATTTAATATAATATAAAAAGAGATAAAGAAAGGAGGGAGAGAGAGAGAGAGAGAGAGAGAGAGAGAGAGAGAGAGAGAGAGAGAGAGCGAGCATAATATTATATTATAAACATGTATTTTAGATTAGATATATATTACCTAATTATATTTACTTTATGTAAAATATTTAATATAATTTTATTTATTATTGTATACAATATTTCCATATAGAATTAATTATTAAATATATTTTTAATATAATATTATATTGTATAATTGCAATCTTAAAATCTATTTTATATATATATAAAATTTAACTATAAATTTCTTTTATATATAAAGTCTATATTGTATAGTTATATTTATTATTATATATTTTATTCTATTTAATATATACAATTATTAAATATAAATAAAATATACTACCTAATTACTATATATATAATATATATTTTTTAATATACTACAGAAAGAGAGATTAGAGGAGACAGAGAATTAGACAGAGAGGGACACACATAGAGGAAGAGATATAGAGAGATAAAGAGGGAGAGAAAAAGAAAGAGAGATGGTAAGAGAGAGATAAAGAAAGATGGAGAGATGGAGAGGGGAGATATAGAAAAGAAAAGAGAAAGAGAAAAGGGGAGATAGAGATACATATATAAAGATAGAGTTATAAAGAGAGAGAGATAAAGAGAAATAGAGAGATCAAGCGAGAGTGAGTGAGAGAGATAATTATTTCCATTTATCTATTTAATGAATTGTTAAAAAACTTTAAGGTAAGTCTATTTTGAATATTGTTGTGATGTTCACAACATGCCCCATTTTACTCCTTAGCAAAATGAGGATCCCTGCTATGGCTTTTTGCTTTTGGCTTGTGTGTGTTGTTTCTGCTTGGTGGTAAAGGAAAAAAGAGAGTGAATAATACAAACCTTGTTGAAAATAGAGAAAATTTTGCATTAAGTGCTAGGGCAGAGTACAGGTGAATTCCTTATCAAAAATGAACAAGGGTTGCTTTTTGAACCATCTTAAAATTTGCTATATTTTGCAAGTTGAGTGTTTTGGTAAAAGGTACATTCGGGTTTGTATGTTGTACATACAAAGTCCTTTGTATGACGGGTCGTTGTATATGCAAGGTCCTTTGTATGTTGTATCTTTGTATGTTGCATGTACAAGGCCTTTTGTATATCGGGTTGCTTGTATGCAAAGTCTTTTACAAATTGGGTTGCATATACAATGGTCTTTGTATATTAGGTCGTTGTATGTTGCACATGCAAGGGGTTTTGTATGTCAGGTTTATATACAAGGTTGTTTATATGATTTTATACTTGTCTGCATTTGCTAAGGTTCTATTTGTACATGCAGGTTGGACCCAATGCAGTTATGAGTTGGAATGAATATTTTTGTTGGGTCCGTTGAATGTATCTTTTGGTTTGTATGTTTGAAAGTGCTAAATATGCAAAGTGGATATACAATAGGTTATACATCAGACAGACCTAAAAAGTTATTGAAGATAGTTAAGTCATTGTATATTTTGTGCTTTGTATATTGAAGCTATACAAAGACATTATGCAGGCCACGAACCCGAAAAGATCATGAAACATAGTTAAATTATTGTATATTAGATGATTGTATATTTAAAACATACAAGCGCAACATACATTGCTTTATACATTACATGGACTCGAAATGTTTATGGAATGCGGTAAAATCATTTTATGTTTCTGGCTTGTATGTATCCTACATACATTGCTGATAGACATTATGCCACATGCAAGTGCCGGAACCCAAATATTATGAAATGAAGTTAAACGATTGTATATTCTATGCTTTGTATGTATGTTACGAAACATACATTACTTTCGATAGATACAAAGTCAAAATTCAAAGAAGTTTAGAATCCGATTAATGCAATGTATTACGCCCGAATGTATATCAAGAGATACATTTTGTTGTATACATAGCAGATCCAAAAGTAAGTTGAATGCGATTTTTTTTAAAGGGTTGAAGTCCGAAGGAGAGATACAAAGGATGTTGTATGCATCCTCTCTTGTATCTAAAGGTGAGATACAAAGGTTATATGCATCGCAGAGATGCAAAGTTAAAGGGTAATGTGGACCCCACCAGTTGCATATTAGCTTGTATGTTTACAATGTATATCTGATATACAAGCTAATATACAAGCACCGGATGTGAAGTGAACATTAAATATTGAAAAGGCTTTGTATATTCGCTACGATTGTATATTTGAAACATACATTTGCGATATGCAAGGATTTAAGCAGGCAAAAAGGTAGGAAAGTGAAGCTGTAAGATTTTCAAATTATTTTAAAGCCTGATAGCATGTTTTTTGGTCAACGATGGTTGACTTAGCCATTTTTAATGATGTATATGCATTCAGACATGCATTTTCTCCCAGATGATAAATATTCATAGCCCGATATATGTGTTTGCACATTCTGGACCTAATTTAATAAATGATTATTTTCCTGCTATGTTTTAAATATGATGATGCTTAATTTATGTATGTTTGCAGGGTATAGGAGGTGAAACTTAAAGGTGGATCACATTACCAGGTGAAACTTAAAGGTGGATCAGATCACCAAGCAAGTGAAAAGAGATAAGGATGGCGATGAGAAGTGATTACCAAGTGAAACTTAATGGCAATGACATCATGAAAGGTGGATTAGATCACCAAAGAAGCAACACAAGATATTTTGGATGGTTATTAGGGTTTCCAAAGAAAAATATTTACGCCGCAGTAAAGATATGCTACTCAGAGTTTTTTGGGCGGGGGATTTATTTTCCACCGCCAATTGATTAGGATTTTTTTCGAACCATATTGGGGAGACTCAGATCCATATATTGAGCCCCTTTACTATGTAATACGGGAGATACACACACATGGGATAGAGATAGAGAACCAGAGTAAAATCATTATCTATCTAACATAAAAGATTGTATACCCGATAGAAGATCGGATTACTGAGACTAATGGGGACTGAACTGTTGAAATGTCAAGTTTCTTTCTTCAGATCATTGTAAATATACTTGTTTTAAAGCATACTAGATGGAGATGAAGCTTTAGATTACATCCTAATTGTAAACTTTACGTAATCTTCAAGTTGATTTCTGGATATGTACTGGTGAATGATGTGTTCAATAGAAGCGCTTTCATTTTATTACATGTTGTTGTCAACTTTTCCTTTGAAGATTTGCATTGGATCATGCGGATTTGTGGACTGTCTTGGTGAACTATGATTTTAGTTTTCTTCTCTTCATTGTTGTATTGGAATATGTATGTGGATCAGTGATCCCAGTCAAGTAAATTTGGGAATCTCATTTCTTTAAACCCTATCTTTTGTTATTTCTTTTCTTAATTTCATTAAAATCACTCCCATAATTGCAAATCATGATAAATTATAAGCAGAATAGAGAAATATGCTGACATCTCATAGATAACTGAACATCATTAGCATATTTTGAGCTAGATGCATGTACTATTGAAAACATCATGTAAATATCAAATTGTAGACACATTATTTGAAGAAATATACTGTGTAGAACAATAATAACCTCTCTTTGAAATACATTTATAGGAAACATAATCTATTGATGAACAAATGTAAGGCCCCAAAATGGAAAACAACAACACACATCAACCACTGAGTAACGTCAGTAGATTATGAACTAATCAACGGAGACTTAGGATCATGAATTCTTTGAATTCATCATATCTTTCGAGATAAATAAAGGTTGTTGTGTAACTTTTATTGTGTGTTTGTGTGTGACTAACATCACCATCAACAAATATCCCCAAACATTTTCTAGGTAGAATTGAAATAAGTGACTCAAAAGGGGTATTGTAATAAAAATTTGTAAGAATCTGTTACACCTTTAATAATATGATATTATTTTGTCAAGTTATGTTTTAATGCATTGCACACCTTATGTCATTCATAATATTTGGAAATTCATAGAAGACAAAGGAATGATTCCCCTTGTACACTCTTTATTGCCTCTCAGATTATTATAGGGGATTCTACCTATTATCAAATCAAAACCTCCAATTGAATTAGTCATTTGATCACTTCTCTATTCTATTAGATTATACACATCTTCCACATAAATCAATTTACCCTTTTGATCTTTCTCTATCTCTTTCTTACCATCTCTTTTTCTTTCTCTCTCCCTCTTTCTCTATATATCTCTAGCTGTCTCTATGTCTCTCTCTATCTTATTTTCTCTCCTCTCTCTTTCTTTCTATCTATATATATGTCTCTCTATCTCCCCTTGTCACTTTATCTCTTCCTTTCCATGTCTCCTATATCTCTCTTTCTCTATCTCCTCTCTTCATCTCTATATCTCTCCTTGACCATCTCTCTTTCATTCTCTCTCCCTCTTTATCTCTCTTTTTCTCCATCTTTACCTCTATCTTTGTTTTTGTTTGTCTCCCTCTCTATCTATCCATTTTTCTTTATCTCTCTTGGTCTCTATCACCCTCTCCCTCTATACCTCTATCTATATCTCCCCTTCTCTCTCTCTCTCTCTCTCTCTCTCTCTCTCTCTCTCTCTCTCTCTCTCTCTCTCTCTCTCTCTCTCTCTCTCTCTCTCTCTCTCTCTCTCTCTCTCTCTCTCTCTCTCTCTCTCTCTCTCTCTCTCTCTCTCTCTCTCTCTCTCTCTCCTCCCTCTCTATCTATCTTTGTCTACCTCTCTCTCTCTCTCTCTCTCTCTCTCTCTCTCTCTCTCTCTCTCTCTCTCTCTCTCTCTCTCTCTCTCTATGTCTCTTGTGTAGCAAGCCATCTCTCATTACCCATAATTAACCATCTTAATTATCATTAAGAATAAGTCATGATTAACTTAACCATAGTTAAGCAAGAAATAAATCAATTTCATAATCAAATTAAACATGCATATCTTTTTTGGATATTCCAAAATTGAAATTTACAACAAATCCAAAGATAACATATTAGTGAATACCTTTCACTATACATTTACAAAGTTATGCTCATGCCATCAATGATAAATTACATATAATACTAACTATCAAGTCATATAAGACAATGTACTATATCTAGAACTTTGACATTTGACTTCATAAGCATCAGCTAGTCTTCTACTTGGAAAGGAGAGCATCACCTAAGTTATTTTCCTTCAACCACAGACTGGTGGTCCCCTGCATAACTTCCTTCCTAGAAGTGGCCCTACCCTTCACAAAGGGAATAGATATAAGGAACCAATTGGTTTTCCATATGAGTATCTAGTGTTGTGTCCATAATACTTCATGGTCATACAACTATAGATCCACTCTAACTATGTATGACACTACTGGAAGCATTATGCCATCTCGAGCATAGTGAACTGACTAATGCATGCATAGATAGATGCATTACTTTGGCCAAAGTTTTACACACATAAATGTTTCACAATGAATGTAGTTGAATGTTCACACACCTCAACTCGACTTTGAAACTATCTCATCCTACAATATTCATAATTTCACCTTTCTTGATTTTGGAAAAGATGGGTTCTTTTCTCCCATAGTCCATCTATCTTGAACTTTTGACTCTGATTCTAAGAGTGCATCATTATTCATCATATGGTGTTAAGCAATAGGGAATCTATGACTCCACGTCACCTCTTTCCCCTACTTTCTTTTTCAAGTTCATTATTTCAGTTTATATGACCAACCCCATTCTAGGTTTCTATATTTACCTTGTTTCAAGGTTTAAATAAAATCACATCAGTTATAACATATACCATTATAGAATATCATGTAGTTAATATAAAATGGTCTTTAATCAAAGATTCAAAGGGTTCTTGTCACCCTACACTTCCTTCACGAAGCATTGCCATTAATAAAGAAATACAAACATAATATGTTTTCAATTAAGAGAGTTTACTCCCTTAACATGGAAAAGTTAACATGTACTTAATGCATGCACTACATTGTTTACAATTACTATTGGTTATCCCTTCATGGATATTAAAAGGCTTATTACCCTTATCTTGATTCAAGGTTATACCCAAAGGCATAATAATGTTGTCTTATATGAGCAAACAAGTGTTTTAGTACTAATTCCATGTGCCCCAATAACCACCTTGGCTTGGCATTGTCGATGATATCGACCTTCAAAAATGTCTCTTATTAGTATTAAGTGTGGCCTTCAGCCTAAATATAATTTTAGCTTTTAAGAAAGCAGTGGCTTGTGGCCTCTTCACATGGTTCCACATTACAGTGAACATGGCTCGCAGCCATCTAATATAGTTATCACTATTCATAGTCCTTATCATCATATAGCTTGACAACCTTTGTCATTATACATCATACAAATGAAAAGATATAATAACATAGTGTTATTATTACTTCAGCCATATAGGCCGAAGTTGATTATCAACATAGTTATCGAATGTGATAACATGGTATTAGACATATAGTCGGCCTTAACAACCTTAGACACAAAAATGTTATTGTTAATGATAGTAATTGCATAGTACATGTGCTCGGCCTTAGGGCCTTATCAAAATAGGAAACATGTAAGTGCTATCTTTGATATTAACACTGCTATCAATAACCATCGAGTGGCCAAAGTCTTATTAGTTAAATCATACATTATATAACATGATTGCACACACAGTCTTACCTGCAATAGTGTGTTTACAGCTGAGTATGGCTTGCTCAGAAAATAGGCTTGTTAAGGTGAGCTCACTCCTTCCTGTGAGCTCCAAACTTACGTTTCTTGTCTGAAACTTCAATAGAGAATAGTAGTATTGACACTTTTCTTCTCATGACACAAGAATAACCAAAAACTCTCTCCTATTGTATGCCTAAGTTTGCTTCTCTTCCTAACTGCCACCCTTCCCTTAAAAGTGGAAACTTAGCTAGCACCTATCTTACCATCCTTGCAAGCATCTCGGCTCCTCAAGAGCCTTATTCCCATTCAGGAGTGTTGGCAGGGATAAGATTTAGCTAAGTTCACAACTATCCCACTCACTCCACCTTTTGTGGGTAATGAGGTGGTCAACAACAAGAGCACTCAAGACTGATATTATATAATGCTCAACCACTATAAGGAGATCGATAAATGATTATGCTTAACATATCAATTACATCTAAATGATGTAATAGGATTATCACACTAACATAGGTTATTATTTAAATTATTCTAGCATCATTAAGGTGGTATTGTTAATATGCGAATATGGGGTTGAGTCCTCTCCCCTCTCTTCATCATATTAAACAATAATCAATTATTTAAACTATATTCATGAAATTAAATAAAGAAAAAGATACGTGAATAAAGGAAAAGTTTAACATCCAACTAGGTTTACTTTCAACTTCCTAGATGTTCCGCAAACATTAACTTGTTGAACCAACATTGACGATATCGAGAGACCATAAACCGTCTTGCCGACGTTGGTCAAATTCGAATCGACTAAATAAGGAAAAGAGTTATACTTACCCTATCTTGCATGGGTTCACAAAAGTTTAACCTTGATACTCAGATGGCATTGTGATCTTTTTTGAACATTTATTTCCTTCTCCCTTGGTGATACTCTCCTTCCATCTTCGAGGAAAGAATCTTTTCTTGGTTACACTCACAACCATATAATCATGATTAGTGTATCATCATTAAAGTCATAAATCATTATGACAAAATAATTGTAACAAAATATAATCACATGTCTAATCTAAACATCAACCTATACCCATGTTGTCAATGATCTTACTTGATATTTTCCACAAACATCAAATCATTAACCTAAGATTATTTATCTTGTTTACAGTGTAAAAGTTAGATTAGACTAAATCAAAAGTTGGGGATGTAACATATCTCCCCTCATATGAATCATCATCCCTAATGATTTAATGTCTCCAAAAGTCAAACCAACATAATGAAAAATTGTTTACTCATTATAGTAAAAGTATTTTTTTAAAAGAGATGGGGAAATCTTGCATAAATATCCTCATAGTTCTCCCAAGTTGAATTTTCTTCTGCATATTGGTCTCACTGGACCTTGCATTGAGTTATATCTTTATTACGTAAGCGTAGATTACATGTTTCAAGCACCTTGATGGGTTCAATCACTACCACCCTTGGGTCATTCACCTGTATAGGATTCCAATAAAGAATAGGGATATGATTATCTCCTGAAATAAACTTTTTAAAACAGGAAACATGAAAAACATTATGCATCATGGAAAGAGCTAGTGGCAGAGCAATCTTGTATGCGACTGGGTTGATCTCTTCAACAACTTTGAAAGGGCCCACATATCTAGGAGCTAATTTGGAAGTCTTTCCAAAGTTAATAGAGCTCTTTTGGGATTTTTCCCTTAGAAGGACTTTTTCTCCCACTGAGATATGCATTGCGATGTGTTTACGATCCACATAACTCATATGCCTATCATTGGCTTCCACTATCCTTTTATTAATTAGATGGACCTGCTCTTCCATTTCTGACAGCATTTCTGGACCAAGGCTAACCCTATCTTCTAGATTATCCCATCTTATAAGGGTTCAACACTTTCTTCCATATATTGCTTCAAATGGAGCCATCTTAATCGTAGAATGATAGGAATTATTATGAGAAAATTCCACAAGAGGAAGGTAATCTACCCATTTGTATTGCTGATCCATACAATACATTCTCAACAAATCTTCCAGCACTTGGTTTACCCTTTCAATTTGGCCATCCATCTCAGGATCATAAGTAGACCTTAAATTCAACTGGGTTCCAAGTGAGGAAAACAAGGTTTGCCAAAACCTTGATGTCATATGGGCATCCCTATCTAAGATAATCTGCTTAGGAATACCGTGTAATCTAAAATGTTCCTACATAAATTTGCGAGCTATGAGTGGTGACTCATCTGTCAAATTCCCAGGAATAAAATGTGCCACTTTGGTGAGTCAGTCTACCACAACTAGAATAGCATTGTGCCTATTCCTTGACATAGGAAGTCCTTGCACAAAATCCATGCTAATGATTTTCCATTTCCATTCCAGAATTTTGTGAGGGTATAAAAGTCCTACCAAATCATGGTGTTTTGCCTTCACCCTTTAGCATTCTAGACACGCAATTACAAACCTTGCAGCATCCCTTTTCATTCCCTTCTAGAAGTATAAGGGCTTCACATCAGCTTGTAACTTTGTTACACCAAGATGTCTAGAATAAGGTACAGAACGAACCTCTTTCCACACAATATTCCTTAACTCAGAATTCAAAACATACATCCTTCCTTTATACCTCTATAACCCATTTGGTTCAAGGTAAATTCCATCATACTTTAGATTCTAGGGATTATCCAAAAGGGCATGTTTTACCTGATCATAAAACTCGTCTCCTTTAGACTTTTGCAATACCTGATTCTTAAAATCCAAATGTATGGAGATCATTGAGGAGATATGTATTCTCCTACTTAAGGAATTCACCACTTAGGTTTCCTTGCCTTGAATATATTTAATCTTAAAATCATAATATGAGATTAGCTCCATCCATCTTCTTTGGCTAGAATTTAGATGTGGTTGAGTGAATATATATTTAAGCTCTTGGTGGTCTATTTTTAGTTCAAAGGATTTCCCAAGAAAGTAGTGTCTCCACATTTATAGTGCATGAATTACTGCTACCAATTCCAAATCATGAGGGGCATAGTTTTGTTCATAATATTTTAGTTTGCTGGAGTCATATGCAATAAATTATCCATCTTGGACAAGTACACCACCTAAGCCTTTCCCTAAGGCATTGGTAATGAGTACAAAATGACCTTCTGAGTTAGGTACTTTCAAGATAGGTGTCGTAGTCAACCTTTCCTTTAGTTGGTCAAATACCTCCTAGAACTTGTCTAACCAATCAAACCTTTTGTCGTTTCTCTGCAAAGAAGTAATAGGATAAGCAATTTTAGAAATTTTTTTCATAAATTTCCTATAGTAACCTACTAGGCCCATGAAACTTTGATGTGGACCTCATGTACATTTCATGGTGTTGGCCATTCTAATATGGCTTTAATATTGGCCAGGTCCACATCTATTCCTTTGGCTGAAATTATGTAACCCAAATACTACACTTACTTTTGAAAGAAGGTACACTTAGAGAGCTTGCATACACTTTATGCTCTCTTAACCTTTGAAGAACAATCCTTAAATGTTGAAGGTGTTCTTCCTCATACTTAGAGTAGATTAGGATATCATAAAAAAACTAGGACAAACTTGTCCAAACAGTCTCTGAACACACTATTCATTAAATTCATAAACGTTGTAGGTAAGTTTGTTAATCCAAAGGGAAAGACAGTGAACTCAAGATGCCCATACCTTGTTTTGAAGCTTGTTTTGTGATTTTCATCATCTTTTAACCACAATTGTTGGTACCCAGATCATAGATCGATCTCAGAAAACAAAGTTGCTCTACTCATTTGATCAAATAGATCATCAATGTGGGGCAATGGGTACTTGTTCTTTATTGTTTCTTTATTTACCATGTGGTAATATATACATAACCGTAATGTACCATCTTTCTTTTTCACAAAAATTACTGGTCCTCCCTAGGGTGACACACTGGGCCTTATCAGTCCTTTATCAAGCAATTTCTGCAATTGAACCTTTAGCTCCATTAACTCAGTGGTTGTCATTCTGTATGGAGCTTTAGATATAGGTTCTGATCCTAGAATTATATCTAAAGAGAAATCAAAATCTCTTTTAGGAGGGAATCCCAGTAGCTCACCCAGAAACACATCCTTAAAATCTATAACAAAAGGGTACCTATCCATAGCTGATCTTTCCTAATCTATGGACTCCCTCTTCTCAACTCCTTTGAGTTTCTAAGATTCATAAAACATTAAATCATGCTAGAAATTAGTTTCCTCAAAACTATTTAGTTTCTCCGTTTGTTTCCCCAAATTCTAATCTCAAAAAATTTCAAATTTTAATGCATAGGGATCAATATAATCATCGCCTTGCCCCAGTCTGGTCATTTTCTGTTCCAAAATTTTTTGAAGTCTTGGGGACATTTGTATGAGTCTTTTTTGTCAAGCGCTTTTCAAATTCATGAACCTTTTGTTTACCTGACTTATGTTCTTAAGTTCAATAAATGACTAACTTCCTGACTTCTCCTTTATGTCAAGGAAGTTCAAAGTTTTGAATGCCACTCTAGTAGTTTAAAGGATCATAAGAACTCCAATGCCCCAACCTCACCCATTGTCAGGAATTTTCAAATTTTGTGAACTCCTTCTCAAGGTTCAAAGTTTAGAATCTGCTCTGACCCCTGACTAATCAACATCTTCGCGGTGCCTATTTTTCAAGGTATCATTAGCTCATTAGATTGCTCATGTGATATTCAATGAGAATGTCTTTTTAGGAGTATGAAATGCAAGCTCAATCTTGAGACTCATTTCCCAAGATATAGAATCAATGATGTATTAATTACCTCTTAAATGACAAGTGTAACGGAGCTCACTAAGATGGTAGCATGACATTAACAAGTTTAAAAACCATCATTACTTGCTGGTGTAGTTAAATAACTTGACTATGGAGAAAGGTGACGGTGCTCTTTAAGTTCATTTTTTCTTGTTAGCCAAGCTACCTTTCAGAATGGGACTTCCTCCGAACAATGAAATTTGGGATGATAAGCCTATGCCTATCCTACAGCCTGATTTGCATTGGCCCAAGGAGGAGCAAATTGATATCATGTACCAGTTGTGCACAGTTGCTTGGAAGGAGAAAACCATTTATGTTGAATACCGCAGGACAATTTTTGTCCTGGAAGGAGAAGAAGAACATGCTAAGTTGTGCCAATTTTTTATGGAAATTTGCCTGGAATTAGGGGTAGTTTAATGCCACTTGTCTTGCATGTATGAAGTTCTTTTGTAATTAGCGAGGATAATTACAATTTTGATATGATGTAACCATTTCCATTTTAAGTTCACTTTCTTGATAGCAGTTACTTGAAAAGGACCATTTTGAGTAGTTATAATTTTTGGGAAGTTTTGAAAATTATATAAGGGGAAGGGTTTTCAAATTGGGCATCCTTTTCCGGGGCTGTCTGTGAATAGGGGAAGGAGAGCAAGTTTATTCTACATTACTTTCAAGTTATATTTTTCTTAGCTCAACTTATGTATAGAGGCATTGTAGAAACTTTGAGTTTTGTTATATTGAAGAAATGAAGAATTACTTACAGAACTTTGTGTCTCCAAGTATCTTCTGTGATTGTAATTGTTCTTGTGTCAATTAGTAATCTGTATTCAATATTGCTTCTTTTATGTTGGTTTGTGTTAAGGCGGAATATAACTGTATCTTTAAATCAATTTATCAATGTTTGTGGATGTTGGATAGATGGGTTGTCCATCATTTATCTACATTCATTTCTTTCCAAAGTTGGTCATGAACATCTATTTCATGGTGATGGGTAGATGTTAATACACCTTTTATGGTTTCTAGTTAAAAGCACACTCCATTTTTTATTCATTATATATCTTAAGACGGAGCTGTACCTCTAAAATTCAGAGGAAGGTTGTCAATCCATTGGCAACCTCTCCAACTGTTAGTACTATTTGTTCTTCTTCTTGGGTGTCTTGAGTCATTTTCTACATTTATTTTTTGAAGGACAAATCTGTCCACTAATAGATTTTGGTGACTCTGCTAGGAATTTGAAATTGAAGATTGGTGCTCTTGTGTTCCCAAAAATTTCAAGGTGCCTCCTCGAGGACAGAGGCTGGTGGCTCTGTTTGATAAAATATACTCAGAAACAACTTTGTTCCAGCAAAGACTAATGTTGATTTAATTTTTAGATTTACATTATGGCCTTGGTTTCTTCCCAGCCATGGGGAAATCATTTTGGGCCTCTTTCTTTGCCTGTATATTCACCATTGCCTGAAGGATCAAGAAAGCATTTCCTAAAGTTCAATGGAGAAAATTCTCAAGACGCTGAAAATCACATTCTTGCATTCACGGTTGCATGTGGTGTTTTGGGGGTAAGTAAAGAAGATGTTTTTATTCGGTTGTTTATAGAATCTCTTATTGGAATTGCAACAGGATGGTTTCACCATTTAGAAGGGAAATGTATAACTCATTGGGATTCATTGAAAACTAAGTTCTTAGAAAGATTTAAGGGTCATGTCGATGAGGCTACTGTATTGTGTCAATTCTTCCACATTCAAAAGTGAAGGGATGAATCCATTAGGGACTTTGTCGATAGATTCAACTGACTGCTCGAAAGGATTCCAAGTCCTCTTCAACCAAGTGAGCAACACCAGCTTTGTACTTTTGTTTCATGTTTCCATTCAGATGTTTAATTTGAGTTGAAAAGAAGTAAAGTAAATGATATTAAAATTGTTCAACAAGAGGCTATGAAAATAGAAGATGATTTGATATTGAGTGGCCTATGGAAAGTGAATCAAATTGCAGATTTAATCTAGTTCGTGAATCTATTAGGTATAAACAAACTTTTGAGCCTATAGGTTTCCATATTATTCTATCCCTTCTTGCTGAATGCTCTAATCTCTCCATTTTTTATTCTAAACATTTTGGTAGAAGTGAAGTAAATACTATAAAAATTAAATCTCATATGGATAGGAGAATTGAAGCTTATTATTTGCATTATGAGGAAGACAATGATAAATCCATATTTTACCCATTCAACATGAAAAAGGAGCAATCTAAAGTTATACAACATGAAGAAAAAGTGTTGAATACCTTTTCTTCGATATGTATGCAAGATGAATATGAAAGTTTCACATCTCTTGAGTCAAATAACACAAGGGTATCACTGCAAGAAGATGGTTACATAACTAATGTTGAATTGACTCCAACCATTGGGTATGTGCAGGATCATGATGGGCCAAACTATACCTCTAAGTGGCAATGAAAATACAAAAAATTAGACTTAATCAAGTTCATGTGAAAATTCGAATGGATTATCTACACAATTTGAAAAAGATGTAAGAACGAAATTTGTAGAGAATTGAATCTAGTTTATGAGCTACTATTTTTTTTTTAAACTAAATTTACTTAGTGAAAAATGAATATTTCAATGAACAACTATTAAATTTTTTAGAAAAAAATAAAAAGTGGGTGTTTGTCCAGCCAACCTAACTATGAGCAAAAAAAAATATTTTTTGAAACTTTCAAAATAAGTAGACTCATGCCCGGATGTGACACATATTTTTTTGATTTTTTTTCCAATAAAATAATTAGTTATGATTTTTTTAGTGTGACTTTTTTTAAAAACTAAAGAGTAATTGTCCAACCAACCTAACTTGATAAAAAAAATTGGAATTCAATTTTTTTTTAACCTAGTTTGAAAGTTATTGATGTTTTTCAATAAGTGTATCCATCAAGATTTTAGACACACACTATATAGAAAATTATTAATAATTATTTAACAAAATGATAATCAAGAAAATCTTATATTTTTAGAAAGCTAACAATTTCCTCTATAAACCCTTTTCATTTTATCAATTTTGCATAAAAAAAAAGTCGTCAGCATGAAGGGTGAAGTTTGAAGAAGAGAGTGAAAAATATAAAAATGTTAGAATTGAGGGAAAGTCAACTATGACAGCCCCAAGCCTACATACAAGGGAAAAGCAAAGCAAAATGAATATATGTTCTTAATGAATATCCATTTTACTTTGGTCAACTACCATTTTTCCTTTTTATGTTTTACAAAATAGATATCCATTTTGCAAAATGGATATCCATTATAGGTTGCCCAAAACTGATATCCATTTTCAAAACGGATATCCATTTTTTGTTTTCCAAAATGGATATCCATTTTTCTTTACCCTCTCTCTCTCTCTCTAAAGGTGGTCTATCTATATCCCACAATGCTCATAAGAATTCATCTTTAGCTTTGTGTAAAATGCTAAAAAGGTGGTCTATCCATATCCTGCCATATTCTTATGACCATTGCATCTAATTTCATCTATGATCGAAAAGGCTTGTCTATTTTCTAAGTTTTGTAAAGAGCATTGATAACAAAATTGTAATGTCCATTTTTAGATTCATTTTCTGCTTTTCCTATAATCATGATAATCTATGAAATCACATTTTTTTGAGGCGTTCTATCAAATAGTTAGCAATGCCTTGTCTATGTTTCCATAGTTTTTATAAATATTTACTAGAAAGTTACCAAATATAATATTTGATAAGAATCCCCCTATCATTATTCTTTTGATGGATGCCCATGTACCATTCCTTTGGTGTAAGTAAATAAGATAGTAGAAAAGATCATGGAGTTTGGCTATATACGAGTCAACTACATTTGTTTGAAGATTTTTTAAACTTTTTCAACAAATTTCATTATGTTATGCATTGTAATGTTGGCACTTTGTAAGTTCTTTTTTGAAATATATGTAAACATAAGAAAAGTCTACACATAATAGTTGGTCTTTTGGTAAATGAATGTTGTGGAACTTTATGAGGCATGGGGATGTTGAACTTCACTGCAATTTACAAGTTTATGGATGAGTGCATTAGGATTTTGCATTGATGATTCATAATTATTTTCAAAACCTTCATTTATATACTTACGAGATTTTGGGAAGTGGAGTCATGTTTTCCATATACAACTTTGCAAAGGTTCCACTTTTCCACAAAATAGATTAACATTTATTTTAATCATGTAAGACTTTGGGAATCTTAGGAGTTAGAGGGATGATAGAGATAGGGAGATAAGGGAGAGATAGGGAGATAGAGGTTTAGGGTTGCTTAGGTTTAGGGTTTAGGGGTTAGGAGTTAGGGGCATTATTTAGGGTTTTGAGATAGAGAGAGAGGGTTGCTTGGGGTTAGGGGTTAGGTTTTAGAGAAGTTATTTAGGGTTTAGAGGTTTAGGGCTACTCAGGAGACATAGGGAGAGAGATTGAGAGGTAGAGGAATGATAGAGATAGGGAGATAGAGAGATAGAGGTTTAGGGTTTCTTGGGTTTAATGTTTCAGGTTTAGGGGTTTGGGGTTTAGGATTTAGGGGTTTATGGTTTCTCAGGTTGAGGGTTTAGGGGTTAAGGCTTAGGGTATTATTTAGAGTTTATCATTTAGGGGTTAGGGGTTAGGGTTTAGGGGCATTATTTAAGGTTTAGAGGTTTCTGGTTTCTCAAGTTTAGGGTTTAGGGGCATTATTTAGGTTTTACGGTTGCATGTCAAAAGAAGTCTCTCTTTCTCTAAATCCATCAACCCTAAATAATGCCCCTAATCCCTAACCCCTAACCTGTAACCCCTAAACTCTAAACCTAAGCAACCTTAAGCCTCTATCTCCCAATCTCTCCCTCATCTCCTTCTCTCTATCATCCCTCTACTTCTTAATCTCTCTTAGACATATCTCTCTAGACATCTCACTCACTCTCTATTTCCCTATCTCTCCCTCTATCTCCTCTATCTCTCCCAATCTATCTCATCTCTCTCTCTACCTATCTATCTCTCCCTATCTCTTGCCTCTCTCTCCCCTATCATTCCTATATCTCCCTATATCTTTGGACATCTCACTTACTCTCTATCTCCCTATCTCTCCCCTTTGTCTCCTCTATCTCTCCCTATTTGTCTCCTCTCTATCTTTCTCTACCTAGCTATCTCTCCCTATCTCTCTATCTTTTACCTCTCTCCCCTATCATTCCTATATCTTCCTATCTCTCCCTATCCCTTATCAATGAAGGAAATGAAAACAAGAAAACTAAGAGATAGAGAGTTGCTTGGGGTTAGAGGTTAAGGTTTAGGAGCACTATTTAGGGTTTATGAGTTTAGTATTGATCAAGTTTAGGGTTTAGGGTTTGTAGGTTTGGGGTTTAGGGTTTAAAGAAAGATAGAGAGAGGGGATTAATAGAGATTGGGAGAGATAGAGGAGACATAGGGGAGAGATAGGGAGATAGAAAGTGACATACATCTCCAAAGACATAGAGAGAGAGATTGAGAGGTAGAGGGATGATAGAGATAGGGAGATGGGGAGAGATAGGGAGATAGAGGTTTAGGGTTGCTTGGGTTTAGGGGTATTATTTAGGGTTTTGGTTTTATGGTTTTGTGGTTAGGGGTTAAGTTTTAGAGGTTTACAGAGAGATAGAGGACCAATAGGGAGATATAGAGGAGTTCAGGGGGGATAGATAGAGAGATAGAGTGTAAGGGACATGGACAAAGACACAGGGAGAGAGATTCAAAGGTAGAGGAACAAATGTGATAGAGACATAGGGAGATAGAGGCTTAGGGTTACTTGGGTTTAGGGTTAAGGGTTTTAGGGTTTCTCAGGTTTAGGGGTTAGGGGTTAGGGTTTAGAGGCATTATTTAGTGTTTAGGGTTTATTGTTTGGAGGTTAGGGGTTCAGGTTTACAGGTTTAGTGTTTATAGAGAGAGAGGAATGATAAGGATATATAGAGACCAGGGAGAGTGAGGCACATGGCCAAGGACATAGGGAAAGAGATTGAGAGATAAAGGGATGATAGAGATAGGGAGATAGGGGAGAGAAATGGAGATAGAGGTTTAGAGTTGATTGGATTTAGGGTTTATGGGTCAGGGGTTAAGGTTTAGGGGCATTATTTAGGGTTTAGGGTTTAGAGGTTTAGGATGTAATTTTTAGAGAGAGAGGACCAATAGGGAGATATAGAGAGTGAGGGACATGGCCACAGACATAGGGAGAGAGATTGAGAGGTAGAGTAATGATAGAGATAGGGAGATACGGAGATAGAGGTTTAGGGTTGCTTGGGTTTAGTGTTTAGCATTTAGGGGTTTGGGGTTTACATATTAGGGGTTTAGGGTTTCTCAGGTTTAGGGTTTAGGGGTTAGGGATTAAGGGCATTATTTAGGGTTTATGGTTTAGGGGTTAGGTTTTAGAGTTTAGGGGGATTATTTAATGTTTAGAGGTTTCTAGGGTTGCTTGGGTTTAGGGTTTAGAGACATTATTCAGGGTTTATGATTGCATGTCAAAAGAAGTCTCTCTCTCTCTGTAAATCCCTCAACCCTAAATAATGCCCCTAAACCATAACCCATAACCCCTAAACCCTAAACTTGAGAAACCCTAAACCTCTATCTCTAGGTATCTCTCCCTTATCTCCCTCTCTATATCATCCCTCTTCCTCTCAATCTCTCTCCCTATCTCCTTCAACATCTCACTCACTCTCTATCTCCCTATCTCTCCCTTTGTCTCCTCTATCTCTCTCAATCTATCTCCTCTCTCTCTCTCTCCCCTATCATTCCTCTATCTCCCTATCTCTCTAGATATATCTCTCACTCTCTATCTCCCTATCTCTCCCCTATGTCTCCTCTATCTCTTCCTATATGTCTCCTCTCTATCTCTCTCTCTTCACCTAGCTATCTCTCCCTATCTCTCTCTCTTGCCTCTCTCCCTCTATCATTCATATATCTCCCTCTCTCTCCCCTCTATCTCTCCCTCTCCCTTATCGATGAAGGAAATGAAAACAAGAGAACTAGAACCCTCTCTCTCTCTCTCTCCATGCATATACCCATTAGGTAGGCTATTTATCATATAGTGGTCATATCCTTTAGGTCCAATCACCTCCAAACTTCACAAACAGATATAGAGCATAATTCTAAGAATTTTTTATAAAGACCACTTCTCTACATAGGTGCAACTAATGTTGGATTCCAGACAAACAATTGAGAGGGGGGGTGAATCAGCTGTCCAAAACTTGCTTCTAATTTAAACACTTAAATCCTCTTGTTATGTAATAGAATATAAATTAATCATTCATGAAAGCATAAAGCATAAACACTAGAGTAGATACACATCAACACATGAGACACCAAGATTTTAACGTGGAAAACCCAGTCAAGGGAAAAACCACGAGGTGATTAACCCAAGGATTATTCTCTGTTAGAAGAATAAGAAAAATAGATGGCACATGCCAATTAGGGCTCACTGCCTGAGCACACTGCTCACAAGAGGCACACTACCTACAAGAGACACACTGTCTACAAAGTAACAAGTATTACAAACTTGAACTAGAGATTGACATCTTTACCATGCCTGGATCAGTTCCATTTAAGCCCAAAAACTCCTGCTCTACCTTTCACACTTCTCTTCGCTACACCACATTTATCTGCTCCAAGACACACTACAAAATGAATTCACAAACCTTTATTTATACAAGGCATCAACTTAGGAACAATTATCTAAGTCGGCAAACACCTACAACATCATTCGCAAGACATGTAACACAACCGGTCAGCCAGTCTCAAGAAGAACACCAATACCTGCTGGTAATTCTTCAAATGCAAACTCCAACTTCAATGCGGACCACCAATAAGAATTGTACACAATCCAAAGATCACCAAAACCTTTCCTGAGTCACCAAGAACATCCGCACTTTATCAGCTTACTAGAATTCTTCTCTTCTTCATCCAGAACTTCAAGAACACAGTCTATTGCTACTGTCACACTGAAAAAGGTGCTTTCAGACCTCCAAACCATGAATAAATCTAGTTGTCACTTCACACGGACTTCTTCAACACTCTCTCCAATCCACAGAATTAGATAATGCAATTCTGAAGCTCACTGGACCAATTTGTAACACTCTGTTACCACTGAACATCTGTTGGAACTAGTTCTACTAGAGCAACCATAACTTCTTCATATCTTCATGCAGACATCTAAAATCGTGACTGGAGCATCTTAAGACTCATATCTGAAAACCCTTTAAACCACATCCTCTGATCTTCATCTTATCTTGGACTTTTACCTTAATGTCATTACTATTCTTCACTGTTCCTGATTGAGGCTAATTTTCTCAATATCCTCAGCACACAGCTCATCCAATCCTTCTCATTAATGCAATATGAGTATGTTGACATCAATGACAACACTAGTTATCCTCATACTTGCAACAATCTCCCCCTTTGTCATTGATGGCAACATATGATGTGAAAAACCATCAAGACAAGAACTTCTCCTTTTTGTCACAGCTCCCCCTATCAGCAACAACTCTTCACATGTCTTCTCTTTCTTTATTGCTCCTCCTTTGATCAACAACCACTTGTTTTTCACATGTCTTCTCTCCCCCTTTGACATCAATGGAAAATGGCTCATACTTGCCATTTTAACATATCAGAAACATACCAGCTACTCCCCCTAAGTAGCAGCTCCCCATCACTAATCCGAATCACAAGATATGACTATGATATCCACTGGACTGATGCACATCAGTGCATCCTAGTTCATCACCGGAGGGGCAATGACCCCTAACTTCTCCTTGAGATAGTCAAAAGAGTCCTTGGGAAGAGGTTTAGTAAAATTATCTGCAATTTGATCCTTGGAGGGCACATACTCCAATCTGACTTCATCCTTGTTCACTTGCTCTCTCAGAAAGTGAAACTTGATAGATATGTGCTTGGTCTTAGAATGCAACACCAGATTCTTAGAAATATTTATTGCACTTGAATTATCACAGAAAATTATGATGGGCTCCTCATATTCTACTTTAATGTCTCTTAGCATCTACTTCATCCATAAGATTTGAGTGCAACTACCTACTGCTACAATGTATTCTGCTTCAGTTGTAGACAGAGATATTACCTCTTCTTTCTTGCTTAGCCAAGAAACCAATCTTTTTCCCAAAAAGAAAGCTCCACCACTGGTGCTCTTCTGGTCATCCACATCGCCTGCCCAATCTGCATCTATATATGCATGAAGAGAGAAATCATGATCTCTAGGGTACCATAGACCATACTCAACTGTCCCCTTTAGATATCTAAAAATCCTCTTGATTGCCATAACATGAGATTCTCTGGGATTAGCTTGGAATCTAGCAACAAGACCAACAACCTGCATAATATCTAGTCTAGTTTGAGTGAGATACAACAGTCCTCCAATCATTGACCTATATTTTGTCTGATCCACCTTGGGAGAGTCATCATTTTTGCTCAACTTGCATCCGGTTGCTATGGGAGTATTCATTGGCTTTGAATCTTCCATTCCAAATTTCCTCAACAATTCTTTCACATATTTGGTCTGAGAAATGAAGATCCCTTTCTTTGTTTGAGTAATTTGTAGACCCAAGAAGAAATTTATTTCACCAAGCATGGACATCTCAAACTCATTTTTCATTTGATTTGAAAAAGTTTTACACATGCTATCGTTTCCTCCAAAGATGATATCATCAACAAATACTTCAACAATAAAGATGTTTTCATGATCAATTTTAAAATATAAGTTACTGTCAGTAGTACCTTTGTTGAAACCAATCTACACAAGATGCTTATCCAACCTTTCATACCAATCCCTTGGGGCTTGCTTCAATCCATACAATGCTTTCTTCAACTTGCAGACCATATCACTATGATCAGACAATTGAAATCCATCCAGTTGCTCAATGTATACTTCTTCTTCCAAATCACCATTTAGGAAGGCAGACTTGACATCCATCTAATATACCTTGAAGTCTTTGAAGGTAGCAAATGCAAGAAATAATCTGACTGCTTCAATTCTTGCCACTAGAGAAAAGATTTCTTCAAAATCAATTCCTTCTATTTGAGAGTAGCCTTTGCAGACCAATCTGGCTTTGTTTCTGATTACTTCACCAACTTCATTTAGTTTGTTTCGGAAGACCCATTTGGTTCCAATCACATTCTTGTTTCTAGGTCTGGGAACAAGATCCCAAGTGTGATTTTTCTCAATTTGCATCAACTCTTCCTCCATTGCTTTGGTCCAGTTTTCATCATTGTAGGCTTCATTTATTGTCTTAGGTTCAATCTTTGAAATCAGATAGTATTCATCTAAATTTTGAGCAATTCTCCTCCTTGTTTGTACCCCTTTGCTTTTGTCACCTATGATCTGATCTTCAGAGTGGTTTAGAGTTACATACCTTGGAACTTTGGGAGTTTCTTGTACTACTATTTCTTGATCAGGCTCATTCAGACAAACCTAATTTACCGAATCAGTCTGAATCTGACTTTCAGAGGAGGATTGAGCTCCTTGAACCAGAGAACCATTCTGATCATCTTCATCATATTCATAAAACCTTGAGGGCTTCTCAATTCCTTCATCAACCTTCACATTTGTACTTTCTATTATCTTTCTCAATCTCTTATTGTAATGCTGGTATGCTTTGCTTTGAGTGGAGTAACCCAAGAAAATTCCTTCATCACTTCTAGCATCAAACTTTCCTAGATCTTCATCTCTTTTAATGTAACATTTGCTACCAAATACTCTGAAATATCTCACAGTAGGAGTGATACCAAACCAAAGTTCATAAGGAGTCTTACCGCTATTGCTTCTGATTTGAACTCGATTGAGAGTATAGACTGCAGTGCTGACAGCTTCTCTCCAAAACATCTGGGGAACATTTGCTTCCATCATCATTGTCTTGGATGCTTCCTGGATGGTCCAGTTCTTTCTCTCTACTACTCCATTCTGCTATGGTGTCCTAGGAGTAGATAACTGTCTCTTTATACCATGCTTCTCACAAAAATCTATGAATTCACCGGATGTGAATTCACCACCTCTATCAGACCTCAGACATTTCAGTTTCAGTTCGGTTTGATTTTCTACCATAGCCTTGAAGATTTTTAACTTCTCAAAAGCTTCTAATTTCTCTTTCAGAAAGGTAACCCACATCATCCGGGAATGGTCATCAATCAGTAACATGAAATATCTATCACCTTGCATACTCTTGATTCTTGTCAGACCACATAGATCAGTATGAATTAATTCCAATAATTCGGTAGAGGACTGATCCTTGCTTTTGAATGAGACTCTCCTCTGTTTACCCAGCTAACATTCTTTGCACAAGCTATTTGTAGGTTTCACCAATTTTGGAAGATCTCTTATAGCCTGAGTATTACTTATCTTGATGATGTTATCAAAATTTACATGACGCATCCTTCTATGCCATAACCAACTCTGATCAACTTGAACAAACAAACAACTTTTGTTAGAACCAACTAGATGGAAGATATTACTTTTTGTTTGAGTATCGGATGTAATCTCAGTTCTGGAGCTTTCAAAGATCCTCCATCTACCATTTTTGAACCAGAGATCATAGCCTTTGTCTCCCAACTGTCCAACACTAAGAAGATTGTGCTTCAATCCTTCAACATACAGTACATTACCAATTTGTCTCTTTCCATCAAAAGAAATAGTTCCCCTACCTCTGATTCTACTAGCAGAATTATCACCAAACTTTACCATTCCTCCTTTATACCTTTCCAAGTCTAGGAACTTGTTTTTGTCACCTGTCATATGGTGAGAGCATCCACTGTCAATAACCCAATCATCCTTTTCTTCAACTTGGGCAGCCAAATCTCTTTCTACAACCTTATGATTGACAGATTTAGAGGATATTGGATCTTCTTCCTTGATGGCAATAAACACCCATTCATTTCCGGATTTGTTTCCTATTTCTAATTCATCATCTATTATTCCTTCATTATCATCTTCTTCATGAACATAATAACAGTTCTTTTGGAACCTTTGTCTGTTAGAATTAGATCTTTCCGGACATCTTGAAGCAAAATGACCAATCTTATTGCAGTTGAAGCACTTAAAGGGTAATTTTCCTTCATACTTACCAAATCCTCTTGGCACTCTCTTTACAATGATGGCTTCAAGTTGAGTTGTTTCTACTTCTTCCTCTTCCATGTCTCTTCTTGCTTGATCATACCATGACAGCTTCATTGAAGAGTTTTCTCCCAGATCAAATCTTTGTTTGCCTTTCACAGAGGCATTGGCTTTGAATGCAGATTTAGTCTTGGGGGGATCATCTCCAAACTCAGTCATTTCAAATGCAGCCAATTTGCTAGCCAATTGGTCTCTTGTGACAATTGTATGGGTTTTGAATTCATCAATACCAACAACCTTGATTTTGTAGATAGCAGGAAGGGATCTGAGAATTTTGCCAACAATCTCATTTTCATCCAAAACTCCACTAGCATTCCTAATTCCACACACCAACTCATTTACTCTTGGCATAAAGGTAGTAATATTATCATCATCTCTCATCTTCAGTCTTTCAAATTTCCCTTTGAGACTCTGCAGCCTTGCACTCTTAACATCCTCATCTCCTTCATGTAGAAGTTCCAATTTAACCTAGATCTCATAGGCAGTTAGTAGGTCAATAACATTTGAGAGTTCTAAGTTAGTCAATGCGCTTAGAAGAGCCTCTTTGGTCTGCAGATTGTTTCAACATCTGTGATTTTATTTAGAGTTGTTAAACCACCCTGTGGAGGTACATATGCTTTTGTGACCATGGATAAGTTCACCTTTGCCATACACTCCTAGTGACATTTCATGCGACCTTTCCAAAGAGAGAAGTTGGTTCCATCAAACTTCAGACTATCCTTCTTGTATGATGACATCCTGGATCTCCTCAAGTGGTTAAGCTCCTTTTAGAGGAACTTGGCTCTGATACCAATTGTTGGATTCCAGACAGACAACTAAGAGGGGGGGTGAATCAGTTGTCCAAAACTTGCTTCTAATTTAAACACTTAAATCCTCTTGTTATGTAATAGCATATCAATTAATCATTCATGAAAGCATAAAGCATAAACACCAGAGCAGATACACATCAACACATGAGACACCAAGATTTTGACGTGGAAAACCCGGTCAAGGGAAAAACCATAAGGTGATTAACCCAAGGATTATTCTCTGTTAGAAGAATAAGAAAAATAGATGGCACATGCCAATTAGGGCTCACTACCCAAGCACATTGCTCACAAGAGGCACACTGCCTACAAGAGACACACTATCTACAAAGTAACAAGTATTACAAACTTGAACTGGAGATTGACATCTTTACCATGCTTGGATTAGTTCCATTTAAGCCCAAAAACTCCTGCTCTGCCTTTCACACTTCTCTTCACTACACCACACTTATCTTCTCCAAGACACACTACAAAATGAATTCACAAACCTTTATTTATACAAGGCATCGAATTAGAAACAATCATCTAAGTCGGCAAACACCTACAAGATCATTTGCAAGATGTGTAACACATCCAGTCGGCCAGTCTCAAGAAGAACACCAATACCCGGTGGTAATTCTTCAAATGCAAACTCCAACTTCAATGTGGACCACCAATAAGAATTGTACACAATCCAAAGATCACCAAAACCTTTCCTAAGTCACCAAGAACATCCACACTTTATCCGCTTACTGGAATTCTTCTCTTCTTCATCTGAAACTTCAAGAACATAGTCTATCACCACTGTCACACTGAAAAAGGTGCTTTCAGACCTCCAAACCATGAACAAATCTAGTTGTCACTTCACACAGACTTCTTCAACACTCCCTCCAATCCGCAGAATTAGATAATGCAATTCCGGAGCTCACCGGACCAATAAGTGACACTATGTTACCACTAAACATCTATCGGAACCGGTTCTACTAGAATGACCATAACTTCTTCATATCTTCATGCGGACCTCTGAAATCATGACTGGAGTATCTCAAGACTCATATCTAAAAACCCTTTAAACTGCATCCTCTGATCTTCATCTTATCTTGGACTTTTACCTTAATGTCATCATTATTCTTCACTGTTCCTGATTGAGGCTAATTTTCTCAATATCCTCAGCACACAGCTCATCCAATCCTTCTCATTAATGCAATATGAGTATGTTGACATTAATGAAAACACTGGTTATCCTCATACTTGCAACAACTAATACCACTTTTTCATTGTTTTCCACCTTTAATACTTATTCTTTTCCATTTTCCAAGTCCTACATGTGCACAAGTTGTATTGTTTGTCAAGGTTTTAGTCTAATTGTTAGTCCTAGCTCTCATAGATATTAAAATGTTAGTATACTTAGATTTATCCTTAGATAACATTAATTTACATATTTTTGCACAAAAAACCACACTAAAAAATAACCTTACCTAATTAAGGTTGACTTTTAAGTTTCTTTCATTTGGTGAGCCTAATAGATCCAACTAGTTCAATCTCCTTATAGTCCATGCTTAGCCTTCCAAGAGAGTTCATTTCATGTTAACTTTGCATTATGTCCTTACTTTCCTCTTGCTGGTTGTAGTACTCTTTTTTTTATAAGCCTATCCCTATATCATACTATTGTTGTTGACTTTTCTTTCCATCTTCATCATCATAGTCCTAGTTATCCTATTTTGAGCCTACCATTTATCCTTAGCCATGTCTTGTACTTCTTATATTCATGTCAATTTTAATGACCTCCAAAATTTCCATAAATTCTTCTCCACCAAACCCTAGACCCTCACCCAATTGCTTACTTTCCTAAGAAAAGCCCTTTCCCAAACATCATTTGATCATGTGGCTCCTTCCATCACTAGATAGGTGCCCCTACTTTCTATTATTCATCCAATACAATCATAATGTCATAGCTCACATTCCCACACCTACATTCATAGACTCCATTCCCCATATTGACACTATCATTGATAATCATTTTGAGTCTCCCTTGAATAATCATTAAAACATGGATTATACCATATCCCCATCTTACACTTTCCTCACCTTTGAACCCTTAGAAGATGACATTTAACTATCCCCACCATTACCAATCACACTTTCTAGCAAATCCCACATAAGACACCTTACCCATCACTTCACGTAGGTCATCACTAATTAAATCACCTCATTACTCCATTCAACCATACCCATACCACCCCTTTCTGACTCCACAACTTGTATTAATGCATGATTCACCCCATGACATGCTATACTTACCACAATGCCAATTGACTCTACCATCATTCTTCATATTATCTTATGAATCACTATACTTTCTTCCCATTCCTTGATACATCATACCATGACACACGCCAATGAAAACAATTAAAAAACCAATGAAAAGAATTTAAAAAAAAACATTTTTAGAGTTTCAGGAAACAAATATCCATTTTGGGAATATTCCAGAAATGGATATCTGTTTCCTAAAACTATAAAAATGGTTTTTTAAACCACAAAATGGATATTTTTAACATACCTATGAAAGTCAAAGTTAGCCAATTCGCGAATTTGGCTAAGTAAAGACACATTTTTTTTCCATTGCCACTGTTTGGCCCGTGATGATCCTACACATACCCCATTTATGTCCCCCTTGATATGAAAGAAGGTATGAATGTATCTTCTCTTGAATCAAAAATACTTAATTTTGACATGGATGAAAAAGGTCAAATGATAGAAAGAAGTTCTCATAAGGCTGAAAAAAAAAATTTAGATCATAGTTTAGATATGGAAGTTTTTGATAAAATTGATTTCGCATTTGATAAACTAGACAAAGAAGATCCTAGTAAAGAATCTACTTATCCTTTCAGTAATGATGAAGACTCCACCTCTTCCATATCTACTTCTCAAAATAATTAGGTACTTGATAGTCCTATGCAAGTAAGCTTTCTGAAGAGTTTTTATGGTAATATGCAATTTCAATTTAATAAGGTACACCCAACTTTGCTTAGAACTTTGCAAGAAATTGAACAAGGGGATGGGATAGATACACATTTTCTTGCTTGCAACCACGAAAAGACTTTTGTTTGTGAGA
Source organism: Cunninghamia lanceolata (assembly GCA_027924645.1). Lineage (NCBI taxonomy): Eukaryota > Viridiplantae > Streptophyta > Pinopsida > Cupressales > Cupressaceae > Cunninghamia > Cunninghamia lanceolata. The sequence goes on along the minus strand of BSBN01000114.1, from coordinate 7,015,756 downwards.
AAGATACACATGGTGAAGAATCTCATGCCATGATACATCATTTGTAAAAAGATGACAACAAAGGAGAGGTATTGCAGCCAAATCCACATGAAGATACTGTTTACAATATAGATTTCTAGCCTCATCAACTTCCTACTTGGCATGAGACATGTATGGTCGAAGATTGGTGTTTCAATGATTTAAATGGTTATTTTCAAATATGGGATATCAATTTGCCTATTGAAAGGGATGATCATATGCAAGAATGTGTTGACCCAAAATTTTCAAACAATATAGTCACTTCTACACATAGCATCAATGAAAGGTTTTTATCCTATGGTCAATGTGTGGGTTGTCCAATCTAAGGGCCGATTTCTATGTGCTTACAAAATCAAGTGCATTCTAATATTACACATGAGGTCATACATGCAGAGGCTGGTAGTCATGTGTTGGGCAGTGTTGATATGAGTTGTCAAATTGGAGGAGTGTGCAATGAAGAATGGCTCCTCGAGCATCAAGTCGTATCCAAAGAGTTCTTATGTGAAGTAATTTTTATCAGTCTAGTCATGGAGGTCTCTAGTTGGTAGTTGTTGGTGTGCATGCTTCTTGTGTATCTAGTGTTATTCTGTACAGGTTGCTATTTCTCCCAATTGGCTAATGGATTTTCATGATCATTCTGGAGCCATCTGAGGTAGGGTCTTCATGACCATGTACATAGTACGAGTTTTTGTTGTGTTGGTACTGTAGTTGTTTCCTTTCTAGTGTGGTCCAATTTTTGGCTTGTCTTGGCTTCCTCGTCCCCTGTGCTATCTAACTCTATTGCCCCTTGGATTTGAGCACTAGTCTAAACTTGAAATTCTAGGTTCCTTGCTTCATCCTTTACAGTCCTCATCCCCAATTAGAGCCTATTGTTTCCCCAAATTCTAAGCTCAAAAATTTTCAAATTTTAATGAATAAGGATCGATATAATCATCACCTTGCCATAGTCTGGTCATTTTCCATTCCAAAAAGTTTTAAAGTCTTGGGGACATTTATATGAGTCTTTATTGTCAGGTGCTTTTCAAATTCATGAACGTTTTGTTTACCTAACTTATGTTCTTAAGTTCAATAAATGACCGACTTCCCAACTTCTCCTTTTTGTTGGGGAAGTTCAAAGTTTTGAATACCACTCTAGCAGTTTGAAGGATCATATAAACTCTTACACCCTGACCTCACCCATTGTCAGGAATTTTTAAATTTTGTAAACTCCTTCTCAAGGTTCAAAGTTTGGAATCTACTTCGACCCCTGACTAATTAATATCTTTGCGGTGCCCATTTTTTAAGGTATCATCATATCATTAGCTCATCTAATTGCTCATGTGGTATGTGATGAGAATGTCTTTTCAGGAGCTATCAAATGCAAGCTCAATCTTGAGACTCGTTTCCCAAGATATAGAATCAATGATGCATTAATTACCTCTTAAATGACAAGTGTACTATAGCTCACTAAGGTGGTAGCATGACATTAACAAGTTTAAAAACCATCATTACTTGTTGGCGTAATTAAATAACCTAACTGTAGAGAAAGGTGACGGTGCTCTCTAAGTTTATTTTTTTTGTCATCCAAGCTAACTTTCAGAATGGGACTTCCTACAAACAATGAAATTTTGGATGATGAGCCTATGCTTGCCCTACAACCTAATTTGCATTGGCCTGAGGAAGAGCAGATTGATATCATCTCCTAGTTGCACACACTTGCTTGGAAGGAGAAAACCAGTTATGCTGAATACCGTAGGACAATTTTCATTCTAGAAGGAGAAGAAGAATGTGTTGAGTTATGCCAACTTTGTATGGAAATTCACCTAGAATTGGGGGCAGTTTAATGCCACTTGTCTTGCATGTATGAAGTTCTTTTGTAATTAGTGAGGATAATTACAACTTTGATATGATGTAATCATTTCTGTTTTAAGTTCACTTTCTTGATAGAGGTTACTCGAAAAGGACCGCTTCAAGCAGTTATAATTTTTGGGAAGTTTTGAAAATTATATAAGGGGGAAGGGTTTTCAAAGGGGGCATCTTTTTTTGGGGTTGTCTGTGAATAGGGGAAGGAGAGCAAGTTTATTTTGCATTACTTTCCAGTTATATTTTTCTTAGCTCAACTTATGTATAGAGGCATTTCAAAAAATTTGAGTTTTGTAATATTGAAGAAATGAAGAATTACTTATAGAACTTTGTGTCTCCAAGTATCATCTGTGGTTGCAATTGTTCTTGTGTCAATTAGTAATATGTCTTCAATATTGATTCTTTTATGTTGGTTTGTGTTAAGGCAGAATATAACTCTAACTTTAAATCAATTTATCCTTGTTTGTGGATGTTGGATAGATGGGCTGTGTATCATTTATCTACATTCATTTCTTTTCGAAGTCAGTCATGAACATCTATTTCATGGTGATGGGTAGATGTTAATACACCTTTTCTACTTTCTGGTTAAAAGCACACCCCATATTTTTGTTCATTGTATATCTTAAGAGGGAGTTGTACCTCTAAAATATAGAGGAAGGTTGTAAATCCATTGGCAGCCTCTCCAACTATTAGTACTATTTGTTCTTCTTCTCAGGTGTCTTGAGTCATTTTCTGCATTTATTTTTGAAGGACAAATCTGTCCACTAACACCATTTTAATAGAAAAAAGATGGCACCCTTTTCTTTGAGCTCTTATCATCTGTAGGGCAGAACCTTGTCCTAGTTTGACCTCTCTAGGGTTTCCTTATAGAAAGACTTTGTTCCTTAGGTCATCTAGACATTCTATGGTTTTGACATAATAGACTAATAGTCCACCTTAGCCCAGTGTCTCCATAACCAGTTTATCACAAGGATAACATCATATGAGCCTAATGGGGCTACGTAAAGGTTCACTTTAGTGGAAAACTTGGGAGTTCAACCTTAGACTCAAAAAAGAATTGCTCTACATGAGATTTGGTTTGATTTGCATATTCAATTGACTAAGTATTTGCCATGTATCTATATTATCTATGAAAGGAAGCTCAGTGTGCGGAAATCACTTCCTACACTAATCTAATGAGAAGAGATGTATGCAAATTCAATTTAATTCTTACAACTACAGCAACATAGAACATCTAATAGAGATATATTAGCAATACACATACACACAGAAAGTACACAGAAGAGAGAGAGATAAGATATACATGGGGAAAACCCTTATGGGTGAAAAACCCCACACTCCAAAACACAGCTCAAATGTATTACAGTAAACAATAACAGATTACAATACAGTTTCAGAGCCAATGCTCTTTCAGGAGTCTTCGAATGTCGAATCTAGAGATATTCTGGCAGCATAATAGTACTTGTACCAAAGTTGTCTATCTCCCACCCAAGCACCTATTTATATAGAGTTTACAAGCCAAATATGGAACCTTCTAGAGATGGGCGTCCATCTTGGACTCATGCCTAAGGACACTTGTCCAACATCCCATCTCGAAGTGGGTGCCTGGTCCCAAGTTAGGTTACGACAGATGCTCTTACGCACCTTACAGCTGTCAGAGAATCTGTCATATACTGACTAAAAATATCATATTCCTCTTACATGTCATAACCTCCCTTGACCGCCCAAAGATGCCTTTCTCTCATGCAAAGATGTTCACCGACACTTGTCATTAATTAAAAATTAATTGAGGTTTCGGGGGTGTTGCCCCTGAGCCCCCACGAGGGTGTTGCCCCTCGACCCTACCCTGTACTGCGACAGGGAGCGCACCAGGGGCGCTGCCCCCAAACCCCTGTTAATTATTCAAGGGGGAAACTGCGGCTGCCAAAGTCACCAAAATTTACCCTGCTACATATACACAAGATGCTGACTATGCCAACTTAACATGGGATAAATAAATACAACATTAGGAATTTGCAAAGGTTGAGACACCTTAATTCCCAACAATCTAGAAATTTTACTTAAAAATTTTCAGGAAACAAAACATTATATTGGACCAGTAGATCTATCAAAACTCAAATTGGGAAACTAGATAAAATACATGTAGTTTCAATGGGAGTGATTTGATATTCATCTTGCTTATTATCTAGGGTTGCATGTATGTGTTGTTGAAATGTTGTCTACTAAGAAGGTAAAGGATTTCCTCATGGCTATGTTCCCTACGTCTTGTTAGGACACTAATTGACATAATGATCACTGCCACATGTATAACACCCTCCCATGGGTCATCGCCTTTCTTGAGGCTTTCTAGAATTATCTCCATTTTTCTTGGAGTTATTATTTCTTTTCTTTTCCCTTAGGATACATTTTTCTTATTCTTGGACCTTTTATCATTTTTCTCTAAAACTTCCTACTTTTTACCCTTTTTCTTAAAAGGTTGGGAGGATTGGGACCAATTGTACCTTTTGTAGTTCCTTTCCCAATAAGTAGACATAGATTTTAATTTTTGTTTTTGTTTAATATCTTTTTCATAAACCTGATCCATAGAAGTGGGACCATGCACATCAACTTCACCCCCAATCTATGTGTTCAATCCTATAATAAACTTTCGGATGCAAAACCTTTCATCCTATTGATATTGTGGAACATACCTAAGTAGGCAAGTGAACTTTCCCTAGTACGCATTCACATTTGAATCTCCTTGTCTTAGATTATTAAAATCTATAAGGTTTTGGTCATAATACAGCTAAGGCAACCATCTTTGCCTAAAGAGTTTCACAAACCTATCCCAAGTTAAACTCGTAGACCTCAAGCCCAACTCTATTTTCTTATTCATCAACTATGTGCATGCTTCACCTGCCAATTGGTATGATCCCCACACCACTTTGGTGATTTCAAAATAGTTTCTTATTTCAAAGTTTTTCTCTATTTCATTAAGCCATGCCTCTGTAGCATCTCCAATTACTGTTCCATCAAACTTGGGAGGGGTAACTTTTTTCATATCTTAGGATAATTCCAAATCCAAGTGGCTTCTTCTATCCTCTTCATGTCTTACCTCTAAGTTATTATCTTTGTATTCACTTTCGGTGGTGTCCTCATGACATGCCTTGTCATCACCCCCACAATAGGCTTCCACCCTGAGTCCATGCTGACCCCTGACCTCTTGCTCGAGAGTTCCAATTATTGCGCTTGTCTCTTGGGGCATAGTAAGGATCTTGTTTGAACCGTGTTGCAATCTACTTCTCCTGAAGTTTGCAGATTAGTCATTCAATTACTTTTTCATACCATTGAATCCATTTATAAATGTAAATCCATTCTCATTCATGTAATATTTAACAAGAAATGAAAGATTTGCCAAAATTTTAAAATAAATTATAATTTCTGTGGATTACATATAATCCATCCATAATTACAATTTTTTTTGTTTACATCAAGTACTATTGCAAGTCATTATCAGGTTGGGATACTTGCCCAAGTTCATTTCTCATACTAGAGGTTTATCAAATTAGTTTTAAAAGGTGTACATACTTGCAGGTAGTCATCCACAACCTCCTGAGTAACATTAGGATCCTCAAGCTCACTTTCCAAGATTGGTTCCTTATGTGTAGAGGGTTTCACTGATTCATTTTTAGAGATAGGAGCAGTAACCCTAACCGCTTTCCCCATCTCCTGCTTGATGCATTTAATAGCATCAGCAAAAATTTCATCATCGGCCAACCATGCACCTACCAAGTAACTAGTTTGTTCAAGGTGTTTCATTCACGAGGCTCCCTTTGTCAAAGCCTTAAGGTAACATCCATTTCCTATTACCTTCTTTCTTGGTGTCATTCTTATTCTTACCATTATGGCATAAGAACATCCAAACATTAGGAACCATTAATGCTAGAGAAAAATATTATGTAGTGAGCTCATAGGTCCATGTATTAAAATCAGTAGCTCTGATCATACCATATATAACAAGCCATCTCTCATTACCCATAATTAACCATCATAATTAACATTAAGAATAAGTCATGATTAACATAACCATAGTTGAGAAAGAAATAAATCATTTTCATAATCAAATTAAACATACATATCTTTTTTGGATATTCCAAAATTGAAATTTACAACAAATCCAAAGATAACATATTAGTGAATACCTTTCACTATACATTTACAAATTTATGATCATGGCATCAATGATAAATTAAATATAATAATGACTATCAAGTCATATAAGAGAATGTACTATATCTAGAACTTTGACATATGTCTTCATAAGCCTTGGCTAGTCTTCTTCTTGGAAAGGACAACATCACTCTAGTGCTTTTCCTCCAACCATAGATTGATGGTCCCTATACAACTTCCTTCCTGGAAGTGGCCCTACCCTTCATGAAGGGAATATATATAAGGAACCAATTGATTTGCCATCTGAGTATCTAGTATTGTGTCCTTCATAATATTTCATGGTCATACAGCTATACATCCACTCTAATTGTGTATGATACTATTGGAAGCATTATACCATCTGGAGCACAGCGAACTGACTAATGCATGTAGAGATGGATACATTACTTTGGCCAAAGCTTTACATACATAAATATCTCACAATGAACGTAGTCGAATGTTCACACATCTCGACTTGACTTTCAAGTTGTCTCATCCTACAGTATTCATAATTTCACCTTTCTAGGTTTTGAAAAAGATGGGTTCTTTTCTTCCACAGTCCATCTATCTTAGACTTTTGACTCCAATTCTAAGAGTACATCATTATTCATCATATGGTGTTAAGAAATAGGGAATCTATGACTCCACATCACCTCTTTCCCATGCTTTTTTTTTGCAAGGTCATTATTTCAGTTTATATGACCAATCTTGGTCTAGGTTTCTATAGTTACCTTGTTTCAGGGTTTACATCAAATCACATCGGTTATAACATATACCATTACAGACTATCAAGTAGTGAATATACAATAGTCCTTAATCCAAGATTTCAAAGGGTTTTTGTCACCCTACACTTCCTTCATGAAGCATTGCCATTAATAAAGAAATACAAACATAATATGTTTTCAGTTAAGAGAGTTTACTCCCTTAACACATAAAAGTTGACTGCATTTAATGCAATCACTACATTGTTTACAATAACCATTGGTTATCCCTTCATGGATATTAAAAGGCTTATTGCCCTTATCTTGATTCAATATTACACCCGAAGACATAAGAATGTTGTCTTATATGAGCAAACAAGTTTTCTACTACTAATTCCATGTTCCTCAACAACCACCTTGGCTTGGCATTGTCGATGATATCGACCTTCAAAAATGTCTCTTCTTAGTATTAAGTGTGGACTTCGGCCTAAATATAATTTTAGCTTTTAAGAAAGGAGTGGCTCACGGCCTATTCACATGGTTTCACATTACAGTGAACATGACTCACAGCTAGCTAATATAGTTATCATTATTCATAGTCTTTATCATCATATAGCTTGGCATCTTAGTCATCTTGACAACCTTTGTCATTATACAACATACAGATGATAAGATATAATAACAGAGTGTTATTATTACTTTGGCCATATAGGTTGAAGTTGATTATAAACGCACTTATCAAATATGATAACATGGTATTATACATATAGTTGGCCTTAACGACCTTAGACACAGAAATGTTATTGTTAATGATAGTAATTGCACAGTACATGTGCTTGGCCTCAACACCTTATCAAAACATGAAACATATAAATATTATCTTTAATATTAACACTACCATCAATAGCCATCGAGTGGCCAAAGTCTTATTGGTTAAAGCATACATTATATAACATGACTGAACACACAATCTTACCTACAATAGTATGTTTATAGCTGAGTATGGCTTGCTAAGAAAATAGGGTTGTTGAGCTGAGCTCTCTCCTTCCCATGAGCTCCCAGCTTTCATTTCTTGTCTGAAACTTCTACAGAGAAAAATAGTATTGACACTTTTCTTCGCATGACACAAGAATGTTGCTAGCCAAAATAAGCTGAACCTAGGCATGGGGACATGTCCTTAGTTCATTTTTTTCAAACTCTTATTCATAGCTCATGACCTTAACAAAAGATAGTAGCCCAAATATTACATAAGGAATATAATGATTAAGTTTGTCATATTTATGCATTAAAGTATGAACATAAGCATATAATGATTAATAACTCAGGCTTAAACACTTGAGGCAAGGTATTCGCTATCTAATTTCATCATTTGCTTTCGCAAGTGACGTCTTCAAGTATTTCAGTTTATCGCTTTCCTATTTATCATCTAGTATCATGTGTTAATCAATGGTCTGTACATTTATTTTGGTTCATAACATGGATATTAATGACAACTAATATTCTTGTGGGTGAATGTAAATATATTGGCTAGTTTGACTTTGTGTTTATTTTCAGCTACAACTAATTAGGTTAAGCTAAGTCACCTCACATTACTCATTTAGTCGTGCCTCTTAAACAATGTTCTTATCAAGCAGTTTAATGCAGTAAAATACACCACTATCTCAAACACAAACACTCAAACATAAATTCACAAACTTAATATTACAGAACAAGATTGCAACAATCTTACAATTCATTAAACTTATTTATTCAAAATCAGGAATACAAAAACATGCCACCCAATTTATGCATTGGCCTTAATAGCATTTTCCTTAGCTCAATCTCTCTCTATTGGCAGCCCACTTCTCTTTTCCAGGCAATGAACATTCTAAATTTTGTACCCTTTCTCTGACTGAACTCCTATTTCTTGGCAACATCTCAATTCTCCACCACAAGTCGCCTCACTTCCCTCCAAGGTTGACGACCTCTTCTCTTATTTTTGGCATTAGTTTTTATAAGAATAAACCATTTGTTTTCCTTTCATGTTGAAGGTGAAAGGACACCCAAGTTGTTTTTAACTTTGTTAAGTCTCCTAGCCAATCCTTTTCACTGGCATTGATGTTCCAATTTCCTTTTAGGCCTACACCCCTCCAAATAAGTTTACGTCATTTATTGTATCTTTTAAAAGTAGCTATCATGTCACACAAGATGCCATGATATAGTAAATGCTTTGAGATTCTTTACACTTGTGGAAAAAAGGGACTCCACAATGTTAGAAACACCTTTCGCAGCAAGAACTTTGGTTCTTCCCTTCAATATTTTGTCATTTAACAATGGCTACAGCATGGAATACGTCAAGGATATGAAGAGTTAGAAGTATATTCATTTTTTAAATGGAATGTCTGGACACTAGATTTGACTCTAACCATAGTTGATTTTTCATTTGCCATGTTGCCTTTACATTTAGATTGCAACTCAATAGATGATAATACATGTCTGCCATCTCCTTCAATGAATCCATTATGGCAAGATCCATTAGATTGGACTTTCTTTCCCATTTTAATCAGTACTAGTCATGTTTTGTTTTTGTTACAAAACATCCAGGATTTAAAACTTCTGACATAGAGTCCATCTCATAATGCATATAGTTCTCTTGTTTCTGACAAGGAATTTAATTAGGAAAAGAAAAATGCTCATCAAATCTATATCTTGATGTTGAGGTCCCCTCCTCTGTGAAGTTGTCCATTAATGGAGTATGCAATGATGTGTTTTTTAGACTGACTTAAACTCCTTCACGTGAGATGAAGAGGCTATCTTCATTAATGAGAATTTCCAGAAGTATATCTCTATCTGCATAAAAGGAATGCATTTTTCCTTCAGATTCAACTCTACCAAGTTTTTGTAGATTAGGAGATCGAAGGAGTTTTTGATAACCATGTGAAGCTTCTTTAGAGATGAGAATAGCTTCAGGATCAAGTCGCTAAAGAAGTAACATCCGTTGAGATTGATATCGTATCTTTTATGCCACTACTATGTTACCAAGAGCCAACACCATAGAGGATAATAACATAGTAGGAATACCCCATGACTTCTTGAATTGAGGGTACTGGTACTTCAATTCTAGACGAGCTGGTATGATATTGCATTTTGCATTGATGGGAGTGTTTTGGAGAGTTTCCATGGTGGTTTCATTGGGTTTAGACTGTACCATTTCAAATGTTGGTTGCCATTAGCATACATTTTTCTATAGTTGGATTGGCAACCATTTCTAGATTGGTCATTATCATTCTCACTATGATTCTTAAGAACCCACTTGCAAAAATCTCTCTACAAATGTCAATCTTACTTTATGGTTTCTCAATATGAAAGGATGAGAGTGACTTATAAAATAAGTTTGCTAAGGTTGGACATTTCATCGAACAAATGATAGGAAGTTGAAAATGCACAACTGAAACCACACTGAAACACCAAAATGCAATAGCTAAAACCAAAATTGAAATGATAACTTTTTTGGTTGATACAAGATAGCAAACATCCCCAGGTGCTCGTGCATCATGGTTCAAGTTAATCCTTAGAATAGCTATAGCCCAAACCTAAATGGCTAAAGAAAAGATATAGATTGTTATATTTTATCAATTACAACCCATGGGCATTACATGTCCCTCATTGTCTCTCAAGCTAAGCTTTTGTTTACCAAGTACTTGTTATTTCAATAGCTTCTATCTAAGACATAAAAAACCATCAGCCCAAATTTAATTACACTGAATACATTTTGTATGTGAGAGGGATCACCTCACTCAGTGGATCCATGGCCAAAATTTAGCCATGCCAGTTGGCTGACAATTGAAATGATCTGATGTGTCACTTTTCTCATCGTTGGTTTTGTTACAAGTATGGGCCTAACCGGTGTTGTCATTGATTTCAACATACTCTTGTTACATTGATGATAAGGATTGGATGAGTTGTATACTGAGGATATTGAGAAAATTAGTCCTTTTAGGAACAAAGAAGAACAGTGAATATAGTGAGGTAAAGATCCCAGCTAAGATGAAAATCAAAGGATGTGAATCAAAGGGTTTGTAGATATGTATCTTAATATGATACAGTAAAGATTTCAAAGGTCCGCATGAATATCTGAAGAAGTTATGGCCACTTAAGTCAAACTAGTTTTGGCAGGTGTTCAGAGGTGACAGAGTGACATAGATAGGTCCGATGAGATCCAGAAATGGAATATCTTGTTCTACAGATTTTGTGGAGTGTTTATAAAGTCAATGTGAATTGACAACTTAATTGGTTCATGGTTTGGAGGTCCGTAAGCATCTATTCCAATATGACAGCGATGACAGACTGTGTTCTTAAGGTTCCGGATGAAGGAGAGAATGATTTTAGTAAGCAAAAGTAGTGTGGATGTTCTTGGTGATTAAGGCAAGCTTGTGGAGGTCTTTGGATTGTGTCCAGTTCATGTTGGTGGTTTGCATTGAAGATTGAGCTCATAATTGAAGAATTACTTCTAGATGATGATGTTCTTTCTAAGTCTGGCTGACTGGATGAGTTAGACATCCTATAGATGATCTTGACAATGTTCTGTGAAGAATGGAGTGTTCCTAAAGGAAGATTGATGTCTCAGATCCCTATGGTTGATAGTGTGTTGATCCACATGAAGTCTTTTTGTAATAAGTCATGTTGTATTTATGTATTTGCTCTGTAATATATGCGGACTTGGATGATTATCTGTAAGTCGATGTCTTGTATAAATAAGGAGTTGTAAAATCATATCAAGTGTGTCTTGTGGAGATAAGAGAGTGGTAGAGAAGAGGAGAGCGAAAGGCAAAGCAAAAGTATTGGGCTTAAATGGAACTAACTCAAGCATGGTGAAGATGCTATTCTCTAGTTCAAGTATGTAATTCTATAGACAGTGTGTGTCCTATAGGTAGTGGGCCTCTTGTGAGCAGTGTGCTTAAGCAGTGAACCCTAATGGGCATGTGCCATTTTGTTCTTACTATTCTTTTAATAGAGAATACAATCTTGGGTTAGTCACCTCGTGGTTTTTCCCTTAACTAGATTTTTCACGTTATAAATCTTGGTGTCATGTGTGTTAATGTGTTTCTACTATTGAATTGTTGCATTATGTTTCTATGATTGATTTATTATTATGTTGTTGAATTAAGAAAAGGATTTAAGTGAATAATTGGAAGAATGTTTTGGACAACTGATTCACCCCCACTCTCAGTTATCTTCTCTAAATCCAACAATTGGTATCAGAGCTAAGTTCCTCTAAAATAGCTTAACCACTTGAGGAGATCCAGGATGTCATCCTACAAGAAGGATAGTCTGAGGTTTGATGGAACCAATTTCACTCTTTGGAAAAGTCACATGTAATGTCACTTGCAATGTATGGGAATGTAGTATTGGATCATGGATTCAAAGAAGTATACTCCTCCACAGAATGGTCTGAGAACCGTAGATGAAATCAGAGATGATAAAAACAATCTGTGGATTAAATAAGCTCTTCTAAGTGCCTTATCTGATTTAGCGCTGACAAATGTCGTTGACCTACAAACTACTTATGAGATTTGGGAAAAACTAGAACTTCTGCATAAAGGAGACAAGTATGTTAAATGTGCCAAGTTATAGAGTCTGAAAGGAAAATTTGAAAACTTGAAAATGAGAGAAGATGAAAATATCACTACATTAATGACAAGAGTAAATGAACTTGTTTTTGGCATTAGATGTGGTGGTGGAATCTTGGATGAAGATGAGATTGTTGGCAAAGTTCTCAGATCCCTTCCTAAATCTTACAAGTACAAGGTTGCTGCTATTGAAGAATTCAAATCTTTTTTAGGTATCACAAGAGATCAATTGGTTGGTAAATTGGATGCATTTGAATTTACTGAGTTTGGAGATGCCCCCCAAGACTGAATCTACATTCAAAGCTAGTGCCTCTGTAAAAGGAAAACAAGAGTTTGATCTCGGAGAGAAATCTTCAAAGAAACTATCATGGTATGAGAAAACAAGAAAAGACTTGGAAGAAGATGAAGCAGAAGCTACTCAACTTGAAGCCCTTATTGAAAAAAGATTGCCAAGAGGATCCAGTAAGTATGAAGGGAAATTGACCTTTAAATATTTTAACTGCAATAAGATTGGGCATTTTGCCTTAAGGTGTCCGAAAAGATTTTCAAGGCCAAATCCTAATAGATCAAGGTTCCAAAAGAAATGTTACTATGTTCATGAAGATGATGATGATGAAGGAGTAAAAGATGATGAATCAGAGACATGAAACAAATCCAGAAGTGACTAGGTGTTTATTGCCATCAAGGAAGAAGATCCAATGCCGTCTGAATCTGTCAATCATCAAATTGTAGAACGAGCTCCAGCTTCCCAAGTTGAAGAAAGGGATGATTGGGTCATTGATAGTGGATGCTCCCACCATTTGATTCATTCAATGCGCTTAGAAGAGCTTCCTTGGTCCACAGATTGTTTTCAGCATCTGTGATTTCATTCAGAGTTGTCGGACCACCTTGTGGAGGTACATATGGTTTTGAGACCATGGCCAAGTATGCTTTTCCCATACATTCCAAGTGACATTTCATGTGACCCTTCCAGAGAGTGAAGTTGGTTCCATCGAACTTCGGACTATCCTTCTTGTATGACGACATCCTGGATCTCCTCAAGCGGTTAAGCTCCTTTCAGAGGAACTTGGCTCTGATACCAATTGTTGGATCTAGGGCATACAACTGAGAGGGGGGGTGAATCAGTTGTATAAAAACCTGCTCTACTTTAAATACTTGATTCTTCTTGTTAGTTAACAGTATATCAATTAATCATCCATGAAAGCATAATGCACAAACATATGAGCAGATAAACATCAACACATTGAACACCAAGATTTTGACGTGGAAAAACCGGTTAAGGGAAAAACCATGGGGTGATTAACCCAAGGATTATTCTCTATTAGAAGAATAAGAAAAAGAATGGCACTTGTCAATTAGGGCTCACTGCCCGAGCACACTACTCACAAAGAGGCCCACTGCCTACAAGGAGACACACTATCTACAAAGTGATAAGAATCACAATCTTGAACTGGAGAATGACATCTCTACTATGTCCAGATCAGTTCCATTTAAGCCCAAAAACCCATGCTCTGCCTTTCGCACTTCTCTTCGCTACACCATACTCATCCACACAATCCACTCTGCTAAATGAACTCACAAACCTTTATTTATACAAGACATCGACTTAGGAACAATCATCTAAGGCGGCAATCAACCATAAGAATATCTACAAGATGAATAACACATCCGGTCGGCCATCACAAGAACATTCACAGGATGAACAACTCATCCGGTCGACTAGTCGGAACAATAACTTCATCTGGAAGAATAACTTCAATTCCAGGCTCTACCATCAATGCGGACCAACAACACAACCTCATCATGATCCAAGAACCTTCACAAGCCTACCTGAATGACCAGGTACATCCGCACTTTCTCTACTTACTAGAATCTCTTCTCTTCCTCATCCGGAGCTTCAAGAACACAGTCTGTCGCCACTGTCACAATGCAAAAGGCACTTCCGGACCTCAAAATCATACACAACTCAAGATGACACATCACAAGGACATCCCAAACACTCCTTCCAATCCGTAGATTAGGATTATACAATTTCAGACCTCATCGGACCTTTTTGTGATCCTCTGTCACCTCTAACCACTTGTCGGAACCGGTTCCACACCGACAGCCACAACTCCTTCATATCTTCATGTGGACCTCTGAAATCTTAACTGAAACATCTCAGGACACATTTCTACAAACCCTTTGATCCGCATCCTCCGGTTGGCAACCTATACAATACATTTCCCTTCTTCTCATCACTGTTCTTCACTGTTCCTGACTGAGGCTAATTTTCTCAATATCCTCAGCACACTGCTCATCCAATCCTTCTTGTCAATGCAGTATGAGTATGTTGACATCAATGACAACACTGGTTCACCTTCATACTTACAACAATCTCCCCCTTTGTCATTGATGGCAACATATGATGTGAAAAACCATCAAGACACGAACTTCTCCTTTCTGTCACAGCTCCCCCTATCAGCAACATGTCTTCTCCTCATTTACTGCTCCCCCTTTGATCAACAGCCACTTGTTTTTCACATGTCTTCTCTCCCCTTTTGACATCAATGGCAAAGGGCTCATACTTGCAATTCTAACACATTAGAATCATACCTGCTGCTCCCCCTTAGTAGCAACTCCCCATCATCAATCCGGATCACAAGATATGACTGTGATATCCACCAGACTGATGCACATCAGTGCATCTTAGTTCATTACCAGAGGGGCCATGACCCCTAACTTCTCCCGGAGATATTCAAAAGAGTCCTTGGGAAGAGGTTTAGTAAAGATATCTGCAATCTGATCCTTGGAAGGAACATACTCCAACTTGACTTCTTCCTTGTTCACTTGTTCTCTCAAAAAGTGAAACTTGATAGATATGTGCTTAGTCTTAGAGTGCAATATTGGATTCTTAGAAATATTAATTACACTTGAATTATCATAGAAAATTGTGATAGGCTCCTCATATTCAACTTTAATGCCTCTTAGCATCTGCTTCATCCATAAGATTTGAGTGCAACTGCCTGCTATTGCAATGTATTCTGCTTCAGTTGTGGACAGAGATATTGCATCTTGTTTCTTGCTTAGCCAAGAAACCAATCTCTTCCCCAGAAAGAATGCTCCACCACTGGTGCTCTTCCGGTCATCCACATCTCCTGCCCAATCTGCATCTGTGTAAGCATGAAGAGAGAAATTCAGATCTCTAGGGTACCATAGACCATACTCAATTGTTCCTTTCAAGTACCTAAAAATTCTTTTGATTGCCATAACATGAGATTCTCTAGGATCAGCCTGGAATCTTGCCACAAGACCAACAGCCTGCATTATATCTAGTCTAGTCTGAGTGAGATACAACAATCCACTAATCATTGATCTATACTTTGTCTGATCTGCCTTTGGGGAGTCATCATCTTTGCTCAACTTACATCCGGTTGCCATGGGAGTGTTCATTGGATTTGAATCTTCCATACCAAATTTCCTCAACAATTCTTTCACATATTTGGTTTGAGAAATAAAGATCCCTTTCTTTGTTTGAGTAATTTGCAGACCCAAGAAGAAATTCATTTCACCAAGCATAGACATTTCAAACTCACTTTTCATCTGATTTGCAAAAGTTTTGCACATACTATCTCTTCCTCCAAAAATGATATCATCCACAAACACTTCAACAATCAAAATGTTTTCATGATCAATTTTGAAATATAAGTTGCTGTCAGCAGTACCTTCGTTGACTCCAATCTGCACAAGATGTTTATCCAACCTTTCATACCATGCTCTTGGGGCTTGCTTTAATCCATACAAAGCTTTCTTCAACTTACAGACCATATCATCATTATCAGACAATTGAAATCCATCTGGTTGTTCAATGTAAACTTCTTCTTCCAGATCACCATTTAGGAAGGTAGACTTGACATCCATCTGATATACCTTGAAGTCTTTGAAGGCAGCAAATGCAAGGAGTAATCTGACTGCTTCAATTCTTGCCACCGGAGCAACGGTTTCTTCAAAATCAATTCCTTCTATTTGAGAGTAGCCTTTGCAGACCAATCTAGCTTTGTTTCTAATTACTTCACCAGCTTCATTCAGTTTGTTCCGGAAAACCCATTTGGTTCCAATCACATTCCTATCTCTAGGTCTGGGAAAAAGATCCCAAGTATGATTTCTCTCAATTTGCATCAATTCATCTTCCATTGCTTTGGTCTAGTTTTCATCATTACAAGCTTCATTTATTATTTTGGGTTTAATCTTTGAAATCAGACAACATTCATCCTGATTTTGAGCAACATTCCTTCTAGTTTGCACACCTTTGTTTCTATCACCTATAATCTGATCTTCAGAGTGGTTATGTATTACATACCTTGGAAATTTGGGAGCATTCTATACTACTGCTTCTTGATCAGGCTCATTCAAACCTATCTCTTCTTCCTGATTTACCGGATCGGGCTGACTCTGACTTACCGAAGAGGATTGAGCTCCTTGAACTTGAATACCATCTTGGTCATCATCATCAAACTCATAAAACCTTGAGGGCTTCTCAATTCCTTCATCAACTTTCACATTAGTGCTTTCTATCATCTTCCTCAATCTCTTATTGTAACACCGGTATGCTTTGCTTTGAGTGGAGTAACCCAAGAAAATTCCTTCATCACTTCTAGCATCAAACTTTCCTAGATCTTCATCTCTTTTAATATAACACTTGCTACCAAATACTCTGAAATATTTCACAGTAGGAGTGATGCCAAACCAGAGTTCATAAGGGGTCTTACTGGTGTTGTTTCTGATTTGAACTCAATTGAGAGTGTAGACTGTAGTGCTGATAGCTTCTTTCCAAAACATTTGAGGAACATTTGCTTCCAACATCATTGTCCTGGCAGCCTCCTGGATGGTCCAGTTCTTTCTCTCAACTACTCCATTCTGCTGTGGAGTCCTAGGAGCAGACAACTGTCTTCTTATACCCTGCTTCTCACAAAAGTCAATGAAATCACCAGATGTAAATTCACCACCTCTATCAGACCTTAGACACTTCAGTTTTAATCCGGTTTGATTCTCTACCATAGCTTTGAAGATTTTGAACTTCTTAAGGGCTTCTGATTTCTCCTTTAGGAAGGAAACCCACATCATCCGGGAATGGTCATCAATTAGCAACATGAAGTATCTATCACCTTGTAGACTCTTGATTCTTGTCGGACCACAGAGATCAGTATGTACTAATTCCAACAATCTGGTAGAGGACTGATCTTTGCTTTTGAAAGAGACTCTACTCTGTTTACCTAGCTGACATTCTTTGCACAAACTATTTGTAGGTTTCATCAATTTTGGAAGATCTCTTACAGCCTGAGTATTGCTTATCTTGATGATGTTATCAAAATTTACATGACACATTCTTCTATGCCACAACCAACTCTGATCAATTTGAACAAATAAACAATTTTTATTTGAACCAACCAGATGAAAGATATTACCTTTTGTCTAAGTACCGGATGTAATTTTAGTTCCGGAACTTGTAAAGATTCTGCATTTTCCATTCTTGAATCGGAGATCATAGCCTTTGTCTACTAACTGACCAACACTGAGAAGATTGTGTTTCAATCCTTCAACATATAGTACATTACCTATTTTGCTCTTTCCATCAAAGGAAATAGTTCCCCTACCTTTGATTCTACCAGCAGAATTGTCACCAAATTTTACCATTCCTCCTTCATACCTTTCCAAATCCAAGAACTTATCCTTGTCACCAGTCATATGGTGAGAACATCCACTATCAATAACCCAATCATCCTTTTCTTCCACTTGGGCAGCTAAAGCTTTTTCCACAACCTTGTGATTGACAGATTCAGAGAGTATTGAATCTTCTTCCTTGGTGGCAATAAACACCCATTCATTTCTAGATTTGCTTCCTAGTTCTGATTCATCATCTGTTACTCCTTCATTGTCATCTTCTTCATGAACATAATAGCAATTCTTTTGAAACCTTTGTCTGTTAGTATTAGTCCTTGCATATCTTTCCAGACATCTTGAAGCAAAATGACCAATCTTATTGCAGTTGAAGCACTTAAAGGGCAGTTTTCCTTCATACTTGCCGAATCCTCTTGGCAGTCTTTTTGCAATGAGGGCTTCAAGTTGAGTTGTTTTTGCTTCTTCTTCTTCCATGTCTCTTCTTGCTTGATCATACCATGACATCTTCCCTGAAGAGTTTTCTCCCCGATCAAATCTCTGTTTGCCTTTCACATAGGCACTAGCTTTGAAAGCAAATTCAGTCTTGGGAGGATCATCTCTAAACTCGGTCATTTCAAATGCAGCTAGTTTGCCAGCCAATTGTTCTCTTGTGACAGTTGTGTGGGCTCTGAATTCATCAATTGTAGCAACCTTGATTTTGTAGGCAGCAGGAAGGGATCTGAGGATTTTGCAAACAATCTCATTTTCATCTAGAGTTCCACCAGCATTTCTAATTCCACACACCAGCTCATTCACTCTTGGCATAAAAGTAGTGATGTTTTCATCATCTCTCATCTTCAATCTTTCAAATTTCCCTTTCAGACTTTGCAACCTTGCACTCTTGACAAACTCATCTCCTTCATATAGAAGTTCCAGTTTAGTCAGGATCTCATATGCAGTTGGTAGGTCAATAACATTTGAGAGATCTGAGTCATTCAATGCGCTTAGAAGAGCTTCCTTGGTCCGCAGATTGTTTTCAGCATCTGTGATTTCATTTAGAGTTGTCAGGCCACCTTGTGGAGGTACATATGGTTTTGAGACCATGGCCAAGTATGCTTTTCCCATACATTCCAAGTGACATTTCATGCGACCCTTCCAGAGAGTGAAGTTGGTTCCATCAAACTTCGGACTATCCTTCTTGTATGACGACATCCTGGATCTCCTCAAGTGGTTAAGCTCCTTTCAGAGGAACTTGGCTCTGATACCAATTGTTGGATCTAGGGCATACAACTGAGAGGGGGGGTGAATCAGTTGTATAAAAACCTGCTCTACTTTAAATACTTGATTCTTCTTGTTAGTTAACAATATATCAATTAATCATCCATGAAAGCATAATGTACAAACATAAGAGTAGATAAACATCAACACATTGAACACCAAGATTTTGACGTGGAAAACCCGGTTAAGGGAAAAACCACGGGGTGATTAACCCAAGGATTATTCTCTGTTAGAAGAATAAGAAAAAGAATGGCACTTGCCAATTAGGGCTCACTGCCCGAGCACACTGCTCACAAAGAGGCCCACTGCCTACAAGGAGACACACTGTCTATAAAGTGATAAGAATCACAATCTTGAACTGGAGAATGACATCTCTACTATGTCCGGATCAGTTCCATTTAAGCCCAAAAACCCCTGCTCTGCCTTTCACACTTCTCTTCGCTACATCATACTCATCCACACAATCCACTCTACTAAATGAACTCACAAACCTTTATTTATACAAGAAATTGACTTAGGAACAATCATCTAAGTCGGCAATCAACCATAAGAATATCCGCAAGATGAATAACACATCCGGTCGGCCATCACAGGAACATTCATAGGATGAACAACTCATCCAGTCGACTAGTCGGAACAAGAACTTCATCCGGAAGAATAACTTTAATTCTGGGCTCTACCATTAATGCGGACCAACAACACAACCTCATCATGATCCAAGAACCTTCACAAGCCTGCCTGAATGACCAGGTACATCTGCACTTTCTCTACTTACTGGAATCTCTTCTCTTCCTCATCCGAAACTTCAAGAACACAGTCTATCGCCACTGTCACAATGCAAAAGGCACTTCCAGACCTCAAAATCATACACAACTCAAGATGACACATCACAAGGACATCCCAAACACTCCTTCCAATCCGCAGATTAGGATTATACAATTCCGGACCTCACCGGACCTTTCTGTGATCCTTTGTCACCTCTAAACACTTGTCGGAACCGGTTCCACACCGATAGCCACAACTCCTTCATATCTTCACGTGGACCTCTGAAATCTTAACTGAAACATCTCAGGACACATATCTACAAACCCTTTGATCTGCATCCTCCAGTTCGCAACCTATACAATACATTTCCCTTCTTCTCATCACTGTTCTTCACTGTTCCTAACTGAGGCTAATTTTCTCAATATCCTCAGCACACTGCTCATCCAATCCTTCTTGTCAATGCAGTATGAGTATGTTGACATCAATGACAACACTGGTTCACCTTCATACTTGCAACAATGATAGGTGACAAAAATAAGTTCATAGATTTGGAAAGGTATGGAGGTGGAGTGGTAAAATTTAGTGATAATTCTACTGGTAGAATCAGAGGTAGAGGAACTATTTCTTTTAATGGAAAGAACAAAACTAATAATGTACTGTATGTTGAAGGCTTGAAGTACGATCTTCTCAGTGTTGGACAGTTGGTGGACAAAGGCTATGATCTCTGATTCAAAAATGGAAAATGTAAGATCTTTGAAAGTTATGGAACAAAGATTGCATCTGGTACTCAAACTAAAGGTAATATCTTCCACTTGGTTGGTACTGGTAAAAGTTGCTTATTTGTTCAAATTGATCAGAGTTGGTTGTGGCATAGGAGAATGTGTCATGTGAATTTTGATAATATCATCAAGATAAGAAACACTTAAGTTGTAAGAGATCTCTCAAGACTGGTGAAACCTACTAATAGTTTGTGCAAAGAATGTCAGTTGGGTAAGCAGAGTAGAGTCACATTCAAAAGTAAAGAATAGCCTTCTACCAGATTATTGGACTTAGTTCATATTGATCTATGTGGTCCAGCAAGAATCAGGAGTGTGCAAAATGATAGATACTTCATGTTATTAATTGATGATCACTCCCAGATGATGTGGGTAACTTTTCTAAAAGAGAAATCTGAGGCTCTTGAGAAATTCAAAATATTCAAGGCTATGGTAGAGAATGAAACTGGATTGAACATAAAATGTTTGAGGTCTGATAGAGGTGGACAATTCACATCCGGTGAGTTCATAGAATTCTGTGAGAAACATGGGATAAAAAGACAGTTGTCTGCTCCAAGGACACCATAGCAGAATGGAGTAGTGGAGAGAAAGAATCGGACCATCCAGGAGGCATCTAGAACCATGATGATGGAAGCAAATGTTCCTCAGATCTACTGGAGAGAAGTTGTAAGCACTGCAGTCTACACTCTTAATCGAGTTCAAATTAGAAACAATACTAGTAAGACTCCTTATGAATTTTGGTTTGGCATCACTCCCACTGTGAAGTATTTTAGAGTCTGTGGTAGAAAATGTTACATTAAAAGAGATGAAGATCTAGGCAAATTTGATGCTAGAAGTGATGAAGGAATATTCTTGGGTTATTCTACTCAAAGCAAAGCATACCAGTGTTATAACAAGAGATTGAGAAAGATTATAGAAAGTACAAATGTGAAGGTTGATGAAGGTATTGAAAAAACCTCAAGGTTTTATGAATATGATAAAGATGATTAGAATGATGTTTTGATATGAGGAGTCCAAGCCCCTTCTAAATTTTAGATTCAGACTGATCCGGTGAATCATGAAGAAGAGATGAGTTTGAATGAAATTGTTCCAGAAATAGAAGTGCAAGAAAGTCTCAAAATTCCTAGGTATGTAAGACTAAATCACTTTGAAGATTAGATCATAGGTGATAAAATCAAAGGTGTTCAAACAAGAAGAAAAATTGCTCAAGACTCAGAAAAGTATTGTCTGATTTCAAAGATTGAACCAAAGACAGTAAATGAAGCATGCAATGATGAAAGTTGGACCAAAGCAATGGAGGAGGAGTTGATGCAAATTGAGAAAAACCACACTTGTGATCTTGTTCCCAGACCTAGAAATAAGAATGTGATTGGAACCAAATGGGTCTTCTAGAATAAATTAAATGAAGTTGGTGAAGTAGTCAGAAACAAAGCCAAATTGGTCTACAAGGGTTACTCTCAAGTAGGAGTTGATTTTGAAGAAATTTTTGCTCTGGTGGCAAGAATTGAAGCAGTCAGGTTATTTCTTGCCTTTTCTGCCTTCAAGGATTTCAAAGTAAATCAGATGCATGTCAAGCCCGCTTTCCTGAATGGTGTCTTAGATAAAGAAGTATACATTGAGCAACCGGATGGATTTCAATTTTCTAATCATGGTGATATGGTATGCAAGTTGAAGAAAGCACTGTATGGACTGAAGAAAGCCCTAAGAGCCTGGTATGAAATATTGGATAACCATCTTTTGAAGATTGGTTTCAACAAAGGTACTGCTGATAGTAATTTGTACTTCAAAATTGATCATGAAAATATATTGATTGTTGAAGTGTTTGTTGATGATATCATTTTTGGAGGAAGAGATAGTATGTGCAAAATTTTTGCAACTCAAATGAAAATTAAATTTGAGATGTCCATGTTTGGGGAAATGAATTTCTTCTTGGGTCTACAAATCATTAAAACATAGAAAGAAATCTTCATTTCTCAGACTAGATATGTGAAAGAATTGTTGAAGAAATTTGGGATGGAAAACTCAAAACCAATGAGTACTCCCATGGCAACCAGATGCAAATTGAGCAAAGATGATGACTCTCCTAAAGCCGATCAAAAAAAGTACAGGTCAATGATTGGAGGACTATTGTATCTCACTCAAACCAGACCTAACATTATGAATGTTGTTGCTCTTGTTGCTAGATTCCAAGTTGATCCTAGAGAATCTCATGTCATGGCAATCAAGAGGATTTTTAGATATCTAAAAGGGATAGTTGAGTATGGTTTGTGGTATCCTAGAGATCATAATTTCTCTCTTCATGCATATACAGATGTAGAATGGGCAGGATATGTGGATGACTAGAAGAGTACTAGTGGTGGAGCATTATTTTTGGGAAAAAGATTGGTTTCTTGGCTAAGAAAGAAACAAGAGGCAATATATCTGTCCACTACAAAAGAAGAATATATTGCAGCAGCAGGTAGTTGCACTCAAGTATTGTGGATGAAGCAAATTCTAAGAGATATCAAAGTGGAGTATGAAGAACCTATCACAATCTTCTATGATAATTTAAGTGCAATAAATATATCAAAGAATCCAGTGTTGCATTCAAAGACTAAACATATATCTATCAAGTTTCACTTTTTGAGAGAGCAAGTGAACAAGAATGAAGTCAAATTACTGTTTGTGCCTTCCAAGGATTAGATTGCAGATATTTTTACTAAACCTCTACCTAAGGACTCTTTTGAGTATCTCAGGGAGAAGTTAGGGGTTATTACCCCTCTGGTTCTAAATTAATGTGTACTGATGTGCATCAGTCCAATGGATCTCACAGTCATATCTTGTGAGCTGGATTGATGATGGGAAGCTTCTACTCAGGGGGAGTAGCTAGTATGATTCTAAATTGATGCAAGTATGTGTTGTTTACCATTGATGTCAAAGGGGGAGAGAAGACACGTGAAAAACAAGTGGTTGTTGATCAAAGGGGGAGTAGTAAAGGAAGAGAAGACATGTGAATGGTTGTTGTTGATAGGAGAAGTTGTGTCAGTAAGGAGAAGTTCTTGTCTTGATGGTTAAAATAGTTTTTCACATCATATGTTGCCATCAATGACAAAGGGGGAGATTGTTGTAAGTATGGGCCTAACTGGTGTTGTCATTGATGTCAACATACTCCTGTTGCATTGATGATAAGGATTGGATGAGTTGTATGCTACGGATATTGAGAAAATTAGTCCTTTCAGGAACATAGAAGAATAGTGACGACAATGAGGTAAAGATCCCAACTAAGATGAAGATCAGAGGATGTGTATCAAAGGGTTTGTAGATATGGGTCTTAAGATGATCCAATAAAGATTTCAGGGGTCCGCATGAATATCTAAAGAAGTTATGGCCACTTAAGTCAAACTAGTTCTGGCAGGGGTTCAGAGGTGATAGAGTGACACAGATAGGTCTGGTGAGATCTAGAAATGCAATATCTTGTTCTACAGATTTGGTGGAGTGTTTAGGAAGTCAATGTGAATTTACAACTCAATTGGTTCATGGTCTAAAGGTCTGTAAGCATCTATTCTAATATCACAGTGATGACAGACTATGTTCTTGAGGTTTTAGATGAAGGAGAGAATGATTTCAGTAAGAAGTAGTGTGGATGTTCTTGGTGATTCAGGCAAGCTTGTGGAGGTCTTTTGATTGTGTCTAGTTTGTGTTGGTGGTTCACATTGATGATTGAGCTCGTAATTGAAGAATCACTTCTGGATGATGATGTTCTTCCTAAGTCTGGCTGACCAGATGAGTTACACATCCTATGGATGATCTTGAAGATGTTTTGTGAAGAATTCCAATCCTTATCAGTAGCCAAGAAACTGGAAAGAATGTGTCTGATGATCAATCGCCACCTACCAACACCCCTCTCATTTGTCTGTTCTAAATCCAATAGGTTTTTCATTTTTTTCTTCATCATTAGTCATCAATTTCTTTTCACGGACTTTATTTTTCGGTTCACACCTGATTTGTGTTTAAATTCACACAAAAAGTTTCATGGGAAATTTTCTAAAGTCATGAGTCGTTCTCACGCCAAAAAAAATATGTGTTAGAAGAAGTCTCATGTTGTTTAAATTCCCTTGCGAGATACCCTTGGATTTCCTTTTTTTAAGGAAAAATAAAGGGGAAATTGTTGAAAGCAAATAACTTAGGCAAGAATATCAAATTCCAAGATCTGAGGTGACCTAAAGGGGATCATGAGTTCAAGAAACAAAAAAAAATCGCCTTCAGAGGAATCGATCCAAGGGAGCATAGAGAGAGATAGATAGAGAGAAAGGGAGCATAGAGAGTGGGAGCATAGAGAGGGGGCAAGAGAGAGATTTTGGTAGAGAAATATAATCATTGCCTCCATTAGCTTTACGTATTTTAGCTTTTCCATGTCTTTTTAGCTTGGTGTTTTCATAAGCTAAATCACATTAGCAACTAAGCTTCTTCAAACAAATCTCTCATCATAAAATATCATTCAAAAATAGAAGCGGCCTCTTCTTCCTGAGCAATTGAAGAGAGAGAAGATATAAATATGGTGCCTCCATTCCTAGTTGCAATTGCATGGCCTACAATGGGGCATGCTGATCAAATGGTAAAGCTATTCTCTAATTATTTCAGAGTTTTTCCAATCCTCATGACTTATTTTATTATAGAGTAAAATTTCACTAATGTTTTGTATTTGTGCATAAGCTATAGAGATTTTCAACCATTTATAAATTGATTATGCCTTGTTATTTAGGTTATTTGTGACCCTCCTCATTTCATCGTAGGCTGAAATTAACTCTCTGGATGCTACGCCATATATGAGAGAAGTGTGGGATAAAGATTTGTGTAAACAAATAATGAGTGAAGTTGAGGAAGTATTTCATAAATCCAAGTTAGATGGCAAATTATTTGCATATGACAGAAACAAGAGTATAGTAACCACAGGACATCTTTTCTATAAAAGATTTAGTTCTAGAAAATGCATTGTTACACATGACGATTTGGGTGAGGTTATGCCACTGAGGTAACTGGTGTTTATTATTTTTGCTACTATAACAATTGCTTTATTAATGTCTTACAGGGAGTCTAGGTTTTTTTTGCAATCTTCATTTTTTTTGTTTTTATAAATTAGTTTTTCATTGTAGTTTCCCACTGTAACAGTACTAATTTACCAAAACAAAAATTAATGAAGATTGAAAAAAGACCTGGACTGCATGTAAGACATTAATAAAGTAGTTGTTATATCAGGGAAAATAATAAGCACCAGTTACCTCAGTGGCATAATCTCACCTAAATCACCGTGCGTAACAATGCATTTTTCTAGAACTAAATCAAAATCAACTATTTTATAGCATAGACATCCTGTGGTTACTTTGTTTTTTAATATATTGATTTTTTGTTTTAATTTTCAATGTCTTTTCACTAAAAAAGGTTTGATGAAAATAAGTATATTGGATATTGGAGATGGTATTTAATTATTGTATTATTGTAACTTTGTATATTTAGAAACCATACAAACCCTAAAATGTCATATTTCTATAACATTAAAATAATTTTTATATCTCAAATTTTGTTTTTCTCTATTCCCCCATCTATCTTTCTTTCATGGTTTAGGTTTTTAATTGATGGACACAAGAAAGGAATGGATCTGGTGGTGCCCATCATTTCTATTATCTTGTACCGTTATAAGATGATGTCAATGATTAATGTCTATAAAGTTAGCCATGATTTGAAATGTTCTCAATCTTCCTCTCTCTTCCCATGGACATGTACCATCTATGGATTTTTGGCATGAAATGATTGACCAAAAGTCAACATCTCTTTTATTTATCTCTCTCCCTTTATATATATATATATATATATATATATATATATATATATATATATATATATATATATATATATATATATATATATATATATATATATAAAGGGAGAGAGATAAATAAAAGAGATGTTGACTTTTGGTCAATCATTTCATGCCAAAAATCCATAGATGGTACATGTCCATGGGAATATATATATATATATATATATATATATATATATATATATATATATATATATATATATATATATCACCAAATCTCTTTGTCTCCTCTATCTCTCTACTTCTCTTTATCTCTCTAACTATCTTTGTCTCCCTCTCTCTATCTCTCCCTCTCTCCCTCTCTCAATCCTTCTCTCTCTTCATCTCTTTCCACATGGGCATGTGCTACCAAAGATATAAAGAGAAAAAGAACGGGCTCAAAACAAGAGACCACAAACACCATATCTAATCACATGGACAAGAGAGTCAGTGACATGGACTCTGTGTTGGACTCCAAGATGACATGTTGCCATGATTTTGACTTTATAGCCCTATCCAGGGGTTAGATCCATTGAGTCTATTTGTGGTGTAGGAGCACCTTCTCTGTAGTGCAGGGTCATATTTTCTTTTATTTGTTTCATAAGGCTCTTAAGCCATTTCATATTGTAATAAGGATAAATCTGGTCCCATTGATGTAATTAGGCAAGGCAAACATGTGGTTTTGCTTGTTTGAAGAGTAAGACCAAGAGCTAACTAATTTGAATATCAGTTTACACAGTTGGAGGGAAATAACTGCTATCTCTACCTCTTTTCTAGAGGCAGGCAGTATGCTGAAAAAGAGAAGTATGATGCAAGGAAGATTGATGAATGAATAATAAGAGTTTTTCTGGGTGTTATACATTTTACGGTCTGTGTGTTCTTGGTGTTCAATATCTCCATTCAGATCTTGTATATTCATGCCCTAACTGGATGCTATCTATTAATTCCTAGTATTCCTGTAGTGTGCACACGATGTAATCTTAACATTTCCACAGAGGCTGGTTTATAACCTAGGCGTTAGGGTTTGGTTCATAAATGGAGACCCTTTCCTCTATCCATTGAAGCCCTGTGTAATATCAATGTGATGGGGGAAAGACTTTTCAAGTTTGTTGTTTCTACATTCTCACCCAGGGAGCCAGAGAACTCAGTCGGGTTTGACTAGACATCTTCATGTGGCTAGTCAGGAAATTGAGATGAAGTGGATAGAATTGATTTGGGATCAAATTGACATAAGTAGTCAAGGGTCTGATACATGAGTCGGATGAATCCATTGTTCTGTCAAATGGTTTTTGATATCGAGTCATCATAGAGTGTTGTGGAGTCCATCGGTGTAACACAAAGCGTCAGGTTAACTGTCTGGAGACCTTCTGATAGCCAAAGTCTAATTGATGAGTAGGCATCGAGGGAAAGCAAACCCTGTCTGGCCGAAGATACATTCATTGAATGCAAACTATGTTGTGAAGTGTCAGAGACACACACTAACTGCCTTGCGTGGAGTAAGGAATGTGGACCCCACAAGTGTATGCGGCTAGCAGTGTAACGGGAGTCATTAGTGAGAAATAAGGTGTCGGCATAGGTGAAAGAAGTTTTGCCAAAGGAGGAAGTCTGGCTGATGGTCAAACTTCAGTTTGGCGTAAGGAACATCGTCGGGAGGAGACTTGGAGGTCTCAATGAAAGGTAGGGTCACACTGATGAAGGAGAGATAGTCGATCGGCGTGAGTTGTGGCTTTGGCGAACGAGAAAGAAGCTATGTCGATAGGGAGTGTCTGGCTGATGGTCCATGACATCGGTGAGGTGAGCCATCGGGACAGCGGATTGGAGTTGGACCGACATGGGTAGTCTGGCTGACAAAGGTAATTGACTGTAGAGGTTAAGTTGTGGCTATAATGGTCATCAGGGAGAGGATAATGATCGGTGTGAGAATTCAGAAGGAGGCCGATAACACATGTCTGGCCGATAAAGAAGGTAAGTTTGGTTTCGGCAAAACCTTGGAAGACCTCTTGCCGATAGGGAAGATATAGACACAGTTTGCTCATTTCTGTTGGTACTTTGCATCAAATTGGTATCAGAGCCAATATTCTGAATCATAGCCATGTATGTAAGACGAAGAGTTGGAGATAGAAATAGAGGCTAGTACAATGCCTCCCAAGTTGATGAGCAAAGCAGCTATCCAGAAGATGGTGGAAGAAATGCTCGAAGAGAGATTGAAAGAAGAAAGATCCAAAGAGAAGAATGGAAGCACTTCTGAGTCAGAGGAGGATGAAGAAGGAGAAATAGGAGAGAATCCTCCAGGAGAAGGCATGTCTGCTGATCAAAAGGCATTCTTGAATGCACTCAAGGGTCATGGAGATAGTGGTGATCTGAAAATGGATGTTCCCACATTCAATGGGAACTGGATTGAAGCTATAAGTAATTACTTTGACTTCAAGGAGTACAGTGACAGTAAGAAAGTGAAGTTTGCAAAAACCAGAATGAGAGGTTCTGCATTGGTTTGGTGGAACTACACCCAATGTGAAAGGGAGAAGGTTGGAAAGAATCCAATCACCAAATGGAGTAGAATGGTGGCCATGCTAAGATCCAAGTTTTTGGCATGTGACGATGATCTACAAACCATCAAAAAGTTTAATCATCTTAGGCAGAAAGATATGGACATGGCTACATACACTGAAGAATTCCACAGATTGAGTAGGAGAGCCAATCACAGAGAAGAGGAGAAAGAGATGGTGGCTAGATATCTTGATGGTCTAAGATATAATATCCAAGATGAATTTAGTATGGTGGTTCCCAAGACTGTAGATGAATGTTTTCAGTTAGCCTCTAGGGCTGAGGATAAACTGAAAAGAAAAGGGGATCAAAATAATAGAGGAAGAGGTAATTTTGGTAGAGGATAGCCAAACAAAGGTGAAAGTTCAAGTCAGCAAGAATCACGTTCTGATACAGAACAGAAAGGTAGTCGTTTCAGAGGTTGGAGAAGACCTAATGGCAGAGGTAGAGGTGGTGGTATAGGCAAAGGATCTGGAGTCTTCACTAGAAGATGCTACAACTGTAATCAAGTAGGCCATACTGCAAGAAAGTGCCCTGAGAAGGCATCAAGCTCTCATGATGGTGGGGGAAGGAACCAACTATTGCAGGATGATGATTGTCAGAGTGTAAACTCACCAATTGGTAGTGCTGCACCAGTGCTTGAAGGAGAGAGCATGATGATTAAGAGAACCCTAGTGAAGATGCCATTGACGCAGGAGCCTCCACAAAGGAAGAATCTCTTCAGAACCCAAGGAATAGCATATGGTAAGCTCTGTAAAATCATTGTTGATTCAGGTTCTACTGAAAATGTAGTGTCTGCTGAAATGGTAGAAAAGTGTAAATTGAAAAGATTACCCCATATTAAACCTCACAAAATATCTTGGTTGAATAAGAATCAAAACTATTTGGTGGAAGAACAAACTTGGGTAGATTTTGAATTAGGTGATTATAGGGATAAGGTGCTATGTGAAATTATTCCTGTGGATGCTTGTCACCTTCTTCTTAGATGACCTTGGTAGTATGATGTGAAGGCACAACATGATGGTGAAAAGAACACATATGTGATCACCAAGAACGGTAAGAAGTTTCAGATGGATCCCTTACCAGAGCAGGTTGAAGAGAAGAACAATGACAATAGTGTCATGTTAGTAAGTGGCAAGAAGTTCCTACAACTCATGAAGGAGGAGGATACCCAAGGGTATGCCCTGATGATGAAGTCTGTAGATATAACAGGACAGCAAAACAAGAAGCAGAAGGAGATTCCATTGGAAGTGCAACAGTTATTGGATAAGTACCAAGATCTTGTGGTAGAGGATACTCCTAACTCCTTACCACCTATAAGGGACATAAGTCATCAGATTGACTTGATTCCTAGAGCCACATTACCCAATAATTCTACCTACAAGTTGACACCACATTAGAATGAAGAGGTAAGTAGATAGATTCAAGAACTCTTGGAGAAAGGTTTGATTAGGAAAAGTCTCAGTCCATGTGCAGTCCCTAGTGTACTTGCTCCTAAGAAGGATGGAAAATGGAGATTATGTACAGACTCAAGGGTTGTTAATAAGATTACCATAAGGTACAGATTTCCTATGCCAAGAATTGAAGATCTGTTGGACTATCTTGGTGGTTCATGCTACTATTCCAAGATTGATTTGAAATCTGGTTATCACCAAATCAGAATAAGGCAGGGAGATGAGTGGAAGACTGCTTTCAAAACAAATGAAGGTCTCTATGAGTGGCTTGTCATGCCATTCGGCCTTAGCAATGCTCCAAGCACATTCATGCGGTTGATGAATGAGGTACTTGTAGAATTTATTGGAAAATTTGTTATTGTTTATCTTGATGATATACTGATTTTCAGCAGGACAAAAGAAGAGCATGTGAAGCATCTTGGATAGGTGTTGAAGAAATTGCATGAGAGTAAGTTGATGATCAACTTAGACAAATGTGATTTTATGAAGACCGAACTAGTGTATCTTGGCTTTGTGATTTCCAATGGCTGTTTGAAAATGGATCCTACAAAGGTTGAGGCTATTCTCAATTGGCGTACTCCTAAGACAGTGGGAGATGTTAGAAGTTTCCATGGTTTGGCAACTTTTATAGGAAGTTCATTAAAGGGTTTAGTCACATAAGTGCTGCTATTCTCAATACCATCAAGGGTGGAGTGAAGTGTAAATTCTGATGGACAAAGCAAGCTGATGATAGTTTTGAACTGTTGAAACAGAAAGTGGCTAAGTTACCTATGTTGGTACTCCCTGATTTTAACAAAGTTTTTATTGTAGAATGTGATGCAAGCCAACAGGCTATAGGTGTTGTTCTCAGTTAGGAAGGACATCCATTAGCATTCGTTTTAGAGAAGTTGAATGAGGCCAAACAGAGGTATTCTACCTATGACCTAGAGTTGTATGCAATGGTGCAAGCTCTGAAAAAATGGAGACATTATTTACTACCAAAAGAGTTTATTGTTTTTACTGACAACCATGCTCTTAGCTTCCTAAATAGTCAAGAAAAGTTGAATCATAGGCACGTCAAGTGGATGGAACAATTGCCGGCCTATACCTTCACTATTAAGCATAAGAAAGGTGTTGCCAACAAAGTGACAGATGCTTTAAGTAGAAGGATACTGGTCATACAGGAAGTACAAATGGAAAATATGGGTATAGAATGTCTGAAGGCATTATACAAGGATGATGCAGATTTCAAGGCTGCCTATGAAGTGTGTGCAAGTTTGGCTAACACTTTTCATGGTGAGTATTCTGATTTTGTGTTGCAAGAAGGACTCCTATTCAAAGGTTGTTTGTTATGTGTTCCTAAATGTTCAATGAGGGACAATATCATCAAGGAGAAGCACAATGGAACCTTAGGAGGACATTTTTAGTTGGACAAGACTTTGGAACAAGTCACTAGGTTTTACTATTGGCCAAAGGTACAGACAAATGTGAGGAGATATGTTGCAAGTTGTACCATATGTCAAAAGGCCAAAGGTATGTCTTCTAATGCTGGTTTGTACCAACCACTTCCCATTCCTAGCAGACCTTGGGAAAGCATTAATATGGACTTTGTGCTTGGTCTTCCTAAGATAGCAAGGGGTGTAGACAGCATTTTTGTCATTGTGGATAGATTCAGTAAGATGGCTCATTTTGTGCCATGCAAATGCACAAATGATGCATCTCATATTGCGGGTCTCTTTTCAAAGAGGTGGTCAGAATTCATGGTTTGCCCCTTTCAATTGTTACTGATCGAGACTCCAAGTTTGTTGGTCATTTCTGGAGGACCCTATGGAGAAAATTGGGTACATAATTGTCTTTTTCATCAGCCTACCATCCCCAGACTGATGGTCAGACTGAGGTTGTTAATAGGTCCTTGGGAAACCTTTTGAGATGCCTTACCAAACAGCATGGGTTGGCATGGGATTTAGTGATCAGTCAAGCTGAATATGCTTATGATGATTCAAGAAATAGAAGTACTGGAAAAAGCCCCTTTGAAATAGTTTATGGTTTCCACCCAAGAGGACCACTTGAACTCAAAGACCTCCAAGGATGGGATAAAAGGAGTGCTCTAGGAGAGGACTTTTCTACTACCATGAAAACAGTACATGATCAGGTCAAGATTCAGTTGCAGAAAACTGTCTCTAGGTACAAGGATAGGGCAGATTTGAAGAGAAGGGAGGTACAATTCAAGGTAGGAGATTTGGTGATGGCCTATCTCAGGAAGGAAAGGTTGCCTAAGGGACAACCAACCAAATTGTTGATGAAGAAGATAGGACCGTGCAAAGTAGTGCATAAATTTGGTCCAAATGCATATGAGATAGAATTACCATCTGGTCTTGGTATCTCTCCCATTTTCAATGTTGCAGACTTGTTTCCTTTCTGACCTCCATTGCATATTGAAGATGGATCAGACACTGTGATTGAAGATGAAGAGTGGATCAGAGATTTACCTCCAAGTAAGCCTTTACAGTTGGAATACATTTTGGATTCCAAAATTGTCAAGAAGATAAGAAAGGGTGTGTACAAAGACTACTTGGTCAAGTGGCAGGATGTTCCAGATTCAGAGGCAACCTGGATGAGTGAAACTGATATTCTGAAGCATGGGAAGACACTTCAGCAGTTAGCAACTCAAGGGACTTGAGTTTTTTTTTGCAGGGGGAGTATGGTGCAGGAGCACCTTCTCTATAGTGCTAGGTCATATTTTCTTTTATTTGTTTCATAAGGCTCTTAAGACATTTCATATTGTAATAAGGATCAATCTGGTCCCATTGATGTAATTAGGCAAGGCAAACATGTGGTTTTGCTTGTTTGAAGAGTAAGACCAACGGCTAACTGATTTGAATATCAGTTTGCATGGTTGGAGGGAAATAACTGCTATCTCTACCTCTTTTCTAGAGGCAGACAGTATGCCGAAAAAGAGAAGTATGATGTAAGGAAGATTGATGAATGAATAATAAGATTTTTTCTGGGTGTTATACGTTTTATGGTTTGTGTGTTCTTGATGTTTGATATCTCTATTTAGATCTTGTATATTCATGCCCTAACTAGATGCTATCTGTTAATTCCTAGTATTCCTATAGTGTGCAGACAGTGTAATCTTAACATTTCCACAGAGGCTAGTTTATAACCTAGGGGTTAGGGTTTGGTTCATAAATGGAGACCCTTTCCTCTGTCCACTGAAGCCCTATGTAATATCAGTGTGATGGGGGAAAGACTTTTCAATTTTGTTGTTTCTACATTCTCACCCAGGGAGCCAGAGAACTCAGTCGAGTTCGCCTAGACATCTTCATGTGGCTAGTCGGGAAATCAAGATGAAGTGGATAGTGTTGATTTGGGATCAAATTGACATAAGTAGTCGAGGGTCTGATACATGAGTCAGCCTAATCCATTGTTCTGTTGAATGGTTTTTGATATCGGGTCATCATAGAGTGTTGTGGAGTCCATTGGTGTAACACAAAGCGTCGGGATAACTATGTGGAGACCTTCCGATAGCCAAAGTCTAACCGATGAGTAGGCATCGGGGGTAAGCGAACCCTGTCTGGCT
Source organism: Cunninghamia lanceolata (assembly GCA_027924645.1). Classification (NCBI taxonomy): domain Eukaryota; kingdom Viridiplantae; phylum Streptophyta; class Pinopsida; order Cupressales; family Cupressaceae; genus Cunninghamia; species Cunninghamia lanceolata. Next base: position 6,981,546 of record BSBN01000114.1, on the reverse strand, counting down.
GAAGATACATTCATTGAATGCAAACCGTGTTGTGAATTATCGAAGACACACACTAACCGCCTTGCGTGGAGTAAGGAACGTGGACCCCACAAGTGTATGCAGCTAGCGGTGTGAAGGGAGTCATCAGTGAGAAATAAGGTGTCGGTGTAGGTGAAAGAAGTTCTATCGAAGGAGGAAGTCTAGCTGACGGTCAAACTTTAGTTTGATGTAAGGAACATCATCAGGAGGAGATTTGGAGGTCTCAACGAAAGGTAGGGTCACACCGATGGAGGAGAGATAGTCGATTAGCGTGAGTTGCGGCTTCGGTGAACGAGAAAGAAGCTACACTGATAGGGAGTGTCTAGCTGACGGTCCATGACATCGGTGAGGTGAGCCATCGAGATAGCAGATCAGAGTCTAACCGACGTGGGTAGTCTGGCTGATGAAGGTAATTGACCGCAGAGGTTAAGTTGTGGCTGTAATGGTCATCGAGGAGAGGATAACGGTCGGTGTGAGAATTCAGAAGGAGGCCGATAACACATGTCTGGCCAATAAAGAAGGTAAGTTTGGTTTCAGCAAAACCTTGGAAGACCTCTTGCCGATAGGGAAGATATAGACACAGTTTGCTCATTTCTGCTGGTACTTTGCATGAATTTGTTGATAAGGCTATAAATTGTGAGTCATACTTCACATGGAAGTAGTTAACGTCCAACATAATGTCTAGAATGGAATATATTGGCATGCTATTAAAGTTTCCAAGGATAATATAGAAGAGCAAACTGAAACTACAAGGGTTAGAGCAAGGGCACAAGGGACACTTGGCAATAGCAGCTAAGATATTTGAAGCGGCACCTCCCTTGTTTTTTTTAATTCGTCAACCGTAGCCTAGAGCTACGAAGTTATATTTATATTAATATAAAAGGTTTTACATTAGTTCATCTAATAGCAAGGATGGTAGAGATTATACAAAATGGGAATCATCCCATCTCTCATTGCTAATTACATCAAGCCAAAAGCAACTCTGCTGAGAATGGCACCATAGACTAGCATCATTTGTTAGAGAAAAGAATGAGGCAAATCCAGGCTAGCTTTGGTAGGTGGCAATGATGTCAATCTTGAATCATGTACTATGGGATGATTTCCTTAGTACTATGCCTACAACTCATCGCTACCTGCATTAACACTGTAAGAAAGTCCTCGAATCACATCCCTTTTCTAATGCATTATGCTTTATTTATGCCTTTATTTACTACTTGAGAGATTGCTCCCTCGAGCGAGCCATGAAGGGATGGCTTCATCTTTAAGCTAGTGGCATGGTCATTTGGAAGAAGCTGAGCTAGGAAAAGATTGATTGGCTGCAAGGATTAGATTTACAACTAGGATGGGGTGGGGTCACCCATATGCCGAAACTAGCCTAGGTGGCTTAGTCTATAGCACCTATTTGGCACATGGGAAACGAACTTAGTCTCTAGTTACCCCTATATTAGTGAGAGCATCAGCCTCTATATTTCCCTCCCTATAAATATGATTGACCATGTATAATTCAAAGGATTGTAACATTTCCAATACTCTTGAGAGGAGTGCCTGAAGCTTCTAGTTTTGAACCTTACCACTCCTGATGGCATTTAATACTAGCACCAAATCACCTTCTATTGTAATTTTAGTTGCTCCAGTCTCCTTATAGAGCTTAAGCCCCTGAGTCATAGCCAAGAATTATGCCTTATTTTTTGTCCCAGGAGAAAGTTTTACTGAGGAGGATATGATTGTATTACCTTGCCAATCTTTTATAATGCAACCTACCCCAGAAGGTCCTATGTTGCCTTTGGAGGCCCCATCAAAATTTAGCTTAAGCCATCCTTGTTTGGGTGGGGACCATTCTATAGAGGAGAATTCTTGATGGGTTCCCGAGCCCCCTTGACCGTACCATGTAGGAACCCGCAGCATTGGCCAAGCCTACCTGATCTTGCCATCCCATTCTGAGGTCTTACCTTTTGCCAATCTTTGTTCTATCTTGGAATTTACTATTTCAACTAATACTGCTTCTATTTTGCTAATCAGAGACATGAGGCCCATCTTTTTATCTTGGAATATATGCCTATTCCTTTGTTTCCAGATCTCCCATGCTAGGATCGATGGACATATTGTCCATAGATCCCCATAGACTGATTTGTTTTTGAGGGATGGCCAAGAATGCAGCCAACTTAGAAGGTCATTGCGCATTGTACAAGACCACCCTAATCTTGCGCAAAGCCATTGCCAACATTATTGCACATAAGGGCAGCTCAAGAGCAAGTGGTTGTTTGATTCTTCTTCCTACTCACATAATGTGCACCTTGAAGGACCATGAAAGCCTACATAGGCAAACCTATCCACAGTTAGGATTCCCAAATGAAAGTCCCTACCTTAGAGAGACAAACATTACTCTAGCAAAGGTGAAGAGGGAGTCTCTCTGTAAGTCTCATATGCTCCTTATGTAGTGCCCTATAGCTGTCTCTCGCATTATAGCTGCCTATCTTTGAGCCCTCCCATACCAAGGTATCTACTCTATTGCATAGTGTCAAAGTCCTATCTTGTAATGCTTCAGACAGACATGTCACTTCTTTTTGGGGAAGGTTTAGGTTTGCAAAATCTCTCCATTTCCCTTCCATAACCGAGTTTCTTGTTTCTATTGTTATGTAATCCTTGACATAGATACCCCATATATCCTTTAGTTTTCTTTTGACTTCCACCACTTCTATGAGGTTGTCAAGGATCGAGGTACCTACCCAAGAGTCTTCCCTAAATAGTACTTTGCTACCATCATGTATATCCCAAGTAAGAAAATCACAGACCACCCTTTTGCATTGTTGCATAAAATTCTAGATGCGAGAGCCTTTAGGAGGATTAGAAGTGGTTAATATATTCCCATCTAATTCGTCCTCTGAATACTTATGATCACAGATCTTTGCCCATTTATTATAAGGATCCTTATACATTCGCCAGACTAGTTTTGCCCCTAGGGCCTTGTTTTGCAATTCCAAATGCTTGAACCTGAGCCCTCCATCCTCCCTTGCCTTGTAGAGTTTCTCCCAAGCGATAAGGTCTATCTACCTTTTCTCCACATTTCCTTGCCAAAAAAAATTCTATAAGTCTTGGTTTGATTCATTACACAACTGCTTGGAATACTCATTATAGACATAAGATATATTGGCAAAGCTAATAATACTCTTTTTATCAGTGTAATTCTTCTGGCCCATTTTAACCACTTGGCCTTCCATGCATTCACCTTAGCAATTGTTTTCAACTGAAGGGGGTCCCATAGTCTAGTTGATCTTGTTCCCTTTGCAAGTGGGATCCCTAAAAATGTGCATGGTAGTTTTCCTTTTTTGAGGCCTAGGGTCCTCAGGATCTCTTTCTCTTTTTGGACGGTTGTATTGAAAACGAAAACTTTAGGCTTATTATCATTCATGTTTTTCCCTAATGCCTTGGCATATTTTCTCATAATAGTGTTCAAGTGCAATGCCTCTCTCCTCTTTGCAGCACCTAGTAGGGTCATATCATCAGCAAATTGCGGATGAGACATAGGATGAGTATCACTGGTTACTATGATTCCCTTAATTTGGGCATGACTAAGAGCTTATAGTATTGTTCGTCCTAAGGCTTCAACCATTAGAATATATAATAAAGGAGAAATTGGGTCTCCTTGGTGTAACCCCTGGGAGACTTCAAAAAACCCCTTTGGTGTACCATTAACTAAGACCAAAAATCTAGGATATGAATTTTAGTTGTATATCCAATTGAGCCATCTTTTGTTGAAGCCAAAGGCTTCCAAAACTTTAATCAAGAACCTCCAATCAACTGTGTCGTAGGCCTTCCAGATATCTAGTCTGATTATCATGCTAGCTTACTTGTTTTTCTATATAGAATGTACTGCTTCCTATGCTAGAATTACTCCATCCAACATTGATTTACCTGGTGCAAAGCTAGTTTGTTCTTCCACCACTATTGATGGGAGGATCAATTTTAATCTATTTTCCATGGCCTTTGTCATAACTTTATAGATCGTATTGCACCTCCCTTGTTAAAGAATATATTTGAAATAAATATTCTCCCAACTATCCTAAAGAGTCAGGAAAATAAGGTGCATCCTTTGCTAGAAAAATAAAGGTTAATCACTTATTATTTAGAGTTTTACAATGAATTTTTAGAATAGTTTCCTATTATTTATTTAAACAAATTAGTGGGCACTCCCAATGTTGAATCTATATATCACTTTAAATTATTATTAATAAATAACAAATTTATTTATTATAAGGAAATAAAATTTTCAAAAATATGTTAAATATTAATTTGAAATATTCTTAAAAATAGAAAATAAAATTATTATTAAATTATAATAAAAAACTCTAAAAAAAATAAAAATCAATACTATATTTATATCTTTTTAATATAATATAAAAAGAGATAAAGAAAGAAGGGAAAGAAGAGAGATCAAGAGAGCCAGAAAGAAAGGAAGATGTAGATGGAGAAATAGAGAGAAGCAGAGAGAGAGAGAGATGTTGATATGATTGTTAGTCATATTAACAATGATAAAAATTCATAAAACAAACCTTTATCTTCTTGAAGAATACAATTAATTCAAGATGAATTAATGATTCCAAGTCTCCATTTATCAGGTCATGACCATCTGATAAATCTCTCAGAAGTTGATGTGAATTGTTGTTAATCCATTTTGGGGCCTTACACATGAATTTTGAAGTAATTTTTATCTTGATATGTAAATATGCACGCTATTTCACCTGTTCTAAATAAATATCAACAAATGATGTTAAATCTTGCAATCTCTAATGAGAATATGCACATATTCATTCTAAGTTTGATCAATTCTTTTGATCTCCACATCTGATTAAGATTGTTCATAGTGATTTTGATAACTTTGATTAGTTCTTCTCAAACTATCTCCAATTTACTCAAATTTGAACTAATCCTCACTTAATTATGCTTTTGCACTACAAATTATTCTAAATAATGTGCCTACAAGATGATATTTCTATGATCTTTGTTATTATTCTTAATTATTTGCATGATATTTTCAATTTCGTATGTGATTTGTTCAAATATGTGCAAGATATTCATGTATCTATAGATGTCTGCATTTTTATTATACTGCACTTATCATTTATCAATGGTTTTGTAGTTTATGATGATGATTGAATGAAATTTAAAGAAATTAAATAAAATTATAAAATTATTTAAGGTGAGTGAGTTTTGATAGTTGGTCCATATGCACAATTCAATATTTCATGAAAAGAGATAAAATTAAAGCATGTGTTGCCATGTCATTCCACAACTTCACACAGTTGATGCTAATCTTCAAAGGGATAGGATGACAACAATATCCACCAGTTGACATGCACTCCAAGGGACATCGCAAATCACAGTGAAATACCAAGATGACATCCACACAAGATTACTCAGAATTTATGATTAATTGGTAATCTAGATCTCTATTTCATTCAACATTCAAAATATATGCATATATACAATTAGTCTCAAGAAAGGTCATGTAGCTCAACAATTCTCTCTTGATTAAGCTCCTAATAATGTACAAATAGAAATCCATCCCCTTTTATAGAACAAGGAAATGATGCAATTACAAAAGATCTCATGATCTAACAGTCAAGATTAAATGTGGCACATGATTTCTAGTTGGCAATCAATCTAGTGGCGTACAGCTGGCATTCAGAAATATTCTAGAATTGTTGACTTGGTCAATGTGACTTTTACTCTACATCTCCATCCAATTCCCCATCTGTGGATGACTCATCCTTTGTTACTCTACATGTGATCCCTTGGATAAGCTTATATTCCTGAATAGCTTTATCTATTTCTTCCTTATCCTGGACTTTCACCTTTGCAGCTGCATGTCCTTGTGATTTTAGTTGTTCTTGTAGTGATATCCACCTATTGGTTTTGTTATCTAGCTCTTTATTATATTCATCAATTTGGTACCTCATTAGCATAGCATGATCAATTGTATCACCTAAAAAGTGTTTAACAAGATCATCCAAACTGAAGAAAAATTATCCCTAAAGGCTTTGATGGCAAACTCCTCATCTTGATTTTCAATTTTTCCTGCAACCTCACCTTCCAAAATCTCCAAAATTTCTAGCTCCTTAGACATGAGATGATGTGCTTTTGTACTTATGTCAGTCATTTTGGCATTACATCTCTTCAGCATGCTGACCTCAAACCTCATGTCCTCAAACCAAGTATCCAACTCTGGCAATGTTTGTGATGTTAGGATATTCCTTTTCATGAGGGTACTTACATATTCCCTCCTCATATCCTTTAATGTAATCACATCTTGACTACTCTTTATCAATCTCTTTCCAACCTCTTTCTTTAGGTCATCTGCTTTCTTCTTTATATTGCTTAACATTTCCCAATTGATAGGGATATCCTTATTACTTTGTCTCCCTTATCCAGGAGCTTGTTGAACTAGTCATTCATGACATGTGCCTGATGTTTCATAGCATCTAATCCTATGATCTCCTCTTGAGACACCAATGTCAAGGATGTGGAAGCTAATATGGGCACATTTGTTGGTTCCACCAACCCCTTAATAAATGACTTCATCTAAGCAATTTGCTCTATGTACTCTTTATTCTTAGCCTTTTCTTTGGCTATTCTGGCAAGTAAAATCTAGGTCAACTATAGTTATCTAAAACTCATCAGCCTTTATCTCCCCATTTGGCTTGTTTACAATGGGTACAGCTACCTGAGTTGTCCTCCTCCCTGTTATGGGGTCTCTCCTAACTACTAAGGTGGCCCTAACACATTGCTCTAGTTTTGCTACCTCTACTGAAAACAATGAAGAAATATCTGAATTGGAAGAATTAATAACCTGACGCTAATTTACCTCATGTGTGAGCCAATGTGGGAAATTAGGTCTAAACCCTTGTTGGCCAGTCTGCTCAATGTGAGCATCATGCACTTCCACATTTTGTTTCTATTATTCCCTATCAGTGGGAACTCCTTTGTTCATTTGTTGTTTATCATCTTGTATTGCAACATCTTCTATTGTCTTTGTCTGATCTATAGACTTTTCTTTTATAGGCTCCTCATTCATTGGCACCTCTGTCTGAACATTCTCATCCTTCTTATTTGTATCAGCATGCACATCTTGAGATGTCATTACATTTTGATCATCTTGGGGTGGAACAATGTGTTGATAACTGAGAGGGGGGGGTGAATCAGTTATCCTAATTATTTTCCTTTTTGAACTTTCTTATTAATTAATGCAGCATTGAATCAAACACAAAACATTACCATGAAATAAGAAACACATGACACAGTATTTTTGACGTGGAAACCCTGTTAAGGGAGAAAACCACAGGGTGATTAACCCAAAGATTATTCTCTGTTAGAAGAATAGGGAATTACAAAAATGGCACATGCCAATTAGGGCTCACTGCCTGAGCACACTGCTCACAAAGAGGCCCACTGCCTACAAGGAGACACACTGTCTACAAAGTGATAAGAATCACAGTCTTGAACTGATTGGAAGCATCTACATATGCTGGAGTTCAGTTCCGGTTAGGCTCAGTACACTGATCTGCTGCACTTCATCTTTCCTCTGTTCTTTATTCTGCTATCCTTTCACATACCGGATCTTTCTTACTACTTCTGCTCTGTTCTACACTTCTTCGCATATATCATCACACAACTCACACATTTCACAACTAAATCCATCCTCTATATATATCCGCACAAGTAATTTCATCACCTTTCTAGTCGACATCCGGAACAGTCTAGTTTCTTGCAAACTCTGTTCTGTCGGCTGAATCCTTGCTCACCAAGCAATGCGGATCAAGCATATACTTGTAGATATCATTAATCATGTTGGCCAAACATGATTCATGCCTTCACAACCTTTACCATCAACAGTAACACATCCAGAAAGTAGTCTGATACTCTATCAGTCAGTTCTTCCTCTGTTTTCACTGTCTCTCAGGAATCTGGTACTCAACTATTCATATCTTTTTCTTTGTTCATCACCGGAGGCTAAATCCTTGGAATATACTACTCAAGGTAGTCCTCTTGACTTCCCCAAATCCGCACTGCACCAAGACACTTCCTCTGAGAGATCCGGACCAATCTGTCAGACCTTGCCACATGCTCTGTTCTTGTTCACCGGACCACAACAATCTTCATTCTGACTTCCGGTAGAGACACACCATGACTTGCGGATATGTGAGATGACCTTTGTTGCCATCAATGACAACAACCATGAATCCATATAGTGTCTCTTTCCAACAATCTCCCCCTTTGGCATTGATGGCAACACTTAGTGAAAAATGACTAAGTGTTTACACTATGCTCCCCCTTGGCTGATGCTCTATCTTTATATACAATTTCCGGAACTCCCCCTTAGTTAGATTCCTCATTTTTCACTGCTCCTCACTCCCCCTTTGACATCAATGGCAAAGGGTAGGGTCCGCACACCAAAATTTTCAAAAAATTTCTATACATAGCCGCATATTTACATACTCACATATACTGAAGAATGTCTGCAAAGGATGTCTTCAATTGGATCAGTTCTGTAGCCCAACTTTGCTTCATTCTATCCAAAATTGAAATGTGACCACTCAACAAAAATGCAAAAGCTTCTGCCCTCTTGAGATCTGTCGGATCATTTGTTTGGGCGGTGGTCTGAGCATCACTGATGGCCTCATGCATAGTTTCTAACTTAGGGATTATAATCCTTCTAAGTTCTCCCATCCGGTTAGTGATATTCTTCCTTTCCTTCTCAAGGTTCTTTATTTCATTCAAGACTGCAATAGTCTGACATTCTTGATTTACTATGGAGGAAGAGAGAGGATCAAAACTTTGAGATAAACTTTGTAGTTTGTCCTGTTCCTCTTTTATTTTCTTATCAATTGCTGCTGTTGCCTTTGACCAGGATATACAAAATTTGTAAATGTCACCGCCATCCTTAAGAGCATTTTCTAAGCTCTTTATTCCAATACTCATATTTCTCCTATCGTTAGAGATTAATCCTAATACTTCTGAAAATCTTTTATCCAAAAATTCCTTTCGGACCTTTTCTTCAGCAGATTTTTCTAGAGATTCAAAATGTGTACTAACACTGCTGACTAAGGTTTTGAGATTACCGGAAGAGGAGGCTGTGGGATCCTTTTGAAAAGATGGCATGATCTTTTCTAGCACTCCAGATGCTACCTCCATAAGCTCATAGTCTTCCATGTGAGATTTCAGCAGTTTCTCTTTGACTTTCTCATTTGCAAATGAGGCTATTTTCATTGTTTGCACCGGTGACAAAGAGTCAAAATCTAATGGTCCTTTTAGCAGGTCCGGTTCATCAATTTCTATAGTGGCTTTTGTCAAGAATTCTTGAACAGTTTGTGCAGTGTCTCTTGCCGGAGACAGATGTTTCTTCTCTTCTGCAGTTTTGTCCTTTTGAATCTTTTCTCCTTCCTTACTCTTACCACTTTCAGTTGTGGTTTTCTCTGTTGGGGTCTTCTCTTTCTCTGCATCCTTGGTGCTGTCAACCTCTTTTTCTTTAACTGCTGCTTCTTTCTCCTGTAGTTTCTCTTCTTCTTGGGATCCAGAGACTGTAGGGGAAACCGAAGGAGAGATGTTAGTCTGTTCAAGGCCCACTTCTTCCGGAGCAGATGATTCCAAGTCCACAGCTGTTTCTGCACCTAAGTCCTCTACAACAGGAAGATTGAACCTTTTGAAGGCCTTCCAGAGGATCTCTTCTATCTCTTTGGCCACTTTGTCAGTCTCACCAAGCATGAGTTGATTCATCCTGGCTTTACTTTTGAACTCATCTTTGCAGTCTTTGAAGATTATGTTCATTGTCTTGGGATCAATTTGAGGATATAGCTGAATAGCTATCTGCTCCCGGATCTCAAGATCTTTTTCATGAGCATTATTCTTTCTTATTTCTAATTCCTTTTCTAGGCTTTTAGGAATTAGAGATATGATCTCAATGAAAGCCTTATTGTATATGTTCAGATACTTGACTGTGGCTTCCTGCAGAATCTTTTGGTCAGCCTCATTGTAGTCATCATAAAATTCAGTCATTGGTTGAAGGTTTCCATCCACCGTAACCGACTTGATTACACTCTCTAGAGATAGAGTGGGCTTTTCAACAGATACCTCTGCCATTTCATCCTTGTCTTGGCCTGTGGAGGGTTTACCGGATCCTTTCTTCTTCTGCTTCTTTATTTCTTTTACTCCCTCATCTGACTCAGTTTCCTCTTCATCCTTTTGGCTTTCATAAGCCCTTGTGGCTTTTGTGTTAGATCTTTTACCGGATGCCTGGACTTCCAGTTTTGAACTTTTGGTTGTGGGAGGTGCAGATCTTTTTGATGATCTGGTCCGGGTGGAAGTTTCAACCGAAACACTTTCTTTACTTTTCTTTTCTTCCTCAGCCTTCCTCCTCTTTTCCCGGCTGGCATCAAGTGCCTCTTTTGAGATGCCTAGGCCTTGAGCAATATGCTCTACTTCTTTTCTCACCTTTCTCTTTATCTCAGGTTCCCTGAGTTCTACATGGATCTTTACACTCAGCTCCTCAAAGGTTCCAAACCTTTCTGCCTTTGGATCTTTGGGCTGACTTAGCATGTGTTGAACATGCAGCTCCACTATCTGTTCATCCACTTCATACCCCATGGGCATGATCCAGACAGTCCTTGGCTCCACTGCCTCCATTAGGCACTGATCAGTGTCCACCATAAAGCACACTGAGTCTTTGTATTTTTCAACAAGAGACTGGGGAATTCTTTCTCTTGTTTGCATCATGCTTTGGAAGTTTTTGAAGTATCCCCATAGGGCTGTATTTCTTGCTTTGGCATCCCCAAGCCCATGTAGATAGTCTCTTATTTGGATTGCAACAGGTTTGTCATTCTGCCATACCCATCCACTTGATCCGGGCAGCTCATTCATGAAGTAGAAGAATAGACATACTATAAGAGTACCATACTTAAAGGAATTCTTCTTGTCCTTCTTGATTTTCTGTATATTTTCCATTAATTGGCTTAAGAGCAGTTCGCAGAGATCATATTCTGCATTCTTCCTTAGCATCTCATAGGCAGTATATACTGCAGTTCCGGATATAGAATTCTCCCTGCTGGAGTGATAGATCTTGTATCCTATTATCATGGACACATACTTGATATCCGGATCAGAAATATCTTCAATGGTCATTGCCCTCTTATCAAATTTTGATCCGGTGGCCTCAGTTACAATGTTATTTTTGATAGATTTGAGGATAGGTATCCCTCCGGAAGAGTATAGACCAGTTACTGCTCTAATTGCCTCTTTTGTGATCTTGCAGGGTCTATCCAGCCATAGGAAGTTGTCATGCATCCTGCTCAGTACATACCGGACCCATTCTGTTGCAAGTATGAGGTGAGCCAGTGTTGTCATTGATGTCAACATACTCATATTGCATTGACAAGAAGGATTTGATGAGCTGCGTGCTGAGGATATTGAGAAAATTAGCCTCAGTCAGGAACAGTGAAGAACAGTGATGAGAAGAAGGTAAATGTACTGTATAGGATGAGAACCGGAGGATGCGGATTAAAGGGTTAGTAGATATGAGTCTTGAGATGCTACAGTTAAGATTTCAGAGGTCTGCATGAAGATCTGAAGGAGTTGTGGCTGCCGGTATAGAACCAGGTCCGGCAAGTATCCAGAGGTGACAGAGGATCACAAAAAGGTCCGGTGAGGTCCGGAATTGTATCATCCTAATTTGTGGATTGGACGGAGTGTTTGGGATGTCCTTGTGATGTGTCATCCTGATTTGTGTATGAGTTGGAGGTCCGGAAGTACCTCTTGCATTATGACAGTGGCGACAGACTGTGTTCTTGAAGTTCCGGATGAGGAAGACAAGAGATCCCAGTAAGTAGAGGAAGTGCGGATGTATCCGGACATTCAAACAGGCTTGTGAAGGTTCTTGGATCATGTTTAGGTTGTGTTGTTGATCTGCATTGATGGTAGAGCCTGGAATTGAAGTTATTCTTCTGGATGAAGTTCTTGCTCTGTTTAGCCGACCGGATGAGTTGTTCATCTTGCGAATGTTCTTGTGATGGCCGACCGGATGTGTTATTCATCTTGCGGATACTCCTATGGTTGTTTGCCGACTTAGATGCTTGTTCCTAAGTCGATGTCTTGTATAAATAACAGTTTGTGAGTTCATTTCAAAGTGTGGTGTGTGGATGAGTATGGCATAGCGAAGAAACGTACGAAAGGTAGAGCAGAGATTGTTGGGCTTAATTGGAACTGATCCGGACATGATAGAGATGTCATTCTCCAGTTCAAGACTGTGATTTTTATCACTTTGTAGACAGTGTGTCTCCTTGTAGGCAGTGGGCCTCTTTGTGAGCAGTGTGCTCGGGCAGTGAGCCCTTATTGGCATGTGCCATTCATTTTTCTTTATTCTTCTAACAGAGAATAATTCTTGGGTTAATCACCCCGTGGTTTTTCCCTTAACCGGGTTTTCCACGTCAAAATCTTGGTGTTCAATGTGTTGATGCTTATCTGCTCTTGTGTTTATGTATTATGCTTCCATGGATGAGTATTTGATATGCTGCTAACTAACAACAGAGAATTAAGTGTTTGAAAGAAGAAGAAGTTTTATACAACTGATTCACCCCCCCTCTCAGTTGTATGCCCTAGATCCAACAATTGGTATCAGAGCTAAGTTCCTCTGATAGGAGCTTAACCGCTTGAGGAGATCCAGGATGTCGTCATACAAGAAGGATAGTCCGAAGTTCGATGGAACCAACTTCACTCTCTGGAAAGGTCGCATGAAGTGTCACTTGGAATGTATGGGAAAAGCATACTTGGCTATGATTTCAAAACCATATGTACCTCCACAAGGTGGTCCGACAACTCTGAATGAAATCACAGAAGCTGAAAACAATCTGCGGACCAAGGAAGCTCTTCTAAGTGCATTGAATGACTCAGATCTCTCGAATGTCATTGACCTACCAACTGCATATGAGATCCTAACTAAACTGGAACTTCTGTATGAAGGAGATGAGTTTGTCAAAAGTACAAGGTTGCAAAGTCTGAAAGGGAAATTTGAAAGATTGAAAATGAGAGATGATGAAAACATCACTACCTTTGTGCCAAGAGTAAATGAGCTGGTATGTGGAATCAGAAATGCTGGTGGAACTTTAGATGAAAATGAGATTGTCTGCAAAATCCTAAGATCCCTTCCTACTGCCTACAAAATCAAAGTTGCTGCCATTGATGAATTCAGAGCCCACACAACTGTCACAAGAGAACAACTGGCTGGCAAACTAGCTGCATTTGAAATGACCGAGTTTGGAGATGATCCTCCCAAGACTGAATCTGCTTTCAAAGCCAGTGCCTATGTGAAAGGCAAACAGAGATTTGATCCGGGTGAAAACTCATCAAGGAAAATGTCATGGTATGATCAAGCAAGAAGAGACATGGAAGAAGAAGAAGCAGAAACAGCTCAACTTGAAGCCCTCATTGCAAAGAGACTGCCAAGAGGATCCGGTAAGTATGAAGGAAAACTACCCTTTAAGTGTTTCAACTGCAATAAGATTGGTCATTTTGCCTCAAGATGTCCGGAGAGATCTACAAGATCTAATACTCACAAACAAAAGTTTCAAAAGAATTGCTATTATGTTCATGAAGAAGATGACAATGAAGGAGTAACAGATGATGAATCAGAACTAGGAAGCAAATCCAGAAATGAGTGGGTGTTTATAGCCATCAAGGAAGAAGATTCAATACTCTCTGAATCTGTCAATCACAAAGTTGTTGAAAAAGCCTTGGCTGCTCAAGTGGAAGAAAAGGATGATTGGGTTATTGACAGTGGATGTTCTCACCATATGACTGGTGACAAGAATAAGTTCTTAGATTTGGAAAGATATGAAGGAGGAATGGTAAAGTTTGGTGACAATTCTGCTAGCAGAATCAGAGGTAGGGGAACTATTTCCTTTGATGGTAAGAGCAAAACAGGAAATGTACTGTATGTTGAAGGATTGAAGCACAATCTTCTTAGTGTTGGTCAGTTAGTGGACAAAGGCTATGATCTCCGGTTCAAGAATGGAAAATGCAGAATCTTTACAAGCTCCGGAACTGAAATTGCATCCGGTACTCAGACAAGAGGTAACATCTTTCATCTGGTTGGTTCAAATAAAAGTTGTTTGTTTGTTCAAATTGATCAGAGTTGGTTATGGCATAGAAGAATGTGTCATGTAAATTTTGATAACATCATCAAGATAAGCAATACTCCGGCTGTGAGAGATCTTCCAAAGTTGATGAAACCTACAAATAGTGTGTGTAAAGAATGTCAGTTAGGTAAACAAAGCAGAGTCTCTTTCAAAAGCAAAGATCAGTCTTCTACCGGATTGTTGGAATTAGTACATACTGATCTATGTGGTCCGACAAGAATCAAGAGTCTGCAGGGTGATAGATATTTCATGTTGTTAATTGATGATCATTCCCGGATGATGTGGGTTACCTTTCTAAAAGAAAAATTAGAAGCTTTTGAGAAGTTCAAAATCTTCAAAGCTATGGTGGAGAATCAAACCGGATTGAAACTAAAGTGTCAAAGGTCTGATAGAGGTGGTGAATTTACATCTGGTGAATTCATTGACTTTTGTGAGAAACAGGGTATAAGGAGACAGTTGTCTGCTCCTAAGACTCCACAGCAGAATGGAGTAGTTGAGAGAAAGAACCGGACCATCCAGGAAGCTGCTAGGACAATGATGTTGGAAGCAAATGTTCCTCAAATGTTTTGGAAAGAAGCTATCAGCACTGCAGTCTACACTCTCAATCGAGTTCAAATCAGAAACAACACCGGTAAGACCCCCTATGAACTCTGGTTTGGCATCACTCCTACTGTGAAATATTTCAGAGTATTTGGTAGCAAGTGTTATATTAAAAGAGATGAAGATCTAGGAAAGTTTGATGCTAGAAGTGATGAAGGAATTTTCTTGGGCTACTCCACTCAAAGCAAAGCATACCGGTGTTACAATAAGAGATTGAGGAAAATGATAGAAAGCACCAATGTAAAGGTTGATGAAGGAATTGAGAAGCCTTCAAGATTTTATGAGTTTGAAGAAGATGACCAAGACAGTATTCAAGGACCTCAATCCTCTCCGGTGAGACAGAGTCAGCCTGATCCGGTAAATCAGGAAGAAGAGATAGGTTTGAATGAGCCTGATCAAGAAACAGCAGTGCTGGATACTCCCAAAATTCCAAGGTATGTAAGACTGAATCACTCTGAAGATCAGATCATAGGTGACAGAAGCAAAGGTGTACAAACTAGAAGGAATATTGCTCAAAATCAGAATGAATGTTGTCTGATTTCAAAGATTGAACCTAAAACAATAGATGAAGCCTGCAATGATGAAAACTGGACCAAAGCAATGGAAGATGAATTGATGCAAATTGAGAAAAATCATACTTGGGATCTTGTTCCCAGACCTAGAGACAGGAATGTAATTGGAACCAAGTGGGTCTTCCGGAACAAACTAAATGAAGCTGGTGAAGTAATCAGAAACAAAGCTAGATTGGTCTACAAAGGCTACTCTCAAATAGAAGGAATTGACTTTGAAGAGACTTTTGCTCCGGTGGCAAGAATTGAAGCAGTCAGATTACTTCTTGCATTTGCTGCCTTCAAAGACTTCAAGGTATATCAGATGGATGTCAAGTCTGCCTTTCTAAATGGTGATCTGGAAGAAGAAGTCTACATTGAACAACCGGATGGATTTCAATTGTCTGATAATAATGATATGGTCTGCAAGTTGAAGAAAGCTTTGTATGGATTGAAGCAAGCCCCAAGAGCATGGTATGAAAGGTTGGATAAGCATCTTGTGCAGATTGGATTCAACAAAGGTACTGCTGACAGTAACTTATATTTCAAAATTGATCATGAAAACATTCTGATTGTTGAAGTGTTTGTGGATGATATCATTTTTGGAGGAAGAGATAGTATGTGCAAAACTTTTGCTAATCAGATGAAAAGTGAGTTTGAAATGTCTATGCTTGGTGAAATGAATTTCTTCTTGGGACTGCAAATTACTCAAACAAAAGAAGGGATCTTCATTTCTCAGACCAAATATGTGAAAGAATTGTTAAGGAAATTTGGTATGGAAGACTCAAAGCCAATGAACACTCCTATGGCAACCGGATGTAAGCTAAGCAAAGATGATGATTCTCCAAAAGCAGATCAGACAAAGTATAGATCAATGATTGGTGGATTGTTGTATCTCACTCAAACTAGACCAGATATAATGCAGGCTGTTGGTCTTGTGGCAAGATTCCAGGCTGATCCTAGAGAATCTCATGTTATGGCAATCAAAAGAATTTTTAGGTACTTGAAAGGAACAGCTGAGTATGGTCTATGGTACCCTAGAGATCCGGATTTCTCTCTTCATGCTTACACAGATGCAGATTGGGCAGGAGATGTGGATGATCGGAAAAGCACTAGTGGTGGAGCATTCTTTTTGGGGAAGAGATTGGTTTCTTGGCTAAGCAAGAAACAAGATGCAATATCTCTGTCTACAACTGAAGCAGAATACATTGCAGCAGCAGGTAGTTGCACTCAAATCTTATGGATGAAGCAGATGCTAAGAGACATCAAAGTAGAATATGAGGAGCCTATCACAATTTTCTGTGATAATTCAAGTGCAATTAATATCTCCAAGAATCCGGTATTGCATTCTAAGACTAAGCACATATCTATTAAATTTCACTTTTTGAGAGAACAAGTAAACAAGGAAGAAGTCAGATTGGAGTATGTTCCCTCCAAGGATCAGATTGCAGATATCTTTACAAAACCTCTTCCCAAAGACTCTTTTGAATATCTCTGGGAGAAGTTAGGGGTCATGGCCCCTCCGGTGATGAACTAAGATGCACTGATGTGCATCAGTCCGGTGGCTATCACAGTCATATCTTGTGATCCGGACTAATGGGGAGCTGCAACTAAGGGGGAGCAGCTGGTATGATTCTGATGTATGAGAATTGCAAGTATGAGCCCTTTGCCATTGATGTCAAAGGGGGAGAGAAGACATGTGAAAAACAAGTGGTTGATGATCAAAGGGGGAGTAGTAAAGGAAGAGAAGACATATGAAAAGATGAAGTTCTTGTCTTAATGGTTTTTCACATCATATGTTGCCATCAATGACAAAGGGGGAGATTGTTGCAAGTATGAGGTGAGCCAGTGTTGTCATTGATGTCAACATACTCATATTGCATTGACAAGAAGGATTTGATGAGCTGCGTGCTGAGGATATTGAGAAAATTAGCCTCAGTCAGGAACAGTGAAGAACAGTGATGAGAAGAAGGTAAATGTACTGTATAGGATGAGAACCGGAGGATGCGGATTAAAGGGTTAGTAGATATGAGTCTTGAGATGCTACAGTTAAGATTTCAGAGGTCCGCATGAAGATCTGAAGGAGTTGTGGCTGCCGGTATAGAACCGGGTCCGGCAAGTATCCAGAGGTGACAGAGGATCACAAAAAGGTCCGGTGAGGTCCGGAATTGTATCATCCTAATTTGCGGATTGGACGGAGTGTTTGGGATGTCCTTGTGATGTGTCATCCTGATTTGTGTATGAGTTGGAGGTCCGGAAGTACCTCTTGCATTATGACAGTGGCGACAGACTGTGTTCTTGAAGTTCCAGATGAGGAAGACAAGAGATCCCAGTAAGTAGAGGAAGTGCGGATGTATCCGGACATTCAGACAGGCTTGTGAAGGTTCTTGGATCATGTTTAGGTTGTGTTGTTGATCGGCATTGATGGTAGAGCCCAGAATTGAAGTTATTCTTCCGGATGAAGTTCTTGCTCTGTTTAGCCGACCGGATGAGTTGTTCATCCTGCGAATGTTCTTGTGATGGCCGACCGAATGTGTTATTCATCTTGCGGATACTCCTATGGTTGTTTGCCGACTTAGATGCTTGTTCCTAAGTTGATGTCTTGTATAAATAATAGTTTGTGAGTTCATTTCAAAGTGTGGTGTGTGGATGAGTATGGCATAGCGAAGAAACGTGCGAAAGGCAGAGCAGAGATTGTTGGGCTTAATTGGAACTGATCCGGACATGATAGAGATGTCATTCTCTAGTTCAAGACTGTGATTTTTATCACTTTGTAGACAGTGTGTCTCCTTGTAGGCAGTGGGCCTCTTTGTGAGCAGTGTGCTCGGGCAGTGAGCCCTTATTGGCATGTGCCATTCATTTTTCTTTATTCTTCTAACAGAGAATAATTCTTGGGTTAATCACCCCGTGGTTTTTCCCTTAACCGGGTTTTCCACGTCAAAATCTTGGTGTTCAATGTGTTGATGCTTATCTGCTCTTGTGTTTATGTATTATGCTTCCATGGATGAGTATTTGATATGCTGCTAACTAACAACAGAGAATTAAGTGTTTGAAAGAAGAAGAAGTTTTATACAACTGATTCACCCCCCCCTCTCAGTTGTATGCCCTAGATCCAACACATTC
The DNA here is from genome assembly GCA_027924645.1 of Cunninghamia lanceolata. Classification (NCBI taxonomy): domain Eukaryota; kingdom Viridiplantae; phylum Streptophyta; class Pinopsida; order Cupressales; family Cupressaceae; genus Cunninghamia; species Cunninghamia lanceolata. The sequence continues at coordinate 6,963,077 of BSBN01000114.1, read as the reverse complement.
ATCTTCTTCAAAGCAGGGGAAATGAATGAATTGATCAAATTGTTTCTTCTGGATACCCTTATACTCTGGTTTAAGCTCAAAAGCATTGTCTATCAGTTGTTTGTGATAGAGATCTCTCAATTTGAATTCCCCAAATTCCTCAATGCTTGCATGTATGTAAACCCTAATGTCTTCTGTGTGTAAAACTCCGTGAGGAACACTGGAAAATGCTCCTAAGGGATCTACCTCCAATGACTTGTATGGATGTTTCTTAAATTCAGGTCGGGGCCTATCTGAGATTTTTACTATATTTGGAGTAGCCATTTCTTCAAAAGATTTGTAGCAAGATATCGAAAGTGGAAAATACCTTTTGCGTCTTCGGTTGCACGGAGTAGCTGGATTGATTTCTATATGTAATGACTTCGGCAGGAGATCTTCGGCAAACTTGATGAATTTTGTTGCAGAGCTCCGCTTTTCGCTTCTTCTTGGATGTGGAATGATCAAATGATTGTTGAGAAATCCCTTATATCATTTCGCAAACCCTAATATCTGTTTACAATAAATGCTTTACCTATATTATTCCAGTTTGCCTTGTCCGGATAGCTTGGAGTATCCCGGATCAGTCCTGATCTCTGAACATCATGCGGATCTTTCGATCATGAATAAATCAAGATAACACATCACAAGGACATCCCAAACACTCTGTCCAATCCGCAGAATAAGATAATGCACTTCCGGATCTCTCCGGACCTTTTTGTAATCCTCTGTCATTCCGGAGCATCTCCCAGAGCAGGTCTTACTTGATCGATCACAGCTTCTTCACATCTCCATGCGGACCTCTGAAATATTATCTGGATCATCTCAAGACTTATATCTTTAAACCCTTTACTCCGCATCTTGTGCCACATCCGGCACCACTTGATTGGCTGGGGGAACAGGATTTCTTTGAGTCTCCCCCGAGCCAGAGCTCACTTTTTAATTTCTGGAAGAAATATCAGCACCAGAGTCTGGTGCGGATCCAACCTCTACATTCTCTGAACTTTTCTTCACCCAAATCTTGCTCATCTGATTCCTAACTTCATCCGCATTCATCTTTTGTTTACCCTTGTCTTGATTCTGATTATACACCGGACCTCTTTTGTCCTGATTCTTGCTTCTGCAGACTTTAGCATTATGACCGGACCTATTACAGATTTGGCAAATAACATTTCTTTGCATATTTGACTGATAACCTCTTGATTTGCATTGATTAGCCATATGACCTACTCTATTGCATGTAAAGTATCTACCTTTGAATGAATTGTTTACTTGCATATTTCTGCATTCATGGGATTTGTGTCCATACCTTTTGCAGTTAAAGCACTATCCAGAGAAGGATGAATTAATCTGATTCATTCTCTTTCTGCACTGATTAGCTTTGTGACCAAAGTGGTTGCAGCTGTGGCAGTATCCATTGAAAGATGGATATCTTTGAGCATTGGGTTGTCTTACCGGAGGTCTTCTAGGCCTATTCCTTGGATTTTCTGATCCAAAATTCTTTTGACCGGATCCGGAGCTTTCTCCTTTCTCATATCCCAAACCATACTTGTCATCTGTCCTCTTTTGACTTCCAAGAAGTACTTCAAGTTGGGCAGAACTTATCTTGAATTTTTCTTTATATTCATTTACTGTTTGAAGATCTCTTTTGAGAGAGGCAATTTGATCCTCAAGTTTTTCTTCATTATCTTTGGCATCTTCAAGATCAGATTCAAGATGTCTGATAATCCTGTCCATCTGGTGGCATTCTTCTAATTTTTCTTTAAGAGATTGTCTTAGATTGTCTTCAGCTTTTCTTTTTTCTTCAATCTCTTGAGTAAACTTTATAGTTCCTGATTCCATTTCATGTCTTAACATAATGACTTCTTTTGATAACTTTTCACATAACTTGGTTTGCTCAGTCAATTCTTCATTTGTATTGCTTTCTTCACTTTGTCTTGCCAATTGTTGAAGCAGCTCCTTTCTCTTTTTCATAGAGAGACTTAATTTGTCCTTTAATTCTCTCATGAATTCATCAGCCTGTTTGAGTCTTTCCTTTAATTCATTGACTTCAGAATTTGACTGTTCAAGATCCTCAAGGGCAGTCTTGAGTTGCTCCCTTAAACCATATGCTTCCATTTGAACTCCCAGATCTTCCTCAAGCTGTTAGGCTCTATTAGGAGGAACCTTGCTCTGATACCAATTGTTGATAACTGAGAGGGGGGGTGAATCAGTTATCCTAATTATTTTCCTTTTTGAACTTTCTTATTAATTAATGCAGCATTGAATCAAACACAAAACATTACCATGAAATAAGAAACACATGACACAGTATTTTTGACGTGGAAACCCTGTTAAGGGAGAAAACCACGGGGTGATTAACCCAAAGATTATTCTCTGTTAGAAGAATAGGGAATTACAAAAATGGCACATGCCAATTAGGGCTCACTGCCCGAGCACACTGCTCACAAAGAGGCCCACTGCCTACAAGGAGACACACTGTCTACAAAGTGATAAGAATCACAGTCTTAAACTGATTGGAAGCATCTACATATGCTAGAGTTCAGTTCCGGTTAGGCTCAGTACACTGATCTGCTACACTTCATCTTTCCTCTGTTCTTTATTCTGCTATCCTTTCACATACTGGATCTTTCTTACTACTTATGCTCTGTTCTACACTTCTTTGCATATATCATCACACAACTCACACATTTCACAACTAAATCCATCCTCTATATATATCCGCACAAGTAATTTCATCACCTTTCTAGTCGGCATCCGGAACAGTCTAGTTTCTTGCAAACTCTGTTCTGTCAGCTGAATCCTTGCTCACCAAGCAATGCGGATCAAGCATATACGTGTAGATATCATTAATCATGTCAGCCAAACATGATTCATGCCTTCACAACCTTTACCATCAACAGTAACACATCCGGAAAGTAGTCTGATACTCTGTCAGTCAGTTCTTCCTTTGTTTTCACTGTCTCTCAGGAATCCGGTACTCAACTATTCATATCTTTTTCTTTGTTCATCACCGGAGGCTAAATCCTTGGAATATACTGCTCAAGGTAGTCCTCTTGACTTCCCTAAATCTGCACTGCACCAAGACACTTCCTCTAAGAGATCCGGACCAATCTGTCGGACCTTGCCACATGCTCTGTTCTTGTTCACCGGACCACAACAATCTTCATTCTGACTTCCGGTAGAGACACACCATGACTTGCGGATATGTGAGATGACCTTTGTTGCCATCAATGACAACAACCATGAATCCATATAGTGTCTCTTGCCAACACAATGTTCACATTAGTTTATTGATGGCTAGGATCTTGTGCATCCTAATTAGCTCTTGGTTATCACCAGCTACTATCTCTTCTACTTTATTTTTATCATTTTTGTTCAATGGACCTTCCTATCTGCATACTAACACTTCTACATCTCTTCAATCCTAGGATAAAAATGTGACCATGGGACTTGTTTATCAAGATGTCTCTGTCTATTGTTCTTTCTAAATTACCTCAGCTTTCTCTTTATCAGCATCATGTCTATCATGTTGTGTAGGCACTCCAATGTGTACCTCTGTATCTATAGAAATGTTATCTTCAATCTCCACATGTTCCATGGTTTTATCACTTCCTTCCTCTTCAGTCCCATCTTACATTAAATCAATTGTTGCTGGGCTTGTTACCTTCCCATCTAGCCCATCTAGGCCTATATTCTTTGCCACCACCTCTAGATCTCCAAATTCTTCTTCAGTTTTGGTTGTCTTTTGCACTTAAGGTGTTCCCATGGGAGTCATTGTTATATTTGTAACCAAAGCCTCCATGGGACTGGTTACTACATCCTTTGTTACCTCATCATCTGTGAGGTCAATTGTCTCATCAAGAGGTAGAGAAGGATCATGCATTTACTTCTTCTCTCCTAACCTCTCCTCTTGTGCCAACTTTGTTTTGAACTTAACAATTGTTGGGATGGGGACATTATGTTGAAAATCCTTTTGTAATGCATCCTCCTCCTGACATTTTTTCATTATTGATTTTGCATCTTTGCTTGATGCAAATGGTTGTGATATGAATATTTGTTCCATAGGGGTGAACCCCTCATCTTCTTGTTCTTGGAGTAGGACATTTGGTGGGTGTTGGTCATGATGTTAGTCATAAACAAACATAGAATAAAAGTTACACAACAACCTTTACTCATCTTGAAAGATACGATGAATTCAGAGAATTCATGATCCCAAGTCTCCATTGATTAGGTCTTAATCTACTGACGTTACTCAGTGGTTGATGTGTGTTGTTGTTTTCCATTCAGGGGCCTTACGTTCTTCTGCAAAGTTCATCATTGTTCCTCCAAATATCCTGCTCTATATGTCTGCTCTGCATAAATCTCCAATAATTCTACCTCTGCACTGTGAATTTAGTCAAATAATGTGCCTACAGGCTGATATTTGCATGATTTCTACCATTATTTGCAATTCTTTGCATGATATTTTCAATACTGCATGCATTTAACTCAAATATGCTAATGATTTTCAGTTACCTACGGGATTTCAGCATATTTCTCTATTTCTACTTATTATTTGTCATGACTTGCAGTTATGGTGATGAATTTATGAAATTAAAATAAAGGAAAAGGGTTGAAGAATGAGATTCCCAAAACTACTTGACTGAGATCACTGATCCACATACAAGCTCCCATACATGCAATGAAAAGAAGGAAACTAGAATCATACTTCACCAGGACATTCCACAAATCCGCATGATCTAGTGCAAATCTTCAAAGGAAAAGTTGACAACAACATGTAATGAAATGAAAGCGCTTCCAGTTGAACACAGCATTCACCAGTACATATCCAGAAATCAACATGAAGATTACGTAAAATTTACAATCAGGATGTAATCTGAAACTTCATATCCATTCAGTATGCTCAAGAACAGGTACATTTACAGTGATCTGAAGAAAGAACCTTGACATTTCAACAATTCTATCCTCATTAGTCTCAGTAATCCGATCTCCTATTTGATTCTACAGTAATTGGCCTTAATGTGCCAGATGTGTCTGTGTATATCCTTTATTTCTTCTCTAATAGCCTTATTGCCAGATATATCTATCTATCTCCCCCCCCTTTTTTACAACTCAGGATCTAGCTCTTATATAGAACAAATGCCAGAAAATAGTTACAATGATCCAAGGATCAGGATCCTCCCAGAACAATCAACGGTCCAGATGAAAAGCACATGCTTCGCCAGTTGGCAAATGTACAGCTGGCACAGAATATTCCAGCATCTTTGATTTGATTCGGTCTCCAGCTGGCAAACAGCATATTTGACAATATCCTCCTCATTTCTGGTTCATGTTGCCTCCATGTGCAACTTTGCAATTATCAGCTTCAGCATCTCCGGGACTTCCTGCAATAAACAGACAAACATTAAGTTCATCATCATGTGGATAAACAACAGGAATTTAAACACTTTATTAACCAGGCCTCAAAATGTGCAGCTACAGGCAATCAGGCTCCAAATCTGTGGAAAATATGCACTAAATGCCTAAACAGCGTTAAAACACTCGGGTCAACCATCGTTGACTGGAAAATGCAATCGGGTCTTCAAATTTCCATCGCTCTGTTTTCCCGCCCATTTTCTTGTATATCGGGTTCAAAATAGTGCATATACATCGCAACATATACAAAAGAAAAAACTACCTTTAACTTTCCTTCGAATCCGGCTCTGTATATGATGCATGTATGTATCGGCGTGACTACACACTGTCGGAATGACAAATTTTACATTAGTCCGACGGTTAAACTTATACCGACGCCAAAAATCATGATGATGTCCTTCCATCAGGAAGACATGTTCTATCGGCGAGAAAAATCCAGACTTGGCCGATAGCAAGACTTAAAACTTTCGTCTACATGATATTTTGGAAATATGATGCTCCCCCTTCCGAATGTCCAGATGATGTCACCGTCATGTTTCGCTTCTGTATATTGGGAAAAGAATGACATCATCATCATCATCATGTCGAAGGAAAATAGGAGGATATGAAATATGATCCTGCTGCTGAGGAATGGAATATGATGGTGACGTCATCGTCATATCCGGGCTTCATTAAAATGCAAAAGATGACGTCACCGTCATGTTTAGTTAAGATCAGGGGATAAATGTAATATCGGGTCACCTTAGGAAGATGATCAGGTGGTGAATGTAATATGACCCCTTCGCGGCCAAGGTAACCCTCTCGAAAGATCAAGATGATGATGATCATCAGTATATCCGGGGCTTTTGTTAAACTTAGAACATGACGTCATCGTCATATTCGCTAATCGGATCATGTTTTGGAAAATATCCTGCCGAAGGGAAATGTGATGATGATGTCATCCTGATATTTGCTTCTTCGTTTTTCAGGTTAGGATGACGTCATCAGGATATTAGCATAAGGTCATATTTCTCGGCAGGAGGACATTATGAAATATCGGGTTACATTAGGAAGATGATCCTCCTCATGCGCATAAGGTCATTTGACGGGTAAAGGGCACTATCACCTAAGATTGACGTCCGGATATTTCGACTGCATGATTTTATCAGGTGATAGACCAAGATCAGGATGACCTTGACAACATGACTGAGGATAAAAATATGATGATCCTCTTGCGAATATCAGGTTTGACCAAAACTTTGACTGCTCATAACTTTCTCATATGGACGAATTTTCAGGTGATGTAAAAGGCAAACCTGCCTAGAATTTCAAGCTCTTTCACATGGTAAGCTTTCTGAGGATAGATTCAAACTTTCAAATTTGAGCTCAGACTTCAAGATCACAAATATGCTTGAGATTAGGCATATGCATACTGACTGATACTATTTTACCATTACCGCCCAGAGCACGAAAGCAAGGGAACAAGCCAGCAAAGTTGGGTCCCTATTTTGATAATGCAAAATGGGGCGTGTTGTGTAACCACACAACAGTTGGGTGCTAGTTGACCCTCTCATTGTATTTCCTTTTCCTCTCTTTTGCCTTGGGACATTAGCCCCTGCTAGTATATCTCGACTTTTCCTTCTATTTGTTGATTTAAGGATAGATAACTGAGAGGAGGGGGGTGAATTAGTTGTCACCAAAATCCTATTTCTTAGTTACTTAAACCTTCATATATTTGAATAGCATATTAAAGATTCAATCATGGAAGCACAATGAAAAAGAAGAAACATATACAACACATAAAACATAAAGATTTTAACATGAAATACTCGGTTAAGGGAAAAACCATGTGGTGACTAACCCAAGATTGTATTCTCTATTAAAATAATAATAAGAATAAAATGGCACTTACCAATTAGGGCTCACTGCCCCAACACATTGCTCACAAGAGGCCCATTGCCTACAGGAGACACTCTATCTATAGAAGAATATAAGTATTACATACTTGAACTGGAGATCAGCATCTTCACTATGCCTAAATAAGTTCCATTTAAGCCCAACACCTATGCTCTTCTTTTCACTCCTCTTCACTACCACCTTCTCATCATGATCACTTCATGCTTTGAATGACTTCACAACTCTTATTTATACATGACATTGACTTTTAAATGATTGTCAAAGTCAACACAACATACACTTATTTTATTACAGAGCAATTACAAAAATACAACTTAACTTATTACAAAAACTTTATGAACATCATTTAAACTATCAACCACACATATTTGGGACTTGAATCTTCTTTGAGGAACAAACCATGCTTCACAAAACATCTTCAAGATCATTTGCAACATGTGCAAATCATCCAATCGGCCAAGACTGGGAAGAACACCATCACCCAAAGGTAAATCTTCAATAACGAGGTCAATCTTCAATGTGGACCACCAACATTAGTTGGACACAATCTAAACACTTCGATAGGCTTGCTTGAATCACCAAGAACATCCGTACCACTTCTGCTTAGTGTAATCATTCGCATATTCATCTGGAACCTCAAGAACACAGCTGGTGATCACTGTCACATTAGAAGGATTGCTTGTAGACCTCCAAACTATGAACCAATCAAGTTGTCAATTCAAATTAGTTTCCCAAATATGCCATCAGATCTGTAGAACATGATATTGTGTTTCTAGATCTCACTAGACCTATTTGTGTCACTTTGTCACCTCTGAATAGTTGCTAGAGCCAATTTTACTCTTATGGCCGTAACTCCTTAGCATTTTCATGCGAACCTCTCAAATCTTGACTGGATAATCTTTAGACACATATCTACAAACCCTTTGATGTACATTCTCTAATCTTCATCTATCTAGGATCTTCATTTCATAGAGCTTCACTATCTTCACTGTTCTTTCTCTGTTTCTGATAGGACTAATTTTCTCAATATCCTCAGCACATAATATCATCAATGCAACAGAAGTATGTTGACATCAATGACAACACCAATTAGGCCCACACTTGCAACAATCTCCCCCTTTGTCATTGATGGAAACATATGATGTGAAAAACTATTTTTACCATCAAGACAAGAATTTTTCTTCATTGACTAACATAGTTCCCCCTGTTACTGTTCCCCCTTTGATCAACAACCACTTTTTGTTTTTCACATGTCTTCTCTCCCCCACTTGAGTACATATGACTGTGGGATCCACAGGACTGATGCACATGAGTGCACCTTAATTCAGAACCGGAGGGGTAATAATCCCTAACTTCTCCCTGATGTACTCAAAAGTGTCCTTAGGTAGAGGTTTGGTAAAAAGGTCTGCAATCTGATCCTTTGAGGGAACAAACTCCAATCTGACTTCATTCTTCTTCACCTACTCTCTCAAAAAGTGGAACTTGATGGATATATGTTTTGTCTTTGAATGCAACACCGGATTTTTTTATATGTTTATTCCACTTGAATTATCACAGAAGATTGTGATAGGTTCTTCATACTCCAGTATGATATCTCTTAACATTTGTTTCATCCACAATACTTGAGTGCAACTACCTACCACTACAATATATTCTACTTCTGCAGTGGATAGAGATATTGCCTCTTCTTTCTTGCTTAACCAAGAAACCAATCTTTTTCCCAAAAAGAATGCACCACCACTGGTACTCTTCCGTTCATCCATATCACCTACCCAATCAGCATCAGTATAAGCATGAAGAGACAAATCATGATCCTTAGGATACCATAATCCATACTTAATTGTTCCCTTCAAATATCTAAGAATTCTCTTGATTGCCATGACATGAGATTCTGTAGGATCAGTTTGAAATCTGGCAACAAGACCAACAACATTCATAATGTCAGTTCCATTTTGAGTAAGGTAGAGCAATCCTCCAATCATTGACATGTACTTTTTCTAATCTGCTTTAGGAGATTCATCATCTTTACTCAACTTACATCCAGTTGCCATGGGAGTATTCATTGCCTTTGAATCTTCCATCCCAAATTTATTCAACAATTCTTTCACATATTTGGTCTATGATATGAATATTCATTTCTTTGTTTGAGTGATTTGTAGACCCAAGAACAAATTTATTTCCCCAAACATAGACATCTCAAATTCAATTCTCATTTGATTTGCAAAAGTTTTACACATACTGTCCTTCCCTCCAAAAATAATATTATCAACAAATAATTCAACAATCAAGATATTTTCATGATCAATCTTAAAATATAGATTATTGTCAGCAGTACCTTTAATGAAACCAATCTTCAGAAGATGTTTGTCCAATCTTTCATACCAGGCTCTTGGGGCTTGTTTAAGTCCATATAATGCCTTTTACAATTTGTAGACCATATCTCCATGATCAAACAATTGAAATACATTCGGTTGCTCAATGTATACTTGTTCTTCCAAATCACCATTTAGGAAAGCAAACTTGACATCCATCTGATATACCTTGAAATCCTTGAAGGGAGCAAAGGCAAGAAATAATCTGACTACTTTGATTCTTGCCACTAGAGCAAAAGTCTCTTCAAAGTCAACTCCTTCTACTTGAGAATAACCCTTATAGACCAATCTAGCTTTGTTTCTTATTGCCTCACCATCTTCATTCAGTTTATTCTGGAAGACCCACTTAGTCCTGATCACATTTTTGTCCTTAGGTTTGGGAACAAGATCCCAAGTATGATTCTTTTCAATTTGCATCAATTCCTCCTTCATTGCTTTGACCCAACTTTCATCCTTGCATGCTTCACTTACTATTTTTTGTTCAATGTTTGATATTAGACAATACTTCACTGAGTCTTGAGCAATATTTCTTCTTGTTTGAACACCTTTGCTTCTATCTCCTATGATCTAATCTTTAGAATGATTTAGTCTTACATACCTAGGAGTTTTGGGATTCTCTTGCACTTCTAATTCTTGGACAAGTTCATCCAAGCTTGTCTTTTCTTCTTGTATTTCTAGATTCTCCAGATTAGTCTGAATTTGTACTAGAGTTTTGACTTGTTCTTCTTGGTATGGAAATTATTTTGATCATCTACTTCATACTCATAGTACCTTGATGGATTTTCCATGCCTTCATCAACCTTCACATTTGTACTTTCTACAATCTTTCTTAATCTCTTGTTATAACACTGATAAGCTTTGCTTTGAGTAGAACAACCCAAGAATATTCCTTCATCACTCCTAGCATCAAACTTGCCAAGGTCTTCATCTCTTTTGATATAGGATTTGCTACCAAAGACTCTAAAATACTTCACAGTAGGAGTGATGCGAAACCAGAGTTCATAAGGAGTCTTACTAGTCTTTCCTCTGATTTGTACCCGATTAAGAGTATAAATAGGAGTGCTTACAACTTCTCTCCAATAGATTTGAGGAACATTTGCTTCCATCATCATAGTCCTAGAAGCTTCCTGGATGGTTCGGTTCTTTCTCTCCACGACTCCATTCTGCTGTGGAGTCCTTGGAGCAAATAATTGTCTCTTTATCCCATGTTTCTCACAGAATTATATGAACTCTCTGAATGTGAATTATCCACCTCTATCAGACCTAAGGAATTTTATGTTTATGCCAGTTTCATTTTCTACCATAGCCTTGAATATTTTGAATTTCTCAAGTGCTTCAGATTTCTCTTTTAAGAAAGTCACCCACATCATCTGAGAGTGGTCATCAATCAGTAACACGAAATATCTATCACCTTGCAGACTCCTGATTCTTGCCAGACCACATAGATCAATGTGCACCAAGTCCAACAATTCGGTTGAAGATTGTTCCTTACTTTTGAATGAGACTCTATTCTTCTTACCTGACATTCTTTGCATAAGTTGTTAGCTAGTTTCACTAGTATTGGAAGATCTCTTACAGCCTGAGTGTTGCTTATCTTAATGATATTATCATAATTCACATGACACATTCTCCTATGCCACAACTAACTCTGATCAATTTGAACAAATAAGCAACTTTTGCCAGTACCAAGTTAAAGATGTTACCTTTTGTTTGTGTATCAAATGTAATCTCAATTCTAGAGCTTTTAAAGATCTTGCATTTTCCATTTTTGAAATGGAGATCATAGCCTTTGTCTACCAACTACCCAACACTAAGAAGATTATGCTTTAAACCTTCAACATACAGAACATCACTGGTTTTGTTCTTTCCATCAAAAGAGATGGTTCCTTTGCCTCTAATTCTACCAGTAGAATTATCTCCAAACTTTAGAACTCCACCTTCATATCTTTCCAGGTTTATGAACTTATTCTTGTCACCAGTCATATGGTGAGAGCATCCATTGTCAATGACCCATTCATCCTTTTCTTCAACCTGAGAAAACAGAGCCCTTTCTATCATCTTATGATTGGTAGATTCAATAGGCATTAGATCTTCTTACTTGATGCAAATAAACACCTAGTCACTTCTGAATTTGTTTCCTATCTCAGATTCATCATCTGTTACTCCATCATCATCATCTTCTTGAACATAGTAACACTTAGTTTGAAATTTTGATCTATTAGGGTTTGGCCTTGAAAATCTTTCCAGACATCTTGAGGTAAAATGACCAATCTTGTTGCAGTTGGCACATTTGAAAGGCAATTTTCCTTCATACTTACCAAATCCTCTTGGCAGTCTTTTTGCAATCAGGGCTTCAAGTTGTGCAGCTTTTGACTCATATTCTTCCAGATCTTTTCATTCTTTATCATATCATGTTGATTTCTTTGAGGAACTTTCTTCAGGGTCATATCTTTGTTTGCCTTTTGTAGAGGCACTAGCTTTGAATGTAGATTCAGTCTTGGGGAGTACATCTCCAAACTCAACCAACTCAAATGCACCTACCTTCCCTACCAATTGATCCCTTGTAATATTTGTTAATGATCTAAATTCCTGAATAGCAGCAACTTTGTGTTTGTAAGCAGGAGGTAAGGATCTAAGAACTTTTGCAACAATCTCATCTTCATCCAATGTTCCACCAACACATCTAATGCCACAAACATTCTCATTTACCTTTGGCATAAATGAAGTGATATTCTCATCTTCACTCATCTTCAGGTTTTTGAACTTTCCTTTCAGGTTTTGTAGCTTGGTACACTTAACGTATTTGTCTCCTTCATGTAGAGTCTCTGGCTTTGTCCAAATTTCATAAAAAGTCTTTAATCCCATAACATTTGTCAGATCTGAATTAGACAAGGCACTTAGTAAGGCTTCTTTAGCTCAAAGATTATTTTTAGCATTTCTAATTTCATCTAGAGTTGTTGGACCATTCTTTGGGGGAATATACTCAATTGTGGTCATGTTCCAATACTTCTCTCCCATGCATTGTAAGTGACATTCCATGCAACTTTTCCAAAGAGTGTAGTTTGTTCAACCAAACCTTGGACTATCCTTCTTGTAGGATGACATCCTAGATCTCCTCAAGTGGTTAAGCTTATTCTAGAGGAACTTAGCTCTGATACCAATTATTGATTTAAGGACAAACAACTAAAAGGGGGGCTGAATCAGTTGTCACTAAAATCTTGTTTCTTAGTTACTTAAACCTTCATATGTTTCAATAGAATATTAAAGATTCAATCATGGAAGCACAATACAAAAGAAGAAACATATTCAACACATAAAACCCCAATATTTTAACGTGGAAAACCTAGTTAAGGGAAAAACCACGGGGTGACTAACCCAAGATTGTATTCTCTATTAAAAGAAGAAGAAGAATAAAATTGAACTTGTCAATTAGGGCTCATTGCTCGAGCACACTGCTCACAAGAGGCCCATTGCCTATAGGAGACAAACTATCTACAAAAGAATATAAGTATTACATACTTGAACTGGAGATGAACATCTTCACTATGCCTGAATCAGTTCCATTTAAGCCCAACACCTCTGCTCTGCTTTTTGCTCCTCTTCACTACCACCTTCTCGTCATGATCACTTGATGCTTTGAATGACTTTGCAACTCTTATTTATACATGACATTGACTTTCAAATGATCATCAAAGTCAGCACAACATACACTTATTTTATTACAGAGAAATTACAAAAATATAAATTGACTTATTACAAAAAATTTATGCACATCATTTAAACTGTTAGCCACACATATTTGGGACTTCAATCTTCTTTGAGGAACACACCATGCTTCACAAAACATCTTCAAGATCATTTGCAACCTGTACAAATCATCCGATCGGCCAAGACTAGGAAGAACACCATCACCCAAAGATAAATCTTCAATTATGAGCTCAATCTTCAATGTGGACCACCAACACGAGATGGAGACAATCTAAAGACTTCCACATGCTTGCTTGAATCATGAAGAACATCCACACCACTTCTGCTTATTGTAATCATTCACATCTTCGTCTGGAACTTAAAGAACACAGTCGGTGATCATTGTCACATTAGAAGGATTTCTTGCGGACCTCCAAACTATGAACCAATCGAGTTGTCAATTCAAATTAGTTTCCCAAACATGCCACCAGATCTGCAGAACATGATATTATATTTCTAGATATCATCAGACCTATTTGTGTCACTCTGTCACCTCTGAATAGTTACTAGAGCTAGTTTTACTCTTATGGTCATAACTCCTTAGCATTTTCATGCGGACCTCTCAAATCTTGACTGGATCATCTTCAAGGACATATCTACAAACCCTTTGATGCACATTCTTTGATCTTCATCTATCTAGGATCTTCACTATCTTCATTGTTCTTTCTCTATTTCTAATAGGACTAATTTTCTCAATATCCTCAGCACACAATTCATCAAAAACTTGTCATCAATGACAACACCGATTAGGCCCATACTTGCAACACTTTTGGCTAAAGGTATTTCATCCTCTTCATCCTTCAAGTCATGATAATTGATTCTAGTCTCCTCTACATCTTTATGTTATTCTTCTGGCATTTTAGATGTGGTAGTAGCGGAAGTTGAAGTTTGCTTTTTTTGAGGTGATGGCCTTGGAGTTATCCTGATGCCACTATCAATGCTTCTTTTATGTTCTTTAGAAGAAGCTCCTTGGGGTTTCTTCTTGAGGCCTTGCCTCTTATCCTCTAGGAAGTCATCATAATCTTCCTGAAGCAATTCTTTCCTTTTTCTCTTCTTATCATTTGTTATGGCCACTCCTTTGGTCTTCAAATTGGCAAATTGCTGCTCTACCCATGCGTTGGTCAATGTCATGACCCTTTGTGGTATAAGGTCCAGAGAAGTTACCTCTAGTTCACTCCAGTCTGGTGGGCATATAGTCTCAACATAAATTTGCTTGTCTTCATATTCTTTTGAAATCCTCATTTTGTCATCTTGATGCAACTGTGGAGGGATAGGAATGCAATCCAATGCGCAAATCTGCTTCAATGTCAATCTTTGGTAGCTTCTCCTCCTTATTTCTACATCATCCAGGCAATCTGCCCAATAATATTCCATTTATGCACCTGATGTATAGGCTTCTTACTTATATGTTTCTCCATTCTCCTATAAGGATCATACAACTTGGCTAGTAGAAAAGGCTACAAGTACAACATCTGTAAACCTCCCTCTCCATCCTTAGCCGACTCAATGTCATGGCACATGTACCATCCAATGTAAAGAGGAAAATTCACATTTGGTTTCTTATTTCTTTTTGCACATGCCTCATATGAGGGTACTATTTGTCTAGTCATCTCCATGATGATGACTCTATCCATGGGGTATCTTGGCAACATTAGGGGTTTCTTGTTGAATCCTTCCATTCTGATGTATGTAAAGGCTAGGAGCCGGATGAACCAAGTTCCATTCTTGACTATGACCTCCTAAGCTTCAATGCTCATCCTTTTAGCTCTGTCATCCTCCATCAAATGGACTAGATGCATCACAAAACAATAATTAACCCTTTTGTAGTTTTGGATTGATGATTTTCTCTCCAATTGTGGGTAGTGACCCCATATATTCACAATTCCAGTGTTTCTTTCAACTCAACCTATTGTCTGTAGGCCATCAAATGTACCTTCGGCTGCACAGGCATAAACCATATATGATGACATGTGGAACAAGTTTGCCTTACCTCCAAGCTTCTTCATTCCTACATCTGGGCTGTTAATATTGAGTGATGCCCACTGTATTTGTGTGTTGGTGATTTTAACCATCCTTATGAGTCTGTACATCCACGGCTCTAAGTTCCTAGCATGTAGCCTTCCCCTCATCTAGTTCAACATAACCAACATTTATTGTACCTCTAGACTGAAATAAAACTTGTAGAGGTTGACTAGAAGATTAGCTACTACTTTATATGTACTATCCTGAGCTCTCCAACATGAGAACATTATTTTTCTACAATCTACATTCTTACTCTGATATTGATTCTTTAAGGCCTCCATATCTATCTTGTACAACTTAGGGCCTATAGGTAGGTGGAATGTAGTTGTAATCCCTACAACTGAGAAGTCTGCATATACACGCCCATGTTTCTCTACCCTTCTCATTTCTCTATTATAATTCTCTACACATGTGGCCACCAATACAATAGCCTCTTTCCCATGTAGAAACCCCCCAACATGCCACATTCCAGAGTTGTAATTGTTATGAGCACAGGGCTTCCTCCACCCTAAACTGATTGAGCAGTCCATGCCTCCAGACTACTATTCCTAGCATGTGTGTCTTTGATTTGTCCAAATCTGAAAGCAGACTTGCTAGGTTGTGGGTACATAGGGGCCATGAACTCTACATCATATCTATTCTTACAAGCTTCCATGATATCCTGCAATGGTGGAAGTATATATTTTAACCTAACTTGCAGTTTCTAAGTTTAACTAATCAATTCCTTATTATCATTATATTCAGCACATACAGAGCATGTACATGTGCACCTTCATTCAAATTTACCCTAAGTATCATTTGCCTTTTACTGTGCATAAATGATAAAATGAGGGTTTTCACATTACATACATGATATGTGTACTTAAACCTGATTAATTGAAGTCTGAATATGCACTTCACTACGCAATCACGTTCTTGTCGTTCACCATTCAAATGTCTTTATTGTTCTGTTCTGGATGAAGATCACTGTAAGGGCTATCTTAAAAAGCTCTGGAGCTCTCTAATCTACTCTTCGGATGCTTAGATGAATGCAAAATGATCAAAAATCTTGTTTTATGCATTATAAATCATGATTTTAGGGCTTAATAATCTCAAATTGCTTATGTTCATGGATATCAGTATCCAGTCCTTAGGATCGTAACAAGTGGTGATATATGTTTTGAATTTTCAAATGGCCACCTATCATTTCACAACATTTATTGTAAAGTATGCATATTAACAAATATTCTGATGTTTAAACAATATGCATACCTTTCAAAATGTGCAACTGCATATGCATGACGACATCATGATGTTGGTCAACATTGACCAAGAATGAATATCAGTTCATAATCCAAGGTACCTACCTTTGATCATCGAATGTTAGGACATTACAAAATATCCAGATGAGGAAATTCAATGTGTGTCACATGGCACCATCTGATTGGTTCATGGAAAGCTATATATTTTGGTCATAGGGATGGCGATGTGGATATTAAGAAATATCCGGATGTTAGCATTTACGAAATATCCTGAAGTCCAAATGTGAGGATGACATCACCCTTCAGAGGGTTACTCTAGGTCAGGTATAATGTGACGTCATCGGGATATTAGCGAAGGTCTAGACATTAAGGAATGTCTGGATGTTAAAGTCTATCGATATGTTATGAACTCACAATGTTTAGATGATGGCATCATGATGTTGATGAATGTCAGGACATTAAGTTAATATCCATACATTAAGTTTTATCATTGTATTAAAGCAAGTCCAGATATTAAGGAATGTCTGCATCTTAAAATTTGATATGTACACTTGCAAATATCCATGTCGAGTGATGGTTTACTGCATCATGGGTCTAAGTTTGACATGTGCACATTTGTGAATGTGGAGATATTGAGTTTTCCTTAGTAATTTTGTGATTGGGACATTAATTTAATATCTAGATGTTAAGAAATGTGTAGATATCGCCAAGACTATTTGACTAAACTTTTATCAAGCATAACTTCATGGTCTTAGGGAATTTTGGGGTGCTTCAAAAAGAAAATTTTCTTAGAATTTTGTACTCTTTCACTTGGCAAGGTTTATGATGAAAAATTCTAAATTTGAAAATTTGACTTAGATCACAAGGTCATGGCATACACAGGATATGATCCTAACATTCATTTACTACTGATTTTTACCATACCGACCAAAAGCAAGGGAAACAAGCAAGCCAAGGAAAAAATGTTGGGTCCCTATTTTGCTGGGGAAAAATGGGATATGTTGTGTAACCACACAACTTGCCACCAAAGAAAACAAGTAAAATTCAAATAATTTAATGAATGAAGACAAATTAGAAAATAATGTTCTAACTCTTTTCAAACATAAGTATCCTGACCTTCCTAGGTGATATCATGTTCATCAACATAACAATATAAGGAGAATGAATTAGGTGTGTGCATGTGATTCATTTCCTTAATCTTGAAGACAAGTTGGAAACATTAGCTGGGGTCATCCCACAATAATGGGTTACACTTTTAGGCCAAACTTGACATTGAAATCAAAATTTGAAAATAAATCTTCACTTTCTGACACCTATAGCTGCTAAAGCGTTACAAATTTGAAGATGATATGAACTTGGGATTTGTGAGATTTTGTTTGTAGATTCTAAATATATTTTTTTAAAAAAATTGGAGTTAAATTGTGAAAAATTTTGCATCTCCTTTGATAACTAGTTTTTAATAGTAAACAACATTTTTTTTAAAGTGATGTGTGTTCTGTAGCACATAAATTTTTTTCTACAAAGGATAAAATTTTGATTCTTTTGAATTTAGATTGGTAGCACTGATATATAGGGTATGCACTTGGTTTTATAATGTTTTGTTGAATATTTTTTTTAATTAAGTTTTGAAGTCAAACCAATTATAATTTAGACATAGGCGTATTCCGTAAAACATAACTTTTTCTGTATGTATCGAAATTCAATTTATTTTTTTTGAAACAAGGACATCAATACCTAGGGCATAGATATATTTTAGGATTTTTTTCCACTAATTTACTAATTTTCCATGTGTGTAGAATAGAGAACTTGATGTTCGGTGAAAAACCTACATTCAAAAGAAATAAAAAATAAATATAATAATCAAATTAAATATATTTAAAATTATACTTTTTGGGAAGCTTATAATAAGGACTGCATACTTACAAAACATAAATTTTAAATGGATTCATTTGATCCCCCAAAAGGTAAATCAAAAGTGGTTTTTATTAGCATTTTGATAGGTGTAGAGGAGACTCTATTATAGGTATGGTTTAAAACTAGAAAGGTTCTATCCAAGGGGTTCTGAATCTAAGGGGGTTTGATCAAACCCTCTTCAATTAAAATCCTTTAAATGTAACCTTTTAAGGCTTAAATCATTATATTTTCTAAAAATATGTGATTTCAGCAAAAATCAGGATGTCTCAGAGAGTGCAACCCATTATTGTGGTAGCACCCAATGACCAGTGTTAAGCTACATAGTTTGATTTAACCCTTATAGCCAACCTGGATAGAGCCTTGCTGCCAAAAGGTATCCATAGCCTTGATAAGTTTATCTTTACAATTCTCCCAAGTAGAACCCCACTACCAGACAAGCATCCATAGCCCTGGTACAGTTACTTGGATGGCCTAAGGATTTTTTTCTTTTGATAGTCAATATATTTCTCTTTCTTTTTTTTAATATTCATAAGATATGATTGTGTAAGCTCATTTGCAAGGAATAGACACTTGCTTTGTTAGGTTGAGAATTGCAATGGTAGCAAGGGTAAACCTTTATATTTTTCACTAAAAACTACACTAGCATTTTCAACAAATCTAAGGCTATTAGGTGTATTATGTGAGAATCTCCTTGAATAAAAGAGTTATCTTGATGAACATGATATCACAGACCTGATCAAGGGTAGCTAAATTGATAGGAGTTACAATCTATGTAGGAATTTGTATTCCTTTCTTGAATTCTAACACTTTCAATAGTTTTTTGAAGTGGAAAGGTGCTCTATCTTGCCTGGCCAAAACAACGACTCAACAACACACAAACAAAGAAAACACACAAAGCAAGCAAACTGTACAAGCAACTATACAACATATACATATAATACATGGTTTTAACTTGACCTACCTAGGCTTGAAAATAATGCTTGAGGAATTGTCCATTGACTGGTAATGGAACATCCTTCCCTATTAAATTCTTAAGCCTGTAGGTGCTATCACCTAAAATCTCTCATATCTTGAAGGGGCCAATATAGAGTTTATCAAACTTTCCGTGATCACCCTTCTTCTCATGGGCTTTATCCCATGATAGGACCAAATCTGAGATTGTAAAAGCCTTTACTTTAGCTCTTTTGTCAAACTAGCACTGACAATAGCCTAATTCTTGGAAAATTGATCAATTGCCTTATCTCGTTTCTCTTCTAAGTGCATCAATTGCAACAACCTGACTTCCTATTTATTGTCAATGCCTAGATACTCTTGGGAAAATTACAGGGTTCAGATTTTTAGATTAACAAAGGGGATATGATCCACGCCATACACTAGCTGATAGGGAGAATTGCCTAAGGTAGTTTTAACTCTTATCCTGTCTACCCATAAGGAATACTTAAGCAAAGTATTCCACTCCCTAGTATTCTTTTTTATTAACTTCTTAATGATATTCAATAGATTCTTATTGGTTGATTCAAGTAGGCCATTACCCTAGGGTAGTAATTTGAATAAAACTTTAAAATTATCACATGATCAAATACCCAACTTGAAAATTTAAGAGATACAAAAGTAGGACTGTTGTCACAAACTAGACCATATGGGATTCCATACCTAGTGGTGATTTTGGTTTCTAGACACCTGATCACATCATCTGAGGTGCATGTCTTGTTGCTAATGGCTTGTCCATCTAGTACAATAATCTATAATGGTCAACACATACATGTGTCCTGCAGAGGATGGAGGATTGATAGCACTGATGAAATCCATGCCTCATTATGCGAATGGGTGCATCTCCATCACAGGTTGCAATGGTTGAGCTACATACTTCTCTTTGTTTGAAGTAGTTTGACATGTGTGGAAGAATTTGATGTGCTTAGCAGTATCTTTAAAGATAGTGGGCCAATAATACCTAGCCCTTAAAATGACATGTGTGGTAGCTAGGTGTGATCCATGGGATGTACCAAACTTATCATGTAACTCAAGAAGAACCTTGGCCACTTCTTGTTTGTCTAAGCACCTGAGGTATATCTCCTCATAGTTTTTCTTGAACTAGAATCCTCCTTTAATCATATATCTTTGTGACTTTATTCTCAAATCTCTTCGCTAGGATGCTTGCATATTTGGTGGACATTTCCCTATGATTAGGACATGCCTGATATCAAAGTACCAGTCATCATGCACCTCTGTATACACTGCATATTTTTGGCTTATTTAATTAGGGTCTATTTCAGCAATCATTTGACTGAGGGCTTGTCCTCTGACTAATTTCACAGGTGTTATATCCATATCATATTCTTGCAGTATAGTAATCCATTTACCTCTCTTCTCTCCTAGTTCACTTTTCACGAGGAGCATCTTCACGGCTGAATCTAGAACTACTGCAATGACTTTATTTCTTAGGATATAATGCCTTAACTTCTTTATAGCGAGCTAAGGCAAGAGCCTATCTTTCTACATCCATTTACCTTAGCTCAACATCCTTGAATGGGGAGCTAATGAATGCAAATGGTTTTTCTTCTTTTGCCTCACTCCTCTGGGTTAAGATAGCTACACATGTATGTTCTAATTTAAAAGAGTATATGTAGAAATCTCTGGTATAATATGGACTAATCAAGACTATGGCATCTGTAATGAATTTCTTTATGTCTTCGAATGCTATTTTTTCCTCTGGAATCCATTCGATCTTAGCATATTTTTTAACATAGCATTAAGAGGTCTCATGATATCTACAAATCTAGTAATAAACTTCTTGACAAAGTTGATCTTACCAAAGTAAGACTTCAACTCTTTCTTGCTTGCTAGAAGTTGCAACTGAATGATTGAATCTACCCTAGTAGGTTCAATAGCTATTCCATTCTTAGATATGACATGACCAAGCAATTCACCTGTGGTCACCCAAAAAATGCATTTCTTTGGATTCAGGGATATGCCATAATGTTCATATTTCTTTAACACTTTTCTAAGGTCTTCAGTGTGATCACCTCTCTATTTGGAAAATATTGTTAGGTCATCCATATATATCATGATGTGTTGACCTACAAGTCCTCTGAATGCTATATCATAGCTCGCTGGAAAGTTGCTCCAACATTGATTAAGTCGAATGGCATGCACCAGTAAGCAAATATTACTCACTTAGTGGTGAAAGTTGTTTTTAATCTATCTATCTTATCAAGCATTACCTGGTTATATCCTGAAAAACCATCCACAAAGGACATCATTTGAGCATTGTTCACCATTTGTAGAACCTCATCTAGAGAAGGCAAAGGATAGTTATATTTCTGAGATGCTTTGTTTAAGTTCCTGAAGTGTACACACAGGTGTATGTCTCCATTTTTCTTTCTGATAGGAACCAAATTAACAACCTAGGTTGAATGTCTGACTAGAAATATGATCCTTGCGACAAGCAATTTCTTGACTTCCTAAAAAATGAGAGGTTCCAATAGAGCATTCACTAGTCTATGTTTCTTCTTGAAGGGCTTGGCATCAGGCTTCAGGGGAATTGTGTGAGTTAATATGGATGTGTCATAAGTTTTTAACTCATCATATGTCAATGCTATGACATGGATTTAGTCTTTTAAGGCTTGAGTTATCCCCACTCTTTCTTCTTCAGTGTAAACTTTGCCTATCAGGACATTTCTCTTATCTGCGTCTTGTCCTATGTTAACAAGTTCATACTCTCCTCAATCTGTCTTAGGGAGATCCTTCTATTTGATCATGTTATCTAGATCAAAGGCTCTTTCTAGTTCAATCATGCCCTTAGGAATCTTGTTTCTAGGTAAATCCATTATCTCTTCTTCATCCCAGCTATGATCTTCTAGGTTCTTTTCATCTACTATTTGGGCTTCAAATATATCTCTATTGGCAATAAAGTCCAAAATGTTTTGATCATTTTCAAACACCTAAAAATTGGTGACGTTATCAGGAATAGATGGTTTTGACACTAGCTTGACTAAAAACCCCTTCATCTATAATATGGAAAAAGGTTCCAGTGTACTAGAAGCTTGTGCTAGTGCATCTACGTAGTGATTTAGTTCTCTTGGAACATGCATGATGTTAAAAGCATCAAAACTTTCAATCAAGTCCTAGACTCTATGTTTGTAACTAGATAGCCTCTTATAATTGCAGACATAAATGCCTCTAACTTGTTTTCCTACAAGTTCTGAGTCTCCAAAGACATGCAAAACTTTCACTTTCTTCTTTAGAGCAACCAATAGGCCATGTATTAAAGATTTATATTCAACCAAGTTGTTTGTGCATGGAAACTGCAGTGTGTATGTTGGTAGGAATGATTTCCCTTGTGGATTATTAAGATCCACTCCTACTCTAGCTCCCTATTTTGATTTGGATCCATCAAATCTTAAGGTCCATGGTTTATCTTCTATAAATGACTTATCTAGACCATCCTTTTTTTCATTTGGCACGTGTAGCTACTCCTGTAGATATCCATTTGATATTAGGTGGTTCATTTTTCACTATATCTAGATGTTTTTATGGAACTAAAACATATGTATATTATTTCTTTTGAGCATCATCATGCTGAGTATCTTTTCTCTTCATGAACATGATGTCATCACATATATCATTGAGATATATTACAACTCCTCTTTTTGTATCTTCTGGAACATCCCCGAGTTTATGCAATTTGTCATTAGAGCATAATCGTTCTTGTTTGCTCACTATGTGCAAACATAAAGCACAAGTTGTTTTTGAATGGAGAGCTTCATGTAGCCTGCACCATCCTTCAATCAACACTTGACTAGGTGGAATTCCTTGGAGGATATGTCTTTGAATTTTCTTAGATAGAAACCCCTCAAACTGTGTCAAATGACTTCCTTTGTCTTGATCAGACACTTCATAATCTAATTCAATTAGACAGTCTATCCCTGATGTGACTATGTTCACCTTATCACTAGTGTACACATCATTATATGTCAAAACTTCTTCTGTACCAGGCATCATGATATTCTCTTTGCACATTTCCTGTTCATATTTCCCTGTATATGGAGAAAACAATAAATTATTATAATCATCAGCATTAAGTATTTCACATACCTCTGGGGGTGAAGACCTATTCTTTATGCATATTCTCTCTAATTCAATCATATCTAGACATGCTTTACAAGTGTCCTCAGAATGTGCATCTTCATGCAGTATGCACCATACTCTCATCAGGATATCCTTCATAGATATCCCTATCAATTAACATTTGTGGAATTCACTTGATAGATATCTTTGTAACTCTAGGAATTGATCCACTTCATCCTCCTCAGAAGAACTATAATTAGATTCTATGGTTAATTTTTTCTTAGGCATGATTTCATCATTCCTACTATCAACATGCATATGCTTGCACATCAGCACTTCTTCCATTTGGATTGTTTGAGGTCTCAATGCATATACCCCTGGCTCAACATCTACATATAATATCTCATTGCTATGATTGTACTCATTTATCATATGTTTCATTCTAGGTTCGGCTTCAATTCTGAGTTGATTTGGGATGCCTTTCCATGGCAACCACATGTGGGAGAAATCAGTAGCCATGTAACTGTTTAAAGTTTTGGACCAATCCCTAATGAGGAGCCTGCCATATGTGTCAGGTATGTCTACAACTTGAATGTCTATGAAGTGTTGCACTCTTGGATCTGATGCAAGTTGCATGTGAATGTGTGTCAATTCTCCTACTACATTGACTTCAGACTTGTCTAGTTGTGTTACTTTCTTGAGTGACTTTGCAGGATGCAGACCTAAAGTCTAATAAATGGATAATGGCATAACATTGGTAGAAGCACCTAAATCTACCAAGCAATTATGTAGGTTCTTTCCAAAGATCCTAATTGTGAGTAGGAAAGGGGGTGACTTAGATTTTTCTTTGTATAGGGTCATCTGACTACATCTAAAGTATGGATTGTGGCTTTGTCTTTCGGTTTGATAAGATTGTCCCTAGGTGTGGGATCTCTAGTAGGGATATGGCTGGGATTATGACTAAGGTTGTCCTCTTTAGCTATAGGTTCATCCAATGACTTAAAAAAAGCTCTCTTAATGATAGGAGTCTTTAATAACTTAGACATGGATAAACTAATTTTTATCTTTCTCATCTCTTTAGCAAGGTAAGTAACAAGTTTGTTAGATTTAGGCAATTGAATCATACCTTTTGCTACTACTGTTTGTGGTACAAAGTACTATGTATTCACCTTATGAGGTCTTGGATTATTGTTGTCCTTAGGATCTAGAGGTGTGTTAAAATTGTTAGGAGGAATAGAAGTGGTCAAGTGACCAATGGGGTGATTAGTATTACTCCTTAAGTTGTGATCATCCCCTCTTTGATATTGTTGATATGAATGAACTTCTTCAGTTTCTTGCCTAGGCTCATTCTCATCCTCAAAGGGGAAGACATAATTTGTTTCAAAGGCCATGGTTGATTCTTCACATGCCAAGGTATAATTTTCATGCATGATATTCATCTGCTAATGTTGATAGTCATCTGAACTCTCAAGTGCCATAGTTGACTCATATCAAAGTGGCACTATCTCATTGCCTTTAGGAAAAAGATGTCTCTCCTATAGTGTTTGACACCTCAGCTTGAAAAATATTGGTTGCAATTTTGAACTGTGGACAATCCAACTCAGCATGTGCATTTCTATTGTGTATCCTGCACCAGTTGGTAAGTGTAGCTTCTATCAAATTAACCCTTGTGGTTTTCTTAGGTTCAGAAGGAGGCTGACTATCTAGTTGTGAAGGTAGGGAACCATTGTTAGGTCAGGTGTTCTAGACTCTTGGTGGCCTAGGGGTATTGTTATTACCATTGTTGAAGTTTCTTTGATTGTTATACCCTCAATCAAGATATCCAAATCTTTCATTGTTGTTACCATATCTTCTATGAGGATATCCTCTATTTTGGTTTTGTGAATTGGATTTAGCATAAAAGTTCTGATTTCTCAAATGAGTGACTTTAGTAATCAATTTTCTTAGCTTAGTAGATATCTCTTTGATGTCATCTTTTTCCTCTTGTACTTTTTCTACTACAATGTACTAATGTGTCTGGAAGAATGAACTGCTATTATTATTATGTGCAGCATCCTGAGGTGCATGTCCAAGATATAGTATGATATGACCATTTCCCTGAGGAGGCATAATGCTAAGTGGAGGTACTTGCAAAGGATTAACAGGGGGCATCAAATCTCCACTAGTTTGTGTTGGACTAGGATATGCATGATATGCTAAGTTAGGTGTAAGACCTAATGTTAATTGCTAGTTAACCTTGACAGCTTCAAGAAAGGCACCTACCAAGGATGTGATGGTAGGGTGTGTCCTCCTTATGAACATTGATGTTAAAGAATCCATAGATGAGTAATAGACTAATCTAGCCACCTCGTCATCCACATTGTAGGGAGCTGTCAGCTTAGAATACATCTTTTCAAATCTAGCATTGAATTTTGAGATCAACTCCCCTTCAACTCTTTTGATAGTGACAAAGATATGATACGTAGTAGCTGCATCCACTGGTATTTTGAATCTGGTTCTAAAGGCTTTCTCTAATGTATCCCACAAATCTATGTAGGTTTTGGGAAGACTAACATACCAACCATATACTTTTTCTCCTTTTGAATAGGGAAATAATTAACATACAACGTCTTCATGTTGTATTCTAGCCCTTAAATGGCTTCATTATATGTCTGAATGTGATCATCCGCATCTTGATAGGGATGATATTTAGGACAAATCTTGTCCAAACTTTTAGGTAGATCATTATATGTAGCAAAGTGAAGCGGTGACTCAACAAAAAACAATGACATTGTAGGATGTGTTGGAGGCACTACTAGATCTACTACTCGAGGTATTAAGGGAGCTACTAGCGGATTAATGACATTAGGTCTAAGCTGAACGGGTCTAGGTTGACTAGAAGAGCGTGGTCTAGGTCTAAATGTAGGTAATTCCTCTAAAGGACCAGAAGATCTTGACCTTGTATTTGGTCAACGAGCCAGTGCTTCAAAGTTTAGAACAGACTTTGGATATTTGACAGGATCTTTGCAAATATGCTGATAATTCCTCCACATGAGTGGATATTTATGGGCAAATTTCTTGAATGACAATGCATTTGCAAAGTATTTGCAAAGAATACAAATATTTAACTCAAACTTAGGAAATCCAGATGACTATCTGCAAATATGTGGATGAATGTCCATGAGGATGCGATATTTGGGATCATATTCCTCAAATTATTGGATACTGGTGGAATCTTTTCACAAATATTCAAGATTTGGAGTATTGTTGACAAATTTGAAAATATTTCCACATAAGAACATGGGAAAGTATGTCAGGATGATAAATCCTCAAGTCAAGTTGATTGGGCCCTCCTTCTAGCACCAAAAACTGTTGATACAATTGTTAGTCATATTACCAATGACAAAAATTTACAAAACAAACCTTTATCTTCTTGAAGAATACGATTAATTCAAGATGAATTAATGATTCCAAGTCTATGTTGATTAGGTCATGATCATCTAATAAATCTCTTAATAGTTGATGTGAATTGTTGTTAATTCATTTTGGGGCCTTACACATGAACTTTGGAGTAATTTGTAGACGAATATGTAAATATGTGTGTTATTTCACCTATTTTTTATAAATCTCAACAAATGATGTTAAATCCTACAATCTCTAACCAGAATATGCACATATTCATTCTAAGTTTGATCAATTCTTCCAATCTTCACATTTGATTAGGATTGTTCATGGTAATTTTGATAACTTTGATTAGTTCTTCTGAAACTATCTCTAATTTACTCAAATTTGAACTAATCCTCACAAGTAATTATGCTTCTACACTTCAAATTATTCTAAATATTGTGCCTATACAAGCTGATATTTCTATGATCTTTGTCATTATTCTTAAGTATTTGCATGATATTTTTAATTCTACATGCGATTTGTTAAAATATTTCCAAGATATTCATGTATCTACGAATGTCTACATTTTTATTATATTCTACTTATCATTTATCAATATTTTGCAGTTGATGATGATGATTCAATGAAATTTAAAGAAATTAAATGAAATTCTAAAATTATTTAAAGTGAGTGAGTTTTGACAGTCTGTCCATATGCACAATTCAACATTTCATGAAAAGAGATAAAATCAAACCATGTGTTGCCAGGTCATTCCACAACTTCACATAGTTGATGCTAATCTTCAAAGGGACAAGATGACAACAATATCCACCAGTTGACATGCACTCCAAGGGATGCAAAAAATCATAGTGAAATATCAAGATGACATCCACACAAGATTACTTATAATTTACGATTAAATGGTAATCTAGATCTCTATTTCATTCAACATTCAAAATGTATGCATATATACAATCAGTCTCAAGAAAGAACTATGTAGCTCAACAATTCTCTCTTGATTAAGCTCCTAATAAAGTACAAATGGAAATCCATACCATTTTATAAACAAAGGAGAAGATGCAATTACAAAAGATCTCATGATCTAATGGTCAAGATTAAATGTGGCACATGATTTCCAGTTGGCAATCAATCTAGTGGTGTATAGCTAGCATACAAGAATATTCTACAATTGTTGACTTGGTCAATGTGACTTTTACTCTGCATCTCCATCTAATTCCCCATTTGTGGATGACTCATCCTCTATTACTCTACATGTGATCCCTGGGAAAAGATGCACGTCCTTGTGATTTTAGTTGTTCTTGCAGTGATATCTACCTATTCATTCTGTTATCCAACTCTTTGTTATATTCATCAATTTTGTACCTCATCAGCATAGCATGATAAACTATATCCCCTGAAAAGTGTTTAGCATGATCATCAAAAATTGAAGCAAAATTATTCCTGAAGGCTTTGATGACAAACTCCTCATCTTGTTTTTCAATTTTTTCTTCAACCTGACCTTCCAAAATATCCCTATCAAATATCCAAAATTTCTAGCTCCTCAGACATGAGCTCTTCAGTATGCTGACCTTAAACTTCATGTCCTCAAACAAAGTATCCAACTTTGGTAATGTTTGTGATGTCACGACATTCTTTTTCATTAGGGTACTTACATCTGCCCTCCTCATATCCTTCAATGTAGTCACATTTTGACTACTCCTTATCAATCTCTTTCCAACCTCTTTCTTCATGTCATCTGCTTTCTTCTTTATATTTCTTAACATTTACCAATTTGATAGGGATATCCTTATTACTTTGTGATGAAGGGGGTAAATCACAAAACACACAATAACAAATATTAAACACAACAAATAGAACTTTCTTTTATTGAACTAGGCAACTCATTGCATTACAGAAGCTCAATTACAATCAGAGGATGAATCCTCTACTAGTTGCAACACATTACAGCTTTCCCAACCTCAAGACTCTAGAATCTTCAGCCTTCTGTAACCCCAAATCAGTTAGGGTTTCTATTTTCCCCCCTATTCTAGACTCTACACTAGCCCCCCTTAACTCTACTACCGCCCAGGGTTCCCAAAATAGTCATAAATAGCACTTTTTGGCGGCCTCCAGCTAAATTTTAAAATTTACAACTCCCTCCAAAAGTAGGTCAACTTCCGGGAAGCATAACTTTTGATCTGGGTGTCTGATTGACGAACTGTTTTAAGCGCAGGAAAGCTCGTGATGTGAACTATCATGTCAAAAATTCGTAAATGGATTTCCATCAACTTTTTGAGACATTATGAGAAGTTTTAGTGCCTCATATCTCGTTCTGTAAATTTTTAGGGGCTTTTCAGAAAACAAAAACTTTAATATCTTTCAGCTCACAAATGATCTTTGCCTAATTCCTTCGCCAAAGGTCTTATATTTCCATTATGTAACTTTCTGGAAGTTTCTACTTCATTACATACACAAATGCAAACTTTCTAAAAATAGCAGGTACACTTTCCTAAATAGGCAGGTCACTATTTTTAGCAGTTTTGGAAAAATTGAAAGTCCTACATTATTATTCTGGATATTATGGAACCAAAAACACTAATTATGGGAAGAAATGAGAACAACTACAATGGTTTTGAATTAACTTCTTTTTGGGTGATGCAAGATTGCCCTTGGATGCTCCTGCATCAGACACCTAGGGTAATTTGAGAAGTGACCCTGTCACATCTCATGTGTTTGTGTGAGGAAAACCCAAATGGTCAACCTCTGCCTTAGACAACCAAGAAGAATCTTCAATAGGCATTCCTTTCCATCTCACTAGATATTCTTCATATTGCATGTTTTGAGTGCTCCTTCCCACATGGCTATCCAAGATCTCTTCCATCTCCTCTATTGATGTAGATAACGGAATACTCCACTGCACTTCTATTGGTCCATCCTTTGTTCCACCTTCATGATATTCTAATAAATTAGCAATGTTCAAAATAGGGGAAATATTAATCCCACTCGGTAGCTCTACCTCATATGCATTTCCTGAATCATGCTTCTTCATGATTCTGCATGGTCCAAATTTCCTCATTTTCAACTTATTGTATGTTCCAATTGGGAACCTTTCTTTTCTCAGGTGAACCATGACTTCATCTCCTACCTGGAATTCCTTATATCTCCTCTTCTAATTTGCCTTAGCCTTGTACTAAATATTCATTTTATTAATGTGTTTTCTCACCTCTTCATGTAAATTCTTCAGATGTTCTACAGAGTCTTCAGCTTCGGCACTTGTCTTTTCTCTGTTGTCCAGCTTCCTTAACTCAGAAGCATTTCTTGGGGTATTGCCATATATAATCTGGAATGGTGATTTACCAATACTCCTATTGACAGAATTGTTGTAAGCAAATTTTACCTATGGTAAAATCAAATCCCATCCCTTGGGCCTATCTTCTACCAAGCATCGTAGTAGGTTACCCAAACTCCTATTCACCACTTCAGTTTGTCCATCAGTCTATGGATGGTGTGCAGAACTGAACTTCAAGTCTGTCTTCAACTTCTTCCACAATGTCCTCCAGAAATAACCTACAAACTTGGTATCTCGGTCTGAAACTATGCTTTTTTGTAGACCATGTAGTCTCACCACTTCCCTGAAAAATAACTCTGCAATATGAACATCATCATTAGTCTTCTTACAAGGAATAAAATGTGCCATTTTTGAGAATCTATCCACCACCACAAAAATAGAATCATGTCCTCTCTGTGTCCTTGGTAAACCAAGAACAAAATCCATGCTAATATCATCCCATGGCTTCTCTGGTACAGGTAATGGTTGATACAACCCTATATTCTGACTTGTTCCTTTTGCCATTTGACACACTCTGCAACTCTACACAAATTTCCTCACATCCTGTTGCAACGTGGCCAATAATAATTTTCACCAATAATACCAATGGTCTTATCTCAACCAAAGTATCCAGCCAATCCCCCACTAGGCTTCTCCTTAATCAGGTTCTCTCTCATGGAACTCCTTGGAATGCACAATTGGCTTCCTCTAAACAACATGCCATCTTGGATATTAAAATCCAACCATTTTGTCCTGTCTAAAGTAGCAGGTTCCAAACAAGCTTTCCAAGCCTCTGCAAAATCTGGATCTTCAAGATACAAACTTTTGAGCTCATCAAACCCAAAAACCTCTATCTTCATTTCTGTCAACAAATTTTGCCTTCTGCTCATGGCATGTGCAACTCTGTTGGACTTCCCACTCCTATGCTTCAAAACAAAAGTATAGCTCTGCAAAAACTCAACCCATTTTAAGTGCCTTTGATTTAACTTTCCTTGACTATTAAGATACTGCAAAGCCTGATGATCAGTATATAAAACAAACTCCTTTGGCAACAAATAATGTCTCTATTTCTTCAAAGCCTGAACTATTGCATAAAACTCCTGATCATAAATAGAATACTTTTTCTTGGCATCATTAAGCTTCTCACTAAAATAGGCAATGGGCTTACCTTCTTGGCTCAAAACAACTCCTATACCACTACCACTAGCATCACAATCTACCTGAAATACCTTATTAAAATCTGGAAGTGCCAAAATAGGTTGTTCTACCACTTTCTATTTCAATGTATCAAAGCTCCTGTCTGCTCCTTTAGTCCATCTAAACTCTTTTCTATCCCCTCTCATTGTCTCAGTTAGGGGTGCACAAATGCTACTGAAACTCCTAATAAACTTTCTATAAAAACTTGCCAAACCATGAAAAGATCTTACCTCTGTGACCCTCCTTGGCGTAGGCCATTCAATGATAGCCCTTACTTTTTCTGGGTCCATCTTAAGACCTTCTTCTGAGACAACAAATCCTAGGTACACCAACTCCTTCTTTGTAAAACTACATTTCTTTAGATTAATCAACAACTTCTCCTCCCTCAGCTTCTCTAGAACTCTTCTAATATGCATCAAATGCTCATCCCAAGTCTTACTGAAAATCAAAATATCATCCAAATAAACAATAACAAAACTTCCCAAAAATTCCTTCAGTACCTCGTTCATGAGCCACATGAATGTGCTCGGTGCATTGGTTAGCCCAAATGGCATGACTAACCACTCATACAAACCTTCCTTTGTCCTGAAGGTTGTCTTCTATTCATCTCCTTCTCTAATACGGATCTAGTGATATCCACTCTTTAGGTCAATTTTCATGAAGTACTTGGCTCCACTCAAACAATCCATGATGTCATCCATTCTTGGCAATGGAAATCTATACTTGATCGTTATCTTATTGATGGCTCAAGAGTCTGTACACATCCTCCATCCTCCATCCTTCTTTGGTGCTAGTACTACAGGTACCGCACATGGGCTTAGGCTCTCCCTTATCAGTCCCTTCCTCAACAACTCCTGAACTTGTCTATTCAGCTCTTCATTATCTACAGGGGTCATTCTATGGGCTGCCTTGTTTGGCAAACTGGCTCCTGGTATCAAATCCATTTGATGACTTATCTTCCTTACTGGTGGTAAACCTTCTGGTACATTATTAGAGATAATGTCCTGGAACTCTTCCATCATATCTGAAACTTCTACTGGTACATCTTCATAGTTCTCTTGACTAATCTTAGCAATCAATGCAAAGCAATGATGCTCATGCTTCATACCCTCCAAAAATTTCCTACCATCTACCAAGCAAATTCTAGTAGTACTACATACCTTTTCTTCAACCTCTTTCAAGGGCTTCAATTTATGATGAACTCCATCTTTTGTTTGGGAATATGTGTTTGCACGGCCATCATGGACAACGCTCCTATCATACTGCCATGGCCTTCCCAACAGTATATGACATGCATCCATCGGTATGATATCACACAGTACCTCATCATGGTAGTCCCCAATCTTGAACTTCACTAAACACTGCTCATTGACCAAAGCTCTGTGGTCTTTCTGCGACCATGCAATCCGATATGGATGTGGATGCTTTTTTCTTGTCAACTTTAACTTGTCAACCATCTCTTCTGAAACTAGATTATTAGTGCTTCCACTATCAATAATAATATCACAACACTTATCTTTACATTTGCACCTTGTGCAGAATAAACTCTTCCTCTAATTTGGTTCTTTCTTCTCATTCAACAAGGTTCTTCTAACAACTAGGGTTTCTCCCCTTTCAACATCTTCAGAATGCTCAGACTGTGCATCTTCATCTACATGTGCAACTCGTGCATTACCTTCAGGTCTCTTATTCGTCCTTCCTTGATGTTGCAGACACTCATATGCTCGATGCCCTTCTTCTCCACATTGGAAATAGGTTCCTCTGAAACCTTCTCTTCCAGGTCCTTGCCCAGGTCTACCTCTTCCTCTTCCTCTTTGCTCACCATTGTTCTGGTCATGAGGACAGTAGGTGTTATCTCCTCTCTGATTTCGACTGGTGCCAGCTTCTTCACTTTTCTTTGCATCTTCATTTCAGCCCCCATAGGGTCTTCCACCAGCCCTTCTGCCTTGACCTCTTCCCCTTTTCTTGCTGTCAAATCTTTTATTCAGCTTCTCTTCCACCTTCAAGGAAAACTGGTATGCATCTTCTATGGTGGTCATTCTAACCAGGCTTAGCTCCTCCTTAATACTCAGCCTCAACCCATTAATGTAACAGGCTACCTTTTCCTTGTTGGGCTCTACATGGCCTGTCCTGAGAGTAATCTTATAAAACTCTTTTGTATACTCCTTAACAGACTTGTTACCTTGCTTTAGTCCTTGCAGCTTCTTCAACAACTCCATCTCATAGTCCACAGGAATGAACTGCTTCTTCAGTTTCTCTACCATCCGATCCCATCTAGTGATCTTTCCTTTTCCTCTTTTGTTCCTCTCTAATTGGACCTTCTTCCACCAAATACTGGCATGGCCCTTCAACTTTATTTTTGCAAACTTGACCCGATTCGGGTCCTCCACATCTTCATACTCGAAATACTCCTCCATGTCATTGATCTAATCAATGACCTATTCTGGATTCAAATCTCCAGAATATGTAGAAACTTTGATTCTAGGCCTCTTTCCAATCTTCAAAATGGTCCTCAACAACCCAACCTCTGCAGGATCTCCTACAGCTTCTTGTTCTTCCTCAGATAGCTCCTCTTCAGCTTCATCTTCACTTTCTTCTCTTGTTCTCGGATCAAACCCTCTTCGTAGCTCTTCTTGTAATGCATCGATTTGCCTTTGTAGGGATCTAAAACCCTCTTCTGTCAAAGTATTCCTCCCAACATGATTTCTTCGTGGAGGCATCTTGGTCTCTACAGCAAACCCACAACCTTAGGTCCTAGTGCAAACTGCCTCACTGTCGGCGATCTGTCTACACACTCAGGAACCCTTGCTCTGATACCACTTGATGAAGGGGGTAAATCATAAAACACACAATAAAAAGTATTAAACATAGCAAATAGAACTTTCTTTTATTGAACTGGGCAACTCATTACATTACAGAAGCTCAATTACAATCAGAGGATGAATCCTCTACTAGCTGCAACACATTACAACTTTCCCAACCTCAAGACTCTAGAATCTTCAGCCTTCTGTAATGCCAAATCAGCTAGGGTTTCTATTTCCCCCCCTAGTCTGGACTCTAC
Organism: Cunninghamia lanceolata; assembly: GCA_027924645.1. Classification (NCBI taxonomy): domain Eukaryota; kingdom Viridiplantae; phylum Streptophyta; class Pinopsida; order Cupressales; family Cupressaceae; genus Cunninghamia; species Cunninghamia lanceolata. The sequence goes on along the minus strand of BSBN01000114.1, from coordinate 6,928,433 downwards.
ACTATCCCCCCTTAACTCTACTACCGCCCAGGGTACCCGAAATAGTCATAAATAGCACTTTTTGGCGGCCTCCAGCTAAATTTTGAAATTTGCAACTCCCTCCAAAAGTAGGTCAACTTCTGGGAAGCATAACTTTTGATCCAGGTGTCCGATTGACAAACCGTTTTAAGTGATGGAAAGCTCGTGATGTGATCTATCATGCTGGAAATTTGTAAATGGATTTCCATCAACTTTTTGAGATGTTGTGAGAAGTTTTAGTGCCTCATATCTCGTTCTGTAAATTTTCAGGGGCTTTTCAGAAAACAAAAACTTTAATATCTTTCAGCTCACAAATGATCTTTGCCTGATTCCTTCACCAAAGGTCTTATATTTATATTATGTAACTTTCTGGAAGTTTTTGCTTCATTACATGCCCAAATGCAAACTTTCTAAAAATAGCAGGTACACTTTCCTAAATAGGTAGGTCACTATTTTTAGCAATTTTGGAAAAACTGAAAGTCCTACATTATTATTCTAGATATTATGGAACCAAAAACACTAATTATGGAAAGAAATGAGGATAACTACAATGGTTTTGAATTAACTTATTTTTGGGTGATGTAAGATTGCCCTTACACCTCTGGATGCTTCTGCATCACTTTGTCCCCCTTATATAGGAAATTGTTGAACCAGTCATTCATGACATGTGCCTGACGTTTCATAGCATCTAATCCTGTGATCTCCTCTTGAGACACCAATGTTAGGGATGTGGAAGCTAATATTCACACATTTGTTGATGCTGTCAACCCCTTAATAAAAGACTACGTATGAGCAATTTACTCTTTGTACTCTTTATTCTTAGCCTTTTCTTTAGCTATTCTGGCAAGCAAGGAATCTATACTCTCTTTATCCTCTTGACCCTCATGTTCTGTAGTTGTAGAACCTAGGTCAAATGTAGTTATCTGAAACTCATCAACCTTTATCTCTCCCTTTGGCTTGTTTGCAATGGGTATAGGTACTTGAGCTGTCCTCCTCCCTTTTATGGGTCTCTCTTTACCACTGAGGTGCCCCTAGCTCTTCGCTTTGGTTTTACTACCTCTACTAAAAAATAATGAAGAAATATCAAAATTGGAGGAATTAATTGTTGCAAGTATGTGCCTAACCGGTGTTGTCATTGATGTCAACATATCAATGTTGTCATTAGTGTGTACTATGCTCTTGTGTTAATGCTTACTTGTAATGAGTTAGATGCTTTGTATTTGCCTATGTAAGTGTTGGAGATCCTGATATTGAGGATATTGAGAAAATTTACTCCTCTGGGGGAAACAGTGTGTTGTAGATTATCTTTGTCTATAGAAGAACAGTCCAACAGATTGCTTCACATTTCCTGTAGAATAAATATCTTTGTCTGTGGGTTGGAATTTATTTATAGACATATTTGAAGATGCTATGTTCCAAGTTTTAGCCTTCGGTATGAAGATTTGAGTGATTTATGTTCACCAGAGTAAAAGCTACTTTTTTTGAGTAATTATTCACTGGTGACAAGGAGAATGTATTCTGGTCTGCATTCTTCCGCATTGAAGTTTCACAGTCTACGGTTCTAGAATCAAGTTGGTAATGATGATAAGTACCTTTAACTCCAATGATTCATGATTTGGTGGTCCGCAAGTGATCTTTTCTTTATGATAGTGGCTGATAGTGTTGATTAAGTGTTCTAGTTTGAATAATCTTCTTGATAGAGTGGTTAGAGGTTGTGCAGATGTTCTTGGTGATTACAATGTGCTTGTGGATGTCCCTTGATCATGTTCCTACCTTTGGATTGGTCCACAAAGAGAAATTTGTATCGTGGATGAAGATTGTTCTTAGAAGACTTAGTGTTAACACCTATCTTAGCGACCTAGTTGTTTTCACTAATTACAGAGATTCATTGAAGATTGTAGAAGCATGTCATGGCATGGAAGATTGCATTTTCATGTCCCAGTTAAGGCGTGGCATGATCAGAATACATCTTTATATATTTTCCTTAGCAATTTTTTGTATTAGGTCTAGACCTATTTAATGTATGTTTGTAATGCCAACCTTGGAGATTGTTCCAATGGTTGATGAATGTAGTGCCGACCTTGATGTACATTCCAAGGTTGATGAATTGTATAAAGACATGAAATGTAATTGTGAAAAAGATATCCTTGTGCAAAAATGTGAAGATAAGTGTGAAGAGTAAGAAGAGTAGAGCATAGGAGGAGTATTGTGCTTCAATGGAACTGAACTCAAGCATGGAGTAGATGCTATCAAATGAGTTCGCAAATCCTTAGTAGTGAGCCACCCCTTGGTAGTGAACTGATCTTGGTAGTGAGCCTCTATTTTTTGGTATTGTTATAACATATATATTTCTATGGGCTAACACCCACTGTGGTTTTTCCCTTTAGGGTTTTCCACATAAAAATCTGGTGTCTCATATGTTGAATGTATTATTGTGTTGAGCCTCATGTTTCATGCTTTCATGGTTAAATCTTAATAACAATGATTGAACATTTGACGTATTGATAAGTGATTAATGTTTTGTGACAACTGATTCAACCCCACTCTCAGTTGTCTTGTGTATTTCAACAATTGGTATCAGAGCCACGTTTGTCAAAGGTAATCTTAAAAACTTGAGGTAGATCTAGGATGTCTTACAAGAAGGAGGCTCCACAGCTTTATGGAATGAATTATGTGACCTGGAAGATACGCATGAAAAGCCATCTGCTCTACATTGGTTATAGAGTATGGAAAGAAATAGAGACTAAATATACCATGCTTCATAATGGTTTGACAACTAATGATGAAATCAAAGAATATGAGTTAAATATAAAAGCTAGAGATGCTATGTTAAGTGCATTGACTGACACTGACTTGATAAGGGTCATGGATTATGAAAATGCTAATGAAGTCTCAGAAAAGCTGGAAAATATGTATGAAGGAGATGAATCTATAAAGAGTGCCAAATTAGAGGGAATGAAAGCTAAATATGAAGGTTTAAAGATGGGCAAAGATGAAAATGTAACATACTACATGCAAAAGGTTGATGAACTTGTCACTGGAATCAAAGGTAATGTTTATCATTTGAAAGGAACTAATGATTATTGTTTATTGGCTCAGTCTGATGAGAGTTGGTTGTGGCATAGAAGGATGTGTCATATCAATTTTGACAACTTGGTAAAGATAAGTTTTGTTCAGGCTGTAAGAGATCTTCCTAAGCTTGTGAAGCCTGCTAATACCATTTGCAAAGAATGTCAATTTGGGAAACAAACAAGAACAAGTTTCAAAAGCACAAAATAATTCTTTATTGGATTGTTGGAGCCTATTCATACAGATCTGTGTGGTCCCACAAGATGGTGCAGTCACAATAGGAGGGTTTACAGAATGAACTATCCGCATCATGCAGCAAGATTAAACACAACAGAAACAACTCAAAGAAATGAAGCAATTGCAGATTCAATCATTCAGTATATCATAGAATTAAAATAGAGATCAGTTGGCAACATGCGGGCTTACAATTAGGGCTCACAAGCATGATGACATACATGCACAAGATAAAGCTTTGAAGCTCCTTCGCACAAAATCTAACTATCAAATCTTTCTTATGTGAATACCAGCTTTCATAAGGATCTATTACATAAATATATATTCTTTCTAAACCAATAGATTCCTCCATGTTCACCAAAGGAGGTCACAAACTCCAATGAAGAGATGTAATGTGCAACATGGATAGGTCAGACCTAAATACATGAGCACTTCCGAAAAATGAGTGAAATGAAGCGTGGATCTCTAAGGAAGGTTAACCATGAACCAAAGACCATTATAGAATGTATCATTAGGATCCATAAGTTGGCCAATGCTCACAAATTTTCTCCTTCAGCTGATTGTTCATGACTGTTAGAAAGCTCTACACTAAGAAACCAAAGGATCTTCTGATAGTGATAACTTTCTGGTAACTGATCCAAATGGTCTATGGATTGAGAGTCATGTAGATGAACATGTTTAGATACTAGAAACAAATCTGCCAAACTTGAGATGTTGATACAATAGAATGCTAACCAAGATGTTGAAACTGCTTAAATGACTAAACTGCCTGAACTGAAATGAAAGAATGAAAAGAAACAAACAAACTAAAATGCAAATGTTTTTGGTTGATACAAGATTTATTTAAACTAGAGATGCTCCTACATCAGACACCCAAGGTTGTTGAAAATGTGAGTCCCTCACTTTGCTAGGGCTATGGGAGAACCAAGATGGTCCACCTCAGCCTAAGAAATCCATGATGAATCTTCTTCCAGTTTGCCTTTCCACTTCACAAGATATTCTTTGTATTGTCTTCCTCTAGTGTTGTGTCCAACTTTGTTGTCCATAATGTCTTCAATCTTCTCCGATGCATGTTGTGGTAACTGCCTTGACAAGTCTTCTTCCATGCTATCACTGAACTCTGCTTCATGATACTAGTATAGGTCTACAATGTTGAAAATAGGTGATATACCCAATGTCTCTGGTAATTCTACCTCATATGCATTTCCTGAATCAAATTTCCTGAGTATCTTACAAGGTCCAAACTTCTTCATCTTCAACTTGTTATATATCCCAACTAGAAATATTTCTTTTCTCAAGTACGCCATCACTTCATCTCCAACTTCAAATTCCTTATGTCTTTTCTTCTCATCTTCATTTTCCTTATACTTATTGTTCATATCTTCCATATGCTTCTTCACCTGATTATGCACTATCACCATATGATCTGCAAATTCTTCTACTTCTGCACTCCTCTTTTCTTCCATGTTGATACCTCTTAGTTCTACTACTCCTCTAGGATTCACTGCAGTCAAAATCTCAAAAGGTGTTCTTCTATTACTCCTATTTACTAAATTATTGTATGCAAACTCTTCTTCTGAAAGAATCAAATCCCAACTCCCTATCTTCTCTCCAACCAAACATCTCAACAAATTTCCTAAACTCCTATTCACTACCTCTATCTGTCTATCGGTCTGTGGATGAAAAGTTGAACTGAACCTCAAATCTATCTTCATCTTCTTCCAAAGTGTCCTCCAAAAGTATCCAACAAACTGTGTATCTCTGTCTAAAACTATACTCTTAGGTAATGCATGCAATCTCACAATCTCCTTGAAAAATAGGTCAGCTACATGCATTGCATTAGTTGTCTTCTTACAAGGTATGAAATGACCCATCTTCTAAAATCTGTCAACCACTACAAATATTGAATCATGTCCTCTCTGTGTCTTAGGTAACCATATTACAAAATCCATGCTTATGTCTTCCCAAGGTCTCTCCGGTACTATCAAAGGTTTATATAATCCAGTGTTCTAACTACTCCCTTTTGTAACTTGACAAACTCTACAACTCTACACAAATCTCTGAACATCCATATATATCTGAGGCCAAAAGTAATTTTTGCTCACCAAGGCCACTATCTCATCAATTCCAAAATGTCTTGCCAATCCAACATTATGCTTCTCCTTGATCAAGTTATCTCTCATTGAACTTCGAGGTATACACAACTAACTTCCTCTGAACAACATACCTTCCTGAATGAAATAATCCAACTACTTACTCCTATCTATCACAATAGGTTCCTTACATGCTTTCCAAGGTTGTGCAAAATCATTGTCTCCCTCATACATGTTCTTCAATTCATCAAAACCCAACACTTCAACTCTCATTTCTATCAACAAGTTTCTTCTCCTACTGAAGGCATCAACAACTTTGTTTGATTTTGCACTGCTATGCTTCAACACAAGTGTATAAGTCTACATGAACTCTACCCATCTCATATGTCTCTGATTCAACTTAGCTTGGCTATTCAAATATTTCAAAGCTTGATGATCTATATACAACACAAACTCCTTAGGCAACAAGTAATGTCTCCACTTCTTCAAGGCTTGAATTATGGCATAGAAATCTTGATCATAAAATGAATATCTTCTCCTTGTATCATTCAACTTATCATTGAAATATGCTAATGGTCTACCTTCTTGACTTAACACTACTCCAATTGCATTCCCACTTGCATCACAATCAACCTGAAATACCTTATTGAAATCTGGTAATGCCAAAATAGGTTGCTCTGTCACCTTTTGCTTCAACAACTAAAAAATTTTATCTGCTCCTGATGTCCACTTGAAATCCTTTCTGTCACCTCTCATTGTCTCTATCATAGGGTTACAAACTAAACTAAAAATTTTTATGAACTTCCAGTAGAAACTAGCCAAACCATGAAATGATCTAACTTCTCCAACGTTCTCCAGTGTAGGCCACTTTCACTTTCTTAGGGTCCATCTTCAATCCTTCTGCAAAAATCATAAATACCAAATATGCCAATTCTTCCTTCATGAAACTACACTTCTTGATGTTTTTCAAAAATTTCTCTTCTCTCAGTCTCTACAAAACTTGTCTAATATGCCACAAATGTTCTTCCTTTGTCCTACTGAAAATTAGAATATCATCCAAGTACACAATCACAAACTTACCCAAGAATTTCTTTAAGACTTCATTCATCAATCTCATGAAAGTACTTGGTGCATTTGTCAATCCAAAAGGCATCACTAACCACTCATACAATCCTTCATTTGTCTTAAAAGTAGTCTTCCATTCATCTCCTTCTCTGATTCTGATCTGATGATAGCCACACTTCAAATCTGTCTTTGTTAAATATCTTGTTCCACTCAAACAATCCATGATATCATCCATCCTAGGTAAAGGAAATCTATACTTAACTATGATCTTGTTTATCACTCTAGAATGAGTACACATTCTCCATTCTCCATCTTTCTTAGGTACTAACACTACAGGTACTACACAAGGACTCAAGATTTCTTTGATCAAACCTTTTATCAACAACTCTTGTATCTGTCTATTCAATTCTTCATTCTCTGTCAGGGTCATTCTATGTGCTACTTTGTTAGGCAAACTTGCTCCCAGTATAAGATCCATGTGATTACTGACACTCTTTATAGGTGGTAATCCTTCAGGTACATTATCCAATATGATGTCTTCATACTCTATCAGTAATTCTCTTATCTCCTTCAGTTTAGTCTCTTTCTTCAATGCTTCAGGCTTCTTAAGAATCAAGGCATAACACATATTCTCATGTCTCAAACCATCTAGAAATTTCCTTCCATCTACCAAACAGATTCTAGCATTCCCTCATACTTCACTCTTAGGATCATCCTCCAAAGGAATCAAAGTAATTCTCTTTCCATTTGATGTTATATTATATGTATTCTTTCTCCCATCATGTATAACTTTTCTATCATATTGTTAAGGTCTACCCAACAAGATATGACAAACATCCATAGGGATAATATCACACAAGACTTCATCATGATAAGATCCAATATGAAATTTCACCAAACATTTCTCACTCACCAGTACATTATGATCATCCTGAATCCATGCTATCTGATAAGGCTTAGGGTGTTTCAACCTTTCCAACTCCAGCTTAGTGACCATCTCCTCTGAAACTAGATTATTTGAACTATCACTATCAATCACAACTTTACAACACTTACCTCCTGATTTGCATCTGGTTCTGAACAAAATTTTCCTCTGTGAGGGTTCCTCATTTGCCTCTATTTGAAATAGTGCTCTCCTCATCACCAATGATTCTCCTTTCTCTAGATTGCCAACTAAACAACGTGATTCAACAGGCTGTTCTTCCACATAGGTTGTTCTTCCTCTATTTTATGTCCTCTTCCTTGTACTACCGTAATTACACTCAAATGCTCTATGTTCTTCACCTCCACACTTGAAATAAGTACATCTTAATGTTCTCTTATCAACTCCTCTTCCTTCTCCTTTGTATCCTCCATTTTGGTATGCACTAGGGTTTCCTCTCTAGTAAAAATTTATGTCATCTCTTCAGTAAGCATTGTTATCTCTGTCATCCTTCTTCAATGGGATATCAAACTTGTTCTACTCCGGAAATGATCTATTTCCTCCAAAATAAGTCCTACCTCTCTAAAATTTACCTCCTCTACCTCTCTGTCTCTGATCGTGCCTTTTATTTAGCTTCTCTTCAACTATCAGGGAAAACTAATATGCCTCTTCTAAAGAAGTCATCCTCACCAAGCTTAGCTCTTCTTGAATGCTCAATCTTAGTCCATTGATGTATCTAGCCACCTTCTCCTTGATTTCTTCACTATGACCTATTCTTATGATCATTTTATGTCATTCTTCAGTGTACTCCTTCACAAATTTCTCCTTTTGTATCAGGTTTTGTAATCTCTTCAATAACTCCAACTCATAGTTAGCAGGTATAAACTAATTCTTTAACTTTGTCACCATCCGATCCCACTTTGTAATCTTTTCTTTTCCTTTTCTATTTATTTCCAACTAAATTTCTTTCCACCATAGAGAAGCATGTCCCTTCAACTTTGTCTTTGCAAATTTCACCTTCTCTGGATCTTTAGTTTCCAGATATTCAAAGTATTCTTCCATGTTATTTATCCAGTCAATCAACTCTTCAGGGTTCAAATTACTAGTATAGTTTAGTATATCAACTCTAGGTGTCTTTCCAATCTTTGAAATAGCTCACAACATCTTTACTTGATCTGATTCTTCTTCTTCATCGCCTCCTAGGGTTTTCCCAGTTTGTTCAGTAGATTGAAATTCTTCTTCATTGTCACTTTCAACATTAGGTCTCAATGTCAATCCTCTTTTCCTATCTTCCTCAATAGTATCCAAATGAATTCACAAGCTTTTCATCATCTTCATCATCTCATCCATTCTACCATTCATGGTTCCAATGGCAACAACTCTCCTCGGTGACATTCTTCCTAGGATCAAGTACAAACTACCTCAGGTTTTGTGATTGGGCTACAAGGTGACAACTGCCTCTCAATTGGTGATTGGTTGCAACACAAGTAACCTTCCTCAATTCGGTGATCTATCCACAACAAGATCTTATGGAATTCCTTCACCAACTTTGCTCAATTCACTCCCAAAGATTGAAACTTTCACTCTAATACCACTTGGTGTAGTCACGGTAGGAGGGTTCATAGAATGAACTGTCCATACCATGCAGTAAGAGTAAACACAATGGAAACAACTCAAAGAAATGAAGCAAATGCAGATTTAGTCATTTAGTATATCATAGAATTCAAATAAAGATCAGTCAGCAACATGCGGACTTACAATTAGGGCTCACATGCCTGATTACATACACGTGCAAGATAAAGCTTTGAAGCTCCTTCACACAAAATCTAACTATCAAATCTTTCTTATGTGAATAGGTTCTTTCCTAAGGATACATTACATCAATATATATCCTTTCCAGACCAATATATTCCTTTGCATCAGCCAAAGAAGGTCACAAACTCCAATGAAGACATGTAACGTGCAACACGGATACGTCAGACCTAGATGCATGGGCACTTCTAAAAAATGAGTGAAATGAAGTACGGATCTCTAAGGAAGGTCAACCACAAACCAAAGACCATTATAGAATGTATCATTAGGATCCACAAGTTAGCTAATGCTTACAAATCTTCTCCTTTAACTGATTGTTCATGACTGTCAGAAAGCTCTGCACTAAGAAAACAAAGGATCTTCTGATAGCGATAACTTTCTAGTAACTGATCCAAATACTTTGTACATTGAGAGTGATGTAGATGAACATGTCTAGATACTAGAAAATAGATCCACCAAACTTGAGATGCTACTATAACAGAATGCTGACCAAGAAGCTAAAACTACTTAATTGACTGAACTACCTGAACTAAAATGAAAGAATGAAAAGAAACAAACAAACTGAAATGCAAATGTTTTTGGTTGATGCAAGATTCCTTTGAACCAGGGATGCTCCTGCATCACAAGAACAAGAAGTCTGCAAGGAGACGGGTATTTTTTGTTGCTTATTGATGATTACTCCAGGATGATTTGGGTCACTTTTCTAAAACATAAATCAAAAGCCCTAAACAAGTTCAAAGCCTTCAAGGCAATGGTTGAGAATAAGTTAGAGTTGAGGAGCAAATGCTTGAGGTTTTATAGAGGAGGTGAGTTCACATCAAATGAATTCAATATTTTCTGTGGAGAACAAGGGATAAAGAGACAATTGTCTACACCTAGAACACCTCAGCAGAATGGAGTTGTTGAAAGAAAGAATAGGACAATTCAAGAGGCTACTAGGACTATGTTGAAGAAAACTGACCTACTGGAAGTATACTGGAGAGAATCCATACACACTATTGTGTACATCCTAAACAGGGTTCAAGTTAAAGGTAACAGTGCTAAAACTCCTTATGAATTGTGGTATGGAAGAGCTCCTACAGTGAGATATTTCAACATTTTGGAAGTAAATGTTATATCAGAAGAGAAGAAGATCTAGGCAAGTTTGATGCTAGATGTGATGAAGGAATCTTCATTGGTTACTCTACCAAGAGTACTAAGGCCTACCTATTCTACAATAAGAGATTGAAGACCATTGAGAGTGCTAATGTGAATGTTGATGAAGACAAGGGAAGAATATCAGATTTGAGTGAATATGAATCAGGTAAACATGTTGTTATAAAAAATGAAGAAAAAGTTGATCAAGAAGATAGTCAAGATGAAGGAGAAAAATCTCTAGAAAATGTTGCTAAGACTCCAAGGTATGTAAGGATTAGCCATTCTAAAGATCAAATTATAGGTGACAAAAGCAAAGGGGTATTAACAAGGAAAAGAGCTACATAAGTATAGATGAATTACTATTTTCTTTCAAAAGTTTAACCTAAAACTATGAATGAAGATTGCAATGATAAAAATTGGGTAAAAGATGTGGAAGAGGAGTTGATACAAATAGAAAAGAATCAAACTTGGGACTTGGTTCCTAGACCTGCTGACAAGAATGTGATTGGCACCAAATAGGTTTTCAGAAACAAGATGAATGAGAATGGAGAAGTAGTAAGAAACAAGGCAAGATTGGTATATAAAGGATACTCTCAGGTTGAAGGGATAGATTTTGAAGAGACCTATGCTCTTGTAGCAAGAATTGAAGAAATTAGAATGTTTTGGCTTTTGCAACATTCAAAAGTTTCAAAGTGTATCAGATGGATGTTAAGTCTACATTCTTGAATGGTGAGTTGCAAGAAGAGGTCTACATTGAACAACCAGAAGGATTTAAGCTATCAGACCAAGATGACATGATGTGCATATTGAAGAAGGCCTTGTAAGGACTGAAGCAGGCCCCCAGAGCCCAGTATGTAAGGTTAGACAAGTATTTGTTGCAATTAGGGTTTAGTAAAGGCATTGTAGATAGTAATCTCTATTTCAAAATCAATGATAATCAAATCCTAATTGTTGTAGTCTTTGTTGATGACATTATCTTTGGAGGCAATGAACATATGTGCATGAAATTTTCTAGGGAAATGCAAAATGAGTTTGAGATGTCTATGTTTGGTGAAATGAATTTCTTTTTAGGCCTACAGATTTCTCAATAACATAAAGGAATCTTCATTTATCAGTCTAAGTATGTGAAAGAGTTGTTGAAGAAATTTGGGATGGAGGACTCTAAACTGGTATGTGCTCCTCTAAAACTAATGAATCACCTAAGGCTGATCAAAAAATGTACAGATCTATGATTGGAGGATTACTTTATGTAACACAAATCAGACTTGCTATAATGCATATAGTTTGTCTTGTTGGAAGATTTCAAGAACATCAAAGAGAGTCACATGTGATGGAAGTTAAGAAAATCTTGAGGTATTTAAAAGGCACACCAAATCATGGCTTATGGTATCCAAAGGATAATGATTTCACTCTCAGTACTTATATAGATGTAGATTGGGCCAGAGATGTTGATGACATAAGAAGTACAAGTGGAGGTGCTTTCTTCTTGGGTAATAGATTAGTTTAATGGTTGAGAAAGAAGCAAGATTCAATCTCTTTGTCTACTGCAGAAGCAAAGTATATTGTGCAACAACATATTATTGTACTCAAGTGTTATGGATGAAGCAAACATTGAGGACATAAGAGTTGTGTATGAAGATCCAGTTGCAATATTTTGTGACAATACAAGTGCTATATGTTAGTTTTTGTTGCACAAAAACATCAACCTATTAATGCCTAATACAACCACTTGACTTAACAAGCATGGGAGGTAGTTAAGCCCTTGTCACAAACCACTGCAGCACAGCGCTGAACAAGGAGACCAAGGGCCACACCTTGCAACAATCCCCCCTAGCGCACGCATGGTGTTTGAACCCGTGACCTCGGCTCTGATACCAACTGTTAGATTTAGGGCAGACAACTGAGAGGGGGGTGAATCAATTGTACAAAACTTTTCTTCCAATTAAACACTTAACTCCACTCAGTAATTTAGTAGCATAGTAATAAATCAATCATGGAAACATAGTGCAATGAATCAAGAGAAGAAACATATTAACACATGAGACACAAAGATTTTGATGTGGAAAACCCGGTTAAGGGAAAAACCACAGGTGATTAACCCAAGATTGTATTCTCTATTAGAAGAATAGAAAGAACAAAATGGCACATGCCAATTAGGGCTCACTTCTCGAGCACATTGCTCACAAGAGGCTCACTGCCTACAAGAGACACACTGTCTACAAAATAATAAGTATCACATACATGAACTGGGGAATAGCATCTTCACCATGCTTGAATTAGTTCCATTTAAGTCCAATACTTCTTCTCTACCTTTTGGTCTCCTCCTCACTACCACACTCACATCTAGACACGACACACTTTGAAATGACTTTACAATCCCTTATTTATACAAGACATCAACTTAGGAATAATCATCTAAGTCGGCAAACAACTACAAGAACATCCACATGATGTGTAACTCATCCGTTCGGCCAGTCTCAAGAAGAACACCATCATCTGCAAGTAGTTCTTCAATTGCGAGCTCCAACTCCAATGCGGACCACCAACACAAATTGGACACGATCCAAAGACCTCCACAAGCTTTCCTAAATCACCAAGAACATCCACACTTCATCTTCTTACTAAAATCCTTCTCTCCTCCAACCAGAACTTCAAGAACATAGTCTGTCATCACTGTCACAAAAGAATAGATGCTTGTGGACCTTCAAACCACAAACCAATCAAGTTGACACTTCACAAAGACTTCCTCAACACTCCCTCAGATCCGCAGAATAGGATAATGCATTTCTGGATCTCACTGGACCTGTTTGTGTCAATTTGTCACTTCTGAACACCTGTCAGAACCAGTTTTACTTGAGCTATGACAACTTCTTTAGATCTTCATGTGGACCTCTGAAATCTCTACGAGATCACCTTAAGACACATATCTACAAACCCTTTAAACCGCATCCTCTGATCCTCATCCTATCTTGGACTTTTATCTTACTGTCATCACCGTTCTTCACTATTCCTGATTGAGACTAATTTTCTCAATATCCTCAACACACAGCTCATCCAATCCTTATCATTAATGCAACATGAGTATGTTGATATTAATGACAACACCAATTAGCCCCATACTTGTAACATTATAAACATTTCAAAGGATCTACTAATGCACTCAAGAACAAAGCATATATCTATAAGGTATCACTTTTTGAGAGAAAAGGTGATAAAGAATGAAGTAAATATGGAATATGTGTCTATAAAGGATCATATTGTAGATATTTTCACTAAGCCTCTATCTAAAGATACTTTTGAGTATCTCAGAGAACAGTTAGGGGTCATCAGTCCTACTCTGAACTAAGATGCAAAGGAATGCATCAGTCCAGTGGTGCCCAAAGACTCATTCCTTGATCTGGATTGATGGTTTAAGGGCTACCTCTCAGGGGGAGTAGCTAGATGATGATAAAGAAAGTGTTGATTATAGAGAAATTTTGGTCTGATTAGAGTAGTAGAGTACAAGTATGTGCCCTTTGCCATTGATGTCATATGGGGAGAGAAATCATGTGAAAAAATAGAGAAGAAAGAGTGCAGATATTTAAAGAGAAAGTGGTAGAATCTTGTCTTGAAGGTCTTTATAGTTTTTCACATCATATGTTTCCATCAATGACAAAGGGGGAGATTGTTGCAAGTATGTGCCTAACCGGTGTTGTCATTGATGTCAACATATCAATATTGTCATTAGTGTCAACTATACTCTTATGTTGATGCTTTCTTGTAATGAGTCAGATGCTTTGTGTTTGCGTATGTAAGTGTTGGAGATATTTATATTGAGGATATTGAGAAAATTTGCTCCTCCAGTGGAGACAATGTGTTGCAAAGTATCTTTGTATTTAGAAGAATAGTCCAATAGATTGCTCTACATTTCCTGTAGAATAAATATCTTTGTTTGCAGATTAGAAGTTATTTATAGGCATGTTTGAAGATGCTATGCTCCAAGGTTGAGCCTCCGGTATGAAGATTTGAGTGAGTTATGTTCACCAGAGTAAAAGCTACTTTTTTTTAATATTCATTGTTGATAGGGATAATGTATTCTACTCCGCATTCCTTTGCATTAAAGCTTCACAGTCTGCAATTCTGGAATCAAGTTGGTAATGATGATAAGTTCCTTCAACTCCAATGGTTCATGATTTGGTGGTCTGCAAGTGATCTTTTCTTTATGACAATGGATGGCAGTGTTGATTAAGTGTTCCAGTTTGAAGAATCTTCTTGACAGAGTGGTAGATGTTGTGTAGATATTCTTCGTGATTACAATGTGCTTGTCGATGTCTCCTGATTGTGTTCCTACCTTTGAATTGGTCCACAAAGAGAAATTTAGATCATGGATGAAGACTGTTCTTAGAATACTTAGTGTTAACATTTGTCTTAGTCGATTGAGTAGTTTTCACTAATTGTGGAGATGCATTGAAGATTGTAGAAGCGTGTTGTGGTGTGGAAGATTGCAATTAAGTCCCAACTAAGGCATGGCATGATCAGCATACTTATTTACATCTTTTCCTTAGCAAATTTTTGTATTAGGTCTAGACCTATTTAATGTATGTTTGTAATACCAACCTTGGAGCTTGTTCTAAAGGTTGATGAATGTAATACCGACCTTGATGTACATTCCAAGGTTGATGAATTGTATAAAGACATGAAATGTAATTGTGAAAAAGAAATCCTTGTGCAAAAATGAGAAGATAAGTGTGAAGAGTAAGAAGAGCAGAGCAGAGGAGGAGTATTGCCTTCAATGGAATTGAACTCAAGCATGGAGTAGATGCTATCAAATTAGTTTGAAAATCCTTAGTAGTGAGCCACACCTTGGCCATGAGCCGATCTTGGCATTGAGCCCTAATTTTTGTAGTGAGCAATTTGGGCAGTGAGCCTCTTTTTTTTGGTATTGTTATAACATATATATTTCTATGGGCTAACACCCACCGTAGTTTTTCCCTTATAGGGTTTTCCACATAAAAATCTGGTGTCTCATGTCTTGAATGTCTTATTGTGTTGAGCTTCATGTTTCATGCTTTCATGGTTAAATCTTAATAACAGTGATTGAACATTTGAAGTATTGATAAGTGATTAAAGTTTTGTGACAACTGACTCACCTCCCTCTTAATTATCTTATGTATTTTAACATTAATAAGCTGAGGTTGATTTACCTCATGTGTGAACTAATGTGACACATTAGGTCTGGACCCTTGTTGGTCAGTCTTCTTAATGTGAGCATCATGCACTTCCACATTTTGTTTCTATTGTTCCCTATAAGTACAAACCCCTTTGTTTGTTTGTTGATGATCATCTTGTTGTCCAGCATCTTCTGTTGTCTTGGTCTGATCTCCAGACTTTTCTTTTACATGCTTCTCATTCACTGGCACCTTTGTCTAAACATCCTCATCCTTCTTATTTGTATCAGTGTGCACATCTTGAGATGTCATTACATTTAGATCATCCTTTGGTGGACCAATGTTCACATTAGTTTCTTGATGACTAGGATCTTGTGCATCTTGATTAACCTCTTGGTTATCACCATCTACTATCTCTTCTACTTTATTTTTATCATTTTTGTTTAATGGACCTTCCTATCCAAATACTAACACTTCTGCATCTCTTGGATCCTGGGATTCAGATGTGACCATAGGACCTATTTTTCTAGATGTCTCTGTCTATTGTTCTAAATCTTAATTACCTCAACTTGCTTTTTATCAACATCATGTATATCACGATGTGCAGGCACTCCAATATATACCTCTCTATCTATGGCAAAGTTATCTTCAATCTCCACATGTTCCATGGTTTTCTCACTTCCTTCCTCTTTGGTTCCATCCTACGTTAAATCAACTGTTGTTGGGTTTGTTACCTTCCCAACTAACCCATCTAGGCCTATATTCTTTGCCACCACCTCTAGATCTTCAAATTCTTCTTCAGTTCAAGAGGTATTTTGAACTTGAGGTGTTCCCATGGGTGTCATTGTTGTATTTCTAACCAAAGTCTCCATGGGATTGGCTGCTACATCCTTTATTACTTCATCATTTGTGAGGTCAATTGTCTCATCAAGAGGTAGAGAAGGATCATGCATTTTCTTCTTCTCTCCTAACCTCTCATCTTGTGCCAACTCTATTTTGAACTTAATAATTGTCAGGATGGGGACATTATGTTGAAAATCCTTTTGTACTACACCCTCATCCTGACCTTTTGTCATCACTAATTTTGTATCCTTGATTGATGTAGATGATTGTGATATGAACATTTGTCCCATAGGGATGAACCCCTCATCTTCTTATTCTAGGAGTAGGACATTTGGCAGGTGTTGGTTGACCCTCTCATTGTATTTCCTTGTCATCTCTTTTGCCTTGGGACATTAGCCCCTACTAGTATATCTGGACTTTTCCTTCTTTTGGCCAAATCTACTTCATCCTCTTCCTCCTCCAAGTCATGATAATTGATTCTAGGCTCCCCTGCATCTATTTGTTATTTTTTTGGCATTTTAGATGTCATAGCAGTGGAAGTTGAAGTTTGCTTCTTTTGAGGTGATGGCTTTGGAGTTATCTTGATGCCACTATCATCACTTCTTTTAGCTTCTTTGGAAGAAGCTCCTTGGGATTTGTTCTCAAGGCCTTGCCTCTTATCCTCTAGGAAGTCATCATAATCTTCCTGAGACAATTCTTTCCTTTTTCTCTTCTTATCAATTGCTATGACCACTCCTTTGGCCGTCAAATTGGCAATTTGTTGCTCTATCCATGTGTTGGTCAATGTCATGACCCTTTGTGTTATAAGGTCTAGAGAAGTTACCTCTAGTTAGCTCCAGTCTGGTGGGGATATAGTCTCAGCATAAATTTTCTTGTCTTCATATTCTTTTGAAATCCTCATTCCGTCATCTTGATGCAACTGTGGAGGGACAGGAATGCAATCCAATGTGTGGATCTGCTTCAATGTAAATCTCTAGTAGCTTCTCCTCCTTACTTCTACATCATTCAGGCAATATGCCTAATAATATTCCAAATGCACCTAATGTATAGGCCTCTTACTTATATGTTTCTCCATTCTCCTGTAAGGATCATATAGCTTGGCCAGTGGAAAAGGCTGCAAGTGCAAC
Source organism: Cunninghamia lanceolata (assembly GCA_027924645.1). NCBI lineage: Eukaryota > Viridiplantae > Streptophyta > Pinopsida > Cupressales > Cupressaceae > Cunninghamia > Cunninghamia lanceolata. The sequence continues at coordinate 6,910,966 of BSBN01000114.1, read as the reverse complement.
ATTTGCAAACCTCCCTCTACTTCCTTAGTTGACTCAATGTAAGGGCACATGTACCATCTAATGTAAAGAAAATTCACATTTGCTTTCTTATTTCTTTATGCAAATGCCTCATATGAGGGCACTATCTATCTAGTCATCTCCATGAGGATGACCATGTCCATGGGGTATCTTAGCAACATCAGGGGTTTCCCACTAAATCCATCCATTCTAATGTATGTAAAGGCTAGGAACTGAATGAACCAAGTTCCATTCTTGACTATGAACTCTAGAGATTACATGCTCATCCTTTTAGCTCTGTCATCCTCCATCAAATGGACCAAATGCATCACAAAGCAATCATTAACTCTTTTTTAGTTTTGGAGTGACAATTTTCTCTCCAATTGTGGGTAGTGACCCCATATATTCACATCACTAGGGTTTCTTCCAACTTGACCTACTATCTATAGGCCATCAAACGTACCTTTGGTTGCATAGACATAAACCACATATGATGACATGTGGAACAAGTTTGCCTTACCTCCAAGCTTCTTCATTCCTACATCAAATTTGTCACTAATGAGTGATGCACACTGTATCTATGTGTTGGTGGTTTCAACCATCCTTATGAGTCCGTACATCCATGACTTGAAGTTCCCAGCATATAGCCTTCAACTCATCCAACTCAGTATAACCATCATGTATTGTACCTTTAGAGTGAAATCAAACTTGTAGAGGTCGACCGAAAGCTTAGTTGTTGCTTTATATGTACTATCCTGAGCTCTCCAGCATGAGAACATTAATTTTCTACAATCTACATTCTTACTCTGGTATTGATTCTTCAAGGCCTCCATATCTATCTTGTACAACTTAGTGCCTGTAGGTAGGTGGAATGTAGTTTTAATCCCTACAACTGAAAAATCTGCATATAAAGGTCCATGTTTCTCTACCCTTCTTGTTTCTCTATTATAATTCACCACACATGTGACCACCAATTCAATAGTCTCTATTGCATATGGAAACCCCCAACATTCCACATTCCAGAGTTGTAAATGTTAATGAGCACGAGGCTTCCTCCACCCTGAATTGATTGAATAGTCAATGCCTCTAGACTAGTGTTCCCGACATGTGTATCTTTGATTTGTCCAAATTTGAAACCAAACCTGCTAGGTTGTGGGTACATAGGGGCCATGAACTCCATGTCATTTCTGTTCTTACGAGCTTCCATGATATCCTACAATGGCGGATGTATATATTTTAACTTAACTTGTAGTTTCTAAGTTTAACTAATTAATTCCTTATTATCATGATATTCAACACATAAAGAGCATGTACATGTGAACCTTCATTCAAATTTACCCTAACTAAGTATCATTTACCTTTTAGTGTGTAGAAATGGAAAAAGGAGGGTTTTCACATTACATACTTGATCTACATGCTTAAACCTGATTAACTGAGTCTGGATATGCACTTCACTATGCAATCACCTTCTCACCATTCGTCGTTCAAGTGTCTTTACCATTCCATTCTGGATGAAGATTATTTTATGGCTACCATAAAAAGCTCTGGAGCTTTGTAATCTACTCTTTGAATGCTTAGATGAATGCACAATGATAAAAAATCCTATTGTATGCATTAGAAATTGTGATTTTAGGGCATAATTAATGTCAAATTGCTTATGTTCATGGATATCAGCATCCAGTCCTTAGGATCATAACAGGCGGTAGTATATGATTTTAATTTTCTAATAGCCACCTACCATTTCATGGCATTTATTGAAAAGTATGCATAACCAATATCTAGATGTTTAAACAATATGCATACCTTTCAAAATGTGCACTTGTGTATGCATGATGTTGTTCAATGTTGACCAAGAATGACTATTAGGTCATTAGAATCTAAGGTATTTACCTTTGATAGTCGAATGTCAGGACATTATGAAATGTCCAGATGAGGAAAGTCAATGTGCGCCATGTGGCACCATCTAATTGGTTCATGGAAACCTATATATTTTGGTCGCACGGATGGGGATGTGGATATTAAGAAATATATGGATGTTAGCATTTATGAAATATTTCAAAGTCCAAATGTGAGGATGACATCACCCTTTTGAAGGTTACTTTGGGTTGCATAGAATGTGACGTCATCAGGATATTAGTGAAGGTCCAGACATTAAGGAATGTCTATATGTTCAAGTCTATCGATATGTTATGAACTCTCAATGTCTGGATGATGTCATTAGGATGTTAATGAATTTCAGGACATTAAGTTAATATCCATACATTAAGTTTTATCATTGTATTAAAGCAAGTCTAGATATTAACGAATGTCTGCATCTTAAAATTGAATATGCACACTTGCTAATATTCATGCTAAATTATGGTTTACTGCATCGTGGGTCTAAGTTTGACATGTGCACAATTGTGAATATGCAGATATTGAGTTTTCCTTGGTAATTTTGTGATTGGGAAATTAAGTTAATGTCTGGATGTTAGGAAATGTGTGGATATCCCTGACTATTTGACTAAACATTGACTAGGTATAACTACCTAGTCTTAGGGAATTTTGGGGTGCTTCAAAAAGAAAACCTGTTTAGAATTTTGTACTCTTTCACTTGGCAAGGTTAATGATGACAAATTCTGACTTTAAAAATTTGACCTAGATCACAAGGTCATGGCATGCACAAGATATGATCCTAACATTCATTTGCTACTAATTTTTACCATACCACCCAAAAGCGAGGGAAGCAAGCAAGCCAAGAAAAAAAAATTGGGTCCTTGTTTTATTGGGGAAAATGGGGCCTGTTGTGTAACCACACAAGAGAGAGAGAGAGAGAGAGAGAGAGAGAGAGAGAGAGAGAGAGAGAGAGTGATGCAGGGACTTCTGGAGGTCATAACTTTTGACTCGGATGTGGGTTTGGGCTGAAATTTTACAGGTGGATATGTTATGAGGTGGCATGAGGATTCCCAACCCAACCTAGTCAGTTGGACCTCGTTTTGGCACCTTTTTAGGGCTTGAAACTTTCATCTTGGCCTTCAAAATGGTAATTTAGTGTTTTTTCCTAATTTTTTAAAATTTATTTTTTTTAATAACTCAAAACCCATGTTTTGAATTTAGGATGTTAGTTGGCTTTTTGTCCTACCTTAATCTTAGGAAATTTTTTGGAAAAAAATGGATTCTCAAGATATGCATGTGAAATTACCTAAAATGGTAAAATCTAACAATTGTCAAAAGCTGCCAAAAAAGGTAATTTTTTTTTTTGTTTTCTTAGATATAAGAGAGTTTTCTCTCATTGTAGCAGTAGAGTTGGTGAATAGAAGTTTTTTTTTTAATTTTTAGTTTTTCAAATATTTGGCTCTCACACATGATTAATGGCACAATTCTATTGAGTGTATGTTGTTGGCTACATCATCTAGTATCAAAGAAGGAAGATGGCTAGGAGAGGAAGTGGAAGAGGTAGTCTTGCCTAGATGCATAGAGAAATGTAAAATATGCAAAGGCAAGTAGAAAAACTTACAACACAGATGGAAAACCAAATACTAGGTAGAGGAGGAGACGAATCTGATGAAGAGATAGGTCGAGGAGGTGTAGATCAAGATACAAAACATGAAGAAGAAGAAGTAGACGGCATGAGTTTTGAAGAGAGGATGCTCAGGGCCTTAGAAGGGAAAAATGAAGGGGTCAAGGTAGATGCTTCAAATTATGTAGGTAGTTTTAAACTAGAGGAGTTGATAGATTTGTTGAATGACATGAGAAATTTTTTTGAATGGAAATCCATGACAGAGGAAAAGAAGGTGAAATTCGCATGCACCAAATTAAAGGGTCATGCAATGATTTGGTGGGATCATCTTCAAAAAGAATGAACAAGGAAAGGCAAGGATAAGATCAGGACATGGAATAAAATGGAGAAGTTGAGAGAAAAATTTTTGCCCATAGATTATGTGCAAACCTTTTTTCGTAGGTTTCAAAATTGAAAGCAGAACCTCTCTTCTATGCAAGATTATACAAATGAGTTTTATACGTTGTCTATATGTATAGAGCATCAAGAAACTAATGAACAAATGACTACTGGATATATGAATGGCCTGAAATTATCTATTCAAGATGAATTGTGTATGCATCAACTCAACAATATGGAAGAGGCTTACCAATTGGCTCTAAAGGCTGACAAAAAACAAAACAGACAATACCAATAGAGGAATAGAGGAGGAAGAAGGGGTACATCAACCCCATTTCAAGGAGGTTCAAATTATGGTAGGGGAGAGTCATCCCATGGATTGTAAAAACAAGTAGACACTCGACAAGATCCTCTGAATCAAGAATGAGGAAGGGGATTTCAAAGAGGTAGAGGTTATGGTAGGGGTAGAGGATGGAAAAACCAGAGAAGGCCTTTCACTTGTTTTAGATGTGGGGAAGAAGGCCATAGGGAATTTGAATGCTCAAACTATAGCATGCAAGAAAAAAATCAAGGAGGACAACCTAGGGTGACCCTGATTCAAATGCAACATGAAGTGGAAGGGATGGAACTAGAGGTTCCATGAAATGTGAGAGAAAGTCTCATGATGAGAAGAGCAATGGTGATTCTAGAGAAGGAGAAAACACAAGCCCTCTGATGGTTCATGGCTTCAAACCAACATCTTCAGAACCAGGTGCACTTTAGGTGGCAAGGTATGTCAAGTTATTGTTGATGTCCAAGTAGTTGTGAAAATATGGTTTCTAAAGAAATGGTAGACATATTGAATTTACACTATGAAAAACATCCTCATCCATACCACATTGCATGGTTTAAAAAGGGAAATGAAGTCACTGTTGATAAAAGATGTCTAATTAAGTTTAGCATAGGGAAGATCTATTAGGATGAGATATGGTGTGATGTTGTCCCAATGGATGTGTGTCATGTGTTATTGGGAAAGCCATGGAAGTATGATAGAAAAGTTATGCATGATGGAGAGAAAAACACATACTCCTTTTAGAAAGATGGCTCTAAGGTGATTTTGTTGCCTCTCAAGGATAAAGGAAAAGGTGAGACCATGTTGTCTGAAAGAGATCTTGTTAAAGAAATGAAGCTGACAGGGTGTTGTTATGCATTAGTAGTTAAAAAAGGTGAAGAGGAAGACATTTCAGTTCCCCCAGAAGTAGAAAAGCTATTGAAAGAATTTGTTGATGTTGTGCCTGATGAATTACCTGATGGTCTACCTCCAAAGAGAGATATTCAGCATCATATTGATTTGATTCCACTAGAAACTCTACCCAACCAAGAAGCTTATAAGATGAATCCAACACAACATGTAGAGTTGAATAAGCAAGTAACAGAACTCATAAATAAAGGTGTGGTGAGAGAGAGCATGAGTCCATGTGTTGTACCTGCATTGTTGACCCCAAAAAAAGATGGAACATGGAGGATGTGCACTAATAGCAGAGCAATTAATAAGATTACCATCAAGTATCGGTTTCCTATACCTCGTATGGAGGACATGAGGGTCAGTGCAAGAAGTTGGGTCCACTTTTTGGCCAAAAAGTGGAAGTGTTTTCCCTGATTTTTAAAATTTGTCACATTTGACCTTAAAATTTTAAACACTTAGACATGGAATCTTTGAAAGAGTCACTAAATATAAAATGTAGTACTCAGAGTCTAGTTTCTAAATATGTAATTTTTTTCAATTCCCAGATGATACAAATTGATTTTCAATAGGCATTTCTAAAAACCACTATTTAAAAGTCATTTTTTTTAACCATACCATGCACGTGTACGACCAACATAATTTGACCGAAATAAAATTATTTTTCAAAATCCTTTTGGGAAAAGATGTGTAGTATAGTGAAGTTTGATGAGGATATTTTTTTATAATTTTTTTCCATATAATTTTTTTAAATTAATTTTTTATTATGCCTAATGGCTACTTTTGAAAACCCCTCATGTACGGCCAACATAATTTAAGCAAAAAAATTCATAAAATTATTTTTTTTTTCATTGTGTAAAGAATGATGTGTAGATTAATGACATATAATTTTTTTTTTAAATTTAAAAATTAAAAGTTATTAGAAAAATATAAACACCTGTCATTTCAAGTTTTTAGACTAGTTTGTTCATAAATTAAATAATAAATAGAAGAACATGTCCAAAAACAAAAAAAAATACATATTTAAAAACTAGACAATGTCATCTATAATGGGTTTTCATTTCATTAAAAAATTTAGAAAGAAAGGTCCTCAGTCATAGAGGTAAACTCAGTGTTTCTTCTTGTTCTGTACTTTGAAAAAAACTTGCACATCCAAGGCTCAAGGTCGGCCAACCATGCCTATCCCGAGCCTAAAACCCAAGCAAAGGGAAGGGAAAAGGTGGTTAGAGATTTCTAATTTCAAATAACGGGTACCTGTTATAAAACGAGTACGGGTTACATAATAGGTACCCATTATAAAACGGGTACCCATTATAAAATGGGTACCCATTATAAAACGGGTACCCATTATAAAATGGGTACCCATTATAGAACAGGTACCCATTTTATATCAGGTACCTATTTCTATTATACCCTTTATTTCCCATATTAGGGAAAAATGTACTATTATTGTATCCCTACAACTTACAAGTCTGATTAGTACGGTGCAACAACGACAATTTCTGCATTTTTTTATTTACAAGTGTTTTGTGGAATCTCTTGACAGGTCATATTCTATTTAGATTTTGAAAGGAGTCAATCATATGAACAATTCTGAAGTGAAATCAAGTGCATGAGCTATTTTCAAGAGGAATAAAAAAAGAAGGTTTTTGTTTCTACATCTACCTTTTACTTCAAATTCTATGGAACAAAGGATCTACATCTAATTCTTCTTCAAAATTTCAAATAAGTACATCAATTATGAAATTGGATTAAGTATCAATTGTTATTTTATCAAGAGGGTTTGATAATCATGGGATCAAATCAACGTCAAAGAAAAAATAAAAGGAGGATAATGACACATCAAGAAATTGAAGGAAATAAAGAGAAGGAAGAAAAAAGGCAAAGAGATAGAAGAGCAAGGATTCAAGAGATGAAGAATATTGAAGCATCTAGTTCTATGAGTATTGAAGAGAAAGACATTCAAGAGACTATAAATGATGGGATGAATGGAGATGATGAAAATGTGGAAATGGTGAATTTGGAAGAAAATGTGTCTATAGAAACAAATGGATGTATGTCTTCAAACCCAACTTTCGAAGATATGGAAAATGTGACTATACAAACAAATCTAGGTATGTCTTCAGAGCTAGCTTTCAATGATATGGAAAACATGACTGTAGAAACAAATCTAAGTGTGTCTTTGGAGCCAACTTTCAATGATATAGAAAACACGACTATAGAAACAAATCCAGGTGTGTCTTCAGAGTCAACTTTCAATGATATGGAAAATATGACTATAGAAACAAATCCAGGTATGTCTTCAAACCGACCTATTGATGATATGAATGAGAATGATATCCCTTTTAGGAGTGAAAATGAAAATGTTTTATTTGAGATTGAAAGAAATGTCTTAGATAATCTTCCTAGTAAGAATTCTTGGAGGCAAATGAGAACTCATGCAAATAGATTATATAAAAAAAAATTATAGAAAAAGTCTTGGATTTCAATGTCAACTTATGATGCAATTGATGAAGATGTGGAAATTGCGAAAAGTAATGAAAAAGTTAGGCATCTTTGTAAAACCTAAAAAAAAGATGAATCAATCAAACAAGTTTTATCTAGTGTTACTAATGCTATTGATTCTATTGGTAAAAAGAGTCGATCTAAAGATAGCAATGCAGCACGAAGAGCTATAACAACTGCTTTAGTCAATAAATCATCTTCTAATAAAAGAATGATAAGTAAGACAAGTGAAATTCTAAAGATAAATCCTAAAACTTTGAGAAGAGTGGCAAAGAGAAGATAATCTATTGAAAAATATCCAATTAACCAATGTTGGAGTTTTAGTGGTAGACTCCCAAGGTATGACATGAAATTAAATAGTGAAATCAAATCTTTAATTGAAAAATATTGGCATGATAATACAAGGGTATCATCTAATGTTAGAGATGTTTTAAAATTACGAGTGGGGTCTAAAATTCGTGATCCTCATCCAAAACATCTATTAGACATGACTCAAACTGGATTTATAAAAAATTCTTAGATGATTTAGTGTTAGAACCATTTAATATTACCATAAGCCAAAGATCTTTTGAGAAATGTAAACCTTGGTATGTGAAAATTAATAAACAGTGAATCTCTTGTTGTAAGACTCATGTGCAATTTCATTATTATTATGATATTTTTTGATATATACGTTACTGACGAAATTATGCAGGAATGTGGTATTAATATGCCACCTCAAACAATTAAGGAGTTTGTAGCAGGTTTGTTTTGTGAAACATCTACTGGATAGTTATTTTATTCAAAAGCATGTATTGTGAGACAATAACTGGATCAACAAAATGGCATTCATTTAAGAGTTCAAATGCAAGCACATGGACTATATGGACTAGGGAGCTTGCATATTTTTGTCAATTTTGTATTACAGGTGATTGGGGAGCATGTGAAAATATAGAATGGGTTGAAGAATGGAAACAAAGATCCTTAACACCTACAGAAACACAAGATCAACTTGAAACAACAATTGAAGATGATAATCAAATGTTTGCATCAGATGACTATGATCGTGTTTCAGACCTTGTACAAGAAGGTACTTTTATTTTCAATATTTTTTATTGTCATTTTTTTGTACATCTATATATAATTAATTATATATGTATGCATGCACAAATTTATGTGATTTAGATACATGTCACACTTTATTGAATTACATAATTTTTTTTGTAGGACATGTGTATATGTTGTTGTTGCACTTGAGGGCAATGGAGAGGAAACTGAGTATTGGTTGGCTCGATGTGTTGAGAAAAAACAAAAGTTGTTACATCCTAGAGTAGATGATGATAGCATAGAGTATCCAACAAGTTCTGTGGTTGTTGTTGGCACTTGCTACAAAAATATCTAATAAGAAGGATTGGTTTGCCTGCATTTGAAGATTATGAAACACATAAGAAGATCATACACTACTCACATTTGATTGTGGTAACAAATATAAAACTAGTCAGATATCAAGGCAAACCTTCTAATGAACAGTTATGGACACTTTCGATGGAAGAACATGAGTCAATTATAGATGCATTACAAAAAAATGAGGATGTAGATGGTACAATGGAATAAATTTCTAGGTATGTAAACCATACTCTTACATCCCCTAAATCCATCCTCTTAAATGTATCCTATAATGTTATCTAGTTACATGTAATGCATCAATGTTTTGTCTTTTTGGTATATAAATTCTTTCATTCTCATTTCAGCTTCTATATTATTCCCCTTATCTTAAATTTTGTATCGACTCATGTAAATATATAGTTAATTTACTTATACATTTGAACATTACTTTTTGCAGGTGTACCCTAGACAAGTAGTCAAATTTGCATGATTGTCAATAGAAGTTTTCAACGTACAAGTATGTGAGGTCATTTTTGTAGTCTTCAACTAAAAGTGAACACAAAATAGGTAATTGTATATACTTACATTATGGCTTTCACATTCAACATGTTATCTAGAACTACATAATGCATCAATGTGTTGTGTTTTTGGTATATAAATTCTCTCATTCTCATTTCAGCTTCTATATTATTCCCCTTGTCTTAAATTTTGTATCGACTCATGTAAATATATAGTTAATTTACTTGTACATTTGAACATTACTTTTTGCAGGTGTACCCTAGACAAGTAGTCAAATTTTCATGATTGTCAATAGAAGTTTTCACCATACAAGTATCTGAGGTCATTTTTGTAGTCTTCAACTAAAAGTGAATGCAAATTAGGTAATTGTATATACTTACATTATGGCTTTCACATTCAACATGTTATCTAGAACTACATAATGCATCAATGTGTTGTGTTTTTGGTATATAAATTCTTTCATTCTCATTTCACCTTCTATATTAATCCCCTTGTCTTAAATTTTATATCGACTAATGTAAATATATAGTTAATTTACTTGTACATTTGAACATTACTTTTTGTAGGTGTACCCTAGACAAGTAGTCAAATTTGCATGATTGTCAATAGAAGTTTTTACCATACAAGTATGTGAGGTCAATTTTGTAGTCTTCAACTAAAAGTGAACGTAAATTAGGTAATTACACACACACACACACACACACACACACACACACACATATACTCATATATTTCTCATCCATCCTCTAAAGACACTTGCTTGTACATCCCCTTAATTCATCCTCTTAGTTCTGTTGATGATTGTTTTGATGCAATCATAACAATAAGTTAAAATTCACATACAATGAACTGAAACTATACTTGAAAGATAAGAAGGAATCATTTGAGATTCAACTAATCCCAAGTCTACAATGGTTCAGTTGGTCAAGTTCAGTTGGTCAATGTGAAGCTGTAATGTTCAAGGGGCCTTACGTAGTTTAGGTTTGTTTGGTGGTTTAATGGACTAAGAATATGCAAAAGAATCATAGATTTCAACAAGTATTTTGTTCATTTGCATACAAGTGTTACTGTGCTGCAAATTTTAGATGGTTTTCTTAAATTATTGCAGCTTTCTTCTTTATACATTTATGAAAACTGTCTACTCTTAACTCCGTTATGCATGCTTCTTAAAATTTGAGACAATTTCCTTTAGATTTTTACGTTTTCAGCTAAATATTTCAGATGGGTTGTGAAAAGTTAGAAATATCTAATCTATACCTCATTTAATCTACCGAAGGATCTAATTGTTTCTGTTATGCACTATGTAAATAGTACAATAATTTGATCAAATCCACAGTAAAAACTTTAAATGCAAGTTCTGAGCATTTTCACAAACATACATTTAAAAATTGCAAGCTCTCAAAGAAAATATTTCAAAACACAAAGAAGAGTAGGAGAACACTCAGAAGATAGATGCAAAACTCCAGATTCTATTGTATTAGAAACGAATAGTCATACATGATTTACAATGTAGGAATGACTCTTAGTTTCATTGATCATACTATAGAGAACTTACAAGCTTTACAGATACAGTAAGGCAGCCAGACATTCCACGCGCACCTTACTGCAGACAAACAGGCAACCTCCTTCTTCTACCTCTAAACTATGCCTAGAAAGACTCTACAATTCTGGCAAAATACTAAAATCCCTGTTGTAGCCCCTGTTATGAAGTATTACAGTGTAGAGAGGCACAACATAAAGACATTCTGATTGTCCTCACTACAACAAAAACCTAACTGAACCCCTGGTTCAAACCCCTGGTTACAGCAATAAATACAGGTGAACCAGCTCTTCAAAAATATCTCTGAGCAGTGTCAAATCTGGGCGAAATATTGCCCCTTCTGAGAAGTTCCGGCAGCTTAGCAATAACTTCTGTTTGTCTGTTGTAGTAATACCTTCAGCTGCAACTCTGTCCTCCATTGGGTTGGCCTTGACTTCTTCGCATTTTATCTTTATCTTCCTGCTCCTGAGATTGGATTTCCCTCCCATATGAGGTCACTGTGATCAAGTTCCAGCTGCTTCCTCAACTACAAGCCTACAAGACAAGACAAGCAATAAGTATCACATTTATCACATAAACAACAGGAAATTAAAATAATCGTTTAGATCATGGTGACTATGCAAAATGTATGGAAATCGGGTCTAAAAAACCTCCAAAACGCGCTCAAAAATGCAAACAGACTGCTCAAAACCCCTCGGGTCAACTATCGCTGACCAAAAAAATGCCACGGGCGCCAAAAAAAAAATGTTTTAAAACTCCACCGCTATGTACATTCCCGCCCATCGGCGAGACTATCGCCATCGGCGTGTCAAAAAAACTGCTTGGCCGATGGCCTTATTATTTCGCTCACCCTCCATCGGCGAGAGTTATGCCGATATAGCCCTTGGTGGCTTGCATTTCTTCCTTATCGGCGTGAGATTCACCATCGGCAAACTCCAAATCTTTTCCGCTGATGCCCATACCTTGGCCGATGCTCTTTCGTCGGCCTGACTCCTGCTGACGACCCCTTCGTTGACTGCCATCGGCGAGAGATCGCCCATCGGCGCCTCATAATTTCCCTCCGCCGATGGCCTTACCTTGGCCGATACCTTTATCGGCGAGAGTGTTGCCGATATCGCCCTCGTTGTTCGCCATCGGCGTGAGACTCTTACATCGGTGAAGGCAAAAAACACTTGGCCGACGTTGTAAGCTATGCCGATGACAATATCATCGGCGAGAGATACCCCCTCGGGGTGACAATTTCAAACACTGCCGATCGCATTTGTTACACCGATGGTAGAAGGCCATCGATATGTCTTCGTTTTATCGGCGAAAGCCTAATGCACAGCTCTGATAGCAAATGTTATGCCGATACCTCACATCAGCCACAGTCTCACCGAAGCTTCCGAACTATTGAACCATTGAACCAAAAAAGAGGTTCAATGCACAGGTTTAAACCTGTGAAAAAACAATTCTAATGAATAAATAATGGTGACCACAGGGTTTGATGCACTCCCTGCAAAACAATCAAATGCAACATACAGAGTGGAACCCAGACAAAATTGCCCACGACCCGGAACCACTAAGTATGAATTTTTTGAAATTTAAAACGTATGCCCACAAGAAAAAAGGCAAACAACTGACTGTTTATCATGCAAAACCTGATAGTACATTTTACCTAAGTGATCATAATTTGCAAAATAGGATGAATTTTAAGATGGTTCAAAAAGCAACCCTGGCTCATTTTTCGCAAGGAATCCAACCATATTATGCAATGGTACTGAAAATATAATTTTTTCATATTTTTAACAAGGTTTGCAAATTTGACTCTCTTTTTTCCCTTTACCACCAGACAGAACAAACACAAGCGGAAGCAAAAAAAGGAAAGCGACAGTAGGGGTCCTCATTTTGCTAAGGGGCAAAATGGGGCGTGTTGTGAACATCACAACAACTAGCAACCAAAATAAAACAATTAAATTCAGAGTGTTCAAGGAAACTAGATGAAATGAACTCATAACTTCCGACTATCCCTCCTGCAAATTACTATTCAGCTTGAGACTTAAAGTATTCAATAAAGATGCATGAATTTCCATTTTTAGTTTAGTTGTGTGCATGTGATTAATTATCCTGATCTTGAAGATCAGTTGAACAAACCAGTGACTGACATTAGCCTACGTAGGTGAGGATATTCCCTCATAGCTGACCGGATAGAGCCTTGCTGCCAGCGAGCATCCATAGCCCCGGCAAGGTTATCGTTACAATTCTCCTAAGTAGAGCCCCACTGCCAGCGAGCGTCCATAGCCCCAGTAGAGTTACTTAGATGGCTTAATCTGGATTTTCAGTATAATCCGCTTTATTTATTTATTTATTTTTATTTTTTTGTTTTATGATTTTGAAAGATTTCATAAGATATAACAATTTGTAATTTCATGATGCAAGGAGTGGACACTTGCTGAAATTAAGCTGAGAATTGTAATGGTAGCAAGGGTAACCTCTGATTTTTCACCTAATATCTACACTGGTAAGTTCAACAAACCCAAAGATTTTAGGTGTGTCATCGTGAGAAACTTGCTTCGAATTCTCAATCACATTTATTGAATACAAAACTTCAGAAGATGAACAACTCTCTACATTCATGACAGTAACAAGTTATGTGTAGATTGCAAATGGTTAACTTGAATATCCTAAATTTTATACTGTTTTGAATGGTTGCTAGTTTTGCTCCTTAATACCTAAAGTAAAACAAAGATCCCTGCTGAAGAGACAACCAACAAACCAAACAAACAGGCTGTACAAACAACACAACAAAAGAAAAACTGTACAAACAGAAAGAAACAAAAAGCAAAAAACAAACAGGAGACAAACTATACAAACAGCCACCCCAAAAGAAAACACAAAAGAAGAACTGTACATTACCCTCAGCACTTTACATTAAGAAAAAAGGACTGCCCCCCTTTTACCTCAAGCCTGGAAGTAGTGTTTCAAGTGCTGGCCATTAACTGGTAATGGCATATCTTCTCCAGTCAAGGTCTTAAGTCTAAAGGTGTTATCTCCTATTATTTCTGAGACTTGTAATGGACCCAGCCATAATTTATCAAATTTTCCATGGCTTCCTTTCTTTTCATGTGCTTTGTCCCAGCACAACACTAAGTCTGATATCCTAAATGTTTTAACTCTTGCCCTTTTGTCAAACCACCTCTTAACAACCGCTTGGTGTTTGGCAAACCTCTCGAGGGCTTGACCTCTTTTCTCCTCTAGTTGTAACATTTGCACTATTCTGGCTTCCCTATGGTTATCAAAGCCTAGATATTCATTGGCAAACTTCCAGGTTGGTATTCTCAGATTAACCGGAAGTATGGGATCAGTCCCATAAACTAAGTGATAAGGTGTGCTACCTAAAGCTATTTTAAACTTGGTCCTGTCTACCCATAATGCATATCTTAACAGGGTATTCCACTCTCTAGGACTTTTGGCAATTAACCTCTTGATTATGTCTAATAAAATTTTGTTTGTTGATTCAGCCAGTCCATTACCTTGAGGGTAATAATTCGAAGAAAACCTTAGAATAATCCCATATTCAAATGCCCATTTAGAAAATTCTAAAGAAGAGAAAGCAGGGCCGTTATCACATACCAATGAATAAGGCGTTCCAAACCTGGTGATAATGTTTTCTTCAAGGAACTTGATAACTACCTCAGTTGTGGAAAATTTGCAGCAGGTGGCCTCAGTCCACCTTGTACAATAGTCTGTTACCGTCAATATAAATTTGTGTCCTGCAGAAGATGGGGGATTGATGACTTCGATAAAATCCAAGCCCCACTGTGCAAACGGTCTGGATTCGATCACAGGTTGCAATGGATTGGCCAGATTTCTCCCTTTGTCTGCTGCAGTCTGACAGGTGTGGCAACTTCTGATGTGACTCTTAGTATCTTTGAACATAGTGGGCCAGTAATAGCCCGCCCTCAGTATTTTGTGTGTTCTAGTTAAATGGGAACCATGGCCGGTTCCGTACTTGTCATGTAGTTCTGTCAACACTCTATCAGCTTCAGTTCTGTTTATGCATCTCAGATAAATTCCATCATGGTTCTTCCTGAATAGAAGACCTCCTTGCACCATATAATTTTATGCCTTAATCTTCAAAGCTCTCCTCTGAGAAGCCTTCATCTTGCTTGGGTACTTTCCAGCTATCAGGAAGGTGCTTAAATCATTGTACCAGCCTGATGCGTCTTGGGAATTCAATACATATTGTTGTTTTATCAGATTTGGATCCATGTTTGCTATTGTCTGCACCAACGCCTGCCCTCTGACCAGCTTTGCGGGAATGATCTCCATGTCAAATTCTTGTAGTGTGGTGATCCATTTGGCTCTTTTTTCTCCAGGCTCGTTTTGCATCAGCAACATTTTTACTGCTGCGTCTGGTACTATGGCTTTGATCTGGCTGCGCAGAATGTAGTGTCTAAATTTTTTCAGAGCCTTCACTAATGCGAATGCCTGTCTTTTGATATCTAGATATCTCAGCTGTGCATCCTTCAGAAGCGCACTCATAAATGCTATGGGCCTCTCTTCATTATTTTCACCTTTCTGTGTCAAGGCAGCCACGACAGAATGAGAAGATGCAAAGGAGTAGATGTAAAATGGGCTTGTGTAGTCTAGACTTGCCAATACAGGGGCATTAGAAATTGCCTCCTTGATATCTTCAAATGCAGCTTTGGCCACTGGCGTCCATTCCATCTGTGCATCTTTCTTCAACATGGCATTCAACGGCTGCATGATCTCTGCAAGACCTGTTATAAACTTCCGAACAAAGTTAATTTTACCAAAAAATGATTTCAACTCTTTCCTACTGTTTGGTATTTGCAAATTTTTTATGGATTCTATTCTATCCGGATCAATTGAAATTCCATTTTTAGAAATGACATGGCCTAATAATTTACCTTTAGTTACGCCAAACATACATTTCTTAGGATTAAGGGAAATCCCATACCTTTCACATCGCTTGAGTACTTTTCTGAGGTCTTCAGCGTGGGTGGATGCATCCTTGGAATACACAGTTAAATCATCCATATACACAACAATGCATTTACCTGATAATCCATGGAATGCAATGTCCATGGCCCTCTGAAAAGTGGCACCTACATTGATCAGACCAAAAGGCATTCTTCTATACGCATAATTTCCCCATTTGCAAGTGAAGGTGGTTTTTAGTCTATCTTCTCTATCAATTAAGACCTGATTATAACCTGAAAAACCATCTAAAAAAGACATCATCTTTGCGCCATTTACTGCTTGCAGTACTTCGTCTATTAGGGGCAAAGGATAATTATCCTTTTCAGATGCCTTGTTTAAATTTCTAAAGTCTACGCACAACCTGATGTCTCCGTTTTTCTTCCTCACTGGCACCAAGTTAGCTACCCAGACAGAATGTCTGACTGGGAAAATTATTCCAGCGGACAGTAATTTTTTAACTTCCTCAAAGATTAAAGGCTCTAGAATGGCATTTACAGGCCTCTGTTTCTGCCTAAATGGTTTGACTTCTTTTCTTAAAGGTATTACGTGAGTTATGATGGACTCGTCAAATGTTTTCAAGTCTTCATAAGTCCATGCTATGACATGTTTATATTCTTTCAGAACGTCCAGAACCTCTTTTCTAATTTTCTCAGAGCAAGCTTTCCCAATTAGTACACTTTGTGGATTTAGCTCAGTCCCTAAGTTATGTAAATCACACCTACCCCCTTCTGTTTTGGGTAAGTCTTTCTGTCTTATTACTCCGTCGAAGTCAAAGATGTGTTCTAATTCAATTACTCCTTTTGGTAAGAAGTTGCTCTTTAAGTTGATCATATCTTCTTCGTCCCATGTTACTTCAGGCCTTTCTTGTTCATCAATGATTTGGGCCTCAAATGCCTCATTACAAGTCAGAAAATTAATAATTTGCTGATCCCCTCCAAATACCTGAAAGTGTGTAACGTTGTCTGGTATACTGGGCATGTTAACTAGCTCAACAGCAAATCGTCTTAATCCTGACAGTGTCAATGGTTCTAATGTACTAGCAGCAACTGCTAACGCATCTGGCCTGTGGTTCAGCTCTCTAGGAATGTGCTCTATGTTAAAAGCATCAAACAAATCCATTAAACCCCATACTCTATGTTTGTAACTAATCATTTTCTTATAATTGCATACATATAGTTTCCTCACTTGTCTGACTACTAATTCAGAGTCTAAAAATACTCTGATGGTTTTTACCCCTTTCTTGATGGCCATGACAAGTCCTAAAATTAGGGCCTCATATTCAGCAATATTGTTAGTGCAGGAAAATTGTAATCTATATGCTGCCAAATGTGATTTACCTTGAGGATCTATGAGTTCAATACCCGCACCTACGCCCTGTTTTGATTTGGACCCATCACATTTTAACGTCCACATGCCATCTTTACTTTTCTGATCTTTTACCTTGGCATACTTTGTCCCTTTTATTGCCTGTGGGGTGTTGTCTTGTTTATCCATGGGTTTTTCCATTTGGTTATCTTGCATATGTGTGTTTTTAGTTTGCAACTCAGAAAGATAACTACCCTTGTCCTGTATTTCTTTTCCTAAATCTGGAATCAAGGCATCTATATTATCCTGAACATATCTCTGTGTTGGATCAAGATTCTCATTTTCCTCTTGTGACTCTGCCCTCCCTATGCACCTTTTGTATTCATATTCAATGATGTCTTTGCATATTTCACAATTCTCCTCAGAATGCTGCCTATCATGGACTCTACACCTATTTTTATATAACTTACATTGGACTGGGAGATTGTGTGTAACGCACTCTTCCACCTCTCGTCTAATGGCATGACCAAATTTGTCTATTGCATTGTTTTCTTCATCTGAAGAATTCCCGTCAGACTCAATGAATAGTGCCATTCTATTGCTGACACACTTCTTTCTAATGTTTAACATCATAATCTCTTCAATCTGCATCCCATTTTTGGTCATTCTATAGACACCTGGTTCAACAGCAGCATATAATATTTCATTAGTTCGATTATACTCTGTTATCATATGTTTCATTCTAGGCTCTGCCTCTATTCTGATCTGGTTTGGGATGCCTCTCCACGGTAACCACATGTGTGAAAAGTCAGTAGCCATATATCCATTTAATGTCTTGGACCAATCCCTACTTAGCAACATTTCATAATTTACAAGTATATCCACTACTTGAATGTCAATGATTTGGCTTACCCTAGGGTCTGAAGCTAATTGCACTTGAATGTTCATGAGTTCTCCTATCACGCTAACCTCGGTCTTATCTAATTGTGTGACAACCTTGGCAGATTTGGTGGGAGTCAGCCCGAGAGTTTTACATATTCCTAAGGGCATTACGTTGGCTGAAGCACCAGAATCTACCATGCAATTGTGTATATTCTTCCCACACAACCTAACAGTTAACAAGAAAGGGTGAGTATCCCTCTTATCTGCATGTATTACTACATTTGTATTGGAAGGATGCTCAACTTTCTTACCTTTCTCCTTAGGTGGTGAATCACTATTAGGAACAGTTATATCAGCAGACACCTTGTTTGTTATGGATGTATCCAGGGATTTTAAAAAAGCATTTCTGATCCCTGAGGTCTTCAATAATTCATTTAGAGGTATACTGACCTTAATTTTCTTTATTTCCTCTGATAAGTAATTCATTAATCTTGTTGTCTCTATTGCTTCTGTCTTACTTACTTGATCCTTTTGCACTGTTGTTCCATTATTTGTGTGCTGACTAGCTTTAAGTATGGCAGGATTGTTGCTAGCATTCTGATCTGGGGGTGTATTGATGTTATCTGGAGGAGTGGAAGTGGTGAAAGGTCCTCTCGGCCTAGGGTTGTTCCTCAAATTGTAGGTGTGGCTTTTATTTGTCTGTTGAAAGGCCTGCACCTCTTCTGTTTCATTTAATATCTCATTTTCAGATTCAAAAGGAAACTGAAAAGCATTTAACACAAAGGCTGATTCAGGATAAAGACTTTCACAACAGCATGGTTCATCCTCTAGCAATTCATCTTCTTTCTCTTCTGCAGTTGCAAAGGTAAACATTTCTAAGACTAATGCTGTGTCATATTCTGAGGGTACTACCTCATTACCCTTAGGAATGAGAAATTCAGAGGTAGGAGGCTGTACATCTATGTTGAAAATACTAGCTGCCAAGTGGAACTGTGGACAGTCGTGCTCAGCATGGGCATTGGTATTGTGAAATCTGCACCAATTTTTGGGTGCTGTACTGGCCATTTGTATGCTAGTCGTTTGTTTTGTACCATGATTATCTATATTCTCAAAAGGAGAAGCCAGAGTACCGTTGTTGGGCCCAGTGTTCCATGTCTTGGGTGGCCTAGGTTGATTCTGATTTCTGTTATTATTGCCCCAGGTCCTATTATCTATCACTGGCCCCCTATTTTGCATTGGTTGCCCCTGACTGGGGCCTTGATGGTGATTGTAGTTTTGGTTCTGATTGTACTGTTGATTTTGATTGAGACTATAATTCTGATTTTGGCCTTAGTTGTGATTTTGATGTAGATTGTAGTTTTGGTTGCTTCTTCCATAGAGGTTCTCATTTCTTAGCTGTGTCACTTCGGTTGTTAATCTTTTCAAATGTGCAGTAATTTCTATGATTTCTTCCCTATCCTCTTGTGCTTTTGCCACAGTTACATCCCTAGGAAGTTGGAAGAAAGGTTGACCATTATTTTGACTGTTATTGGAAGTACTAGCTGTGTAAGGAGTTATAGCTTGGATTGGAGTAGGATTATACACAGGTGTGTAAGAAGGAACCGGATTTACTAGTGGAGCATGCTGCACCGGGACTCCATTCCATGGGTGTGCCTGATTCTGCACCCCAAAATTTCCTCCATTGACAAATGGACTATAAGTTGTATGTCTCATTTCTTGGTTCACTGAGGCTGCCTCTTTATAGGCTTTGGATATTGAATCTATGTCAGGTTTTCTTTTGACAAACATGGCAGTTAAAGGATCCAAGGCAGCATAGTACATAGCCAACAAGGGAGCATCATCTATGGTATAAGGGGCTACTAGCCTAGAATAGGCCTTTTGAAATCTGTCATTGAAATTATCAATTAGCTCTCCCTCACCTCGTTTTATAGCAGCCAATTTATGATACAAAGCGCAAGGGTCAATGGGTCCTCTAAATCTTGACAGAAATGCTTCTTCCATAAGTGCCCAGGAAGAAATGTAACCATTGGGTAAGTTTACGTACCAGCTAGAGGCCTGCTCATTAAAGGTGTAAGGAAACAATCTACACACAACATCCTCGTGCTCTAACATAGCCCTAAAACATGCTTCCTTAAATATTCTAATATGATCTTCTGGGTCCTGATGCAACTGGTATTTGGGACATATCTTTTCTGGATTTTTTGGCATCTCATGATAATCATTGAAGAGTATGGGAGAATTGACATCGAAATAAGCCATTGCAGGTGTTTGAGCTTGACTTGAACTTGCAGGAATACCTGGATTGATTGGTGGATTAGGATTTATAGGAGGATTGAAACCTCCAGGAGTACCTGAACCAAGATTTAAAGATCTGAACAGTGATCTGTCAGGACTCACAATACTACGGATGTTAAAAGGTGACCCAAGAGGTGTTCCAGATGAACTTCCTGCTTGCGATATCTTTGGATTCCAAATTAAAGGGTTTTTACTTCGCCTTGTATCAGGTAGTTACACAAATATATCTCTTGAACTAGATCTAGACCTAGTCACTCTATTACTGTCGTTAGCCAATTTGAAACGAAACCTAACTCAGGAAGGCCCTCCTTCTAGCGCCAGAAAACTGTTGATGATTGTTTTGATGCAATCATAACAATAAGTTAAAATTCACATACAATGAACTGAAACTATACTTGAAAGATAAGAAGGAATCATTTGAGATTCAACTAATCCCAAGTCTACAATGGTTCAGTTGGTCAAGTTCAGTTGGTCAATGTGAAGCTGTAATGTTCAAGGGGCCTTACGTAGTTTAGGTTTGTTTGGTGGTTTAATGGACTAAGAATATGCAAAAAAATCATAGATTTCAACAAGTATTTTGTTCATTTGCATACAAGTGTTACTGTGCTGCAAATTTTAGATGGTTTTCTTGAATTATTGCAGCTTTCTTCTTTATACATTTATGAAAACTGTCTACTCTTAACTTCGTTATGCATGCTTCTTCAAATTTGAGACAATTTCCTTTAGATTTTTACGTTTTCAGCTAAATATTTCAGATGGGTTGGGAAAAGTTAGAAAGATCTAATCTATACCTCATTTAATCTACCGAAGGATCTAATTGTTTCTGTTATGCACTATGTAAATACTACAATAATTTGATCAAATCCACAGTAAAAACTTTAAATGCAAGTTCTGAGCATTTTCACAAACATACATTTAAAAATTGCAAGCTCTCAAAGAAAATATTTCAAAACACAAAGAAGAGTAGGAGAACACTCAGAAGATAGATGTAGAACTCCAGATTCTATTGTATTAGAAACGAATAGTCATACATGATTTACAATGTAGGAATGACTCTTAGTTTCATTGATCATACTACAGAGAACTTACAAGCTTTACAGATACAGTAAGGCAACCAGACATTCCATGCGCACCTTATTGCAGACAAACAGGTAACCTCCTTCTTCTACCTCTAAACTATGCCCAGAAAGACTCTACAATTCTGGCAAAATACTAAAATCCCTGTTGTAGCCCCTGTTGTGAAGTGTTACAGTGTAGAGAGGCACAATATAAAGACATTCTGATTGTCCTCACTACAGCAAAAACCTAACTGAACCCCTGGTTCAAACCCCTGGTTACAGCAATAAATACAGGTGAACCAGCTCTTCGAAAATATCTCTGAGCAGTGTCAAATCTGGGCGAAATATTGCCCCTTCTGAGAAGTTCCGGCAGCTTAGCAATAACTTCTGTTTGTCTGTTGTAGTAATACCTTCAGCTGCAACTCTGTCCTCCATTGGGTTGGCCTTGACTTCTTCACATTTTATCTTTATCTTCCTGCTCCTGAGATTAGATTTCCCTCCCATATGAGGTCACTGTGATCAAGTTCCAGCTGCTTCCTCAACTGCAACCCTGCAAGACAAGACAAGCAATAAGTATCACATTTATCACATAAATAGCAGGAAATTAAAATAATCATTTAGATCATGGTGACTATGCAAAATGTATGGAAATTGGGTCCAAAAAACCTCCAAAACGCGCTCAAAAATGCAAACAAACTGCTCAAAACCCCTCGGGTCAACTATCGCTGACCAAAAAAATGCCACAGGCGCCAAAAAAAAATGTTTTAAAACTCCACCGCTATGTACATTCCCGCCCATCGGCGAGACTATCGCCATCGGCGTGTCAAAAAAACTGCTTGGCCGATGTTCGTTATTTGGCCGATGGCCTTATTATTTCGCTCACCCTTCATCGGCGAGAGTTATGCCGATATAGCCCTTGGCAGCTTGCATTTCTTCCTTATCGGCGTGAGATTCGCCATCGGCAAACTCCAAATCTTTTCCGCCGATGCCCATACCTTGGCCGATGCTCTTTCGTCGGCCTGACTCCTGCCGATGACCCCTTCGTTGACTGCCATCGACGAGAGATCGCCCATCGGCGCCTCATAATTTCCCTCCGCTGATGGCCTTACCTTGGCCAATATCTTTATCAGCGAGAGTGTTGCCGATATCACCCTCGTTGTTCGCCATCGGCGTGAGACTCTTACATCAGTGAAGGCAAAAAACACTTGGCCGATGTTGTAAGCTATGCCGATGACAATATCATCAGCGAGAGATACCCCCTCGGGGTGACAATTTCAAACACTGCCGATCGCATTTGTTACACCGATGGCAGAAGGCCATCGGTATGTCTTCGTTTTATCGGTGAAAGCCTAATGCACAGCTCTGATAGCAAATGTTATGCCGATACCTCACATCGGCCACAGTCTCACCAAAGCTTCCGAACTATTGAACCATTGAACCAAAAAAGAGGTTCAATGCGCAGGTTTAAACCTGTGAAAAAACAATTCTAATGAATAAATAATGGTGACCACAGGGTTTGATGCACTCCCTGCAAAACAATCAAATGCAACATACAGAGTGGAACCCAGACAAAATTGCCCACGACCCGGAACCACTAAGTATGAATTTTTCAAAATTTAAAACGTATGCCCACAAGAAAAAAGGCAAACAACTGACTGTTTATCATGCAAAACCTGATAGTACATTTTACCTAAGTGATCATAATTTGCAAAATAGGATGAATTTTAAGATGGTTCAAAAAGCAACCCTGGCTCATTTTTCGCAAGGAATCCAACCATATTATGCAATGGTACTGAAAATGCAATTTTTTCATATTTTTAACAAGGTTTGCAAATTTGACTCTCTTTTTTCCCTTTACCACCAAATAGAACAAACACAAGCGGAAGCAAAAAAAGGAAAGCGACAGTAGGGGTCCTCATTTTGCTAAGGGGCAAAATGGGGCATGTTGTGAACATCACAACAAGTTCCCCTTAAGCCATCCTCTTGCATCCCCTTACGCCATCAAGTTTTATCTTATACTTTGTAAATTGACTCGTGTACATCTCTCCAAGTAAGCTATCCTCTTTTGCATCCCCTTAAGACATCCTCTTCTAGCTCCCCTTTTAATTAATCCTCTTATACATCCCCTGAAGCCATCCTCTTATGTATCCCCTTAAGATATCCTCTTAGCTCCCCTTAAACCATCATCTTACATCCTCTTTTGTGTTATTTAGTTACATATTACATTAATATTTTGTGTTTTTGGTACATATTAATTCATTCTCATTTACATTCATTATTTCTTGTAGGTGTATCCTACAAGTAGATTTTTCCATGATTGCCACTACAGGATTTCATCATAATGTAAATGGTAGATCAATTTTGTAGTCATGTCAAACTAATAACATGGATCTATAAGATAATTGTATAGATATACTCATATGTTTAATAATGGACCTATTTTTTTGTTTTGAGACTCTTTTTATGATCTATGTATTTAATTTTTATAGATTGACTATTATTTTATGATTGCCACAAATGATATTAGTGTTGAGGTTCAATAAGTATATAGTTTGTAATTTTCCTATCATTTTTGTACCCACTTTAGCTATGTTTTGAGATTTGTTGATTTAGCATTTATTTTATATTATTTAAATGCACAAAAGTTGAAAAGTAGTGTCATGATAGTTAAAGGGAAATAGTCCTAGGATAGTTTGCATATTTGAAACATGGTTTAATATCACCTCTATGAATGCCATGGTCCTCCTCTATATCCTTCAATCATTGTCTTGAATAGTCTAATGCTATCACTAATAAATATGGGACTGTGCTATCATATTACCTAGGTGTAGTCATTGGTGTTGTAGAGTTATTTATGACTACTAAGGTAATAATGAGGGTTATCATGCATAGGTAAGGTAGTAAATAGTCATTATTTCAAACTAAATAACTACCATAAAGATTACTCATTGTCATAGCAAATAGAAGATTATTGTCATGCATGAAGATTATTGCCATATCCAATCTAGACTATCATAAATCATTGAAATGTTCTCATAAGATCAATTCAAATCTAAAAATCAGTCATAATGAGGTTATATCATCTAAAGTCCATTGCAAAAATCCATATGACAATAATAAAACAAATAGGATAGTCACGAAACAAATAAGACACTCATGAAACAATAAAGTAAGCATGTTAGTCAAGAGGTTTTCATAGTGATTAATGGTCTTATATCATTCTAAATGGTCATATGCTAGTTAGATAGACATGTATTTATGGAAACAAGTGGCCTTCATGAAATTCATAAGAGGCTACCAAACCAATTATAGGATTCTCCTAATGAAACAAGTGAGGACTGTAAAATGCATAAGTGGTCATCCAAACACCTATATGATTGTCATAACAGTCCCTAATAGCCACTTGCCTTCATGACCAATAAAAAATGTTATTAAGAACTTGAATATAATCCCTAATACCCACTCAATAGAACTACTAAGAGAATGGCCAATCAAACCAAGACAAGAATCTACATAGTGAAAGGAATCTCAAAAATGAAATAATTCCCTAGCACTAGAGACATTCTGAGTAATCATTGTAAGCCTGATTAATGCACCAACATTGTGAGCCAATAAGGTATAAAAGAGAAGATGATGAAGGGGGTAAATCACAAAACACATAATAACAAATATTAAACATAGCAAATAGAACTTTCTTTTATTGAACTGGGCAACTCATTACATTACAGAAGCTCAATTACAATCAGAGGATGAATCCTCTACTGGCTACAACACATTATAGCTTTCCCAACCTCAAGACTCTAGAATCTTCAGCCTTCTGTAACCCCAAATCAGCTAGGGTTTCTATTTTCCCCTATTCTGGACTCTACACTGGCTCCCCTTAACTCTACTACCACCCAGGGTTCCCAAAATAGTCATAAATAACACTTTTTGGTAGCCTCCAGCTAAATTTCAAAATTTGCAACTCCCTCCAAAAGTAGGTCAACTTCCGGGAAGCATAACTTTTGATCTGGGTGTCTAATTGATTAACTGTTTTAAGCAACAGAAAGATCGCGATGTGAACTATCATGACAAAAATGTGTAAATGGATTTCCATCAACTTTTTGAGATGTTATGAGAAGTTCTAGTGCCTCATATCTCGTTCTGTAAATTTTCAGGGGCTTTTCAGAAAACAAAAACTTTAATATCTTTCAGCTCACAAATGATCTTTGCCTAATTCCTTCACCAAAGGTCTTATATTTCTATTATGTAACTTCCTAGAAGTTTTTGTTTCATTATGTGCCCAAATGCAAACTTTCTAAAAATAGCAGGTACACTTTCCTAAATAGGCAAGTCGCTATTTTTAGCAGTTTTAGAAAAACTGAAAGTCCTACATTATTATTCTAGATATTATGGAACCAAAAACACTAATTATGGGAAGAAATGAAAACAACTACAATGGTTTTGAATTAACTTCTTTTTGGGTGATGCAAGATTGCCCTTACACCTCTGGATGCTCCTGCATCAGACACCCAGGGTAATTTGAGAAGTGACCCTATCACATTTCATGTGTTTGTGTGAGGAAAACCCAAACAGTCAACCTCTGCCTTAGACAGCCAAGAAGAATCTTCAATAGGCCTTCCTTTCCATTTCACTAGATATTCTTCATATTGTCTATTTTGAGTGCTCCTTCCCACACAGCTATCCAAGATCTCTTCTATCTCCTCTATTGAAGTAGATGCCAGAATACTCCACTGCACTTCTGTTGGTCCATCCTCTATTCCACCTTCATGATATTCTGATAAATCAGCAATGTTGAAAAGAGGGGAAATATTGATCCCACTCGACAGCTCTACCTCATATGTATTTCCTGAATCATGCTTCTTCATGATTCTGCATGGTCCAAATTTCTTCATTTTCAACTTATTGTATGTTCCAATTGGGAACCTTTCTTTTCTCAGGTGAACCATGACTTCATCTCCTACCTGGAATTTCTTATATCTCCTCTTTTGATCTGCCTTAGCCTTGTACTGAATATTCATTTTATTAATGTGCTTTCTCACCTCTTCATGCAAATTCTTCAGATGTTCTGCAAAGTCTTTAGCTTTGGCACTTGTCTTTTCTCTGTTGTCCAGCTTCCTTAACTCAGAAGCATTTCTTGGGCTACTGCCATATACAATCTAGAATGGTGATTTACCAGTACTCCTATTGACAGAATTGTTGTAAGCAAATTCTACCTGTGGTAAAATCAAATCCCATCCCTTGGGCTTATCTCCTACCAAGCTTCGTAATAGGTTACCCAAATTCCTATTAACCACTTCAGTTTGTCCATCAGTCTGTGGATGGTGTGCAGAACTGAACTTCAAGTCTGTCTTCAACTTCTTCCACAATGTCCTCCAGAAATAACCAACAAACTTGGTATCTCGGTCTGAAACTATGCTTTTTGGTAGACATGTAGTCTCACCACTTCCCTGAAAAATAACTCTATAATATGAACATCATCATTAGTCTTCTTACAAGGAATAAAATGTGCCATTTTTGAGAATCTGTCCACCACCACAAAAATAGAATCATGTCCTCTTTGTGTCCTTGGTAAACCAAGAACAAAATCCATGCTAATATCATCCCATGGCTTCTTCGGTACAGGTAATGGTTGATACAACCCTATATTCTGACTTGTTCCTTTTGGCATCTGACACACTCTACAACTCTGCACAAATTTCCTCACATCCTGTTGCAATTGTGGCCAATAATAATTTTCACAAATAATAGCAATGGTCTTATCTTGACCAAAGTGTCCAGCCAATCCCCCACTATGCTTCTCCTTAATCAGGTTCTCTCTCATGGAACTCCTTGGAATGCACAACTGGCTTCCTCTAAACAACATGCCATCTTAGATAATGAAATCCAACCATTTTGTCCTGTCTAAAGTAACAGGTTCCAAACAAGCTTTCTAGGCCTCTGCAAAATCTGGATCTTCAGGATACAAACTTTTGAGCTCATCGAACCCAACAACCTCTATCTTCATTTCTGTCAACAAATTTTGCCTTCTGCTCAAGGCATCTACAACTCTATTGGACTTCCCACTCCTGTACTTCAAAACAAAAGGATAGCTCTGCAAAAATTCAACCCATTTTAAGTGCCTTTGATTTAACTTTCCTTGACTATTAAGATACTGCAAAGCCTGATGATCAGTATATAAAACAAACTCCTTTGGCAACAAATAATGTCTCTATTTTTTCAAAGCCTGAACTATTGCATAAAACTCTTGATCATAAACATAATACTTTTTCTTGGCATCATTAAGCTTCTCACTAAAATAGGCAATGGGCTTACCTTCTTGGCTCAAAACAGCTCCTATACCACTACCACTAGCATCACAATCTACTTGAAATACCTTATTAAAATCTGGAAGTGCCAAAACAAGTTGTTCTACCACTTTCTGTTTCAATGTATCAAAGCTCTTGTCTGCTCCTTTAGTCTATCTAAACTCTTTTCTATCCCCTCTCATTGTCTCAGTTAGGGGTACACAAATGCTACTGAAACTCCTAATAAACTTTCTATAAAAACTTGTCAAACCATGAAAAGATCTTACCTCTGTGACACTCCTTGGCATAGGCCATTCAATAATAGCCCTTACTTTTTCTAGGTCCATCTTAAGACCTTCTTCTGAGACAACAAATCCCAGGTACACCAACTCCTTTGCAAAACTACATTTCTTCAGATTAATCAACAACTTCTCCTCCCTCAACTTCTCTAGAACTCTTCTGATATGCATCAGATGCTCATCCCAAGTCTTACTAAAAATTAAAATATCATCCAAATAAACAATAACAAAACTTCCCAAAAATTCCTTCAGTACCTCATTCATGAGCCGCATGAATGTGCTCGGTGCATTGGTTAGCCCAAATGGCATGACTAACCACTCATACAAACCTTTCTTTGTCTTTTAGGCTGTCTTCCATTCATCTCCTTCTCTGATACAGATCTAGTGATATCCACTCTTTAGGTCAATTTTCGTGAAGTACTTGGCTCCACTCAAACAATCCATGATGTCATCCATTCTTGGCAATGGAAATCTATACTTGATTGTTATCTTATTGATGGCTCGAGAGTCTGTACACATCCTCCATTCTCCATCCTTCTTTGGTGTTAGTACTACAGGTACCGCACATGGGCTTAGGCTGTCCCTTATCGGTCCCTTCCTCAACAACTCCTGAACTTGTCTGTTCAACTCTTCATTCTCTGCAAGGGTCATTCTATGGGCTACCTTGTTTGGCAAACTCGCTCCTGGTATCAAATCCATTTGGTGACTTATGTTCCTTACTGGTGGTAAACCTTCTGGTACATTATCAGAGATAATGTCCTTGAACTCTTTCAACATATCTGAAACTTCTACTGGTACATCTTCATAGTTCTCTTGACTAATCTTAGGAATCAATGCAAAGCAATGATGCTCATGCTTCATACCCTCCAAAAATTTCCTACCATCTACCAAGCAAATTCTGGCAGTACTACATACCTTTTCTTCCACCTCCTTCAAGGGCTTCAATTTATGACGAACTCCATCTTTTGTTACGGAATATGTGTTTGCACGGCCATCATGGACAGCGCTCCTATCATACTACCACGGCCTTCCCAACAACATATGACATGCATCCATCGATATGATATCACACAGTACCTCATCATGGTAGTCCCCAATCTTGAACTTCACTAAACATTGCTCATTGACCAAAGCTCTATGGTCTTTCTGCAACCATGCAATCTGATATGGATGCGGATGCTTTCTTCTTGTCAACTTCAACTTGTCAACCATCTCTTCTGAAACTAGATTATCAATGCTTCCACTATCAATAATAATATCACAACACTTACCTTCACATTTGCACCTTGTGCGGAATAAACTCTTCCTCTAATTTGGTTCTTTCTCCTCATTCAACAAGGTTCTTCTGACAACTAGGGTTTCTCCCGTTTCAGCATCTTCAGAATGCTCAGATTGTGCATCTTCATCTACATGTGCAACTCATGCATAACCTTCAGGTCTACTATTCATCCTTCCTTGATGTTACGGACACTCAGATGCTCGATGCCCTTCTTCTCTACATTGGAAATAGGTTCCTCTAAAACCTCCTCTTCCAGGTCCTTGCCTAGGTCTACCTCTTCCTCTTCCTCTTTTCTCACCATTGTTCTAGTCACGAGGATGGTAGGTGTTATCTCCCCTCTGATTTCAACTGGTGCCAGCTTCTTCACTTTTCTTTGCATCTTCATTTCGGCCCCCATAGGGTCTTCCACCAGTCCTTCCACCTTTACCTCTTCCCCTTTGCTTGCTGTCAAATCTTTTATTCAGCTTCTCTTCTACCTTCAAGGAAAACTGGTATGCATATTCTATGGTGGCCATTCTGACCAGGCTTAGCTCCTCCTGAATACTCAGCCTCAACCCATTAATGTAATAGGCTACCTTTTCCTTGTTGGGCTTTGCATGGCTTGTCTTGATAGTAATCTTATAGAACTCTTCTGTATACTCCTTAACAGACTTGTTACCTTGCTTTAGTCCTTGCAGCTTCTTCAACAACTCTATCTCATAGTCCACAGGAATGAACTGCTTCTTCAGTTTCTCCACCATCTGATCCCATCTAGTGATCTTTCCTTTTCCTCCTCTGTTCCTCTCTAATTGGACCTCCTTCCACCAAATATTGGCATGGCCCTTCAACTTTATTTTTGCAAACTTAACCTGATCTGGGTCCTCCACATCTTCATACTCGAAATACTCCTCCATGTCATTGATCCAATCAATGAGCTGTTCCAGATTCAAATCTCTAGAATATGTAGAAACTTTGATTATGGGCCTCTTTCCAATCTTCAAAATAGCCCTCAACAACCTAACCTCTGCAGGATTTCCTACAGCTTCTTGTTCTTCCTCAGATAGCTACTCTTCGGCTTCATCTTTACTTTCTTCTCTTGTTCTTGGATCAAACCCTCTTCGCAGCTCCTCTTGCAATGCATCAATTTGCCTTTGTAGGGCTCTAAAACCCTCTTCCATCAAAGCATTCCTCCCAACACAACTTCTTTGTGGAGGCATCTTGGTCTCTGCAGCAAACCCACAACCTTAGGTCCTAGTGTAAACTACCTCACGGTCAACGACCTGTCTACACACTCAGGAACCCTTGCTCTGATACCATCTGATGAAGGGGGTAAGTCACAAAACACACAATAACAAATATTAAACATAGCAAATAGAACTTTCTTTTATTGAACTGGGCAACTCATTACATTACAGAAGCTCAATTTCAATCAGAGGATGAATCCTCTACTGGCTGCAACACATTACAACTTTCCCAACCTCAAGACTCTAGAATCTTCAGCCTTCTCTAACCCCAAATCAGCTAGGGTTTCTATTTTCCCCCTTATTCTGGACTCTACACTAGCCCCCCTTAACTCTACTACCACCCAGGGTTCTCAAAATAGTCATAAATAGCACTTTTTGGTGGCCTCCAGCTAAATTTTGAAATTTGAAACTCCCTCCAAAAGTAGGTCAACTTCCGGGAAGCATAACTTTTGATCTGGGCGTCCGATTGACAAACCATTTTAAGCACCGGAAAGCTCGTGATGTGAACTATCACGGTGTAAATCCGTAAATTGATTTCCGTCAACTTTTTGAGACATTATGAGAAGTTTTAGTGCCTCATATCTCGTTCTATAAATTTTTAGGGGCTTTTCTGAAAACAAAAACTTTAATATCTTTCAGATCACAAATGATCTTTGCCTGATTCCTTCGCCAAAGGTCTTATATTTCTGTTATGTAACTTTTTGGAATTTTTTACTTCATTATGTGCCCAAATGTAAACTTTCTAAAAATAGCAGGTACACTTTCCTAAATAGGTAGGTCGCTATTTTTAGCAGTTTTGGAAAAACTGAAAGTCCTACATTATTATTCTGGATATTATGGAACCAAAAACACTAATTATAGGAAGAAATGAGAACAACTACAATGGTTTTGAATTAACTTCTTTTTGGGTGATGCAAGATTGCCCTTATGCCTCTGGATGCTCCTACATCAGAAGATCTCAAGAGAAAGTATAAATAAAATAAGAGATCACTTGGAGAAGGCTACTAAAGCTAAACACATGAAACTAGAAGTTCTGGAAAGAGTGGAAAATGGATTGTCAAAAAATAGGAAAATGAAGGGGCCTTGATAAGGTATATACTATCTATTCACAATTTGGAAAAAAGTAACTACACATTAGATAAATTCACATGTACATATGAGAATCCATCAAAGCATAATTAAAAGTGGATTGTTTTAAGATGTATTAATTGCAAGTGCTACTTCTGATCACCACAACCCTCACAAGAATTATGCTACTTCTTGAATAATTTCAAAATGTGATAAAATTTTTTGTAGCTTATATTGTGTGGATAAGATTTGAATTTCCTTCTAGTTTATTCTAAAGAGTTAGTTTCTCTACAAGAATTGAATGCTTCATTTGAATCATGTTTTGAATGTTTTTTTAAGGAAGATTTTGTTTGGACACTATCAAAGTGAATCTAACATCCTTATCATTTTATCATGATTTTGTAGGTTTATCCTAGGTAAATTACCTTGTTTCAAAGTGCCCTAAATTTATCTATTGGATAATTGTAACACCAAACTTATCTGTTAGATAATTGTAACACCAAACTTATCTGTTAGATAATTGTAACACCAAACCTATCTATTCCACTATGTAAATTAACTTAATTTAGGTTTGTGAGGTGATGTATTATAGAATTTTGAATTTTGAATATAAATATAAATGAAAACATTTAATTAATTTTGGTAGTTAATAGATTGTTCACTATTTCAAGAAGAACTATTGAACCATAATGCAGAAAATGGATTGTCAAAAATAGGAAAAATTGGAAAATGGATTGTGATAATTTTTTTTTGTAGCTTATATTGTGTGGATAAGATTTGAATTTCCTCAGTCTTTCAAATTCCCAAAGGTATTATTGATGATATTTAGAAATCTCTTAGGTCCTTTCTTTGGAAAGGTTTCTCAGAAGTTAGTAATAAGATTCCTTTGATCTCTTGGGATAAGGTTTGTATTCCTAAATTTTTAGGGGGAGTAGGAATTCATGGCTTAGAATCTCAAAATAAGTCTTTGGGTGCTAAGTTTGCTTGGAAGCTTTATTTCAAAACTCAGCTAAAATGGGCTAAACTCATGCAATACAAGTATTTGGATTCTCTTGACTCAAAGAATTTTCACAGTTGAGAATCCTGCTAAGGGGTCAAGTATGTGTAATTTTTTAGTATCCTGCAGGGGGGTTATTCTTTCCAATCTTTCTTGGAAGGTCTGTAATGGTTCTAAGGCTAATTTTTGGGAGGATTCTTGGAATGGTTTTCCCCCTCTGTCTCTTTGCAATGGTTTGGATCAGGCTAGAAATTATATGTTACTTTATTAGGGAAGTAAAGTGAGAGATTATTTTTTAGTTATAACAGATGGATTCTTTTCCTCGGTGGTTTGGAAAGATTTTCAGCAATGTGATTTCCCTCAAGATCAAAAAAAATTACTTTCTTTTCAGCTTCAAAAGAGGAAGATTTGTTTTTCTGCCAAAGTAGATGAATTAATTTGGACTTTTGCAAATAATGGTTCTTATTCTGTGCATGATGGTTATAGATCCTTGGTTCTTAAACAAGGAAGTCAGATGTTGGATTGGCCTTTTTTCC
This sequence comes from Cunninghamia lanceolata, assembly GCA_027924645.1. NCBI lineage: Eukaryota > Viridiplantae > Streptophyta > Pinopsida > Cupressales > Cupressaceae > Cunninghamia > Cunninghamia lanceolata. Next base: position 6,877,726 of record BSBN01000114.1, on the reverse strand, counting down.
CTTTGTTGGAATGTTGCTTGTTTTCCTAAAGTAGGCGCTTTTGCTTGGCTGGCTCTTAAAGGGAAAATTTTGACTAGTCAGAGACTTGCAAAACTTGGCTTAGCAGTTCCTTTTAAGTGTGTTCTTTGTGGAGTTTGTGATGAGGACCCTGATCATCTCTTTAAACTTTGTCCTTTTGCTACTTCTTGTTGGTATTGGTTATTTTCAAAGCTTAGTTGGTATGCTCCCTTACCTAATTCTATTTTGAGTTTGTTTTGTAGCTGGCCTATTCTCTACAAAGATTCAACCTTTTCTTCTATTTGGATAGTCTCTCCTTCTATTGTGATTTGGAATTTATGTTTAGAAAGAAATCAGAGGATTTTTAGAAAAGAGTCCCAAACTTTTGAATTTATCTTGACTTTGATCGAGAAGTTTATATTTGAGGTGGTTATGAGTAATCTACAAAGGAAGGGATTTTCAAATTTAAACTTTTCCTCTTGGGATGATCAGCTTTTGAAATCTTGGATATTATTAAATCCTCTACCAAACTTGGGAATTTCTTCTAATATTAAAATTGATAGAAGTGTAATTAGTTGGGTGCCTCCTGTTCTAGGTTATACTAAGCTTAATTTTGATGATGCTTCGCGAGGTAACCCAGGTCCTGTCTCCATTGGAGGGGCTTTAAGAGGATTTTTGGGAGATCTTTATTTAGCCTTTTCTTTGAAAATATTTGATACTACTAATAATTTAGCTAAGGCCTTGGCTTTGGTTGAAGGCTTGAAATTAGCTAAGCAATTGAAGGTTGCTAATCTTCACATAGAAGGGGACTCTTTGGTTATTATTAATGCCTTGAAAAAGAAAGTTGCATTGAATTGGAAGATTAATTACTTTTTAGAAGAGGCCTGGGATCTGATGAAATTTTTTGAAAAATTCATTATTTCGCATTGTTATAAAGAAGGTAATCAGTTGGCTATCGCTCTAGCTAATTTGGCCTTTGATTTGGAGATAGATAGATTAATTTTAGATAGTGGAAATATTAAAGGGTAGCCCAACATCTTAAGTTTGATTAAAAGAGAATCGAGTACTTGTAAAGTATGATTGGCAGTGCAGTACATTCCTAACAACTCCATCTCATATCCTTCGATGGTTTCAAGTTGATTATACATGTGAATTAATTGGTTTTTGATAATGTTTGTGTGAGTTTTCCTTTCACAGTAGGATAATCTACACTAAATCCAATTTTTAGTACCTTATTTCAGTTTGCTAAACTTTGCATGAACCGAGAGGATTAGCAATGATGTTTTGCATTAATATCAACAGTCCCTTATTCTATTTAACCTCATTCCATGCTTGGTTTTCTCATTCTCTACTTCTAAGTTTATACAATGGAGTTCCAATTGAATCCCAGGCTCCTTTTCCCTGTGCAAAAATGGGAAATGACTTTTTTTGGCAGTGTTAATGCAGAAGGTTTAGCCTCTGTGTTTGCTATTGACAAACAAGATTCTGAGGAAGCATTGCGGGAGGTGGTTGGAAATGAATTGTTGGATTCTCCTGCATGGTCACTTTACCCCTCTTAGATATTATCTATGTTTGCTTCTAATGTTATGGATTTGGTCCAAGATGTCTCAGTGGTAAGACAGTTAATTACAAAGTTTGTTCATCATTTTTTGTATTCTGATGAGGTGCTTCAAGATGCTTTTCAGAATTATGATTTGTTTAAGTCAGGTGCTCTAATTGGTGGTCTGTTTACTAAGTGCAATATTCTCCACTCTTCTGCTCATAACTGCACTTTCAATGCCTTTGGTTCGACCATTCATCTTGAGAATGAGGATTTGTTGAGTATTCCCCTTCATGCACATAGAGCTGAGTTGGGTGATCCTTTGGTGAATTGGGTGGAGGAGAAGTTCCATGCTCTGTTGTTTTTAATTCAATACCATCCTTAGATTTCTCCTCCTTCTGGGTCACCAATTGAACTGGATGTTGCCGAGGGTAATGTCTTGCTGCAAGATCTTAATGCTCCAGTTGTAGGCTAGATTGTCTACCTACATCCTTTCACTGGTTTTGTAAATTTTTTGGAGAAGGTTTCCACTATGTGGTTATGTAAAGCTTGGTGGAGGTGTTTTGTTCTCTTATAGCTATTTACTCCAAGGGATATTTTTTTGTTTTGTGGAAATTTTGGGGGTGAAGATTATAAATTTTGTATTATTCTAATCCCACCTCATTTTGTAATTATAAACCCGTTGAGGGAATATGTAAATTTCAAGCTATAACTGGAGGTTTTCTTGCTGGCTCTTTCCTACCGGTATGCTCTATCAAACCAACTTTGTGTAACTTTTTATTATTTCTATAAAATTATAGTGGCTTGCCACTTTTTGCTAAAAAAAAAAAGATTTGAATTTCCTTCTAGTTTCTTCTAAAGAGTTAGTTTCTCTACAAGAATTGAATGCTTCATTTGAATCATGTTTTGAATGTTTTTTGAAGGAAGATTTTGTTTAGACACTATCAAAGTGAGTCTAACATCCTTATCATTTTATCATGATTTTGTAGGTTTATCCTAGGTAAATTACCTTGTTATAAAGTACCCTAAATTTATCTATTATATAATTGTAACACCAAACTTATCTATTAGATAATTGTAACACCAAACCTATCTATTCCACTATGTAAATTAACTTAATTTAGGTTTGTGAGGCAGTTAATAGATAGTTCACTATTTCAAGAAGAACTATTGAACCATAATGCATAATCACTTCTTAAATTAAAAAATGTAGTAGAGAGAAATCTTCTAACATGTCTCAATTAAATAATTTATAATCTAGAAGTGAACAATGAAGCATATTTAACATATTATCCTTAACATATTATCTACCATACTAAAATACATTCAAGCATATACTCAATAATATATACATGTAGATCTATCTAGATAAGTCCATGAAATACTATAAAATATAGGTAGGACCCATGAAATGTGTACTAAAACATCTACTCATCATCAACATATAAATAAATACAAATCATAGTTTATGAAATACTGAAATATATCTAGAAGTACATGTAATAGCAAGTTCGACATATATAGTCAAAGTCCTGGCATGACATATATGAAAAATAATGTGCACATCATACAGTTCAATCTATGAAATAAAAATCTATGTTAGGTATGATCATCACTCAAGTTCAAATCTGAAAGAGGCCTCTTTCTTCCTCATGAAATAGATGGATCTACCTCATGCTGTACACAAGAGAAAGAAACTTGCAATCAGATTTAAAAAAAATTAAAATGACATATGACATTAAATATTTAAATGTAGGCTTTAAAGTGCATTTAAATTACTGTGCAATCATACTCATCTACTCCCACATTTTGTTGTGCAGGTGGTATAGTTGTTTCATCTTCTTGACCAAAAGTTTGACCTGCTAATTGCTAGAATTTCAAATAAAGCAAGTTTGAAATAAGTTAGAATTTATTTAGCATATAAAGACCTAGAAATTGTGCATGGAAAATTTAGTAAAGTTTAGGACCTCAAAATGTGTAGATGGCTCATGAAATTGTCCTTGACTAGCAACCTGACCAATAGTCTCACTCCTATCATCCTGCACTTACATATATATGGGTGCATATATAAATTTATATAAACTCAAAAAAGAAACTTAGTACAAGTTTAGTACAATTTTTTAAAACACACACCATGGAATACTCAGGCATAATGGTTGACGATGGAGGATTAGTGGAAGAAACACCTAAGCCACGTGGTCGGTTAGACATGGGAACTGCCACATGACCTGAGCCTCGCTGCAATAGTAGAGTTTCACATACATGTATATATAGTTATTTATTTATTTATACACTTGTTAATTTACAATATAATATTGATAAGTTTCAAGAAGAAAATTTAAACTAGAATTAGATACATATGGTTTTAGGGTTAAGATATATTGGTTTACCTCATAAGGTGTGCCAGTCTCTACAGTTGTCGATGCAAAACTGAATGTATCAAATCGTGATGTGGCCCTAGAGCGACTTGAGATCTGTACAACAAATAGTTCACAATTATATATTAATTCATTAAATTATTTATATAAATTTTGATATGTTCAAATTATGCACTTGAAATATTTAATAAAATGTGGTCAATCTACCTGTGTAAGATTATCATCTAAATATAGTAGATCCAAGTATGACTCCACTTTTGTTGTAGTTGCATCTGATGTGGATGTAGGAGCAGGACCATAACATGGTTGATTGCAATTTATACACAAATGTGCCCTTGACATGCCTGAGGCTCTATGATGAGATGGATCCACTCCTCCATGATGCTCTCCAATACTGAATTCATCTACCATGTGGGTAGCTTGTTCAGTGAGATTGCCCAAGACTCTACTCAATGCTCCTAATGTCAATAACACTGCATGGTGTTGAATAGGTGTAGGAATCGTGGGCAAAATAGGAGCAACCATAGGAATAGGAGGAATGGGTCAATTGGGGTCAACTCATTCCCCTGGTCTATGTTGTGGCATGCAACGACCAACACCTTGAAATTCTCTCATATCAAAATAATTGGGTTTTTGACCCAATTGAAACTCCACCCATAATTTTCTCAAAAAATATAGTGGTACCTCACAATTAGCATGTGGTGGGTGATCAAACACCATCCACCACCGATCCCGAAAATGTCTCAAAATTACCTCATGCATACACCACTTAATTTATATTCTTTTTTTTGTTGCAGCTATAGGTTGATTACTTTTTGGGTGACGAAAAAATGGGGCTAATGTTTGTTTTGTTATGTGGAGGTCATGGATGTCTTTATATGAAAGACCATCTGCATAGAATTGCCTCCTCTCCTCTCGTCGAAGGTGAAATCCATTTAGGTCTGCATCGATAGACCTAACAGAATCAATAATGGTTTGATCAAAGATGCAAACTAAACCACATGGGGAGGCATCAAGTGAGGTTGATTATTAATCAAATTAATGTTCTCCTCAGTTGCATTAATATTTTCATTAATGTTTTTCCGCAATTGGGCCTCATCAGGTGGAGGGGGTGGGGGCTTTTGAGGTGGATCACGGGGTGGGGAGTTTTCATAAAGAATGTTATTTATTAAAAATTCATCATTAGATGTCCCCTGCAAATTTCCAAATATGTATCAATATAAAAAAATTACAAATGTATAGTTTCACAAATATATACATATTGAAAACTTACAAACAAATATCTATAAATTTAAACTTAATCTAATAGATCTATAAATGAAAGTTTAAAATATCCATGAATTTAGAGAGCAAGTAATACTTGAAAATTAAACATGCACAGGTAAATATCATATAATATGATCAAATGATGATGCATCAACCCTAAATATATCTTGTATACCCTTATTTAAACCATTTGAGTCCATTTGTAGTGGTAACCATCTCCTACAAGTGCATCTAAACCCTTGTATTTATAGTTTACTATTTCCTAATTTGGTGCACGAATTTCTATTTCCATTGTCTTGTTTGTTTAACTATCATTGATTATTTCCTTTGATCATTTATCACATTAAATATAACCCTTTGATTATTTATCACATTATTTGGACTTCTATTTTTGTATGAAAATATATGAAATAGGCCTCCCTCTCCCCATTTGAACATAGAAAAATTGTGAAGTTTCCACTTTATTGCTATTTTGGAGCCATCTTTCTTGAATAAGTGTAGGAATGTTAGTGTTTACTATATTTGTTGGTTTTAACTCCATTCTTCCTCTACTATACATTTTATCTTCCCTTTTCAAACCCACATTCCTTCTCCTTACCTCTTTCAAAACCATTTTCTTTCCTCAATTTCATTTCAGATTCTCATTTCTACTTTATTTTTCATCAAGTATCTTCCATATTATTTCTTTTCTTCTCCCATATTAGTCCTCTCTATATCTAGATTATTCCCCTTTACTTTTTTTCATTGAGTCTTATTTTTCCATCTCCTAAATTCCCTCTTTCTCCTTCAAACCTTGGTTTACCTAGCATTAGTTTTTCATACCAATGTCTCCTTAAATTAATCCAACATTGCCCTAAAATATTATATTCTCCTTCCTACTTCATTCCTCTTTAACCATTTTTTAGAGGGTTTCTTCTATAGAATTGGTATTTATAGATAAAATATGGAATAATTAGAAAAAAATCTCACAAATTACGAAGAGGAAGTTATGCAAAAAATAACAAGATGAAGCTATGTCTAAATTTTTAGATCATTTTCACATAGTAGACAAGGTTGCCTTCTAGGTCCTAGTCATACACCAAGGTACTAGGAGAGGGCCATGTGACACCCAAGGTGTCACTCTACCTAACAACCTTGTCCTATCATCATTTTTCTCAAAATTATAATGGAAACATTTTGACACCTTATATAGTCCAAATTTAAAAGTGCATGATAGCCCATTCCAAGTGTATTCTTCCCATTTCTCTATTATCCTACTTCTAGCTTAGTTAAGCTCAATTGTGACATATTTTACTATTTTGCACCATCTTCTACTTTTTGTCTTGATTGGTTTCTAGATAGAGAAGTTATTAGTAAACTATTCTAAACACACCCAAAAATTTATTACTTAATGTTTATTTTGAGTCCATTTATAGTGGTAACCATCTCCTACAAGTGCATCTAAACCCTAGTATTTATAGTTTACTTTTTCCTAATCCAGTGTGAATTTCTATTTCAATTGTCTTGTTTGTTTAACTGTCATTGATTATTTCCTTTGATCATTTATCACATTATTTTTCACAATTTAAAAGTGCATGATAGCCCATGCCAAGTGTATTCTTCCCATTTCTCTATTATCCTACTTCTAGCTTAGTTAAGCTCAATTGTGACATATTTTACTATTTTGCACCATCTTCTACTTTTTGTCTTGATTGGTTTCTAGATAGAGAATTTATTAGTAAACTATTCTAAACACACCCAAAAATTTATTAGTTAATGTTTATTTTGAGTCCATTTATAGTGGTAACCATCTCCTACAAGTGCATCTAAACCCTTGTACCTATAGTTTACTTTTTCCTAATTCGGTGTGTATTTCTATTTCCATTGTCTTGTTTGTTTAACTATCATTGATTATTTCCTTTGATCATTTATCACAATTTAAAAGTGCATGATTGCCCATGCCAGTGTATTGTTCCCATTTCTCTATTATCCTACTTCTAGCTTAGTTAAGCTCAATTGTGACATATTTTACTATTTTGCACCATCTTCTACTTTTTGTCTTGATTGGTTTCTAGATAGAGAATTTATTAGTAAACTATTCTAAACACACCCAAATATTTATTAGTTAATGTTTATTTTGAGTCCATTCAAGTAGTGGTAACCATCTCCTACAAGTGCATCTAAACCCTTGTATTTATAGTTTACTATTTCCTAATTTGGCGTGAATTTCTATTTCCATTGTCTCAAGTTTGTTTAACTATCATTGATTATTTCCTTTGATCATTTATCACATTATTTATCATATTAAATCTATCCCTTTGATCATTTATCACATTAAATCAAATTAAACATAATGAGATTTATATTTCACGAGATCTAAGAGTTCTAATGCTTGGTTTAACCCTCTATCTCTTCCATTCAATCACACCACCATTTTCCTAAGTGATTGCTTTACCTTCACAATTTGAACAACCATGATAATCTTGTGAAGGAAAGATTTAGGAAGGACAAAGGTGGCTTTTTCACGTAAGATGGGGTATGCATGCTTGTGTACATCTTATTGTGAGGTCTTGTAGGTTTATTCATGGTTTCTAAGAACTTATTCATATTTCTTCATTTCTTTTTAATTATCATGTTAGAGAGACCTCAAGGATCACCTTCCAAGGTTCTACAAATCTTGAAAAAGAAGAGGGGATACCATACCCTATGACTTGGCTCAAAGTTGTTCTCTCCTTGTCAATGTTTCATATTCTCTACCTAAGATCTATTTTATTCCCCTTTTCTTAGTTTGAGTAATATTTCTAGAAGAGAGGGATTGTATTTTTAGTAGCAAACAAAATCTAAAGATACATCAAATTTACATGCTTTTGTGGGAGAAATACATACACGAGACAACTTGAATCTCATTAAGACAAATGCCTGGACTAAAAGCCAAGTCAAACAAACATGAAATCCCGGTGTATAATATTTCCAACCATTTGTCAATGTAGGGTTTACCAAAGCAATAAGGCACATAAGAAACATAAAAATTTGCACTTTGGGGCATGGGCCAACAACCTCCTAGGTCTAACCCCATGCAACTAGAGTAATATGCAAGGGCTCATCACTAAATATTAGACTAGGCTAGTAATGACATGATAGATGGGTATACATGTATATGAGTTAATAACTTTTGAAGAATGTATTTCTTTTCAATGTGGCTCATGGTAAGCTAACTCTTTGGAACTCAACACTTGTTGAATGAAAACATGAAAGATCCACCTACAAACCTATAGGAATCAAAAGTGGGATTTGATATTAGGAAAGTGAGATAAGAAATAAAAGCATGGACAAATCATGCAAATCTACATAGCATAAGGTAATAAATACAAATAATGCTAGTAAGAATAATGATAATAGAAATGTGGATAATGAAAGTGGTTGCAATGGAATTAATAGGAGGAAAAGAATGTTTAAAGTGGAGAGAATCTAAGAGATGGAGAACTGTGTAGTCAATGGGCATGGCATGGGATTCAAATGAAACTATGGGATCCTCAAAAGCAATAATAGTTGTAGAGGTCATAAATGGAATACTAGTAAATGATGATGAAGATATATATAGTAAAGTAATTATAAGATATTTCTATTAGTAGTTTGCATTTTTAGGAAGATGGAAGAGTGGCTTGTTTGGAATTTCAAGTCGATTCAATATAAAATTTTATTTGACCACAACAATTCAATTTATAAAGCTTCTTTTGAATGCTATTACATTCCTGTTAGAAGTCATTGAAAGGTCAAATGCATTCGAATCATACTCACACAAAATTAAATCTTTATAATTTGGTTTTTTAGGGTTTGCAGTACAACATGGTTTTAGGGTTTATAATTTGGTTTTTTAGGGTTTATAGTTTAGGTTTTTAGGGTTTGCAGTAACATGGTTTTAGGGTTTGTAGTAACATAGTTTTAGGGTTTACAATAACATACAATCACAAAAAAATCATAAAACTCTAATAACAAGTAAAACCCTAATTTTCATTTTAATCCTACAATCACAAAAAAAAACATCTAAAACAAGCTAAAAACTACCAAAGAACCAACCTGGAGGAGCTCAGTAGTGACGAGGTGGTGGGAGGAGGTGACAGGGAAAAAATAACTTTGGTGTTGTGCTCATTTAGTCTTCAACAACGTGTACTCGTTCTAAGCCTTCAACTATTACCGTTGCTATCGGCTGGAGTGGAAGAAAATGAGCCAGTAGGACTATTTTTACAACTATATACGTTTTTGAAAATGGGTACCCGTTTAGTAATGGGTGTCTATTTAGGCTTGGGTGCGCGTTAGTAAATAGGTACCCATTTAGGTTTGGGCGCCCGTTCCTAAACAGGTACCCATTTATTTGAAAATAGGTACCTGTTCCTGTCGGTAATTTTTTTCCCTACGCGACTTCCCCTACATGTGGACCTAGTTTCTTGCTTTTACCCATGATGGATGTCCTTGCAAGGGCCAAACATTTCAGCAAGATCAACCTATGAAGTGGCTACCACCAAATCCGGATCTGAGAAGGGGATGAGTGGAAGATAGCCTTTAAGACTGGAGATGGATTATATGAGTGGATAGTTATGCCATTCAGGTTATCAAATGCACTTAGCACATTTATGAGATTGATGAACACTATACTACAACCTTACATTGGTAAGTTTGTGGTAGTTTATTTTGATGATATTTTGGTATTTAGTAACAGCAAAGAAGAGCACTTACAACACTTGAGGATTATCTTTGGTGTGTTAAGGAGAAGCTCTATGCCAATTTGAAGAAGTGTAGGTTCATGCAGGTCAGTTTAGTTTTTTTAGGCTTTGTCATTTCTAAAGATGGTATCATAATGGATCTAGAAAAGGTCAGGGCAATTCTAGAATGGCCTAGTCCAAGCAACATCATAGAGGTAAAAAGTTTTCATGGCTTGGCCACTTTCTATCAAAAGTTCATTCAAAATTTTAGTAGTATTGTAGCTCCTATAACATATTGCACCAAAGGAAGGGAGTTTGTATTGACCAAGGATGCTGAGTAGAGCTTTAAGTACTTGAAGCAAAAGGTAGCAGAAGCACCTATACTTGCATTGCCAAATTTTGATAAGGTATTTGAGAATGTGATGCCTCCCATGTGGGAATAGGTTTGTGCTTAGCCAAGCTGGAAAACGTATAGCTTTCTTTAGTGAAAAGCTGAATGAAGTGAGAAAGAATTATTCTACTTATGATTTGGAATTTTATGCAATTGTCCAAGCATAGAGGTATTGGAGACATTATCTAGTTCCCTAGGAGTTTGTATTGTTTACATATCATATTGCATTGAGATACTTGAACACACAGAAAAAGTTGAATAGTAGGCATGTCAAGTGGCTCTCTTTCTTACAAGGTTACAATTTTGTGTTGAAGCATAAGTCTGGAAAACAAAATCATCTTGCAAATGCATTAAGTAGGCGTGTTGCACTTTTGACCACAATGGAAACTAAGGTGATTGGTTTTGATGCCATCAAAAATTTATATGTCTGATGATGATTTTTGGGAGATTGTGGAACAATTGAAGGCACCAGTATCTGGTAACCTGGATCACTTTAGGGGTGAATATTTTATACAAGATGGGTATCTATTTAAAGGAAAACAACTATGCATACTAGCTGGCTCTATGAGGGAAAACATTATCAGAGAATTTCATAGTAGTGGGTTGGCTGGACATTTTGGCAAGGATAAGACAATAGCCTTGATAGAAGATAAATATTACTGGCCAAAGATGAAAATGGATATAACTAGGTATGTAACAAGGTGTAGGATCTGTCAAGTGGCTAAGGGACATTCACAAAATACAGGGTTGTATATGCCATTACCAGTACCAACTGCACCAGGGACTTTGTGTTGGGACTTCCACATATTCAATGAGGTAATGACTCCATTTTTGTAGTTGTTGATAGGTTCTCCAAGATGGTTCATTTTATTGCTTGTAAGAAAACTAATGATGTAACGAGGGTAGCAGAGTTATTTTTTTTAGAAGTTGTTCGACTACTATAAGGAAATGAAAGCATCTCAGAACGTATTTCTAAGAATAGTGGTGTCTTTGACAGATTTAAATTCTTTTCAATTGCTTCAAAAACACACACAACTATGCCACAAAGTGGAAACAAACATAGTACATTTCCAACATTGACCCTTAGAGGAAATACAAGCAACAAGATCTAATTTCAATAGCAGAAATATTAAACATGAAAGATAGAACATAAGACACAGATTTATGTGGGAAAAACCCTTACGAAAAAAAAACCCCACACTCCAAAAGCCCATATCGTCATTGTATTATTCAGCAACAGAAAATATAGTTACAATACAATTTAGGCACTAAGCCTCTAATGGAGATTTACATCTTGCTCCTCTAGAAGAATAACTGACAGCATAACCCTATACAAAGTTCTCCAGCACTTGGGTTAGTCCTTCATACTGTTATCATGCCACAAATAGCACATAGTATAGGACATCACCCTACACCTGAACTCTATTCTTTTTCCTCTCTCACACTCCTCTGTTACCAATGTGTTTTTACATATCACATTATAGAAGAGAGCATTCGGTTCATATCTCAAACCGTTACAACTTCCAGTCGACAGTTTATTCTTAACCATTTTCAACCGTTCGTATTCAATAGTCCCACATGCATCAGTTGACAACTACAGCAACAGCATATATGCATGAACACATGATAAGTATATCGTTGGTGCTTTTGCCGCCGATGACCCCAGCCCATCAAATAGCAACGAACCATCTGAGTGACCAAGCCCTTCGGTTAGACTTCATCCTCCTTCGCCGATGAAGTTCCTCGTGCCTATGCCAAACACCATTGGACAGACCAATCTCATCAGAGACCATTCCACCATCTACACCTATGGTTCCTTGTCCCACCGATACCCAAGCCTTCATCCTTCGTCGGCATGACCAATGCACATTGGAGAAGAAACCCTAGACCATGCCGATAGTTATAGTCATATAGATATGCCAGGTCTCCATCAGAGTAACACAACACATTAGAGAAAATATTCCAACCCAGGCTGATAAGACAAGTCTCACCAATACACTGCTTACATGTATGTCAGTCCACACCTTTCCATCAGAGAGACACCAACTATCCTAGAGACAACACAACACCTCGCTGATGGTTACAATTACACTGATCAGTGTAACATAGGCGATCGAAGAGAAAACTTCAACCAAGCCCAATAGCGATAGTCAATCCGATCGGTGAAACAAACTCATTGCTAGAACACAAGCAAGTTACACTGACAGAGCCTATCATGCTGATAACAAAGGGCAATCAACCAAGTACAAGAGATCACTAAGACACAGAGCAACTCTTGCCGATGCCTGTAATCTAAGTCACAAGTACTCAACAACTACATGGTGTTCCAAAGACTATTACCTCTGATAGGGATACCAAATTCCTCAGTCATTTATGGAGGACTTTATGGAAGAAGATGGGGACCAAGTTACAGTATAGTAGTGCCTATTATCCTTAAATGGATGGGCAAACAGAGGTAGTCAATCGGAGTTTGGGAAATTTGTTGAGGTGTATTGTTGAAGAAAAGCCAAAACAATGGGACATGGCATTATCCTAGGGTGAATTTGCCTATAATAGTTCTATTAACATATCAATAGGAAAGTCCCCTTTCCAGATTGTGTATGGCAGGAATCCTCAGGCTGTTCTAGATTTGGCACAGCTACTAATGAAAGATAAGGTTAGTGATGATGGGAAGCATTTGCAAAACACCTTCAACAGTTGCAAAAAGATGGGAGACAGAAGTTGCAGGACAGTAATAAGAGGTACAAGAATACAGTGGATGCTAGTAGGTGACATCAGAAATTCAATGAAGGTGACTTAGTGATGGTAAATTTGAGAAAAGAGTAGTTTCCTACTGGAACATACCACAAGTTGAAGTACAGGAAAATTGGTCCTTGAAAAATTACAAAGAAGATCAATAATAATGCATATGAGGTCAGTTTACCAGATGATCTCAATATTTCTCTTGTGTTTAATATTTCTGATTTATATGTATTCCATGGTGAGGATGATGCTAAAGATAGTAAACCAGAAGTGGCATGGCACCACCACATTCCCCATAAGAAGAGGGAAAAGATTCCACAAGTTCTTGATAAGAAAACTATCTACACTCGGCAAGGGCATTACAACAAGTACTTAGTACAGTGGGAAGGATTACCACCAATAGATAGGACATGGATTATAGAGTGGGAAGTGCAGAGGTTAGATTCTGTCAAGTGGCAGCAGTTCAAAGACACTCACTTGAAGGAGTTACATTCTTTTCAACCAGAGGAGAATGATGCAGGGACTTCTGGAGGTCATAACTTTTGACTCAGGTGTGGGTTTGGGCTACAATTTTATAGGTGAATGCATTATGACGTGGTATGTGGATTCCCAACCCACCCTAGTTGGTTGGACCCCGTTTTGGCACTTTTTTGGGGTTTGAAACTTTCTTCTTGGCCCTCAAAATGGCAATTTAGTGTTTTTTCCTAGTTTTTTAAAAGTTTTTTTTTTTTAATAACTCGAAACCCATGTTTTAAATTTAGGATGTTAGTTGGCTTTTCATCCTACCTTAGTTTTAGGAAGTTTTTTGGAAAAAACTGGATTCTCAAGATATGCATGTAAAATTACCTAAAATGGCAAAATCTGACAATTGTCGAAAGCTACCAAAAGAGGTAATTTTTTATTTTTTTTTGTTTTTCTTGGATATAAGAGAGTTTTCTCTCATTGTAGCAGTAGAGTTGGTGAATAGAAGTTTTTCTAAATTTCTAGTTTTTCAAATCTTCGGCTCTCACACATGATTAATGGCACAATTCTATTGAGTGTATGTTGTTGGCTACATCAGGGAGAGAGAGATAAACTTATATATTATAAACTTGTATTTTAGATTAAATATATATTACCGAATTATATTTACTTAATATAAATATATAATATAATTATATTTATTATTGTATACAATATTTTCTATAGAATTAATTCTTAAATATAGTTTTAATATAATATTATATTGTATAATTGAAATCTTAAAATCTATTATATTTTTAATAGGTATATATATATATATATATATATATATATATATATAATTTAACTAGTTTTATATATAATGTCTATATTGTACTGTTATATTTTTTTAATCTGTAATATTGTAGTTATATTTATTATTATATATTTTATTCTATTTAATATATACAATTATTAAGTATAAATAAAATATACTACATAATTTCTATATATATTAATATACTATAGAAAGAGAGATTAGAGATTAGAGGAGATAGAGAATTAGATAGTGAGGGACACATAGAGAGGAAGAGATATAGAGAGATAAATAGGGAGAGAAAAAGAAAGAGAGATTGTAAGACTGGTAGAGAAAGATGGAGAGATGGAGAGAGGAGATAGATAAAAGCAAAGAGAAAGAGAAAAGGGGAGATAAAGATACATCTATAAAGATAGAGAGGTAAAGAGAGAAAGATAAAGAGAAATAGAGAGAATGAGAGAGAGTGAGAGAGATAATTATTTCCATTTATCTATGTAATGAATTGTTACAAAAACTTTAAGGTGAGTATATTTTGAATATCCCCAAACATTTTCTGGATAGAATTGAAATAAGTGACTCAAGAATGGTATTGTAAGGAAAAATTGAAATAATTTGTTACACCTTTAATAATATGATATTATTTTGTCAAGTTATATTTTAATGCATTGCACACCTTATGTAATTCATAATCTTTGGAAATTCATAGAAAACAAAGGAATACTTCCCCTTGTACACTTTTTATTGCCTTTGAGATTATTACAGGGGATTCTACCTATTATCAAATCAAAACCTCCATTTGAATTAATCATTTCATCACTTCTTTTTTCTATTAGATTCAGCACATCTTCCACATAAATCAATTTACCCTTTTCATCTTTCTCTATCTCTCTCTTATCATCTCTCTTTCTTTCTCTCTCCCTCTTTCTCTATACATCTCTATCTCTCTCTATGTCCCTCTATATCTAATTTTATCTCCTCTCTTTATTTCCATCTATCTATATGTCTCTCAATCTCCTCTCTCTATCTACCCTTCTCTCTTTATCTCTTCCTTTCCATATCTCTATATCTCTCTTTCTCTCTTCCTTTCTCTATCTCCTATCTTCATCTCTATATCTCTCTCTTTCCATCTCTCTTTCTTTCTTTCTATCTCCCTCTTTATCTCTCTCTTTCTCTCCATCTTTGTCTCTATCTCTCTATCTCTTTGTCTCCCTCTCTACCTATCCATTTCTCTTTATCTCTCTTGGTCTCTACCTCCCTCTCCCTCTATACCTCTATCTCTATCTCCCCTTCTTTCTTCATCTATCTCTCCTCTCTCTCACTATCTCTCTCTTTATATCTCTTTATGTACCTCTCTATCTCTCTTTTTCTACCTTTATATCTCTCTATTTCTTCCTCTCTCTCCATATTTATCTTCCCTTATTTCTTCGTTTGTCTCTCTTTTTCTCTTCCTTTCTCTATCTCTTTATCTTGCTCTATCTCTCTCTATCTCTCTATCTTTATCTCCCTCTGTCTCTATCTCCCCTTCTTTCTTCCTCTATGTCTCTTGTGTAGCAAGCCATCTCTCATTACCTATAATTAACCATCTTAATTAACATTAAGAATAATTCATGATTAACTTAATGATGCAAGAGCATCTGGAAGCATTTAGAACAATTGAGATAGTTAGCAGTGAAGTTGTAGAGTACCGAGAGAGTGACCTTAGAGAATACCACATTTCCATATCAGAGGCTATGGAGCTAGACTTAGCATCTAGACATATGCATATACATCATATACAATTTTTAGAGTATTTGGGTTTGATTCCAGAGAGATATAGCTATCAGAAGACTACTTGTTTTTACCCATTTTCACATAACAGAACTGATAGTGTTTAGTGAAGTCTAATTGGCTTGTGGAGCAAGTTTGTGACTTGCGGAGCCTAAAGGAACATTATTCAATGAGGTATAGGATTTGGCTGACCTTCATGGAGATCCGTGCAAGGTTTTATGTACCAGTGGAGAAATACCTTATGTTTAGGTCAGACCTATCCATGTACACCCATTTCATAAGAGCCATTGCAATTAGGCTGACTTCTTAATATTTAGAAAGCTTGTAGAGGATATAAATAAGAGATAAAGGTTTGTTGCTAGATAGTTATCAATATGCGAAGATATGAAGAAAGATCTTAAGTTGTTTTGATTCGAATGAGTAGTAGAACAGAGTAAAAGGTAGAGTAGAAACGAGAAGGAGTTGCAGAATAGATAATTGAGATGTAGAGGGATGAAATCATGGGATAATATTGTTGTATGAATCTATTGTAATCCCTGGGATGTGGCCTAGCATCTATAAAGCCCTTGAGGGATGTGTAATTCAATTTGAAGTTATAATATAAGAAGAATGAGCTTTGAAGGCTGGGTTTTCCCCGTTAGGATTTTCCTAGGATACATCTTGTGTTATGTGTTCATGAATATCTTTTATCTTTCTGTTGATTAACTCTTACCTTCCATTACATATCCATTATGATCATGGTGTTAAGTTGATTAGGCTACAAGGCTAGACAATCCTTCATTGGACCCTCCTACCTTGACTACATCAAGTGTTATCAGAGCCAGATTGTGAATATGCTGGGAAGGGTGTGAATTTGTAAGGAAGGAAGAAAGTGTTGAAAGAAGTGTGAAACCCTAGAAGTAACAAGTGTCACCACCGAAGAAGATCAAGACAAGAAAGATTTGGGCAAGCTTTTCAAATTAAGTTGTCTATCCAATTTGTTTTGATGGGGAAGATAGGAAAAAGGATGAAGAAAGAAAATGAAACTCTAATATGTGAAAAGGACATTCTAGGAGAAGAATTGTGTGAAATCAAAAGGTGTAATTCAGAGTTGATGGAAAGGATAAAAGAACTAGGAGAAGACAAATATGATGCTCTTGAAGAAGAACTAGAAAATGTAAAGAGGAGGAATGAAGAATTAGAAGTAGAGTTGAAGTTGTTTGAAGACATTGAAAAGAGATTTGTAGAACTGGAAGAAGGTTTCAAGCTATTTGGGAAGGTGGAAAATAGGAACATAGATCTTGAAGAAAGTTTGGAAGAATTGAAAAAGGAGAACAGTCTGTAGAAGAGTGAAATATCAGATTTGGAAGAACATGTTAATCAGTTAGAGTAGTCACTTGTAGCATGCAGAGGAGAGAAAGAAAATTTGAGATCTAAACTAGAACATGGTGATGTTTCTTGTGATAGTAATGATTTCTGTGATGATGTAGAAGCTTCTTTAAATAATGAGATTGAAGATGACAGTGTAACAAAACTTGCAGTTGTTGGTGATGATATTGGTTTCAAAATCATGTAGAGAATGGTATATGAAGGAAAAGGATTGGGAAAGCATCAACAAGGAATTATAGAACCTACTAAACTAGTGATAAGACCAAGAAGTGAAGGCCTTGGATGTGACAGAGAGAAGGATGTTACTGCAAATTCAAACAAATCAAATCAGGGAAGAAGAGGTATGAATTTTTCCCATTGTAATAGACATGGACATGAAAAGGAATTGTGTTGGGATCTATACCCTTGTGAGTTTTGTGGATTGAGGAATCATTCCAAAAAGATGTGTTGGAATAAAATGAGAAAGAGAAAACCTATGATAGATTGTATGCAGATGGATTATGGATGGATTGATGGAGCAAAATGGAAACATGTTACTTATATGTTCATATGGTTGTATAGATGGAAGTATTCATATGTTGGAGAAGGATGCAAGGAGAGAAGACCTTATGCAGAACAAAACGAGGACAACAATTCAAACTATAGAGGGAGAGGTGACAAGAGTCATAACTTTTATCATAGTGAAGGATATAGAAGAGATGAAAGAGGATTTGATAGAAGACCATTTAGAAGAACTTGTTTTCAAGTTTGGAGAAGAAAAGAATCAAGCAGTGAATGTCATCAAGAACATATTACCAGAAGAGCTAGTGAAGCAGAAGCAGTACATAATTCAGAGATAGTTTGTGTAGAGGATGAAGGGCCTATTGATATAGAGATAGTTTATACAGAATAAGAAGAGCCTATTCATACAGAGGTAATTTATATAGAAAGAGAAAAGCCTATTGATATAGAGACATTTTATGCAAAGGAAGAGGAACCTTTTGAGTCATTAGATTCAATAGAGAAACTAGAAGAAGATGAAGCACTGATCTTATGAAGAGTTATGTTATAGACTAATCATCTGGGAAAGCAATACAAGAGAAAGTTTGTGTAAAATCATCTGAGAAATAGTCCAGAGGAAGTTTATGTGAACAAATGTGAAGCATAAGGAAATTCATGTTGCAGAGAAAGGAGTGACAACTTTGTGTACTAGAGTAAAGTAATTAAGTATAATGAAATAGAGATAGGTATAGGAGAAGTGTATACAGAGCAGAAACTGTAAGACTTTTGATGTGTATGAGAGAAATGGTATCTGAGATTAGGATTAGAAAGTGTTCAAGAGAGAATTCAGGAATGTAGTGACTATATCAAACATGATTGTTCTGAAGGATGCATGTATCTATTGATTGACTCTTAATTGATTGAATAGAAATTGATCTTGAGGTAGCTTGTGGAGAAGACTTGTTCAGGCCACTGATCATTGAGGTAGTTCAAGGCTTGCAATTAGACTACTGAACCTTGACAGAATGAAGAACTTGAGGCAACTTATGGAGAAGACTTAATCAAACTACTGATCAGTGAGGCAGTGTAAGGATTGCAAGTAGAGCACCAAACTTAGAAGAACTTGAGGTAGTTTTGCAGGGTGGACTTGAACAGACAACCGACCTTGAGGCAGTTGCAAGTACCTAAAAATACACTGTCGAATCTATCCTAAGGGATCACATTAGATTTGATAGAATATAGACCAAAGTGAAGAGGCTCACTTTTGAAATAACCCTGAGATTTTGATGAGCATCTGGAAGCATTTAGAACAATTGAGACAGTTAGAAGTGAAGTTGTAGAGTACCGAGAGAGCGACCTTGGAGAATACCACATTTTACCACATTTGCATATTAGAGGTAGCAGAGCTAGTGTTAGCATCTAGACATATGTATCTACATCATATCCAATTTTCACAGCATTTGGGTTTGATTCTAGAGAGATATCAATATCAGAAGATTACTTGTTTTTACTTATTTTCACATAGTAGAGCCAACAGTGTTCAATTAAGTCTAATCAGCTTGCAGAGCAAATATGTGAATTGTGGAGGCTAAAGGAACATTATTCAATGAGGTATAGGATCTATCCAACATTCATTGAGATCCATGTGAAGTTTTATGTAATAGCAGAGAAATACCTTATATTTAGGTCCGACCTATCTATGTACACACGTTTCATAAGAGCCGTTACAATTAGGTCGACTTGTTAGTGTTTAGAAAGCTTGTGGAGGATATAAATATGAGATAAAGGATTTTTTCTAGATAGTGATCGATATACAAAGATATGAAGCAAGATCTTAAGTTGTTTTGATCTGAATGAGTAGCAGAATAGAGTAGAAGGCAGTGCAGGAAGTAGAAGGAGTTGCAGAACAAAGAATTGAGATGTAGAAGGAAGAAATCATGGGAGAATATTGTTGTATGAATTTGTTGTAATCCTTGGGCTATGGCCTAGCATTTGTAAATCCATTGAGGCATGTTTAATTCGATTTGAAGTTATAATATAAGAAGAATGAGCTTTGAAGGCTAGGTTTTTCCTTGTTAGGGTTTTCCTAGGATACATCTTGTGTTATGTGTTCATGAATATCTTTTATCTTTCTGTTGATTAGTTGTTAGCTTCCATTGCATATCCATTATAATCATGGTGTTAAGTTGATTAGGTTGCAACGCTGGACAGTCCTTAATTGGACCATCCTACCTTGACTGCATCAAGTGGTATCAGAGATGGTTGTGAATCTATTGGGAAGGGTACGAAACTGTAAGGAAGGAAGAAACTATTGAAAGAAGTGTGAAACCCTAAAAGTAACAGATGTCACCACTAAAGAAGGTCAAGGTAAGAAAGATTCAGGTAAGCTTTTCAAATTAAGTTTTCTATCTGATTTATTTCGATAGGGAAGATAGGAAAAATGATGAAGAAAGAAAATGAAACTCTAATATGCCAAAAGGACAATCTAGAAGAAGAATTGTGTGAAATCAAAAGGTGTAATTCAGAGTTGATGGAAATGATAAAAGAACTAGGAGAAGACAAATATGATTCTCTTGAAGAAGAACTAGAAAATGTAAAGAGGAGGAATGAAGAATTAGAAGCATAGCTGAAGTTGTTTGAAGATATTGAAAAGAGATTTGCAGAATTGGAAGAAGGTTTCAAGTTATTTGGGAAGGTGGAAAAGAGGAATAGAGATCTTGAAGAAAGTTTAGAAGAATTGAAAAATGAGAACAGTTTATAGAAGAGTGAAATATCATATTTGAAAGAACATGTTAATTAGTTAGAGCAATCACTTGTAGCATGTAGAGGAGAGAATGGAAATTTGAGATCTAAACTAGCACATGGTGATGTTTCTTGTTATTCTAATGATTTATCTATTGATGCAGTCAAGGTATGAGGGTCTAATGAAGGACTGTCCAGCCTTGCAGCCTAATCAACTTAACACCATGATCATAATGGATATGCAATCGAAGCTAATAGTTAATCAACAGAAAGATAAAAGATATTCATGAACAAATAACACAAGATGTATCCTGGGAAAACCCTAATAGGGAAAATCCCATCCTTCAAAGCTCATATAACTTCAAATCAAATCACACATGCCTCAAGGGCTTTATGGATGCTAGTCCATAGCCCATGGATTACAAAAGATTCATACAACAATATTCTTCCATGATTTATTTCTTCATCTCAATTCTCTGCTCTACTACTCCTTTTGTTTCTTTCGCTACCTTCTACTGTGTTTTGCTACTCATTCGGATCAAAACAACTTAAGATCTTGCTTCATATCTTCATGTTATCGATCCCTTCAAAGCTCATTGCTCATATATTACAACTTCAAAGCTCATTCTTCTTATATTATAACTTCAACCATAGTTAAGAAAAGTGAAGAAAAGTGAGCCTTGACTGTATCACTTAACCATAGTTAAGAAAGAAATAAATCAATTTCATAATCAACTTAAACATGCATATCTTTTCTAGATATTCCAAAATTGAAATTTACAACAAATCAAAAGATAACACATTAGTGAATACATTTCACTATACATTTAAAAATTTATGTTGATGACATAAATGATAAATTACATATTATACTGACTATCACATCATATAAGAGAATGTACTATATCTGGAACTTTGACATCTGTCTTCATAAGCCTCAGCTAGTCTTCTACTTGGAAAAGAGAGCATCACCTGAATTCTTTTCCTCCAACCACAAACCGATGGTCCCCTGCACAACTTCCTTCTTGGAAGCGGCCCTACCCTTCATGAAGGGAATAGATATAAGGAACCAATTGATTTTCCATCTGAGTATCTGGTGTTGTGTCCTTCATAATACTTCACGGTCATACAACTATAGATCCACACTAACTATGTATGACACTACTAGAAGCATTATGCCATCTTGAGCACAGTGAACCAACTAATGCATGTAGAGAAAGATGCATTACTTTGGAAAAAAATTTACATACATAAATGTTTCACAATGAACATTGTTGAATGTTCACATACCTCAACTTGACTTTGAAGCTATCTCATCCTATAGTATTCATAATTTCACCTTTCTAGGTTTTCGAAAAGATGGGTTATTTTCTCTTGGATAGTCCATCTATCTTGGACTTTTGACTCTGATTCTAAGAGTTCATCATTATTCATCATATGGTTCTAAGAAATAGGGAATCTATGACTCCACGTCACCTCTTTCCCATGCTTTCTTTTGCAAGTTCATTGTTTCAGTTTATATGACCAACCCCGGTCTAGGTTTTTATACTTACCTTGTTTCAAGGTTTACGTCAAATCACATCAGTTATAACATATACCATTATAGACTATCAAGTATTCAATATACAATAGTCTTTAATCAAATATTTCAAAGGGTTCTTGTCACCCTACACTTCCTTCACGAAGATTTGGTAGTAATAAAGAAATACAAACATAATATGTTTTCAATTAAGAGAGTTTACTCCCTTAACACACAAAAGTTGACATGTGCTTAATGAAATTGCTACATTGTTTACAATAACCATTCATTATCCCTTCATGGATATTAAAAGGCTTATTACCCTTATCTTGATTCAAGATTACACTCGAAGGCATTATAAGAATGTTGTCTTGTATGAGCAAACAAGTGTTTTAATACTAATTCCATGTTCCTCAACAACCACCTTGGCTTGGAATTGTCGATGATATCAACCATAAAAAATGTCTCTTCTTAGTATTAATAGTGGCCTTCAACCTAAATACAATCCTAGCTTTTTAGAAAGTAGTGGCTTGCATCCTATTCACATGGTTCCACATTATAGTGAATATGGCTCGTAGCCAGCTAATATAGTTATCATTATTCATAGTCTTTATCATCATATAGCTCAGCATCTTGGCCAGCTTGACAACCTTTGTCATTATATAGCATACAAATGATAAGATATAATAACATAGTATTATTATTACTTCAACCATATAGACCAAAGTTGATTGTCAATGCAGTTATTAAATCTGATAACATGATATTATACATATAGTCGGCCTTAACAACCTTAGACACAGAAATGTTATTGTCAATGATAGTAATTACACAGTATGTGTGCTTGGCCTCAGGGCCTTATCAAAACATGAAACATATAAATACTATCTTTGATATTAACATTGCTATCAATAACCATTGAGTGGCCA
The DNA here is from genome assembly GCA_027924645.1 of Cunninghamia lanceolata. Classification (NCBI taxonomy): domain Eukaryota; kingdom Viridiplantae; phylum Streptophyta; class Pinopsida; order Cupressales; family Cupressaceae; genus Cunninghamia; species Cunninghamia lanceolata. The sequence continues at coordinate 6,854,670 of BSBN01000114.1, read as the reverse complement.
AAGTCTTATTGGTTAAAGCATACATTATATAACATGACAGCACACATAGACTTACCTGCAATAGTATGTTTATAGCCAAGTATGGCTTGCTAACAAAATAGGGTTACACTCACAGCCATATAATCATGATTAGTGTATCATCATTAAATTCATAAATCATTATGATAAAATAATCTCAACAAAATATAATCACATGTCTAATCTAAACATCAACCAATATCCACATTGTTAATTATCTTACTTCATATTTTCCACAAACATCAAATAATTAACCTAAGATTAATTATCTTGTTTACCACATAAAAGTAAGATTAGGCTAAATAAAAAGTTGGGGATGTAACATATCTCCCCCCATATGTATCATCGTTACCAATGATTTAATGTCGCCAAAAGTCAAACTGACATAATGAGAAAGTGTTTAATCATCATAGTAAAAAGTTTTTTTAAAGAGATGGTGAAATCTTGCATAAATATCCTCATAGTTCTCTCAAGTGGCATTTTCTTCTACATATTGATCCCACTAGACCTTGCATTGAGTTATCACTTTATTACGTAAGCGTAGCTTACATGTTTCGAGCACCTTGATGGGTTTGATCACTACCACCCCTGGGTCCTTCCCCTGTATAGCATTCCAATCAAGAATAGGGATATGATTATCTCCTAAAATAAACTTTTTCAAATAGGAAACATGGAAAACATTATTCATCATGGAAAGAGTTGGTGGCAAAGCAATCCTGTATGAGTTTAGGTTGACCTCTTCCATAACTTTGAAAGGGCCCACATATCTAGGAGCTAATTTGGAAGCTTTCCAAACTTAATAGAGCTCTTTTGGGGTTTTACCATTAGAAGGACTTTTTCTCCCACTGAGAAATACCTTACATTGCATTTAGCATATGCATAACTCTTGTGCCTATCATTGGCTTCTGATGTCCCTTTCTTAATTAGATGGACTTGCTCTTCCATTTCTGACAGCATTTCTAGACCAAGGCTAACCCTATCTTCTAGCTTATCCTAGCTTAAAGGGGTTTGGCACTTTCTTCCATATAATGCTACAAATGGAGCCATCTTAATCATAGAATTATAGGAATTATTATAGGAAAATTCCACAAGAGGAAGGTAACCTTCCCATTTGTATTGCTGATCCATGCGATACATTCTCAAGAAATCTTCCAGCTCTTGGTTTACCCTTTTAGTTTGGCCATCCATCTCAGGATGATAAGCAGAGGTTATATTCAACTAGGTTCCAAGTGAGGAAAACAAGGTTTGCCAAAACCTTGATGTCATATGGGCATCCCTATCCGAGATAATCTTCTCAGGAATACTGTGCAATCTGAAACTTCCCTGCACAAATTTGTTGGCTATGACTGGTACCCCATCCATCAAATTCCCAGGAATAAAATGTGCCACTATAGTGAGTCTATCCACTACAACTAGAATATCATTGTGCCTATTCCTTGACATAGGAAGTCCTTGCACAAAATCCATGCTAATGATTTACCATTTCCATTCCAAGATTTTGTGAGGGTATAAAATTCATGTCGGGTGATGGTGTTCCATCTTCACCCTCTAGCATTCTAGACATGCACCTACAAACCTTGTAGCATCTCTCTTCATTTCCTTCCAAAAGTATAAGGGCTTCACATTAGCTAGTAACTTTTTTACTCCAAGATGTCCAGAATAAGGTGTAGAATGAACCTCTTTCCACCCAATATTCCTTAACTCCTTGGAGTTCAGAACATACATCCTTCCTTTATATTGCAATAACCCATCTCCTTCAAGGTAAAATCCATCATACTTCTGATTTTGGGGATTCTCTAAAAGGGCTTGTTTTACCTACTCGTAAAACTTTTCTCCTTTAGACTTTTGTAATACTTGATTCTCAAAATCTGGATGTATGGATATCATTGAGGAGATATGTCTTCTCCTACTTAAGGTATCTACCACTTGGTTTTCCTTGCCTTGAATATATTTAATCTTAAAATCATAATATGAGATTAGCCCCATCCATCTTCTTTGGTGAGAATTTAGATGTGGTTGAGTGAACAAATATTTAAGCCCTTGGTGGTCTATTTTTAGTTCAAAGGGTTTCCCAAGCAAGTAGTGTCTCTACATTTGTAGTGCATGAATTACTACTACCAATTCCAAATCATGAGGGGCATAGTTTTGTTCATAAGTTTTTAGTTTCTTGGACTCATATGCAATAACTTGTCCATCCTGGACTAGTACACCACCTAAGCCTTCCCCTAAGGCCTCGGCAATGACTACAAAATGACCTTCCAAGTCAAGTACTTTCAAGATAGGTGTTATTGTAAACCTTTCATTCAATTGGTCAAATGCCTCCTGGAACTTGTCTGACCAATCAAACCTGTTGCCTTTTCTCTACAAAGAAGTAATAGGATAAGCAATTTTAGAAACATTTTTCACAAATTTCCTGTAGTAACCTACTAGGCCCATGAAAATTTAGACCTCAAGTACATTTCTTGGTGCTGACCATTCTAATATGGCTTTAATCTTGGTCAGGTCCATAGCTATTCCATAAGCTAAAATTATGTGACCCAAACACTGCACTTCCTTTTGAAAGAAAGTGCACTTAAAGATCTTGTCATATAATGTATGCTCTCTTAACCTCTGAAGAACAATCTGTTGGATTTAGGATAGAGAACAGAGAGGGGGGGTGAATCCGTTGTCCAAAACATTCTTCCAATTAATTACTTAAATACTTTACTTAATTTAGCAGCATAATGATAAATCAATGATGGAAACATAATACAATAATTCAAGAGTAGAAACACAGTAACACATAAGACACCAAGATTTTTGACGTGGAAAACATGGTTAAGGGAAAAACCATGGGGTGACTAACACAAGATTGTATTCTCTGTTAGAAGAATAGAAAAAACAAAATGGCACATGCCAATTAGGGCTCACTGCCTGAGCACAGTGCTCACAAGAGGCCCACTACCTATAGGAGACACATTGTCTACAGAATAATAAGTATTACATACTTGAACTGAAGAATAGCATCTTCACCATGCTTGAGTTAGTTCCATTTAAGCTCAATACTTGTGCTCTACCTTTTCACTCTGCTCCTCTCTACCACACTCTCATCCCCACACCATTTTGAAATAACTTTACAACTCCTTATTTATACAAGACATCAACTTAGGGATAATCATCCAAGTTGGCATACATTACAAAGCAAATACATAAATACAACATAACTAATTACAAAAGTCTTCACGTGGATCAACACACTGTCGGCCACAAAGATCTGAGACTTCAATCTACCTTTAGGAACATGCCATTCTCCATAGAACATCTTCAAGATCATCCGTAGGATATGTAACTCATCCAATCGGGTAGACTTAGGAAGAACATCATAATCTAGAAGTAATTCTTCAATTACGAACTCCATCTTCAATAAAGACCATCAACATGAACTAGACACAATCCAAAGACCTCCACAAGCTTTCCTGAATCACTAGAAACATCCACACTACTTTTGATTACTAAAGTCATTCTCTCCTTCATTCAGAACCTCAAGAACATAGTCTGACATCATTGTCATATTGAAATAGATGCTTGTGGACCTCCAGACCACGAACCAATTGAGTTGTCAATTCACATTGACTTCCTAAGTACTCCACCAAATCTGCAGAACAAGATATTGCATTTCTGGATCTTACTGGACCTATCTATGTCACTCTATTACCTCTGAACATCTGCCAGAACTGGTTTTGCTTAAGTGGCCATATTTAGATCTTCATGCGGACCTCTGAAATCTTTACTGGATCATCTTAAGACACATATCTATAAACCCTTGATGTGCATCCTATGATCTTTATCTTAGCTGGGATCTTTACCTCACTGTCTTCACTGTTCTTCTCTATTCCTGATAGGGCTAATTTTCTCAATATCCTCATCACACAACTCATCCAATCCTTATCATTAATGCAACAAGAGTATGTTGACATCAATGACAACACCAGTTAGCCCCATACTTGCAACAATCTCCCCCTTTGTCATTGATGGCAACATATGATGTGAAAAACTATTTTAACTATCAAGACAAGAACTTCTCCTTACTATCACAACTCCCCTTATCAACAACAACCATTCACATGTCTTCTCTACCTTTCCTACTCCCCCTTTGATCAGAAATTACTTGTTTTTCACTTGTCTTCTCTCCCCCTTTTACATCAATGGAAAAGGGTACACACTTGGATCAATTTAGAATCATACCAGCTGCTCCCCCTAAGTAACAGCTTCCTAAACATCAATCCAAAACACAAGATATGACTGTGAGATCCACCATACTGATGCACATCAATGCACCTTAATTCAGAATTAGATGGGTAATAACCCCTAACTTCTCCCTGAGATACTCAAAAGAGTCCTTAGGAAGAGGTTTAGTAAAAATATCTACAATATGATCCTTGGAAGGCAGGAACTCAAATCTGACTTCATTCTTGTTCACTTGCTCTCTCAAAAAGTGAAACTTGATAGATATATGTTTGGTCTTTGAGTGCAACACTAGATTTTTTGATATGTTAATTGCACTTGAATTATCACAGAAGATTGTGATAGGTTCTGCATACTCCACTCTGATATCTCTTAGCATTTTCTTCATCCATAATACTTGAATGCAACTACCTGCTACTACAATAAATTCTTCTTCTACCATGGATAGAGATATTGCCTCTTGTTTCTTGCTCAGCTAAGAAACCAATCTCTTCCCTAAAAAGAATGCTCCACCACTGGTACTCTTCTGGTCATCCACATCTCCTACCCAATCCACATCTGTATATGCATGAAGAGAAAAATCATGATTTCTAGGATACCACAATCCATACTCAACTATCCCTTTTAGATATCTAAAAATTCTCTTGATTGCCATGACATGAGATTCTCTAGGATCAGCTTGGAATCTAGCAACAAGACCAACAACATTCATAATGTCAGGTCTAGTTTGAGTGATATACAATAGTCCTCCAATCATTGACCTGTACTTTTTCTGATTAACCTTAGGAGAGTTATCATCTTTGCTTAATTTACATCCAGTTGCCATGGGAGTATTCATTAGTTTTGAGTCTTCCATCCCAAATTTCTTCAATAATTCTTTCACATATTTGGTCTGAGAAATGAAGATTCCTTTCTTTGTTTGAGTGATTTGTAAACCCAAGAAGAAATTCATTTCCCCAAACATGGACATCTGAAATTCACTTTTCATTTGATTTGCAAAGGTTTTGCACATACTATCTCTTCCTCGAAAAATGATATCATCAACAAGCACTTCAACAATCAAGATATTTTCATGATCAATTTTGAAATACAAATTGTTGTCAACAGTACCTTTGTTGAAACCAATCTTTAAAAGATGCTTATCGAATCTTTCATACCAGGCTCTTGGGGCTTGCTTGAGTCCATATAGTGCTTTCTTCAACTTGCAGACCATATGACCATGATAAGACAATTGAAATCCATCTGGTTACTCAATGTAAACTTCTTCTTCCAAGTCACCATTCAGGAAGGCAGACTTGACATCCATCTGATATACTTTGAAATCCTTGAAGGCAACAAAAGAAAGAAATAGTCTGACTGCTTCAATTCTTGCCATCGGAGCAAAATTTTCTTCAAAATCAACTCCTTCTACTTGGGAGTAATCCTTGTAGACCAATCTAGCTTTGTTTCTGACTACTTCACCATCTTCATTCAGTTTATTCCAGAAGATCCATTTGGGTCCAATCACATTCTTATTTTTAGGTCTGGGAACAAGATCCCAAGTGTGATTTTTCTCAATTTGCATCAGCTCTTCCTCCATTGCTTTGGTCCAGTTTTCATCATTGCAAGCTTCATTCATTGTCTTAGGTTCAATCTTTGAAATCAGACAATACTCTTCTGAATCTTGAGCAATCCTTCTTCTTTTTTGTACACCTTTTCTTTTATCACCTATGATCTGATCTTTAGAGTGATTCAATATTTCATACCTGGGAACTTTGGGAGTTTCTTGCACTTCTAATTCTTGAACAAGTTCATTCAAACTTATCTCTTCTTCCTGATTTACCATATTAGTCTGAATCTAGATTTTAGAGGGAGCTTGGACTTCTTGAACAAAAACATCATTTTGATCATCTTCATCATATTCATAAAACCTTGAGGGTTTTTTAATACCTTCATCAACCTTTACATTTGTACTTTCTACAATCTTCCTTAATCTCTTGTTATAATACTAGTATGCTTTGCTTTGAGTAGAATAACCCAAGAATATTCCTTCATCACTTCTAGCATCAAATTTTCCTAGATCTTCATCTCTTTTAATGTAACATTTTCTACCAAAGACTCTAAATTACCTCACAATGGGAGTGATGCCAAACCAAAGTTCATAAGGAGTCTTATTGGTATTGCTTTTGATTGGTACTTGATTAAGAGTATAGACTGCAGTGCTTACAGCTTCTCTCCAATAGATCTGAGGAACATTTGCTTCCATCATTATGGTTCTAGATGCTTCCTGGATAGTCTGGTTCTTTCTCTCCACTACTCTATTCTACTATGGAGTCCTAGGAGTAGACAACTATCTTTTTATTCCATATTTCTCATAGAATTCTATGAACTCACAGAATGTGAATTCTCCACCTCTATTAGACCTCAGACATTTTAATTTTAATCTAGTTTCATTCTCTACCATAGACTTGAATATTTTGAATTTCTCAAGAGCTTTTGATTTCTTTTTTAGAAAAGTCACCCACATCATCCGGGAATGGTCATCAATTAATAACATGAAGTATCTATCACCTTGCACACTCCTAATTCTTGTCGGACCACATATGTCAGTATGAACTGAGTCTAATAATCCGGTAGAAGATTGTTCCTTTCTTTTGAATGAGATTTTGTTTTGTTTACCCAACTAACATTGTTTGCACAAACTATTTATAGGTTTCACCAAACTTGGAAGATCTCTTACAGCCTGAGTGTTGCTTATCTTGATGATATTATCAGAATTCACATGACACATTCTCCTATGCCACAACCAACTCTGATCAATTTGAACAAATAGACAACTTTTACTAGTACCAACTAAGTGGAAGATATTACCTTTTGTTTGAGTGCCGGATGCAATCTATGTTCCAGAACTTTCAAAGATCTTGCATTTTCCATTCTTGAATTGGAGATCGTAACCTTTGTCCACTAGATGTCCAACACTGATAAGATTGTGCTTCAGACCTTCAACATACAGTACATTACTAGTTTTGTTCTTTCCATCAAAAGAAATGGTTCCTTTACCTTTGATTATGCCAATAGAATTATCACCAAACTTTACCACTCCTTCATACCTTTCTAAATCTATGAACTTATTTTTGTCACCTATCATATGGTGAGAGCATCCACTATCATTGACCCAATCATCCTTTTCTTCAACTTGGGTAGCCAGAGGTCTTTCTACAATTTTATGATTGACAGATTCAAAGGGCATTGGATTTTCTTCCTTGATGGAAATAAACATCCAGTCACTTCCGGATTTGTTTCATGTCTTTGATTCATCATCTGTTACTCCTTCATTATCATCATCATGAACATAGTAACAATTCTTTTGGAACCTTGATCTGTTAGGATTTGGCCTTGAAAATCTTTCCGGACACCTTGAGGCAAAATGACCAATCTTATTGTAGTTAAAACACTTAAAATACAATTTCCCCTCATACTTACCAGATCCTCTTGGTAGTCTTTTTGCAATAAGGGCTTCAAGTTGAGCAGCTTCTGCTTCATTCTCTTCCAGGTCTTTTCTTGCTTTTTCATACCATGATAGTTTCCTTAAAGAGTTCTCTCCCAGATCAAACTTTTGTTTTCCTTATATAGAGGCACTAGCTTTGAATGCAGATTCAGTCTTAGGGGGTGCATCTACAAACTTGGTCAGTTCAAATGCAACCAATTTACCAACCAATTGATCTCTAGTGATACCTGAGAAGGATCTGAATTCTTCAATAGCAGCAACCTTATATTTGTAAGAATCAGGAAGAGATCTAAGAACTTTGCGAACAATCTCATCTTCATCCAAGATTCCTCCACCACATCTAATGCCACAAATAAGCTCATTTACTCTTGGCATAAATGAAGTGATATTTTCATCTTCTCTCATCTTCAGGTTTTTGAATTTTCCTTTTAGACTCTGTAGCTTGGCACATTTAACATTCTTGTCTCCATGCAGAAGTTCCAATTTTTACCAAATCTCATATGCAGTTTTTAGATCAATAACATTTGTTAGCTCTGAATCAAATAAGGCACTTAGAAGAGCTTCTTTAGTCCATAGATTGTTTTTAGCATCTCTGATTTCATCTACGGTATGTGGACCATTCTGTGGAGGATCATATTTATTTGAAGCCATGATCCAATACTGCATTCCCATACATTGTAAGTGGCATTCCATGCGACTTTTCCAAAGAGTGAAATTGGTTCCAGCAAACCTCGGACTATCCTTCTTGTAGGATGACATCCTAGATCTCCTCAAGCGGTTAAGCTCCTTTTAGAGGAACTTGGCTCTGATACCAATTGTTGGATTTAGGACAAACAACTAAGAGGGGGGGTGAATCAGTTGTCCAAAACTTTCTTCCAATTAATCACTTAAATCCTTTACTTAATTCAGTAGCATAATGATAAATCAATCATGGAAACATAATACAATAATTCAAGAGCAGAAACACATTAACACATGAGAAACCAAGATTTTTGATGTGGAAACCCAGTTAAGGGAAAAACCATGAGGTGACTAACCCAAGATTGTATTCTCTATTAGAAGAATAAAAAGAACAAAATGGCACATGCCAATTAGGGCTCACTACCTAAGCACACTGCTCACAAGAGGCCCACTATCTATAGGAGACACACTGTCTATAGAATAATAAGTATTACATACTTGAACTAAAGAATAGCATCTTCACCATGCTTGAGTCAGTTCCATTTAAGCTCAATAACTTTGCTCTTCCTTTTCGCTCTGCTCCTCTCTAACAACACTCTCATCCCCACACCATTTTGAAATGACTTTACAACTCCTTATTTATACAAGACATCAACTTTGGGATAATCATCCAAGTCAGCATTTATTATAGAGCAAATACATAAATACAACATAACTAATTACAAAAAGTCTTCACGCGAATCAACACACTATTGTCCACAAAGATCTGAAACTTCAATCTACCTTTAGGAGCACGCCATTCTGCACAGAACATCTTCAAGATCATCCGCAGGATGTGTAACTCATCTGGTCAGCTAGACTTAGGAAGAACGTCATCATCTAGAAGTAATTCTTCAATTACAAACTCAATCTTCAATGTGGACCATCAACACGAACTGGACCCAATCCAAAGACCTCCACAAGCTTTCCTAAATCACCAGAAACATCCACACTACTTCTGATTACTGAAGTCATTCTCTCCTTCATATGAAAACTCAAGAACACAGTCTAACATCATTGTCATATTGAAAAAGATGCTTGTGGACCTCTAGACCACAAACCAATTGAGTTGTCAATTCACGTTGACTTCCTAAGCACTCCACCAGATCTGGAGAACAAGATATTGCATTTCCAAATCTTACCAGACCTATCTGTGTCACTCTATTACCTCTGAACATCTGCCAGAACTAGTTTTTCTTAAGTGGGCATAAATTTTTCAGATCTTCAGACCTCTAAAATATTTACTGGATCATCTTAAGACACATATCTACAAACCCTTTGATTTGTATCCTCTTATCTTTATCTTTGCTGGGATCTTTACCTCATTGTCTTCATTGTTCTTCTATGTTCTTGATAGGGCTAATTTTCTCAATATCCTCAGCACACAACTCATCCAATCCTTATCATTAATGAAACAGGAGTATGTTGACATCAATAACAACACCGATTTGGCCCATACTTGTGACACAATCCTTAAATGATGAAGGTGTTCTTCCTCATACTTAGAGTAGATTAGGATATCATAAAAAAACTAGGACAAAGTTGTCCAAACAGTCTCTGAACACACTACTCATTAAATTTATAAATGTTGTAGGTGCATTTGTTAATCCAAAGGGCAAGATAGTGAACTCATAATGCCCATACCTTGTTCTGAAGGCTATTTTGTGAATGTCATCATCTTTTAACCTTAATTGTTGTTACCCAAATCGAAGATCGATCTTAGAAAACATAGTTGCTCATCTCGTTTGATCAAATAGATCATCAATGTGGGGCAATGGGTACTTGTTCTTTATTTTTTTTTAATTTATCTTACAGTAATCTAGACATAACCATAATGTACCATCTTTATTTTTCACAAAAATTACTGGTACTCCCCAAGGTGACACACTGGACCTTATCAGTCCTTTATCAAGCAATTCCTACAATTGAGGCTTTAGCTCCATTAACTCAGTGGTGGTCATTCTATATGCAGCTTTAGATATAGCTTCTGATCCTAGAATTATATCTATAGAGAAATCAAAAGCTCTTTTGGGAGGCAATCCTCGTAGCTCACCTGGAAACACATCCTCAAAATCTCTAAGAAAAGGGTACCTATCCATATCTAATCTGTCCTGATCTATGGACTCCCTCTTCTCAACTCGTTTGAGTTTCTGAGATTCATAAAACATTAAATCATCCTAGAAATTAGTTTCCTCAAAACTATTTAGTTTCTCCATTTTAATAGTAAAAAGTTGGAACCCCTTTCTTTGAGCTCTTTTCATCTGTAGGGAATAAATTTGTCTTAGTTTGACCTCTCTAGGGTTTCCTTGTAGAAAGACTTTATTCCTCATGTCATCTAGACATTCTATGGTTTTGGCATAACAGTCCACCTTAGCCCAGTGTCTCCATAACCAGTTTATCCTAAGGATAACATCATATGAGCCTAATGGGGTTACATAAAGCTTCACTTTAGTGGAAAAACTTGGGAGTTCAACCTGAGCCTCAAAAAATCATTGCTCTACATAAGCTTTGGTCTAATTTGCATATTAAACTAACCAATTATTTGCCATGTATCTAGCTTTTCTAGAAATTTTACTTAAAACTTTTGGGGAAACAAAACATTCTATTGCACTAGTAGATCTATCAAAACTAAAATTGCGAAACAAGATAAAATACATGTAGTTTCAATGGGAGTGATTTGATATTCCACTTGCATATTATCTAGGGCTACATGTATGCATTGTTGAAATATTGTCTACTAAGAAGGTAAAGGATTTCCTCGTGGAGCTATGTTCCCTACGTCTTGTTAGGACACTAGTTGGCATAATGATCACTGCCACATGTATAACACCCTCCCATGGGTCCTCGCCTTTCTTGAGGCTTTTCATAATTATCTCCATATTTATTGGAGTTATTATTGCTTTTGTTTTCCCCATTGAGTTCATTTTTCTTATTCTTGGGCCCTTTATCATTTTTCTCTAAAAAGTCCTGCACTTTGAAGTTGAATGTTGACACACCTTGACTCGACTTTGAAGTTGTCCCATCCTACAGTATTCATAATTTCACCTTTCTAGGTTTTGAAAATGATGGGTTCTTTTCTCCCGTAGTCCATCTATCTTGGACTTTTGACTCTGATTCTAAGAGTACATCATTATTCAACATATGGTGTTGAGCAATAAGGAATCTATGACTCCACATCACCTCTTTCCCATGCTTTCTTTTGCAAGTTCATTGTTTTAGTTTATATAACCAACCCTCATCTACGTTTCTATAGTTACCTTGTTTCAAGGTTTACATCAAATCACATAGGTTATAACATATACCATTATAGACTATCAAGTAGTCAGTATACAATAGTCTTTAATCAATGATTTCAAAGGGTGCTTGTCACCTTACACTTCCTTCATGAAGCATTGCCATTAATAAAGAAATACAAACATAATATGTTTTCAATTAAGTGATTTTACTCCCTTAACATGCAAAAGTTGACATGCACTTAATGCAATCACTACATTGTTTACAATAACCATTGGTTATGCCTTCATGGACACTAAAAGGCTTATTACCATTATCTTCATTCAAAATTACAGCCAAAGGCATAAGAATGTTGTCTTATGTGAGAAAACAAGTGTTTTACTACTAATTCCATGTGCCTCAATAGCCACCTTGGCTTGGCATTGTTGATGATATCGACCTTCAAAATTGTCTCTTCTTAGTATTAAGTGTGGTCTTCGGCCTAAATACAATCTTGTCTTGTAAGAAAGTTTTATATACATAAACATTTTGCAATGAACGTAGTTGAATGCTCACACACCTTGACTCGACTTTGAAGTTGTCCCATCCTACAGTATTCATAATTTCACCTTTCTAGGTTTTGAAAACGATGGGTTCTTTTCTCCTGTAATCCATCTATCTTGGACTTTTGACTCTGATTCTAAGAGTGCATCATTATTCAACATATGGTGTTGAGCAATAAGGAATCTATGACTCCACATCACCTCTTTCCCATGCTTTCTTTTGCAAGTTCATTGTTACAGTTTATATAACCAACCCTCGTCTACGTTTCTATAGTTACCTTGTTTCAAGGTTTACATCAAATCACATAGGTTATAACATATACCATTATAGACTATCAAGTAGTCAGTATACAATAGTCTTTAATCAATGATTTCAAAGGGTGCTTGTCACCTTACACTTCCTTCATGAAGCATTGCCATTAATAAAGAAATACAAACATAATATGTTTTCAATTAAGTGAGTTTACTCCCTTAACATGCAAAAGTTGACATGCACTTAATGCAATCACTACATTGTTTACAATAACCATTGGTTATGCCTTCATGGATACTAAAAGGCTTATTACCATTATCTTCATTCAAAATTACAGCCAAAGGCATAAGAATGTTGTCTTATGTGAGAAAACAAGTGTTTTACTACTAATTCCATGTGCCTCAATAGCCACCTTGGCTTGGCATTGTTGATGATATCGACCTTCAAAATTGTCTCTTCTTAGTATTAAGTGTGGTCTTCAGCCTAAATACAATCTTGTCTTGTAAGAAAGTAGTGGTTCACGACCTATTCACATGGTTCCACACTACAATGAAGATGGCTCACCACCAACTAATATAGTTATCATTATTCATAGTCTTTATCATCATATAGCTCAACATCTCTGTCAACTTGACAACCTTTGTCATTATACAACATACAAATCATAAGATATAATAACATAGTTCTATTATTACTTTGGCCATATTGGCCGAAGTTGATTATCAACATAGATCTCGAATATGATAACATGGTATTATACATATAGTCGGCCTTAGTGGCCTTAAACACATAAATGTTATTATTAATGATAGTAATTGCATAGTACATGTGCTCGACCTCAGGGCCTTATCAAAACATGAAACATATAAATACTATATTTGATATTAACACTGCCATCAATAATTATCGAGTGACCAAAGTGTTATTGGTTAAAGCATACATTATATAACATGACTACACACATAATCTTACCTGCAATAGTATGTTTACAGCTAAGTATAGATTTCTAAGAAAATAGCGTTGTTGAGGTGAGCTCACTCCTTCCCATGAACTCCCAACTTTTGTTTCTTGTCTGAAACTTCTACAGAGAAAAATAGTATTGACACTTTTCTTCTCACGTCAAAAGAATGTTGCTAGCCAAAATAAGCTAAACCCAGGCATGGGGACATGTCCTTAGTTCATTTTTTTCAAAATCCTTATTATTTGCATAGCTCGTGACCTTAACAAAAGCTAGTAGCCCAAATATTACATAAGGACTATAATGATTAGGCCTACCATATTTATGCATTAAAGTATGAACATAAGCATATAATGATCAATAACTCAGGCTTAAACACTCGAGGCAAGGTGTTCTCTATCTAATTTCATCATTTGCTTCTGCAAGTGACTTGTTCAAGTGTTTCAATTTATCCCTTCCCTATTTATCATCTAGTATCATGTGTTAATCAATGGTCTACATTTATTTTGGTTCATAACATGGACATTAATGACAACTAATATTCTTGTAGGTGAAGGTAAATATATTGGCTAGTTTGACTTCATGTTTATTTTGGGCTACAGCTAATTAGGTTAAGCCAAGGCACCCACATTATTCATTTAGTCATGCCTCTGAAACAATGTTCTTATCAAGTAGTTTAATGTAGTAAAATACACCACTCTCTCAAACACAAACACTCAAACATAAATTTACAAACTCAATATTATAGAACAAGATTACAACAAGATTACAATTCATTAAACTTATTATTCAAAATCTGGAATACAAAAACTTACCACCCAATTTATGCATTGGCTTTAATAGCATTTTCCTCAGCTCGATCTCTCTCTATTGATAGCCCACTTCTCTTTTCCAAGCAATGAACATTCTAAATTATGTACCCCTTCTCTAACTGAACTCCCCTTTCTTGGCAACATCTCAATTCTCCTCCGCAAGTTGCCTCACTTCCCTCCAAGGTCGACCACCTCTTCTCTTCTTTTTGGCATTAGTTTTTATAAGAATAAACCATTCATTTGCCTTTCATGTTGAAGGCGAAAGGACACTCAAGTTATTTTAAACTTTGTTAAGTCTCCTGGCCGATCCTCTTCACTAACATTGATGTTCCAATTTGCTTTTAGGCATGTGCCCCTCTGAATAAGTTTACATCATCTACAATATCTTTTAAAACTAGCTATCATGTCACATAAGATGCCATGATATAGTAAATGCTTTGAGCTTCTTTATACTTGCGCCAAAAAAGGGACTCCATAATTTTAGTAACACCTTTCATAGCAAGAACTTTGGTTCTTCCCTTCAATATTCTATCAGTTGACAATGGCTATGGTGTGGAATGTGTCAACGATATAAAGAGTCATAAATCTATTCATTTTTTAAACAGATTGTCTAGACACAAGATATGACTCTAACCATAGTTGATTTTCCATGTGCCATGTTGCCTTTACATTCAGAGTGCAACTCAACAAATGATAATACATGCCTATCATTTTCTTCAATGAATCCATTGTGGCAGGATCCATTAGACTCAAATTTCTTTCCTGTTTCAATCAGCACTAGTCATGTTTTGTTTTTGTTACCAAACTTCTAGGATTTGAAAGTTCTGACTTAGAGTCCATCTCATAATGCATATAGTTCTCTAGTTTCTGACAAGGAATTTGATTAGGAAAAGAAAAACACTCATCAAAGCCACAACTTGAGGCTAAGGTCCCCTCCTCTATGAAGTTGTCCATTAGTGGAGTATGCAACGATGTGTTTTTTAGACTGTGACTTAAATTCCTTCACATAATATGAAGAGGCTATCTTAATCAGTGAGCATCTTCGCAGGTATATCTCTCTCCACATAAAAGGAATGCATTTTCCCTTTAGAGTCAACTCTACCAAGTTTCCATAGATTAGTAGATCAAAGGATTTTCTGATAACCATGTGAAGTTGCTTTGGAGATGAGAACAACTTCAAGATCAACTCATTGAAGAAGTAACATCTATCGAGAATGATATCATATCATGTATGCCACTGCTATGTGACCAAGAGCCAACATCATAGAGGATAATAACATAGTAGGCACACCCCATGACTACTTGAATCAAGGGCACTAGTACTTCAATTCGAGGTGAGATGGTATGAGAATGCATTCTGCATTGATGTCAGTATTTTTGAAAGTTTCCATGGTGTTTTCATTAGGGTTGGACTATACCATTTCAAATGTTGGTGGCTATTAGAATCCTTTTTTTCTACAGTTGGATTAGCAACCATTTTAGACTTGGTCATCATCATTCTCATTGTGATTCTTAATAACCCACTTGCAAAAATCTCTCCAAAAATGACAATATGAGTTTATGGTTGATCAAGATGAAAGGCTGAGAGTGACTTACAAAATAAGTTTTCTGAGGCTACACGTTTCGTCAAAAATGCAACCTTGAAACCACACTGAAACATCAAAATACAACAACTCAAACCAAAATTGAAATGATAAGTTTTTTTGGTTGATACATGATAGCCAACATCCCTAGGTGCTCCTGCATCACGGTTCAAGTTAATCCTTAGAATAGCTATGGCCCAAACCGAAATGGCTAAAGCAAAGATATAGATTGGTATATTTTGTTGATTACAACCCATGGGCATTGCATGTTCCTCACTATCTCTCAAGATAAGATTTTGTTTGCCAAGTACTTGTTATTTCAATAGCTCCTATCTAAGTTAAAATACCATCAGCCCAAATTTAATTACACCAAAGGTGTTCCCTATGTGAGAGGGATGACCTCGCTCAATGAATCCTAAAGGGAGAGTGCAAATGAGTGCTCAAACACAAAATATTTAAGCACACAATATAAACACATAGAAAATTACCCAAACACTCAAACCATTGCTTGGGGATCAAAGCAATTTCAATTGCTTGATGAGAAACACATTACAAGATGCCTCTATAAATAGAGGACTGAGAACAATCTAGAACTCCGCATATGGTTGAAATTCAACGCACATTGGTGGACTGACTGGTCGGTGAGAGTAGGTGAGAGACGGTGGAGAAGGTTTTACATTAAATGCTATTACATATGGATGAAGCTTCTAAATTTAATGCCCTTTGACTGCTACGGGAGAAACTACAGGCTGGGGAAATAAAAAACCATTCAAATCTATCAAAAATCTTCAGTAGGATCTGTTTTTAATGCTGTCATTCATATTGAGGTTGACTGCCCATCAAGATGATACGGAGTCGACAGGTTCTACTGGAAAACTTAATGAAGTAGTTGGGATTACAATCTCCAACACTCCCCCTTAATCACAACTACGAATTCTGATTTCTTTCTTTTGCCTTTTTACTGATGCTTCGGCATCTACAATCTTCAACTTCTAGGAATCAAACCTAGGAAATCCTAGTTTGCTGTTGGGATGCTCTAACCATGAGCTCTGACACGCTTGGTAACCAGTCCATTGTAGGTTCAAGTGTGAGACACTTTTTTCTTCAACACCTCCCATAGAGTCACACTGCTGGTGCTCGGGGATCCTCACTTTAAACAACTTTTGTGACTTCATACATTCTTCACACAAATATAGAATGCTGCAAAGTGGGGACTTCTTCAGATGCTTAACCTGACAGCTATATTCAACGGCCTCTTTTCAGCGGCTTCCTTCACTACCCATGATCTCCTTTGGCAAGAGCTTTG
Organism: Cunninghamia lanceolata; assembly: GCA_027924645.1. NCBI lineage: Eukaryota > Viridiplantae > Streptophyta > Pinopsida > Cupressales > Cupressaceae > Cunninghamia > Cunninghamia lanceolata. The sequence continues at coordinate 6,837,533 of BSBN01000114.1, read as the reverse complement.
TCAAACACCTCCAGCCTATGGTCTCTGGATCTGCGGTTTCCAAAATGGGCGATCTAGCCCTCCAATCTTCAGATTGACCAGCAGCTCCTATTGATTTCACCCTGGATCTCATACGAACCCAGCTATGATAAACTTGCACAATCTTCCCAGATCTGCCTGCTTCAATTTCTTTGAAACGAACTATGGCTTTGACTTCTACAAGCCTACAATCTTCAAATCTTGTAGCTTTTGGACTGCGGTCCAATCACCTTCTTTGTGTTAAGAACGATTTATAGTGATCAAACTCTATACTATCTGCTGCAACAGATTTTAGCAAACTCTCTTTCATGTGAACCTTCGATCCTCTCAATCTCTTGATGAAAATCCTCCTCTATATGTTTTCACTGGCTTCTGGCAACTTCTAACCTTAGGTGACTCATTATTCAAACACTATGGTCACTTTTCCCATGTTCTTGTTTGATGACTAACCCACAATCTTCAACCATCGAAAAGATCTGCAAAAGCTTTGTGATCATGTCTTATCTGCAATTTGGCAGCTTTAATTCTTCAACAAATGAGATGACAGCCACAAGCATTTAAAACCATTTTATATTCTGAAAAACAACTTATGTGCCTCTATATCTTCTTAGACAGCTACGGCTCCTTTGTGGGCTGATGTTCAACTGGGTAACTTCAACCTTCTACAATGACTACTTCAGCAATATCAGCTCTCTGTAAACAAAAACAAACTTACAAACCCTTTATCTAAATGACATACCTTCTATCCAGATCTAAGCCCTTGTATTTGACTTTAAAAACAATGATTTCCTCTAGTTTGGTGGCGCCAGATATCTCCACGATTTCCTTTGGCGACTACAACGATTCTCTTTTTGCCATAGAAATTTCTGCGACTCTTACAATCCTTCCTATCAGCTTTTCTTTACAATCTGGGACAGAATCTATTTGTGACAGCTACTTAATATTTTCTTCTATAGCTGTATGATTTCAACCGATCTATTGCATCTGCTTCATTATTGGCGGTGGTCTTGGCTGTCTACAGCAGCGACTCATCTTCAATATCTCCTCACAACAACCTTCTCTTTCTCCCATAGCTATGGCTGCTTCTACAGAGATTTAATCTCTAGGCATCTATCTACCAGACAAAACCCTTGTGTTGGATAACCTTTTCATCCTTATCTTTCCGGTTCTTTTCTCAAACTCCAGCGGGCTTCCTCCTCAGCAACTTTTTCTGCAGTTATATCAAACAACTTTACCTCTTGGATAGCTATGGCCTCTTTGAACAGTGATCCTCTTCTTTTGACGGCTCTTGGATAGGCTGCGGCCTCTACTCTTTTTCTACAAACCCTTTGTGTGCCTGCAACTTCTGGCGGCTTCATAACCGCAAACTTTTTTGTGGCTCCTCTACTGGAGCAATCTCCTGATTTTAGACTTTGGCAGCTGGAAGCGCTTCAAGCTGGCTCTGATACCAATTGAAGGGAGAGTGCAAATGAGTGCACAAACACAAAATATTTAAACACACAATATAAACACACAGAAAATTACCCAAACACTCAAACCATTGCTTGGGGATCAAAGCAATTTCAATTGCTTGATGAGAAACACATTACAAGATGCCTCTATAAATAGAGGACTGAGAACAATCTAGAACTCTGCATATGGTTGAAATTCAACGCACATTGGTGGACTGACTGGTCGGTGAGAGTAGGTGAGAGATGGTGGAGAAGGTTCTACATTAAATGCTATTACAGATGGATGAAGCTTCTAAATTTAATGCACTTTGACTGCTACAGGAGAAATTACAGGCTGGGGAAATAAAAAACCATTCGAATCTATCAAAAATCTTCAGTAGGATCTGTTTTTAATGCTATCATTCATATTGAGGTTGACTGCCCATCAGGAGGATACGGAGTCGACAGGTTCTGCTGGAAAACTTAATGAAGTAGTTGGGATTACAATCTCCAACAAATCCATGACCAAAATTTAGCCATGCTAATTGGCCGATGATTGAAACGATTTGGTGCATCGCTTTCTCGTCATTGGTTTTTCATTTTTTTTTCTCCATCACCAGTCATCAATTTCCGTTCATGCACTATCTTTTCCAGTTCATTCCTGATTCATATTTAAATTCACATGGAAATTTTCTTGGGAAATTTTCTAAAGTCGTCATTTATTCTCACATCGAAAAAAATACATATCAGAAGAAGTCTCATGTTGTTTAAATTCCCTCGTGAGATACCCTTGGATTTTTTTTTTTTAAAGGAAAAAGGAAAGGAGAAACTGTTGAAAGAAAATAACTCAGGTAAGCATATCAAATTGCAAGATCTGAGGTGACCTAAAGGGGAGCACGAGTTCAAGAAACAAAAGAATCGCCTTGTAAGGAATCAATCCAAGGGAGCAGAGAGAGAGAGATAGATACAGAGAAAGGGAGCATAGAGAGTGGGAGCATAGAGAGAAGGGGCAGAAGATAGAGTTTGGTAGAGAGAAATATAATCATTGCGTCCATTAGCTTTACATCATTTAGCTCTGCCATGTCTTTTTAGCATGGTGTTTTCGTAAGCTAAATCACATTGGCAACTAACCTTCTTCAAACAAATCTCTGATCGTAAAATATCTTTCAGAAATGGAGGCGGGCTCTTCTTCCCAAGCAATTGAAGAGAGAGAAGATATAAATATGGTACCTCCATTCCTGGTTGCAATTGCAAGGCCTACAATGGGGCATGCTAGTCAAATGGTAAAGTTATTCTCTAATTATTTCAGTTTTCCCAATCCTCATGACTTATTTTATTATAGAGTAAAATTTCACTCATGTTATGTATTTGTACATAAGATATTAGAGATTTTCAACCATTTATAAATTGATTATGCCTTGTTATTTAGATTATGTGTTACCCTCCTCATCTCATTGCAGGCTGAAATTAGCTCTGTGGGTGCTACGCCATATATGAGAGAAGTGTGGGACAAAGAGTTGCACAAAAAAATAATGAGTGAAGTTGAGGAAGTATTTCATAAATCCAAGTTAGATGGCAAATTATTTTCATATGATGGAAAAAAGAGTATAGTAACCATAGGACGTCTCTGCTATAAAAGATTTGATTTTGATTTAGTTCTAGAAAATGCATTGTTATGCACGGTGACTTAGGTGAGGTTATGCCACTGATGTAACTAGTGCTTATTATTTTCCCTACTATAATAGCTTCTTTATTAATGTCTTATAGGGATTCTAGGTTTTTTTTTCAATCTTCATTCTTTTTTTTTTTGATAAATTAGTTTTTCGTTGCAATTTCCCATTGTAACAACACTAATTTACCAAAACAAAAAAGAATGAAGATTGAAAAAAGACATGGGCTTCCTGTAAGAAATTAATAAAGTAGTTATTATAGTAGGGAAATAATAAGCACCAGTTACCTTAGTGGCACAATCTCACCCGAATCGTCATGTGTAACAATGCATTTTTCTAGAGCTAAATCAAAATCAACTATTTTATAGCATAGACATCATGTAGTTACTTTGTTTTTTAATGTCTAGATTTTTTTTTAATTGTCAATGCCTTTTAATTAAAAAAGGTTTGATGAAAATAACTATATTGGATATTGGAGATAGTATTTAATTATTGTATTATTGTAAATTTGTATATTTAGAAACCCTAAAATGTGATATTTCTATAACATCAAAACAATTTTTATATCTCAAATTTTCTTTTTCTCTATTCCCCCTCTCTCTTTCTTTCGTGGTTTAGGTTTTCAATTGATAAACACAAGAAAGGAATGGATCTGGTGGCACCCATCATTTCTATTATCTTGCACCATTATAAGATGATATCAATGATTCATGTCTATAAAGTTAGTCATGATGTGAAATGTTCTCAATCTTCCTCTCTCTCCCCATGGACATGTGCCATCTATGGATTTTTGGCATGAAATGATTGACCAAAAGTCAGCCTCTCTTTTCTTTATCTCTCTCCCTTCATATATATCTCTCTCCCCAAATCTCTTTTTCTCCTCTATCTCTCTATTTCTCTTGATCTCTCTATCTATCTTTGCCTCCCACTCTCTATCCTTCCATCTCTCCCTCTCTCAATCCTTCTCTCTCTACCTTTGTCTCCTCTCTCTTTATCTCTTTCCACATGGGCATGTGCTACCAAAGATATAAAGAGAAAGAGAAAGGGATCGAAACAAGAGACCGCACACACCATATCCGATGACATGGACAAGAGAGTCAATGACATGGACTCTATGTTGGACTCTAAGATGACATGTTTCCATGATTTTGCCTTTATAGCCGTATCCAGGGGTTAGATTTGTTGGGTCTATTTATTAATAAGGCTATAAATTGTGAGTCATTCTTCACATGGAAGTAGTTAACGTCCAACATAATGTCTAGGATGGAAGATATTGGCATTCTATTAAAGTTTCCAAGGAAAATATAGGAGGATAAACTGAAACTGCAAGGGTCAAAGCAAGGGCACAAGGGACACTTAGTAATAGCAGCTAAGATATTTGAAGTGGCACCTCCCTTGTTAAAGAATATGTCTTAAAAAAAAAATCTCCCAACTATCCTAAAGAGTCACGAAAATAAGGTGTATCCTTTACTAGAAAATTAAAGGTTAATCACTTATTATTTGGAGTTTTATAATGCATTTGTAGAATAGTTTCTCATTATTTATTTAAACAAATTAATGGTGTAGACATCAAAAATTGACTAGAGATCGTATTTTCAATCCATCCTTAAACCATCCCCTAATTATCAATCAAATCCCTAAAATTAGAATATTTAATAAATTTTAATAAATTAATTAAATATTCCTTAATCTCTCTCCTAAACAATAAATTAAAATTGATAAATTTAATTTATTATTTAATCTATCCTCAATCATAAGGTTTAATTAATTTTAATTAATTTATTAAATCTTTTTGCTTTTCACCCCACTGTGAATAATAAATTAAAATTAATAAATTTAATTTATTATTTACAAAAAACCTAAACCTAAACATATACTATTAGTACATAAACCAAAACCCGTTACCATAACCCTAACTACCCAAGCCATTCAACCAATTTAACATTTTGAAACCGTCTCCAAAGTTTATAAAAATCAAACTCATTTTCAATTATTTCCCCCGGCAAATCTACAAGTAGTTATGCATCTTCTGAGCAACCACATTCATTCAAGTAACATTTATTTCAATAGAAATATTTATCTTTATCTTTCCATTATGTGGTGTGGTGATTTTAGGGTTTTACAAAATATTTTGAAATATGTTTGAAATTCATATTTTTATTTCAATATTAATTGGTGAACCGACGTGAACACAACTTTTGTTAATCGCTTCTTTGCAAGTTGTTTGGTTGAGTGTTGGCAGCTCTTGCGAGGCTGGAAAATTTTGAAAATTTTTGAATTTTTTTTAGTTTATGAGCCTTTTTGGCCCTATACACCTGGGTATGATCATATGATTTTTATATTATTCACGGGTTTGTCCATTGCTTCTGTGCATTTGCGTAGTCAGTTTTAATTCTAAGTGGCTAATGATAGTTTTGAAACTTAACGATTCTTTCAAAAACATTTGATTGGTTCGAATGCCGGTTGGCTTCTTACGCTTTAATCACACATTGTTTGGTGAAAACTGGCACTTGTTATTGCCATTCTTTTTCATTATGATCCCAGTTTCTATCCATGATCATGGGATTCAATGAGACATCATTTCTTTGAGGCGTTCAGCCAAACAGTGTACGCCCCTTCCTGGCATGGCCTTGCTATTTTTGATTCCACGCTTAACCAAAAAAAATTATAAACCAGAGCATCTCCAACTATAATATCTGATAAAAATCCGCCTTTACGCGTTGAAGAATGTCCAAACCCTGAGATAAGATAACCTGACAACCTGTAATGAAAAGCTGTCACCAAATCGTGAATGAGTAGAGGCGAGCAAATCATTCCTTAATACCACAGAATACCTCATCTTTGCACTGCTATCAAGGGCTTTTATGTTAATCTCTCCAGAAAGTATAATAAAGATTTCAGATTCTCTTACTCACTAATTTTTGTTGCTTTGTGCCTTCGATAATCAGTGTTCTTTCTTTTGGTGTAGGTGTTGCGTTGATTTGCTTGAAAAAATCTTCATTTGATCATTATTTTGATCAAAACTTTAGCTTCTCACACCGTAAAATAGATTCATGCTGAAATTTTCTAAACTCATTGGCTGTTCCTATCCATTCTTTTTATATGTGAGCAGCGTAGTGCTTGGAGAATGGTCTCACGCTGGAAAATTTTCTAAACTCATTGGTTGTATCTATCAGCATATTCCTTATGGGTGCAAGTGCCAGTATTTGAACTGACTCAGCACGCACGGTTTGTGGTTCTCATCGACATATTCCTTGAACTTCCTATTGTTTCTTATCGGTAATATGGCTTGAATCTTTTATGGGTGCGAGTTATAATCAAAGATCTCCAACATAGTGCCTGGGCTGGAATGCATTCATATTTTTACTATTATTAAATTGTTGCGTGATGTGACACTGTTTTTTGGGGTACCTTTTAACGCGCTTTCTTGGATGTTGCATCGAGTGTACTATCTTTGACTATTACTAATTGTTCTGAAACACATTTTAAATGGAAGACTCTTCATTAAGTTCCTTGCACTTTTCTCCAAATTGACGCAAATTCATCTTGGTCATCTAAGGCTTTTTTTAAAAAGTATGGCAATACCATATAAGACTTAAGTGCATGTAATATAACTTTTATTCTAACCTTCCGCTATTAAACTTCCATTTTATCTATAATGGAGTGAAACTGAAATTATAACTGCCAGATTTTTATTAACTGTCAGAGCATAACTATCTCACATGATCAAAATCTTCCCAAACTGCCAAACTTAACCACCAGAGTGTCAGTTTCTAGCCCTTAGTGTTGGTGTTGGAAATAAGCCACACCCAGACCGACGATGGACTGGTCCAAGAGGGGCTAGTAGCTCAGTGGTAGAGCACTCCAACAGCGAATGAAAGGACCTAGGTTCGAGTCCCAGCTGGTCCATGTCTCAACATGGTATCAGAGCCAGGCCCAGGCTAGGAGCCCCAAGCACACGAGAGGTGTGGCTTAAGGGGGGGTGTTGGTGTTGGAAATAAGCCACACCCGGACTGACAATGGACTGGTCCAAGAGGGACTAGTAGTTCAGTGGTAGAGCACTCCAACAGTGAATAGAAGGTCCTAGGTTTGAGTCTATCTAGTCCATGTCTCAACACTTAGAGAGGTCTGGCTTAAGGGGGGGTGTTGGTGTTGGAAATAAGCCACACCCGGACCGACGATGGACTGGTCCAAGAGGGACTAGTAGTTCAGTGGTAGAGCACTCCAGCAGTGAATGGAAGGTCCTAGGTTTGAGTCCTAGCTGGTCCATGTCTCAACACTTAGAGGTTGTTTCTCTAATTTTCTGGTATAATCATTTGAAATTCAGTGAGTTTAAAACATTAAACATTTTTCATCTCCCAATGTATTTAACATTTTCGTGTGGACTTTTGCAGGATCATTCATTTTGTCCTAATATTTTCATTGCATCTTTACGCCTATCAAAGACTATTTTGTAAACTGCTAATTAGTGTGTTGCAGGTTTGATTGTCAGAGAATCTAATCTTGAAACATTATGTCTTCTTTTTATAGATTAGATCACATCATAAGCAAGGGTTAAAATTAACAAGTGTTTACCATGTCTTGTGGTTTACATTTTTGTCATTGAATGTGTATGCTCTTCTCTTGCACCACTCGGCGATCTTAAGAATCAAAAGCATTCATTTGACATTTTGTATAACCACACACACATTTGGATTTAGAATTAAATGAACCCCATGCGAGTCTGAGCAAGTTGCATGTGTGTGCTCTCTCCTTGTGTCTTAGTACGAGCCTGGAGATCAAAAACATGTACTTGTCTTGCTTTTGTGTTACCCTTTAGAGTGGGCCTGCTCTTGAGACACATCTACAAGGAGAACTCATTTGTGACCCCAAGTGGTACTTTCATCTGGTCTGCTATATAAATTGAGGATAAAGCAAAAGCCAAGTCTAACTAGTATTAGCGCTTACTGTACAGTGCTAGCTCGAAAGGAGGCATATGTTTGTGTATATTAAAACTCCTAGTAGGGTTAGTCAGAGCCTTTAGTGGATTGTTGGAGGCTCGTAAGGTGCCGGTCCCCTGAATATTCATTACGAGCCTTTGTTTAGTGGCCAAAAACCCTCTGCTTATTGATACAGGAGGTCTGATGATTGACCTCTGATAGTCGTCCCACATTTTTAGGGCTTATGGCAGAGATAGCAAAGTATCTAAGATCTGTGTGTCTTAAGGACTTAGAACTTGGTGTGCCTGAGAAGTGAGTGCACTGTAATGGAGAGCCCATGCCCCAAGTTTCTTGAGCTATACACCATAAGTAGGCGCGGTTGGGTAAAACCAAGTTGAAACTCAGCAAGTATTGTCCTTTCCTAGCCTAGGATCATGCATGTATACAAGTGTTTGCAAAACATTAACATGTCATCCAATCTGATCTCCATGTGTCTTCTATGATTGATGTGTGTTCTTGAAACAAATCTCAAACATAACATCACACCTGTAATCTATAACATTTCAACTTTTGCAAACAAAACCTTGCACATATCGAAATCTTGGTGTCAAACTAACTTTGCACCTTTCCCACTTCTCATTATACAGTCATCACATCCCATCTCCTAGTTCCATCAAAATTTGTTTTGCAATTCTTCATCACGCATAATAGGGATTCCTGGTTTGAAAAGTTTATCAGGGAAAGTAGAACTCCTAGTCCTACAACCATCAACAAATCTAGGACAATCCAAAACCAAAACTCATATTCCGAGGTGGGTGGAAATTTGTTTCTAATGATGATGAGAACTTCATAGATCATGATTTGTATTTTGATACTCATGAACCATATATCTCCCCGTATTCTCTTCCACCAACATTCCCATCAAATTCATATGAACCTTCTCCCCACAATGAACCCCTTTACATAGAAGTTATGATCAAAAGGTGTATAGGCAAAAGGGTCCTAATAGATTGTGACTCAAAGATAAACTTGTGCACTCTAAAGTGTTTTAAACAAATAGAACAATTGGGATATTCCACTGCAGATATTGAAAAATGCTATTCCATCACTATTAAAACCTATGATGAAACTAAAAGGAAAACTGAAGGTACTATTCAATTATCCATCCAATTAGGCCCAACCTTATGGAAATCACTTGTCAAGTCCTAGACCTCAATCTCCCATATAATATCCTCCTAGGACATCCATGGATTCATACCATGAGGGTTGTTCCTTCCATCTATGATAAATTCATCAAATTTCCATTTAATGACCAAGAGGTTATGATTTATGCTGACCCAAATCCTTCTGAATATTGTCCAATTGAATGCCTATCCCAATGCTGTTCAACAATAACTTTACCTCGAACCTCACAAGTTAAAATTCCTACCCATGCTTCATCTTCACACATACCAAATTATCCCCTCACCTCATATCTTCAACAACAAATCCAACATAAACAAGCCCTCCTTCAACAACAACAAATCTTAACCCAAAAACCACAACAACAATGAATTCCATCTAATCTTGATCCTAATCCATTGGTCCCCCAACCTTCTAATTCATGAATTCCTTTGTTAACTTCACCACCATCATCCATACAACATCAACAACTTCCATCAAAATTCCAAGAGTCAACCCCATCATCATGCCAACTTAGTCCCTCCACATCAAAAAATCTCATGAATATTTCTCAATATCCATCTCAAAATATTCCACATCATTAGCATGTTAGTAATGGTCACTCCTCACACCAAGATCAAGAATTCGCAAGTCATCTTAATGATACTCTTGACAAGGGAGATACCACCTCAAGTTTGGAATCATACACCAATCCATCCACTAGTCATCCTCATTCATCCATCCTTATGGAACCTTCATCATATAATCCTTCCAACCTTCCAAATCCTAATCCATTAAGCCAATCCCCAACACCCTTAAAGTATAAACCATCAAATCTTCCACATAAGTCCAATCTTATTATCCATCCACCTAAGCCCAATCCATTTCTTGATCCTATCATATCCAATCCTATCCTCATTCCACCTAATCCAAACCCCAATCCTATTATATCCAATCCTCTTGTCCATCCATCTGATCTTAATCCCACTCTCATCACACCCAATCCCATTATCCCCCCATTGAATCCTAATCCTACACCTTCCACCCTCATTATCCATCCATTATATTGCACATCCACCCATATACTTATGAAGGATGTGATCCATTGGATACTAGCAAGGAATCAACCGCCACCCTCATGCCATCAAATCCTAGAACCTTTAAATGTCATGCCTATTTCACCAATCCCATCTTCTAGTCCACAAATTATGATCCAAGAACCTTCAAATGTTCTTGAAGATCCACCTTCCATAAGCCTAATTCATTCCCCACCATACATTTAACCTAGCAAAGAAACCTCTATTCCTATCCAAACTCAACATTTATGTCAAGAGTCAGCTCCAAAGCATGATCAACCTTGCTTCTTACCAAATCAAGATCAAAACCATTCCATTAAACCTATCCATAACCTGTATCTTTTCTATGATCAAGATATTGTCTATGATCAAGAGCTTGTCATTCCTTCCACTCATGGTCCCAACACTATCCATGCTCAAGAAACTTCCACCACTCCCATCCATTCTCCTTCAATCCATGATCGCACAACATCCACTTCCCTTGATAAGACAATTGGTCCCCACAAGCACATAGATGATCAAACAAATACATTGGATCTTAATATGCATAATGATAATCAAGATCCTCTTACTCCTTCACCATCTCATATTGATACCATTTCAAATCCACCATCATGTCCTACTGTTCTTACTACCTTCTTAAATGAATATTCTTCCCTAGGAGAGTAGCAACCTTTATCTGCCACCTCACCCTCCTCATCCAAAAAGGAACTCGTGTCTTGTATGCTCAAAAATAAGCATCCCATTGTGCATCATATGCTCCAAAACTTGAACTACCAAGATAAATGCTTAGGCCTTCATGAGAAAGATAACTTGGAACCCATATATGTCAAAGCCTCTCCCAAACCGTATGGCATTGGTTATGTATCTCAAGGAAGTCAATCCAAAGATGTTGGTACCACATCCTCACCTTCTAAATCCACTTCATCCAAACTCAAACTAGGTGCACCTCATCACACCCATAAAACATATGTTGCCATCCCTCCTCTGTTATCCTATGAACCTAAAAAGCATGCGACCATTCATCTTCCTCCATCCACTTTACCTCCACTCCTTATAACTCCTAATATTCCTATCCTCAAATCCCCTTATCACTTAAATGGCAAATCCATCCATACATCCCATTCCTATAAATCCCCTACAATTCCTAATCATGATCAACAAATGCACACATCGAATAAACATGAAACTATCCTAAACACCCCTATGGGATTCAAAAATAAAAATTTGGATGCCTCCACCCATAAAGCCAAAAATCCTAAAAATACTCATGCCATATGACAGAAATGCAAAGATTCAAAGAAAAATCAAATTTCAAAAAGGCTACCCATGTCCACATCTCAAAAAGATAATTTCAATACCAAAATGATTTGGGTCCCCAAGAAAAAAGCATCTAGTTAAAATGAAGCATCCACGATCTTAAAATCCCAAACATCCCACTCCCCATCACAAAATCCTAAAATTCATAAGTCCATTTGGATCCCTAAAGACCTAACTAGGCAAACCCCTAAGAGAACATCTCCATTGCTCCCAAATCCCCCTTCCCCTAAAAAGCTTCAAAATCCAATTTAGTGTGTGCAACCGTTGGTCTTGGTTCCCTTCCACTCCACAACATTCCCACATACCTCCATCACCCCATCTTCCATCTACTATCCTACTTATTTCTTCCATCATGTCCCTATGGTCCATGCTTTTGCATAAGTCCTTCATATCTATCTCTTTATCTCCATCATACTCCACTATCCTTCTATCCTAGTCCACATCATAATCCACTATCCCCTATCCATCCTTGCATGAACCTTTCATAGTCCACATCAAAATCTAGTATCCACTTAATTTGTATCTCTCTCATGCAATCACCTACCAACATCTTTGAGCATAATGACATTTGACATGGTCCATGTATGATGACATCCATCTGTAACGAAACCACCACCTTGCTATATGAACAAAATCTTGAGTCTCTATCTATTCCATCCTATCCCCTAGCAAAGTAAAAAAAAATCAAAATAGTAAAGATAAATCCTTCGTCCATTGGTGAAAACCTGGTAAACAGGCACCTTGAACAAGGACCATGATGAAAACCTGGCAAATAGGCCCGTCATGCGTAGGTGATTATCTATGTGTTTTACACTTGGGGGCATGTTGTCTAAGATATCCCATAGCATATATCCTATCTTATCAATTTCCATCCTATCTTGTCCATCATATCTATCATACCTTCCTCATTGTACCATCCATCTTCCCTTCCACCTTTTGATCTTGATGAGTGTAGGGGCAAAATGTTGAAAAATGCTTTTAGACACCTCTTGTCATACTCCAAATTTCATCCATCTATTTCTAAAAATATCCTCCATACATCCATCTATGTATCCTTAGTCCATTCATCCCTTCCAACCATTATCCCTATCATGCATCCTAATCAGAATCACCTTGATAAATCCTAAGGCACAATATCTAGAGTGGGGGCAGGTTATTCCTATGCGATGTAGTCCTTGAAGATCACATCCTAGGCTCCCTCCATCCATCTATCATATATCTCCCATACATTATCCATCCATACACCTACCTTTATCCTATCGCCAATCCTTGTATCGATCCATCCAATCCTACATTTATCCCATTGCCAATCTTTTTAATTCTACCTTTATCCTATCACCCATCCTCTTACCCATTCATCTAATCCTTTTACCTATCCTATCCATTATTGCCCATCTACATCCTATCACGATCCTTGCCTTTTGGTTTGGTTTTCCCTTGTCATTGACATCTATCCAAAGGCTATTCAAGCACAATCCAATGCTAAACATCCAAAACAAAACCAAAACTCCAAAAAATGAAATTGAATATCCAACAAAAACTTAGGCAATAAAAAAATCCCAATCAATCAATCCAAATCCAATCCAATCACTTCTTCCAATCAATTCTCCAATCATCAAATCAAACCAATCACATCATTTATTCAAATCAATTCATTCAAATCATTCCAACTCACTCAATTCATCAAGTCGTCATCAAATCAATCCAAATCAATCAAATGAAAGTATCCTTAATCCATATCAATCAAGTCAATCAATCAAGTCAACTCATCCAATTGTATCCATGGTCTTGGTTCCTAGCCTTGTTGTGAACCTGATCAATCATCATCATCATCATCATCAATGGGATACATCATTCCCAATCCTAGTGTCGTTCTCGGGATATATCGTTTCCATATCAACAACACAATCTTCATGTTATTCTTGGGATAAATCGTTCCCACATCAACAACGCTATCAATCAATCAATCCAATCGATCATTAGTTTTCAGCTTAACATGGGCAATCACCTTGTTCATTTTTGAATCATTTGTGCATTCTTGATTGCTTGCTTGTGTGTCATTATTTCATCTTGCATTTGAATCACATCCATATCATTCTAGCTAATATTCATATCTTGTGTATGTTGGAATAGCTTTTGCATTATCCTTTGCATCTAAGGTCATATCATACCTTTTGTGCATTAGGACTTTAATACTCTAAGTTTACTTCCTCATATGTTAGACAAGGTCATATTACAGTAGGGCATAGGACACATCGTCACCTTGGTCTTCTCTTAGTTCATAATGTCACGGGCTATATCAAACATCAGGTTGCTCAAATTTTAATCTGCATAACTCCACCTCCTTCCTTTCCTTTCCTTTTTCAAGAGTCCATCCAACTCTTTCGTCCCTACATATCCTCTTGAGGGGGCATCATCTACCAATCCTTTATTTTTATGAGTCCCATGTGAGTCCTAGCCTACCCAAAATTCATTGCAACCTATGTTCTAATCTTCTTTGAAAGGACATTGCTTCGCAACATCATCTCAAAGAGGGGCAAAATGTAAACATAAAAAATTGACCAGAGATCACATTTTCAATCCATCCTTAAACCATCCCCTAATTATCGATCAAATCCCTGAAGTCAGAATATTTAATTAATTTTAGTAAATTAATTATATATTCATTCATCTCTCTCCTAAATAATAAATTAAAATTGATAAATTTAATTTATTATTTAATCTATCCTTAATCATAAGGTTTAATTAATTTTAATTAATTAATTAAATAATCATTAATCCCTCTCCTAAATAATAAATTAAAATTGATAAATTTAATTTATTATTTAATCTATCCTTAATCATAAGGTTTAATTAATTTTAATTAATTAATTAAATCTTTTCGCTTTTCACCCTACCGTGAATAATAAATTAAAATTAATAAATTTAATTTATTATTTACAACAAACCTAAACCTAAACCTATACTATTTGTAAATAAACCACCATAACCCTAACTACCCAAGCCATTCAACCAATTTACCGTTTTCAAACCATCTCCAAACTTTATAAAAATCAAACTAATTTTCAATTATTGCCCTCGGCAAATCTACAGAGGAGTTATGCATCTTCTGAGAAACCACATTCATTCAACATTTATTTCAAGAGCAATATTTATCTTTATCTTTCCATTATGTGATATGGCATTTAATGTGATTTTAGGGTTTTACAAAAGATTTTGAAATCTATTTGAAATTCATATTTTTATGTCACAAGTGGGCATTCCCAATTTTGAATCTATATATCACTTTAAATTATTATTAATAAATAACAAAGATTTATTATAAAAAAATAATATTTTCAAAAATATTTAAAATAATCTTAAAAATAGAACATAAAATTATTATTAAATTATAATAAAAAAACTCTAAAAAAAATAGAAATCAATACTATATTTATATCTTTTTAATATAATAGAGAGAGAGTATAATTTTATATTATAAACTTGTATTTCAGATTAAATATATATTCCTGAATTATATTTACTTTTTATAAAATATATAATATAATTATATTTATTATTGTATACAATATTTTATATAGAATCAATTATTAAATATATTTTTAATATAATATTATATTGTGTAATTGCAATCTTAAAATCTATTATATTTTTAATATTTTTATATATAAAGTCTATATTCTACAGTTATATATTTTTTTAATCTCTAATATTGTATCTATATTTATTATTATATATTTTATTCTATTTAATATATACAATTATTAAATATAAATAAAATATACTACATAGTTACTATATATAATATATACATTTTAATATACTACAGAAAGAGAGATTAGAGGAGACAGAGAATTTGTAAGGACCCGCTTGGTCCAAACTTGAATTTTCAAAAATTTTACTTTATTAACAAGTTCATATGAGAGATATCAAGACTTCCACTGAATAGTCAGGAAAAACTTCAGCCAAAACGGGCCATATGTTTAAAATGGAACATATAAATCCATGTTCAAAATGGAACATTCTTAAGCGAACCCAGGCTCTTCTATCCTTTGGGCAAATAGGTTCATACGGAACCAGGTCAAACAGACCTTATCGCTACCTGATTCGGGTAGAACAAACAGTGGCCAAAAGGCCTAGTGGGTCAAATGAACCAATACTCTATCCAATTTGGGATAGATAAACATAATAGCCTAACGGGCTAAAGAGGATATGAATCATTATACTCTGGCCAGAGACTTCTGACTCCCTTGGAACCAATATAGATTCATGAGTCACTTCCTGGGGACCACAGTCTGCCCAGACACTATACTGAGGATGTTGACCAGGGAACACATAACATCAACTTGTACTCACCTTAGTTTACGGCAATGCCGGGTACAAGTAATCCACCTCGGGGATTCTTCTGAGTACTAGGAGAGTTCTTAAGTTACCTAGATAACCTTTTAACTAGAGATCAAGATTATGAAGTTGATTATTAAAGAGTACCCTATATCCTAGGGACCTAAGTACTGGAGGCATCCTTCGTCGTCCAGACTGCCTACATACCCTGTATCCACAAGATCAAGGCCATCTACGGATGCGATCTACATGATGAACGCAAACATGTAGTTCTATCTTGCACTATGTTTATATAACTATGGTTGGTACATAGTTCTTCGCCGACTGCCCATTCACTCAAGTGATACAAAGATGGAATTCCTAAGAAACTAGTATTACAAACACACCTCCCAGGAGTGTTTGGCATTTAAGTTTTCAAGTGTGAATAATTTACCTATCACGCATATTTCCTGATGAGGTCTTCCCATTGATCGTCCTATAACAATTTTTGATAGTCTCACCTTTTTTTTTTCTTAATCTTTTTAGTCAGGTATTCGAGGAGATTTTCCCTTCTTGCGGATTTAACTTAGACATGTTCCTTATTACTCCCTGACGATTTACAGGGACGGTGCCCAGACATCGTTGTTGCAGCTATGTTAGGCGCGAGGTACTTGGTTCAACGCGATGACATTACCCGTAAATGTGACCCAGAGGTACCGTAAATACCGAACACTGCGATTTGTTTGAGTTTTGACATTTCTTTACAATGTTTACCTATCTAGTAAAGAGAAGAAAACTTGCATAATCACTAACTAAGAAAATTGATAAAGGAACATAAAGATGCATGATAATTTTGCTTAGAAAATATTTAATCCATTCTATCAATTCTCATTATAAAGAGGTTTAGATTTGGAAAAATAAGGAATATTGATAACCTATTTTGTCATACATCAATAGACTTTATTCCAAGAGTGGATAATTGAGACATTTTCTTGCATGACCATTATAAGTTCATTTTCAAATTGAAACTAGTAAGAATTAAAAGATGTAAAAAGAGATTCAAAATAGATTTAACAGAACTGGTAAACTTCCATTATCAACAAACCTTTGGATATAGTTGATCAAGGATAACAATGATTCCGAATACCTAAGAAATGGTAACTAGTGGTTCTAAGGTTTTACGACTATTTTAAAGAACTTCCCAATTCCATGCATGACTGAAGCAAGATCATAATTTATATTACGATAACTCATCTATTTCAAAATACCTTTGTCTTCATGTTCAAGGAACCAAGTAATTTACTTACTCCATTCATTATTCATTTTCCCTAGTAGATTTTAAGGTTGTTTTCAAATTAACTTAGTGTACATAAGTATTAATTTAAAATGACATTTTTGCTTGTATTTCAATTTCCAACCATTTCACATTTTGGTACTTAATCACCTAGATACTTAATCATAGAGGTCAACATAAGTCATTCCGCTTGTGTCATATATGGTCAAAAGTTAATTTTCAAGATAATTGTCCATACTTGTATATTATTGCTCGTGTAGATTCATTAGGTGTCTAGTTTTGAATTAACATGGTTCACTTGTTTTCAAGGAGATGCCATAGTTTAAAGAATGGTCACTAATCATTAATATACCAATTATATAGTTAATTGTTCAAGCAAGTAGAATATTTATTTGTTCAATCTTCCCAAGATTGTGTGTTATATTTTTAATCAATTTCTAAATTTACCTCACATATTTTACGCATTCTACATTGCTATATCTTAAATTCACTCTCATAACTCATTCATTTTTTTTACTATCTTGTTCATTTTAGATCTGCATGTTTTTAGGATTGCCCAAAGTGGAATTTTGACAAGGCATATCAACTTTTAAACAAAATCTGCAACGATTTCAGGATATGCACAAAACAAATTTCTTGCAAAGTCTCTTAAGACTATCAAGTAAATGAAATTGGTAGGTGTAAATCCAAGTTTCACAATTTGCAAATATTAAATAGGTGTTCCAATATTGTACATGTATGTGGTATTTTTGTTAGCGTAAGGAAATATTAAGGCACAAAACTGTTTAAATCAAAAAAAACTTAAAGAGATAAAATATGGTCTCATGTTAAATCCCACGACTGCACGATATGCACGAAAAGGGAAACCAACCATTATATAACAATGGAAGTAAAAGACTTTATTCTGTATTTATGACGAATCAAACATGACTGACAGACAACTGAAGATTTTTCCAATGGTAAAGAAAAATGCAAGGAATAAATCAAGAAACTCCTAATATATCTAATCAACAATAGTACCAGTCTTAAATCCATTAGAAGGATGATGCCTCGCCTAGACTTCAAATAGCAATCTAAGTTAAAAATAGCAAGTTTTGGTGCAATAAAAGTAGAATATTTCGGTATGATAAACCAATATTCATGCAAATAAAATTGGCTTCCTCATCAAAGTATCCACAGACTATAATCCAACAAAAGAAAGGTTGTAGGATAAACATTAATGAAAGGATGATTTTTGTCAGATATTATATTTACAAATGCACTGGTAGATATATATGTGAAATGAGGAAGCCCAGACCAGGCATGTTGACTGTTTGACAAAATGCCTCAATGAACTGTCATCTCGTGGAGTAGATTGATTTTAGGTTTTAACAAATGGATTTAAAAACTTTCAAGAAAAAGCAATTGGTGAATGTAAAGCTACATCCCTCATCCTTGCTACGTCCTCCCTACCTAGGCAAGTGGAATGCTTTGGCACAGGGTATAAACATTCATCAGGCATTAAAAACTATCAAGCAGATGTAATTGTCAGCTGTAAAGCCAGAGCCCCTAACCTTGGCCGATGATCCTCACTGCCTGTGCACAAAATGGATACATTGAAAAGGAGTTTCCAAATAAATGAAATTGGCAGCTATAAAGTCAAATTTCATAACCTGTGCTAACATCCTCCTGCCTGTGCCTGTGTGGGCATTAAAACAGAGTATGGAATAGGGTATGGATGGTAGGAGGCTGAGGGCTATGGCACAGATTATTGTTGGAAGTCTTCTGATGGACATGTATGCAAAACATGTTAGAATCAACAAGGTATGTGAACTGTTGACAAAATGTCATCTTGTGGAATGCAACGATTGCAGGTTAATGGTCTGGTGTTATACAATTTATAATTTGATTGAACCATAGTATCACTAATGAATTCAAATTGAAATTAACACTTATAAAAAAATTTATAAATCTAGGTTAGTTAAATACTGCAAGCATTAATGTTAACAAATCATCTGAACAAAAATTTCAAGGAAAAGCACAAACTATGGAGAGAAGTGTTCTTACAGTTTACTCCAGCACTCCAAACCAGAGAATCAGTCTCCTTCTTCCTTACAATTCTAGGCATTTTTTAGAAAAGTCCATTCTCCATCTCTTTCTTTTTTAATGATCCTCCACTCTCTTTTCTTATTGATAATGCATCCTCCACTCTCTTTGTTTAATGATAATGCATCCTCCACTCTCTTTGTTTAATGATAATGCATCCTCCACTTTCTTTATTTAATGATAATGCATCCTCCACTCTTTAGTGGATTTGCGAATCTTTTCCTCCATTTTTTTTAAGTGTAATCCATTGTTAATTGTTTATTATTTGTATTTTTAAATGAATATACATGTTATGTTTAGTTTTCAAATTTAGAATTCAAAAATTAATTGAGTTGTGACATCCTTCTCCTCTAAATTTATGCATCGTCCTGATGCATGTTAGAAATAAGATTAAAACATATAAATCCATATCATAATATCTACTTTTAAAGTCCATATTTCAAAAATAGTTTAACATAGATAAAGATAACAGGGCATAACTATCATTGTCCTTAAGAATGATTTGAAGTTTGTCGAGTTAATAAATAACTAGAGTTTATTCAAAATAAATACGGATTGAGCTATTGCATTTCCACTGTGTCTTCCCATGTAGCATTCTCAGGTGAGTACTGGTCCCACTGGACTTTAGATTGGTCCATTGTCCTATTACAGAGCTGGAACTGGCACCTCTCGATGATTCTACATGGCTCTATTGTTATTGTACCTGGTTCTTCTACCTGGAGGGCATTCCAATTAAGAATATGCTTAGGGTCAGATATATACTTTTTTAACAAGGATGCATGGAACACGTCATGAATGCAGCTCAGTGCTGGAGGTAAGGCCAAGCGGTAAGCTACAGGATTGATTTCCTCAAGTACTTCAAAAGGTCTGACATAGCGAGGGGCTAGCTTTGACTTCCTTCCAAAAGAGATGGAACTTTTATGAGGTTAGACTCTTAGGAACACCTTTTCACCAACTTGAAATCTTCTGGGTGTCCTATTCTTATCTTCTGGCAATCTGAGGCTTCCTTCAACCTCTGTCAAATAAGTTGCACTTGGTTGTCCATATCTTTCAACATTTCAGGGCCAACCAGTATCCTATCTTCCAATTTATCCCAACTTAATAGTGTTCGACAAGGTCTCCCATAAAGAACTTCAAAGGGTGCCATACCTATTGCTACTTGGAAGGAATTGTTATAGGTGAACTCAACTAATGGCAAATATTCCTCCCATTTAGTCTGTTGATCCATACAATACATACGAAGGAGGTCATCTAGAATTTGGTTGATTCTTTCTGTTTGTCCATCTGTCTCAGGATGATAAGCTGTACTAAAATTCAACTGTGTTCCTAAGGCAGCCTGCAATGTGGTCCAAAATCTAGAAGTGAACTTCGCATCTCTATCAGAGATGGTTTTCTCAAGAATTCCATGCAACCTAAAAATTTCCTTTATGAACCTTTTTGCTACTACAGGTGCATCATCTGTTAGGTTTCCTGGTATGAAGTGGGCAACCTTAGTGAGTTTATCCACTACCACCAAAATGCAATTGTGCCTATGAGATGTCATTGGTAGCCCTTGGACAAAATCCATACTTATGACTTGCCATTTATAGAAAGGTACATCATGTGGATAAAGAAGTCCTGCTAGGTGCACATGTTTCGCCTTAACCCTTTGACATTCTAGGCATCTACCAACTATGTCTACCACATCCTTCTTCATTCCTGGCCAAAAATATATTCTTTTGAGGTCTGCATACATCTTATTCACTCCTAGATGTCTTGAATATGGAGCCTTATGTGCCTCTGTCAAAATCATACCCCTTAGTTCCGCATAATCAGGAACACATATTCTTCCCTGGTACCTCATTAGTCCATCATAATCAAAAGCATAGTCCAAATACTTAGGTTCCAGAAAGGTGTTAGCTAGAGATGTCTTAACCTGAGGGTACCATGGGTTATGTTTTTGCTCAAAGAGTATTTGTTGCTTTAGGTCTATGTGCAAGTTGGATATGGCCATTATCTGCCTCGTCCTGCTAAGAGCATCGGCCACCCTATTTTCTTTCCCTTTGATATATTGAATATCAAAATCATACTCACTTAGGAACTCTAACCACCTTCTCTGTCTTGCATTCAAATGAGGTTGAGTGAAGATATATTTTAGTCCTTGATGGTCTGTTTTAAGCTCAAATGGTTTTCCCAACAAGAAATGTCTCCATTTTTGCAAGGCATGAACTATGGCTACAAGTTCAAGGTCATGGGGGGCGTAATTGACTTCATGGATTTTTAGTTTTCGTGATTCATAAGCCACTACTCCTTCCTCTTGGAAAAGAACTCCTCCTAGTCCTTCTATGAATGCATCTATTACTACTGTAAAGTTACCATTAGGGTTAGGCACTTTTAGAATTAGAGGTGATGTTAGCCTTTCCTTCAGTACTTGAAAAGCCTTATCACACTGCTCAGTCCAAATGAACTTTTTATTCTTCTTTTGCAAGGATGTGATTGGATTGGCTATCCTTGAAAAGTCTTTCACAAACCTTCTATAGTACCCTGCCAATCCCATAAAACTTCTTACTTCGGTCACATTTGTAGGGATAGGCCATTCAGTGATGGCTTTTACTTTATCAGGATCTACAGCTATACCCTCGGCTGAAATGATATGCCCTAAATAGTGAACCCTCCTTTCAAAGAAGGAGCATTTGGATAACTTCCCAAACAACTTATGTTTCCACAACCTTTGTAAGACTGCCTGGAGATGGGTTAAGTGTTCCTCTTCATCCTTGGAATATATTAAAATGTCATCCAGAAACACAATCACAAACTTATCCAAATAATCGTGGAGCACACTATTCATTAGATTCATAAAGGCAGCTGGAGCATTTGTTAGCCCAAATGGAACTACAGTGAATTTAGAGTGTCCATAACTAGTCCTAAATGTTGTCTTTGGGATGTCTTCATCTTTTATCCCTAATTGGTGATAGCCCGAGCGGAGGTCAATTTTGGAGAACACTAAGGCTCCTCTCATTTGGTCAAATAGATCATCAATACGAGGCAAGGGATATCTGTTCTTCACCGTGGCCTTATTCAACATTCTGTAGTCAATGCACAACCTTAGTGTCCCATCCTACTTCTTTACAAATATGACTGGTGCTCCCCAAGGTGATACACTAGGCCTTATCAACCCTTTCTCTAGCAATTCTTGCAACTGTATTTTTAATTCTTGGAGTTCTGTGGTGTTCATCCTATATGGGGCTTTAGATATAGGTGCAGTTCTAGGAAGTGTATCAATTGAAAAATTGAATTCCCTTTTAGGAGGTAATCCAGGTAGCTCTTCAAGAAACACATCCTTGTAGTTCCAAAGGAACGAACTATTTTCAAAGGTAGGGGCTTCTTTCTCTTCTCCCTTCTCATCTATAGATACTAAGAATATCTGATTTCCTTATTTTCATCTTGCCTTCTTTAGTTGCATAGCAGAAATGGTCCCCATTGATATAGGTTTGTAAATTCCTTGGATCCTAACTCTACACCCCTTATCATCTACACACTCCACCACTTTGTTATAGCAATCTATGTTAGCCTTATGACTCGTTAGCCAACTTATTCCGATTATGACATCATAGGCTCCTAGGGGTGCAACATATAAGTCAGCTTTGGTTTCTAATTCAGGAAACTTAATGAGGGCTTCTCTTATGTACTTGTTCACTTTCCGTATAGCCTTGTCCCCATACTGAACCATCCATGATGATTCCATATTCTTAGTTTGCAAAGACATTTTTCTTACCAATTCTGGGGAAATAAAATTCTCGGAGGAACTAGTATCTATCAAAATAGTTATGGGTTCACCAAAAAGCATACGTCTTGTCTCCATAGGTACATTTTGATGACAAGTTTGTTGATATCTGACGGTAGCATGTATTTGGTGTTGTCGAGGTTGCTGTGGTTGATTGTACCCATTTCTTTTTGAACAATCCCTTGCATAATGATTGCCTCCACACATAAAGCATCCACCAGGGGGTCCATTAGAAATTTGGGGTGGTACATTCCCATCATTCCTCCTAACATTACTAATGTAATTGTTCTTGTGATCCTGATTACCAGCATGTTCTATTCTAGCCCAGTCTCTCCTCTTGTTCTTCTGAGCTCCTCTGTTGTCCTTATTGTCTAGTTTCCTTTTGAAGAAAAATTGTTTGTCCCGAAAGTTTTGCTTTGCCACCGATAGTGCCTATAATTTCTTTTCCTATTTGAGTGCCTTCTCCAGGACTTGATTCATGTTGTCAAGGGCAAACATATCCACTTCTGCCCCAATATCAGTATTCAACCCCAAAAGAAACTTCCTTGCCTAAGACCTTTCATCCTTTTGATAGATAGGAACATATTTTAGTAGTTTCACAAATCTATCCCAATATTGTTGGACTGTGAGATTTTGTTGTCTAAGATTCAGAAACTCAGTCATCTTCTCATCATAAAATAGTTGTGGAAGCCATCTCTCACGGAAGTGGCTCACAAACTGCCTCCAAGTCAGGTTTTCTTTTGAATAACAATATTGTTCTTTTATGTTTATCCACCAACTAGCAGCTTCTCCTTCTAACTGATAGGCTCCCCAGGTCACCTTGATGTTTTCTGAGTAGTTTCTTATTTCAAAATATTTCTCCATTTCGATTAGCCATCCTTCTGCAGAATCCCCCACATGTTTACCATCAAATTTAGGAGGAGTTATCTTCTTGAGGTCTTGTGAGATATCTAGAGTGGTAATTTCCTATCAAGGCCTAGGAACATCTAGCTCATTAGTTGTTTGAGCTATGTGTACTTCTGCACCTTGATGTTCATTTTCCTGTTCCAAAATGTTTTCTATAGTCCCCTGTCTAGTCTTCAGGTCCTATACAGTTTTCTCAAGGTTTTCCAACTTTTCTTTCTATTCTGTCAACAACTAAATAATTGTTTCAATACCAGCATTTGGGTTCTCAGGTGGGTTTTCAACTGGTTCTTGGTTTACAAGTAGTTCTTGGTTGACTGGTTGCTTTCCATACAAATTTCACAATTTTTGGGTTCTCGCCATTTAATTCTGAAACAAAGAGAGATGATTTACCACTTGCTATAATTTTTAGTTTACAACATGCAAATTGAATATAATTAAATCTATCACAATTCTTATCTTGAATACTAATTATTATTGATTTTGAGTTTTGTAGGCCTCCAGGCCGAGTGTTTGAACCACGCTTTGATACCACATGTAAGGACCCACTTGGTCCAAACTCAAATTTTAAAAATTTTTACTTTATTAACAAGTTCTTATGAGAGATATCAAAACTTCCATTGAATACTCAGGAAAAACTTCGACCAAAACGGGCCATATGTTCAAAACGGAACATATAAATCAATGTTCAAAATGGAACATTCTTAAGCCAACCCAGGCTCTTCTATCCTTTGGGCAAATAGGTTCATACAGAACCAGGTCAAACGGACCTTATCGCTACCTGATTCGAGTAGAACAAACAGTGGCCAAAAGGCCTAGTGGGTCAAATGGACCAATACTCTATCCAATTTGGGATAGATAAACATAATAGCCTAACGGGCTAAAGAGGATAGGAATCATTATACTCTGGCCAGAGACTTCTGACTCCCTTAGAACCAATATAGATTCATGAGTCACTTCCTGGGGACCACAGTCTGCCTAGACACTGTACTAAGGATGTCGACCAGGGAACACATAACATCAACTTGTACTCACCTCAGTTTACGGCAATGCCAGGTACAAGTAATCCACCCCAGGGATTCTTCTGAGTACTAGGAGAGTTCTTAAGTTACCTAGATAACCTTTTAACTAGAGATCAAGATTATGAAGTTGATTATTAAAGAGTACCCTATATCCGAGGGACTTGAGTACTACGGGCATCCTTCACCATCCAGACTGCCTACATACCCTGTATTCACGAGATCAAGGCCCTCTATGGATACGATCTACATGACGAACGCGAACATGTAGTTCTGTCTTGCACTATGTTTATGTAATTGTGGTTGGTACATAGTTCTTCACCGACTACCCATTCACTCAAGTGACATAGAGATAGAATTCCTAAGAAACTAGTATTGCAAACACACCTCCCGGGAGTGTTTGGTTTTATGTTTTCAAGTGTGAATAATTTACCTATCACGCATATTTCTCGATGAGGTCTTCCCGTTGATCATCCTACAACAATTTTTGATAGTCTCACCTTTTTCTTTTTCTTAATCTTTTTAGTCAGGTATCTAAGGAGATTTTCCCTTCCTACGAATTTAACTTAGACATGTTCCTTATTACTCCCTGAGGATTTAGAGGGATAGTGCCCAGACATCGTTGTTGCAGCTATGTTAGGCGCGAGGTACTTGGTGCAATGTGACGGCATTACCCATAAATGTGACCTAGAGGTACCGTAAATACCGAACACTGCGATTTGTTTGAGTTTGGACGTTTCTTTACAACGTTTACCTATCTAGTAAAGAGAAGAAAACTTACATAATCACTAACTAAGAAAATTGATAAAGGAACATAAAGATGCATGATAATTTTTCTTAGAAAATATTTAATCCATTCTATCAATTCTCATTATAAAGAGGTTTAGATTTGGAAAAACAAGGAATATTGATAACCTATTTGTCATACATCAATAGACTTTATTCCAAGAGTGGATAATTGAGACATTTTCTTGCATGACCATTATAAGTTCATTTTCAAATTGAAACTAGTAAGAATTAAAAGATGTAACAAGAGATTCAAAATAGATTTAACAGAACTGGTAAACTTCCATTATCAACAAACCTTTGGATATACTTGATCAAGGATAACAATGATTCTGAATACCTAAGAAATGGTAATTAGTGGTTCTAAGGTTTTACGACTATTTTAAAGAGCTTCCCAATTCCATGCATGACTAAAGCAAGATCATAATTTATATTACGATAACTCATCTATTTCAAAATACCTTTGTCTTCATGTTCAAGGAACCAAGTAATTTACTTATGCCATTCATTATTCATTTTCCCTAGTAGATTTTAAGGTTGTTTTCAAATTAACTTAGTGTACATAAGTATTAATTTAAAATGACATTTTTGCTTGTATTTCAATTTCCAACCATTTCACATTTTGGTACTTAATCACCTAGATACTTAATCATAGAGGTCAACATAAGTCATTCTGCTTGTGTCATATATGGTCAAAAGTTAATTTTCAAGATAATTGTCCATACTTGTATATTATTGTTTGTGTAAATTCATTGGGTGTCTAGTTTTGAATTAACATGGTTCACCTGTTTTCAAGGAGATGCCATAGTTTAAAGAATGGTCACTAATCATTAATATACCAATTATATAGTTAATTGTTTAAGCAATTAGAATATAAAGGTAATTTGTTAAGTAATGACATTTATTTGTTCAATCTTCCCAAGATTGTGTGTTAATATTTTTAATCATTTTTTAAATTCACCTCACATATTTTATGCATTCTACATTGCTATATCTTAAATTCACTCTCATAACTCATTCATTTTTTTTTACTATACTTTTCATTTCAGATCTACACGTTTTTAGGATTGCCCAAAGTGGAATTTTGACAAGGCATATCAACTTTTAAACAAAATCTGCAACGATTTCAGGATATGCACAAAACGAATTTGTTGCAAAGTCTCTTGAGACTATTAAGTAAATGAAATTGGCAGGTGTAAATCCAAGTTTCACAACTTGCAAATATTAAATAGGTGTTCCAATATTGTACAGGTATGGGGTATTTTTGTTAGCGTAAGGAAATATTAAGGCACAAAACTGTTTAAACCCAAAAAAACTTAAAGAGATAAAATATGGTCTCATGTTAAATCCCATGACTACACGATATGCACGAAAAGGGAAACCAACCATTATATAACGATGGAAATAAAAGACTTTATTCTGTATTTATGATGAATCAAACATGACTGACAGACAACTGAAGATTTTTCCAATGGTAAAGAAAAATGCAAGGAATAAATCAAGAAACTCCTAATATATCTAATCAACAATAGTACCAGTCTTAAATCCATTAGAAGGATGATGCATTGCCTAGACTTCAAATAGCAATCTAAGTTAAAAATAGCAAGTTTCAGCACAGAAATAAAAGTAGAATATTTTTGTATAATAAACCAATATTCATGCAAATAAAATTGGCTTCCTCATCAAAGTATCCACAGACTATAATCCAACAAAAGAAAGGTTGCAGGATAAACATTAATGAAAGGACATTTTTTGTTAGATATTATATTTACAAATGCACTGGTAGATATATATGTGAAATGAGGAAGCCCAGACCAGGCACGTCGACTGTTTGACAAAATGCCTTAATGAACAGTCATCTCGTGGAGTAGATTGATTTTAGGTTTTAACAAATGGATTTAAAAACTTTCAAGCAAAAGAAATTGGCGAATGTAAAGTTACATCCCTCATCCTTGCTACGTCCTCCCTGCCTAGGCAAGTGGAACGCTTTGGCATAGGGTATAAACATTCATCAGGCATTAAGAACTATCAAGCAAATGCAATTGTCAGCTGTAAAGCCAGAGTCCCTAACCTTGGCCGATGATCCTCACTGCCTGTGCACAAAATGGATACATTGAAAAGGAGTTTCCAAATAAATGAAATTGGCAGCTATAAAGTCAAATTTCACAACTTGTGCTAACGTCCTCCTGCCTGTGCCTGTGTGGGCATTAAAACAGAGTATGGAATAGGGTATGGATAGTAGGAGGCTGAGGGCTATGGCAGAGATTATAGTTGGAAATCTTCTGATGGACATGTATGCAAAACGTGGTAGAATCAACAAGGTATGTGAACTGTTGAAAAAATGTCATCTTGTGGAAAGCAACGATTGTAGGTTAATGGTCTGGTGTTATACAATCTATAATTTGATTGAACCATAGTATCACTAATGAATTCAAATTGAAATTAAAACTTATACAAAAATTCGTAAATCTAGGTTAGTTAAATACTACAAGCATTAATGTCAACAAATCATCTAAACAAAAATTTCAAGGAAAAGCACAAACTATGGAGAGAAGTGCTCTGACAATTTACTCCAGCACTCCAAACCAGAGAATCAGTCTCCTTCTTCCTTACAATTCTAGGCGTTTTATAGAAAAGTCCATTCTCCATCTCTTTTTTTTTAATGATCCTCCACTCTCTTTTCTTAATGATAATGCATCCTCCACTCTCTTTGTTTAATGATAATGCATCCTCCACTCTCTTTGTTTAATGATAATGCATCCTCCACTCTCTTTGTTTAATTATAATGCATCCTCCACTTTCTTTGTTTAAAGATAATGCATCCTCCTCTCTTTAGTGGATTTGCAAATCTTTTCCTCCATTTTTTTAAAGTGTAATCCATTGTTAATTGTTTATTATTTGTATTTTTAAATGAATATACATTTTATGTTTAGTTTTCAAATTTAGAATTCAAAAATTAATTGAGTTGTGACAGAATTAGACAGAGAGGGACACAAAGAGAGGAAGAGATATAGAGAGACAAAGAGGGAGAGAAAAAGAGAGATGGTAAGAGAGAGATAGAGAAAGATGGAGAGATGGAGAGAGGAGATAGAGAAAAGCAAAGAGACAGAGAAAAGGGGAGATAGAGATACATAAATAAAGATAGAGAGATAAAGAGAAATAGAGAGACCAAGAGAGAGAGAGTGAGAGAGAGATAATTATTTCTATTTATCTATGTAATGAATTGTTACAAATACTTTAAGGTAAGTATATTTTGAATATCCCCAAACATTTCCTAGGTAGAATTGAAATAAGTGACTCAAGAGGGGTATTGTACGGAAAAATTGTAAGAATCTGTTACACATTTAATAATATAATATTATTTTGTCAAGTTATATTTTAATGCATTGCACACCTTATGTAATTCATAATCTTTGGAAATTTATAGAAAACAAAGGAATGCTTCCCCTTGTACACTTTTTATTGCCTCTCAAATTATTACAATGGATTCTACCTATTATCAAATCAAAAACTCCAATTGAATTAATCATTTCATCACTTGTTTCTTCTATTAGATTCTGCACATCTTCCACATAAATCACTTCTTTCTTCTATCTATCTCTCTCTTACCATCTCTCTTTCTTTCTCTCTCCCTCTTTCTCTATATATCTCTAGCTCTCTCTATGTCCTCTCTATCTAATTTTCTCTCCTCTTTCTTTCTATCTATATATATGTCTCTCGATCTCCTCTCTCTATCTCTCTATCTTTATATATGTCTCTCTATCTCCCCTTCTCTCTTTATCTCTTCCTTGACATGTCTTCTATATCTCTCTTCCTTTTTCCATCTCCTCTCTTCGTCTCTATATCTCTCCCTTACCATCTCTCTTTCTTTCTCTCTCCCTCTTTATCTCTTTCTCTCCATCTTTGTCTCTATGTCTCTATCTCTTTGTCTCCATCTCTATCTTTCCATTTCTCTTTATCTCTCTTGGTTTCTATCTCCCTCACCCTCTATACCTCTATCTCTCATCTCTCTCACTCTCTCTCTTTATCTCTCTTTACGTACCTCTCTATCTCTCTCCCTCTATATCTCTCTTTTTCTACCTTTCTATCACTCTATTTCTTCCTCTCTCTCCATCTTTATCTTCCCTTATTTCTTCCTTTGTCTCTCTTTCTCTCTTCCTTTCTTTATCTCTCTAATTTTCTCTATCTCTCTTTATCTCTCTTTCTTTATCTATATCTCCCACTGTCTCTATATCCCCTTCTTTCTTCCTCTATGTCTCTTGTGTACCAAGCCATCTCTCATTACCCATAATTAACCATCTTAATCAATATTAAGAATAAGTCATGATTAACTTAACCATAGTTAAGAAAGAAATACATCAATTTCATAATCAAATTAAACATGCATGTCTTTTCTAGATATTCCAAAATTCAAATTTACAACAAATCCAAAGATAACATATTAGCGAATACCTTTCACTAGATACATTTACAAAGTTATTCTCATGGCATCAATGATAAATTACATATAATACTGACTATCAAGTCATATAAGAGAATGTATAGTATTTGGAACTTTGACATCTATCTTCATAAGCCTTGGCTAAACTTCTACTTGGAAAGGTGAACATCACCCGAGTGCTTTTCCTCCAACCACAGATTGATGGTCTCCTACACAACTTCCTTCCTAGAAGTGGCCCTACCCTTCATGAAAGGAATAGATATAAGGAACCAATTAGTTTTCTATCTGAGTATCTAGTGTTGTGTGCTTCATAATACTTTACGGCCATACAACTATAGATGCACTCTAATTATGTATGACACTACTGGAAGCATTATGCCATCTAGAGCATAGTGAACATACTAATGCATGTAGAGACAGATGCATTACTTTGGCAAAAGTTTTACATACATAAATGTTTCGCAATGAACATAGTCAAATGTTCACACCTTGACTTGACTTTGAAGTTGTCTCATCCTACAGTATTCATAATTTCACCTTTCTAGTTTTTGGAAAAGATGGGTTCTTTTCTCCAATAATCCATCTATCTTGGACTTTTGACTCCAATTCTAAGAGTGCATCATTATTCATCATATGGTGTTAAGCAATAGGGAATCTGTGACTCTATGTCACCTCTTTCCCATGCTTTCTTTTGCAAGTTCATTGTTTCAGTTTATATGACCAACCCCAGTCTAGGTTTCTATAGTTACCTTGTTTCAAGGTTTACATCAAATCACATCTATTATAACATATACCAATATAGACTATCAAGTAGTCAATATACAATAGTCTTTAATCAAAGATTTCAAAGGGTTCTTGTCAACCTACACTTCCTTCATGAAGCATTGCCATTAATAAAGAAATACAAACATAATATGTTTTCAATTAAGAGAGTTTACTCCCTTAACACTCAAAATTTGACATGCACTTAATATAGTCACTACATTGTTTACAATAACCATTGGTTATCCCTTCATGGATATTAAAAGTCTTATTACCCTTACCTTGATTCAAGATTACACCCGAAGGCATAAGAATGTTGTCTTATTTGAGCAAACAAGTGTTTTACTACTAATTCCATGTGCCTCAAAAGCCACCTTGGCTTGGCATTGTCGATGATATCGACCTTCAAAAATGTCTCTTCTTAGTATTAAATGTGGCCTTTGGCCTAAATACAATCTTATCTTTTAAGAAAGTAGTGGATCATGACCTATTCACATGGTTGCACATTACAGTGAACATGGCTTGCATCCAACTAATATAGCTATCATTATTTATAGTCTTTATCATCATATAGCTCAGCATCTCCACCAACTTGACAACCTTTTTCATTATACAACATGCAAATGATAACATATAATAACATAGTGTTATTATTACTTCAGCCATATAGGCTGAAGCTGATTATCAACATAGCTATTGAATATGATAACATGGTATTATACATATAGTTAGCCTTAACAATCCTAGACACAGAAATGTTATTGTTAATGATAATAATTGCATAATACATGTGCTTGGCCTCAAGGACTTATCAAAACATGAACCATATAAATACTATCTTTGACATTAGCACTGCCATTGATAACCATCAAGTGGCCAAAGTCTTATTTATTAAAGCATACATTATGTAACATGACTGCACACATAGTCTTACCTACAATAGTATGTTTACAGCCGAGCATGGCTTGCTAAGATAACAAGGTTGTCGAGGTGAGCTCGCTCCTTCCCGTGAGCTCCTAGCTTTCATTTCTTGTCTAAAAATTGTATAGAGAAAAATAGTACTAACACTTTTCTTCTCACGACACAAGAATAACCAAAAACTCTCTCCTATTGCATGCCTAAGTTCGCTTCTCTTCCTAACTACCACCCTTCCCTTGAAAGTGGAAAGTTAGTTGGCACCTATCATGCCATCCTTGCAAGCATCTCAGCTCCTCAAGAGCCTTATTCCCATTCGGGAGTGTTGGCAGGGATAGGCTTCAGCCAAGTTCACAACTATCCCACTCACTCCACCTTTCATGGGTAGTGAGGTGGTGGACAACAAGAGCACTCAAGCTTGATATTATATAATGCTCAACCACTATAAGGGGGTCGATAAATGATTATGCTTAACATATCAATTACATCTAAATGATGTAATATGATTATCACAATAAATTAGGTTATTATTTAAATTATTCTACCATCATTATGGTGGTATTGTTAATATGTGAATATGGGGTCGATTCCTCTCCCCCCTCTTCACCATATTAAACTATAATCAATCATTTAAACTATATTAATGAAATTAAATAAAGAAAAAGATACATGAATAAAGGAAAAGTTTGACATCCAACTAGGTTTACTTTCAACTATGTAGATGTTCCGAGAACATTAACTAGTCGAACCAACATTGATGATATCGAGAGACCATAAATCATCTTGCCGATGTCGGTTGAATTCGAATCACTAAACAAGGAAAAGACTTATACTTACCCTATCCTACATGGGTTCACAAAAGTTTAACCTCGATACTTAGATGGCATTTTGATCTTTTTTGAACATCTATTTCCTTCTCCCTTGGTGATACTCTCCTTCCATCTTCGAGGAAAGATTATTTTCCTAGTTACACTCACAACCATATAATCATGATCAGTGTATCATCATTAAATTCATAATCATCATGACAAAATAATTTTAACAAAATATAATCACATGTCTAATCTAAACATCAACCAATATCCATGTTGTCAATGATCTTACTTGATATTTTCCACAAACATCAAATCATTAACCTATTATTAATTATCCTGTTTACCACAAAAAAGTAAGATTAGGCTAAATCAAAAGTTGAGGATGTAACATCTTGTCTCTCTTATTCTTTCTTTCTCTACCTCTCTCTTGCCATCTCTCTTTCTCTACCTCACTATCTTTTTCTACCTCTCTACCTCTCTATCTCTCTCCATCTCTATTTTCCCTTCTTTCTCTGTCTATATGTATATGTCAATAACCAATAAAAACCTAGTGAAGACATTCAACCTGCCATGCCAATCTATCTCTTTCTTACCATATCTCTTTCTTTCTCCCTCCCTCTTTATCTCTCTATATCTCTACCTCTCTCTATGTGCTTCTCTATCTCCTCCCTCTTTCCTTCTATCTTTATATATGTATCTCTCCATGTCTCTTGATCTCTCTTCTTTATTCTTTGTTACCATCTCTCTTTATCTCTCTTTCTCTACCTCTCTATCTCTCTTCCTCTCTATCTCTCTTTCTCTATCTCTCTCTCTCTCCATGTCAATCTTCCCTTTTTCTTCCTCTATCTCTCCTCTCTCTCTCTTGATCTCTCTATCCCTCTATCTCTATCATATTATTATTGGTGTAACACATTCTTAATTTTTTTTCTTACAATACCCCTCTTGAGTCATTTATTTCACCTCTACCAAAGAAATATTTGGGGATATTGAAAATGTACTTACCTCAAAGTTTTTGTAACAATTCATTACATAAACAAATGGAAATAATTATATGAAAATAGCAAGGAGTTGAAACAGTCATAAATTCACTATTTGATGTATAAAGTTTTTTCAAACAATGACCATCCATGGAATTTATACCATACATCTCTAGATCCATTAACAAACACTAGTGATGAAACTCCTTCTGACTAGGGATATGCAATGCAAGAAGATAGTCTTGATGATTGGAAACTCTTGTCAAGTATGTACCTAGGCTTGCCATTTCAGCTACATGGGCTTGACATGCTTGAGAAACAAGAAGAGGACTAGTTAAGGGCACTATCATTTGCAAATAATTTCAACCAAAACAAAAAGGAAAGAAAAAGGTTTCTCATCTCTATACCTACTTTTACCCACTACTATTTAAAAACAATTTTACTTGCATGCATGTCATGTTCAAATGATGGATGGTCAACAACCATTGACTAACAACAAAATTGTATGCTCTCTTCTCAAGAAATTTCAATGTTCAATGTGCAATTATAGAGGAAACACTAATTACTTTTATCTACATATTATCTGGACGTACCCATTGCACACTAAGGTGCGATTGCTAGTATATAAACCATAATCACCAGGGCTCAACTTACATATTGGTTAAAGTACATATAGATCTGATGGCATAGAAAAAACATACTATGATCAATGGATCAGGCATAAATGTTTGAATCAAAGTTGTCAACTATTAAATTTAGTTGTTTTAGCCTATGTAAGACATGTGTCTCCCTCCAAAGTCTATGGTGGAGAAGTGCTAAGGCTCATTTACATTATGTGGTCATGATTTAAATATCAAGTTGATCAAATGGCTTAGGATAGTTAAGGGGAGATTCATGGTCATGGGCTAAATAATCAAATCTGAGTCAACTGTGTAGTGGTTTCTATTTAGTTAGTCATAATAGAATAATATGTAGACAATATGTATTACAATAAGGGTTATAGGGAGTGGGAATTGAATAGGTAAGTGAACTTCTTGTAACCTATAAAGTTAATTGTCAGTTATTGTAGAATAAGAGAGATCACTTAAGTGTTGTAAAATTAGCCATTATAAGTCAGTGAACAAATAAAGTGCAAGGTTAAAGGTGAAATTCCATAGTAGCATGAAACATGAAGTTCAAGTAGAGAGTAAATATTGAAAAATGCAAACACAGAAGGCTACTAGGACAAAACAAATTTGAACTAATTAATTAATATAAACAGTCAAAACTTACTGCAACTTGTAGAAGTTCATAAGCTAAAACAAGCACTTCCCATATCAATTGATCAACATAGCTATAAAAAATTGTAAAGGACAACATGAGACACTCCAAACCAAAATCAACGGACACCCGACTACTAAATCATGAAGAGCAGGCCACCTAATTAAGAAGAATTGGGGTGTGTTGTATGAGCCACAAGAAAATAAGAGAAGTCCCTTTAACTTGTGTTTATAACCCATAGAAGTAAACAAGTTGTCATAATTATGCCAAACAAGCTTGATGCAAATGAAAAGTATGATGTCATGGTGAACTAAAGAATTACGTAAGTGTAGAATTTGAGTTTTAGAGAGATCTTGAATCAAATTAGATATATATGCATGGAAATTTTAAGTTTATAAAAGGCAGACTAGGCTGTCACATGTGGCCTAATTTTAGTATTGTGTTGAGTCATACAGCATAATTTAGGAGCATAATTTAAAATAGAAAAAAAAAAATTGTGGACCGATTTGAATTAAAAATAGAAAAAAAAAATAGATGTGGACCGATTTGAATTAAAATGATATGTACTAAAATTTAACTAATAAATTAGGTAAGAGTCAATTTGTGTAGAAATAAATTTTAGTTAAGAGTCAATTTGTATAGAAATAAGTTGAACTAAATATGACAACCATCGATTCATGTCATTGTAGAGGGTATGCAATTTTAAGAAAGGGGGAGTAAGTATAACTCTGAAAAATGTAAATTATAGCAGATTATGTTTGATTTGAGCACACACATTACTCTGACTTTTGAGGCTCGGATGTGCGGGAAATTAAACAAAGATCATTAACGATATGCCTGGCTGCTATCAGACAATATAGTTAGAGCTGTAGACAACTTTAAATGAATAAATATAAGCAGGGAAGGTACAACACGTATTTACCAGGATTGCTTCTGTCGGTCGACTAAAAGCCCTGTCGCCTATGTGCTTCAACTTTTAGCTAAGTTGTACAGGAGAAATGGGCATACAAGTAAACCCTCCCGATCACCATGTCGCTATAAAAGTAAACTTGCCTGAGAAAAGTTGTGAGTGAGACACTGACAAAGACGTCT
Source organism: Cunninghamia lanceolata (assembly GCA_027924645.1). Taxonomy (NCBI): domain Eukaryota; kingdom Viridiplantae; phylum Streptophyta; class Pinopsida; order Cupressales; family Cupressaceae; genus Cunninghamia; species Cunninghamia lanceolata. The sequence continues at coordinate 6,801,507 of BSBN01000114.1, read as the reverse complement.
GTTATATAGCAATAACGTAACAAATTAGAGGACTCATTTAAACAGTATTTGGGTAACATTATCTATATAATACTTACCTAGACATTATTTGGCTAATTGAAATTAGTAATCTATAATTTAATTCTTTACAGTTTCTTCTGTTCTCTTGTTTGGATCCTCTTTACATTTGGAGAACTAACGTCGTTAAAGAATTTCTTATTTACCAAGACTGATATACAAAATTTTATCTGATATGTATTATAAATTCTAAATCTTTATTTTAACATAGTCTAAAATTAGATTAGCGGTTTTCTTGAGCTGAATTTTGCTTGCTTAGTCACTATGTACATGAATGCCTAAAATCACAGTTATTCATTTCTCTAATTAGTAAATATTTGGAGTAATTGTTTTGTAACAAAATGTCTATTTGTGGCTCTTTGTCCAGTAAATAAGATTTATAGCTACTGACAGTGATAGAGTGATCTTTATCCAGTTCAACAGTCAAAAGTCAATTTTAACTAATAAAAATAAGACAAATATTTATGGCTTTTTATTGTGAATGAGGTGTAAAATTACTATTAACTGATTGACCATTGAAAACTTGAAGTGGATGATATTTAAATAAAATAAATCAATATACTCACTTTTCACAGCCGTGCTGGTACACACTTCCTTGCAAATTGCACAAGATTTGTGCTTGACCAAAACATTTATGTTATCCAGTGCGGGAATAACTGCCTATAATTGATTGGATACCATCTTATTGATTTCTGTATATGACGTCTCTTTTCCTTTCAAATTGAGTAGGGGAACGTGCGCATACATAAACATGCTTTCGAATCTTAGTTAAGAAAAGTTTTTCTTGTTCAAATTCGGTTTTGTCTTGATCATTCTCTTCAAGTCAGCAGTAAAATAAAAAATCTTGCCCGTTGTCAAACTGAAACATCCGGTAGATAGTGATGACTTGTAAATGGTATTTTTCGTCCAAACATTGAATAATCTTCGAGTCATTCTTTTGACAAAGTCATTCGAATAGGATATAGAAACATGTGGTAGATAGTGACTTGTAAATGCTATTTTCGTTCAAACATTGAATAATCTTCAAGCCATTCTTTTGACAAGTCATTCGAATAGGATATAGATCTAAGCAGTCTAGGTTTTGCTAAACAGCTACCATGCTTTTGTGTAAGCGCGTCGAAAGAATTTAAGCATGCAACTTGCTATTTTCAATCTAAATAACCTTAGATAATTGAAAAACGGGAAAATTTTCTAAACTTGTGGGTTGTTCTATCGGCGTATTCCTTGAACCTCCTATGGGTGAAAGTGCTAGTTAATAATCATTTACATTATTAGCTGATAGGCTTTTATATGTGAGCATTATAGTGCTCGGAATTATCTCTCTTTGTAAAAAAAACTCGACCGGAAAATTTTCTGAACTCGTATCGACGTATTCCTTGAACCTCCTATGAGTGCAAGTGCTAGTTTATATTACTAGCACTTATTTAATAAATTTATTTATTATCTCACACAAATAACGCTTATCTAATAAATTTATTTCTTATCTCACAAATATCCACGCATGAAAACTAATTCATCACAATTCAAGGACACGTAGTCAACCTTTTTTGGAACTAAAGTCGAAAGTACAGCATACATTCTAAGTACTCTACTTAAATATCATCCACTTTAATGGTCAAACAGCTAATAGTAATTTTACACCTCATTCACAACAAAAAGTGGTAAATATTTGTCCTATTTTTATTGGCCAAAATTGACCTTTGACTGTTGAAGTGGATGATATTTAAGAACAGCCCTAAGTGGGCAATGGGTGTTTGGGTTAAATCCCCGGGCTACTGAACCAAATATTACTGCTGGCATCACATGTCATTTATGGTACATTGAGTTTTATAAACAGATTGTGTAGGTGCCCAAAAGCAAATTGTCTTGCATCTCTAATTTGGTCTGTCCATAACAGCAATACGATTCTCTAGGTATTTGCTGGTTCGAAGTTTTAGAAGATGGACTGCCAGATTCCTTTACACAGCAGCTGCAAAGTAATTCGAAATGATATTCAGAATGAGGTGATGATTTCACTACCCTTAGAAGATAGTACTGTGGAGCAATCAGCGGCTCCAGGTGATGCTGAATTTCGCGCTTCTTTACAATCTGGGATCGAGGAAATCTCTTCTGTATATTCTTGGGGGGATTGCAATGGCCAACAGTCATCAAAAGATATCGTGAATAAGTCATATGAAGATCAAACGTTGAGTAAAGGCAAATCTTACACAGGCTTGCCCAGGCTTTCATTTCCAGAAAGACAAACCTCCCTTAGCTGGCCTTCGTCGCCTAAAGACAAAATAAATGCAAAAGATGCACCTTCCTTAGATAGTTTATACGTCTACGAGCGTTGTTTGTCCATCCGAGAGGTAAACTGTTCTCCATTAAGTCCATTTTACGTTATTATATTAAAGTTTTTTTAACTGTTCTGTGTGGAATAAACAGGAGCAAGCGGGTTCCAAATCGCAGAGCAAATTACCGTTTCTACTACGAATTCATTCCGGACATTTTCACATATGCCTCGGCCTCTCTAGTCAAACTGTTCTTTGGAAAACTCTGGAGGAGAACTCCTTGTCATTTATTCGTTTTCCTTTGAAAGTCCCCAGTCACTTCACGTTTGGGCTGTGGTTGCTCGCTTTATTAGGTTTTCTTGTGATATCTGGAGCGTACCTGTTAAAATGTTTGTTTCATTTCGAGACTGTTCGCATAGAGTATTTCGATCGTGAAAGGGTGAACTACTTCTTTGTACCGTGGATCGCAGGCATGTTGTTAAGGTTGGGGCTTCCTTCAAACATAGCTCCCGACAAAGTGCACCCGCTGCTCTGCTGTATATTTATGGCTCCCATCATTGTTTTGGAGCTCAAAATCTACGGTCAATGCTTCACCAAAGGAAAGAGGTCTCTGGCTCGGGTCGCAAACCCTTCGACTCATTTAGCCGTAATCGGAAATTTCGTTCTAGCCCGTCTCGCAACAAAAGTAGGATGGAGGGAAATTGCATTGTTCTTCTTTACTGTGGGATTAATTCACTATTCTTTGTGTTCATCACGCTTTACCAAAGACTGTCATCGGACATCACGGCTTCTAGAGAGATATGCCCTGTGTTTTTTCTGTTTATTGCAGCTCCAAGCTCGGCAAGCGTGGCGTGGGAAGCAGTATCAGGGTCTTTTGATACGTTCTCCAAGACGCTGCTTTTTCTCTCACTTTTCTTGTGCGCAGCCTTGGTAAGTATCGTCAGACCTCACACTTCATAACTGAAAACGAAATTTCATCAAGTTATTCAACTCAATAGTAACTAGACTAACTTTCTTCACCTTCACCTTCTCAGATAATAAGAATTGATTTCTTCCGTCACAGCATACGGAGATTTTCAATGATCTGGTGGGCATGCGCATATCCAATTACGACGACATCAGTGGCCGCACTAAGATATGCAGAAGCCGTGAAGCATCCCATTGCTCGAACATTGGCCTACGTTCTCTCTTCGGTCTCCATTGTAATGATATTAATTCTTACCCTGTTAACTATTGTTAGTATGGTAGTGGCTAGGGACCGCCTATTTCCCAATGACACCGTCGTCATCATTTGCTCCGAGACGCAGAGAAAAGTTCTGTTGCGACCTAAAAGATCACGTATTTCATGTTAATGCATTGTATGAATATGATTTACAACAAGCATGACTTCTCTAAGCATTTCTGTTTGCTAGAACGAAATTTTGTTTTCAAACAACTTGTTCATTAGACGTCTTGGCCAGGGGCGACACGACAATATAATCTTATAAAACAAGTATTGTAAACCATAACGAATTATTTTTGTTCTGAACGAAAATTTAACTGTGACTTCGTTTGGGCCTAAAATGGAAACTGGATCATCTGAAGATTGCCACACGATACGCCTATCGATCCATTAAGGAAAAGATATTTAGTAAAAATCATGTCAATAAAGCAGTACACTGGTGATTGGATACCAGTTTAGAAAAGTCAGATTAGACTATTTCACCCACGAGTTTGAGTAATTGACTGACGAAATACCTTTCTTCCAGTTAAGTCGTACAAACTCTAATCTTTTAATTCCGTATAAATTTAGGGCAAAAAATGGACGGCCTGTGACCATCCATCTATATCCACTAGCTAGCACTCGAATAATCATGAGCAATGACGTTATCTTTTAAAGCAGAAATCGAGAGGACCCGCCATCTAGTTATTAAATTTGTCATATGATATGTGACAGCAGTTATAGCAATTATAATATACAATAGTCAACAGTATGTGCAACAGTCATCTTTGACATTTTTGTAATGCCCATTGGGTCCATTGAGTTGGTAGTTGTCTTCCCTGAGTAGTTGGCATAGTGGTTGTGTCCTTATGTTTCTCAAACTCTATATATTGATGCCCTGCGTCTTCATCCTCAAGGCAATTTGGGCTTTTGTAATTGTTTGGTTTGTGATCAGTAGATCACTTGTTTTGTTTATTTTGCCTTCATTTGGTATCAGAGCCACCTAGAAGAGATTGTGGGAGTGAAGGAACTGTGAGATTAGCAGGAGAAAATCATAAGGATCGTTGCAAGAAGAAAGCTGCCAGAGTTTGAAGAAAGGGTTGAAGCTGCAGATCTGGACATAAAAAGATTTCTGTATAAAAAGACACAGTGATCAAATGAGTTGTTTGATCGCTGAGGCCAAGGAAATACCCTGCCAGAAGTCAAATATTGCTGAAAAGAAAGCTGCCGTTAGAGTCTTGAAGGAAGATTGATGTATTGGAGTTGCCGCGCCAAATTGCTGCAGAAGATGCTAAAAGTTCAAATAGCTGAAGCCGCTGATATCATATAGATGAGCGGCAGATCAAAAGGGCATCATTAGGTTTGAAATTCGATTGTTGGAAAAGGAAGTCGCCTTTTGAAGCCATGGGCTGGAGACGTTTGATGCAAAATAAGAGTCTTAGTTGTTGCCTATACATTGTGTGAGTCTGGAGAAAACACCAATCGGAGGAGGTAAATAATATCATTGTTAAAGTTGAAAAGCCGTGTATTGTTGAAGACAAGCCGCAACCTTGGAGATATTGTAATCACAGATCTGAAGTTGCCGCTGAAGCGCCACTAAGGAAAGTGGAGGAGAATTTGGAGCAATAGGAATGAGTAGCTGATGTTTTCAGTTCAAAGTTTGCTGACCAATGAAGAGCTGTAGCTCTTTGCCATCAAAAGAAGAAATCCCTGTGTTAAGATTTCTGCAGCTAAAGCTACTATTATTGCCAAGAGGAGGCCGTCACCCAAGATTGAAAATTACTTAGCCAAGGGAGTCGCAGCATACAAGAAAGGGTTTGTAGGAAAAGAATATAGGCCGTAGCCTGTCCAAGAGCGATCAAAAGAGGAGGATCGCTGTTCAAAGATGCCGCAACTATCCAAGAGGTTAGATATCGTGGAAGTTGAAAGTTTAAATCCACGAAAGGAGATTGTTAGGAAAAAGGTTGTCGAAGCATAGTCTTGTGAGTGAGAGAGGGAATGTTGGTGTTATGAAGGTCAAAGGAAGGATTGCAGATATGCCGAGAGTAGAGTTGGGAGCTGTCAGATACGGAAGTTGTCGTCACCTGAAGCTGCTGAAAGGAGATCAGCCAAGTCAAAAGTTCACATAAAATTTCAGAGAGTGAAATATTATGTAGAAAAATATTCTTAAAATCTGTAGAACAAAGAAGTGTTGATAAAAGAGCTTGGAAGGTCAAAGGAGGATAGAGAAGGAAAGGTGTCTGAAGTTGTAAAACAAGTTGAGTGAAATTGTCAATGTATAAGGAAATAAGATGGTTGAATGCCGCAACATTCTGTATTTGTGTAAGCCATGTATGAAGTCAGAAGAAGCAATTGAAGTTAGGATCCCTGAGCACCAGCAATGTGACTCTATGGGAGGTGTTGAAGAAAGCAAGGTAATCACACCTGAACCTACAATGAATTGGTGACAAAAAGGCCAGAGCTCGTGGATAGATCATCCCTACAACAAAATGGGATTTCCTAGGTTCGATCCATAGAATTTGAAGATTGAAGATGCTGAAGCATCAATGGAAAAGGCCAAGTAAGTAATTGAAATTTGTGGTCGAATTAAGGGGGAGAATGTTGGCATTAATTTCACCCACTAATGTAGAAGCTTCTCACCTGCTCCCACCGACTTCTCACCTACTCCCACTGACCACAGCCCTGAAGAAAGACCATGTGCGTTGAATGGAGAAACATGTGTTTTGACTGTATTCCTGAAGTCTAGGTTGTTCTAAAGCCCTCTATAAATAGAGGCAAATGTAATGGTTTAATCATCAGGCAATTGCAATTGTCTCGATCACCAAGCATTGGATATTTGGTTAAGTTGTGTGTTTTAATATTCTGTGCTTGTTGTGCTTGTTGTACCAAGCCTTCACTAATGAGTCGTTTAGCCTCTCAAATCCCTCTATGAGGGTGTCATAGGCCAGGGTATGCCCTCTGTCCTAGGTGCAAGGGCTCCTCTATACTGGCATTGGTATTTGGAAGGAATGCCTTCCCCTTCTGTGGTTGACTCTGCGGGTGTATGGCAGGAATGCCTTCTCATCCCATGCAGGTTGAACACCTCACCAATGGCTATGGTGTAGATGCATTATCAATAGGGGTGTTCAATGCCTGAACTTCGCAACAGGGCCCTTCCACACAGCTTTCTCCTCACTACTCAAGCCCTCTCTCAGCCTCCTCTAAATAAATGTTCTGCGAACAGTAAACCTAAATCGTAGCACACAGAAGAAAACAAACAACACTTTCAATGCAAAATGAAATAGACAATTTTTACCACCTATCCACTCCTCTAACATGTTCTAATACCATGAAGAATTCCAAAAATCAAAGAGACGAAAGATAGGAATTGAAGAATGAATATCAAATACAAAGCATTGAAAATGTATGCAAGTCGACCAAATCCATCAAATTCACCATTGAATAACTTCGAGAAGTCGAGAACAAATAGGTGAGGAGAGGAAGTTGGTAGTTGAGGAAAGGACTCCTCAACTATGAGTTGTGGTGAGTTGCTTCCCTAAAAACTAGCGTGAGTGGCTAGTTAGTGGGCAACTCAGTGACACCTCTCCTAACCGCCCAACAACCTTGACACCTCAATGAGGCATGTGTCAAGATTGTATAAAGACACACCTAAGTAGACTTAAGCCTAAGTGTATGAAATATATATACACTAATAGTCTCCACCCTGCTTTTATTTTGAAATAGGTTGCCCATTACTTCCTTGTTCCACACACCTGCCAGTCATTTTGGTCTCAATCAATTTCTTGTACACCACATATCTCCTACATCCCCTTTCCCTTTTATTCCACCAAACACTCAGGGCATCTTTGAACCCTAGGTGTTCATACCAGAACGCCTCCATTTTAAATGGAATTCCTTTAAGTTTTATCTTTTTATTGAAATGTAAAATGATCGGCCAATGGTCTAATCCAATGAATTGAACCACTTTAGAGTGAAATCTTCCTAGATCCAACACCCATTCTGAGTTGATTAAAAAATCTATCTAGCCTAATCAATATGTTCTCCTCTCCTATCCTTCTATTGTTCCAAGTAAACCATCCTAATTTTGGTTTGATATCCACTAGAGATAGTTCCTCACATAGCTTCCTAAATTCCATTGACCCTACATTAGAGAGGGCTCACCCCCCCTTCTCCTCAAGAGATAGGATGGCATTAAAATCCCCCCTATTACCCATTTCCCCTCTAGATGAACTTGCCTAAAACTTTTGATACAGTCCCAAGTTTTAATTTTATCTCTTTCTAGATTTGGGCCATGTACATTGGTGACAACTACCTCTTGATTATTCCACAATTTCTTGAAACTACTAGATAGGCGTGAATTTGAACCTTCAAGAAACATACCTAAGAAGTTGAGTTTATTCCACATAATAGCTAGTCCTCTAGTTGTTCCTTCTGCATCTTGCACCACTTGAGAAATCCCCATTTCTCCATATTCTTGGTAGTAACTCCTTGATTCTTTCACCCTCCATCTTGGTCTTCTATATGAGGAGAATATTTGGTCCCTCAATTTCTATAATCTGCTTTACAAGCGACACTTCTCTAGGCCATTAAGGCCACAGATATTCCAACTTAGTATCTTCATTGAGTTTTCCCTGCAGGGAGGTGCTCACCTCTAGTTTTCACAAACTTCTTCATTGATTCCTGGGTTTCATTTTCCACTTCCTCTAGATCCTTCAATTTAGCCTTAGAGGCATTTATCTTCCTTCCCTTGATGCTTCCTGCTCCTGCATCCATTTGGATATGGTTTGTCCAACCAATTTTTTTGGTCCTCTTAGTAGCATTATCCCAAGAGTTCTCCTTATCATCGTAGGATCCTTACCCTACTTCTATGTCACTCTCTTCCCCTTTTACCTCCTCCAACGTGACTGGGGCATCTTAAGTCTCACATCATTACTGCCTAGAAACTTAATTGAGGGATTGCTTACACCCAGGCTATTGGGCCTCCCTACTCTTGATTTCCAGGTTGACCTTGTCCACTAGAATACTCTGCTCCACTTGAGTATCCTTCATAGTATCCTCTTTCATTGCTTGATAGTTCCTCCCCTGTTCTTAGGACTCCTATCCAAGCAGGTTTCTATTCTCCAAAGGAAGCATCCTCGTCAGCTCTGTGCATTGATAAAAAATTAGATCTTCTTTCCCTTTTTCAAACTTATCACAAGTCCTAGCAATATGCCCTACCTTCTGACAATGAAAGCATCTAATAGGACGACATTCATTATCTAATTCTTGGTGCCATTCACTCAAAATAGAAGACATCTTGATGCAGTGTTTAATAGGTTTTCTTAGGTTGATTCTCACACATATTCTAGCATATGTAGCTACTTGCCTACCTCTAGTAGAATTTGAGCAATAAACATATTCTCCCAGTGAATCTCTAATTAGCTAAAAAATCTCCTCTAACCATAGTTACTGAGGCAATTTGTATAATCTTATCCATAGAGGGGTGTCTTGTATCAACTCTTTATGGGGTCCAATCCTGGTGTCCAAGCACGGATATACAAACTTGTATTACCCATAAACCATCATGTTCCCTGTAGCACGTTCTCCCTTTCAAATTCTGATTGGAAACCTATCTGAAGAAACCCTAAAGCAAGTGAGCTTGCCTCTGAATTCAACCCCATCCACTTCTACCCTATCCAAGATTTTATCTTATCCATAGAAGGCCAAATACCTATGAATTTGGTAATAATTGTGTTACTTTTTAACTTTTCCATAGGTTTGAGTTTAGAAAATTGTTTGGTATTGAGATGCATGAGATGTCCTCTGAGATTTCCACATTTACATTCCCCACAACAATTCTGATAGCATTTTCCTTTTGCTTGCCCAGATCTACTCCAATATCCAAATCATGAAGGAGTTCCCCCAAGTCATGCAAGCCATATTTGTCTGCATTTGCTAAAATTCGATCTTCTTCCTTCTTCTTTATTGTGCCCCCTACTTTTTTGCTAATTTCAATTTCTTCCATTTTCTCCTACTTACCCTAAAACCCTAAGAAAATAATAATAATTAACATTATGATTCAAATCTAATTGAAATGATAAATATTACTAGGACAATTAAATTTAAAAGCATATAGAGTTAAGACTAGAAACATGGAGTGAGGGAAAAATGTGCTTAACTATTTAATAGAAAATTAAAAAAAAAAAAATTAATATTTATTAACATATATTTTATGGATAAGTGGATGATAAAAATCTATTTGTTAAAATTATGAATGGTTTACTTAACACTCATTACCTTTAGGTAATGTTACGATATAATAAGGCGACAAAACAAGGGTTCGAACCCTTACAACATAACCCAAAAAAGAAACAACAAATGCTCACGAACAAAAGGAACTACTAATAGCAACTACAACATTGACAACTGATTAACAGAAAATAGTAAATAGTAGCAGTTTGACAGCAGAAAGAAATAGAAAGCAAAGAGACAAAGCTAGGAATAAATATCCTCCCAGCCTTTGGAGAAGAAGTCATAAATTTTATCAAACTCTTTAGTCTTCTCTTCGTCTGCGCCATGTGCAAGGGTATCCTGCTCCTGTAAAAGAGTCAAATTCACCATAGTCAATTGGCAAAGCATTCTTTTTATGAAGCATCTGAGGGAGAGAAGCTTTTTCTCAAGGGATTCCACATAGTTTCTTAGAGCTGACATTTCATCCTCTTGATTGGCATCTTCCTCCATAGCATAATTTCTTACCATAATTTCTTACCATTAATTACATATAGGTGATGATTACGTGGTGAAATGTTGGAACTTCTTTGGAGGTGATTCTCACAAGAGTGAAGTACTAAAACTTCCTCAAAGATGATGCTCACAAGACTTGTATTAGAACTTCCTAGGAAGTGCTTCTCATACTTGGGTTAAGTATTAGAATTTTTAGGGAGGTGATGGTCACAAGGGTTAAGTAGAACTTCGTAGGAGGTGAAACACTAGAACATTTTAGAGGTAATGCTCAAATAGAAGAAGCACCAAAACTTTTCAGAAGGTGATTTCTATAAGGATGAAGCATAATAATGTCTTAGGAGGTGATGTTTATAGAAGTGAAGGATTGAAATTTGTTTGGATATCACTTCCTATAAAGTCATTCATGCCAATATTACTTTAAGTGTTATTAACCATAAAATTTTCCTATAATCAAATCCATTTAACTTAATATTCTATTTATAAAACCTTTAACAAATATTGTAACTTTCATTATTAGTTTCTTACTTTATAGATATATTTTTAATAGGATCAAACGAGAAAGGGATAGAACACACAACAACAAATATTGAGCAATTTCATTATAATTTAGTACATAGGTCCCCCATAATTACATCAAGAGGAGTATACAATGGTAGCAAGGGGTGGATTGTAATGGTGTGAGCATGTTAATAAAAACTCTTACCTTTTACCTTAAATTTGACAACCATTTACACGTCAAAGTATTAAAAATATAATTGACATACATATTTTAAAAAACTAAAACTATAAAATAATTCTTAAATAGTTCTAAAGTAAAATAAATAAAATAAAATAACTCTTAAGTAAATAATAATAGTCCTTATGATTTTATTAATTATATTTATATATTTTTAAATTTCATTAATTTTATTAGATTGATTATTTTATTATTTTATTAATTATATATTTTTATAAAGGATGAAAAGAATATAGACTCTCGGAAAAAACTAGGAAAATGATTTAAGGTTGTTATGAGCCTAATCATAGTATTTTCTTTGTTACAATTACAAGTTAGGTTTAAATTGAAATATTTTTTTTACAATAATTTAATAATTTTACAAGTGTGTCTTCACAAATTAGTTTACTTTAAATTAATAAATCTCTTATCTAAAAAAATAACTAACAAGTAAATAATTTGTTTTGTTTTCATTTAACAATTATTTTTATTTTAATTTTTTGGCCAATAGGCCATTATATGTGCACACATTTTTTAGCAATAAAAAAATTTGGTAGTCCCAATTTTTGGTCGTCCAATTGCTAAAAATAAATTTGGTAGTCCCACAATTTTTGGGTAGTCCAACAAAAACTATGGAACCAAAAAAGAAATTGGCAAAAATAAAAAATAAAAACTAAAAAAGAAATTGAAATAAGAAAATGAGAAAATCACAAAAACTATGGAACCAAAAAAGAAATTGGACAAAATAAATAATAAATAAAAACTAAAAAGGATATTGAAATAAGAAAATAAGAAAACCACAAAAACTATGGAACCAAAAAAGAAATTGGAAAAAATAAAAAAATAAAAACTAAAAAGGAAATTGAAATAAGAAAATAAGAAAATCACAAAAACTATGGAACGAAAAAAGAAATTGGACAAAATAAATAATAAATAAAAACTAAAAAGGAAATTGAAATAAGAAAATAAGAAAATCACAAAAACTATGGAACCAAAAAAGAAATTGGACAAAATAAATAATAAATAATAAAAACAAAAAAAAAATTGAATGAAAAAATGGAAAAATCACAAAATCCTTTAAAAGTTGCATTTTCTTTTAAATGGGCATGTGCTACCAAAGATATAAAGAGAAAGAGAAAGGGTTGGAAACAAAAGACCGCACACACCATATCCGATGACATGGACAAGAGAGTTAGTGACATGGACTCTATGTTGGACTCCAAGATGACATGTTTCCATGATTTTGACTTTATAGCCCTATCCAGGGGTTAGATTTGTCAGGTCTATTTATTGATAAGGCTATAAATTGTGAGTCATACTTCACGTGGAAGAAGTTAACATCCAACATAATGTCTAGGATGGAAGATATTGGCATGATAATGAAGTTTCTAAGGAAAATATAGGAGGGCAAACTGAAACTATAAGGGTCAGAGCAAGGGCACAAGGGACACTTGGTAATAGCAGCTAAGATATTTGAAGTGGCACCTTCCTTGTTAAAGAATATGTTTTAAATAAATATTCTCCCAATTATCCTAAAGAGTCATGAAAATAAGGTGTATCCTTTGCTAGAAAAATAAAGCTTAATCACTTATTATTTGGAGTTTTATAATGCATTTGTAGAATAGTTTCCCATTATTTATTTAAATTAAACAAATCAGTGGGCATTCCCAACTTTGAGTCTATATATCAGTTTAAATTATTATAAATAAATAACAAATATTTATTATAAGAAAATAAAATTTTCAAAAATATTTAAAATATTAATTTAAAATATTCTTAAAAATAGAACATAAAATTATTATTAAATTACAATAAAAAAACTCTAAAAAAAAAATCAATACTATATTTATATCTTTTTAATGTGAGAGACAGAGAGAGAAATTTTATATTATAAACTTGTATCTTAGATTAAATATATATTACTGAATTATATTTACTTTTTATAAAATATATAATATAATTATATTTATTATTGTATACAATATTTTTATAGAATTAATTATTAAATATATTTTTAATATAATATTATATTGTATAATTGCAATCTTAAAATCTATTATATTTTTAATAGTTGTATATATAATTTAACTATAAATTTCTTCTATATATAAAGTCTATATTGTACAGTTATATATTTTCTTAATCTGTAATATTGTATTTATATTTATTATTATATATTTTATTCTATTTAATATACAATTATTAAATATAAATAAAATATACTACATAATTACTATATATAATATATATTTTTTAATATACTACAGAAAGACAAATTAGAGGAGACAGAGAGGGACACACAGAGAGGAAGAGATATAGAGAGATAAAGAGGGAGAGAAAAAGAAAGAGAGATGGTAAGAGAGAGATAGAGAAAGATAGAAAGATGGAGAGAGGAGATAGAGAAAAGCAAAGAGAAAGAGAAAAGGGGAGATAGATATACATATATAAAGATAGAGAGATAAAGAGAAATAGAGAGATCAAGAGAGAGAGTGAGAGAGATAATTATTTCTATTTATCTATGTAATGAATTGTTACAAAAACTTTAAGGTAAGTATATTTTGAATATCCCCAAACATTTTATGGGTAGAATTGAAATAAGTGACTCAAGAGGGGTATTGTAAGGAAAATTTGTAAGAATCTGTTACACCTTTAATAATATAATATTATTTTGTCAATTTATATTTTAATGCATTACACACCTTATGTAATTCATAATCTTTGGAAATTAATAGAAAACAAAGGAATGCTTCCCCTTGTACACTTTTTATTGCCTCTGAGATTATTACAATGGATTCTACCTATTATCAAATCAAAACCTCAAATTGAATTAATCATTTTATCACTTCTTTCTTCCATTAGATTCTGCACATCTTCCACATAAATCAATTTACCCTTTTAATCTTTCTCTATCTCTCTCTTACCATCTCTCTTTCTTTCTCTCTCCCTCTTTCTCTATATATCTCTAGCTCTCTCTATGTCCCTCTATCTAATTTTATCTCCTCTCTCTTTCTTTCTATCGATATATATGTCTCTCAATCTCCTCTCTCAATCTCTCTATCTTATATATGTCTCTCTATCTCCCCTTCTCTCTTTATCTCTTCCTTGACATGTCTCATATATCTCTCTTTCTCTCTTCCTTTCTCTATCTCCTCTCTCTCTCTCTCTCTCTCTCTCTCTCTCTCTCTTTCTGTATCTATCTCCCCTTCTTTCTTCCTCTATGTCTCTTGTGTAGCAAGCCATCTCTTAATACCCATAATTAACCATCTTAATCAACATTAAGAATAAGTCATGATTAACTTAACCATAGTTAAGCAAGAAATAAATCAATTTCATAATCAAATTAAACATGCATGTCTTTTCTGGATATTACAAAATTGAAATTTACAACAAATCCAAAGATAACATATTAGTGAATACCTTTCACTATACATTTACAAAGTTATGCTCATGGCATCAATGATAAATTACATATAATACTGACTATCAAGTCATATAAGAGAATGTATAGTATCTGGAACATTGACATCTATCGTTATAAGCCTCGGCTAGACTTCTGCTTGGAAAGGAGAGCATCACCTGAGTGCTTTTCCTCCAACCACAGATCGGTGATCCCCCGCACAAATTCCTTCCTAGAAGAGGCCCTACTCTTCACGAAAGGAATAGATATAAGGAATCAATTGGTTTTCCATTTGAGTATCTGGTGTTGTGTCCTTCATAATACTTCATGGTCATACAACTATAGATCCACTCAAATTATATATGACACTACTAGAAGCATTATGCTATCTGGAGCACAGTGAACTAACTAATGCATGTAGAGACAGATGCATTAATTTGGCTAAAGTTTTACATACATAAATGTTTCACAATGAACATAATCTAATGTTCACACCTCAACTCTACTTTGAAGTTGTCTTATCCTACAATATTCATAATTTCACCTTTCTAGGTTTTGGAAAAGATGGGTTCTTTTCTCCAATAGTCCATCTATCTTGGACTTTTGACTCTGATTCTAAGAGTGCATCATTATTCATCATATGGTGTTAAGCAATAGGGAATCTGTGACTCCATGTGACCTCTTTCCCATTTTTTCTTTTGCAAGTTCATTGTTTTAGTTTATATGGCCAACCCCGGTCTAGGTTTCTATAGTTACCTTGTTTCAATGTTTACATCAAATCACATCTGTTATAACATATACCATTATAGACTATCAAGTAGTCAATATACAATAGTCTTTAATCAAATATTTCAAAGGGTTCTTGTCACCCTACACTTCCTTCATGAAGCATTGCCATTAATAAAGAAATACAAACATAATATGTTTTCAATTAAGAGAGTTTACTCCCTTAACACACAAAACTTGACATGCAATTAATGCAGTCACTATATTGTTTGCAATAACCATTGGTTATCCCTTCATGGATATTAAAAGGCTTATTACCCTTGTCGTGATTCAAGATTACACCCGAAGGCATAAGAATGTTGTCTTATATGAGCAAACAAATGTTTTACTACTAATTCTATGTGCCTCAATAGCCACCTTGGCTTGGCATTGTCGATGATATCGACCTTCAAAAATGTCTCTTCTTATTATTAAGTGTGGCCTTTGGCCTAAATACAATCTTAGCTTTTAAGAAAGTAGTGGCTCATGACCTATTCACATGGTTCCACGTTATAGTGAACATGGCTCATAGCCAGCTAATATAGTTATCATTATTCATAGTCTTTATCATCATATAGCTCGGCATCTCAGCTAGCTTGACAACCTTTTTCATTATACAACATACAAATGATAAGATATAATAACATAGTGTTATTATTACTTTGGCTATTTAGGCTGAAGTTGATTATCAACATAGTTATCGAATATGATAACATGGTATTATACATATAGTCAGCCTTAATGACCCTAGACACAGAAATGTTATTGTTAATGATAGTAATTGCATAGTATGCATGCTTGGCCTTAGGGCTTTATCAAAACATGAGACATATAAATACTGTCTTTGATATTAACTGTGAGAGGAGCCAGGAAAACTAGACAGAATGTCAATATCAAATAAGCTAAGAAAATGCAAGAGACACCAAAGATGATTAATTACATAGTCACATAATCAGTAATGAATTATGAACAAGTGTGGTGTACAAATAGTGTTGAGAGTTTGAGTTAATGGGAGTCAATCCCATAACTTAAGGAGATCTCAAGTAGATGTGACAAGCTAAGTGGAGTGAAAGAGTTTGAAGGACTCTTCCTAACTGCCACACACCCAGCTAAGGTGTCTTATGTCATGTAAGGAATATACACATAATTACTTATTTAAATATAAGTAATAGTGTTAATATTCCTACACTAACACCCCCCCTTAAGCACAACTTAGGTGGGCACAATAAGGATGGGTCCTAGCAACTAGGCCTGATCAGGTACCCATGTACAAAAGTATCTTTCATAAAGTGGAGAAAGAAAGAAAACCCTGTGGAAAAAAAACTTTCCTCTAAAAATAGAGAAAATGAGAAAGTGTACTAGACATGACTCAATGGAAGTGTACTTGACAAAATACAACTGAAAGTGATAGCCCTGTAATACTTGCAAGATCCATGTGTGGAGTGTCAATTGCATGCCATGTGGCTACAATCTAAATCCAAGGTGAAGTCCTGCTTTGAAAATTCTCTGGAAGCCTTCTATGAAGCAACTCTGAAATCTGTAGAAGCAAATGAACTGATATCAATCTTTTGCTGTGATGAATCTCTGGAAGTTCTCTAGGAATCAACTTTGGATGCACATGTAGCATTAGGTGATAGTGATGCTGTAGTGGAAGTGTTCGTGACACATCTCAATACAATGTGGGAAAAATATGTTGAAGAATGATGAAGTAGGAGTGAAGTGCTCTTGACATATCACTATGGAAGTGCTCTTGGCACAACTCTATGAACCCCCTGTAATTTAATATTTTTATCCCAGATGATATTTGTGGCACTTTATAAATTAGTGCATGAATAACCCCCATAACTGAAAAAATGGAAAGTATGTATGGAAGTGTTCTAGACACAACTCAATGAAGTGCTCTTGACATGATTTTATGGAAGTGCTCTTTGGCACATCTCTGAAATGTTCAAGGCACATTCTATCACCCCCCATTCAGTATTAGGTGACCTCCCATTGTTTGTGGCACTTTATAACTTAGTGCGTTATTACATTATAAATAGGTTAGATGCATGGGAAATGTGAAAATATTCACTTTTTGCAAAAAACGGTCAATTTCGAGCTATCGAGCAAACGTTACCACAAAAACAAGTTCCCGCAAAATAGACCTACCTATTTTAATAAAATGGCACTAATTAGCAAAAAAAAAAATGCCTATGGCGAGAGAGAAACTAGCCTTCCAACGACTCGTTGGATTTGGCAAAGAATGAAGAATACAATGGTTTAATTTTGTGAGGGGGAATTGGCCTCCTACCAACCCAGACCTTACCCTTCGTCTTCAATAGATGAAGATACAAGGTTTACATAACCAATAATTCCTTCAAATTAATTTTGCCCCAATTTTTAAAATTCCTCCCATATTGGATTTATTTTTGCCCCAAATATGAATGTCCCTTTCCTATGTTTGTTGTTAAATTTATAGTGCTTTGAACTTGCAAAATTTAAAAAACAACAAAAAAAGACATTTACAAAGCCCAAGAATTAGGGCAAGTGCAGATATAGGGTAAATATTCCCAAAATATAGAGGAATGACAGCCAAATGAAGCAATGACAGCCTCCTTGCATGAATGCTGAGTGTGGATGCTGAGAATCCCTGCTTGCATAGTATCTAATGTGAATACAATGAATAGAGGTGCCAACAATAGCCCTGTTGGACCGGATGGAGGACCAAATTTTAGGGTAGAGGAGCAAAAATGAGTGCCAAAATGAAAAATGGCCAAAAAATGGTGGATTTGCAGCAGAGACGTCCAGAAGTGCACCATGCACAGAGCACACAGAGGTAAAAACAATGGTGAAGAGGTCAAATGGCAACCAAGTTTGCAGATGGCAGCCAAAAATGCATGAAATTTGGCTACTCAAACCCTAAATGCCATCGTATAGGAGGAATTTTGACCAAAAAATGCCTCAAAAATGCTTAAAATTTGCAAAATAATATACAAATCAATCCAAAAAACCTGTAGTACACCTTCACAGCAATAGGAACTCAAGCAAATGTTAAATGACTCAAATTGTGGATCCATGGAAATGCTACAAAAAGATGCCCAATTGATTGAAACCTGCCACGATAGGTAAAAATACCTAGAGCAGAACAAAAAACTCGGCCATCTAGAGGATCAGGCCAAATCTGGCAAGGGTCTGAGTCGCAACCTTTGCAGAGACCTCGAGATGCCTTTACTCCAATCTTGGCCTCTATTCTGGCCTTGCAGCTAAACGTTTTGCACCAAAAGATTAATTATATGCCTCTGCCTCAGCCAAACATAGGTCTTTATCTTGCCTTTCTCACGCCAAAAGTTACGAACCAACAATCGTTAGCCAGCAAGGCTCTGATACCATGTGAGAGGAGCTAGGAAAGTCAACCAGCAAGGCGCTGATACCATGTGAGAGGAGCCAGGAAAACTAGATAGAATGTCAATATCAAATAAGCCAAGAAAATGCAAGGACACCAAAGATGATTAATTACATAATCACATAATCAGTAATGAATTATGAACAAGTGTGGTGTACAAATAGTGTTGAGAGTTTGAGTTAATGGGAGTCAATCCCATAACTTAAGGAGATCTCAAGTAGATGTGGCAAGCTAAGTGGAGTGAAAGAGTTTGAAGGACTCTTCCTAACTGCCACACACCCAGCTGAGGTGTCTTATGTCATATGGGGAATATACACATAATTACTTATTTAAATATAAGTAATAGTGTTAATATTCCTACACTAACATTAACACTGCGATTGATAACCATCAAGTGGCCAAAGTCTTATTGGTTATAAAGCATACATTATATAACATGACTACACACACAGTCTTACCTGCAATAGTATGTTTACAGCCGAGTATGGATTGCTAATAAAATAGGGTTATCGAGGTGAGCTCACTCTTGCCTATGATCTCCCAGCTTTCATTTCTTGTCTAAAACTTCTACAGAGAAAAATAGTATTGACACTTTTCTTCTCATGGCACAAGAATAACCAAAAACTCTCTGCTATTGCATGCCTAAGTTCGCTGCTCTTCCTAATTGCCACCCTTCCCTTGAAAGAGGAAAGTTAGTTGGCACTTATCATTCCATCCTTGCAAGCATCTCGGCTCCTCAAGAGCCTTATTCCCATTTGGGAGTGTTGGCATGGATAAGCTTCAGCTAAGTTCACAACTATCCCACTCACTCCACCTTTCATGGGTAGTGAGGTGGTAGACAACAAGAGCACTCAAGCTTGATATTATATAATGCTCGACCACTATAAGGGGGTCGATAAATCATTATGCTTAACATATCAATTACATCAAAATGATGTAATAGGATTATCACAATAACTTAGGTTATTATTTAAATTATTCTACCATCATTAAGGTGGTATCGTTAATATGCGAATATGGGGTCGAGTCCTCTCCCCCCTCTTCGCCATATTAAACTATAATCAAATATTTAAAATATATTCATGAAATTAAATAAAGAAAAAGATACATTAAGAAAGGAAAAGTTTGACATCCAACTAGGTTTACTTTCAACTACTTAGATGTTCCAAGAACATTAACTAGTCGAACCAACATTGACGATATCAAGAGACCATAAATCGTCTCGCCAACGTTGGTCGAATTTGAATCGACTAAACAAGGAAAAGACTTATACTTACCCTATCCTACATGGGTTCACGAAAGTTTAACCTCGATACTCAGATGACATTCTGATCTTTTTCGAACATCTATTTCCTTAATCCCCTGGTGATACTCTCCTTCCATCTTCGAGGAAAGATTTTTTTCCTGGTTACACTCACAACCATATAATCATGATCAGTGTATCATCATTAAATTCATAAATCATTATGACATTATAATCTTAACAAAATATAATCACATGTCTAATCTAAACATCAAACAATATCCACGTTGTCAATGATCTTACTTGATATTTTCCACAAACATCAAATCATTAACCTAATATTAATTATCTTGTTTACCACATAAAAGTAAGATTAGGCTAAATCAAAAGTTGGGGATGTAACACCTTGTCTCTCTTGTTATTTCTTTCTCTACCTCTCTCTTACCATCTCTCTTTCTCTACCTCACTAGCTTTCTTTTTCTACCTATCTACCTCTCTACCTCTCTATCTCTCTATCTCTCTCCATCTCTATTTTCCCTTCTCTCTCTGTAAAGGCACATCTCTACATACTATGATTAGTTTAAAATCTCAATAAACAATAAAAACCTGGTGAAGACATTCAACCTACCATGCCAATCTATCTCTTTCTTACCATATCTCTTTGTTTCTCCCTCCCTCTTTATCTCTCTATATCTCTACCTCTCTCTATGTCCTTCTCTATCTAATTCTATCTCACCCCTCTTTCTTTCTATCTTTATATATGTATCTCTCTATGTATCTTGATCTCTCTTCTTTATTCTTTCCTACCATCTCTCTTTATCTCTCTTTCTCTACCTCTCTATCTCTCTCCCTCTCTATCTCTCTTTCTCTATCTCTCTATCTCTCTCTCCATGTTGATCTTCCCTCCTTTATTCCTCTATCTCTCCTCTCTCTCTTGATATCTCTATCCCTCTATATCTATCATATTATTATTGGTGTAACACATTCTTACAATTTTGTCTTACAATACCCCTCTTGAGTCACTTATTTCACCTCTACCAAATAAATATTTGGGGATATTCAAAATCTACTTACCTCAAAGTTTTTTTAACAATTCATTACATAAACAAATGGAAATAATTATATGAAAATAGCAAGGAGTTGAAACAGTCATAAATTGGCTATTTGATGTAAAGTTTTTTCAAACAGTGACCATCCATGGAATTTATACCATACATCTCTAGATCCATTAACAAACACTAGTGATGAAACTCCTTCTGACTAGGGATATGCAATGCAAGAAGATAGTCTTGATGAATGGAAAGTCTTGTCAAGTATGTACCTAGGCCTGCCATTTTAGCTAGATGGGCTTGACATGCTTGAGAAACAAAAAGAGGACTGGTTAAGGGCACTATCATTTTCAAATAATTTCAACCAAAACAAAAAAGCAAAAAAAAAGGTTTCTCATATCTATACCTACTTTTACCCACTACTATTTAAAAACAATTTTACTTGCATGCATGTCATGTTCAAATGATGGATGGTCAACAACCATTGACCAACAACAAAATTGTATGCTCTCTTCTCAAGAAATTTCAATGTTCAATGTGCAATTATAAAGGAACCACTAATTACTTTTATCTACATATTATCTCGGTGTACCCATTGCACACTAAGGTGCAATTGCTAGTATATAAACCATAATCACCAGGGCTCAACTTACATATTGGTTAAAGTACATATAGATCTGATGACATAGAAAAAGCATATTGTGATCAATGGATCAGGCTTAAATGTTAGAATCAAAGTTGTCAACTATTAAATTTAGTTATTTTAGTCTATGTAAGACATGTGTCTCCCTCCAAAGTCTATGGTGGAGAAATGCTAAGGCTCATTTACATTATGTCGTCGTGATTTAAATATCAAGTTGATCAAATGGCATAGGATAGTTAAGGGGAGATTCATGGTCATGGGCTAAATAATCAAATTTGAGTCAATTGTGTAGTGCTTTCTATTTAGTTAGTCACAATAGAATAATATGTAGACACTATGTATTACAATAAGGGTTATAGGGAGTGGGAATTGACTAGGTAAGTGAACTTCTTGTAACCTATAAAGTTAATTGTCAACTATCATAGAATAAGAGAGATCACTTAAGTGTTGTAAAATTAACCATTATAAGTCACTGCACAAATAAAGTGCAAGGTTGAAGGTGAAATTCCATAGTAGCATGAAACATGAAGTTCAAGTAGAGAGTAAATATTGAAAAATGCGAACACAGAAGGCTACTAGAAAAAAACAAATTCGAACTAATTAATTAATATAAACAATGAAAACTTATGCAACTTGTAGAAGTTCATAAGCTAAAACAAGCACTTCCCGTATCAGTTTATCAACATAGCTATAAAAAATTGCAAAGGACAACATGAGAAACTCCAAACCAAAATCAAAAGACATCCAACTACTAAATCATGAAGAGTAGGACACCTAATTAAGAGGAATTGGGGTGTGTTGTATGAGCCACAAGAAAATAAGAGAAGTCCCTTTAACTTGTGTTTATAACCCATAGAAGTAAACAAGTTGTCATAATCATGCCAAACAAGCTTAATGCAAATGGAAAGTATGATGTCATGGTGAACTAAAGAATTACGTAGGTGTAGAATTTGACTTTTAGAGTGATCTTGAATCAAATTAGATATATATACATTGAAATTTTAAGTTTATAGAAGGTAGACTAGGCTGTGACATGTGGCCTAATTTTAGTATTGGGTTGAATCATACAGCATAATTTAGGAGCATAATTTAAAATAGAAAAAAAAAAAAATGTGGACCGATTTGAATTAGAAATAGAAAAAAAAAAAAGATGTGGACCGATTTGAATTAAAATGATATGTACTAAAATTTAACTATTAAATTTTAGGTAAGAGTCAATTTGTGTAGAAATAAATTTTAGTTAATAGTCAATTTGTGTATAAATAAGTTGAACTAAATATGACAACCATCAATTCATGTCATTGTAGAGGATATGCAATTTTAAGAAAGGGGAAGTAAGTATAACTCTGAAAAATGTAAATTATAGCAGATTATGTTTGATTTGAGCGCACACATTACTCTGACTTTTGAGGATCGGATGTGCGGGAAATTAAACAAAGATCATTAACGATATGCCTGGCTGCTATCAGACAATATAGTTAGAGCTGTAGACAACTTTAAATGAAAAATATAAGCAGGGAAGGTACAACACGTATTTACCAGGATTGCTTCTGTCGGTCGACTAAAAGCCCTGTCGCCTATGTGCTTCAATTTTTAGCTAAGTTGTACAGGAGAAATGAGCATACAAGTAAACCCTCCCGATCACCATGTCGCTATAAAAGTAAACTTGGCTGAAAAAAGTTGTGAGTGAGACACTGACAAAGACGTCTGTTATATAGCAATAACGTAACAAATTAGAGGACTCATTTAAACAGTATTTGGGTAACATTATCTATATAATACTTACCTAGACATTATTTGGCTAATTGAAATTAGTAATCTATAATTTAATTCTTTACAGTTTCTTCTGTTCTCTTGTTTGGATCCTCTCTACATTTGGAGAACTAACGTCGTTAAAGAATTTCTTATTTACCAAGACTGATATACAAAATTTTTTCTGATATGTATTATAAATTCTATATCTTTATTTTAACATAGTCTAAAATTAGATTAGCGGTTTTCTTGAGCTGAATTTTGCTTGCTTAGTCACTATGTACATGAATGCCTAAAATCACAGTTATTCATTTCTCTAATTAGTAAATATTTGGAGTAATTGTTTTGTAACGAAATGTCTATTTGTGGCCCTTTGTCCAGTAAATAGGATATATAGCTACTGACAGTGACAGTGACAGAGTGATCTTTATCCAGTTCAACAGTCAAAAGTCAATTTTAACTAATAAAAATAAGACAAATATTTTTCGCTTTTTATTGTGAATGAGGTGTAAAATTACTATTAACTGATTGACCAAGTGAATGATATTTAAATAGAATAAATCAATATACTCACTTTTCACAGCCGTGCTGGTACACACTTCCTTGCAAATTGCACAAGAGTTGTGCTTCACCAAAACATTTATGTTATCCAGTGCGGGAATAACTGCCTATAATTGATTGGATACCATCTTATTGATTTCTGTATATGACGTCTCTTTTCCTGTCAAATTGAGTAGGGGAATGTGCGCATACATAAACATGCTTTCGAATCTTAGGTAAGAAAAGTTTTTCCTGTTCAAATTCGGTTTTGTCTTGATCATTCTCTTCAAGTCGGCATTAAAATAAAAAATCTTGCCCGTTTTGTCAAACTGAAACATACGGTAGATAGTGACTTGTAAATGGTATTTTTCGTCCAAACATTGAATTAATCTTCAAGTCATTCTTTTGACAAAGTCGTTCGAATAGGATATAGAAACATGTGGTAGATAGTGACTTGTAAATGGTATTTTCGTTCAAACATTGAATAATCTTCAAGCCATTCTTTTGACAAAGTCGTTCGAATAGGATATAGAAGCATGCGGTAGATAGTGACTTGTAAATGGTATTTATCGTTCAAACATTGAATAATCTTCAAGCCATTCTTTTGACAAGTCGTTCGAATAGGATATAGAAACATACGGTAGATAGTGACTTGTAAATGGTATTTTTCGTTCAAACATTGAATAATCTTCAAGCCATTCTTCTAACAAGTCGTTCAAATAAGATATAGATCTAAGTAGTCTAGGCTTTGCTAAACAGCTACCATGCTTTTGTGTAAGCGCGGCAAAAGAATTTAAGCACGCAACTTGCTGTTTTCAATCTAAATAACCTTAGATAATTGGAAAACGGGAAAAATTTCTAAACTCGTGGGTTGTTCTATCAATGTATTCCTTGAACCTCCTATGGGTGCAAGTGCTGGTTAATAATCATTTACATTATTAGCCGATAGGCTTTTATATGTGCGCATTATAGTGCTCGGAATTGTCTCACTCTGTAAAAAAAACTCAGCTGGAAAATTTTCTAAACTCATCAGTTGTTCCTATCGACGTATTCCTTGAACCTCCTATGAGTGCAAGTGCTAGTTTATATTGCTAACACTTATTTAATAAATTTATTTATTATCTCACACAAATAACGTTTATTCAATAAATTTATTTATTATCTCACAAATATCCACGCGTGAAAACTAATTCATCACAATTCAAGGACACGTAGTCAACCTTTTTTGGAACTAAAGTCGAAAGTACAGCGTACATCCTAAGTGGGCAATGGGTGTTCGGGTTAAATCCCCGGGCTACTGAACCAGATATTACTGCTGGCATCACACGTCATTTATGGTACATTGAGTATTATAAACAGATTGTGTAGGTGCCCAAAAGCAAATTGTGTTGCATCTCTAATTTGGTCTGTCCATAACAGCAATACGATTCTCTAGGTATTTGCTGGTTCGAAGTTTTAGAAGATGGACTGCCAGATTCCTTTACACAGCAGCTGCAAAGTAATTCGAAATGATATTCAGAATGAGGTGATGATTTCACTACCCTTAGAAGATAGTACTGTGGAGCAATCAGTGGCTCCAGGTGATGCTGAATTTCGCGCTTCTTTACAATCTGGGATCGAGGAAATCTCTTGTGTATATTCTTCGGGGGATTGTAATGGCCAACAGTCATCAAAAGATATCGTGAATAAGTCATATGAAGAGCAAACGTTGAGTAAAGGCAAATCTTACACAGGCTTGCCCAAGCATTCATTTCCAGAAAGACAAACTTCCCTTAGCTGGCCTTCGTCGCCTAAAGACAAAATAAATGCAAAAGATGCACCTTCCTTAGATAGTTTACACGTCTACGAACGTTGTTTGTCCATCCGAGAGGTAAACTGTTCTCCATTAAGTCCATTTTACGTTATTAAATTAAAGTTTTTTTAACTGTTCTGTGTGGAATAAACAGGAGCAAGCGGGTTCCAAATCGCAGAGCAAATTACCGTTTCTACTACGAATTCATTCCGGACATTTTCACATATGCCTCGGCCTCTCTAGTCAAACTGTTCTTTGGAAAACTCTGGAGGAGAACTCCTTGTCATTTATTCGTTTTCCTTTGAAAGTCCCCAGTCACTTCACGTTTGGGCTGTGGTTGCTCGCTTTATTAGGTTTTCTTGTGATATCTGGAGCGTACCTGTTAAAATGTTTGTTTCATTTCGAGACTGTTCGCATAGAGTATTTCGATCGTGAAAGGGTGAACTACTTCTTTGTACCGTGGATCGCAGGCATGTTGTTAAGGTTGGGGTTTCCTTCAAACATAGCTCCCGACAAAGTGCACCCGCTGCTCTGCTGTATATTTATGGCTCCCATCATTGTTTTGGAGCTCAAAATCTACGGTCAATGGTTCACCAAAGGAAAGAGGTCTCTGGCTCGGGTCGCAAACCCTTCGACTCATTTAGCCGTAATCGGAAATTTCGTTCTAGCCCGTCTCGCAACAAAAGTAGGATGGAGGGAAATTGCATTGTTCTTCTTTACTCTGGGATTAATTCACTATGCTGTTGTGTTCATCACGCTTTACCAAAGACTGTCATCGGACATCACGGCTTCTAGAAACATATGCCCTGTGTTTTTTCTGTTTATTGCAGCTCCAAGCTCGGCAAGCGTGGCGTGGGAAGCAGTATCAGGGTCTTTTGATACGTTCTCCAAGACGCTGCTTTTTCTCTCACTTTTCTTGTGCGCAGCCTTGGTAAGTATCGTCAGACCTCACACTTCATAACGGAAAACGAAATTTCATCAAGTTATTCAATTCAATAGTAACTAGACTGACTTTCTTCACCTTCACCTTCTCAGATAATAAGAATTGATTTCTTCCGTCACAGCATACGGAGATTTTCAATGATCTGGTGGGCATGCGCATATCCAATTACGACGACATCAGTGGCCGCACTAAGATATGCAGAAGCCGTGAAGCATCCCATTGCTCGAACATT
Organism: Cunninghamia lanceolata; assembly: GCA_027924645.1. Classification (NCBI taxonomy): domain Eukaryota; kingdom Viridiplantae; phylum Streptophyta; class Pinopsida; order Cupressales; family Cupressaceae; genus Cunninghamia; species Cunninghamia lanceolata. Next base: position 6,774,800 of record BSBN01000114.1, on the reverse strand, counting down.
GGCCTACGTTCTCTCTTCGGTCTCCATTGTAATGATATTAATTCTTACCCTGTTAACTATTGTTAGTATGGTAGTGGCTAGGGACCGCCTATTTCCCAGTGACACCGTCGTCATCATTTGCTCCGAGACGCAGAGAAAAGTTCTGTTGCGACCTAAAAGATCACGTATTTCATGTTAATGCATTGTATAATATGATTTACAACAAGCATGACTTCTCTAAGCATTTCTGTTTGCTAGAACGAAATTTTGTTTTCAAACAACTTGTTCATTAGACGTCTTGGCCAGGAGCGACACGACAATATAATCTTATAAAACAAATATTGTAAACCATAACGAATTATTTTTGTTCTGAACGGAAATTTAACTGTGACTTCGTTTTGGCCTAAAATGGAAACTGGATCATCTGAAGATTGCCACACGATACGCCTATCGATCCATTAAGGAAAATATATTTAGTAAAAATCATGTCAATAAAGCAGTACACTGGTGACTGTACCAGTTTAGAAAAGTCAGATTAGACTATTTCACCCACGAGTTTGATTAATTGACTGACGAAATACCTTTCTTCCAGTTAAGTCGTACAAACTCGAATCTTTTAATTCCGTATAAATTTAGGGCAAAAATGGACGGCCTTTGACCATTCAACTATAACCTTGTTCCACTAGCTAGCACTCGAATAATCATGAGCAATGACGTTATCTTTTAAAGCATATGTGAACAAATTCCAAATTTAAAAACGATTCACCCAATATGTGGACATTTCAACAAATATAACACAGAAATCGAGAGGATAGGTCCGTATGGTCGCTATCTAGTTATTAAATTTGTCGTATGGCATTGTACATGCTTCTAAATATCACTAACAATGTTTATAGAACTAATATACCTATCTTTAGAAAAATTTATGTAAAAGACCCAAAAGATATCATTCTCGTGGTATCTATTCCAACTTTAATCAACATTTAATTAAAAATAGATGCCTCAAGAATGATAATTCTATGTCTTTTACATAGATTTTTCCAAATATAAGTTTGCTAGTTTATTTTATCTAAAACTATTTTATTTACTACATACATAACTCTAAATCTTTTTCCTACTTTTTTTCACCTCATTCTATATTGTTTTTATTCTTTTTCCTCTTTATTTGAATGAGTTGTGGACATGGTGAACCAAGATAAATCTAGTCAAATAATAGTAACTTTTATTTATTTATTTATCTTCTTTTCTATTATTTTCAATGTTTTCCCCCTCTACTTGAATGGGTTGTAGACATGGTGATGCAGAGTGCAAAGTGGAATGCTTCTAAACAGGGTGAAATACCCATCAAAACCCACAGTTCAGACAAATTAATGTTTAATCAGCTTTCAAAATACTCCTCAAGGTCCAAACAATACCGAACCACACACATTCTTCACTATCAGCCAGACAGACCTCTATCGGCGGCTTTCTAATTTTCCACACTGAAGTCTTACTCACTCCGATGTGAGACTCAATGCCCTTGTCTGTCGGCAAGACTTTGTTCATCAACAAACACTTAAGAACCTTGGTTGATATACCGATGGCACCTTCGATCCACAACCGTCGATGTGACCTTTACTATCGGCGGCGTCTTCAAACCTCCTGCCGATACCCTGATGGCGGTTAAGCTTCCACTCGCCTTAACCGTGGCGGTTAGTCGTGACCTTGTCGGCCAGACTTCAATCATCGGTGAAACTTTTAACTTGTCCACTGATGTTGCAACTCTTCCCAATGACATATATCTTCAGTGTGACCTTCCTCGTCAGTGAACACTTTGTATGTCTTCTCGATATGCCGATATACCAACTTGTATATGCTTTGCTTGACTTGCTATCACCGATAGGCCAAAGTATCTTTACCCCAACTTCACCATTACAGCCAGTCACTGTTTGTATCCAACGAAATTTACATTCTCAACATACAATCTCGAGATACATTCTCAACATACATTTGCGATATGCATTCACTATATACATTCGGTGAACTGATACAAAGCTTGCGCTGATGTATGTTCTTTGGCGAGACTAAAGCCATTTTTCACCGATGCACTTTCTATCGGCCTAACACCATTGATCGATGTAACTTCCAAAAACTTCCCCGAGGGCTATGTTATGCCGATGGCAACTCTGTAACTCTGCAACTGAACAACTCACACAGAAACAACAAAAACTCAACAGAAAGGAAAATGATCTACTCCTAAGGAAGTCATTCCACTGATTTTGAAGAAATCTCAACCAGTGGAATGCTTCCGATCTACATTCCTGCAATTAGACCAAATAGAACTTTATAACTTCTTCTCAAAAAGGTAATATACATACATCAATCTTCTCTGCCTATCTTTCTCTCCCTCTCTCTGTGTCTCTTTAATGAACACAGACTGACTATAAAGACTCTCATATTGGCAGTTACATAATGTGGAAGGCGAATCACCCTACAACCACCTCTGTCAATCGGTTACATCCATTCGATTCGGTTACAATCGTTAATGACACATATATAGACTTAACTTATATCGCTACTTGGCCAACTATGATTCAATATGCTCTAAGGCCTTACAAACATCAAAAAGACAACTTAGACAAAAATAGAGTAGGAATCCTCAGTGTCTCGGGGTGCTCCTGCACCATACAACCAACCAACAAAGATTTCCAAGTCCGTTGGAAATGTATCTGCAAAATAGTTTTTGTCGCCATCTCTATTTGTCCTGGTCTTTATCTTTCACTCTGTCTCTTCAGCTTCAGGCTTCAAATCTTCACATCAATGGAATAGTGACCAACCAACCAACAATGGCAAACTACCATCAACATTTCAGAGCATTTTTAGGCTCCTTCTATTTCTAGCAATGGAGTACTTCTCAGACTGATCAAATCCTCAATGACTACAACACAATGCTCAATCAAATGTCCATCCTACACGCTGTTTCACAGACCCATTCCTCTCGTCCAACAGCAGATTTTGGAGATGCACTACCACTCTCTCTCGTAGTGGCCTCACTCTGTACCCTCTTCTAGCCAAACCTCTATTGGTGAATGGTCTTGACAGACCTCATCATCATCTGCCCACACACTTTAGGAATCCTATTCCTTCTCGTAACTAGATGGCACGAGCATCTGCAACAGTCTAACAACTAATGTCATCCTTCAAAATACTTTCTATGATCTCTGTTTTCAAAATGGTCACCAACCAAACGTTTTGTTTCAACTCTTTAGTTTTCCTTCAACTCTTCACCTACCTTCTTAGTGACAGAAAGTGAATACACAACTGCCTAGACCTTTCGCCAGCTCTAATACCAATTTGGTGTAGAGTGCATAGTGGAACACTTCTAAACAAGGTGAAGTACCCATCAAAACCCACAGTTCAAACAGATTAATGTTTAATCAGCTTTCAAAATACTCCTTAAGGTCCAAACAATACTGAACCACACACATTCTTCACTATCGGCCAGACAGACCTCTATCGGTGGCTTTATAATTTTCCACACCGAAGTCTTACTCACTCCAATGTGAGACTCAACGCCCCTGTCTGTCGACAAGACTTTGTTCATCGGCAAACACTTAAGAACCTTGACTGATATACCAATGGCACCTTCGACCCACAACTGTCGGTGTGACCTTTACTATCGGTGGCATTTTCAAACCTCCCGCCGATACCCCAATGGCAATTAAGCTTCCACTTGCCTTAACCGTGGCGGTTAGTCATGACCTTGTCGGCCAGACTTCGATCGTCGGTGAAACTTTTAACTTGTCCACCGATGTCGCAACTCTTCCCGATGACATATATCTTCGGTGTGACCTTCCTCATCGGTGAACACTTTGTATGTCTTCTCGATATGTCAATATACCAACTTGTATATGCTTTTCTTGACTTGCTATCACCAGTAGGCCAAAGTATCTTTACCTCGACTTCACCATTACAGCCGGTCACCATTTGTATCCAATGAAATGTACATTCTCAACATACATTTACGATATGCATTCACCATATACATTCGGTGAACTGATACAAAGATTACACCGATGTATGTTATTCAGCGAGACTAAAGCCGTTTTTCACCAATGCAGTTTCTATCGGCCTAACACTGTTGATCGATGTAACTTCCAAAAACTTCCCCGAGGGCTATGTTACACCGATGGCAACTCTGTAACTCTACAACCAAACAACTCACACAGAAACAACAAAAACTCAATAGAAAGGAAAATGATCTACTCCTAAGGAAGTCATTCCACTGATTTCGAAGAAATCTCAACCAGTGGAATGCTTCCGATCTACATTCCTACAATTAGACCAAACAAAACTTTATTACTTCTTCTCAGAAAGGTAATATACATACATCAATCTTCTCTGCTTGTCTTTCTCTCTCTCTCTTTGTGTCTCTTTAACGAACATAGACTGACTATAAAGACTCTCATATCGGCAATTACATAATGTGGAAGGCGAATCGCCCTACAACCACCTCTATCATTCGGTTACATCCATTCAAATCGGTTACAATCGTTAATGACACATATACAGACTTAACTTATATCGCTACTCGCCCAACTATGATTCAATATGGTGCTAAGGCCTTACAAATGTCAAAAAGACAACTTAGACAAAAATAGAATAGGAATCCTCAGTGTCTCGGGGTGCTCCTACACCACATGGTGAACAAAGATAAATCTTTAGAAAGTACTACCAAATCTTATGTATTTATTTATCTTCTTTTACTCTTACTCTTATGGTTCAAATGTATTATAATTTTTTTAATTGTGTTTAAGAAATATGTAGAAGAGAGAATATACTAGTAAAAGTGCCAAAGGTGCTATCAAATGGCTGATAGGCACAAATATTTATAGCCTATCACTAAATAGTTTATATTTTTATTTTTATGGAAAGTCATTACATGTAGTTGTTGGTAGACAAGGCTATAAATACTATAAGAAATTCAATTATTTTTCGCAAATAAAAATAATGGAGTGGTATTAAATGATTAAGCACATGAAGTAAATCGTGAATGAACTAAATAAATTATAAGCAATCAAAAGGATTATGTGAACCATGCAGTACCTAAATAATGTAGGATAATAAAAATCCATGTTACTAATTTCCTATTGACCAAGTATTGCACAAAATAACTTTTAAAAAGCAATATGCATGAAGTGTGTGTTTGAATCAACTATGTATGAAGTGATTGAACTAACTTTGCATGAAGAGTGTGCTTTAACTTTGACATTCAATTTGTATGTGTTTATTCTTTGGCATATTTCAACTCGAGTGTTTACTTGTGTGTGATTGAACTAACTTTGTGCATGAAACATGTTTAAAATTTGGTACACATGTTCACTTTCTATGTGTGAAGTGTATGTTTTTTTACTTTGACATTTATTTTGTGTGAGTTGTGTGTGTGAAATTTAATTTGGGCATTCACTTTGTTTAGTGTGTGTATTTGTATTTGTACTTTACATTCACATATGACTACAACTCTTATCAACTAACACTACATGAAAATCACATCAAGTTAATAATTAGGACATAGTAGAATTCATTGAGTGAATCATAATATCATAAGGGTTTTCAAAAAAAAAAAAATTGAGAGAAAAATAAGCAACATAAAAGTAGTTTGTTGAAAGATTCAAGCAAGTCATTTATTAAAGGGGATCAAATAGTTGATAATGAACACATGATTTTTTTTATCATTTGAAGTCATTTTTAAATATGAGGGTTCTTTATCTCTCCAAAAAGGTTTCCCTTTCTTTATACTAAATTATTTTTTAAAGAAATAAAAAAATTATAATATTAATATAAATAAACACTAGTTTCATATATATCAATGTAAAATCTCCTATATTTATAGAAATTAATGAGGTAGGCAGCCGTGGTGACCCAGAAAGTACACAAAATTTAATAAATCAACCTAACATAGTTTTGCAATTTTAAAAAGTAACTTCAATATATAAAATTAAATAAGAACTAATTTCAAACTAAACTAAATAAGAGGGAAATAAAAAAATTTATATTTTTTAAAGGACTTAAAAAAAATTATAATGTTAATATAAATAAACACTATTTTCATATATATATATATCAATGTAAAATCCTCTATATTTTTTAATAGAATTAAATAAGAACTAATTTCAAACTAAATAAAAATCTTAATTAAATTATTTTTTAAAGAACTAAAAAAAATATTATTAATTTTAGAAGAATAATGGAAAAGATCAAATTAAATAAATCTAGAAATTTATTTAATTTTAGAAGAATAATTATGGAAAAGATCAAATTAAATAAATATAAAAATTTTATTTAATTTTAGAAGAATAATGGAAAAGACCAAATTAAATAAATCTTGAAAATTTATTTAATTTTAAAAGAATAATGGAAAAGATAATGATAAGATAGATGATGGAGGAAAAAAACTAAATTTAGAAAATTGGAAAGATCAATTGTAAATTAAATAAATAAATTAAACCAATTTCAAACTAAATAAGATTAAATTTAAATCTTAACTAAACTATTTTTTTAAAGAACTAAAAAAAAATTAACCATCACTAAATATTTTTGGTTTTTATTTTTTATTTTGTCTAATTTCTTTTTTGGTTTTTATTTTTTAGTTTTTCCAATTTCTATTTTAGTTTCTATTTTTTATTTTTTCCAATTTTTATGTTTGGTTTTTATTTTTATTTTTTTTCTAATTTCTTTTTTGGTTCCATAGTTTTTGTTTTCTTATTTTCAATTTCCTTTCTTGTTTTTATTTTTTATTTTTTTCCAATTTCTTTTTTGGACTACACTCATGCAACTTTTAAAGGATTTTGTGATTTTTCCATTTTTTTCGTTCAATTTTTTTTTGTTTTTATTTTTTATTATTTATTTTCTCCAATTTCTTTTTTGGTTCTATAGTTTTTGTGATTTTCTTATATTCTTATATTCTTATTTCAATTTCCTTTTTAGTTTTTATTTATTATTTATTTTGTCCAATTTCTTTTTTCGTTCCATAGTTTTTGTGATTTTCTTATTTTCTTATTTCAATTTCCTTTTTAGTTTTTATTTTTTACTTTTTCCAATTTCTTTTTTCTTATTTTATAATTTCAATTTCATTTTTAGTTTTTATTTATTATTTATTTTGTCCAATTTATTTTTTGGTTCCATAGTTTTTGTGATTTTCTTATTTTCTTATTTCAATTTCCTTTTTATTTTTTATTTTTTATTTTTCCCAATTTCTTTTTTGGTTCCATAGTTTTTGTTGGACTACCAAAAAATTGTGGGACTACCAAATTTATTTTTAACAATTGGACGACCAAAAATTGGGACTACCAAATTTTTTTATTGCTAAAAAATGTGTGCACATATAATGGCCTATCGGCCAAAAATTTAAAATAAAATCATTGTTAAATGAAAACAAAACAAATTATTTATTTTTAGTTATTTTTTAGATAAGAGATTTATTAATTTAAAGTAAACTAATTTGTGAAGAGACACTTGTAAAATTATTAAATTATTGTAAAAAAAATATTTCAATTTAAACCTAACTTGTAATTGTAACAAAGAAAATACTATGATTAGGCTCATAACAACCTTAAATCATTTTCCTACTTTTTTTTGAGAGTCTATATTCTTTTCATCCTTTATAAAAATATATAATTAATAAAATAATAAAGTAATCAATCTAATAAAATTAATAAAATTTAAAAATATATAAATATAATTAATAAAATCATAAGGACTATTTTTTTTTATTGGTAAAAGGCCGAGGCCATTAATATATAAAGTTAATAATAAAATATAATAAAATACAGCTCTGTTCAGTGCGGGCACTGGTAGGAAAGAACAGAGCAAAGAAAACCTCTTGTCTAGCCCGGGACTTCAGTACATACTGTTTATTTATAGATCTTATACGGGGTTAAGCCCAACAAGGACTCATCCTTTCATATAAAATTTCTGGGGTACAAGTACAAACATTGCCCTATACCAGAGCCTTTCTTCTGATATTCTCTTGTTGTATGTCTTATTGGTTCTCCGACTCCTAGGATGTCCTCAATGACATATAGCAATAGATCAGCTGTCTATTATCAAGTGAGGGGCTTCTTCTGTCCAGCTCCTGCTAGATTACCTGTCTTACCTAAAACCATAGGGAAAACTTCCAACTCTTTTCGCATGTTAGCTAAACAAAACAAGGATATACATAGACTTCTCTTCCTGCAAACACCTGTTAGTTCTCTAAATCCTTTGCCTGAGAGGAAAAATTAAAATACTTGCTCTTGCCAATCTTATCATAAATATTCAAACACACTTGCTTCGAAGTTAACTTAAATCCCATACTAGTTGACTGATCCCCTATATATGCCAACATCTAAATATATATACTTGTAAAAATGCAAATATATATACCTAATTGTGGGCATAAGTGATCGATCAAGTCACTGATAATTTTGGTGAACCATCTAAACTTTAACCCATCAAAGAAAAGCATTATTACCTGTCAAATCTATAATATCTCTCAAATGAGCTAGAATGGAAGCCAAAGCTCAACTCGAAACCTCATTATTGCCAGTCTAATTTCCTGCCTTCTCACATGCCAGTAGTGATTCAAGTTTCAATCAAAGTGTTGGGACAGGAAAATTTAAAATTTTCTTGTATTCTTGCTCATCCATACCTGATCAAACCAAAAATATTTCTCCCAAAATCAGAATAAAACAACTAATATATCCCATAAAATCCTATGACTTTTATCATGAATAATGTAAAGGGCCTCAATTTCTTACATCGATAAGTGGTACAGGAGCACCTAACACAAGGTGGCCTTCGTGAGGCATTTAAGTCATGTTTGGCTTTGAAATCATGTTTTGAGTTGTAATAAGGTCTATTTGACCAATGCATGTAATTTCTGTTAGTATCTAGGTTCATTTTGTAAGTCCCAAGGACACTTGTCAATCTGTAACCACAAAGGTTGTTAGGCAGTTGGAGGTTGTTAGATGGTTGTCTCCCAGTCATTTGGATTGGTCTCCCAGCCACTTGGAGTCAGTTCAGTACTACTCAGGGCGAGTTGATAAAATGCCTAGAGGAATGAACCAAATGATCATTATTGTAATCAGATCGATTGAATGTAATCACACATTGTGTTAAGGAGAAATCAACTATTCTGTGCCGTCAATTTGTTTTTTTGTTCTCTATAAACATGAATTACATAGTTGTAGATTTCCTTTCCTGTCTGTATTTCTGTTGTTGCAGAATGTCGATGTGAAGCATTCCACTGGTGAGATTTCTATCGAAATCGATGGAATGGCTTCAATGTACCATATCCATCTATTTCCTATTTTGTTTTCCTATTTGATAGTGCAGATGTTCCAGATCAACAGTCGCGCATAGTAGATTGCCTACCATCTCCACATGCTAGGGTTTGGATTGGAGTTGGAGTTGTTTCGGTGGGACAGAGGGCATCGACAAAGTATTCCTTGCTCAGGGCGACGAGGGTGATCTGGTTGAAGAAAGGATCAAGCCATTGATTGAGGATCCATCGGGAGGAATCAATGAATCGGTGACTTCGTGGTAAGTCTGACTGATAACTCAAGTCCCCCCAACGAGTGTGGTTCGAATGTATATTGCGAATGTATATCGCAAATGCATGCAGAGAATGTACATTGAGAATGTATCTTTCATCAGATACAAATGTTGACCAGGCATAATGGTGAATTAGGGTATTACCACCGGTTACAGTAAGTCACGCCAAGTATATACTAAGTTAGTGTATGAGGCTCCCCATCAGCAAGACCTCATGTTAGTTATACCGATCCATGAGAAACTTGTTAAAAAGGCTATCGACATGAGAATAAGGGTCGGGGAGAAGATTTCAAAAGTCTCCAATGGAGAAAATGATACCGATGACCTTTTGTCAGAGAGAAAGCTACTGGTCACGTTGATCGGTATAACTAAAGACTATCGGCAAATACTCTACAAGACCTCCCGATGATGTAGATCATACCGATAAGAAATTTCAGTAAGACTCTCACCGATCATCTAGTAGAATGGAGGAGACTAGTAGTCATCGGCAGGAGACAAGCATCGGAAAGAAAGATTAAAGACTCTCTGATACTCTAATGTCTCACTGATTGAAGAAAAGTGCTTCGGTGTAACTTACACCGATAAGTGTGAAGAATAAGAACCATCGATGAGAACAAGTGAATCAGAACAAGGCTTACAGGTCTGAGCAAAGCAATTCTGACAATGATATTGGTGACATGTTATGAAAGTCTTTCTGATCCAGGATATAAAAGGCTATTGGGGAGATGACTACGATCAGGTAACCCTAAATATGTTATCCCGATGACATAGATTACCCCGATGACAATGATAGTCACATTCATCGACAAGACTCTCACCGATAGCCATATCGGTGACACTTGAGAGATCGGGGAAGAATATTAATCACACATCGATGAAGAAAGTCATGCTGATGATGAAGTTGGTAGAACTCTCACCGAGCATCTAGTGGAACTGAAAAGATTATGAAATGAGGTTTTATTGTTGTATGTTTCATGCATTGTATGTATGTTTTATACATTTCAATATACATACAATGTGGAACTCAAGAAAGGTTGAAATTTGGTTAAAATGATGCATCATGACTTAAAGTATATCAGAAGATGCATTGCACTTTATATACATCGTGGATTTACCAAGATGCTTTGTATATTGAAATGTATAACATAACAATGTATATTGAAATGTATAACATAACAATGTACATCTTCGATATACAAGCCGATATACAAGATGCTTTGTATATTGAAATGTATAACATAAAAAATGTACATCTTCGATATGCCAACCGATATACAGGAAGCTTGTATAAAAACAATGTATATCTTTGATATACAAGCTGATATTCATATAACATATGATGCATGTATAAATAACAATGTATATCTTCGATATACAAGCCGATATACAAGATGCTTTGTATATTTCAATATACAAGCTGATATACAAGATGCTTTGTATATTTCAATATACAAGTCGATATACATGTATAAAGAGAGGGTTTGTATAAATGCTTTGTATGTATTTTGAGTTTGTATGTTTGGCCAAGGGAAACATACAAGACGATCTACAAAGCTATATGCATGTCGTGGAACTGAAAAGATTATGAAATAAGGTTTTATTGTTGTATGTTTCTTGCATTGTATGTATGTTTCAGGTTATACATTTCAATATACATACGATGCATATCGGGCTTGTATAAATAACAATGTATATCTTCGATATACAAGCTGATATACAAGATGCTTTGTATATTGAAATGTATAACATAACAATGTATATCTTTGATATACATGCTGATATACAAGGTGCTTGTATAAATAAAAATGTATATCTTCGATATACAAGCCGATATAACATAAGATGCTTGTATAAATAACAATGTATATCTTTGATATACAAGCAGATATAGAAGATGCTTTGTATATTTCAATATACAAGCTGATATATCGAGCTTGTATAAATAACAATGTGGGCTCCACCGTTTGCATATCAGGCTTGTATAAATAACAATGTATATCTTTGATATACAAGCCAGTATACAAGATGCTTTGTATATTGAAATGTATAACATAACGATGTATATCTTCGATATACATGTCGATATACAAGATGCTTGTATAAATAACAATGTATATCTTCGATATACAAGCCGATATAACATAAGATGCTTGTATAAATAATCAATGTATATCTTTGATATACAAGCTGAAATAACATAAGATGCTTGTATAAATAACAATGTATATCTTCGATATACAACCCGATATACAAGATGTTTTGTATATTTCAATATACAAGCCGATATACAATATGCTTTGTATATATCAACATACAAGCTAATGTACATGTATAAAGAGAGGGTTTGTATAAGATGCTTTGTGTGTATTTTGAGTTTGTTTGTTTGGCAAAGGGAAACATACAAGATGATATACAAAGCTATATGCATGTCACGGAACCGAAAAGATTATGAAATGAGGTTTTATTGTTGTATGTTTTGTGCATTGTATGTATGTTTTAGGTACATACAATGCGGAACTCAAGAAAGGTTGAAATTTGGTTAAAATGATGCATCATGACTTCTAATTATAATTTTTAGTTAATTTTGTAAGAAGGACTACAAATCATTACCAAACTTCAAATCTTTAATTTGAAGTGATCTACACCTAATAAATAAGAATCTGATTTCATCTCAGTTGTTCTTAGGGTAGATGCAAGAAGTTGTGTCCACTTAAGGTGGAAGTTTCAGAGTTAGAAAAAATTCCGAAATTGGGGAACAAAAAACGGGATCCCGTTTATATAAAACGGGATCCCGTTTATAGAAAACGCGATCCCGTTTTGCCTCGGGATCCCGAGCCTAGAACCAAAAACGCGATCCCGTTTTTCCCGGGATCCCGAACCTAGAGGCCATAAACGCGATCCCGTTATATAAAACAGGATCCCGTTTTATATAACGGGATCGCGTTATATGAAATGGGATCCCGTTTTATAAAACGGGATCCCGTTTTTGAAAAGTATTAAATTTTTTAAAAAACAGCAGAGACCCCATTTTCAACAGCGACAGGCGCCAGAGGAAAACGGGATCCCGAGTTCTCAAAGCATCCAGCCAGGTAAGTGGATTTTTCCACTTGTAAAAAATACCCATCAATTGTTTATACCTTCCATTGTTTGTTTTGATGTAAAATACAATGAAAATTTAAATTTTGAATTGTTATTTAGGGTTTAGGGTTTATAAAATCAGTAGTTGATTTTTGACAATTTAGATGTAAAATACAATTGAAATTTTGAAAGACTATATCATATAAAATGTTAGAATTTGAACAAACTGTCAAAATTATGTTTAAAATTGAGAATTGAATAGATATATTTAGGCATTTTAGCTGTAAAATACAATTGAAAATTTGAAAATACTGTATCATATGAAAGGAGAGATTTTGAACAAACTGTCAAAATTTGAGTTCAATTTGAGTGTTGAATAGTTCTATTTAAACATTTTAGTTGTAAAATAGAATTGAAAATTTGAAAATACTGTATCATATGAAAGGAGAGATTTTGAACAAACTGTCAAAATTTGAGTTCAATTTGAATGTTGAATAGGTGTATTTAAACATTTTAGCTGCAAAATGCAATTGAAATTTTGAAACGATTGTATCATATGAAAGGAGAGATTTTGAACAAACTGTCAAAAATTATATAGCAAATTGGGATGATATGTATATTTGGTTTTTATAAAATTTACTTATAACAATGTATGTCATTGTATTTTAAAGGCATTATTGAATAGCTAACTATCATGTAAAAAAATTACAACAAACCATAATAAAACCAAGTTATCACATCCTTCATAATCAAACATTTAGAGACAACTAGAACTAATCAAGAATTGAGAAAATTTTACAGTTTTTGTGATAGCCAACTAATTAAGAATGAAATGAAGCCAACATTTATGTAAATTTTGATATACTCAAGTAGCTGTCCTCACTAGCTAGGTTATGCCCCTGGAATGAACATCGTGATGTTAATTGTGATACGAGCTTGAAACCTCATTGGTAATGCTTTCCCTAATCTTAATGACATTAATGTAGGCTCCACTCATGATCCTTACGAAGATCTTTCCACCACTAACCTCTTTCATGATAGGTCACTATCCTCACCATCTCCTTAGACCTAGAATACCTTGAGCTTATCGATTGGGACCAACACGACCCTTTATGATTTGATGTTTTCCAAAATGATGAAGCCATCATGAAACTTATCAAGTGTCAAGACCACATCCCCATTGTAATCATAAGAAAGACTTTTCCACCATACTTAACACCTACATATATGCTTATTTTGGAGAGAAAGAAAGAACCCTTCAGTCCTGAGGTACCCTAGTCTAGGCAGAATAGCAACAATCTATATAAGAAGAAACTTGTGATCGATTAAAATGATATAATAAAAATGGACACTTCCCAAGAGCTCCTCAATTTGACAAACTTCACCTTCCATTAGATACCACTTAGATACAAGACATGACTCCCCTCTCCTTATTGAGGACATGCTATAAACATCAACCTGTGAATAGAAGCTTGGACCCTAAACTCTCTAAGATAGTAGCTCCACTGGACCTTGACATCAAAGAAGGCATATATAACCATGTCACCATGTTAAATATTACGTTGATTTCTTCATGTGGTCTTATGGTGATATGCCTTGAGACTCCATCTTTAAAGTCATGCATCATCTTGTGGTTCACCTCAATGCCAAACCTATTCAATAAAAGCTACGCAAAATGCACCCCCAAGTAGCCCTCGTGGTCATAGAAGAATTGTATAAACTCTTGGATGTCCAGGGTTCATTCAGACTATTACTTTTCCTAAATGGGTAGATCTAATGTGGTCTTAGTTAACAAGAAAACTAAGGGAATTCATGTTTGCACTAACTTTTGAGACATCAAAAAAGGATCTACCCCAACTTAGATAACTTTTCTCTACCAAACATTGATATGGTCATGGATCTTGTGCATAGCCATATATATAAAATTTTATCATTAATCTGGATATAATATGGACCAAGTTGAAACATTTGAGTTAGACATGGAGACACCTAGATTATGGAGCTCAGTCTATGTAAGAAAACACCTGTTATAGACTCAACACAAACTTATCCCTCAACCCTCTAAATTGTGACTTACATCATTTGATTACCCTGGAACACACTATATAGACAACTCTATACAAATTTGGCAAAATATATTTTCTCCTAATAGAAACTTGTATATGTCGAAGTATCTACTACTACATTAGATTTGATATACTTCTTAAAAGGAAAGAGTTGGGACTAACAACTAAATAGAAAACAATAACTAGTTTTGCATTTTGTAGGAAATAGGAAACAAAATTGAGCTAGAACCAGCTTGACTAATTTATCTATTTCTAGCTAGATTGAACCCTAATTCTATATGCAATTCCAACCCTAACCCTAACACTAATTCTAACCCTAATCCTAACCCTAATTCTATATGCAATTCAAACCCTAACCCTTATTATAACCCTAATCATAACCCTAACCCTAGCTCTACTTGTAATTGTAATTGTAACTCTAACTCTAGCCCTAACCCTAACCCTAACGAGCTACTTGTAATTGTAATTGTAACCCTAACTCTAGCCATAACCCAAACCATAATTGTAGCTCTAATACTTACCCTAATTTAGCAACCCTTGAATTCTAATTCTAACCCTAACCTCAATTCTAACCCTAAGCCTGATCCTAATTGAAACCCTAACCCTAACTTTAATTAATCACGAGTCATGCTACAGGGATTTCTTCTACATATTTTGTATGCATGTGTTATTCCCTTATTGCATGTGAGTTCACCAATTATTTGGAAACTTCTCCTAACTGGGAGGCAGGCTTGTATTCAAGCCCTATAAATTTTGTGTTTATAGGTGTTATGTTTAAAGCTATATGGAGACTTGTAATAGGAGGTCTTGAATTTGGTACCAATGATTGTGAGTTCCTTGTCTAGAATATGATGAACCTTTTGAACAAGAGAACCTTGTAGACCATGATGCATATCTTGAAAT
Organism: Cunninghamia lanceolata; assembly: GCA_027924645.1. Classification (NCBI taxonomy): domain Eukaryota; kingdom Viridiplantae; phylum Streptophyta; class Pinopsida; order Cupressales; family Cupressaceae; genus Cunninghamia; species Cunninghamia lanceolata. The sequence continues at coordinate 6,759,201 of BSBN01000114.1, read as the reverse complement.
TTAAACTTGAACATTATCGTCATGTGAATGCTTTTAGCCATCCTACAACCTCCTATCACCCTTCATCCTCTTATAGGGATATGCCACACAACCTCTCCAAGTTGACCATGCCAAACCCAATGTCACAATCGTAAGAGGTAAAGAATCTTTTGGCCCCATTCAAGTCCACTCCCTAATAGGAGTGATACAATGCTAATAGGGTTGTGAAGGTAATTAAGTTTTTGATTAGCATGTTGGGTGTATCTAAGCATAATGATGATATAGTTAGTCTTGATTTCATTAATCTTAAGATCATTGAGCTAGAGTACTTAATATATATGGTATAGTTTGTTCAATCAATAGTGGTAGGGAAAATTAATATACTACAATGACATGAAACATAAACCAATAGGTGTCTTAAGATATATTAGTGGTAGGGAAAATTATAGTGGCCCTAACCCTAGTAGAGTAATAAGTTGAAGTAGTGTTAGAATTACTAATAAACTAAAAAACTTTATCCTAGGGTGGTGGGACAAATTACACAAGCCTTACAAAGCCTCTACCACTTCCTTGACATTTTTAACATTGTTCGAATTTGATAGGAGGGATTTATGTCACCTCCTCCTCATCTTAATTCTCATAGTGGATAGAATCATCCAATTTAGCATCAAGACATGAAGGTTTATCTTCATTATCTTAGAAATATCCTCCAAGGCTTTGTGCATATGCTCATGCCACACATTGAAGATGTGGAATTTATCTAAGTAGCAATATAGAAATCCTTAGCCTAACCTTCTACCCCTTCAATATCATTGTATAGAAGGTAGATACAAGTAACATTTGATAGCATGGAGGCACAACTTAGGGATTTCAAGTTGAATGTAAAAAATATATTCTTCCCAACAAATGCTAGATGTCTAGGAGCAATTTAATGATTTCTTCCATTATCTGCCTAGTCTAGAATATAATTACCTTTTCTTTTGATATGTTTGAAGGAGATAGATTTAAACAAGTATTCACCAAGTTTCTAACTTCCAATATATAATAGTTTCCAATAACCACAAGCTTCATCTATGCTTTTTCATATGATCAATGTTGATCTTGGAATCTCCTTCCACACTAAGGGATATCTTGTTTAGTTTCCAAGTCATCTTGAGGCCCTGGATATCATGGCCCTAGAATCTACCATATTAGTGTTCTTGACACCAAAATCATAAGCTTTAAGATAGGTAGAGGTTTTCCCTTATCATCTCTTAATAACATACTCCTCCTACTTCACTAGGATTACCCTTGGCTACCCATCAAAATTTCAAGCTTAATCCATCCCAATGTAGGTGTGGACCAAAGGGTGTGAATATCAACATGGGTATCTCCTTGTTTTAACCTTATTCAAAGCAACCTTGGCCAATTATGAGCCTAATCAGTGCCTCTTCTAGCATGATCATATATTCCTCTTTACCCCAACAATCACCAAGTTCCTAAATGCACCATATTTCTTTAAAATAGTCCAAAATTTGGGATGCATATTCACATTTAAGAATTACATGATGATTGTCCAGAGAAGTTTCCTTACTTAAATGCACATTAAAATTTTGAAATATATATTGCCCATTGTATCAATCATTATGGTAGTCCTAATAGCTCGCTTACATTTTGAAATTTGTACATGCATGTATACATTATTTGTATGTTTTTAATTTAAATTTATTTCAAGTGTAATTTCTTGAAACATATATATATATTCTTGATTTAATTTTAAATTTGTACTGAAGTTTGTATGTTTATATGTATATATATGCAGGTTCATATCTAGATTTTTATATATACATCATGAATCTAGATGATATTCACTTTGATGTTGAGGACTTTATTAATGCACAAGATGATCCGGCCACACCCCCACCCCCACCCCCACCCCCACCCCCACCCCCAGCGCCAAATGCCCCACCTCTAGATGCCCCACCTGCAGATGACCCGCCTCCACCTCCACCTCCACCCCCACCTGGAACTGACCAGGCTCGCTTGCGAGCCATAATAAATGAAAATGTGGATTCGATACAAGAAAAACTGAATTCCATTCGCAGTGAACAATTCATGCCACCTCACGTAGTACGTTTTGCATCTTTGATGCAAAACATTGTAGATTCTGTGAGGTCTATTGACTCAGATTTTGATGGATTCCGGAAATGGAGAGAGGAGAGGCGCCAATTTTATGCTGATGGCCTCTCCTATAAGACTATTTTGGATCTTAAAATCACAAAAGCTCATTTAGCACAATATTTTAGACATCCCATTACAAATGAACCTATTCCTGCAAATAAGAAAAGAATATCAATCAGGTGGTGTAGGCATGAAGGAATGTCTGCTAATTTTTGGGATAGATGGTGGATGGTGTTTGATTATCCACCTCATGCTAATTGTGAGGTTCCTTTATATTTTTTGAGAAAATTATATGTAGAGTTTGTTATGAATAAAAAACCCAACTACTTTGATTTTAGATCATTCCAGGGTGTTGGTGGTGGCATGCCACAATAGAGGTTGGGGGCATGGGTTGATCCCCAACGACCGGTGCCTATTCAACCTCTTATTGACCCTCTTGTTGCTGCCATTCCTTCGCCCTTCGAGCATCGTGCAGTGGTATCCACACTAGGCACATTGAGTGCACTCTCAGGTAGCCTACATGAGCAGACTTCTATGATGGTAGCTCGAGTTAGAGAGCATGGAGGAGTTGATGATGGAAGTGGTCCTAGTGCCACTCCACATGTGTCGATGCCTCATACATGTACGAGTTGCAATCAGTTGTGTTATGGACCTGATCAGGCAGTTGCACCCACTTCAGCTACACATGCATCATCTGATAATGTGGGCACTGAATCATTTGTTGATTATCTATTTGCTGAGGATCATCCCACTGATCATTCGACACAGGTATATATAGGTTATGTACACATGTTGAATTTAAAACAATTTTTTAACCACGTGTTTTTAATCAACATATAGATGATCAATTAAATTGTAATATTTTAACAATCGAATTGTTTGGTTTGTTTGGTGTAGATGATGGCAACAGGGGTCACAATTGATCGAATTAATTTTTCATCGACACCTGTTCATCTCGGGCACCCATTTGGGGTACATTTTCAATGATTTGTAATTTTGTAAAATTCAGTCTTGAATGTGTGTACAATTAAATATTTATGAACTTATTTATGAATTGGTTCAGGGTTCTTCCACATTGAATCCTCCATCTCAGGGTGTCTCGAGCGCTCCTCCATCATTGGGCATCTCACATGACACTCTTACAGTATGTACACATATTGTTTTAAAAAACTGTATATATATACTTAAATTTTTCTATTTTGATATCAGTGTATCTAAAAACGTGCACATGTACTATTTAATATTTTATAAATATGTCTATGCAGGTTGACACAACTATGAGGATGGGCATTGTAGCACACTTGGATAATCCAAGTTTATATCAGGGGTCGACTGCATTTCAGGTTGTTGAAAAACGTATTTAATAACATGTACATTGTAAGTCAATTATATATATGTTTTAAAACCTGATTTGTACACACATGTGCTAACTTAAATATAAATGACATTGTAGGAGCTTGTTAGTGACACGTTTCATGAGCAACACACAGCACATGTAGAGCAGGAGGACAGAGGAGATGGGCAACCTGATACGGTATAATTTAAAATTTAGATTAGATTTAAATTGAACAATTAAAATATACGTTGTGAACTTAAAGTAAATTTCTTGATATATATATATATATATATATATATATATGTTGACATGTACATTCCAAATTTTTTTTTCTTAAATTATAGCTCGATACATGTCATGGAGCTAAGCCTGTAGAGACAGGTCCTAGAATAGAGGATTCACAACAAGTTCCTCTTACGGTATAATAATTTTTAAATATGATAGTTCTTATAGATTAAATTCAATTAAATCATTTTTAAAATCGTCAAGTATATCTAATTTCAACTTGAACTTTCTCTTGTATTAAATAGATTGATTCAGAGCATGGAGACACAGGTCCAAGTGCACCAGAGCATGCCTCTCAGCCTCACATGGTAATTTAATTTTATGATATTTAAATTATAAATTTAAAAATTGTCATTAAGTTATCTATTTCCTTATCATCTTACATCTAATTTCATATAAATCTTTCTCTTTTGCAAAGTGATTCAGGTCATCTGAGTAGTTCGCATGGTGTGAAGAGGACTCTTGATGATAGAGATAGTATCTGATAGGTTATTTCAAACATAGGCTAGATGTATAATTTGACTATTTCATGGACTATTTGTTATATACTGTTTGTCATGGACTTTATATATATATATTGTTGAACACATGGACTTTATATATTTTTTTGAACATGGACCTGGACTTTATATATTTGACTATTTCATGGACTATTTGTTATATACTGTTTGTCATGGACTTTATATATATATATATTGTTGAACACATGGACTTTATATATTTTTTTGAACATGGACCTGGACTTTATATATTTGACTATTTCATGGACTATTTGTTATATACTGTTTGTCATGGACTTTATATATATATATTGTTGAACACATGGACTTTATATATTTTTTTGAACATGGACCTGGACTTTATATATTTGACTATTTAATGGACTATTTGTTATATACTGTTTGTCATGGACTTTATATATATATTGTTGAACATGTGGACTTTATATATTTTTTGAACATGGACCTGGACTTTATATATATATTGTTGAACCTGGACTATATATTTTTACATGTCACACAATAAATGCAATCTTGTCGTAGTTCAAAATCATACACATGTCAAAGTAATAATCATGTAAAACCATCATGTTAGTTTAGGTGCATCCATATTTATATATATGTTATCCATGCATACATACATTGCATATACATCATAAACTATAAAAGCATAACATCACATACATATGTATAGACAAGCATCCCTAAATTTAATCATAAATCAAACACTAATCTAGAACCATGTGCATGAAGGAAAAGAAATGTAAACATTTGAGATCAACCATAATAAGATATATAGATTGACATCAATATAAATAATCAATTGTCATATATAAATCTACAAGTGTCAGATTGTTGATCTAGATTTGCGCTTAATGAAGAAATTGCATTGAAAGAATTTATGTAGTGATGAGGTCCTAATAAAGTTCCTCCATTCATTCACGGTATGCATATTTAGGTCCTGGTCAAATTTTAAGCAATAAAATGGTAAGCAAATCAAAACAAAGCATTAAAAAGTGAGATAAGTTCATGAGGATCTCTTGCCTACTAGGAGGGATCAATCTCTCACATCTTCTCATCTAGAGATCAACTAAGTTATATTAAATGATCCTAGCATGGTTATAGTTATATTTATCCAAGTGCCTTGGTGCTTGAACATCTTGTGTTGATCATGTAATTTAAGATGTCTTAAGGGGTCCTAATTTACGATGTCTTAAGTGGACACAACTTCTTCACCAAATGGGTGGAGGAGTACCTACAAGGATAATTGTTGCTAAAAAAACATGTGAACTATAACTTTGGAACTAGGCCTACAATTTATTAGTGGAGGTGGGAATTTCATTGTAGCATAAATGACACAAATTAGGAATGAAGTTAGTAGAAATCTTCCCCTTTGGTAGCCTACAAAAATTACCTATTTAGAGATCTACAATGATCTCAACTCCCCATAGTTATGAATCATTAGCCTTTCCAAAATCACATGTCTAATAATGACACCCATCTAGCATTTAAATGTATTGAGTCTTTGTTCCCAAATAGTTTGCACATCATAATCATGGCCTCTTTCATTTCACTAGGAAAACTTACAATTGTGTAATCCTCCACATTCCTTAACTTTTTAAATCCACATTAGGACTAGCCCAATCTTTTAACACTTCAATTACATTATACTCTTGAGACCATTACCTTGCAACTATAACATTGTACCTCAAAGTGGGTTCAAGTGAATTCAACATTTATTTGAAAACTACTTCTCTCACCATTATTATAGTCTAATTTTCTACATTATTGATATAGTCTACATTTATGGTACAATGCCTAAAAGTATCTAGCAAGATATCTAAAAAGTTAAACACATCAAATTTTCTATCTAGCCTATGTAAGTAGGATGCTCTAACCTACCAACATTTGTGACTACATCTCCTTTGTCCTCTAGCTAATCTATGAAGAAATATTATATTAAATTAAATCCCAAGGCCTTATGTGGGTATCACATGGAGTGTCCTTGCAATCTAGTAACTTAGATTCCATTTATGCTTCTACACAAACTATTTATAGTTGAATAAACTCTCATCACTTTGGTTCTAGTTGACTTCTTATTTTGTTTCACAGTCTTCTCCACAATAAGATTCATATACATGTATTTGAGAAATAATCATGAGAAATCACTTGATTTGATAAGTTGATTAATAAACAACTTAATTTACAAGACAAAAGATTTCATCATAGATTTACTTCATTAATGCAAAGAAAATTGATGGGATATTCCAATATTTTACAAAATGAAACCTTAGTGTAACTTTAATTAGGATTTGTCCATTAGTCCTTTTAATACGATCTTTAGTGTCCATTCTAGGACTCAAGGAAATCTTGTGCTTGACATGTTTCATCCTATGAACACAAACTCAGGATGTGAATCAAATTTTAAAATAAGTTTAGGTCTGCAGGAACTTATAAGATCTTAATACTTTACATTTTTAGACAAAAGGCCCTGAATCTCATCTATAAATTCTCCCCTCCACTTCCTAGCTATGGTCCCATATGGTTCTCCCACAATTTATATTCCTTTGTATCTTCCCTTCCCTCCACTTTGTGAAAGCTAGATTAACTTTAGGATATGATTTATCCCATCCCACTTCCTATCCTATTGTCTAGTTTTACATCATTTCCCCATAACATCGAAACACTCATTTCTTCCTAATTGTAGAAGCCTAACTGCCTTGAAGAAATCATTTCTTTCTTCAATTCATTTCATCCAATTCCCACTTGAAGTTTTGTAACATTTTTTGCAAAAGTTTGCCAAGTTCATATACCCTGTCCCAAGTCAAATTTTTACAAATTCTTCAAAAGATTCCACCCACCCCAAGTACTCCCCTGCATGACTTAGGACCACCATTAATGACTTTCAATGGACATGATATGATGTAATATTTCCTCCAAATTCCTCTTAACATCGGTGGACCCCTCAAAAATATGATGAGTTCAAAATAGAAATAAAGTGAGGAAAAGCACAAGTTAGCACAAAAAATGGGAGTTAAAATGGGTTAAAAATCAAGAAGAAAAGATAAAAATATGAGTTATTTCATGCATTAAAAACCACAAGGTCACCCATTTTAGGAATAAGGTCACCACTTTTACTAATTAAGGTCACTCAAGTAACCTAGAGACACTAGGGGCAACCCTAAGACACAAAGAGGTGACCCTAAGTAGGAAAAATGAAGGGGGCACTAGGTAAAAATGTGAGGTAGGGAAGGTCAATTTGGGGGTTGAAAAAGATGCTCAAGAGGGGGAAGAACACACAGGACATGCCACCAAGAGTGAAACTACTGGTAGGAGTGTAATTCACACCTACATGACTATGATTAGGACTTATTTATCATCATCAAATTGTCATGTAGGCTTGATGTGATTTTACTACTTATAGATACCAAATGTTAGGAGTTTCAAGCCACAAATACTAATTCCACATAACCTTAATGAGAGAAGCTATGCTAACTTTTTGAATGTCTTAAGGGGTCCTAATTTACGATGTCTTAAGGGGACGTCTTAAGTTCTCAAAATTTGGTGAAGTTGCCCAAAGCAACCAAATTGAACAATATAATAAATCAAATTTAAAGTAAATTCTAAGTAGAAAAACATGGACATTTAACAAATAAAATACATAAAATAATAATTTTGATAAATTTAATACTGTAGAGTATAAAATTGTGTACATACACATGTATACAAATTTCTGAACAAAATGTGTAATAATGTAATTGTGTATGTACATATATGCCAACTCAAAATAATGTAAATACAAAATGTCGTTATATGCCATCTCAAGAAAATCCAAAACTTGAGGAGAATGTAGCAGGTCTTCATGCCACCTGATATAAAAATAATACAAGCAATTTATCAATATATCTGAATCAAAACATGTATTTTAATTTATATAAAACTATCTAGATATACACAATTTGTACTTGTATTTACGAGTGCCTCTCAAGTTTTTGTTTCAAAGTATTTGATGAATTTGTGATGATGGCCTGAGGATATAAAAGGATAAATTAAATCAATTTCAACTAATAACGCACAAGAAATATCAAAACATGTATTTAATACATATTTAAAACAACAATATAAATCTATTTAACTATATTTACCTGTATTTACTTATTCCATTGTACCATCTCCATCCTCTCTTTTTTCCAATGCATCGATGATTGTCTCATGATCTTCCATAGAAATGTTCCATAACTCTTTATTTGTAGGTTTTCCGCGATACCTCTCCAGTTTTATATTTGTTGCCAACACCAAATGTGAGTAGTGTATAATCTTCTTATGTGTTTCATAATCTTCGAATGCAGGCAAACCATTCTTCCTTATTAGGTATTTCCGTAGCCAAGTGCCAACAACCACCACCGAACCTATTGGATAATGATAGGCATCATCAAAGAAATACTTAAAATTTGCTTAAGGGGATCAAAGAAGTTCTTAAAATATGCTTAAGGGGATGTCTTAAGGGGATCATCAAACCTGTTGGATAAGGAAAGCCATCATCATCTTCTCGAGGTGCTGTTAACTTATGTTTAGTCTCCACACAACGAGCCAACCAATATTCAGTTTCCTCTTCATTATTCTTTGGTGCAACAACAGCATACACATGTCCTGCAAAACAAATTTTGATTCAATAACTTGCACATGTCCATAAAATTTGACCAATCAACATACATGCATTCATATGTACACATAAATAAATAAAAGCACTACAAATTAGTAATCAAAGTGAAATAAAATGAAATGATTTGAATTAAATTACCTTCTTGTACAAGGTCTGAAACACGGCCATAATCGTCTGATACAAACAGTTGATCATTGTCTTCAATTGTTGTTTCACTTTGATTATGTGCTTGTGCAAGTGTCAATGGTCTTTGTTTCCACTCTTCAACCCATTATGTATTCTCACATGCTTCCCAATCTCCTGAAATACAAAACTGACAAAAACATGCAAGCTCCCTTGTCCAGATAGTCCATGTACTTGCATTTGAACTCCTAAATGAATGCCATTTAGTAGATCCACTGATTGTTTGGCAATCAAGTCTAGGTAGAATATTTTCTTCTTCAACCAACCAAAAGAATTGACGAACTGTAGAGTACTCGCTTGATCCAGGTGTACATAATCTTGTATTGCACCAATCTACAATCCCACGTGCATCTTTAAATTTTACTGCATCCTCAAATTTTAATTGTTGTCTAGCAAGAATTATTTTAACACATGCACCAGCTCCATCATGTTCTCCTTTACCATGTCCAGCTTCAAAAAAATTCCACATATGTTGGACATTATTCTCCTTGTGAACCCTACATAACCAATAGAACATTCGAGCATTCTTGAACTGCCCCGTACAATTATCTGACCATATAAGATGTTCAGTCATCTGGATTCCTCTTTCTCTTAAATTTGTATAAAATATATTGAAACAATATTGAACAAACTCTGACGAGTGTAACCGATTGTCACTCAAATAGAAATGATACTCCCTCAAAACTTTTCTATCATTCTCTGTGCTATCATCTGCATGTCTATAAACAATATGAACAAACATAGCAACCTGCACTGAATTGTAATATTGTGATTGAATTTCCTCTTGCAGAGCTAAAGTATAGTTTTCTGCAAAATCAACCACTGATAGTATAGTACCAACTGGAAATGTGTTTCTACATTCATGAAATTGTCCATCAAGCCATCGAGCTTGTTGAGAGTGCTTGACATATTTTGGTATAATTTTACTTTTAAATTCTGATATGAATGCATGCACACTAACCTTTTCTGTAATAAATCACAACGCTTTCCAAATTTTCCATCTTTTAAAGAATATTCAACATTCTTAAATCTTTTAACATCCACTAATTGTTGCCCAAAATCATTTTCAACACTTTCATGCATACAAACTCTTAACAAAGAAAGATTGCCACAACTAATGCATTATCCAGAAATACATGAACTTAAATAAAAACCTTTTTTATTAGATCTTTCACAGAACAAACTTGATATAAACTCTTTTATTGCTTCAGTTGGCATATTAATATCACATTCATGTATAATCATGTTACGATGTAAAGTACAACATATATATTGAAACACATCATAATAGTAACGAAATTGAACATGCATTTTACAACAACAAGATATTCATTCCTTATTAATCTTTACATACCATGGTTTGCATTTTTCAAAAGATCTTTGACTTATTTTAATATTACCAGGTAACACTAATTCATCACAAAATTTTCTATAAAATTCAGTTTGCGTTGTATCTAATAGGTGTTTTGGATGAGGATCGCGAACTTTGGACCCCACTCTTAATTTTAAAACATCTCTAGCATTAGACGATATCCTAGTATTATCATGCCAATATTTTTCGATCAAAGATCTGATTTCAACATTTAGTTTCATGTCAGATCTCGGGAGTCGACCACTAAAACTCCAACATTGGTTAATTGGATCATTTTCTATACTTTCTCTTCTTTTTGCCGCTCTTACCAATGTTTTAGGATGTATTTTTAGAATTCCACTAATATTGCTTACCATTCTTCTATTCAAAGTTGTTTTATTCACTATAGCAGTTGTTATAGCTCGTCTTGCTGCATTTTTATCTTTGGATCGACTATTACTTCCAATAGACTCAATGGCACTAGCAACAGTAGACATAGCATGTTTTAGTGATTGATCTTTTTTTCTTGGTTTAACAAAAATGCCTAACATTTTCATTACTTTTCTCATTTTCCACATTCTCATTAATTGCATCATTAGTTGACATTGAAATGATAGTTTTTTACGATAAAAAAATTCCTTATATAATCTATTGGCATGTGTTCTTATTTGTCTCCAAGAAATTTTACCAGGAAGATTATCCAAAACATCTCTTTCAATTTTGAAAAAATATTTCTCATTTTCAACATCACTTCCTAGATTTTCATTTTCATTTTCAACTTCAAAACGATTTTCATTTTCAACAACAAAACGGTTTTCATTTTTATTTTCAACAAAAAGATTTTCGTTTTCATTTTCAACAACAAAACGGTTTTTATTTTCATTTTCAACAACAAAATAGTTTTCATTTTCATTTTCAACAAAAGGATTTTCGTTTTCATTTTCAACAACAAAACGGTTTTCATTTTCAACAACAAAACGGTTTTCATTTTCATTTTCAACAACAAAAGGATTTTCATTTTCATTTTCAACAAAAGGATTTTCATTTTCATTTTCAACTACAATTTGTTTCAAATTTTGATCTCTACGAATATTATCAATCTCAACATTGTTATATCCAGCTTGTTTTAAATCTCCTATCAACACTATTTCCATTTCATTCAAAAGTGGATTTGAAGAAGTACCTGGATTTGTGCCCATTGAAACATTCTCCATAGCATTAATAGAGGGATTTGAAGATATACCAGGAGTAGTTTGCATAATCGTATTAGTTTCCACATTCACCTCTTGCAAACTTGCATCATCTATATCCATGGTCTCCTCAATGTTTTTATCTTCAATAGTTGTGGAATTGGATGCTTCAGCATTGTTCATTGATTGAATCTTTACTCTTCTATCTCTTTGCCTTTTTGCCTCCTTCACTCTCTTTGCTTCAATTTCTTCAGGGGTTAATAGCTTCCTATCTTTCCTCTTATTACGACTTTGTGATCCCATGATTAAAAAATTTATGAAGCATGTAATGTCAAAAACTTGAATGTGTTTCAAATCCTTCAAACAAGTACCAATTCAACAAAATTCCACTCAAATAACGTCTCCATGATGGCTTCTATCAAAATACCAACAATACTTCAAGTTGATGGACCTGCAAAAGAAAGAAGTATGCCAAAGAATGCTGCAAGAGTCGCTATCGGCCGTACTGTAGGGCAAGTTGCAGAAATGACAGTGATAGTACAGTCTTATTAAAAATAAGGGCAAATATAAAACGGGATCCCGTTTTATAAAACGGGATCCCGTTATATAAAACGGGATCCCGTTATATAAAACGGGATCCCGTTTAATAAACGGGATCCCGTTTACTACGCGATCCCGTTTATTAAATGGGATCCCGTTTTATTCACCACCGATGGAGTAGTAAACGGGATCCCGTTATTCAAAATTTGAATTTTAGGCTTGGGTTTTGCTTTGTAACCCGCTTCGGAAAATGCTTTGGGGACCCGACCCTGACCTCTGGTCCTAGTTTGACCTGCACCTTGAAGGCCCTGTCAATGTTACAACAAAATAGTGACTTTGGGCATATATTTAAAGGCCTATTTTGCAGAATATTTTGACGAAATTAAAACCTATTATAGAGGAGACAATGCAGATTCTAAATATGTAATTTTTTTTACAATTAATTTTTTTTTAAATTTTTTAATCAATTTATGATGAAATAGGTTCATAACCTTGAATTATCAGGGTTTTTTAATATTTTAATAACTTTTTATTAAAATATTTTTTTGTAAAACAAATTGTATGAAAACGTACTTTAGACAATTCTTTTCAATTTAAAAAAAAAAATTTCAAAAAATGTTAAGTTTAGGTCATCTTATGCGTGACGTACACGATGATTTTTTAAAAGACAAAAAATGACCAATAAAAAATTAATAAAAAAAAATTATTCAATAAAAAATTACAAATAAATATGGAAAACGTGCTTCAGTGAGTTACAAAGCTTTTCCCAAAAGGATTTTGAAAAATATGATTATTTAGGTCAAAATATGGATGACGTACACGTACATGGTATAGTAAAAAAAAAGTGACTTTTAAACAGTGGTTTTTAGAAACGCCTATTCAAAATCAATTTCTATCATCTGGGTATTGAAAAAAATTACATATTTGGAAACTAGACTCCGAGTACTACATTTCATATTTAGTGACTTTTTCCAAGATTCCACCTTTAAGTGCTTCAAATTTTTAGGTCAAATGTGACAAATTCTGAAAATCAGGAAAAACACTTCCACTTTTTGGCCAAAAAGTGGACACAACTTCTTGCACACACCCCTTACCTTCTCCAATGTTGTCCTAAAACTAGGACTATATGGAGACTCAGTATTAGTTTGAATATGTGATTGAACTAGTGGAGATCTTATTGGCTACATAAAGGTATACGCATCTTATGAGACTGTAAGCAGTTCTAAATAGAAAAGTGAGCATCCCTCCTTCAGATTTTTAGAAGGAGTTTAAAATTCATTCTTTAGGGTTGACCTTTAGTAGAAAGGCATATGCCATCAGCCCCTTTATTGGCCAAGGAGTCATCTTTACTATTACCTTCCCTATAAATATAGTTAAATGTGCACCTTCTAAAAGAAGCAATGAAGTCTAGGGCAATAGTCAGAAGGAAATTTAGTCTCCAATTAGGCATACTCCCTTTACGTAAGGTGTTAATGATGATTGCGAAGTCTGCTTCGACCTCAACTTTTTCAATTTTCAATTCTTTGCAAATTTTCAGACCTTCAATCAGAGCAGTCAGTTCTGCTATACTGTTTGTTGCTTCTCCTAGTGGTTTGGCTAAGGTTACGATTACTCTCTCTTTAGAATCATGATTTATATAGCCTATACCTGCTGCTCCCGAGTTGCCCCTAAAAGCCCCGTCGAAATTAAGCTTGAACCAACCTTCTTTAGGAGGTTGCCACTTACATTCTTGTCTCTTATTGGTGGTGTTATGGCTGCCTAGTCCCACAAAGGAGGGCAATTTTAATCCTACCCATTTCCCGCGCATCTTATCATCTGAGTGAGACATTGAGGTATCTTTTTTAGGGTTACTAAGCACCCTGCTATTGACAATTTCTATGATAATGGCTTCAATCTTACTAATTAGCTGTTCAAAAGTCAATTTTCTGTCTTTAAATATTCTTCTATTCCTTTCTTTCCAAATTTCCCATATCATAATCAAAGGGGTAATTATCCATAACATATGGTAAATGCTTTGTTTGTGCGTATCAGGCCAACACTAGAATAGGTTTAGTATGTTATTAGGAAGGGTTGTAATCCATCCCATCTTATTACTTAGTTAGTTCCAGCATTTATTAGAAAATTGACAATCGAGAAGAATATGATCTATTGTTTCTTGCTCATTTTCACATAGGGGGCATCTGCTAGGCCCTTCATAACCCATCTTCATGAACCTATCCACTGTTAATATTTTCTTCTGTAGGGCCGTCCATGCAAACATCCTGGCTTTTGGAAGATAGTTCTTATCCCAATAGAGTCTCAGTGGGATCTCTGATTTTGGTCTGAGCTGTTGTTTGATTAAAATTTTATAACCATCCTTAGTTTTATAGTTTCCTGATTTGGTCCTGTCCCAAACTAATCTATCTAAGCCTCCTTTGAGGGATACCGTCCTATTATTAAGGATGTCAAACAATTTCTTTTTTTCATTATTCAGGAGGTTCATATTTTCTAGGGATTTCCAATTCCAACCCTGACTCTCCCCATTATTGGGGAAATCTATGTAATATTTTACTTGCTTTCCCCATTGGGATTCTAGGATTCTTTTGGCATTTTCTAAGTTAGCCAAGCTACTTAACATTTCGAACCCCCCAGGAGTCATCCCAAAAAAGTGCTTGATTTCCATCACCAAGACTCCAAGTCAATTTGTCCAAAATGAGCTTTCTATAATCCATCATGAAATTCCAAAGGTGAGAGCCTTTAGGGGATTGGCCATTCTGAATAGGAAGGCGGTTCCTCACCTCTAATATATTTGTATCTAAGGATTTTAACCCACTTTAAATTAGGTTGTTGATATATTTTCCATATGAGTTTAGCACCTAATGCCTTGCTCTGCTCCTTAAAGTTTTTCAAACCCAAGCCACCTTCCTCTTTTGGTCTACAAATTTTATCCCAGGTAACAAGTGCCATTTTATTTTTATGCTTCGAGCCCTGCCATTGGAAAGTTCTTAGAGTTTTGTTGATTTCTTCACATTTTTCTACTAGCAAATTCATACAGGATAATTGGTATACTGGGATAGCTGAGAGAACCGAATTTAGCATTGTAACTTTGCCTGCTGATGATAGCCACTTGCCTTTCCATGATTCTACTTTTTTCTTGATCTTAGAGGTGATATGGTCCCAGAGAGCATTAGTCTTGTTGCTTTTACCCAAAGGTAGACCTAAATATTTACAAGGCATCTCTCCTCTTTTAAAGGATAAAATTCTGTAGATTTCCCTTTCAGTTTTTGGCTCTGTATTGAAAAAATAAATTGTTGATTTATCAGCATTAACCTCTTGTCCAGAAGCCCTATAGTATGAGTCCAAGATTTCTTTGAACACCTTAGCTTCATCGATGTATCCCATACCAAAGAGCATAGTATCATCAACAAACTGTTGATGAGTTGTAGGATCTACACCCGAAGTGATTTTGATTCCTTGAACCTTTCCTTCTACCCTTGCCTTGGTGATCATTCTCCCTAGAACTTCTGCCATTAGAATAAAGAGAAAAGGGGAGATAGGGTCCCCTTGTCTCAATCCTCTTGATATACTAAAAAAACCTTCAGGGGTTCCGTTGACTAAAACTGAAAACTTGGGGTTAGAAATGCATGCATAAATGAGGTTTATCCATTGTTTAGAAAATTTAAAGGATTCTAAAGTTTTGCAAAGGAAACACCAATCAACCTTGTCATAGGCTTTACTGATATCTAATTTAATTAACATACTAGGCTTTTTATTTTGCTGTATGGAGTGAATGGCTTCTTGGGCTATAATAATTCCCTCAAATATGGATCTTCCTGGGACAAACCCTGTTTGCTCATCACTTATGATGTCTGGTAGAACTGTCTAAATTCTGTTCACTAAGGTTTTAGTGAGGATCTTATATATAGTATTACAAAGAGAAATAGGCTGCAGATCCCCCAGATTTCCTGGCTTCTTTTTTTTGGTATGAGAGAGAGAAAAGTATTATTTACTTCTTTTAGAAGGCTGCCCAAATTTCTTACCCCTTCTAAAGCATCGACTATTTCATCTCCTATGAAGTGTTAGCATTTCTAAAAGAAAAATGTTGGGAAGCCATCTGGTCCTAGAGCTTTGTCTGGCTGCATTAGAGAGATCGCCAGTTCAACCTCAGTTTTAGTAAATTTACCATTGAGGTCTTTGTTTTGATCCTCTGAGATAATCCTTGGAATATCTTTTAGTATGGCTTGTTGGTGCAAACAATTAGATCCTTACTAATTGTTAAGAATATCCTCAAAGTACCTAACCATTTCTTATGTAATTTGTTGAGGATCTTCGATCCAGACATTATTCGCATCTTTAATTTTAAAGATCCTCTTTACATTTCTGCGTGCTCTCATGTTGTTGTGGAAGAACTTAGTGTTCTTATCACCTGCTTCCAGCCATGTCTCTCTAGACTTTTGTCGCCAAAAGATTTCCTCTTTGGCTAGGATATCTTCATATTCCATTTTCAGCTATTTTTATTTGCATATGATTCTGCATCCATGCCTTTAGTTATCACACTTCTATTGAGGTTTTCAAGTTCCTCTTCGAACTTAGTTTTGATTTTGAAGATATTACCAAAGTTAGTCTTATTCCAACTAAGAAGCTTACTTTTGATAGTTTTTAATTTGGATACTAAATAGAAAATCTTAGATCCAAAAACTCTAGTTTCTTTCCACCATTGCTCAATTAAGATTAAAAGGTTATTATCTTTGACCCACATTTGTTCAAATTTGAAGGGGCACCATTTGGGTTGGCAGCCTCCTGATATACTTAGCTAGGCTGGGTAGTGATCGGAGCCTAAGTATGGTAGGATCTCAGCCTTCAAAATAGAAGAGAGTTGTGTCCAGTTGCCCCTGACCAGTAATCTATCCAATTTTTCTACAGTATTGCTAAAGCCCTTCCTTTTGTTGTTCCATGTAAAACCTTCTTGTGCAGTTTTGATTTCCATTAAATTATTCTTATGAACCCAGTCCTTAAAGTTAATTGCTGTTGTGGATAACCTCAAAGATCCTCCCAGCTTTTCTTTAGGGTCTAAGATTGCATTGAAATTTCCACCCAAAATACAAACCTGATCTTGTAAGGTTCCCAAGAATTGTTCTATTTCTGTCCAAACTAATCTCTTGTCCTGGTTCTGGGAAGGACCATAGATGTTAATAAGAAAGAAGTGTAGATTGCTTCTGATGCTTTTGATGTTCCCCACCATCCAGTTCTTTTTACAACTTGTTACTAAAAAAGAAACCATTATAGGATCCCAGATTACCCCAAGGCCCCCTGAGGCACCCTCTGCTAGGACTCCTACTAGTTCCCATATTCCTACCTTCTTATTTAGAGTGTCTATCTCATCTTTATTTAGTTTGTTTTCTTGGAGCATTAGTATGTCTAGTTTTGTGTTGGTTATACAACGTTTTATGATTCGCTGTTTGTTAGGGGTGTTGAGACCCCTAACATTCCAAGTGTATACTCTCATGGTGCCGTGGGAAGGTCCTTCCCCTTCCCTACATTAAATAGTGTGGTAATCTTAGTCTGATCTATTGCCTCGCCTACTTTCTCTCTTAGTACCAGTAATGATTTCCTGCCCCTTTTTTATTACTTTTGGCACAATCTAGGGTTTCTTTACTAAAATTGGTTATGGTGATTCCCAACCATGGGTCTTCTTCCTCCAGCTCTCTATCTCCCTTCTCTTTTAGGTCCTCATTACCATTCTCCTACCTTTTCTCCAGTTCTTCCAGTTCCAAGATCTTGGTGATAAGTTTTTCCTTCTCTTTGTTTCTTCTTCGATTACTACTTCCTCTATTGCCTTGTCGAGGATCTTATTACAGATCTCCTCTAAGTCCCTATGGCTAACCTTATTTGTGGATTTCTTATGATTCCCATTCTCCTTATGTTTTTCCTCTATTTCATAAGTGTTTGGGACCCATTCTGGAGTTTCTGAAACCTCTAGATCTGAGCTTCCTCCCCCTGCTTGGGGGTTAATATTACTAGTTTCTTCTACAGGAACTTCCCCCTCCTCAAGCTCCATCCTAACCTTGCCTATCTGAAGTTCATAACTCTTCTTTATAGTCTTAGCTGCTACTCGTGTTCCTTTATCTGATATTTCCTGTGTGGGGTTCATATTATATATAGTAAGTTCATGACTTTGCCTTTGTGTATTCCTTTTGAAATTTTGAGATGGTTTAGGGCGTTTTCTGGGCTAAGTTGTTACCATACTCGAGTTCTGATCTTGTCCAATTAACTCTCTTCTACCACAATGGTGTTGTTTAAGGGAAGGAAGGCTAGTCCTTTGGTAATCCACTATAAATCTACCTTTGTTATCATTGAATCTAATGTTTACCTCTGCTGACTAGGGTTTGGGATTCTTATTAGTATGTGTTTTTGGTGTATTGTTGATAAAATTACTGTGGGGAGGGCCCTTATGAAAGCTAGCTTAATACAGTAATTGGCCCAGTTAGTTTTAATTTCAAGAGGTTCAAGGGTTACCATACTTATGTCCAATTTTACTAACAAGAGAACATCAGAGTTGGATAAGAAATCCTTTTCTATTCCTATGAATTCTCCCAGGTGATTACCTATCTCCCTTAAGATTTTGCTATGGATGAGCTCAACCAGGAGGTTTGGCAATTTGACCCATCTGGCTAATTTGAGTTTTATTTTATTGGGGTCGAAGTTTAGTTGCCAGTCTATATATTCAAAATTATGCCCTTTGTAGACCAAACTTCTACTATTTAAAATTTCTTTTTTGAGATCTAAACTTTTGCAATCAACATATATGAAATCTTCAGAGGTGATAGTGATACTTACCTGATTTTTGAGGAGAACTTGAACCCAATCCACGATTACCTTCGTAGGTTGCCCTATCCCACACCATCAGATAAAAAAACTATGGGTTCTTTAATGATTCCCCAAACCATCTAAGTAAATGTTGCTAAAGTTTATTGGCACTTTCTTCCCCACGGCCTCAGTTTTTTGATAATGTCTTGATCTCGCTTGTTGGTTCGACCATGGGGGTCTGGGGTTTGGTTGTCCTTGAATTACTACCTGATTGTTTCCCCTCCCACGAGTGTTAGATGTTGTGTATCTGAGTTTAGGATTTTGAGAGACTGGCCGATGGTGGGGTGCTCTGGGATTTAGCATATTGCTTATCAAGGGCTTTTCTTGTGAATGAATGATCCTGGGGGGCGGTTTTGAAAAACCCTCCGCAACTCTTTGCCTTGGAAGGGAAGGGTGCAAGACCGCAGGGGGTAGTTGAGCAATGTCACTTCTTTCCCTGCCCAACGAAGTGCTGTTAGCTCCAGTTGTGAATGCTGGGGTTGCTGAGGTAATTGGGATAGCCCAGATTTTGGAAGCCCTGGCTTGGGCATTTTCTCCACTAGCATTTGCCCTAACTCCCCTTTACGATTTCCTACTCCTAACAATCTGCTAGCCCTGTTCCTCATATTGTTGCGGAGGGGGAGCCCAGCCCCCCTGAGAAGCCTTCTCTTTCCAGTGTGATTCACATTGAGGGTATTCTACCCTAGTTTCATTCCGGGCAAAATTGTTAATGCAGCTTTGTTGTTGGCACTCTGTTTTTTTTTTGCATTTTTGCTTCTATCCATAAGGACTATTATTATTTACTTAAGAGTTATTTTATTTTATTTTATTTTATTTATTTAACTTTAGAACTATTTAAGAATTATTTTATAGTTTTAGTTTTTTAAAATATGTATGTCATTTATATTTTTAATACTTTGATGTGTAAATGGCTATTAAATTTAAGGTAAAAGGTAAGAGTTTTTATTAACATGCTCACACCATTACACTCCACCCCTTGCTGCCATTCTATACACCTCTTGATGTAATTGTGGGGGACCTATGTACTAAATTATAATGAAATTGCTCAATATTTGTTGTTGTGTGTTCTGTCCCTTTCTCCTTTGATCCTATTAAAAATATATCTATAAAGTAAGAAACTAATAATGAAAGGTACAATATTTGTTAAAGGTTTTATAAATAGAATATCAAGTTAAATGGATTTGATTATAGGAAATTTTTATGGTTAATAACACTTAAAGTAATATTGACATGAATGACTGTATAGGAAGTGATATCCAAACAAATTTCAATCCTTCACTTCTATAAACATCACCTCCTAAGACATTATCATGCTTCATCCTTATGGAAATCACCTTTTGAAAAGCTCTAGTGCTTCTTCTATTTCAGCATTAGCTCTAAAATGTTCTAGTGTTTCACCTCCTAAGAAGTTCTACTTAACCCTTGTGACCATCACCTCCCTAAAAATTCTAATACTTAACCCAAGTATGAGAAGAACTTCCTAGGAAGTTCTAATACAAGTTTTGTGAGTATCATCTTTAAGGAAGTTTTAGTACTTCACTCTTGTGAGAATCACCTCCAAAGAAATTCCAACATTTCACCATGTCATCATCACCTATATGTAATTAATGGTAAGAAATTATGCTATAGAGGAAGATGCCAATCAGGAGGATGAAATGTTAGCTCTAAGAAACTGTGTGGAATCCCTTGAGCAGAAGCTTGTCTCCCTTGGATGCTTCATAAATAGAATGCTTTGCCAATTGGCTATGGTGAATTTGACTCTTTTGCAGGAGTAGGATACCCTTGCACATGGCGCGGACGAAGAGAAGACTAAAGAGTTTGATAAAATTTATGACTTCTTGTCCAAAGGCTGGGAGGATGTTTCTCCCTAGGTTTGTCTCTTTGCTTTATGTTTCTTCCTGCTGTCAAACAACTACTATTTACTATTTGTTGTTAATCAGCTGTCAATGTCGTAGTTGCTATTAGTGGCTCCTTTTGTTCGTGAGCCTTTGTTGTTCCTTTTCTGGGTTATGTTGTAAGGGTTCAACCCCTTGTTTTTGCCGCCTTATTATATCAAAAACATTACCTAAAGGTAATGAGTGTAAAGTAAACCATTCGTAATTTTGACAAATAGATTTTTATCATCCACTTATCCATAAAATATATGTTAATAAATATTAAGTTTTTTATATTTTAGTTTTCTATTAAATAGTTAAGCACATCTTTCCCTCACTCAATGTTTCTAGTCTTAACTCTATATTCTTTTAAATTTAATTTTACTAGTAATATTTATCATTTCAATTAGATTTGAATCATAATGTTAATTATTATTATTTTCTTAGGGTTTTAGGGTAAGCAAGAGAAAATGGAAGAAATCAAAATTAGTGAAAAAGTAGGGGGCACAATAAAGAAGAAGGAAGAAGACCAAATTTTAGCGAATGTAGACAAATATGGCTCACATGACTTGGGGGAACTCCTTCATGATTTGGATATTGGAGCAGATTTGTGCAAGAAAAAGGAAAATGCTACTAGAATTGTTGTGGGGAATGTAAATGTGGAAATCTCGGAGGACCTCTCATGCATCTCAATACCAAACAATTTTCTAAACTCAAACCTATGGAAAAGTTAAAAAGTAATACAATTATTACCAATTTCGTAGGCATCTGGCCTTCTATGGATAAGATAAAATCTTGGATAGGGCAGAAATGGATGGGGTTGAATTCAAAGGCGAGTTATTTTTCTTTAGGGTTTCTTCAGATAGGTTTCCAATCAGAATTTGAAAGGGAGAATGTGCTACAGGAAGCACAATGGTTTATGGGTAATACAGGTTTGTATATCCGTGCTTGGACACTAGGATTGGACCCCATAGAGAGTTGATACAAGACACCCCTCTATGGATAAGATTATACAAATTGCCTCAGTAAATATGGTTAGAGGAGATTTTTCGGCTAATCAGAGATTCACTGGGAGAATATGTTTATTGGTCAAATTCTATTGGAGGTAGGCAATTAGCTACATATGCCAGAATATGTGTGTGAATCAACCTAAGAAAACCTATTAAACACTCCATCAAGATGTCTTCGATTTTGAGTGAATGGCACCAAGAATTAGATAATGAATGTCTTCCTATTAGATGCTTTCATTGTCATAAGGTAGGGCATATTGCTAGGAATTGTGATAAGTTTGAAAAAAGGAAAGAGGATCTAATTTCTGATCAATCTACAGTGCTGACCAGGACGCTTCCTTTAGAGACTAGAAACCTTCTTGGATAGGAGTTCCAAGAACAGGGGAGGAACTGTGAAGCAATGAAAGAGGATACTATGAAGGATACTCAAGTGGAGTAGAGTATTGTAGTGGACAAGGTCAACCTAGAAATCAAGAGTAGGGAGGCCCAATAGGGTGCAAATAGTCCCTCAATTAAGTTTCTAGGCAGTAATGATTTGAGACTAAAGATGCCCCAGTCATGTTGGAGGAGGTAAAAGGGGAAGAGAGCAACATAGAAGTAGGGCAATGATCCTACGATGACAAGAGGAACTCTTGGAATATCGCTACTAAGAGGACCAAAAAATTGGGCTGGACAAACCATATCCAAATGGATGCAGGAGCAGGAAGCATCAAGGGAAGGAAGACAGATGCCTCTAAGGCTAAATTGAAGGATCTAGAGGAAGTGGAAAATGAAACCCAGGAATCAATGAAGAAGTTTGTGAAAACTAGAGGTGAGCACCTCCTTGTAGGGAAAACTCAATGAAGATACTAAGTTGGAATATCTGTGGCCTTAATGGCCTAGAGAAGTGTCACTTGTTAAAGTGGATTATAGAAATTGAGGGACCAAATATTCTCCTCATATAGGAGACCAAGATGGAGGGTGAGAGAATCAAGGAGTTACTACCAAGAATATGGAGAAATGGGGATTGCTCAAGTGGCGCAAGACACAGAAGGAACGACTAGAGGACTAGCTATTATGTGGAATAAACTCAACTTCTCAGGTATGTTTCTTGAAGGTTCAAACTCATGCCTATCTGGTAGTTTCAAGAATTTGTGGAATAATCAAGAGGTAGTTGTCGCCAATGTACATGGCCCAAATATAGAAAGAGATCAAATTAAAACTTGGGACTGTATCAAAAGTTTTAGGCAAGTTCATCTAGAGGGGAAATGGGTAATACGGGGGATTTTAATGCCATCCTATCTCCTAAGGAGAAGGGGGGGAGAGCCCTCTCTAATGTAGGGTCAATAGAATTTAGGAAGCTATGTGAGGAACTATCTCTAGTGGATATCAAACCAAAATTAGGATGGTTTACTTGGAACAATAGAAGGACAGGAGAGGAGAACATATTGAGTAGGCTAGATAGATTTTTTATCAACTCAGAATGGGTGTTGGATCTAGGAAGATTTCACTCTAAAGTGGTTCAATTCATGGGATCAGATCATTGGCCGATCATTTTACATTTCAATAAAAAGATAAAACTGAAAGGAATTCTGTTTAAAATGGAGGCGTTTTGGTATGATCACCTAGGGTTCAAAGATGCCTTGAGTGTTTGGTGGAATAAAAGGGAAAGGGGTTGTAGGATATATGTGGTGTACAAGAAATTGATTGAGACCAAAATGACTAGCAAGTGTGTGGAACAAGGAAGTAATGGGCAACCTATTTCAAAATAAAAGCAGGGTGGAAATTGTTAGTGTATATACATTTAATACACTTAGGCTTAAGCTCACTTAGGTGTGCCTTTATACAATCTTGATGCATGCCTCATTGAGGTGTCAAGGTTGTTGGGCGTTTAGGAGAGGTGTCCCTGAGTTGCCCACTAACTAGCCACTCACGCTAGTTTTTAGGGAAGCAACTCGCCACAACTCATAGTTGAGGAGTCCTTTCCTCAACTACCAACTTCCTCTCCTCACCTATTTGTACTCAACTTCTCCAAATTATTTAATTGTGAATTTGGTGGATTTGATCGACTTGCATACATTTTCAATGCTTTGTATTTGATATTCATTCTTCAGTTCCTATCTTTTGTCTCTTTGATTTTTGGAATTCTTCATGGTATCAGAGCATGTTAGAGGTAGTGGATAGGTGGTAAAAATTGTCTATTTCATTTTGCATTGAAAGTGTTGTTTGTTTTGTTTTGTGTGCTACGATTTGAGTTTATTGTTCGCAGAACATTTATCTAGAGGAGGCTGAGAGAGGGCTTGAGGAGTGAGGAGAAAGCTGTGTGGAAGGGCCCTGTTGCGAAGTTCAGGCGTTGAACACCCCTGTTGATAATGCGTCCACACCATAGCCATTGGTGAGGTGTTCAACCTGCATGGGATGAGAAGGCATTCCTGCCATACACCCGCAGAGTCAACCACAGAAGGGGAAGGCATTCCTGCCAAATACCAACGCCAGCACAGAGGAGCCCTTGCACCTAGCACATAGGGCATACTCTGGCCTATGACGCCCTCACAGAGGGATTTGAGAGGCTGAACGACTCATTGGAAGGCACGTCGACCTGCATTGAGGCCCCCAGCCTGTGTGTAAAGTCTGTTACAAGGCCGATCCACGGCTATGGCCTGTGGAAAGGCGGGGAAACGTGTAAAGGCCGAAGTAGTGGAATCAAACAGTCTGCAGAGGAAACGACAACTTGACCGACCCCTTGCAGAAAGCCCATCGACCCTGCCAGTACATACCGCCTCTACACACGCCATACTCTGCTCTAAGGTGTTTATTTTGCCTAGTTTGAGGCAACCATGCGCACTGGAAATGCCAACCCTACAATTTGGCTGCCACTTCCAGTTTTTTGGCCGCCCCAACATTGTATTGTTTGGGCATTCTACCCTAAATTTTCCCCTTTGCCCTAATCTGGGCATCTTTACTTTATTTTGTTTTAATTTGTTGAAACAAAAACATTTAAAACTATGTTTTTTTTAGTGTAAAAATAATCATTTTTTAATTGTCTTAAAAAATCACTAACCAATATCAAATGCAAAGTTTAGGGAGGGAATTTACAATTGGGGCAAAATTAATGTGAAGGATTAATGGTTTAAAAAACCCTTGATTTTCGCCAAGACAAAGTGTGAGGTCCGGTTTGGTAGGAGGCCAATACCCCCTCACAATCAGACCATTTTATTCTTCTCTCTTTGCCAACTCCAACGAGTGGTTGGATGGGTAGGCTAACTCTTTCCATAGGCATTTTTTCTTTTTAGTACAAATGTATTAAAATAGGTCATTTGCGAGAAATTGATTCTGTAATAACTTTTGCTGTATTTTGCAAACATTAGTGTTTGTTATTTCCCATGCATTGGACCTACTTGCATTGTAAAACACACTGAGTTATAAAGTGCCAAAACTGGAGGGTCACCTAATCAAGAGGGTTGCCTAATATGTTGATTTCTATTGTCTAAAGGAATTAGCTTGTTCTAAAATCATGGGATATCAAACTCACTCTTCTGTAATCAACCTAAAAATGGGCAACTATAAGTCTTGGTGTGAAGGCATCCTGAAATATCTCAGGTTCCATAATCTCATACCCTATCTATATGGACTTGTCCCTAAACCTGGTAAACAATCTCAAAAGGCTAAGTGGTTTAATCATCGTGATCACATTGTTGGATTAATCAGTTTACATAATCTAGATGATTCTTTGTATGCCATCATGGATATTGACTGTCCACATGCATTATGGATTAAATTTGGTAAATACATCGAGACCCAAGCATTTCTCCCTTCCCACATGATCCTGCTATGATCACAACACACATCCCTAATCATGATACATAAACAGAATATCCAGCTGACATAGAAGAAGTCGTCACTCCTCATGTTGCTTCATTAGATTTCAGAGACACTTCTTCAAAAGCTTCCAGCACTTCTTTACAAGAGGATATCAATCTTCCTAGCATTGCTGATTGGGACATATTTCTACTTGACATCACTTGTCTGTTAGTAGAGTCCTGCATTGCTGACATGGAAACACACATTAAGGACATCAGTCTTCTCTTCGATGACAGTTTCAATGAAGCTGCATCCCTATTATCCTCTTCAGATATTTGCTCTACATTCATCTACACATCGTTTTGGATTGTCATCATCTTTATTTATTAGGCATGCACTTGATTTGATTATGGCATCCTTCGGAATCAACATGGGCATCATCATCCTTGGATCAGCCTCAACACAATTCAAGATCATACATACATCTTCTCACATGGGAACATATCTTGCATCTTCAAGTGGTTTCATTTCCTCCCAAAGGAAGGAACATTGTTTGACGTTCTTGGATCTACATCTGCATCCTTTGTCAACTATCTAGCCTCATTGCAGCAGGACATGTATTATGGGGGGGGGGGGGGGGGGGGTCCTCGTAAACCTTCTATCAGTTTCTCTCCTATGGGTGGAATCATATATTATACTTAGTGAAAGTAGTACTTCTTCACTTGTATAATTTTCATACATATTTTCTCTCCTTTTGAGGCTAGTTTTTTCCCATAGGGTTTTCTACCTTTCTCCACTTCATGAGAGATTACTTTGTAAATAGGTACCTCACTAGGCCTAGTAGTTGGGACCCATCCTTCTTGTACCCACCTAAGCTTTGTTTAAAGGGGGTGTTTGTGTATATATATTTCATACACTTAGGCTTAAGCCTACTTAGGTGTGCCTTTAATTGAGGCGTCAAGGTTGTTGGGAAGTTAGGAGAGGTGTCACCAAGTTTCCAACTAACTAGCCACTCACACTAGTTGTTAGGAAGGCAACTCGCTAGCACTCATAGTTGAGGAGCCCTTTCCTCAACTACCAACTTCTTCTCCTCACCTATTTGTACTTGACTTCTCCAAGTTATTTAATGATGAATTTGGTGAAGGCAATTGGGGAGAAGGGCTTCACCCTTGATCAGAGGGAAATGGAGAAGAAATTATGGAAGGAACAAGTAGATTATTGAGGATGGAAGAGATTCTATGGCATAAAAAATCTAGAGTGAAATGGTTGAGGGAAGGTCACCAAAGTACTAAATTCTTTCATACGACCACCAAGATAAGAAGAGAAAATAATAAAATATTAAGTATTCAGCTCCCTTCGGGTACAATGGTGGAGGATGTTGAGGTAATTAGTCCAACAAAGGCAAAAATTTCTTTAAACAAGTTTTGGATTAAGAATTGATGGTGAGCTAGGAGGAGTAGGAGATGATGCTAGCCAATATCTTGTATTTGATTAGGGATGATCATAATGAAGAATTACTTGCTCCCTTCACAATGAAGGAAATCAGGTATGCTACTTTTTCCTTGGGTGCTAAGGAATCCCTTGGCCAGGATGGATTTCAGGTGAAATTCTTTCAGATGTTCTGGGACATTGTAGGTGAGGATGTGTGGAGGGTAGTAGAAGAATGTAGAAGTAGAAAATTGATGCTGAAGACTTGGAACTTAACATACATAGCCCTCATCTCCAAGATCAAAATCCCATGTACTTTGATGAATATAGGCCCATTGTATTATGTAATGGGTAGGCTAACTCTTTCCATAGGCATTTTTTCTTTTTAGCACAAATGTATTAAAATAGGTCATTTGTGAGAAATTGATTTTGTAATAACTTTTCCTTGGTAGCTCAAAATTGAGCACCATTTTTTGCAAATGTTAAAGTTTTTTTATTTTCCATGCATTGGACCTACTTGCATTATAAAACACACTAAGTTATAAAGTGCCAAAACTAGAGGGTCACCTAATCAAGAGGGTTGCCTAATGTGTTGATTTCTATTTTCTAAAGGAATTAACCTATTCTAAAATCACAGGATATCAAACTCACTCTTCTGTAATCAACCTAAAAATGGGAAACTATAAGTCTTGGTGTGAAGGCATCCTAAAATATCTCAGGTTCCATAATCTCATACCCTATCTATATGGACTTGTCCCTAAACCTGGTAAACAATCTCAAAAGGCTAAGTGGTTTAATCATCATGAGCACATTGTTGGATTAATCAGGTTACATAATCTAGATGATTCTTTGTATGCCATCATGGATGTTGACTGTCCACATGCATTATGGATCAAATTTGGTAAATACATCGAGACCCAAGCATTTCTCCCTTCCTACATGATCCTGTTATGATCACAGCACACATCCCTAATCATGATACATAAACAGAATATCCAGCTGACATAGAAGAAGTCGTCACTCCTCATGTTGCTTCATTAGATTTCAGAGACACTTCTTCAAAAGCTTCCAGCACTTCTTTACAACAGGATATCAATCTTCCTAGCATTGCTGATTGGGACATATTTCTACTTGACATCACTTGTCTGTTAGTATAGTCCTGTATTGCTGACATGGAAACACACATTAAGGACATCAGTCTTCTCTTCGATGACAGTTTCGATGAAGCTACATCCCTATTAGCCTCTTCAGATATTTGCTCTACATTCATCTACACATCGTTTTGGATTGTCATCATCTTTATCTATTAGGCATGCACCTGATTTGATTATGGCATCCTTCAGAATCAACATGGGCACACCTGAGCACTCTTCAAAGACATTGACATGGGCATCATCATTCTTGTATCAGCCTCAACACAATTCATGATCATACATACATCTTCTCACATGGGAAGATATCTTGCATCTTCAAGTGGTTTCATTTCTTCCCAAGGGAAGGAACATTGTTTGATGTTCTTGGATCTACATCTGCATCCTTTGTCAACTATCTAGCCTCATTGTAGCAGGACATGTATTATGGGGGGGGGGAGTCCTTGTAGACCTTCTATTATTTTCTCTCCTATGGGTGGAATCATATATTATACTTAGTGAAAGTAGTACTTCTTCACTTGTATAATTTTCATGCATATTTTCTCTCCTTTTGAGGCTAGTTTTTTCCCATAGGGTTTTCTACCTTTCTCCACTTCATGAGAGATTACTTTGTAAATTGGCACCTCACCAGGCCTAGTAGCTAGGACCCATCCTTCATGTACCCACCTAAGCTATGTTTAAGGGGGGTGTTTGTGTATATATATTTCATACACTTAGGCTTAAGCCTACTTAGGTGTGCCTTTAATTGAGGTGTCAAGGTTGTTGGGCAGTTAGGAGAGGTGTCACCAAGTTTCCAACTAACTAGCCACTCACACTAGTTTTTAAGGAAGCAACTCGCTAGCACTCACAGTTGAGGAGCCCTTTCCTCAACTACCAACTTCTTCTTCTCCTCACCTATTTGTACTTGACTTCTCTAAGTTATTTAATAATGAATTTGGTGAAGGCAATTGGGGAGAAGGGCTTCACCCTTGATCAGAGGGAAATGGAGAAGAAATTACTGAAGGAACAAGGTAGATTATTGAGGATGGAAGAGATTCTATGGCATAAAAAATCTAGAGTGAAATGGTTGAGGGAAGGTCACCGAAGAACTAAATTCTTTCATATGACTACCAAGATAAGAGGAGAAAATAATAAAATATTAAGTATTCAGCTCCCTTCGGGTACAATGGTGGAGGATGTTGAGGTAATTAGTCCAACAAAGGCAAAAATTTCTTTAAACAAGTTTTGGATTTTGAATTGATGGCGAGCCAGGAGTAGGAGATGATGCTAGGCAATATCTTGTATTTGATTAGGGATGATCATAATGAAGAATTACTTTCTCCCTTCACAATGAAGGAAATCAGGCATGCTACTTTTTCCTTGGGTGCTAAGGAATCCCATGGCTGGGATGGATTCCAGGTGAAATTCTTTCAGAAGTTCTGGGACATTGTAGGTGAGGATGTGTGGAGGGCAGTAGAAGAATGTAGAAGTAGAAAATTGATGCTGAAGACTTGGAACTTAACATACATAGCCCTCATCTCCAAGATCAAAAATCCCATGTACTTTGATGAATATAGGCCCATTGTGTTATGTAACACAATCTATAATATTGTCACAAAAGCGATGTCTACAAGACTTAGGAAATGTCTGAAATGTATAATCTTGAAAGAACAAAGTGGGTTCTTAGGAGGGAGACAAATTCTAGATAGAATAGTTATTGCTCATGAACTATTCACTCAGTGGTGGTGAGGGAAAAATAAGGTATGGTTATAAAGTTGGATATGAATAAGGCATATGATAGTTTTTCTTGGGAATTTCTAATTATGACTATGTGTAAGTGTGGATTTAGTGAAGCTTGGTGTAAGTTGGTGTACAACTATATATCTTCAACCATGTATGTGGTCATTGTTAATTGGGGAGCAATAAACTTCTTCAATGCGAGAAGGGGTCTAAGGCAAGGGGACCCACTCTCCCCCTTCGTCTTTCTCATCATAGCTGAAGTTTTGGGTAGGGGCTTGAAAAAGGAGATTAGGGACTAGAATATAATTAGTTTATAGGTATAGGAGGTGTAATAAATATTACTCACTTACAATTTGTAGATGGCACTCTACTCTTTGGGGAGGCCACAACTAGGGAAGCAAGATATATCAAAAGGGTCCTGATGCATTATGAGATGATGACTAGACATAAGGTAAACATAACAAAATCAAAGATTTAATTTTTAAAAGAGTCATGTGTTGAGAGATCAGAAATTCAAAGGATACTTAGGTTTTATTTGGATAAATTACCTAGAAAATATTTGGGAATGCCTTTAATTGATAGAAGATCCTTTGAGATGGAATGGAAGAGTGTGATTGATCATATACAAGGGATTTTGGCCTCTTGGAAAGGTAGGTGGCTCACCTTAGCTGGTAGGATATCCTTGATCAAGGCCACTTTAGCAGCAGCACCGATTTACATCATGTCAGTTTTCTAGCTTCCCAGCAAGGTTTCTAGGACTCTTGAAGCCACTCAGTGCTTATTCCTCTGGTAGGGCAGTGACAACTCATTCAAATACAACCTTGGAAAATGGGATTTGGTCTATAGGCCAGCAAACAATGGAGGGTTGGGATTTAGGAATTACAAGAACTTGAATAAAGATTTAGGGTCTAAACTAATGTGGTGATCTATGAAGAGAGAGAGATTATGGAGTAAGATCCATCAAGTGAAATATCTCCAAAATGATCCTGATAACTTGTTTAAATTGTCACTGCCTCTAGGATCCTACATATAGAATTTTCTCAGAACTTGTATAAAGATAATTTTACCAGATATTAAATGGAGACTGGGTGATGGGAACAAAATCAAAATTTGGCATGATTGCTGGTTAGAGGATAAGGTGCTAACAAAACGTCCCAATTATCATCCATTGATCTCACATTTTGAAGATGTAGAAGGTGTTTGGGTAAAGGATTATATAAATAAGAGTTCCCACATGAAATAGTAGAAAGTTCTAGCTGCCTCGGTGGAAGAACTAAAAGAAGTATGTAATGAAATTCAAGGGAATTTGGAGACGTGGCCTATTCCTACAACTAATAGGGAGGATTGTGTGGTATGGGATGAGAAGGGTATTGGACAAGTTATTGTCAGCACAGATTTCCAAGCCTACTTTGGTCACAAAGGTGCCTTGACCTCAAACATCTACAAGAAGATTTGGATTGATAAAGTGTTGCCTAAGGCTAATTCCTTCCTATGGATAGCTTGGAAGTGTAGGGCTCTTACATGGGATAGATTTCTTATAATGGGAAAG
Source organism: Cunninghamia lanceolata (assembly GCA_027924645.1). Taxonomy (NCBI): domain Eukaryota; kingdom Viridiplantae; phylum Streptophyta; class Pinopsida; order Cupressales; family Cupressaceae; genus Cunninghamia; species Cunninghamia lanceolata. Next base: position 6,727,657 of record BSBN01000114.1, on the reverse strand, counting down.
AAGGGCCCCTCGAGATGCATTATGTGCAAAGGAAATGTGGAGGAAAATGATCACCTATTTATGCAATGTGATATGGATAGACAATTATGGATTCTTTTCTTGAATAGATGGGGTCTAGAGTAGGTACTGCCTAATAATGTTCCTAAATTGGTAGAAAGGTTGTAGCTCAAGATTAAAAGTATGAGACTGATCTTTATCTGGTCTATTGCTCTATCTTTAATAGTCTTAAATTTGTGGTTGGAGTGCAATAGAAAGATATTTCAAGAGAAGGAAAGGCTAGTAGAAAGGATGTGGGAATTGGTAGAGAACTCCATCTCAAATCTAGGTGAAATTCATGGGGATAATCACTTGTTTATTTTGGATGAGGGAACTAGATGGGTGGATGCTTGGCCATGATTTAGGTGGTTAGGGAATGAGAAGAACGTTCTCAAAAAAAGGCTATGAGGTGTATCTGGCATATCCCAAATCCTGGGTGGACAAAACTTAATTTTGATGGAGCAGCCAAGGGCAATCCAAGAAGAGCAGGGGGAGGTGGAGTATTTAAGGACTTGAAGGGACAACCAGTGGCAATGTATTCATATGACTTTGGGGTTGAGACCAATAACTTGGAAGAGGCCAGAGCTATGTTGTGGGGCTTGATGATAGCAAGAGATAAAGGTTGGAAGAAATTATGGGTTGAGGGAGACTCTAAGTTGATGATAGGGGCAATGAATGGAGGTTCAGTTCATAATTGGAAATTGGAAGTGATAGTAGAAGTGAGGAGATTGAAGGAAAGTTTTAATAATATTCATTTTCCCATATTGGAAGATTGGGGAACGAGGTAGTAGATTGGGCAGCTGCTAAGGGAGTAAGATTGTGGGACAATGAGGAGACTCGAGCCAAGATTTGGTGGGAAAACTTTTCTTATGAGGCCATTAGATTAATGCAAGATGATATCAAGGCACATCCACTTGATAAGGGGTTGGAAGTAGAACAATCAAGAAGCCATCATTAGAAAAAATAGGGAGGATAGATGTCATAAATAAGAATGTGTGTGAGTTAATTCAACCGTGTGATCATTCAATACTTGGTATATGGCCGGATGTGAAGGACCAATATATGGGGTGTAATTGCTCATTGCATGTTAATTGCAATTATATTCTATTATTGATTCTGATGGTGTCTGCTTCTGGTAAGTGTCACCTAGGGGAGTTATGTGGAACAAGGAAGATATAAAATTGAAGTAGGTAGATGCCTCTATTAAGGGGTGGAAGTGCATCTGGTCACAGGGAAGGATGCCATTACTAGCTTCATAGGTTTTATTGACAAAGAAAATCAAGAGTCCCAATATGTGAAGGTGGATGAAGAGGGTTTGGGAGGTGGCCAAGGATGTCGATGGTAAGCTAGAGGTTAGACTATGCTTGGCCATGGGTAATATCTTTCTTTACCTAGGATACTCTCATGGCCACTAGAATGTCTTTGATGTCACCTAGTCTATTGTGTGTGCTTCTGTGTTGTCAGTTGCAGCGTTCTCCTACCTACTTCATGATGATGTGGGGGATGTGGTTCATCATGTTGAAGCTTTCACGACTGTGTTATGGAACACTTGCATGCAATCAAAAAATGTCATGTTGGGTTTGTCTACATGTTGTGATAGAGGAAATGGATAAGAAATTAAATGTGACACTTCCTAAGTAGGCAATTTCTCTATTTTCTGAGTGCTATGACATGGACAATGATAGCAATTCAGAGGAGGTCCAGGTACTGAAGGAAAGTGGGTTATGTGAAAATGTAATTTTATTTGTCAAGGTGGGTTGGGGCCTGTGTAATTTTCCCCGACCCTGTTTAGTCTATGATTTTTATGTTCTAGACTAGTTACAGTATGGGATAGATAGCTCTAGGCTTCAGCTATTTTGTTCAAGTAGTATTTGTGGGTTGGGTAATAGTCTAAAAAGAATGCTTTTTGATGATGTTAAAGACTATGGGCTCTGCCCATTTTGAAGGTTCCTTCGACCTTAAAACTAGGTTATACGAACAAAAAAATAGGTTTTAGGGTAAGTAATTTATTTTCTTACAACATCTAAATGTACATTTAATTAAATTGTATAAATATATAAATTTATATATGTAAATTTATAAATGTATTCTAGTTACATTTAATCATTGTTGTACTAATAAGATTTTGAAAATTACTAACCCATTCTTTTAAGGTTAATTAAATATACTAATTTGAGATATAATTCAGCTATTATTAAGTGTTCAATTGATTTCAGCTCCTTATCTTTTTTAATTTAATAATTAATATCTATAATAACTAAATATATTAATTAATGATACTAAATACTAAACTTACTTTTAAAAAGTTATAATTATTCTTAAAGAAATTATGTTTGTTCCTTTTCATTAAAGTAGCTATGAATAACATAAAGTAATAAAGGTTCAAATATATATATATATATATATATATATATATATATATAAATGTGCGATATATCTAGAGTATGGGATTATATTTATTGTTACTTCTATCTAGTGGTAAATATTTAGATGTATTTGTAAGTTAAGTGGGTCCTCTTAACTTATATTTACTATCAATAGTAATGAGTTAAATTAGTTTCACACTATTATAACTTTTTAAAAAAAAAATTTACTATAATTAGTTAATTTACATTTAAACTAGTATTAAGTGTTCCCATGATTAACACTCTATCTTAGCAATTTGTATAAATAATCTTTAAAAATCACAAGATATATTTGATGATGATGCAAACTACTAAACCCACTTTATAAAGTTGTAACTTATCTTCAAAACACTAAAATATGTTTGTTTCTCTTAAAATAAACATCAATAATAAAAATTAACTTGACATTAAAAGAAAATTCTAAAGTACATTTTTATATTTATAAACAACAAATATGGAGAAATACCGCAGGAGAATTATATTCACTATTCCTTCACCCTACTAATAAATAATTGTAGGTGCCTTAAGTCAAATGAATCCCCTTAACTTATAATTATTGCTAATATTAATAGGAAACAATAATGTTAGTGTAATTATTATGTTGGGAGGCATTCTATAGTGGCAACAAGGAGTTTCATGTTTTGACTATGTACATAAAATCTCTTAACTTAAATTTGACATCCATTCACACATCTAATAATTAACATTTAATAATAAACATAATATTAATGGTATTTTGTAATAACAACATAATAGTAATGATGTTATTTAATAACAACATAATATTAGTGATACCTTATTAAATAAGAAAAAATCAAATCACAAAATAGCAAGAAAATAATAATTATTAGGTAGAATAAAATATATTGAAATTACTACATTTGAATTATTTTTCATTGAACTCTTTTATAATTGTTTGCATGTGTTGTATTATTTATTTTATTACTATAGAAAATACAAAATTTCTTGAAGTAAAAGCTAAAGTAGATAATTTGTTAAAATAAAAATAAAAATAAAAATAACTCTTGATTAAAATTAAAAGTTACACACAATGTAAATAAAATAAAACAATTCTTAACTAAAAATTAAAATTTGTCTGTCCATATATATATATATATATATATATATATATATATATAGTAAATAAAATGGTTCTAAAGTAAAATAAATAACTTTTAAGTAAGTAAAATATCTCAAAATAATATTTCTCAAAATATTTTAGATATACATACTTAAGATATCTATAACAACTACTTTTAAGAAGGGAAGTTGCTCCATATGTGTCAACACTGTTGATGAGTTGGTGTGCTCAAAGATAAAATGGATAAGATGCAGAAGAAATGGAGGTAGAGGTGTAGGGGTGGATAGCATCGGTGACTACAAGGATATTGTCAATTTCTTGGCCAAGTATGCAACGACTGATAGTCCATAGTGGTTTTGCTGGTTTTTGTGTTTTTGATTAGTCTCATTTTTTGTCTACTATTTCTATATAGTTAATGTTTGAGGCCTTTTTGCCCTAGGAGCTACTTTGTATAGGGTTCATGATCCTTTTTTCCTACTGAACTAATAAAAAACAACTACTTTTAATAATTATCTTTAACATTTTAAAAATAATAAATCAAATCCTTTACAAATCAAAAGTCTAACTAAATTAATCTATAATTAACATAAATGCATAACAAGATTGTATTTGGAGTAACCTTACATTAATTATACTTTATAGATAGGATGATTTTAAAAAAATAAATATCTATTAAATTTTATCATACAAATACAAACTAGTAATTAAAAAGACTAAAACAAAATATTATATGATTGTTACAATCTTTAATTTTAAATATTTAGAGTAGTGTTTGATTGAATTTTTTACCGTCTACATTTTACAAAAGTTAATAAGAAAAACATCATTAATGTAATGATGTTGAATAGGAGAAATAACACATCTTTAAAATATCTAGGCTAATCAATGTAAAAAGGTGATTAATATCATAAATAATTTAGATGAAGGAAATTATTTTAGATGGATCGCTAGATTTAAAAATGAAACATGAATAAGATGACTAAAATAAATGTGTAAGTTGATCTTGGAGGGAAGATAATGACTTGATTATGATACATGATAGATATTTATAACTTGAGACTAGAGCTAAAAAGAAACAATCCAGTGGACTGTGCACTTTGAAAAAATCTAGAAGTATATGAAGATCTAGATTTAGGCCAAGGATGTAACCCTAAACCTCCTAGATATAGTGTTAAACCCATTGGATAACACTATGTGTTGAATCTTTTGGGTTTCCCTAACTCTTAACATTTTTTGTCTACTATTGTAATCATAATTTATTTTGTCATAGTACATAATATTTGAATGTAACATGACAAAATTTGAATTAGGTTTTCTGGTAATTCATTTAAGTAGGTAGTGTTGTGATGATTCACAACACGCCCCATTTTACTCCTTAGCAAAATGAGGACCCCTGCTGTGGCTGTTGCTTTTGCTTTTGTGTGTGTTGTTTTGCTTGGTGGTAAAAGGAAAAGAGAGTTGAAATTGCAAACTTTGTTAAAAATAGAGAAAAATGTATTTTCAGTACCAGGGCATGATATGGTTGGATTCCTTGTGAAAAATGAGCTAGGGTTGCTTTTTGAACCATATTAAAATTTGCCATATTTTGCAAGTTATGATCATTTTGGTAAAATGTACAAGGGAAGGGTTTACTATTTGCATATACAAAGTCCTTTGTATGTGCAAAGTAATTTTATATTTAGTCGCATTTGCAGTCGGGTTAATATATAAAGTTAAATGCATAATGGGTTGCTTGCATAATGCACATACAATGCCCTTTGTATATCGCTTTCATATACAAAGCCAATTGTATATTCTTTTTCCTTGTATGCATTTGATAAAAGGTTTTGATATATACATACAAGATGGACCCAAAATAGTTTTAAGTTGAGTAGATAAATGTTAGAAATCCGTTGTATGTACATTGTGGTTTGTATGTTGTGCGCTTGTATGTTTCAACATACAAGCGAAATATGCAAAGGCTACATGCAAGATGCAGACTTGACGGAACTCACAGTTAAAAGGTATAAAAGTTTACATCTGCCGCTTGCATCTTTTTGTTTGTATGTTCAAACATACAAAAGTTATATGCAAGTGCTACATGCAAGCTGTGGACCTGAAATGATATTTAAGCAAAGTTAAATGGTTGTATGTTTCGGCGTTTGTATGTTTCATACATACAAATGATACATGCAAAGGTTATATGCAAGGCACTATTCCCATACAAGCCGGATTCGAAATAAAAGTCCAAAATAGAAAAATTGTTGTATGTATCAGACTTGTATATTATCAAACATACAAAGTAGAGGTACAGTACCGGAACCAAAAATTTATCAAACGGGGTTAAATCCACGTATGTTTTAAATAGTGCATATCGGAAGATACAAGGTAATATACATACAACAAGGAATCAAAGGGAAAATAAAATCTGATTTAACAAAGGCATCACGTCTGACTTGTATATTGGGTATACAAGGATTTAAACAGAGAAATGAGTGGGAAAAGACAGAGCGATAGGAATTTGAGGCCGATTTAGGGCCCGAATGCATGTTTTTGGTCAACGATAGTTGACCCGATTAGTTTAGCATTGAATATGCATTCGACCTACATTTTTTCACAGATTCAGGGCCCGATTGATGCGTTCACACAGTCACGACTAGATTTGGTAGCTATTTTTCTTCTTGCTAGTTATTAAATGAAATGATACTTATTGCTTATCTATTTTTTTGCAGGTTTGCAGTTGAAGAGGGAGCTGAAACTTAATGGCGGTGACATCACAGAGGAGGAAATCAGATCTCAAGAGTAGAGGAAGATAAGGATGAAGGGTGAGGAAGTCAAGGGTCTTCATTGATGAAGATAAAATGCAGCTAAAGACATTATTGCAGCAGACCACAGAAGTTAATATTAAGCTGCTAGGGTTTCCAGAAGGGCATATTTCACCCAGATTTGATGTATGCTCAGAGATAATTTGGGAGACTTATTCTCCAACATTTATTACTATAACCAGAGGTTTGAACCAGTGCTTAACTAAGGTTTTGAGTTGTGTTGAGGATAATCAAAGTCTATATATTGTGCCTCTATACACTATAAAACCTTACATAGGGATTTTTAGAGGATAACCAGAGCTTGTAACTAGTGTTAGCATTTTAGAATAGAGGGACCTTTTAGTTTAGAAGTAGAAGAAGGAGGTCACCTGTGTCTGCAACAAGGAGCTTGTGGAACATCCTGCCTCCTTGCTGTATCTGTAAAGCTTGTAAGTTTTCTGTAATTTGGTCAATGAAGCTAAGAGTCATTCAGACATTGTAAATCTTATGTGACTATCTGTTTCTAATACAATTGAATCTGGAATTCTACATCTATCTTCTGAGTGTTTTCTTGCTCTTCATTGTGTTTGAAACATTTTCTCTTAGAGCTTGCAATCTTAAGTGTATGTTTGTGAAAATGCTCAGAACTTACACTTAGGGTTTTGTCTGTGGATTTGATCAATTTGCTGCAATACTTATATAGTGCATAATAGAACAATTAGATCTTTGGTAGATTTGAATAAAGTTTAGATTAGATCTTTCTAACTTTTCCCAACCCATCTGAAAATACTTAGCTTAAAACATAGGAATTTAAAGGAAATTGTCTTGTATTTGAAAGAAGTATATATAACTGAGTTGAAAGTAGATAGTTTTCATAATATTAAAGAGAAGAAAGCTTGCTATAATTTAAAACCACTTAAAAGCTTTGCAATACAGTAACACTTTTATGCAAGAAAGGAATGAATAACACACTGATATTCACAATCTCTTTGCATGGTTTGAGTCCAATAAACCAACAAGAATCCCTAAACTACGTAAGGCCCCTTGAACATTACAGTGTCACATCAACTAACTAAATTTTCCCAATAGGTCAAGACCTGACCATATTAAACTTGGGATTAAGTGAATCTTAACCGATTCCTTCATATCTTTCAAGCTAGTTTTGGTTTATTTTATGTGAATTTTAACTAATTGTTAGACTACATTAAAACAATCATCAACAGTTTCTTTGGCACTAGAAGGAGGGCCTGACTTGAGTTAGGGTTTAGTTTTAAGTAGAACTAGCTCATAACAGCGATAGAGTGACTAGGTCTAGATCCAGTTCAGGAGATATATTTGTGCAATTACCTGATATAAGGCGAAGTAAGAGCCCTTTGATTTGGAATCCTAAAATATTGCTAACAAGAAGTTCATCTGGAACACCTCCTGGCTCACCTTTTAGCATTCATAACTTTGTGAGTCCTGACAGATCTTTATTCAGATCTTTAAATCTTGGTTCAGGTACTCCTAGAGGTCCTAGTCCTCCTAAAGATCCTAATCCCCTAGGAAATCTAGGTATTCCCACAGGTCCAGGTCAAGCGCGGATACCTATAATGGCTTATTTCAATCTCCAGTCTCCCATACACTTTAATGATTATAATGAGATGCCCAAAAATCTAGAAAAGATATGTCCCAAATACCAGTTACAACAAGATCCAGAAGACCACATTAGAATATTCAAGGAAGCATGCTTTAGGGCTAGATTAGAACACGAGGATGTTGTGTGTAGATTGTTTCCCTACACCTTTAATGAACAAGCCTCTAACTGGTATGTAAACTTACCCAATGGCTATGTTTCTTCCTACTCACTTATGGAAGAAGCATTTATGTCTAGGTTTAAAGGACCTAGTGATCCTTGTATCTTGTATCATAAATTGGCTACTATAAAAAGAGGAGAGGGAGAGTTGATTGATAATTTCAATGACAGATTTCAAAAGGCATACTCTAGGTTAGTAGTCCCTTACACCGTGGATGATGATACCTTGTTAGCTATGTACTATGCAGCCTTAGATCCTTTAACTGCCAAGTTTATCAAAAGAAAACCTAACATAGATTCAATATCCAAAGCCTATAAGGAGGCAGCCTCAGTAAATCAAGAGATGAGGCATACAACTTGTAGCCCATTTGTTAATGGAGGAAATTTTGGGATGCAGAATCAGGCACAACCTTGGAATGGAGTCCCTATGCATCACACTCCATTATTAAATCCGGTTCCTTCTTACACACCTATGTATAGTCCTACCCCAATCCAAGCCATAACTCCTTACACAGGTAACACTGCTAATAACAGTCAAAATAATGGTCAGCCTTTTTTTCGACCTCCTAGAGATACAATTGTGGCAAAGGCACAAGAGAAAAGGGAAGAAATCAAAGAAATCACTGCACATTTGAAAAGATAAACCACCGAAGTGACACAACTAAGAAATGAGAACCTCTATGGAAGAGGCAACCAAGGATTCAATCAAAATCAGAACTATAATTCAAATCTAAATCAGCACTACAATCAGAGCCATAACCAAAATAATAGCCAAGGCCAATGTTCAAATCAGAGCCAAAACTATAATCAGCATCAAGGTCATAACCAAGGGCAACCAATGCAAAATAGAGGGCTAGTGATAGACAATAGGGCCTGGGGTAACAATAACAAAAATCAGAATCAGCCTAGGCCACCCAAAACATGGAACACTGGACCAAACAATGGTACCTTAGCTTCTCCTTTTGAGAATATAGATAATCATGATGTAAAACAAATAGCTGGCATCCAAATGGCTAATACATCACTAAAAAGCTGGTGCAGATTTCATAATACCGATGCCCATGCTAAGCTTGACTGTCCACAGTTCCATTTAGCAGCCAGCATTTTTAATATAGATGTGCAGCCTCCTACTTTTGAGTTTCTCATTCCCAAAGGTAATGAGGTAGTACCCTCAGGGTACGATACAACTTTAGTTTTAGAAACCTTTACCTTTGTAACTACAGAAGAGAAAGAAGATGAATTGTTAGAGGATGAACCATACTTTTGTGAAAATCTTTATTCTGAATTAGCCTTTGTGTTAAATGCTTTTTAGTTTCCTTTTGAAACTAAAAATGAGGTATTAACTGAGACAGAAGAGGTGCAGGCCTTTCAACAGACAAATAAAAACCACACCTACAATTTGAGGAACAACACTAGGCCAGGAGGACCTTTCCCCACTTCTATTCCTCCTAACAACTTCAATACACCCCCAGATCAGAATGCTAGCAACAACCCCGCCATACTTAAAGCTAATCATCACATAAACAGTGGAACAACAGTAGAAAAGGCCCAAACAAGTAAAGCTGAAACAGTAGAGACAACAAGATTAATAAGTTACTTGTCAGATGAAATAAAGAAAAATAAGGTCAGTATACCTCTGAATGAATTATTGAAAACTCCAAGGATCAGAAATGCTTTTTATAAAATCTCTGGATACATCCATAATAGATGAGGTTGCTAATAGAGATTCACCGCCTAAAGAGAAAAGTAAGAAAGTCGAGCAACCTTCCAATACAAATGTAGTAATGTATGCTGATAAGAAGGATGCTCCCCCTTTCTTATTAACTATTAGATTGTGTGGGAACAACATACATAATTGCATGGTGGACTCTGGTGCCTTAGCCAACGTAATGCCCTTAGGGATATGTAAAACTCTCGGGCTGACTCCCACCAAATCTGCTAAGGTTGTCACACAGTTAGATAAAACTGAGGTTAATGTGATAGGAGAACTAATGAACATTCAGATGCAATTAGCTTCAGACCCTAGGGTAAGCTAATTCATTGACATTCAAATAGTGGACATACCTGTGAACTATGGAATATTGTTAAGTAGGGATTGGTCCAAGACATTAAACGGATATATGGCCACTAATTTTTCACATATGTGGCTACCTTGGGGAGGTGTCCCAAACCAGATTAGGATAGAGGCAGAACCCAGGATGAAACATATGATAACAGAGTATAATCAAATGAATGAAATATTATATGCTGCTGTTGAATCTGGTGTTTATAGGATTACTAACAATGGGGTACAAATTGAGGAGATTATGATGTTAAACATTAGAGAAAAATGTGTCAGCAAGGAGAACATTATTCATTGAGTCTGATGGAAATTCTTCGTTTGAAGAAAACAGTGCAATGGACAAGTTTGGTCATGCCATTAGACAAGAGGTGGAAGAATGCATTAAACAAAATCTACTAGTCTAATGTAAATTGCATAAGAACAGATGTAGAGTCCATGATAGGCCACATTCTGAGGAGAGTTGTGGAATGTGCAAAGACATCATTGAATATGAATACAAAAAATGCACGAAGAGGGTAGAATTGCGAGAGGGAAATGTGAATCCTAATCAACCACAGAGATACTTTCAGAGTAATATAGATGCTCTAATTTCAGATTTAGAAGAGGGAACAAAAGACAAAGGTAGTTGTCTTTCTAATTTACATGTTGAAAATACACATATGCGAGTTGACCAAATAGAAATACCCATGAATAAACAGACCAGCACCTCACAAGTGGTAGGAGAGACAAAGCATGCCAAGGTAAAAGGTTGAAAAGGTAAAGATGGCATGTGGATACTAAAGTGTGATGGGTCCAAATCAAAACAGGGCGCAGGTGCAGGTGTTGAACTCATAGATCCTTAGGGTAACTTATACCTAGCAGCATATAGACTACAGTTTTCCTGTACTAACAATACTACTGAATATGAAGCCTTAATTTTGGGACTTGTCATGGTCATCAAGAAAAAAGTGAAAATGATTAAGGTATTTTCAAACTCTAAATTAGTAGTCAAACAAATAAGGAAACTATATGCTTGCAATTACAAGAAAATGATTTGTTACAGACATAGAGTATGGGGTTTAATAGATTCATTTGATGCTTTCAACATAGAGCATATCCCTAGAGAGCCGAACCACAGGTCGGATGCACTAGCAGTTGCTGCTAGCACATTACAACCCTTGACACTGTCAGGTTTGAGACGATTTGTTGTAGAATTAGTTAATGTTCCCAGTATCCCATAGAATGTTACTCGCTTTCGGGTATTTGGAGGGGATCAACAAATCATTGATTTTCTGACTTGTAATGAGGTATTTGAGGCTTAGGTCATTGACGAATAGGAAAGACCTGAGATAACATGGGATGAAGAAGATATAATCAACTTGAAGAGAAACTTTTTACCCAAAGGAGTAATTAAATTAGAACATATTTTTCACTTCGATGGAGTGATGAGACAGAAAGACTTACCCTAAACAGAAGGGGGTAAGTGTGATTTACACAATTTAGGGACAGAGAAAAATCCACAAAATGTGCCGATTGGAAAGGCCTACTCTGAGAAAATTAGAAAAGAAATTTTAGATGCTCTGAAAGATTACAATCATGTAATAGCATGGACATATGAAGACTTGAAAACCTATGATACATTCATCATAACTCACGTAATAGCATGGATATATGAAGACTTGAAAACCTATGATACATATGAAGACTAGAGGTTAAACCATTCAGGTAGAAACAAAGGCCTGTGAACGTCATTCTAGAGCCTTTAATCTTTGAGGAAGTTAAAAAATTGCTGTCTACTAGAATAATTTTCCCAGTCAGACATTCAATCTGGGTAGCTAACCTAGTACCAATAAGGAAGAAAAACAGAGACATTAGACTATGCATAGACTTTAGGAATTTGAACAAAGCATCTGAAAAGGATAACTATCCTCTGCCTCCAATAGACGAAGTGTTGCAAGCAGTAAACGGGGCAAAGATGATGTCTTTCTTAGATGGTTTCTCAGGCTATAACCAAGTTTTAATTGATAGAGATGACAGATTAAAAACCACCTTCACTTGTAAATGGGGAAATTATGCATATAGGAGAATGCCTTTTGGACTGATCAATGCAGGTGCCACTTTTCAGAGAGCCATGGACATTGCATTCCGTGGGTTATCAGGTAAGTGCATTGTTGTGTATATGGACGATCTGACTATGTATTCCAAGGATGCATCCGCTCACACAGAAGATCTTAGGAAAATACTTAAGCGATGCGAGAGGTATGGAATTTCCCTTAACCCTAAGAAATGTTCATTTGGGGTAACTGAAGGTAAATTACTGGGGCATGTCATTTTTGAAGATGGAACATTGATTGACCCAGATAGAATAGAGTTGATAAAAAATTTGCAAATACCAAATAGTGGGAAAGAGTTGAAATCATTTTTTGGTAAAATTAGCTTTGTTCAGGAGTTTATCACAGGTTTTGTAGAAATTGTGTAGCTGTTAAATGCCATGTTGAAGAAGGATGCGCAGATGGAGTGGACGCCTGTGGCTAGGGTTGCATTTGAGGATATTAAGCGATTCATTTCTGACACCCCTGTATTGGCAAGTCCAGACTACACAAAGACATTTTATATCTATTCCTTTGCATCTTCACATTCAGTTGCAGCTACCTTGATGCAGAAAGGTGAAGACAATGATGAAAAACCCATTGCATTTATGAGCGCACCTCTGAAGGACGCACAATTAAGATATCTGGACACCAAAAGATAAGCATTTGCGTTAATAAGGGCTATGAAGAAATTTAGACATTATATTTTGCACAGCCAGGTTAAAGCCATAGTGCCAGACGCAGCAGTAAAGATGCTGCTGATGCAGAGCGAACCTAGGGAAAGGAGAGCCAAATGGATCACCATGTTGCAAGAGTTCGACATGGAAATCATTTCCATAAAGCTAGTCAGAGGGCAGGCGTTGGTGCAAACAATAGCAAACACAGACCCAGATTTGATAAAATAGCAATATGTACTGAATTCCTAGGACGTACCAGACTAGTATAGTGGCTTAAACACTTTTCTAATATCTAGAAAGTACCCTAATAGGATGAAAGCTTCTCACAGGAGAGATTTGAAGATTAAAGAACAAAAATATATGGTACAAAGAGGTCTTCTATTCAGGAAGATCCATGATGGAATTTATTTGAGATGTCTAAATAGAAATGAAGTGGATAAAGTGTTGATAGAACTGCATGACAAATACGAAACAGGTCATGGTTCCCATCTAGCTACAACACAAAATATTGAGGGCAGGCTATTACTGGCCCACGATGTCCAAAGATATAGAGAGTCACATTAAAAGTTGCCACACCTGTCAAACTGCAGTAGATAAGGGAAGGAATCAGGCCAATACACTACAACCTGTGATTGAATCAAGACTATTTGCACAATGGGGCCTAGATTTTATTGGAGTCATCAATCCTCCATCTTCTGCAGGACACAAGTTCATACTAATGGTGACGAACTATTATACAAGGTGGACTGAGGCCACATGCTGCAGGTTCTCCACAACCGAGGTAGTTATCAAGTTTCTTGAAGAAAACATCATCACCAGGTTTGGAACTCCCTATTCATTGGTATGTGATAATGGCCCTGCTTTCTCTTCTTTAAAATTTTCTAAATGGGCATTTGAATACGGGATTGTTTTAAAGTTTTCTTCAAATTATTACCCTCAAGGTAATGGATTAGCTGAGTCTACGAATAAAATTTTATTAGATATAATCAAGAAGTTGATTGCAAAGAGTCCTAGAGAGCGGAATACCTTGTTAAAATACACATTATGGGTAGATAGGACCAAGTTCAAAATAGCCTTAGGCAGTACACCTTATCATTTAGTTTATGGGACTGATCCCATACTTCTAGTAAATCTAAGAATACCAATATGGAAGTTTGCCAATGAGTATCTAGGCTTTGATAATCATAGAGAAGCTAGGATAGTACAAGTGCTACAACTAGATGAGAAAAGAGGTCAAGCCATCGAAAAATTTGCCAAACACCAAGTAGTAGTTAAGAGGTGGTTTGATAAGAGGGCAAGAGTCAAGACATTTAGGATATTAGACTTAGTTCTATGCTGAGACAAAGCACATGAAAAGAAAGGGAGCCATGGAAAATTCGATAAGCTATGGTTAGGCCCATTGCAAGTCTCAAAAATAATAGGAGACAACATATTTAGGCTTAAGACCTTGACAGGGGAAGATGTGCCATTACCAGTTAATGGCCAACATTTGAAACACTACTTCCAGGCTTGAGGTAAAGGGCAGTCCATTTTTGTGTAATATAGTGTGAGTAGTGTACAGTTTTCTTTGCCTTGTCTTCTATTTTCTTTTTGTTGTTTTCTTTTGTAGGTTAGTTGTTGTACAATTTTGTTTTGTTTCTTTCTGTTTGTTGTTTTGTTTTGTTTTTTGCTGCTTGTATAAATTTCTTTTGCTTTGTTTTTGTTTTCCTTATACAGTTTGTTGTTTGGTTTGTTTGTTGTCTCCTCAGAAGGGATCTTTGTTTTCTTTAGAGTATTAAGAAGTAAACTAACAACCATTGAAAATAGTATAAAATTTAGAATATTTAAGTTAACCATTTGCAATTTATGCATAACTTGTTGTGACTGTCATGAATGTAGTGAGTTGTTTAGCTTCTAAAATTTTGTATTCAATAAAAGTGATTGAGAATTCGAGGAAGGTTTCTCATGATGACACACCTAAAATCCTTGGGTTTATTGAACCTACTAGTGTAGATATTAGGTGAAAAATTTAAGGTCACCCTTACTACTATTACAATTCTTAGCTTAATTTCAGCAAGTGCTCATTCCTTGCATCATAAAGTTACAAATTGCTATATCTTGTGAAATTTCTATCAAACATCAAAATCAATAAAATATAAATAAAAAATATAATATAAAAATAAAGGGGATTATACTAAAAATCTAGATTAAGCCATCTAAGTAACTCTACCAGGGATATGGATGCTCGATGGCAGCGGGACTCTACTTAGGAGAATTGTAACGATAACCTTGCCGGGGCTATGGACGCTCGCTGGTAGCAAGGTCTATCCGGTTGGCTATGAGGGAATATCCTCAACTACATAGGCTAATATTAGTCACTAGTTTGTTTAACTGATCTTCAAGATGAGGATAATTAATCACGTGCACACACCTAAACTGAAAGTGAAAATTCATGCACCCCTATTGAATACCTCAGGTCTTAAGTTGAATAATAATTTGTAGGAAGGATAGTTGGAAAGTATAGATTTATTTCATTTAGTTTTCTTGAAAACTTTGAATTTAATTATTTTGTTTGGTTGTGATGATTCACAACACGTCCCATTTTACTCCTTAGCAAAATGAGGACCCTTGTTGTGGCTGTTGCTTTTGCTTTTGTGTGTGTTGTTTTGCTTGGTGGTAAAGGGAAAAGAGAGTTAAAATTGCAAACTTTGTTAAAAATAGAGAAAAATGTATTTTCAGTACCAAGGCATGATATGGTTGGATTCCTTGTGAAAAATGAGTTAGGGTTGCTTTTTGAACCATCTTAAAATTCGTCATATTTTGCAAGTTATGATCATTTTGGTAAAATGTACAAGGGAAGGGTTTGTTGTTTGCATATACAAAGTCTTTTGTATGTGCAAAGCCATTTTATACTTAGTCACATTTGCAGTCGGGTTAATATACAAGGTTAAATGCATAATGGGTCACTTGCATATTGCACATACAATGCCCTTTGTATATCGCTTTCATATACAAAGCCGATTGTATATTCTTTTTTCCTTGTATGCATTTGATAAAAGGTTTTGATATATACATACAAGATGGACCCGAAACAGTTTTAAGTTGAGTAGATAAATGTTAGAAATCTATTGTATGTACATTGTGGTTTGTATGTTGTGCGCTTGTATGTTTTGACATACAAGAGAAATATGCAAAGGCTACATGCAAGCTGCGGACCCAACGAAACTCACAGTTAAAAGGTATAAAAGTTTACGTCCGCTGCTTGCATCTTTTGGTTTGTATGTTCAAACATGCAAAAGTTATATGCAAGCGCTACATGCAAGCTGCGGACCCGAAATGATATTTAAGCAGAGTTAAATGGTTGTATGTTTCGGTGTTTGTATGTTTCATACATACAAATGATACATGCAAAGGTTATATGCAAGGCACTATTCACATACAAGCCAGATTCGAAATAAAAGTCCAAAATAGAAAAATTGTTGTATGTATTAGACTTGTATATTATCAAACATACAGTACTGAAACCAAAAATTTATCAAACGGGGTTAAATCCATGTATGTTTTAAACAGTGCATATCGGAAGATACAAGGTAATATACATACAACACGAAATTGAAGGGAAAATAAAATCTGATTTAATGGAGGCATCATGTCTGACTTGTATATCAGGTATACAAGGATTTAAACAGAGAAATGAGTAGGAAAAGACAGAGCGATAGGAATTTGAGGCTGATTTAGGGCCCGAATGCATGTTTTTGGTCAACGATGGTTGACCCGATTAGTTTAGCGTTGAATATGCATTTGACCTACATTTTTTCATAGATTCAGGGCCCGATTGATGCGTTCACACAGTCGCGACTAGATTTGGCAGTTGTTTTTCTTCCTACTATTTATTAAATGAAATGATACTTATTGCTTATCTATTTTTTTGCAGGTTTGCAGTTGAAGAGGGAGCTGAAACTTAATGGCGGTGACATCACAAAGGAGGAAATCATATCTCAGGAGCAGAGGAAGATAAGGATGAAGGGCAAGGAAGTCAAGGGTCTTCATTGATAAAGACAAAATGCAGCTGAAGACATTATTGCAGTAGACCATAGGAGTTAATATTAAGCCGCTAGGGTTTCCAGAAGGGCATATTTCACCCAAATTTGATGTATGCTCAGAGATATTTTGGGAGACTTGTTCTACAACATTTATTACTATAACCAGAGGTTTGAACCAGTACTTAACTGAGGTTTTGAGCTATATTAAGGACAATCAAAGTCTATATATTATGCCTCTATACACTGTAAAACTTTACACAGAGATTTTTAGAGGATAGCCAACACTTGTAACTAGTTTTAGCATTTTAGAATAGAGGGACCTTTTAGTTTAGAAGTAGAAGAAGGAGGTCGCCTATGTCTGTAACAAGGAGTGTGTGGAAAATCCTGCCTCCTTACTGTATCTGTAAGCTTGTAAGTTTTCTGTAATTTGGTCAATGAAGCTAAGAATCATTCAGACATTGTAAATCTTATGTGACTGTCTGTTTCTAATACAATTGAATCTGGAATTCTACATCTATCTTTTGAGTGTTTTCTTGCTCTTCATTGTGTTTGAAACATTTTCTCTTAGAACTTGCAATTTTAGCTGTATGTTTCTGAAAATGCTTAGAACTTATACTTAGGGTTTTGTCTGTGGATTTGATCAATTTGCTGCAATACTTATACAGTGCATAACAGAACAATTAGATCCTTTGGTAGATTTGAATGAAGTTTAGATTAGATCTTTCTAACTTTTCCCAACCCATCTGAAAATAGTTAGCTTAAAACGTAGGAATTTAAAGGAAAATGTCTCGTATTTGAAAGAAGTATATATAACTGAATTGAAAGTAGACAGTTTTCATAATATTAAAGAGAAGAAAGCTTGCTATAATTTAAAACCATTTAAAATCTTTGCAATATAGTAACACTTTTATGCAAGAAAGGAATGAATAACACACTTATATTCACAATCTCTTTGCATGGTTTGAGTCCAGTAAACCAACAAGAATCCCTAAACTATGTAAGACCCCTTGAACATTACAGCTTCACATCAACCAACTGAATTTACCCAAGAAGTCAAGACCTGGCCATATTAAACTTGGGATTAAGTGAATCTTAACCGATTCCTTCATATCTTTCAAGTCAGTTTTGGTTCATTTTATGTGAATTTTAACTAATTGTTATGACTAAATTAAAACAATCATCAACAGGTAGGTGAAAGCTAATGAAGGATAAAAAGGACATTAAAGGGGCAACTTTTTTCCTAAAATGGATAGTTAGTTGTACTTTGGGTAAAGATTCAAAATACTTTAGATACAGTATGGACATGGTATAAAAATATGAAAAGTCAAATAAATGTTTTTAATGTTAAGGGTTAGGATTATTATTTTTTTAATATTTTATAAAATATTTTTTTTATTAATTATAATTAGTACTAATGTAGAAAGATTAAATATATCATGTACAACCACCTTTACAAGGGCTTAAATAATTCTAAAATTAGAATATTATTTTTCACTTTTAGAGAATGGTGTCTAGCTTGGGCTTATATTGTTAAAAAAAATAGCTTTGATAATAAAAATTTATTAAAACCAAGAGCACACATATATTTTCAAGTTTCTTGTCTGAAAAATGATAAATAATTTTAAAATTAGGTTTAAAATCTAAAAGAATTAGATATTTAAAATCTAGACATCCTCCTATACAAATCTTATAAATGTAGACAAATAAATTACAATATGAGTTCATTAATCATATCACAGAAGTGAAGTTTCTCAATGTTTTCCATCATGAAAGTGTAGTTGTATGTCAAGCCTAAAGTAAAACAAACAAGTGGGTAAGTCCAAATTTGAAAAATGCATCCAAAAACAATTATCTATTCTAACAATACCAAATATCTAATTTAGACTAGCTAGATATCTAATCCATCAAGATTACATATCTAGTCCAAGGAAACTAGATACCATGTCCAACTGGATATTTGATAAGGCTTGGATGTTTGTGTTAGAACACACATATATACTAATAGGGGGATTGAATCAGTATATGCCACTTTTTAAAATAATTCTACTACATTGACATGATCTCTACTGCATCAAACATAATTTGAAAGCAAGGTCCAAGCATAAGCAAATTCACACATCCACACAAAATTCTATAACACTAGATTTAAGTGGAAACCCTAGAAGGGAAAAACCATGATGAGCAAGTTGCTTGGATCTATTTTCCAAATCCAGCCTCACAAAAAATGAAATAGTAAATTAAAATATTTTGTAGGCTTCAACCCACAAGAATTTCAACCTGAGAAGGACTACAATCCTTTTTACAAATCTGTAGGCTACAACCTACCAGAGACTTCAATCTCAAAACAAATTGAGCAGAAACCCAGCACAGGAGTAACAACTCCCTGATACGTAGTTTTATGGGCAACAACCCAAAGGAAGCAGCAACTCCCTAAAGTGCTACAACACTTACAAACTGAGGCTTCAACCTCTCTATAGACTGAGCTTCAACCCAGCAAATTGAAATAGAATCAATTCTCAATATAAACAAAACTTACTGTGCAAACTCAAAATCATATCCAGTTTGAATGCCCTTCGCACACTTCAGCTTCACTTCTCTATTCATGCTTGATCACTTGATCTTAGTTTATACTTCGCTTATCTAGTCATTTCACATATGTAACTTATATTTTTCACTTTAGTTCTTGTACACACAGGGATACCCCCAAAAGCACAAACTGATCTTTCTTATATATCCTTCTATAGAAAAATGAATTTCCATGTTAGCTAAGCACAAAAAGAACATTCTACAATGTCGAATTAACATTCTCTAAGGTTGACATCTATAATTTTAAATTCCAAGATGTGGCCCATCCTGTGATTTCGGCATTATGAAATAGGGCCCAAATCACATATACTTAGGTTGACCCAAAAATAGGTTGGGAGCCAGAACTGAAAAATCCACACATTACAACAACGGCTGCATACATATATTTAAACTCTTTGTTCTATGTCACTTAGTCAGCTTTACTCTGCATTTCTTAAATCTTCAAATTCACTTAGCCATTAATCCATGTTGCTAGTCAGCCTGAAAGCATATATTCAAATCTTTAATTTGAATATATTTTATCATTATCACAACAACTCTACTTCTAGCGCCTTTATTGGCGAAATCACTCTTTCACAAAACTTGGCCTTAGTTGCCTATATCGGAAAAAACTCACTTTCACAAACTTTGGCTTTTGATGCCTCTATCGGCAAAAACTCCCTTTTACGAACTTGGCCTTTGTCACCTTTATTAGCAAAATCTATCTTTTACGAACTTGAGAACATTCCTTCTTTATTGGCAAATTATCCTTTTCATGAACCATCTCTTTGAACAGCTTTGTTGCCTCTATCGACAAAATTTTCCTTGTACAAACCTCCACTTAAAAATCTCTATTAGCAAGTATTACTTTTCACGAACTTACACTTCCAAGCCTTAGTCTTCAGTGCCTTTTCCCTTATCAACAAAGTTGCATATTGGAAAACCTTGTTGTCGGTGAACTGAGCCCTTCACAAACTAAAATATTTCCCGATGACTAGCCAACTTTCCTTTGAACCATGAGAAAGCTTCCTTTCTTTATCGGCAAAGTATCCAAACCATGAACTTAACATTTTCTTTACCACAAAATTATATGTTTACGAGCTTTGTCTTCAACATCTCCTTTATCTGTGAGTTGTCAAACCATGAACTTTGATCTTTGAGCCATCTGTCGCCTAGTCAACAAATCGACGAAAAGACAAAATCGTGAACTAGTTCACAAAACACAAGTTTTTCCAATAAAGGTTTTTATGAAAACTTCACTTTAAATAACTTCAACCTCTTCTTCTCCACACCTTTGTCGATGAATCGATAAATCAGTGAAATGGCAAAGTCATGAACAAGTTTGCAAAACAAGAACTTTGCTGATAACTGACTTAACTTCAAACTTTTTCTTTCTTTCAAACTTTCATCACCATGCCTTTGTCAGCAAATCATAAAATTAGTGAATTGAGAAACTGACGAACTAGTTTGTGAACCGAAGACTTTGCTAACTGAAGGCATAAATCATTGTTGCCTAAGATTTTTCTTTATCTACTTTTTATCAGCTAAATTGGAATTGGTAAAATTGGTTGTCGGCAAACTTACAAGTTCACGAACCAAATTTTTTGCCAACTAAAGGCAAAAATCATGCCTTAGAAACTTTTCTTCTCATCTACCTTAGACACTCTTTCTCCTTTTCATTTCTTCTCTACCGTAGACACAAATCTTCCTCTCTTTGACATCAATGACAACACTTCAACAATCTCTTTCGTTTGACATCAATGGAAACACTTCAACAGTTTTGGGCTAATTGGATATTTAGTCTAAGGTGATTGAATATCTAATTTTGTTGAGAATTTGTAGTGCCTACAAGTTTCCTCCAATTCCACCTTCATCTTTCTACTGTTGTAACCAAGGTCAAGGTTGTGAACTTGAATCCTTGATCCTTAGATTTTTGGCCCTCCATTGGTGGATATTTATTTTATTGCATATAATTAATTACTTTATTACATTAGTGTGCACCTAAGATAAGTTTACTTAGGGTAGGTATCTACTTGGATATCTCCCTTGCACACAAGTAGGCATGTACTTACTGAGGTAATATTTGTTTAAGTTCAAGGTAATTATACTTTCTTAGTTTTGTGGAGACTTGTACTACATATGTGTATTATCTCTTTTATCTCACACTGGTTGTACATTCACATCTCTTGGTGGAGTATCTTATATATGCCCACCAATAGCTCACTCTTGAGAATCTCATTTCAAGTGTATTGCATCCTCTATTTTGGAATAGTGCAATCTTTGATTGTGTTGTGTTTTTTCTATTCTATCTTGTTAGTGTCATTAAAATTTTAAGAAGGTTTTCCCCATTGGAAAAATCTTTTTCGGTGACTCAAGGCTTGACCATCTCATTTAAGTATTTAGACTTCCTTTCATGGCATGGTTTTGTGGGATCATCTAGTGAATGTTGGATTAGCTCATAGAGCACATCATTATGTCTAGAGGATCTAACATTGTTGGTTCTTCCTTTCATTTCATCAAGATTAGTATTCAAAGGTAGATCTACAAACATTTAAAGGAGAAAGTTTATGTTAGGCATCCATAGAGCACTAAGCTTCTAGTGCATTTTAAGACAAAGATGACCCTAACATTATGTTTGGAGCACCCAAAAATGATAGGATCACTTGAAAATTCATTTATTAATTTTCATAAATTTACCTAAACAACCTACAAAATTTCCCTCATTCATGCCATCCATATAGATCATATCATCTATAGAATATTATCTTTCATTATCTAGAGTTATCATTCTATAGATCAGGCCACATGGGTAGTATCTTCTATGAGTTTATTGCTAGAAAAATCAAGTGGGAGTCTAAATATATGCTATGTGGGTAGAGTTGATTTTCCTATGAGATCCTTGAGTATGGGAGGATCTTATACTCTCTTTCAATGGGCTTTTCTGGAAGACCTATATTGGTTGGTATTGACAAGTGACTAAAGCCCTATTGTCAGCAACCACCTTAGCGTCTGACACCTTACCTTATTTGGTAGATTCTCCTTATTTTATTGCTATAAATAATCCAAAAAAATTACTCCCTCCAAATACCATTTATCCTATAAGTTGTTATGTTCACCCTTGATGGTGGTTTTATGTTTTGAGTTAGTAGTTTTGCATACCTACTGGTGGTTTTAGTAAAATAAGTTATGGTTTTGGCATCAAGAGGAAATAGTTGATCATTTGTAAATATTTAATCAACTAGCATCTTTTGACACAATAATCTTCTTCTTCAATTCATACCGTATCTTCATTTACATTTTCAATTTGGTATCTTCACTTTATAGGCTATGTTCTCAAGTGTACGAGCTCCATTTTTTAAGAATTTTTATTTCGGCTACTTTTTTGAGAGATCCACAATGGTGTAGATGGTTCTTAATATTATTATTTGGATTTTCAATAAATTATAGTTTCTTAGAAGTGTTTTTGGCTTGTTCTCATTTGGGGAACTTCTAAATCTCTATTTAAGCTAAAATGGACTCCTTTTGCCATGCCATTTTTTAAAAGTGTGATTTTTTGTATACTTTACAGTGGTATCCATGTTTTTCTCCCATTATATATCAAGTTGTATTCGCAACATTTGGGCTTCTTTGGCACTTGTAATATAGTGAGATCATTTTTTTCTAGGGGGTCCCTTGACTAAGTGTTATTAGGGGTTGTGCATTTTCTTTTTCTAATTGGTCTCTTGATTGGTCTATTGTGTGGCTAATTTGAGGAGTCTATCATAGTTAATAGTGTGTCTTTTAACTTATCCTTTTGTTATTAAATTGAACAAACATAACTATAATTCCTAAAAAGATGTAATCCTGAAGCATTTTAGATTAGATTGAACTCTTTCCCATTCTTTATGGACTTATTCCTAAAACAAGTTCCTTTTTCTAGAAGCAAGTATGGGATGACAATAATGAGCATGTCTTACAATTAATTCATTATTATGTGTAAATTGACACCATGTGGGATACCACACACATTGAGTGCCCTCAAGCTATTTGGACCAAAATGTAGGTAGCTTCATGGAGATTCAAATGAACCTCTTATTAACACCTAAAAAAATCTATTTCCTAGACATGCATATTTTTGCCCCAAAAATTCATCAAGTTTCCCAATCTTTTGCCTTGCACTCAAAACCCACTGTTTAGATCCAATCTAAGATAAGTTATTAGGGTTTCTTTCAAAAAATAATAAGTGTTTCCCCTTGTCATTTTGTTTCTTCCCTTTGAAAAAATGGCTCATTTGGAGGCTTTATTTGAAAATCGGTGAAATCATGAACCCGTGAACTACATGACTTGGTTCACAAGTTCAGTATTTCCTTGATTCACCTATTTGCTGACAACGTGGCACGAAGGAGAGGTGAAGGTGAGGAGAAAATTTATAAGGAAGAAAGTATAAAAAACTAAGTGTTTGTTGGTGAATCAGCTAGTTCGCGAACTACCATTTTTGCCGAGCAATTTCGCGAGTTCCCGTTTTCCACAATTTTCTGACAGGGAGACAAAAGGTGATGAAAGAGTGGATTTTTATATAAGAAAAAATAAAAGGGATGAATACTTGTAGGTGAATTTGGAGGTTCGCTAACTCCCAAGTTTATCGATGGAAGAATTTGCCAACAACTCGTTTCCTCAACAAAGAAGAAACAAAGGTAAGACAAAAGAAATGGAAAAGTTCACTGATTGACTTAGTGCTTGATAATAAAGAGAAATAAGAGGCTAAGGCATAGTTCTTAAAAAGAAAGATTTGCCAACAACGTGAAAAAGCAAGCAAGAAAGATAAGTTGACATAGAAAGTGGTTCACAAAGGGAGAATTTTGCCGACAAAGGAGAGATAAATCATTCACGGTTTCTCAAGTTCACTGATAAGGTGATTTGTCGACTGAAGCACCAAAGAGATAGAAAAGAGGAAAGTTCGTGATGGACATATCTTGTTGATAAGGCAAAATTGAAATATAAAATCAAATATGAAGCATGAATTTTAAATGTAATAGTTTAAATATTTTAAAGTGAGTTTTAAAATATTTAAAGTGTTGTAAAACCTTCAGAGATGGTGCAATTTCCTAGGTGCCTAGGAACATGCCTCCGTAGGTGATGCCATTGTTGTAGGTTGATGCCATGCTCATAGCTAAAATAGTGCATGCCTTCAATGCATAGGTACTAAAATTTAATGAAGATGATGAAGTGTTTCAGTGTCTACATGTTCTATAGAATCTTCTAAGGACAAAATCAATGCATAGGGCATGGGTATTCAAGAAAATTTGTTGATTTTCTAACAAAGGCTATGGGCCAAATTTATTGTAGCATGGGTTTGGTGTGTTGACTTAGTTTCAAGGCCATGGGCTACACATGAACTAGATTGCTATATATACATGAGAAAAAGATGTTTTCAGGGTTGGTCATTGAACCAATTGTCTGGTCTACAGTGCCTCAGGTTGATTTTAGGGCTTCAAATCAAGCCAGTCAGGGCATTGAATGGAGGAATGTGTTTGATGCAGCATAGGAATGAATTGTAATACATATTTCATGCGGTTGTATGTCTCCATGACAATTTGCAATGATTCAAGGGAAAGCATAGTCACAGCTTTGTATTTTTCCTTCACCAATTTGTTGGTGTGATTGTTGTTAGAATTAAGGTGCCATCAACCTTGTAAATTCTATGTAATTTATTATTCCTATTATTGTTTGTAAATTAGTCATAAGGGATGAAAGGTTTCACCAACATCGATCTTGTTTCAACCGCATGTTTATATCCGGTACCCAATGCTAATTCGTTTGCGACAGGGGGTTGCAGGGGGGTTTCACCCCTATGAGGGGTCTGGGGGGATCATCCCCCCAGTGCGGAGTCCAGGGGCCGTGTGCCCTAATGGGGTTTAGGGAAGCACCCCTATAACCACATTTTATTTATATTTTATCATTGTAAATCTAGACTATTCATCATTAGGTCACAGATTTGATGGTCGATATTATGTCAGTTTTCTTGCCCTAGAAGATAACCCCTTTTTATAAGGATATTTATACTACATATTTAGCAAAGTTGAGAGTAACAGGTGCCATTGGATTGAAGACTCAAGAAGAAGAGGAAGTGCATGTATTGTAATCTCATATTTCAAGATAATACAACTTAGAGCCTCTTTTCTTGGTGGAGATTTTTACCCGAAAGGGTTTTCTCCACATTACATACTGTGTTATGTGTTCAGTTCTTAATGCATGTTATTTCTATGTAGTGGGTTTTATTTCTATTGCATTCTCCATTGATTCTATATTATCTAGAGGATATTAATAAGGTTTGAATCAAATTTCTGTTGCGTGGTTTGCACCTTCATTTCTAACATTTGGTATCAAAGCCTGGCCAATTTTGGTTCTTGGGTGGTAGTGTGAATATTTTTTAGTTGCAGTAAGAGATTTGGTTCTTATTTGTTTCTAGATCTTGTGTATATATCATGGATGCATCCACTGTTGCTTCTACCTCTCAGTTGGACATTGAAAAGTTCAATGGCATGAGGTATGAATTGTGGAAGATGAAAATGGAGGATTTGTTAGAGGAAAGAAACCAGTGGTTAGATGTAACTAAGGAGAAGAAATCCAATGATATTGCTCCAAATGAATACAAAATACTAGATAAGAAGGCACGGGGAACCATCTGGCTGTGTCTTGTAGATTTTGTTCTACTGAATGTTCTGAGTGAGAAGTTTGCACATAACTTGTGGAAGCGTCTGGGTGAGATCAAGAGTATGCTAAATAATCTTTATTTAAAGTGTAAGTTATTTTCTATGAAAATGAAAGAGGGTGAATCAGTTGTAGAGCATTTGAATTCATTTAATTTGTTATTGAGTCAACTAGCATCTATAGATGTTGAGGTGAATGAGGAAGATAAATGTGTATTTCTTCTTTGTTCTTTACTTGAGTCATGGGAGAATGTTATTTTTTCTATCATTGCTAACCTCACAAATCTGAAGTTGGATGCTCTTGTTTCAGTTCTGCTGTCACATGGAATTGAGGAAGAACTATTTAGATAGTTCAGGGGATGCTCTCAGTGTTAGGGGAAGGTCTATCGAAAGAGGACCAAAAGGAGATCAGAAGGAGTATAAAGACAAGTCTAAGGGTCATTCTAATATTCCTAGAAAGAAGAATAGAGTTAAGTGTTGGAACTATGGAAAGAGAGGACATGTGAAAAAGGAATGTAGAAATCTGAAGAAATAATGGGATTTCGCTATTGATAAATCTTTAAATGCAGGTGATGAGGTTTTACTTTCTACATGTAATGTTGTTTCTCATGATCAATGGTTGGTTGACTTAGGATGCTCGTACCACATGACCCCATATAAAGAATGGTTTTCCACATACAAATAGTATGATGGAGTAAATGTGTACCTTAGGAACAACTCTACATATCTTATTGTTAGATGAGGGAAGGTAATGTTGTGTTTCAATGATGGGAGAATTAAAACTATCCCTAGTGTTTTACATGTTCCTGGATTGGCTAGAAATTTGATTTCTGTTTCAAAGTTGAATGATTTGGGAATGCATGTGACATTTGATAAGCATGGTTATAGATTGGTGAGAGGAAGCTTGGTGGTAGCGAAGAGGAAAATACTGGGAAATCTTTTTAAGCTAGAAGCCACTACTATTTGTAATGCCTCTTATGCATCTGAGGCTAATATTGAAAATGCATGTATGCTTTGGCACCATAGATTGGGCCACATAAGTTAGTCTAGTTTAAAGACTATTTTAAATAAAAATTGTTAGAGTGTTTATCCTATTCTGATGAGAGTTTTAAATTCTGTGAACATTGTGTGTTTGGAAAACATAATAGATCTCTATTTCCTTCAAGCAGTAATAGATCTAATGATAAATTGGAACTTATTCATTCAGATGTTTTTTGGTCTAGTGGATGTTGAATCAATTGGAAAATCTAGATATTTTGTTTCCTTCATTAATGATGTCTCAAGGTTTACTTAGATTTATTTTATGCATCACAAATTTGAAGTTCTCACTAAGTTTAAGGAATTTAAAGCTTTAGTTGAAAAGCAATCAGATTATAAGATAAAGGTTTTAAGATCTAACAATGGAGGGGAATATTGTTCTAAGGAATTTGATGAATTTGTAATCATGCAGGTATTTTAGATAGAAGACTACTCCATATACTTCACAACATAATGGAGTGGCAGAAAGCACGAATCTGACAAAAATGGAAAGAGCCAGAAGTATGTTAAGTGAATCACAGTTGAATAAATGTTTTTTTGTAGAAGCTGTGTGTACTACAAACTACTTGGCTAACAGATCTTCATGTAAGGCTCTTGTTTAAACTCCTTATGAAATGTGGACAAGTAAGAAACCTTCTATTTCACATTTAAGGGTATTTGGCTGTGAGGCTTATGTTCATGTGCCTAAAGAAAAACAAACTAAGTTGGATCTAAAAGCTAAAAAAGTGTACTTTAATTAAATATGGTGATAATGTAAAAGTTTATAAGCTTTGGAATCCACTAAACTAAAAGATTATCTATTCTAGAGATGTTATTTTGAGGGAACTTAGTGTTATTTCAGAACCTGAACAACCAAAGGAAAAAGAAGAAAAGGTGAAGGGAGTGCATTTTGAATGAAGCATGAAGATGCACCTCAGGAAGAACATAATGATGGATTGGAGGGTGAAGAAGCAGAAGAAGACTCGAGTGAAAGTTCTGATGAGGAAGAATATGTTGTGATAGGAGAAGTTAGTACAGATAAGCATGCAGAAGAATCTGAAGAGTCTATTACTCCACCTCTAAGAAGATCTAGAAGACAACGAAACCTAGTTGATAGGTATAGCCCACCATATTTTCGTTGTGTATTTGCTTTATTGAGTACCGATGATGAACCTAGATACTACATGGAAGATATTCATGTAGATGATAGTGAATCTTGGTAGTTAGCCATGCAGGAGGAGATGATGGATTTAGACTCTTGCAACACTTGGGATATTATTCATTTGCCCAAAGGAAGAAAGGCCATAGGTTGGAAGTGGGTCTTCAAGAAGAATTTTGGAGCAGATGGTACATTGAAAAAGTATAAGGTTAGACTGGTAGCCAAGGGCTACTCCCAGAGAGAGGGAGTTGATTTTCGTGAAATATTCTCTATTGTTGCTAAATTAACTTCTAGTAGATTTCTCTTATCCATTGATGCAGCTCTTGATTAGGAAATAGATCAAATGGATGTTAAGACTATGTTCTTGCATGGAGATCTTGAGGAATAAATTTACATGCAACAACCTATAGGTTTTGAGGTAAAAGGGAAAGAAAATTCAGTTTACAAATTGAAGAGGTCTCTTTATGGTCTAAAACAATCACTTAGAATGTGGTAACAAAAGTTTGACTCATTTGTGTTCAAATTGGGTTTTGTTAGAAGTGAGGAGGATCAGTGTGTGTACATTCATTACATTGATGATTCTATTTTGATCATTGTATTGTATGTTGATGACATGTTATTTTTCAGTAATACTAAGGGTATGATCAGTGTATTGAAAGCCCAAATTTCAGGTGCATTTGATATGAAGGATCTTGGAGCAGCCAAGTATATTCTGGGTATGGAGATCAGGAGGGATAAAGGTAACAGAAAGCTTTGGTTATCTCAAAGTGAGTATGTGAATAGCATTTTGCAAAGATTTAGTATGTAGGACTATAACCCAGTTAGAGTTCCTTTACCCATTAGTACTGAGCTTTCATTAGATATGTGTCCAAAGAATGAGGATGATTTAGAGGATATGTCTAATGTGCCATATGCTAGTGTTATAGGGAGTTTGATGTATGTAATATTTTGCACTAGACTAGATATTGCCCAAGCAGTAGGAGTTTTGAGCATATTTATGTCTAACCCTGGTAGACAATATTGGAATTATGCAAAGAGGGTGTTTAGATACCTAGTAGGCACTCCTAATTACTGTTTGGTTTAATCTGGTACTGATAGTGCTGACAAAACTTTGGACATATAGGGATTTGTTGATGTAGATTGGGAAGGTGACTTGGATAGTCAAAGTTCCACCAGTGGCTGTGTTTACTTTGTTTGGTAGAGCAAGGAGTTGAGTGAGAAAAAGGAAGCACATGATTGCTTTGTCCACCACCAAAGCAGAGTATATGGCTGCTACCCATGTCTCTAAGGAGGTAGTTTGGTTGAGGAGATTATGTACAGGTATTGGTTTTGATTGCAGGATCATTGAGATTGGTTGTGATAGCCAAAGTGCTATTTTTTTGGCCAAGAATCCTATGTATCATGCTTAGACTAAGTATGTTGATGTACAGTATCACTTTGTTTGAGAAATGGTTGCAAATGGATAGATTAAACTGAAGAAGGTAGACACTCTAGAGAATGTTGCAGATGCTTTGACCAAACCTGTGAGTATAGAGAAATTTATTTGGTGTAGGGAGGCCATGGGCCTTGTTTCTAGTGCCTGATTATTTTAATTTTTCCTATGGGTATTTACAATGTATGATGTCAAATGGGAGAATGTTAGGATTAAGGTGCCATCAACCTTGTAAATCCTATGTAATTTATTTTTCCTATTATTGTTTATAGTAAATCACCCATATGGGATGAAATGTTTCACTAGTAGTGATCTTGTTTCAGCCACATGTTTATATCCAGTACCCGATGCCAATTCCTCCGTGACGGGGGGTCGCACAAGGGTTTCCCCTGCGAGGGGTTTGGGGGTCATGCGCCCTGATGGGGGTTTAGGGGCAGTGCCCCTGAAACCACATTTTATTTATATTTTATCATTGTAAATATAGACCGTTCTTCATTAGGTCATAGATCTGATGATTGATATTATGTCAATTTTCTTTGCCTAGAAGACAACCCCCTTTTATAAGGATATTTGTACTACATTTTTAGTAGAGTTGAGAGTTATAGGCACCACTAGATTGAAGACTGAAGAAGAGGAGGAAGTGCATCTATTGTACTCTCATATTTAAAGATAATACAACTTGGAGCATCTTTTCCTAGTGGTATTTTTTACCCAAAAGGGTTTTCTCAATTTTACATACTGTGTTATGTGTTCAGTTCTTGATGCATGTTATTTATGTGTAGTGGGTTTTATTTTTGTTGCGATCTCTATTGATTCTATATTATTTAGAGGATATTAATAAGGTTTGAATCAAATGTCTGTTGTGTGGTTTGCACCTTCATTTCTAAGAATTGTAATAGAGATTTGATAATGTGTGACATCATTCAAGTCAATACATGCTTTGTTTTGAGTCATCTCTTTGTTGCAAGTGGGTCATTGTAGTTTGGTTCTGGATAATTAAGTATGTTTAATGTATGAATTATACTATGAGAAATGTATGTGAATACATTTTAATTTTCTGTTGATGCTAGTTCAGTCGTTTTCTTCCCTCTTTACTACTTATGAATCGGTTGCCCAATGGAGTAGGCACTGGTCCATATTGGGGATGATTAATCACTTTTTAAATCAACAAAACATTTACTAGTGGTTTAGGGGAAAAACCATCTTTCATGTGACTGTACATTCACACAGTTGAATCAACTTAATATAGAGGCCCGTACAGCTAGTTTGTCTTGACCTAGTGACAACTTTGAAGGTCAAGTATACATTGGGTATGTCTATGTTTGTTTATTTGTGCTTCATTTCATGCCTCTAGGAATATTCCTCCTAGGTCTAGCCAAGCCTGAAGTGCATAGGAGTATACCCACTCATGTTAGTTGGCCAAGATCGCCCTTGACCTATTGATAAACCTCTTTTAATCGCCTTGACAACACCTCTGGCCTTGGTGGTTGTGTAATGTTTCAGGGTTTTGGGTTGTACTTATTTTGGGAACTAGCATTTTGGTGCCATTGCCATGGATGAATTAGAAGGTTGAATTATTTTAAAGACCTCTGTAATAGTCATCCAAGTTTGCAATCATTTTTTGTTTGCATTTTGTTTGGGTAAGTTTGGCATCCTATCAACTTACACCAACATTTTGGCTTCATTTTCGGGGATGAATTAAAATGTTGATAAATTTGAAGGCCTTGGTAACAATTAGTCTACAGTTTGCATTTTAGTGTCTCTGGGTAAGTTGGTAACCTGTCAACTTATGCCAAAATTCTAGCACCATTGCCATGGAATGAATTAAATGATTGAATTATTTTGAAGACCTCTACAACAATCATCCAGGTTTGTAATAGTTTGTTGTTTGCATTTTGTTTAGGTAAGTTTGGCATCCCATCAATGTACACCAACATTCTGGTCTCGATGTCGAGGATGTACTGCTGGGTTAAAATCATTTAAAGACTCTTCTAGTGAGCTCAACCTAGAATTAGTTTGTGGCCTTGAAGATCAGTCACACTTCAAGGAATTCCTTTTTGAAAGAGGTGGCGACTCTTCTATCAAAGAACAAAAGATTATTACTGCTTCCCCTTGGTTGTTGTTGGTGCTTTGAATCCCACATCTCAATGTGCAGCAACTAGTGCAAGAAAGATACACTATTTTCTTCCTAACCTTTGAAGTTTGTTGTTCCTATCATTTTGAAGGAACAAATTTATATACCTATATTTTCTACCCACCATTATAGGTTGTTTTAGTCATGGAAGGTTGGTATGGATATGCCTATTCTAGGGCTACTTTTTCATCTGAGTCTTCCTATGTCTCAAACCCTAGAAACTATATTGGTGTGGATTACCATGACCATCCTAGAAGTACATTTTCTAGTCATGGCTCTACATGCTATACAAACTAAAATTTATATGCATCCATGCAAAATCAAAATGACTTAGCAATGCAGCAATGTAAAATTGATAAGACTAAACAATTGCTAGAGTCCTTATGGCAGCAAGAAGAAGAGACAAAAAATTAGATTAGGATGTAGGAGTCTAGGATGCAGTCCAATGCATCCCTTGCTGTTCCAAAAAAATAGTTTTCCTAGTCCCTTGCTCCTTCCTTAGATCCAGTATATAATCAGCTAGACCTTTCATGGGTTGACTACAAAACATGAGGCATGCCAACCATGGTCTATAGCTAGTTTCCTAGGTTTGATGGGTACAATATTTGGGAGAGGGACACACATGTTGATGTATTTTTAGAATTCATGGAGGAACATCAGTTTGAGGATGAAGACATGTGGATGAGGTTCTTTGTTAGGTCCTTGCATGGAAAGGAAAGAGAATGGATCCAAAGTTTTCCTAGGAAAACCTTTGCCTTGTGGAATGAACTTGTGGCAATGTTTGATAATGAATTTGCCAAAGGTCTTGACCCTGCTGATCTTGTCATAGAGTTGGAAGAAATTAAAAGACAAGAGGGAGAGTCAAGCAAGGATTTTGGTCACAGGTTTGTCATTTCCCTTTCCAACACTCCAAATGATTTCAGACCTAACATTCCCTCTTGCATTGATATGTTTTTTGAAGCATATGAAACTACACTGAGTTATGTGTGGGAAGATTTGGAAATAACAAGTATGCAACAGGCATATTTATCCCTAGACTCCATGGAGAAAATGAGAGATGACTACATAATAGGTTAAATATTACCAACAAGTGCACGTGTTGCTGGTAATAAACATGCTAATCTAAGTAGCAGTAGTGTGGATACAAACAACTAGGTGAATGCAACATCATATGATGATGATTGTATAGTCAGGAGGGTAGAAATTGAAGGTGGTGAATTATATGATAGTGATGTAGATGATGAAAGAAATGTATGCACCTACCTTTCGTTGGATAACTCATCAAGTGAAAGTGAAAATGATGAAACCAATGGTGACTTCCAGCCTAATGTTGAGGTATGTGGCCCAATGAATGATTAGGATGTTGTGTATAGGGATGAACAGTCAGATGGATCAGCTTCTGAAGCTGAGTATGAAATGTGTACATAGGTAAGTAAAGCATGGGATGAACAAGAAACTTGTTTCTTGTTCAATTTGATGCCCTCCTTTGTTCCTATATGTGATGATGAAATAGTTGATGTTTTCATGCATGAGGTAGATGTGGAGGTGGTTGTAGCTGATGATAACTGATCAAAGACAGTTGTTGGTGTAGCCATGGAGTTTCAATGTGAAAAGCTTGCCCTAGATTGTGAATATGGGGATCATGTGGACACATATGAGAACCTGTTTCTTTGGTGCAAGGTATGTTGTTTTCCTCGTGCAGAATGTGCTTCATCTCAGCCAAAAGGAAATGATATAGAAATGAAGGAAGAAGATGTGTGTCAAGAGTTTGTTTGTGGTAGTAAATATGACACAGTAGATTTCCAGAGTGGACTTGAAAAGGAGAGACAATTTGAAGAACATGGTTCTTCACTTGAGGTGTCTCATAATCTTAATTTATGTGTTGATATTTTGAATTACAACACATATGAAATTTTTATTCAAGAGCTTGGTAGAGTTGCAAATGAATATAAGTCTTTCCATTTTGATGAGAAATGTTCATCAATTCTTGAATGTGTTTGTGCTACAATAGAGGTTGAGTCCTTTGTATGGGACATTGATGCGAATGAAAAAAAAGGTATGTGTATGCCTGAACTTCAATGGATGATAGCCCAACTTGAAAGTATACCCGAGATGGATTCTTTCCATTTTGATTTGCAAGAAGAGATGCCTTCTTTTGTAGATCAATAGTGCATTTAGGCACAGTTCTGTTTTCCATGTGAATTGGAGGTTTTCTCCTTTTCCCTTAATTTGCATGAAGAGGTTAGCAGGTTGGATGACTTGGTAGTTGATAATGGAGGTTTGCTTCCATCCATGTCTTTTGTTATTGGTCTTAATTTTAGTTTTACACCCCTTTCTACTAGGAATAAGCATGATATGGATATGATTAGGTCAAGCACCTATTTCTTATGGTTTCCTTGCAGTAGTGATTTCATTGATGAAGTTGGCCTTGGCTTCAGAAGCATATGTTGCAAATTGGCACATGCTAGGTATAGTCTTCAATTGTTGTAGCTAGGAGAAAAGTGCAGATTTGGTTTTGAGGGAGAACAAATCCTTCATTTAGCTTGTCTTTGAAAGAGGCAAGTAGTTGTTGTAGTTTTGTGCAGGTTTGACTTGCAAGTGCCTAAAAAATTTGTTTACAATCATTTTTCTTTTGTGACTGTATTTTATCTAGTATATATGCTTTGTAAATATTTTTGTGTTTCTCCCCATGTTTGTTTTAGCCTTGTGGTCTGCCCAGAGATATTCTAGATCCTCACTGTACCATTGCTTAGCACATGTCTCCAATCAGAGTCAGTGTTAACAGCTAAAAAACTAGCTCCCAGACATGCATATTTTTGTCCCCAAAATCCATCAAGTTTCACAGTCTTTTGTGTTGCACTCAAAACCCACTATTTATATCCTATTTGAGATATGTTATATGGGTTTTCTTTCAAAAAATGCTAAGTAAGTGTTTCCCTTTATCGTTTAGTTTCTTCCCTTTGAAAAAATGGCTCATTTGTAGGCTTTATCAAAAAATCAGCAAAATCATGAATCGGCGAACTACCCAACTTGGTTCGCGGGTTCAAGATTTCCCCAATTCAGTGATTTGTTGACAAGGTGGTATGGAGGCAAGCTGAAGGTGAGGAGAAATTTTATAAGGAAGTAATTATAAAAAACTAAGTGTTTGTCAGTGAATCAGTTAGTTCGTGAACTACCGTTTTCACCGACCAAGTTCGTGGGTTCTTGTTTTCTCTGATTTGTTGACAGGGAGACAAAAGGTGATGAAAGAGTGGATTTTTCTCTAAGGCAAAATGAAAAGAGCTGAATACTTATTAGTGAAGCTGGAGCTTTGCTAACTCTGGGAAGTTTGCTGACAAAAGAATTCACTGACAACTCTTATCCCCAAAAAAGAAGAAACAAAGGTAAGACAAAAGAAAGGGAAACATTCACTAATTGACTTAGTGCCTAATAATAAAGAGAAAGAAGAGGCTAAGACATAGTTCATAAAAACAAAGATTCACCGACAAGGCAAAAAAGCAAGTGAGAAAGATAAGTCGACATAGAAATTGGTTCACAAAGGGAGAATTTCACTGACAAAGGAGAGATAAATGGTTCGTGGTTTCTCAAGTTTGCCGATAAGGTGATTTGTCAACTGAAGCACCCAAGAGATGGAAAAGAGGAAAGTTTGTGATGGACAAATTTTACTGATAAGGCAAAATTGAATATAAAATCAAATATGAAGCATGAATTGTAAATGTAATAGTTTAAATATTTTAAAGTGTTGTAAAAGCTTCAGAGATGGCGTGATTTCCTAGGTGCTTGAGAACATGCCTACGTAGGTGATGCCATTGCTGCAAGCCAATGTAATGTAGGTAGCTGAAATAATGCATGCCTTCAATGCACAGGTACTAAAATTTAATGAAGATGATGAAGTGTTTTAGTGGTCAATATGTTTTGTAGAATCTTCTAAGGACAAAATCAATGCACAATGTACGGTTTTCCAGAAAATCTATTGATTTTCTGATAGAAGCTCTGGGTTGAATTTATTAGAGCATGGGCTTGGTATGTTGACTCAGTTTCAATGCCCTAGGCTATGCAAGAACTAGATTGCTATATATACATGAGAAAAAGATATTTTCAAGGTTGTTCACTGAACCAATTGTCTAGTTTGCAGTGCCTTGGGTTGATTTTAGGGCTTCAAATCAATCCAGTTAGAGCATTGAATGAAGGACATTTTGATGCAATGTAGGAATGAATTGTAATGCATGTTTCATGTGGTTGTATGTCTCAATGACTATTTGTAGTGATTCAGGGGAATGCATAGTCGCAACTTTGGATTTTTCCTTCGCCACATTTCTTGGTGTGATTGTAATAGAGATTTGATAATGTGTGACAACATTCAAGTCAATACATGCTTTTTTTAGTCATCTCTTTGTTGCAAGTGGGTCATTGTAGTTCAGTTCTAGATAATTAAGTATGTTCAATGTATGAAGTATAATCTGAGAAATGTATGTGAATACTTTTTGATTTTCTGTTGATGTTGGTTCAATCCTTTTCTTCCCTCTTTATTGCTTATGACGTAGTTGCCCAATGGAGTAGGCACTAGTCCATGTTGGGGATGGATCAATCACTTTCAAATTAAACAAATATTTACCAGTGGTTTAGGGGAAAACCCATCTTTCATGTGCATGTACATTTGTATAGTTGAATCAACTTATTCTAGAGGCCTGTGCAACTAGTTTCTGTTGACCTAGTGACAACTTTGGGGGTCAAGTATACATTGGGTATGACTATGTTTGTTTATTTGTACTTCATTTCATGCCTCTAAGAATATCCCTTCTAGGTCTAGTTGATCCTGAAGTACAGAGGAGTATACCCACTCCTATTAGTTGGCCAAGATCACCCTTGACCTATTGATAAACCTCTTTCAATCACCCTGACAACACCCCTAGCCTTGGTTTTTGTGAAATGTTTTAGGGTTTTGGGTTGCAGTTATTTTGGGAACCCACACCTCCATTCCTAGATGATACTACTACGGACTATATTGTATCCCTTCATGATTCTCCACTATATAACTAATATAGATGAGTTGTTTTGCTAACTAGGATAATGTAGGATGTCATGATGACATAGAGAGCCTTACGATTCTCCTTCTCCTTTTATAGAGAATTCTATTGATCCTCAAGCTTCATTGACTCCAATTGCATATTTAGAGGATTCACCTCCTATATGTCTGACTTAGTATGCTAAGGATGCTGACTCTTCACCTCTAGCATTGACAAATTTGATTGGTGTTCATACTAAGGCATCTAGTGTGGACACATCATAGGATATGAAGTTTAGTCAAATGACACACACTAAGATTCACCCATCATCACCTACTTTTATAGAGTTTAAAGTTTCTTGAGAAAGAAATAGTGATTTGATATAGTTGGGTCATCATTTTTTTCCTAAGGTAGTTCATTAAGATGCATACCTGATAGATATTTAAGGTTTATTTTTGAGTCCTACCTTGTAGATCTAAAGGACAACATTGAGGACATGATTTTCCTCTTTGATGATAGTTACATAGCAATTGTTGTCACTTCATCTTTGGCACCTATTCTACATGAGTTTCCATATGGTTTTGCATTATCATCTTCTTTAGTTAGTTCTAGGACTTCAAATTAGATTGTGACACCTTTGTGCACCAACATGGTAACAACTGAGAATCTTCCAAAGATCTTTGTCTTTTGTTTTTTTTTCCCTCATATTCCTTTTAAAAATGGGAATATCTTATGTATTCACCTTTAGGTTTTTCTCTTCGTAAGGGGAGAAATGTTTTTTCACAAGCTTTGATTATCTTCAATAATAGGCTTCTACAATTGCTTTTCTGATATCTTCAATAGTAGCATTGTTGTAAAATTTGAAGTCAAAAATTATCTAATCAATACATGTAAGCACCAACTATGTCCCTTCATAACAACCACTATTGTAGTATTCATTTGCTTGTTCATAAGGAATGTTGAGTGTACTACTTGGAGTCAAACGATGTCTAGGAAGGCATTCATAGACCATACAAAATGTTTAACACTATATATATTCTCCTACCAATACCTCACCTCCTCTTGTGAAACAATTACAAACACTTACATTTGATAGATATATTCCTTGTTTCTATTCAACCCCAGTGCTTCCTAAGCCCATATTTGAACACACAAATATATAAAAAAAAAAAATTTATTAGATAGAATAGTGGACAACCATAATGAGCAAAAGAATGTCTAAAACCAATAATGTGAACAAGAGGTTGGTATTGTTCATGCTATTTTTTTCCATCATACTATGATTATAATTTTCATGCAAAAGATATCAAATCAAGTGTTGTTATGGATCTTTGGCATTTTAGTTTATTTAAAGATTTTTCTAGTGCTTTTTATGAAAAGAGTAAGAGGGAAATATATTTATCAAATGACATAGATCTTCAAGTACAAAGGGAAGGAAAAGGAAAATATCAAGTGTTGAATGTGCTCATTGAGATTCTAATGAAGAGTTGACTTCTAAAATCCTAGATATCATCCTACAAACTATGTCCCATGTTTGCAAGTTTCCCATATTGGTGTAGGTTTGCATGTAAGTGCAGATTTGAACATTAACATGTGCCATAAGGATGTGTACATGCATAAGCTATAGAATAGGCCATAGAAGAAAATGGGTATGAGGTAGTAAGGAGTGAAATGAGGAATAAGATTATAGGAATAGGAATGGATGAAGATATGTAATGAGGCGTATCTAATGGAAGGGAAGGAGAAATGGAGGAAGATATGGAATGAGAGACAACCATCATGGAAGAAAGGATACTAGGAGCGGAAACGTCACTAACTTAGGAGGAGTCATAGATGTGGTGGAAACTATCCTAGGTAGAGTAGTAGAGGGTGGAGAAGAAGGAGCTGTAGTTGTGAAAAATTATATATGAGATCTAGGTATGCTAGAGGAATGCATGGTCATGGATGGAGGAGGGAGGCTATATGAATCATATCAAGTAATTTTGTATGATTTTTATAATTTACTAGGCTAGCAACTTCTTATAATGCCACATGTTCATCATGATTATATTCTTCAAAAGTTTTCATTTTCAATGAGAATAATAGCCATATTACAAATAGGAACATCACTAGAGACATCATTCTCAATGAATTGAGCCATATGGGGACTCAATCAAGAACTTCTTCACAATGTTATATGAGAAGGAAGAAATTTGGCATACAGGTAGCTCTCAAATCCCTAAAGGAGAAAAATGAATAAAGACAACCTAAGTGTTTTAAAGTAAAAAAATTAGTCAATAATTAGATCTAAAAGAAAGGAAAACCCTATATGGAAATATAAGGGTGCATAAGGTCTAAGGTAAAATATAAGATATATCAATGAGCCACACAACCTTAAATAAAAATGTAGCTATGAAGTGCCAAAAGAGGAGTATAACCTTAAGAATATGTGCAAATATGATAAAGAATTAGAAAACATAGGCCTAAAATCCTAATAAAAAAGAATTATAAACCCTAAGGTAAAACACTAAGAGGTCTAAGAATAGACGAGTTGACAAAAATGTAAGGGAATAAAACCCCTTTTATATAAATTAAGGATAATTACAAAAATGAAAACATAAATCACATAAATTAGATTTTAGATTTATTTGAGTAGCCATGTCAATAAATAGAAATCGTACCTCTAGAAAATAAATGCAATGGATAGGGTACTTAGGTTTTGGAATAATTATAGAGAATAAATTTTGATGCTCTACAATATTTAGTCACCAAGGTACATAAATGAATATTTCCAATTTACTAAATATCTTGGATTTTGAACAATCCCAAAAAAATTTGTGGGTTAGATTTAAGCACCTCATATTTGACCTCGATCATGTGGAACTGATATTGGGTAAGGAAATAGTTTATAACTCATGAGAATGACCTAACATAATTTTGAATCCTAAAAAATTGCTTCACTTTGATCTTTAGTATTAGAAATTCATGTAAAGATTGCAGTATTTAACAATACCTTTGAGGATTTTGTTGGATCATTAGGGTTAATTTATCTTAAGTAAACTCTCCTTTTTCACCAACTTTATGACTTTGAGTAAATGATTGAAGGTGGTATGTGCATGCTTCTACATGACCTATGTGTTTTTGGTGTAGATTAAGATTCCTTTTAAGCTCCAAAGAAAAATGTTTCTAGCACGTGAATGCTCCATTTTTCTATAGTTATTCTATTTATTTCCTCCTTATGATCACTTATGATTTAATTGCATAACTGAATCTATATGAATATAAAAAAACATTGCAATTAGTCACATAAACTTGTTCCAAGTGAGTTCACAACATGTAGTTCAAAGGGGTAGCAAGGTTAGAATTCAAATTTGAATATTTAAATTTTAGGGTCGATTGTGTGCCACTCGAGATTAACCTAGAATAGGGAAGTGTTCGTTTGGAGGCAAGGATTGAATGTATGGAAATGGGCATGAATATGAGTGCAATAAATTGTGAATAATGGTAAATATATGAGAATGAAGATAAAATAGGAAAGGCATAAAGTTGAATAGATGGAAATAGGTCCAAGTAAGGATGAAGTAGATAGGAAAAATGTATCTGTTTGTGAGAAAAACTTAACATGAATGTGTGCCACTTGTCAATATATAATTGTATTAAATCATTTCATCAAAATGGACCCAAATTAGAACTCTTTAGAGTAGAAATGATTTTAGTACTAGGATTTCCATTAATGAACAATATCCTTGGTGGTTTACTATGATTAATTTCTAAGGTAGACCTCTTATGAATGTTCCCTAGGTTTTTGCATTAAATTATTTCATAGAAGGAATTTTTCATTTTAGACCTCTTCTCTAGGGCCACTAAGTGATGGTTGTCCTTCTTATAATTTACAGCTAAATACAAACTTGTGATTCAAGATAATGAATCTTTTAAAATCATTATGGAGTACGTTCCTCAAAAGATGATCCATAAGGTTGGTATTCGATCTACCAAACCTTGGTGGAAGGATTAAAAGTGGTATCTTGATGCTACTTTTTGGAATTACAAGTCTTTCAAAGACTATTCATGGCTCTCTCCTCACCTACCCATGATTTCATAGTTCAATTCTAGGTGGAATCCTTATTCTTTGATTACCACTCAATGGCACCAAAAGTTTGAAATAGTTTGGTTTACCATTTTGGAGACTAAATTAGCTCACCTTGGATAATGTCTCCCTTCCCATGGTGTTTCTATTAGATCTCAACTTATTCATTTGGGTGTTTCCAACCCCCTGTGTTATTTTTGTGCACATTTATAAACTCTCAAGCGTCTTTTTATTTTTGTCCATTTGCCCAAGCTATGTGAACCTGGATACATGATTTTTTCAATCCCTTTCATCCAAAGCCTTTCTCCTAGCATATGACTCTTCTAGGTATTAGCCTAAAACACCTTTGAGATTTATGCAAATTTGATAGCGTTTCATAATGGAATTCTATTTAGGATATGAAAAGATAGGAATGATTGCTTTATTTTTAGACGTTGTAGATGCTCACTTTCCCATGTATACTAAAGCCATCATATGCTGTAATGTTATGTTACAGATTTAGGTCTAGGTTGATAAAGTGGCTTTGGAGGTTTTCCACTTGTAGACTCTTATTGAGCACTAGGTTAATGCTCTGTGTACTATTGCTCATGTGGTGCCTTCTCTTACCATCAAAGATGCCTCACCACTGACATGGTTGTAGCCACAATGTTCTTTCTAGACATGTTTCTCATTGCTCTCAAGGCTCCTCTCAACATAGATGTTGTGGTTAGTCTTCTATTTGTCAGAGTAATCATGGCATCCCCAATTGACATGATAGTGGAAAGTTCCCCTAGTTTTACGTAGCTACTTCTCATGTTTGCATGGGTTTTGTTCATCAACAAGAAGAAAAAGACAAAAATGATACTATCATAGGTTGGAAGCCTATTCCTGATGGTTAGGACCTCTTGGATGGTTGGGGCAACCTCCTGATTGTGACTCTCCTCCTCCTCCCGCTAAGATTGCTTTAGTTGCATAGTAGTGCGACCAATTTTATTTTGTCTTTAAACTTTTATATCAACTTTTGGGGATGTGATTCCTTTCCATCCATCTTATATAAACTAATATAGTATATTTTTATATAATTTAATATAAATACTTTTCAATAATCCTGAAAAGGAACAAGAAGAATGTGAGGACATGATTGATTCAAGGGCAACCGAAAGGACATGAGGTAACAAATACATGGAGCACTTGGTAAAGTGGAAAGGAAGAACAATAAAGGATTCAACTTGGATACCAAAATCTTTGGAAGACCTCA
The DNA here is from genome assembly GCA_027924645.1 of Cunninghamia lanceolata. Lineage (NCBI taxonomy): Eukaryota > Viridiplantae > Streptophyta > Pinopsida > Cupressales > Cupressaceae > Cunninghamia > Cunninghamia lanceolata. Next base: position 6,685,422 of record BSBN01000114.1, on the reverse strand, counting down.
TGTACAATCCATGAGATGGAGTTTATAAGCACTTTCCAATAATCTCAAGTGTTTGATGTAGGAGGGTCGAAGAAAACTAACAATCCATATCAAACAAGAGTTTTGTTGGCTTTAATAATTCAAAATATCATGTAATCAACCATTTTTCTCTCAATTTTTAGCCAAAGTAGGACATTTAAATCAACACTTTTAACCAAATTTTGACTTTCTGACACCTATAGCAACTAATATGTTAAGAATTTAAAGATGACGTGAACTAGTGATTTTTGAGATTTTATGTATAGATTCTAAATGTGTTTTTTAAAAAAATTTAAAAAATAATTTATGAATTTTTTTACATTACTTTTAATAACTTATTTTTTTATAGGTTTTTTTAAAAAAGAGTGTAAAACACCCAAACATATATTAAAAAACTGTGGAAAATTATAGAACATCAAGAGAGTTGCAACTATAGGCGTTGCTAGAGGCTGCATACATGTTGATATACAGCATTAAAAACAACCAGAATGTCACCAAAACATCCCCAAATGAAAGTTCCCAGTAGTTCAGGATCTAGAAAATGCCAAAAATGAGCCACTGGAAACAGATCTTACAAAAAAACTGATTATGATTTAAACAAAAGCCACTTCACTGCACCAGACGGTCTTGCACTCGTGCCTCTAAAGTTAGCACAATCGAATCTTCCTGGTCCTCCCGCCCCTCCATATTACTCTCCTCTTTTCCCATAGGTGTTCTTGGGAGATGCAAAGCCCAATTCGAAGCATGCATACGCAGGAACCTGATTGAGATGAAAACATCCTTGCACCTCCTTCTCATGGCCCTAGTGAAGGTGTGGTTGTGGCCAAGCAGTGCCCTTTCCAGGCCACTTATACATCTGCACGAGGCCTCTTTGCATCACTTTATACACACACTCCATTGTCTACGAAGTTCTCAGTGCATCTGTATGAGGAATAGACCACCCACCATAGCCTCCCCTCTGAGCAAGTCATAATCTCAAGAGGCTGAGTTCCACCTTTCCAGGTTGTATAAACAATTGAAAGCCAAGCCCGTAGAAATTGCATGGATGAATTGACCATCCTGCACTAGATCCATAATTTTTGACAAGAACGTTGAGACTAGTCCGTCCAATGCAACTTCCTATCCTGCTCCCCATCCAACCATCTTTGGCCACATACATTTCTGATAGAGAACTAAGCTATGGTGGAGTCAATATCAAAGATTTGGTTAAGATCTACGATCCTAACTTGTCCTTTTAGTTCTGGTTCCCATGGCATCGATGGAAAAGATCAGTGAGTGTTAGTCTTATCATCCTCCATCTAGATCTGCAAGACAAAACAAGCACTAAAAGAGGTAAAGAAATCCCTAGCTGGACTTTCTGAAATCATCCTGAAGATAATAGACTAAAGTTGGCAGGCAGTCAGGAAGAAATAGCATTTCTACAATCTCTTAGCGCGTCATGCCTATGCACCTGCACCCTCTGATATGAATAAATAGACTGCTATAAGTAAATGTCCTCAATCTTTCCTAGATATTAGCTTGTGGAATCATTAATATTATCAAATCACTTCCTACTAAAATTATTATCACCCCGTCAAATCAAGAGGAGCCTCAGGATATGGTGATATGAAGAAATGAATGCTGCCGAGATGTTAAAGGTCCTATCATGAAAGCCCATCCGCCTCCACTCATAGTCCTCTTCTTTTTGAGTTGAAAAACTTGTAGCGTACTCTAAGAAATATACCCATTCCTTAAGTTTACATTAATGATTCCGTGCTGAACTGAGCAGTGTTCCTTTGACTTGAGAAGGGATACACATCTGACAAAGGCCTCTTGGCATTTAAAGGAATGTGTACCCCATCAATAAAAGTCTTAAATTCAAATGCTCTCGCTGCCACCTAAAACTCTAGCCGCTCTTAAACCCCTCTGAAGGAGAGTCGTGAATAAAGGTGATCTCTCCTCCACCTCAGCATCTACTACAAGTTCCACGTGAATCTGCCTCTATCCATGTCATTAGTTGCGGTGGTGTATTTCCCTGATGTGGATTGAAAATCATTTCGTCCTGAGATTGATCAATTGTCTTATTGGCCAACCAATTCACTACTCTATTGGCTTGCCTATAATAGTGTGAAATTTGAACGCTGTTCAATTTTTGGAAAATTGACAATGCATGCTTCAAGATGTAATCCACTCTCCAGGTTTCTCATTTCCTTGTCTTAACCACCATTATAACATTTAGGGAGTCCCCTTCTATCCAAAGGTCTCTAAAACTAAGAGACAACACTAATTGGAGACCATGAAGAAGTGCCCATGTCTCTGCTATGTTATTTATTCCTGGTAGGATTTTTGTTGATTTAGCTACCAATAATTTCCCTTCATGATTCCTAATTGCACAACCAGTTCCTGACAGCCCTAGATTGCCTCTACATGCCCCATCGAAGTTCAATTTTACAAATGGTTGTGTTGGGGGATTAGATCTCACTAAAGACCTATCCACTTTTGGTCTGTTCACTTGGGCCTTGAATCTATTTGAGTTAGGCTCCAAAAAACTCAATGCCTTTAACACCAACTCGTCCTAAGATGTCCATTTTGAGTTATGATTGTTAGCGTTCCTAATTTTAGCCATAACCACTTTAGATATTGCCTTATCTAAGTCCTCAAATATTTTGTTTTGTGTGGAGATGACTATTTTGGAGATCCAGATGTTCCTCTCTTGAGCCAAATGTTCCATATCACCAATGGAGGACTCATGTCCCACAAACTGGCAAAGGTTGATTCTGAATAGAGCTTTGGCCAGCTCTTGAAAAAGGATAATAATGTCTCTGGTAATGGTGTGACCTAGTTCAGTTTCTTGAAGAGCCAATACTAGTATTCCCTACTGAAGGGGCATTGTAGAAATAGGTGGTCAATGCTCTCCTCTACTTCTCCACACAAGACACACTTAAAATTTGTTCTAATGGACAATTTATGAATTCTATCCTCGATGAGAATTATTCCATGCAAGGCTAGCCATGTGAATGCTCCTGCCATTAGGAGTGCTGCTTCATTCTAACAAAGATGAGTCAGCCAATCTGATTTCAGATCTGAAATCAGATTTGTATACCCATGTTTAACCATGTAGAGACCTGTAGTGTTCACAACCCAAATTCATTCGTCCTATTGGTTTGACAAAAATAAAGTTCTTGAATGTAAAATTTCTTGAAGTATTCTTTTTTGGTCGATGGGGAAATCACAATTCTCTAAACTCCTCCATGTACCTTTATGTCAGAGAGAACTAGTGTCACAGGAAACTTCCATGAGAAGTGGACTCAACTTTGTGCTTTTACCCAAGGACACAATAATCTTGCACCTTATAGCCCCAATGCTACTCTAAATATGACCTTGCCTGCTTCAGTTCCTCTCTTGTAGACAATCTTGGTCAACCATTCCAAGAGTCCATCCAAAAATTAGCCTTTTCTCCAAATTATGAATTGTCTATGAAAGATTTGGTAATAAAACCTCCTTGCTTCTTACAATAAAATTTCACATGGATGAGCCCCATGGAGGATTTTTAACTGTGAATATCCTCTCCCTCTCAACATTATCAAGGTACTTGTACTGCATCAACCTAGCCCATTTAGAGTGTAGTTTCTTGTACATACTCCATATGAGTTAAAAAAAAGTCTTACTTCTAAACTAGTTCAGATGTTAGGGAAATCATCGATTCGCCATCAAAGGGCAGAAAATGCCACATTTTTCTAAGAAAGAAAACTAGAACAAGGGGAAAGATTTTACCTAGCATATTCTAGCATAAAACCCCTAAAAAACTATATTAGATCAGATTTAAATTAGGGATTTTGAATTTCAAAGGCAAAAGTGGGGAAATTTGATGGATCTTCTAGGTTTTGGGGAAGAATTAAGCATTTTGGGACTTGGTAATTTCAGGTCCCAACAAGCCATGTCCATTTTAATTACCATGCAAGGATCTCTACCTTCCTTGACAGAATGAAGGATCTCATGGGTGATGATCATACCTTTTGTTGTGCCCTTTCCTTGGACAAAACCACCCTATTCTTGAGAGATTATATCTAGGAGGATACTAGCTAATCTTTTTGTTGCCTCCTTAGTGCAAATTTTGTATACATAATTGCACAATGAAATTGGTCTAAATTCTTCAAAGGATAAAGGTGTACTGATCTTGGGGATAAGTATGATACTTGTATTTTTCAGTTCTTTGAGAACACTAGAGAATTTTATGTATTCCTTGACTGCTAGAAATATGTCTCTTCCCACAATCTCCCAATAGTTGTGAACGAAGCTTCTCGACCAGCCATCTGGGCCTGGAGCCCTATCACTCAACATTGAGAAAACAATTGTCTTGACTTCCTCTAATGTGAATTACTTCATGAGCTCTTTGTTCTGCTCCTCTGAGACCAATTTGGGTACATTAATCTCATGTACTTCCCATTGGGATGGGTTAGAATCCTTCATCAGTAGAGCTTTATAGAACTCCTTCACTTTCCCTTTAATCTCTGGCATATCAATTTTCATTATCCTATCAATCTTTCTAATGGTTCAGATGGAGTTGGAGGTGTTGGCACCTGAAATTTTTAGTTCACAGAAATGCCCTATTTTGCCCAAGAATCCATTAAAAATTCCCACTTTGCCCTTGCTGTCAAAATCCCCTATTTAAATCTGATCTAAGATAAATTTTAGGGGTATTTTCTCTCAAAAAATGACTAAGTATCTGTTCCCCAAGTTCCCTCTTTCCTCCCTTAGAAAATTTCTTCTTTTTTACCTTTGGTCGGCAAATCAGCATTTTTTCAAACTTTAGAACTTTTGGTAAGTTTGCATGTTTGCTGATTTGCCTATAAGGCAATGACAAGGTAGAAGGAGACATGGAAAAGCTACGGAAAAGTGATGAAGAGCAAAGAAAATGGTCTTTTTCGGCATTGTGTTTTGGTTCAAAAACCTGAAGGATCGCTGATAGAAGGTTCAGCCGACGATCACTTCACCAACAAAGGCAAAGGAAAGAAGGAACATGTTGAATGTTTCTAAGTAAAAGAAAGAAAGTGAAAGTATATCGGTGAAAGGGCCAAGTTCAAGAACTCCGCACTTTGTCGATAGAAAGTTTGACCATTGGATAAATTGCCGACAAAGGAAGAAAAGGTAATGAAGTGCTTTTCCCATGGTTCGGGAAAGAGCAAGTCTACCGATAAGGGCTAAGATGGAAAGTCAAAGGTTCAGCATGAGGAGCTTTTGCTGATAGAGGAAGTATAAAAGAAAGAGAAGGAAGTCAAAGTTTTGAAATGAGCCATTTTACTAATAAGAGCAAAAATGACTAAGGTAAAAGATTGAATGAAGGAGACTATCAGCAAATCGGAAGAAGGAAGAACTAGTCAAACAGTTTTAAAATTTCATGATTCACCAACAAGGCAATAAAGGCATTCTTTTCTCTTAGTTTCAAAAATGTGGGATTTGCCGATAAATTGAAGGATGGCAAAAGGTTTGACAAGTTAGAGGTTCGGCAAAGTGCAAATTTGTCGATAAAGAGACAAGATAAAGTGAAGGCAAAAGGTTCTCAAAATTCACATTTTGCCAATAACAAGGTAACAAGGCCCATGGTTCAAAAAAGTTGATATTCACTGATAAAGGGCAAAAGAGGTAAGTCACTGAAGTTCTGTATGGTGCACTTTTCCTGATAAGGTAAAAGTAGATTATGAAAACTTCCTAAGGTAGATAAAAGGATTAAAAAGGCTTGCTTAGGCTTGGTTCTAGAAATCAAAGATTTGCCTATCCAAAAGGTTTGAGATTTTGAGAAATCTCTAATAAGGCAATAAACATAAGCAAAAGCAAGGTCCAAAATTGTCGATAAAGTGAAAAAAGACAAGGCAGCATGGTATTGGAAAGTAATGTTTGCCAATAAGCAGAAAGTAAGGCTAGTTCGAAGAAACTGAGCTTTTCTAACTAAGGGATAACATAAGCAGAAAGAAGAAGATAGTTCACAAAATGTGAAACTTGACGATAAGGAAAATACAAATACTGTGAAAGAAAACAAGGCAGAGCCAAGATGAGAGGTTAGTGCAAATGCCAATTCACTGACAAAGTGAAAATAGGAAGAAGAATGTAGTGGATGGAGTTTAGAAAGAGGAAAAATTGCCGATAAAGTGTAAAGTGGCTCTAGTTCACAAAAGATGAAATTTTTTGACAGAGTAGGAAATACAAGAAGCTTCTAAAAATGCAAGTGGTTGATAGGGAGCCCAGCATGCACAAGGTACAGTCAGATATCAGGTGGCTCAAAACTAAAAATTTGAACAACATATTGTGAGTGTTGTAATTACTTTAAAAGGATAATTCTCTAAAAGTATTCCATGATTGTAGGGATATACAAACTAATTTGTACCCATAATTTAATGAATCTATAGAATAGTACCATGTAGGTGGTTGGCACAGTGAAATTATTCAATGCACAAAGGACAAATCAAATAAGTCAAATGTTGCAGATGGTAGGGAAAGGAGTATAACCATCCCTCTTCATTGTTCAAAGTACAAGAAGAGTGCAAACAATCTTCCTCTGTCATTTTTAGAATTAATTATGGCTTTTCTATTCCAACATGCAAATCTTCTGGGAGACTGGGAACTAGATTTATGATAGCGTGCATGTAGTCCTTGATAGGCTATGGCACCTAGGAGATTGGAATGAGTTTGAACTTTATATATGCATAGTTTTTAGATGTAATACAATTGGTTGGTCAGTTGGGCAATTTTCTTAGTAAGGTTGTGAGCTGGTGCAGGACCTAGAAAATCTTGTTTTCTTTTGTAATAAGGTCTATTTGACCAAAGCATTTTCATTTATGTTTGTCTCTAGGTATTTCAGGACCTATAACCCATTTTGTAAGTCCAAAGTGACTTAAAACACACGTTTGTTATATTGTAATCACACAGTGCCAAAACAGGGCCATAGGACAGTTTGAGGTAGTTTGGATCAGTTGGTCTCCCAATTGTTTACATTGGTTGGTTTTCCAACTGCTGGTAGGTTGAGTTGATAACAACTAGAGGAAGGAACCATCGGGGAGAGAAAGGAGAAGTGTGTGAAAGTGATTGTGTATTGTTCTAAGGAGAAATAAAACAATTCTGTTTCGTCAATTTGGTTTCCATTCTCTGTAACTGTAATTTGTATAACTGTAGATTTCTATTCTTTCTGTGCTTTCCATCGTTGTAGTATGTCGACGTGAAGCATTCCATTGGCATGATTTCTATCAAAATCAGTGGAATGGCTTCATTGTACAAGTATTTGTTTTGTTTCTTGTTTCATTTTTGTGTCTGATGGTGCAGAGGATCCAGACAGAGTGTTTTTGCATAGTAGTGTTGTGATGTTCACAACACGCCCCATTTTACTCCTTAGCAAAATGAGGACCCCTACTGTGGCTATTGCTTTTGCTTGTGTGTGTGTTGTTTTGTTTGGTGGTAAAGGGACAACAGGGTAAAAATTGCAAACTTTTTTAAAACAAAGAAAAAATGCATTTTCAGTACTAGGGCATGATATGGTTGGGTTCCTTGTGAAAAATGAGCTAGGGTTGCTTTTTGAACCATCTTAAAATTTGCCATATTTTGCAAGATATGATCATTTTGGTAAAATGTACATTCAGGTTTGTATGTTGCATATACAAAGTCCTATGTCACTTCCCATATACAAAGTCGTTTGTATATGCAAAGTCATTTTTATGCATGGTCGCATGGGTCATTGGGTTTATATACATTGTTTGCCTTGTATGCATTTGCTAGTATTATATTCGTATATACAAAGTGGACCCGACGTAGTTAAAAATTGAAATAAATTTCTTGTTTGAATCCACCACTTGTATATTATTGTTCGTATGATAGCCGCAGGGTGCATACAAGGCTGATATGCATTGCATACATACAAGCGTGGACCTGAAAATTTATGGAATGAAGTTAAATCTTTGTACATTTCAGACTTGTATATTTCATACATACATTGCCCGTATACAAGTGTCGGAACCAAAAATTTATCAAGCGGGGTTAAGTCCATGTATGTTTTAAACAATGCGTATCGAAAGATACAAAACAACATACATGGTGTGGACCCGAAGGAGGAATTTAAAAAGTGAAAATGCTTGTATGTTTAAACGTTTGTATGTTTCTGATATACAAACCGATATGCAAAGTCAAGCATACAAGCCAGAATCCAAATGAGTTTGAAATCGGATATATCCAGTGTTTCATGTCCAGCTTGTATATCAAAATGTACATCCCGATAGGTATACATTGATGAACATACAAAGGCAGAATCAAAAGGGGGGGTTAGGCACGGAATATTCTTTACATGTACATCCTTGTATATAAGCAATATACATGCTGATATGCAAGGCAAACTGTGCAATGCGCAGATTTGAAATAAAGGATAAAAACAGAGGAATCTTTGCATATTTTGATGCTTGTTTGTTTGCGATTGGGCATGTGATAAATAAGGAAATGGGCAGGAACACAAAGTGATAAGATTTTTTTTTAAGCTATTTTTGGGAGCCTAAGTACATGTTTTCTGGTCAATGATGGTTGACCCAATTAGTTTTAGCATTGTATATACTTTTGGGCGTGTAATTTTCATAGATTTTGGGCCCGATTTCTGCATTTTATGCAGTTACGATTGGTTTAATAACTATTATCTCCCTGCAGGTTTATTAGGTGAAATGATACTTATTACTGGTCTATTTTTGTAGGTTTGCAGTTGAAGAAGGAGCTAAAGCTTGATGGCAATGACGTCATGGAAGGGAGATCTGATCTCAGGAGCTGAGGAAGATAGGGATGAAGTGTGAAAAGTTAAGGGTTTTCATTAATGAAGACAAAATGCAGATGGAAACATTATTATAGAAGACAACAAAAGTTATTATTGAGCTACTAGGGTTTCTAGAAGGGCATTTTTCACCTAGATTTGATGTATGCTCAGAGATATTTTGGGAGACTTGTTCTCCAGCATTTATTGTTGTAACCAGAGGTTTGAACCATTGCTTAACTAGGGATTTTAAAGTGTATTGAGGACAATCAAAGTCTATATATTGTGCATCTATACACTATAATATTTTACACAGGGGCTACATAAGGATTTGTAGCAGCAAGAATTTTGTAAAAGTAGCACTTAGCATAGCATTTAGGAGTAGAAGGAGGTCACCTGTGTCTGCAAGAAGGAGCGTGTGGAACATCCTGCCTCCTTGTATCTGTAAAGCTTGTAAGTTTTTTTGTAATCTCATCAATGAAGCTAAGAGTCATTCAGACATTGTAAATCTTATATGACTGTCTATTTCTAATACAATTGAATCTAGAATTCTGCATCTATCTTCGGGATGTTTTCTTGCTCTTCATTATGTTTGAAACATTTTCTCTTAGAGCTTGCAATTTTAAGTGTATGTTTGTGAAAATGCTCAGAACTTACATTTAAGGTTTTAGTCTGTGGATTTGATCAAATTGTTGTATGATTTACAAAGTGCATAATAGAGTAATTAGATCCTTTGAGTAGAGTGAATGAAATTTAGATTAGATCTTTCTAACTTTTCCCCACCCATATGAAAATACTCAGCTTAAAACATAGAAATTTGAAAGAAATTTGTCTCATATTTAAAAGGTGTGCATAATTAAATTGAAAGTAGATAGTTTTCATAAATATTGAAGAAGAGAAAGCTGTAATAATTCAAGAAAACCATTTAAAGCTTTGCAACGCAGTAACATTTTTATGCAAAAGAATGAATAACTGTTGGCAAGAGACACTATATGGATTCATGGTTGTTGTCATTGATGGCAACAAAGGTCATCCCACATATCCGCAAGTCATAATGTGTCTCTACCGGAAGTCAGAATAAAGATTGTTGTGGTCCGGTGAACAAGAACAGAGCATGTGGCAAGGTCCGACAGATTGATCCGGATCTCTCAGAGGAAGTGTCTTGGTGCAGTGCGGATTTGGGGAAGACAAGAGGACTACCTTGAGTGGTATATTCCAAGGATTTAGCCTCCGGTGATGGACAAGGAAAAAGATATGAATAGTTGAGTACCAGATTCCTGAGACATAGTCAAAACAGAGGAAGAACTGACTGACAGAGTATCAGACTACTTTCCGGATGTGTTACTGTTGATGATAAAAGTTGTGAAGGCATGAATCATGTTTGGCCGACATAATTAATGATATCTACTAGTATATGCTTGATCCGCATTGCTTGGTGAGCAAGGATTCAGCCGACAGAACAAAGTTTGTAAGAAACTAGACTGTTCCGGATGCCGACTAGAAAGGTGATGAAATTACTTGTGCGGATATATATAGAGGATGGATTTAGTTGTGAAGTGTGTGAAGAAATTAATAGATATACGAATAAGTCCAGAGCAGAGCAGAAGTAGCAAAAAGGATCCGGTATGTGAAAGATAGCAGAATAAAGAACAGAGGAAAGATGAAGTACAGCAGATCAGTATACTGAGCCTAACCGGAACTGAACTCCAGCATATGCAGATGCGTCCAATCAGTTCAAGACTGTGATTCTTATCACTTTGTAGACAGTGTGTCTTCTTGTAGGCAGTGGGCCTCTTGTGAGCAATGTGCTCGGGCAGTGAGCCCTAATTGGCAAGTGCCATTTTGTAAATTCCTATTCTTCTAACAGAGAATAATTTTTGGGTTAATCACCCCGTGGTTTTCTCCCTTAACAGGGTTTCCACGTCAAAAATTACTGTGTCATGTGTTTCTTATTTCATGGTAATGTTTTTGTGTTTGATTCAATGCTGCATTAATTAATAAGAAAGTTCAAAAAGGGAAATAATTAGGATAACTGATTCACCCCCCCCCCTCTCAGTTATCAACAATTGGTATCAGAGCTAAGTTCCTCCTAATAGAGCCTAACAGCTTGAGGAAGATCTGGGAACTCAAATGGATGCATATGGTTTAAGGGAGCAACTCAAGACTGCCCTTGAGGATCTTGAACAGTCAAATTCTGAAGTCAATGAATTAAAAGAAAGACTCAAACAGGCTGATGAATTCATGAGAGAATTAAAAGACAAATTAAGTCTCTCTATGAAAAAGAGAAAGGAGATGCTCCAACAGTTGGCAAGACAAAGTGAAGAAAGCAATACAAATGAAGAATTGACTGAGCAAACCAAGTTATGTGAAAAGTTATCAAAAGAAGTCATTATGTTAAGACATGAAATGGAATCAGGAACTATAAAGTTTACTCAAGAGATTGAAGAAAAAAGAAAGGCTGAAGACAATCTAAGACAATCTCTTAAAGAAAAATCAGAAGAATGCCACCAGATGGACAGGATTATCAGACATCTTGAATCTGATCTTGAAGATGCCAAAGATAATGAAGAAAAACTTGAGGATCAAATTGCCTCTCTCAAAAGAGACCTTCAAACAGCAAATGAATATAAAGAGAAATTCAAGATAAGTTCTGCTCAACTTGAAGTTCTTCTTGGAAGTCAAAAGAGGACAGATAACAAGTATGGTTTGGGATATGAGAAACGAGAAAGCTCTGGAGCCGGTCAGAAGAATCTTGGATCAGAAAATCCAAGGAGCAGGCCTAGAAGACCTCCGGTAAGACAGCCAAATGCTCAAAGATATCCATCCTTCAATGGATACTGCCACAGCTGCAACCACTTTGGTCACAAAGCTAATCAGTGCAGAATGAGAATGAATCAGATTAATTCATCCTTCTCCGGACAGTGCTTCAACTGCAAAAGGTATGGACACAAATCCCATGAATGCAGAATTATGCAAGTAAACAAATCATTCAAAGGTAGATGCTTTACATGCAATAGAGTAGGTCATATGGCTAATCAATGCAGATCAAGAGGATATCAGTCAAATATGCAAAGAAATGTTATTTGCCAAATCTGCAATAGGTCTGGTCATAATGCTAAAGTCTGTAGAAACAAGAATCAGGACAAAAGAGGTCTGGTGTACAATCAGAATCAAGACAAGGGTAAACAAAAGATGAATGCGGATGAAGTTAGGAATCAGATGAGCAAGATTTGGGTGAAGAAAAGTTTAGAGAATGTAGAGGTTGGATCCGCACCAGACTCTGGTGCTGATATTTCTTCTGAAAATTAAAAAGTGAGCTCAGGCTCAGGGGAAGACTCAAAGAAAATCCTGTTCCCCCAGCCAAACAAGTGGTGCCAAATGTGGCACAAGATGCGGATTAAAGGGTTTGCAGATATGAGTCTTGAGATGCTTCAGTCAAGTTTTCAGAGGTCCGCATGGAGTCATGAAGAAGCTGTGATCGATCAAATAAGACCTGTTCAGGGAGATGCTCCGGTATGACAAAGGATTACAAAAAGGTTCGGAGAGATCCGGAAGTGCACTATCTTGTTCTGCGGATTGGACAGAGTGTTTGGGATGTTCTTGTAATATGTTACTTCGATTTATTCATGATTAAAAGATTCAGATGATATTCACAGATCAGGACTAATCTGGGATACTCCAAGCTATCCAGACAAGGCAAACCGGAATAATGTAGGTGAAGCATTTATTGCAGACAGATATTAGGGTTCGCGGAGCAATATAAGGGATTTCTCAAAAGTCATTTGCTCATTCTGCACTCAAGAAGAAGCGAATAGTGGAGCTCTGCAACAAGATTCATCAAGCACACCAAGGATCTCCTGCCGAAGTCATTGCAGAAAGAAATCAATCCAATCACTCCATGCAAATCGAAGGCGCATAAGGTATTCTCCGTTTTTCATTACCTCACTGCAAATCTTTGAAGAATGGCTACTCCAAATATAGTTAAGATCTCTGATAGACCTCGCCCCTCATTCAAGAAACATCCTTATAAATCATTGGAGGTAGATCCACTAGGAGCCTTCTCTAGTGTTCCTCATGGTGTATTGCATACGGAAGATATTAGGGTTTACATCCATGCGAATCTTGAAGACTTTGGAGAATCAAAACTGATGGATATCTATCACAAACAATTGATAGATGACTCCTTTGAGATCAAACCTCAGTATAAAGCCATCCAGGACAAACACTTTGCACAGTGCATTCATTTCCCCTGTTTTGAAGAAGATGAATGGGTCCGGTATGTACTAAGTAGAGTACATGACAACTTCCTATGGTTGAACAAGCCCTTCAAGATCACCAAGGACGCAATTAGGGCTGTAACCGGTCTGCACTCATCCGGTGGATTACCTGTTCTCAAATCTGTCAAAAATCAGACAGTCAGTGATGCAACCGGATCCAAGTTTGACAAGAGAGCTATGACAGTTGATGATATCATTGAACCGGATGTCAAATTTGTAGCTATAATAATTGGTTACAAAATCTATCACTCCAGTAGGGAAAATTTAGTATCGGGAACTGCAATCTACACAGCCTATCAGATGTTAAAGGAGAATGCAGACTATGACTTGTGCGAGCTTCTAGTAAACCAACTCTTTGAAAATCTGCAGAAGATTAAGAAGGACAAGAAAAACTCCTTCAAATATGGCAATCTGATCCTTTGTCTCTTCTTTTACTACATGAATGAGCTTCCCGGATCCAGTGGATGGATATGGCAGAATGACAGACCGGTTGCCATTCAAATCAGAGACTATTTGCATGGACTTGGGGATGCAAAAGCAAGAAATACAGCTCTATGGGGTTACTTCAAGAACTTCCAAAGCATGATGCATGCAAGAGAAAGAATACCCCAATCCCTTGTTGAAAAATACAAAGACACAGTATGCTTCATGGTAGAAACAGATCAGTGTCTGATGGAGGCAGTGGAGCCAAGGACTGTCTGGATCATGCCTATGGGGTATGAAGTGGATGAACAGATAGTAGAGCTGCATGTTCAACACATGCTAAGCCAGCCCAAAGATCCTAAGGCAGAAAGGTTTGGAACCTTTGAGGAACTGAGTGTAAAGTTACATGTAGAACTCAGGGAACCGTAGATAAAGAGGAAGGTAAGAAAAGAAGTTGAGCATATTGCTCAAGGCCTAGGCATCTCAAAAGAGGCACTTGATGCCAGCCGGGAAAAGAGGAGGAAGGCTGAGGAAGAAGAGAAAAGTAAAGAAAGTGTTCCGGTTGAAACTCCCACCTGGACCAGATTATCAAAAAGATCTGCACCTCCCTCAACCAAAAGTTCAAAACTGGAAGTCCAGGCATCCGGTAAAAGATCCAAGACAAAAGCCACAAGGGCTTATAAAAGCCAAAAGGATGAAGAGGAAACAGAGTCAGATGAGGGAGTAAAAGAAATAAAGAAGCAGAAGAAGAAAGGATCCGGTAAACCCTCCTCAGGACAAGACAAGGATGAAATGGCAGAGGTATCTGTTGAAAAGCCCACTCTATCTCTAGAGAATGTAATCAAGTCGGTCACGGTGGATGGAAACCTTCAACCAATGACTGAATCTTATGATGACTTTAGTGAGGCTGACCAAAAGACTCTGCAGGAAGCCACAGTCAAATATCTGAACATATATAATAAGGCTTTCATTGAGATCATATCTCTTATTCCTAAAAGCCTAGAAAAGGAATTGGAAGTAAGAAAGAACAATGCTCATGCAAAAGATCTTGAGATCCGGGAGCAGATAGCTATTCAGCTATATCCTCAAATTGATCCCAAGACAATGAACATAATCTTCAAGGACTGCAAAGATGAGTTCAGAAGTAAAGCCAGGATGAATCAACTCATGCTTGGTGAGACTGACAAAGTGGCCCAAGAGACAGAAGAGATCCTCCGGAAGGCCTTCAAAAGGTTCAATCTTCCTTTTGTAGAGGACTTAGGTGCAGAAACAGCTGCGGATTTGGAATCATCTGTTCCGGAAGAAGTGGGCCCTGAACATACAAGCATCTCTCCTCCGGTTTCCCCTACAGTCTCCGGATCCAAAGAAGAAGAGAAATTACAGGAGAAGGAAGCAGTGGTGAAAGACAAAGAGGTTGACAGTTCCAAGACTGCAGAAGAAAAGAAACATCTGTCTCCGGCAAGAGACACTGCACAAACTGTTCAACAATTTTTGAGCAAAGAAACTTTAGAGATTGATGAACCGGAGCTTCTAAAAGGCCCATTCGACTTTGACTCTCTCTCTCCGGTACAAACAATGAAGATAGCTTCATTTGCAAATGCCAAGGCAAATGAAAAACTCCTGAAGTCTGATATGGAAGACTGTGAGTTGATAGAGGCTGCTTCCGGAGTACTTGTAAAGATTATGCCATCAATCCAGATAGATCCGACAGCCTCCTCTTCCGGTAATCTAAAAACCTTAGTCAGCAGTGTTGATACACATTTTGATTCTCTAGAAAAATCAGCTGAAGAAAAGGTTCGGAAGGAATTTTTGGATAAAAGATTTTCAGAAGTATTAGAATTAATCTCTAAAGATAGGAAGATTGTGAGCATTGGAATAAAGAGCTTAGAGAATGCTCTTAAGGATGGCGGTGACATCTACAAATTTTGTATATCCTGGTCAAAGGCAACAGCAGCAATTGATAAGAAAATAAAAGAGGAACAGGACAAGCTACAAAGCTTATCTCAAAGTTTTGATCCTCTCTCTTCCTCCATAATAAATCAAGAATGTCAGACTATTGCAGTCTTGAATGAAATAAAGAATCTTGAGAAGGAAAGGAAGAACATCACTAACCGGATGGGAGAACTTAGACGGATTATAATCCCTAAGTTGGAAACTATGCATGAGGCCATCAGTGATGCTCAGACCACCGCCCAAACAAAAGATCCGACAGATCTCAAGTGGGCAGAAGCTTTTGCATTTTTGTTGAGTGGTCACATTTCAATTTTGGATAGAATGAAGCAAAGTTGGGCTACAGAAATGATCCAATTGCAGACATCCTTTGCAGACATTCTTTAGTATATGTGAGTATGTAAATATGCGGCTATGTATAGAAAATTTTTGAAAATTTTGGTGTGCGGACCCTACCCTTTGCCATTGATGTCAAAGGGGGAGTGAGGAGCAGTGAAAAATGAGGAATCCAACTAAGGGGGAGTTTCAGAAATTGTATATAAAGACAGAGCATCAGCAAAGGGGGAGCATAGTGAAAACACTTAGTCATTTTTCACTAAGTGTTGCCATCAATGCCAAAGGGGGAGATTGTTGGCAAGAGACACTATATGGATTCATGGTTGTTGTCATTGATGGCAACAAAGGTCATCCCACATATCCGCAAGTCATAATGTGTCTCTACCGGAAGTCAGAATAAAGATTGTTGTGGTCCGGTGAACAAGAACAGAGCATGTGGCAAGGTCTGACAGATTGATCCGGATCTCTCAGAGGAAGTGTCTTGGTGCAGTGCGGATTTGGGGAAGACAAGAGGACTACCTTGAGTGGTATATTCCAAGGATTTAGCCTCCGGTGATGGACAAGGAAAAAGATATGAATAGTTGAGTACCGGATTCCTGAGACACAGTCAAAACAGAGGAAGAACTGACTGACAGAGTATCAGACTACTTTCCGGATGTGTTACTGTTGATGATAAAAGTTGTGAAGGCATGAATCATGTTTGGCTGACATAATTAATGATATCTACTAGTATATGCTTGATCCGCATTGCTTGGTGAGCAAGGATTCAGCCGACAAAACAAAGTTTGTAAGAAACTAGACTGTTCCGGATGCCGACTAGAAAGGTGATGAAATTACTTGTGCGGATATATATAGAGGATGGATTTAGTTGTGAAGTGTGTGAAGAAATTAATAGATATACGAATAAGTCCAGAGCAGAGCAGAAGTAGCAAAAAGGATCCGGTATGTGAAAGATAGCAGAATAAAGAACAGAGGAAAGATGAAGTGCAGCAGATCAGTATACTGAGCCTAACCAGAACTGAACTCCAGCATATGCAGATGCGTCCAATCAGTTCAAGACTGTGATTCTTATCACTTTGTAGACAGTGTGTCTTCTTGTAGGCAGTGGGCCTCTTGTGAGCAGTGTGCTCGGGCAGTGAGCCCTAATTGGCAAGTGCCATTTTGTAAATTCCTATTCTTCTAACAGAGAATAATTTTTGGGTTAATCACCCCATGGTTTTCTCCCTTAACAGGGTTTCCACGTCAAAAATTACTGTGTCATGTGTTTCTTATTTCATGGTAATGTTTTTGTGTTTGATTCAATGCTGCATTAATTAATAAGAAAGTTCAAAAAGGGAAATAATTAGGATAACTAATTCACCCCCCCTCTCAGTTATCAACAATAACATGTTGATATTTATGATCTTTCGCATAGTTTGAGTCCAGTAAACCAACAAGAAACCCTAAATCATGTAAGGCCCCTTAAACATTACAGCTTCACATCAACTGACTGAATTTACCCAATAGGTCAAGACCTGACCATATTAAACTTGGGATTAAGCAAATCTTAACTAATTTCTTCATATCTTTGAAGTTAGTTTTGGTTCATTTTATGTGAATTTTAACTATTGTTATGACTGTCTCAAAACAATCATCAACAGTTTTCTGGTGCTAGAAGGAGGGCCTGAATTGAGTTAGGGTTTGTTTCAAGCAGAGCTGGCTAACAACAGTGGTCGAGTGACTAGGTCTAGATCTAGTTTAGGGGATATATTTGTACAATTACCTGATATAAGGTGAAGTAAGAGTCCTCTGATTTGGAACCCTAAAATAACACACCAAGGAGGCTCATCTAACACACCTCCTAGATCACCTTATACTATCCATAATATTGTGAGTCCTGACATTTCTTCATTCAAGTCTTTAAATCTTGGTTCAGGTACTCCTAGAGGTCCTGGTCCTCCTAAAAATCTTGTCCCACCAGTAAATCCAGGTATTTCTACAGGTCCAGGTCAGGCACAGGCACTTGCAATGGCTTATTTCAATGTTCATTCTCCCATAGTGTTCCCTGATCATGATGAGATGCCCAAAATTCTTGAGAAGATATGTCCCAAATACCAGTTGCACCAAGATCTAGAGGACCATATTAGAATATTCAAGGAGGCATGCTTTAGGGCCAAATTAGAGCATGAGGACGTTGTGTGTAGATTGTTTCCCTACACCTTCAATGAACAAGCCTCTAACTAGTATGTAAACTTACCCAATGGCTACATTTCTTCTTGGTCACTTATGGAAGAAGCATTTCTGTCTAGATTTAGAGGACCCATTGATCCTTGCATCTTGTATCATAAATTGGCTACCATAAAAAGAGGTGAAGGAGAGTTGATTGATAATTTCAATGACAAATTTCAAAAGGCCTACTCTAGGTTGGTAGACCCTTACACCATGGATGATGATACCTTGTTAGCTATGTACTATGCTGCCTTGGATCCTTTAACTGCCATGTTTGCCAAAAGAAAACCTAACATAGATTCAATATCCAAAGCCTATAAAGAGGCAGCCTTAGTAAACCAAGAGATGAGGCATACAACTTATAGCCCATTTGTCAATGAAAGAAATTTTGGGATGCAAAATCAAGCACAACCTTGGAATGGAGTCCCTATGCATCACACTTTGTTATTAAATCCGGTTCCTACTTACACACCTGTGTATAATCCTACCCCAATCCAAGCCATAACTCCTTACACGGGTAACACTACTAATAATAGTCAGGATAGTGGTCAGCCTTTCTTCTGACCTCCTAGAGATACAACTGTGGCAAAGGCACAAGAAGAAAGGGAAGAAATCAAAGAGATCACTGCACACTTGAAAAGATTAACCAGTGAAGTGATAGAACTAAGAAATGAGAATCTTTATGGAAGAGGCAACCAAGGATACAATCAAAATTAGAATTATAACCAAGACCAAAATCAGAACCATAGTTCAAATCAAAATCAGCATTACAATCAGAACTACAATCAGAGCCATATCCAAAATAATAGCCATGGCCAATGTTCAAATCAGAGCCAAAACTATAATCAGCATCAAGGTCATAACCAAGAGCAACTAATACAAAACAGGGGGCTAGTGATAGATAATAGGGCCTGGGGTAACAATAACAAAAATTAGAATAAGCCTAGACCACCCAAAGCATGGAACACTGGACCAAACAATGGTACTCTAGCTTCTCTTTTCAAGAATACAGATAATCATGATGCAAACAAATAGCTAGCATCCAAATGGCCAATACATCACTAAAAAGTTGGTGCAAATTTCACAATACTAATGCCCATGCTAAGCTTGACTGTCCAGAGTTTCATTTAGTAGCCAACATTTTCAATATAGATGTGCAACCTCCTACTTCTAAATTTTTCATTCCCAAAGGTAATGAGGTAGTACCCTCAGGGTACAATACAACTTTAGTTTTAGAAACCTTTACCTTTACAACTACAGAAGAGAAAGAAGATGAATTGTTAGAGGATGAACCATACTTCTGTGAAAATCTTTATCCTAAATCAGCCTTTGTATTAAATTCTTTTCAGTTTCCCTTTGAGACTAAAAATGAAGTATTGACTGAAACAGAAGAGGTGCAGGCCTTTCAACAAACAAATAAAAAACACACCTACAATTTAAGGAACAACACTAGGCCAGGAGGACCTTTCACCACTTCCATTCCTTCTAACAACTTCAATACACCCCCAAATCAGAATGCTAGCAATAATCCCACCATACTTAAAGTTAATCATCATACAAATAGTGGAACAATAGTACAAAAGGTCCAAACAAGTAAAATTGAAACAATAGAGACAACAAGATTAATGAGTTACTTGTCAGAGGAAATAAAGAAAATTAAGGTCAGTATACCTCTGAATGAATTATTGAAAACCCCAGGGATCAGAAATGATTTTATAAAATCTCTAGATGTATCTATGACAGATGAGGTTGCTGCTAATATAGCTATTCCTAATAGAGATTCACCACCTAAAGAGAAAAGTAAGAAAGTTGAGCTACCTTCCAATACAAATGCAGTAATGTATGCTGATAAGAAGGATGCTCCTCCTTTCTTGTTAACTGTTAGATTGTGTGGGAAGAACATACACAATTGCATGGTGGACTCTGGTGCATCAGCAACGTAATGCCCTTAGGGATATGTAGAACTCTAGGGCTGACTCCCACCAAATCTGCCAAGGTCATCACACAGTTAGATAAATCTGAGGTTAGTGTGATAGGAGAATTGATGAACATTCAGATGCAATTAGCTTTAGACCCTAGGGTAAGCCAATTCATTGACATTCAAATAGTGGATATACCCATGAATTATGGAATATTGCTGAGTAGGGACTGGTCCAAGACATTAAACGGATATATGGCCAATAATTTCTCGCATATGTGGCTACCTTGGAGAGGTGTCCCAAACCAGATTAGAATAGAGGCAGAACCTAGGATGAAACATATGATAACAGAGTATAATCAAACTAATGAAATATTATATGCTGTTATTGAACCTGGTGTTTATAGGATTACTAACAATGGGGCACAAATTGAAGAGATCATGATGTTAAACTTTAGAAGAAAACATGTTAGCAAGGAGACAACATTATTCATTGAGTCTGATGGAAATTCTTCAGATGAAGAAAATAGTGCTATCAACAAATTTGGTTAAGCCATTAGACAAGAGGTGGAAGAGTGCATTAAACAAAATCTACCAGACCAATGTAAACTATATAAGGACAAATGTAGAGTTCATGATAGGCCACATTCTGAGGAGAGTTGTTGAATGTGCAAATACATCATTGAATATGAATACAAAAAATGCATGAAGAGGGTAGGGTTGCAAAAGGCAAATGTGAACCTTGATCAACCGTAGAGGTACTTTTAGAGTAATGTAGATGCTCTGATTTTAGAGGAAATAAAGGACAAGGGTAGCTGTCATTCTAATTTGCAAGCTGAAAATACATACATGCAAGTCGACCAAACAGAAATATCCACGAAAAAACAGGTCAGCACCTCACAAGTGATAGAAGGGACAAAGCATGCCAAGATAAAAGGTCAGAAAAGTAAAGATGGCATGTGGACACTAAAGTGTGATGGGTCCAAGTCAAAATAGGGTACGGGTGTAGGTGTTGAACTCATAGATCCTCAGGGTAAATCATATCTAGCTGCATATAGACCGCAGTTTTCCTGTACTAATAATATTGTTGAATATGAAGCCTTAATTTTGGGACTTGTCATGGCCATCAAGAAAAGGGTGAAAATGATTAAGGTGTTTTCAGATTTTAAGCTAGTAGTCAGACAAGTGAGGAAACTATATGCTTACAATTACAAGAAAATGATTTGTTATAGACATAGGGTATGGGGTTTAATCGATTCATTTGGTGCTTTCAACATAGAGCATATCCCTAGAGCACTGAACCACAGACTAGATGCACTAGCAGTTGCTACTAGCACACTAGAACCCTTGACACTGTCAAGTCTGAGATGATTTGCTATTGAATTAGTTAATGTCCCCAGTATCCTGGACAACGTTACACACTTTCAGGTATTTGGAGGGGATCAACAAATTATTGATTTTCTGACTTGCAATGAGGTATTTGAGGCTCAAATCATTCATGAACAAGAAAGACCTGAGACAACATGGGATGAAGAGGATATAATCAACCTGAAGAGCAACTTCTTACCTAAAGGAGTAATTGAATTGGAACATATTTTTGACTTTGACAGGGTAATAAGACAGAGGGACTTGCCCAAAATAGAGGGGGGTAAGTGTGATCCGTACAACTTAGGGACAGAGCAAAATTGGCAAAATGTGCTAATTGGAAAGACCTGTTCTGAGAAAATAAGAAAAGAAATTTTAGATGTTATGAAAGAATACAAACACGTAATAGCATGGACATATGAAGATTTGAAAACCTATGCTACGTCGATCATAACTCATGTGATACCTTTGAGGCCAAATCTTAAACCATTCAGGCAGAAACAAAGGCCTGTGAATGCCATTTTGGAGCCTTTAATCTTTGAAGAAGTAAAAAAGTTATTGTGTGCTGGAATAATTTTCCCAGTTAGACATTCAGTCTGGGTAGCTAAATTAGTACCAGTGAGGAAGAAAAACGGAGACATCAGGTTGTGCATAGATTTTAGAAATTTAAACAAAGCATCTGAAAAGGATAATTATCCTCTGCCTCCACTAGACGAAGTGCTGCAAGCAGTAAACAAGGCAAAGATGATGTCTTTTTTAGATGGTTTCTCAGGCTATAACCAGGTCTTAATTGATAGAGATGATAGATTAAAAACCACCTTCACTTGTGAATGGGGAAATTATGCATATAGAAGAATGCCTTTTGGTCTGATCAATGCAGGTGCCACTTTTCTGAGAGCCATGGACATTGTATTCTGTGGATTATCAAGTAAGTGCATTGTCATGTATATGGACGATATGACTGTGTATTCCAAGGATGCATCCAATCACGCTGAAGATCTCAGGAAAATACTTAAGCAATGGGAGAGGTACAGAATTTCCCTTAACCCTAAGAAATGTTCATTTGGAGTAACTAAAGGTAAATTACTAGGGCATGTCATTTCTGAAGTTGGAATATTGATTGATCCATATAGAATAGAATCAATAAAAAATTTGCAAATACCAAACAATAGGAAAGAGTTGAAATCATTTATTTGTAAAATTAAGTTTGTTCATAAGTTTATCATGGGTTTTGCAGAAATCGTACAGCCGTTAAATGCCATGTTGAAGAAAGATGCGCAGATGGAGTGGACACCTATGGCTAGAGCCACATTCAAGGATATCAAGCGGGCCATTTCTGACACCCTTGTACTAACAAGTCCAGACTACACAAGGCTATTTTACATATATTCCTTTGCATCCTCCCATTCAGTCACAGCTGCCTTAATGCAGAAGGGTGTGGACAATGAAGAAAAGCCCATAGCTTTTATGAGTACGCCTCTGAAGGATGCACAACTGAGATATCTAGATACTGAAAGAAAAGCATTCATACTAATGAGGGCTGTGAAGAAATTCAGGCATTATATCTTGTGCAGCCAGGTCAAAGCCATAGTGCTAGATGCAACAGTAAAGATGCTGCTGATGCAGAATGAACCTGGGGAAAAGAGGGCCAAATGGATCACCACGCTACAAGAGTTCGACATGGAAATCATTCCCATGAAGCTAGTCAGAGGGTAGGCATTCGTGCAAACAATAGCAAACACAGACCCAAATTCAATAAAGCAGCAGTATGTACTGAATTCCCAGTACGCATTAGACCGGTATGGCGATTTAAACACTTTTCTAATAGCTGGAGGGTACCTAGATAGGATGAAAGCTTCTCAGAGGAGAGCTTTGAAGATTAAAGCACAGAAATATATGGTATAAGGAGGTCTTCTATTCAAGAAGAACCATGATGGAATTTATCTGAGATGTCTAAAGAGAGCTGAAGCGGATAAAGTATTAACGGAATTGCATGACAAGTATGAAACTGGCCATGGTTCCCATCTAGCTACCACA
This sequence comes from Cunninghamia lanceolata, assembly GCA_027924645.1. NCBI lineage: Eukaryota > Viridiplantae > Streptophyta > Pinopsida > Cupressales > Cupressaceae > Cunninghamia > Cunninghamia lanceolata. The sequence continues at coordinate 6,662,138 of BSBN01000114.1, read as the reverse complement.
CACAGAATATTGAGAGCAGTCTACTATTGGCCTACAATGTTCAAAGATACAGAGAGTCCTATCAAGAGTTGCCACACCTGTCAGACTGCAGTAGATAAGGGAAGAAATCAGGCCAATCCACTACGACCTATGATTGAATCAAGACCATTTGCACAGTGGGGCCTGGATTTCATTGGAGTCATCAATCCTCCATCTTCTGCAGGGCACAAATTCATACTGACAGTGACAGACCACTGTACCAGGTGGACTGAGGCCACATGCTGCAAGTTCTCCACGACTAAGGTAGTTATCAGGTTTCTTGAAGAAAACATCATCACCAGGTTTGGAACTCCCTATTCATTGGTATGTGACAATGACCCTGCTTTCTCTTCTCTAAAATTTTCCAAATGGGCATTTGAATACGGGATTGTTTTAAAGTTTTCTTCAAATTATTACCCTTAAGGTAATGGATTAGCTAAGTCTACAAACAAAATTTTATTAGATATAATCAAGAAGCTAATTGCAAAGATTCCTAAAGAGTGGAATACCTTGTTAAAATATGCACTATGGGTAGATAGGACCAAGTTTAAAACAACTTTAGGTAGTGCACCTTATCATTTAGTTTATGGGACTGATCCCATACTTCCAATAAATCTGAGAATACCAATCTGGAAGTTCGCCAATGAGTATTTAGGCTTTGACAACCATAGGGAAGCCAAGGGAGTACAAATGCTACAACTAGATGAGAAAAGAGGTCAAGCCATCGAGAAATTTGCCAAACACCAAGCAGTAGTTAAGAGGTGGTTCGATAAGAGGGCAAGAGTCAAAACATTTAAGATATCAGACTTAGTGCTGTGCTAGGATAAAGCACATGAAAAGAAGGGGAGTCATGGAAAATTCGATAAACTATGGTTAGGTCCATTGTAGGTCTCAAAAATAATTGGAAACAATGCATTTAGACTTAGGACCTTGACTGGGGAAGATGTGCCATTACCAGTTAATGGCCAACATTTGAAACACTACTTCCAGGCTTGAGGTAAAGGGCAGTCCTTTTTTGTGTAATATAGTGTAAGTAGTGTACAGTCTCCTTTTTGCTTTGTTTTCTATTTTCCTTTTCGCTGTTTCCTTTTGTAGGATAGTTGTTTGTACAACTTTCTTTTGCTTTGTTTTTGTTTTTTCTTGTACAGTCTATTGTTGGTTTGTTGTTGTCTCCTCAACAGGGATCTTTGTTTTTCTTTAGAGTATGAAGGAGCAAGTTAACAACCATTGAAAACATTATAAAATTTAGAATATTCAGGTTAATTATTTGTAATTTATGTATAACTTGTTGTGACTATCATGAATGTAGAGAGTTGTTTACTTCTAAAATTTCGTATTTAATAATAGTAATTGAGAATTCAAGGGAAGTTTCTCACGATGACACACCTAAAATCCTTGGGTTTGTTGAACTTACCAGTGTAGATATTAGGTGAAAAATCTGAGGTCACCCTTGCTACCATTACAATTCTCAGCTTAATTTTAGCAAGTGCTCATTCCTTGCATCATGAAGTTACAAATTGCCATATCTTATGAAATTTCTATCAATATCAATAAAATAAAATATAAAATATAAAAATAAAGTGGATTATACTGAAAATCCAGAGTAAGCCATCTGAGTAACTCTACCGGGGCTATGGATGCTCGCTGGTAGTGGGGCTCTACTTAGGAGAATTGTAACGATAACCTTGCCGGGGCTATAGACACTCGCTGGCAGCAAGGCTCTATCTGGTCGGCTATGAGGGAATATCCTCAACTACGTAGGCTAATATCAGTCACTGGTTTGTTCAACCGATCTTCAAGATGAGGATAATTAATTATGTGCACACACTTAAACGGAAAATAAAAATTCATGCACCCTTATTGAATACCTTAGGTCTCAAGTTGAATGATAATTTGCAGGGAAGATAGTTGGAAGTTATGGATTCATTTCATTTAGTTTTCTTGAATACTTTGAATTTAATTATTTTTTTGGTTGCTAGTTGTTGTGATGTTCACAACATGCCTCATTTTACTCCTTAGCAAAATGAGGACCCCTGCTGTGGCTGTTGCTTTTGCTTGTGTGTGTTGTTTTATTTGGTGGTAAAGGGAAAAGAGGGTAAAAATTGCAAACATTGTTAAAATAGAGAAAATGCATTTTCAGTACTAGGGCATGATATGGTTGGATTCCTTGTGAAAAATGAGCTAGGGTTGCTTTTTGAACCATCTTAAAATTTGCCATATTTTGCAAGATATGATCATTTTGGTAAAATGTACATTTAGGTTTGTATGTTGCATATACAAAGTCCTTTTGTATGTTGCTTCCCATATACAAAGTCGTTTGTCTATGCAAAGTCGATTTTATGCATGGTCGCATGGGTCATCGGGTTTATATACATTGTTTGCCTTGTATGCATTTGCTAGTATTATATTCGTATATACAAAGTGGACCTGACGCAATTAAAAATTGAAATAAATTTCTTGTTCGAATCCGCCACTTGTATATTATTGTTTGTATGATAGCCACAGTGTGCATACAAGGCTGATATGCATTGCATACATACAAGCGTGGACCCAAAAATTTATGGAATGAGGTTAAGTCTTTGTACATTTTGGACTTGTATATTTCATACATACATTGCACGTATACAAGTGCCGAAACCAAAAATTTATCAAGCGAGGTTAAGTCCATGTATGTTTTAAACAATGCGTATCGAAAGATACAAAACAACATACATGGTGCGGACCCGAAGGAGGAATTTAAAAAGTGAAAATGCTTGTATGTTTAAATGTTTGTATGTTTCCAATATACAAACCGATATGCAAAGTTGATCATACAAGCCGGAATCCAAATGAGTTTGAAATCGGATATATCCAGTGTTTCATGTCCAGCTTGTATATGAAAATGTACATCCCGATAGGTATACATTGAGGAACATACAAAGGCAGAATCAAAAGGGGGTTAGGCACAAAATATTCTTTGCATGTACATCCTTGTATATAAGCGATATACATGCCAATATGCAAGGCAAAATGTGCAATGTGCGGATTTGAAATAAAAGTTCAAAACAGAGAAATCTTTGCATATTTTGATGCTTGTTTGTTTGCGATTGGGCATGCGATAAATAAGGAAATGGGCAGGAACACAAAGTGATAAGATTTTTTTTGAAGCTATTTTTGGGAGCCCGAGTACATGTTTTCTGGTCAACGATGGTTGACCCAACTGGTTTTAGCGTTGTATATGCTTTTGGGCGTGTAATTTTCACGGATTTTGGGCCTGATTTTTACATTTTGTGCAGTCACGATGGGTTTAATAACTGTTATCTCCCTGCATGTTTATTAGGTGGAATGATACTTATTACTAGTCTATTTTTGCAGGTTTGCAGTTGAAGAAGGAGCTGAAGCTTGACAGCAATGACATCATGGAAGGGAGATCCGATCTCAGGAGCAGAGGAAGATAGGGACGAAGTGCAAAAAGTCAAGGGTTTTCATTAATGAAAACAAAATACAGATGGAAACATTATTATAGAAGACAACAAAAGTTATTATTGAGCTGCTAGGGTTTCTAGAAGGGCATTTTTTGCCCAGATTTGATGTATGCTCTGAGATATTTTGGGAGACCTGTTCTCCAGCATTTATTGTTGTAACCAAAGGTTTAAACCATTGCTTAACTAGGGTTTTTGAAGTGTATTAAGGACAATCGAAGTCTATATATTGTGCCTCTATACACTATAATATTTTACAAAAGGGCTACATAGGGATTTGTAGCAACAAAATTTTTGTAAAAGTAGCACTTAGCATAGCATTTAGGAGTAGAAGGAGGTCACCTGTGTCTACAACAAGGAGAATGTGGAACATCCTACCTTCTTGCTGTATCTGTAAAGCTTGTAAGTTTTTTTGTAATCTGATCAATGAAGCTAAGAGTCATTCAGACATTGTAAATCTTATATGACTGTCTGTTTCTAATACAATTGAATCTGGAATTCTGCATCTATCTTCTGGGTGTTTTCTTGCTCTTCATTGTGTTTGAAACATTTTCTCTTAGAGCTTGCAATTTTAAGTGTATGTTTGTGAAAATAATTAGAACTTACATTTATGGTTTTAGTATGTGGATTTGACCAAATTGCTGTATGATTTACAAAGTGCATAACAAAGTAATTAGATCCTTTGAGTAGAGTGAATGAAATTTAGATTAGATCTTTCTATCTTTTCCCCACCCATCTGAAAATACTCAGCTTAAAACATAGAAATTTGAAGGAAATTTGTCTCATATTTATAAGGTGTGCATAACTAAATTGAAAGTAGACAGTTTTCATAAATATTGAAGAAGAGAAAGCTGCAATAATTCAAGAAAACCATTTAAAGATTTACAGTGCAGTAACATTTTTATGCAAAAGAATGAATAATGTGCTGATATTTATGATCTTTCGCATAGTTTGAGTCCAGTAAACCAACAAGAAACCCTAAATCACATAAGGCCCCTTGAACATTACAGCTTCACATCAACCAACTGAATTTGCCCAACAGGTCAAGACCTGACCATATTAAACTTGGGATTAAGTGAATCTTAACTGATTTCTTCATATCTTTCAAGTTAGTTTTGGTTCATTTTATGTGAATTTTAACTTTTATTATGACTATCTCAAAACAATCATCAACAAGTAGGTTGACCTAGCATCTCCATGTGCTAGGGTTTAGTTTTAGAGGAAGAAAGTAAACTATGCATCGGCAAATCGCTGGGACTCACAACAAGTCCACTGAAGTCAAGCAATCTTTCCAAGGGAGTTATTCCATTGGTGCATCGACTAGAATTTGTAAGTGCTCACTGACGAGAAGAGTCTCACCAAAGACAAATGCCATTGACATACCAGAAGCACATCAAAGGAGTTTACTGATAAAGTCATGCCCAACCAGCATTGAAGCTGTCACGGTTAAGACGAGGGGAACTTAACCGTCATCGGGGCATCGGTTGAAGGATAAAGGACTTCACCGATAGAAGTAAGTCTCGTCGACGATGAAGAGTTGATCGACTCGGTGTGAGTCATGTTGCATCTCGCTGAAGATAAATTTAGTTGAGCTATCGGTGTAAGGTAGAACAATGGTAAGACTTGAGAAAGTCATACATATCCTTGTGGTCTGATGACCAGGATGTATTTGTGGCTCATTTGTTAAGTCTTGCTGTCTGTGAGAAAAGTGGGAATAGTTCTGCGTTTTCACTGTGCGCTCCCCATCATATTGGTATCAGAGCAAGTTTTGAAGATCTCTCAGGTGGTGTGGTCTTGGTGTATGTCAGATAATAAAAGTGAAGCAGAGGCTAACACAATGCCTCCTAAAAGCATGTCACAAGATGTAGTGAAGAAACTGATTGAAGCGATGTTTGAGTCCAAGCTTGAGGAGTTGAAAAGAACCCAGAGTAAGGATAGGGAAGATGAAAGTGACAGCAATGAAGGAGATACAAAAATTGATGAAACCAGTAAGAGGACAGAGGAGATACCAGTAGACCAGAGGGCATTTGTAAATGCTTTGAAGTCAGTCAATAGGGACACCATAGATGGGTTACCTATGTATAGTGGAAGTATGGAAGCTGAAGAAGTGATTGACTAGATTGAGGCATTGAACAATCATTTCGAATACAAAGAAGTCCCTAATGATAAGAGGGTTAAGTTGGCAAAGGCAAGATTTAAGGGGTCTGCTCTTGCATGGTGGAATTATGAGCAAGGAGAGAGAGTCAAGGAGGGGAAGAATATGATAACCTCCTGGGAAAGGATGAAGACCAAAATCAAGGCACAATTCTTACCCCTGGACTATAATGTATAGATGTATAAGAAATTGTAGAACCTCAGACAGAGAGACCTTAATGTGAATGCATACACACAAGAGTTCATAAACTCAGTCTCAGATCAAAGAGACAAGAAGAAGAGTTAGAGAAGGTGGCAAGGTATCTAAATGGCCTAAGGATAAACATCCAAGATGAAATCAACATCCTAGCACTAGAAACTGTGAACAAGTGTTTCCAAATGGTCTTAAGGGATGAAGAGAAGATAAAGAGAAAGAGTGAGCAAAATAATAGAGGTAGAGGAGGAAGAAGTTTCAGAGGCAGAGGCAGTTTTGGAGGAAGAAGTCCTAACCAGAGGCCTAGTGGTGAGTCTAACCAAGAAGAGAAAGTTAGAGACTCAAGTAGCAGGGGAGGCTACTAAGGAAGAAGGCCTAGTTGAAGGGGTGGGACAAATGGATCAAGTAGAGGATCTAAGTTCTCCAATATGAGATGTTATAACTACAATCAGATAGGGCTCCCGGTATACAAGTGTCCAGAGAAGGCCTCAACTTCTCATGGTGGTGAGAAGATAACCTCTTTGATTCAAGAAGATGCAAGGAGTGTGACATCTCCTAAGTGAATCTAGCATCAGAGATGGGAGAAAATATGATGATCAAGATGGTACTACTCAAGGAACCAGTGCAGACTGAACCATCTCAAAGAAGGGCTTTGTTTAGAATCAACTGCAAGATCCAAGGTAAGGTTTGTAAAGTTATTATTGACTCTGGTTCTACTGATAATATTATATCTTTGGAAGCAGTGAATAAGTTGATTCTAGAGAAGATACCCCATAGCAGCCCATATAAAGTCAGTTGGTTGAATAAGGGGCAGCACATACTCATCAATGAACAAGCATGGGTCGAATTCAGTATTGGGGGGTATAGAGATAAAATCTTGGGTAACATCCTTCCAATGGATGCTTGCCATCTTTTGTTAGGCAGACCATGGCAGTTTGACAGAAAGGCTCATCATGATGGAGAAAAGAATGCTTACTCATTCCAAAGGGATGGTGTGACTTATAGGATACAGTCATTGGTAGAAGAGGATCCATAGCCTGTAGGGTCTAGTGTAATGATGGTAGGAGAAAAAGAATTCATGGACACATTAAAGGAAGGTGGTGGAGTAGGTTTTCTTTGATTGTGAAGCCTAAGGGGGAAAAAGAGTAAAGTGTGAGGGAAGTAGGACCTAAGGAGGTCAAAGATCTGCTTGAAAGTTACAAAGAAGTGATTGCAATAGACATACCTGATTCCCTGCCACCTGTTAGAGATATTAGCCACTAGATAGACCTCATACCAGGAGCAGTATTTCCTAATAAGGTAGCATATAAAATGACCCCTTAGTAGAATGAAGAGATAGCAAATTAGATTCAAGAACTCCTAAACAAAGGGCTGGTGAGGAAGAGCCTTAGCCCATGTGAAGTACCTACTGTTTTAGCCCAAAAGAAGGATGGGAAATGGATGATTTGTACCAATTCTAGGGCCATAAATAGGATAACCATCATGTATAGGTTTCCTATTCCTAGAATAGAAGATCTAATGGATTGTTTGGGAGGGGCTACTTATTTCTCCAAGATAGTCTTAAAGAGTGGGTATCACCAAATACGAATAAGAGAGGGGGATGAGTGGAAGACAACATTCAAAACCAATGAAGGGTTGTATGAGTGTCTTGTGATGCCTTTTGGTCTTTCAAATGCCCCTAGCACCTTTATGAGACTAATGAATGAGGTGTTACAGGAATTCATAGGGAAATTTGTGGTATTCTACCTTGATGATATGTTGGTGTTTAGTAAGAGAAGGGAAGAACAGTTGAAACATTTGGAGATAGTCTTAAAGAGGCTACAAGATTAGAAGTTAATGATACACTTGCAAAAGTGTGACTTCATGAAACAAGAATTGACTTAACTAGGCTTTGTCATCTCTAAGGGTGATTTGAAAATAGATTCTCTCAAGATAGAAGCTATTTTGAATTGGCCTACACCTAGGACAACGGGAGAGGTCAGAAGTTTTCATGGTTTGGCCACATTTTATAAAAAATTCATTAGGAACTACAGTGATATTTGTGCACCTATGTTAAAGACCATCAAGGGTGGAGGTAAGGTGAAGTTTGTGTGGACAAAAGAGGCAGATCAGAGTTTTAAAAGTCTGAAGCAGAAAGTTGCCGAGTATCCTGTCTTAGTACTTCCTAATTTCAATAAGGTCTTCACCATTGAATGTGATGCAAGTGGGCTGGCCATAGGGGTAGTGTTGAGCCAAGAAGGTAGACCAGTAGCCTTTTTTAGTGAAAAATTGAATGAAGCTAAGAGGAAGTACTCCTCTTATGATTTAGAGTTGTATGCCATGGTACAAGCTCTAAAAAAATGGAGGCACTACTTGCTTCCTAAGAATTTATTATATACATTGACAATCATGCTCTCAGCTTTTGGAATGGATAGGAAAAGCTCAGTCATAGACACATGAAGTGGGTGGAAAGTCTTCAAGCATATGCCTTCATCATCAACATAAGAAGGGGATAACCAATAAGGTTGCTGATGCTTTAAGCAGAAGGGTGTTGACAGTGCAAGAAGTGCAGCTACAAAGCATGGGTGTTGAGGCACTCAAAGGATTGTATGAAGAGGACCAAGATTTCAAGGAGATTTACAAGGTATGCAGTGAGTTTTCCAATGCTTTCCATAGTGAATTTTCAGATTATACATTGTAGGATGGACTTTTGTTTAAAGGGAGTCAACTATGTATCCCTAAGTGTTCAATGAGGGATAATATAGTGAAGGAGAAACATAATTGTGGTTTAGGAGGACATTTTGGGCTTAATAAGACCTTAGATCTAGTAAGAAGATTTTACTTTTCACCAAGGATGCAATCTGATATCAAAAGGTTTATTGAGAGTTGTATGATTTGCTAGAGAGCAAAGGGGATCTCAACCAATGCCAGACTATACCAACCTCTGCCCATACCAAACAGACCTTGGGAAAGTTTAAGTATGGATTTTGTGATGGGGTTACCAAAGACTAGGACAGGTTATGATAGTGTGTTTGTTGTGGTAGACAGGTTCAGAAAGATGGCTCACTTTATTCCTTGTAAAACCACCAATGATGCTAGTTACATTACAGGCTTGTTCTTTAAAGAAATTGTCAGGATTCATGGATTGCCTTTGAGTATTGTATTTGACAGAGACAACAAATTTGTGGGACATTTTTGGAGAACCTTGTGGAAAAGATTGGCTACAAATTTGTCCTTTAGTTTAGCCTATCATCCTCAGACTAATGGTCAAACTGAGTTTGTGAATAGGTCATTAGGCAATCTGCTGAGATGTTTGACAAGAGAACATGGAGGTAGTTGGGATGTGGTACTCCCACAAGCAAAATATGCCTATAATGATTCCACAAACAAAAGTATAGGTCTAAGTCCTTTTGAAGTTGTCTATGGTAGTCATCCTAGAGGATTTTTTGAATTGAGAGATGTTCAAGGGTTGGACAAAAGGAGTGGACATGCTGATACATTTGCAAAGGCTATGAAAGAGATCCATCAACAAGTTAGAGATACTCTACACAAGAATAGTCAGAAGATCAAGGCTAGTGTGGATCAAAGGAGAAGGGATGTGCAGTACCAAATAGGAGATATGGTCATGGTTCATCTCAACAAGAACAAACTACCCAAGGGAAGCCATAGCAAGTTGATGATGATAAAAATTGGACCTTGTAAGATTTTAGAGAAATATGGTCCTAATGCTTACAAAATTGAACTCCCTGATGATATTGCTATTTCCCCTATATTCAATGTTGCTGATCTAACATTATATAGGAGTTTTGATACAAGAGAAGGTATAGCAGATTATATCCAAGACAATGTAGAGTGGGTGCAGCATGTACCACCTAAGGAACCACCTAAGATGGAGTGCATCTTGGATAGCAGGACAACCAAGAAGACAAGAAATCAGACCTATTTTGAGCACTTAGTCAAATGGTAAGGACTTCTAGACTCTGAAGCCACATGGATGATGGAAGAAGACATCAAAAAGTAGGGTGGTGATTTGCAGCAGTTAGTCTCTAAGAGGACTTGAGATAACTTTCACACGGGGAGTATGGTGTAGGAGCACCTAGAAAATCCTATTTTCTTTTGTAATAAGGTCTATTTGACCAATGCATTTTCATTTTTGTTTATCTCTAGGTCTTTCGGGACCTAGAACCCATTTTGTAAGTCCAAAGTGACTTAAAACACACTTTTGTCATATTGTAATCACATAGTGCCAAAATAGGGCCGTAGGACAGTTTGAGGCAGTTTACATTGGTTGGTCTCCCAACTGTTTGCATCGGTTGGTTTTCCAACTACTGGCAAGTTGAGTTGATAACAACTAGAGGAAGGAACCATCAGGGAGAGAAAGGAGAAGTGTGTGAAAGTGATTGTGTATTGTTCTAAGGAGAAATAAAACTATTCTGTTCTGTCAATTTGGTTTCCGTTCTCTATAACTGTAATTTGTATAATTGTAGATTTGTATTCTTTTTGTGCTTTCCATTGTTGCAGTATGTTGACGTGAAGCATTCCACTGGCACGATTTCTATTGAAATTAGTGGAATGTCTTCATTGTACAAGTATTTGCTTTGTTTCTTGTTTCATTTTTGTGTCTGATGGTGCAGAGGATCCAGACAGAGTGTTTTTGCATAGTAGGTTGACCTAGCATCTCCATGTGCTAGGGTTTGGTTGAAGAGGAAGAAAGTAAACTGTGCATCGGTGAATTGCTGGGACTCACAACAAGTCTACTGAAGTCGAGCAGTCTCACCGAGGGAGTTGGTCTATTGGCGCATCGGCCAAAATTTGTAAGTGCTCACCGAAGACAAATGCCATCGACATATCGGAAGCACATCAAAGGAGTTTACTAATAAAGTCACACCCAACTGGCATTGAAGCCATCATAGTTAAGATGAGGGGAACTTAACCATCATTGAGGCATTAGTTGAAGGATAGAAGACTTCACTGATAGAAGTAAGTCTCACTGACGATGAAGAGTTGATCGACTCGGTGTGAGTCCTATTGTATCTCACTGAAGATAAATTCAGTTGAGCTATCGGTGTAAGGTAGAACAACGGTAAGACTTGAGAAAGTCATACCTATCCTGGTGGTCTGATGACCAGGATGTATCAGAAGCTCATTTGTTAAGTCTTACCATCTGTGAGAAAAGTGGGAACCATTCTACATTTTCACTGTGCACTCCCCATCATGAGCTCTAAAAGGTAGATCAGGAAAGGATATTTGTGCAGTCTTTGTTTAACATGAAACAATCATGAAATGTGTGTAATGGAATTTGTAAACATTTGTATTAGATTACTATTTTTTTCATTGATGTAGGTGTTTTTCTTAGCAAAACATAATCGCAGTTACTCTTTTCTCTTCCCACATTTAGTGGTATGAATGTAAGCTCTAATTTGAATCAATGTGATAGTTCTTAATCCCTTTTTAAACTTTGTAAATGGTCATTTTACTATTGCATAGGGAAGAATATGGTATGGTGTTGGATTATTAAGCATTCTTAGTGATTTGGTATTGATTTCATTGCATTTGATTTATCAAATAGGTATTTATACCCTTCTATGTGGTTATTTTTCTATTGTTGAACATTAGACTCCATAGCCCAATAGATAGGCACAAGTATGAGTAGCCTTAGATCACCTAATCTTCAAAACAAATCAACATATTAATCTTTAGAAGCAGTAGTAGTTTTTATGCATCCTCAATGTGTATGATTGCCTTTATTAGCTATATAGGGGTCTTGTAACAATCAGTTGTTCTCAGTTTAATGACAAATTTGTGGCTGAGAAAGTGATTTGGGTTTGGTTATTCATATATTTTTAGTTGTTCATCTGGTTTGATGTTAATACCTACTTAGATATACCCTTGGAATATTCGTCTAGAGTTTAAGCTGAGCTTAAAGGGTACAGGAGTCTACCCACTCCTATAGTTTTCCAAAATCACCCATAACTTGTTGATAAACCTCCTTCTATCACCCTAATGGCAATCGCTGGCCTAGGTGATTTAGAAAAGTTTTAGAGTTTTGTTTTGCATCTATTTTGGAAACTAACATTTTGGTGTTGTTGTCGGGGATGTGATACTTTGGTTCAAATCTGAAGACCCCTGTAATAGCAAGTTTGCATTTGTACATTGTGTTTGGGTAAGTTGGTAGCCCATCAACTTACACAAACATTTTGGTGTCATTGCCACGGACCCACTAGATTTTATTTCTGATTGCTGTAATATTGAAATACAATGTTTGTTCATGTTTTGCCTTCCTGATAGGGGAAGTGGTGACTCTATTTTATAACCCATAAATTAATTTATGTTTGAAAAGAGCTTCACCATTAATAGAGGAGGAAACCAAGAGTAGCCTGGATGTGAGGAGTCCTCTAGCAATGCAGGAAATAGGAGTAGATATAGGGTAAGAAGACCCAATGTGGTACCTTCAAGGAATACCCAAGACAACATGTTTGTTAACCTCAGGAGCCAATACAAATATACTTCTAAGGACTCTCTAGATAACATGCTCAGAACAAACAGAAGATATAATAGAAGTGAGTATGATGTTGGAAGAAATGAGAATGTTATTGGTAGATGAAGTAGAGATAGATCTAATGATCCATTTTTGAGGATGTTTGGGAATGCCAGTGAGAATTTGAGGAAATGCGCTAGAACACAGAGTATCCCAATTCCCCCACTAGATCATTTGGAGTTCAACATGACAATATCTCTAATGAGGGTGATCAGCAGTAGAAACATGATGATGAACAAAGAGAAAGAAGAATCCAAGATGAATTAGACTTGCTTGATCATCTCAGAAATAAACAAAGGGAAGTGCAGGCTTTGCTTGATCAACAACAAGTTCAGCTTGATCAGCAAACCCAACAAAATTAGAATGTATAGTAGCACGACCTAAATCAAAATGTTAATCAGCAATGTGCACCTCTACAACATTACCATCAACAAGATAATCAGATAGAACATCAACATCAAATGGGAAAACAAGGCATAAATCAGGCTCGTGCTCAAAATATCAACATTCCACCATAGCAGAATCAAGCTAATCAACAACATGGCAACATTCAAAACGTTGGGCATGCACAACAAAGACAAGCACAAAGGTTTCTTCCTCAGAGGTAGCCGTTGGGAGCTGAAAGGTATAAGCAACTCAATTTCATTGGCATATCTAATTTTCCTAATCTAATTCCAACTGAGATTAGAGGGAAGATTCCTAGATTTTAGGGCAATAATGCTGTCACTGGTGAGGAACACTTGAGGCATTTCGTTAATGTCACTGATGACTACGAGATTAAAGATGAAGATGTCATGATGAAGTTATTTGTGCACTCATTGGATGAAACTGCCAAAGAATGGTACAAGGCTCTCCCTGATAACAACATTGATTCTTGGGAGGAATTCATGACGGTGTTCAGACTACAATATGGGGATATGATTGACCCCAAGTTTTCCATTCATGAACTTAGGCCATAGAAAAGACCATTAATGAGACAGTATCTAATTTCAACATTTGCTTCATCATGACAATGAGAATGGTACCTCCTCATATGAGACCCAATGAATCTATGTGCTAGGTTTAATATTGTGGTGCTTTTGATTCAAAAATAGGTTAATTTTTTAGGGACAAGAGTCCACAAACATTAAGAGACGCTAATGCTACAACCATAAACATATAAAGTAACATGAGAGCTTCAGGGAAGCATATCAAAAGGTTTGATGTAAAATTGCCCTAGCCAAATAAGCCTTCTTTTAACAAACCCCTCACTACTGATGACAAGTTGGACAAACTCATGGGCGTTGTGAAATATATGTCATACAAGGTTGCTAGAAATGACAAAGGGTTGCCACCATAGGGTGTTACAATGCATTTTAATGAAGGCCAGAGATTGTATAATAGGCCTTATAATACTGATTGGTCTACAAGACCACATAAAAATGATAGATAGGATGCCCTGAGGCATGTAAGTTTCAAACATCCTGAAAGTGACACCCCTTGTAATAGATGAAAAGAGGGTTGATGGGATTGGTTGATAATTTGATTAAGTCCACCTTTCACTCAATACATTCAAGGACATTTAACCAAGTTGAATCACAACTTTTGAAAGAGGACTCAACCATCAGGTTGGATGTCACTTGGAATGATATGGAAATTTGGAATTTGTTAATTGATTTGTTAAATTTAGCCTGATTAATCCTAAAATGCTAATTATGCAAAACCATAAGAAAACAGATGAAACATGACAAATCCTTCTATAGAAAGACACTAAATACAGATCAGATACATGTCAGATTTCAAGTTTCACAATGCGAAAAAGTTGGGGTCGAAGGGGCGGGTACCCAAGGCCAAGGTACTACTTTTTCAAAGGGCTTCAGGATAAAACCTGCTACAGACTGTAATCACTTCAAGATTTCCTACATTGTGAAACTGAGGATCAAAAGAGTAGGCACTCTTGACCTTTTTGTGATAGTTTCTATCTGGGATCCTTTTGCTCTACAATAATCCATTGCAACTCCTCTCTGCAAGATCTGATACCTGTCACCTACAATCACAAGAAAGGCATTGGGGGTTATGGTGTTTAGGAGCTTGCCTCAGTCAAGCCCTTGAATGGCATTCAAGTCTTCTAGCATTGTTGCTAGATAGAGAGTGTGTGTCCTTGCAGGACAGAGGCAAAAAGAATGATAAAATGATAGATTGAATCACAAACAGATATCACCTCAGAGGTGTAGCTCTCATGGAGATGGAGCTCTTTCATGCAATGAGAAGATGAAGCCAAATCTGCAATAACAAACACAACAACAACACAAGTCTGCTCTACAACAGAATGAATGCCTTGAATGCTCTAAAATCATAAGTTTGCCAAAATCTCAAAATCATCTTCTAGTTGGTAAAAGAAGTCCCAAACATGATTATATATGCATTCTCGCTACAAATTTCATAATTCAAACTCAAGATGCTGACAACATAAACCTTTTAATAGTCACCAACCAACATTCAAATTTAGGACCGTGACAAATTATGGCAGGGCAAGGGTTTGGGTGCACAAACTCTAAGACCTATTTTGAGGCAGGATTAGGTTCAAAGATGTCCCTTGAGTTCCATGTGTCATGGGTTTTGAGAGATTTTGTTTCAGGATTCATTTCTAACATGCTTGATTAAAACTAAGGGACCCGAAAGCTAGACTTAGGAGGTAAATGTCCAAGGGGGACATTTTACGACATAACATTTAGCCCCCACTTTAATGTATGTATGATCTTACGACTCATAAATGCATTAACGTATGGTAAAAAAAACAACATACATGCCAGAAACTTGAAGCTAAGGCATACACAAAGATTAAGGGACTATTTCTAGCCCCCAATCTCATGTAAGCATTAGAAAACACATTGCAGACACGTAAAACACAATGAAGATAGTAACAGGCACACAAGACATAGAGAAGATAGTAACGAGCATGCAAGACATGAAGAAGGCATGCAAAACATGATGAAGACATGAGAACATTCACACAAAACATAATAAATACACTAATAAATAAATAAATAAATATATATATATATATATATATATATATATATATATATATATATATATATATATGCATATATATATATATATTTATTTATTTATTTATTTATGGAAATAAAAATTGCAACTCAAAACTCAAGAATGTAGGGAGGACTCATCACCATACCCTTTACACTACACCAAGGAGAGAAAACACACCATACAAAACCCAAGCATAGGGGCGACTCATCGCCACACCCTTCACACGACATGAGGGGGAAAACATGCCATATAAAACCCAAGTGTAGGGGGGACTCATCACCACACCCTTTACACTACACAAGGAGGAAAACACATAGAAGACACATGAAAAACATGAGTGTTGTATAGAATGCGATAGACATACTATACATCTTAAACACACCAAACAAGGTGATGGAAGGAGCTTATTTCTAAGTCCCACCATCTCAAACACACTGTAGACCCACCTAACAGTTGGGCTTATGCCACAACAATAGCCAAAGACATGCTTAAGGGAGGATAGTCTCAAGATCCAACCCTACCTCTGCAGAGGAGTTTTGAAATAAAACAATGTACACTAGCTCAAGAGATACACCATCCCGCCTCTGCAGACGACCTTTGAATGAAAGGATACACACTAGCTCAAGAGATATGTTATCCTACCTCCGTAGAGGGCTTTTGAATAAAAGGATATACTATACCACCTCAAAGAGAGGGATTTTTTCTTGCAATATAGATAAATATGTGCACTCCCACCGGAGATACAACATCCCACCTCCATAGAGGGCTTACAAACACACTTAGTTAGTACTAAAATCATCAAATAGATTACCTTATATATGCCCCCACCTTAACGTGATTGATATTAGTATGTGTACCGATACCAATCACATTAAGGTAGAGAGAAAACATGCAAGTAAACAAGAGATTTCACAAAGCCCATGCCCCCAAGGTGACATGTGCTCACGATCACCGAATGTTCCCACAAACATAGTGATAAGATATGTGAAGATAACAATAGAGGTTACAAATCTTACTCTAAGATAATAACCAAAGAAAAACATGAAAGCTATGCATGAATCACATATGAGATCACATGAAAGAAAACAAGGCTACACATGCAGGTTTGAATTCAAGTATAGCCATTGGACTTATATTGCAGGAATCTCAGAACTGAGTGTAACAACATGGTGAGATACAAAACAATCAAAGTGCATGGAGTAGATGTATTGTTATGATTTGTTAAACAAGATAAGACAACATCAAATGTCACATGAAGTGATTCTACTAGCCAAGCATCAGATATATAAATCAACCCTGTCTTCATATATGGACTAGGTCCTTTTTTTCTTGCTTGCTGAAGGGACACATAGTTCATATTAGTTAGTTGTTTGTTGTTTGTCATACGCCGACTAGATAGAATCACTAGAAGGTAAACAATAAAATGAGAGAGGAGAACAAGTTCCTTAGGAACACCACATAGGAGGATGTCCCTAGGTCATCAACCGCAATGCTATGGCCCTAAGGAATGACACACAACAATAAAATACAAGAAAAACAAGATAAAATAATGATGAAACAAATAGATGAATGGTCACAATAGAGGTAGTATCCCAGTATCCTTGACCTTACAAGAGTATCAAGGGTCATCCTTAGAGGCCTAAATAACACATAACACATCACGGGGGAACACAACACAAGAGGGGAGAACACATAAATGGGCAAACTATGCTACAACAATAGTAACCACCAGGGTTAGAAATACTTACCTGTAGCACAACCAAACTAGTGGTTGTCATAGAGCAAATCAATGTCTTCCCAATCTTGAATGTCAGAGGATAGAGGTACATAAGGTACAATTGCCCGACTATTGTCATTGTCCTTAAATTATTTTTCTTTAAGATCTTCTTTGTTTGGTTCAATGTTAGGTGATGGAATGCTTTCTTGTTGAGGTGTATTTCATTGAGCAAAATCTTGTCTTCTCTTCCTCCTTTATCTTTCTTGTCTATTTCTTCATTTTTTTATTAGTGATGTTTTCAAAAGGATTCTCATGATTTCCCATAGTTTTCAACATTTTAGAAGAGGAAGTAGGTAGAAACATAATTTTTTTGATGAAGTGCTTTGTTCTCCATGAGTACCTCCTAATCATTACAAGGATGATGGAGGAGGAACCTCAACATAGAGTCCTTTACCTTTGGTCTTGGAAGTTCTTCTAATGCGGGTTGTTTTTTGCTTTTTTTTGTTGAATAGAAGGTTCAACCACTCTAGATATTAATTTTTCTTTATATCATCTATATCCCAATAAAAGTTGATCTCTTCATGGTTCAGGTTCTATGGTAGGTCATGGCCAAAACTAATCAAGAGTAAAGCTCTTATGAGTAACCATGGGTTGCCATGTATTATGATGAATAGTGTGCACTTGTCCATGTAAAGGGAATTTTATACATTTGTGAATTGTTGAGGGGACAACCTTAATAGATTTTAGCCATGGATGTCCTAATTTTAGGTAGAAGAGGTTCACCAAAATGTAATAGATGAAAAGAGGGTTGATGGGATTGGTTGATAATTTTATTAAGTCCTCCTTTCACTCAATACATTCAAGGACATTTAACCAAGTTGAATCACAACTTTTGCAAGAGGACTCAACTATTAGGTTGGCTATCACTTGGAATGATAAGAAAATTTGGAATTTGTTAATTGATTTGTTAACTTTAGCCTAATTAATCCTAAAACCCTAATTATCTAAAATCATAAATAAATAGACGAAATAGAACATTGAATCCTATAGAAAGACACTAAATATAGAACATATACATATCAGATTTTGAGTTTTGGATTGCGAAAAAGTTGAGGTCGAAGGGGTGGGTACCCAAGCCCAAGGTATTACTTTTTCAAAGGGCTTTAGGATAAAACTTACTACAGACTGCAATGACTTCAGAGATTTCCTACACTACAAAACTGAGGGTCAAAAAAGTGGGCACACTTGACCTTTTTATGATATTTTCTGCCTTGTTCTTCAGATCTAGGATCCTTCTACTCTACAATAATCCTCTACAACTCCTCTCCACAAGATCCAATACCTATCACCTACAATCATAAGAGAGGGGTTGTGAGTTGTGGTGTTTAGGAGCTTGCCTTGGTCAAGCCCCGAAATGGCATTCAAGCCTTCCAACACCATTGTTAGATAGAGAGTTCGTGTCCTTGTAGGACAGAGGTAAAAGAAATTATATAAATGATAGATTGAATCACAAATAGATATCACCTTAGAGGTGTAGCTCTCACAGAGATGAAGCTCTTTCATGCCATGAGAAGATGAAGCCAAATCTGCAATAACAAACATTGAGGGTCAAAAGAGTGGGCGCCCTTGACCTTTTTATGATATTTTCTGCCTTTTTCTTCAGATCTGGGATCCTTCTACTCTACAATTATCCTCTGCAACTCCTCTCCACGAGATCTAATACCTATCATCTACAATCATAAGAGAGCTGTTGGGAGTTGTGGTGTTTAGGAGCTTGCCTCGGTCAAGCCCCGGAATGGCATTCAAGCCTTCCAACACCATTGTTAGATAGAGAGTTCATGTCCTTGTAGGACAGAGGTAAAAGAAATGATATAAATGATAGATTGAATCACAAATAGATATCACCTTAGAGGTGTAGCTCTCATAGAGATGAAGCTCTTTCATGCCATGAGAAGATGAAGCCAAATCTGCAATAACAAACACAACAACAACACAAGTCTACTCTACAACACAATGAATGTCTTGAATGCTCTAAAATCATAAGTTTGCCAAAATCTCAAAATCATCTTCTAGTTTGTAAATGAAGTCCAAAACATGATTATATATGCATTCTGACTACAAATTTTGTAATTCAAACTCAAGATGCCGACAACAAAAAATTTTTAACGATCACCAACTAACATTCAAATTTAGGACCCTGACAAAATAGCACAGGGCAAGGGTGCAGGTGGCTAAGCCCTATGACCTATTTTGGGGTAGGATTAAACTCAAAGATGTCCCCTAAGTCCCATTTGTCATGGGTTTTACAATATTTTGTTTTAGGATTCATTTCTAACATGCATGATTAAAACTAGGGGACCTGGGAGCTAAACATAGGAGGTAAAAGTCCAAGGGGGACATTTTACGACATAACACCCCTGATCGTTTGAGAAAAGATCAAGTTAATTTTCAAGATGAATCTTTGTGGTACCAAGTTTGCTTCCTCCCCCATGATCCAATAAATTGTGCGGTGGCTCATTCATTGATCAGAGAAGAAGAATTTCCAAATGAGGAGGGTGTAGTTGAGTATTAAACGAAAAGGAAATAAATCAGTTTAATGTTGGTGATTATGAGTATATGGGTCAAAGTGTTGATTATGATAGCTATGAAGAGGATGATCATATTTTCCAATATGATTATGATGAAGGACCAAAGAGATACCAATTGCCAGCTCATGATTTTGGGCATTTAAAGGACCTTATGTAGATAAACATTAGTTGTCCAAGCCTTGCAAAGACGATATGAAAGCATTGACTGATGCAACCATCTTGCAAGTCCAAGGAGGATATCAACTGAGAAATAAAACTATCCCTATTCACAATGCCCCTTCGAAGGAATCAAAACAACAAATATCGAATGGGGATAGGGACAAATCCAAGGGAAACATGGAGAAGAAAAGTAATAGCACCAAAGAAGAATAAATCATAAAAGAAGAAGATTCCAATGTAGCAACTAGCAGCAAAAATAAATATGTGCAGAAGAATCTAGCACCAACCAAGCAACCAGTTACTATACCCATTATAGGGGTCCATTATCCAAAAGTCTACAATAAGCATGATCAACCTCAGGCACAAAAGGAACTAGAAAAGGAAAAGGAAAAGGAAGAGGGTAAGGATATTTCATCTAATCAAGTAATACCTTATAGTCCTTGTGCAAATGATGTAACTATTTCATGTGATACTCTTTTTCCCATTTATAACACTATTGATATGGGTCAAGTTTTTAGACAAATCAAAATTTTTGTGCCAATAGTGGAACTCCTTAGAATCCCTGAACGTAGAGATAGGGCAAGGTCATTTATTACTACTATAGATGCACAAAAATAACCTCTTGTTGTTCCCAGTGGTAATGATGAGAGCATTGTTAGGGTTAGCCGGCAGAAGATATCAATTAAATGCAAATAAAGATTAAACAAAGAAATGGAAATACACAGAATTAATAACAGCGAGAGACAAGATTTAACGTGGTTCACCCAAACTTGGGCTTCATCCACCAAACAGAGAGTCCAATATTATTATCCAGTAAATCAAACCGATTACAATTAGTAATCCCTGCAACTCAATACCGCTGCAAATGCTACAATACAATGCTCAAACCCTAACCCTTGGCCGCTTTTTATCAAGCCTTTTTGTCAGTTACAAAAATTAGGGTTTTCTTATGTCGGTCAAAGTCGGCCCTAGGATTTTTTAAGTCGGCCCTAAAAAAAATTTTCTCGGGGGCTAGTGTACAGTACTTTCTTGATCAGTCGCCACCTACCAACAATCTCCCACTTGGAGACTGATTAGGCTCCACACCAAACAATCTCCCACTTGGAGACTAATCCTAGACGACACCGCTACGCATGCAGCTCCCACTAGAAATAAGCACCCTGGACTCTACTGTTCTATTTTTGTTGTCATCAGTCTAGAAGACCAATCGAAGCTGAAGAGGAGCTCAGCTTTTCCCTTGTTACTGCCTTTGTAAACATATCCGCTAGATTTTCATCTGTATGTATCTTTTCCAGCCTTAACTGTCCATTATCCAACACCGACCGAATAAAGTGATACCTCAACTGTATGTGTTTGGTCTTTGAATGCAAGGCAAAATTCTTTACAAGATGTATGGCACTCTGACTGTCTGTAGACAAAGAACTGTTAGCCTGTGGTTTACCTAATTCTTCCATGAAAGATTGCATCCATATCATCTCCTTGCTTGCCTCTGTTGCAGCTACATATTCTGCCTCTGTGGTGGATAAAGCAACCACCTTTTGCAACCTAGAAATCCAACTCACTGATGTTCCTCCTACAATAAAGACATAACCTGTAGTACTCCGTCGGGTATCAATATCCCCTGCCAAATCTAAGTCTACATAACCTGCTAAATCAGTATTAGAGCCCCCAAAACATAAGTGTTTATTAGATGTACCTCTCAAATATCTGAGAATCCATTTTACCGCATTCCAATGCTCAAATCCAGGATGACTCATATACCTACTAACGACTTCGACAGCATGTGCAATATCCGGTCTTGTGCATACCATGGCATACATTAAACTTCCTACAGCTGAAGCATATGGGACCTTGGACATTTTTTCTTCCTCCTCTTGTGTCTTTGGACACATCTCCTTAGTCAATTTCAAATGACTAGGCAAAGGTGTACTGACAACTTTTGCATTCTCCATATGGAATCTCTGCAACACCTTTTCAACATAAGCAGCCTGAGATAGAGTCAATTTTCTGTTCTTCCTATCTCTGCAAATTTTCATACCAAGGATTTGTTTTGCTGCCCCCAAATCCTTCATATCAAATGACTGTGATAACTGATGTTTTAACTCTCTGATGTGATCCATGTTAGACCCAGCTACAAGCATGTCATCAACATATAAACATAAAATAATGTAGTTGTCATTATCCGACCTTTTAAAATAAACACAATGGTCAAAATTACACCTGCTGTAGCCTTGCTCAGCCATAAAACTATCAAATTTCAAATACCATTGCCGAGGTGCTTGTTTCAGGCCATACAAACTCTTCTTCAATCTGCACACTAGTTTCTCCTTATCTTTGACCTCAAAGCCCTATGGTTGTGCCATGTATATCTCCTCCTCCAAATCACCATGGAGAAAGGCAGTTTTCACATCTAGCTGTTCCAAATGCAAATCTTCAGCAGCCACAATACTTAAAACAGTACGAATAGAAGTCATCTTGACAACTGGAGAAAATATCTCATCAAAATCAATACCTTGTTTCTGTGCAAATCCTTTTATAACTAACTTGGCCTTAAATCGTTTCTTACCTCCATCTTCCTCTTTCAACCTGTAAACCCATTTGTTTGGTAAAGCCTTTTTACTTGCAGGTAACTTACATAATTCCCAAGTCTGATTTTTCAGCAAGGAGTCCATTTCTTCTTTCATGGCAAGCTCCCACTGAACTTGTGTATTCACCTGCATAGCTTCATCATACCCTTCTGGTTCACCAGTATCTGTTAACAAAATAGAATACAAAGAGGGAGAAAACCTTTCAGGTGGTCTACTTATCCTTGTTGACTGTCTAACATTCACTGGAGTTTGTGGTATTTCTGGTTGCTGTTGCAGAGCATGAGGAGCCACTGGAACATCACTATTTGGAGTATCACCCAGCACCACATAATCCTTTTCTTTCTTCTCATGCTACTGCAACTGATCTTTGTACAACACCTTCTCATTGAATATAACATCCCTGCTTCTCACAATTTTCTGATTTTCAAAATCCCAAAGTCTATAACCAAATTCATCAATGCCATATCCAACGAAGGTACATTTTTTTGATTTCGCATCCAGCTTGGTTCTATTTTCAGAATCTATATGTGCAAATGCTTCACAGCCAAAGGTTTTCAGAAAAGAATAACTCACCTTCTTGCCTGTCCATGCTTCCTCTGGAATACCATAGCCCAAAGGAACTGAAGGACCTCTATTAATTAAATATACAGCAGTGTTGACAGCCTCTGCCCACATGTTTAAAGGTAGCCCAGCATGCAATCTCATGGTCCTTGCACGCTCCATTATTGTCCTATTCATGCGTTCAGCCACTCCATTTTCCTGTGGAGTCCCTGGAACCATTTTCTACCTACGAATTCCATTAAAAGAACAATAATCTTCAAATTCTTTGCTGCAATACTCACCGCCATTATCAGATCTGAGACATTTTAAACTTTTACCTGTCTCATTTTCAACCAAGCTTCTCCATTTCTTAAATGTTTCAAATACATCAGATTTCTGTCTAAGGAAATAAATCCAGACCTTCCTAGTTGCATCATCTATGAATGTAACATAATACCAAGAGCCACCGAAAGAAGATACCTGAGCTGGTCCCCATACATCTGTATGCACAAGCTCCAACTTTTCATTTTTCTTTTGCTTCCCATCTCTGAGAAAATTGACTCTCTTTTGTTTTCCATACACACAACTTTCACAGAAATCCATATTAATACATTTTAGACCTGGTAAAACTTTCTTAGAATGAAGTACCTTCATACCTTTTTCACTCATATGCCCAAGTCTATTATGCCACAGTGTTGTTTCAGAACCTGTAGCAACTTTTCTAGTCTCTTCCTGCAAACCTGCAACAACTATTCCTGAACCTGTTTGTTTTTCCTCTATAACATCTAAAGTAGAAGGAACAGTATGACCTGTACAAAGATATAAGGTGCCTACTTTTACACCTTTTGCTACTACTAAAGCACCTTTTGAAACCTTCCAATTTTTATCAGTAAATATAACAATGCAACCTTGTTCAGTTAGCTGCCCTGCTGAAATTAAATTCCTACTGAGCCTTGGAACATGCCTCACCTCTTGTAGTAGCCAATGATTCCCATTCTGCAACTTAATCTTGATTCTTCCCTTTCCAACAATCTGACAGGGTTCGTTATCTCCCAAATAAACCAGCCCAAAATCCCCTTGGACATAATCAAGAAAATAACTTCTATGGGGTGTAGCATGAAATGAGGCCCCTGAATCTAAAACCCATGAATCATTAGCATTATCTAGGGAAAGAATCAAAGCATCATCTTCAGATTTATTACTTACCACATTTGCTTCCTTATTGCCTTCTTGTTTGTCTCCTTTATTTTTTCAAGACCAGCAATCTTTCTTCAGATGACCTGGTTTTCCACAGTACCAGCAATCCTTCTGTCCTCTAGTTTGGGATCTTTTGTCCTTTGATTTTCCTCGTGACTTCCCATGACCTCCAGAACCTTTTCCTCTCTCCTTTGATCTGCCCCTGCTTTCTGCATTCAAAACACTGCCTGACTTGGATCCACCTAAGCTTTTCTTACAAATTTCCTCACTCAGAATAACACCAACAACATCATCAAATTTTAGGGTATTTGAACCAGAAACAGAGTTACTAACCGCCATTACCAAACTATCCCAGCTTTCAGGCAATGAACATAATATCAAGAGAGCTCTAACTTCTTCATCAAATTTTACATTTACAGAAGTCAATTGACTGACAATCGTATTAAATTCATTTAAATGACTTGTCACAGATCCACCTTCAACCATTTTCAAATTAAACAACTGCTTCATGAGAAATACCTTATTTGAGGCTGAGGGTTTTTCATACAATTTAGCCAAAGCTTTCATCAGACCATCTGTTGTCTTCGCTTCCGTTATATTGAATGCCACCGACGGTGCCAGGCACAACCGAATGGTTCCTAGTGCCTTTCTGTCAAGAAGATTCCAATCCTCATCAGACATTGTTGTCAGTTTCTTGGCTACTCCTTCCAACGGCCTCCATAAATCCTTTTGATAGAGGTAATCCTCCATCTGCATCTTCCATAACTGATAGTTCTGCCCATTGAATTTATCAACCTTCATTTTACCCTCGTCCACCATTGCTCCCACTCAACCGTGAGACTTTCCTGCAGACGATAATTGAACACAACTTGGCTCTGATACCACTTGTTAGGGTTAGCCGGTAGAAGATATCAATTAAATGCAAATAAAGATTAAACAGAGAAATGGAAATACACAGAATTAATAACAGCGAGAGACAAGATTTAACGTGGTTCACCCAAACTCAGGCTTCATCCACCAAACAGAGAGTCCAATATTATTATCCAGTAAATCAAACTGATTACAATCAGCAATCCCTGCAACTCAATACTGCTGCAAATGCTACAATACAATGCTCAAACCCTAACCCTTGGCTGATTTTTATCAAGCCTTTTTGTCGGTTACAAAAATTAGGGTTTTCTTATGTCGGTCAAAGTCGGCCCTAGGATTTTTTAAGTCAGCCCTAAAAAAATTTTAGTCCTACATGGCTAGTGTACAATACTTTCCTGATCAGTCACCACCTACCAACAGGCATATGTCATGATGAAATGGTTGAGGTATATGTAGGGTCATCTATGATTAACAATAGGATGGGAGTAGACCCCTTTTAAAACAATTTGATCATAAATGTTTACCTGTTGCACAACTATATGCTTGATTCAGGGGTATCTACCAATGTCATGCCACTTGAAATCATGAATGAATTGGGATTGAAGGTGGCCAAATCCTTTGGTAAGTGTTTTTCTATGGATTCTAGGGAGGTGAATGTGATTAGTCTTGTCAAAGATGTTGAGGTCAAATTATCTGCATATCATAACAAGTCATTCCTGATGGACAAAATTATTGTGAATTGCCTAGCCAAGTGGGCTATGCTATTATCAAGAAAGTGGTCAACTTGTATGGGTGGTAGTATTTAGATGGACCTGTCACATGCCACCATTCTAGTCCAAGACATGGAAGTGAAACTATATAGGGAGAAGAAGGTGGAAGACCTGAACATAGAGGATAGATATAAAATAGAGGAGGATCATAGAAATTTCTTTGACAATGAAATAGACTATTTTATGGAATATTGTAATGATGATGGTCCTTGTATGAATGTTTCACCTTCTAACCCTATTGTAGCTATTGGTGATGTGTCTGATTTGTGGACGTTACATTTTGATGGTGTATTTTGAAAAGATGGCTCAAGCGCTGGGATTGTTTTGACATCCTCAGATGGTGAGAAATTTGGTATGTCTTTTAGACTTGATTTTCAATGTACTAAAAACATAGCTAAGTATGAGGCGATGTTGTTAGGTTTAAATATTGCTCACAAGCATAAAATTAAATGTTTGAATATTTATGGTGACTTAGAATTAGTGGTGCAACAAATTAGAAATAAATTTGCTACTAAGGATAAAAGGTTAAGGGCATACAAGAATGTTGTATGGGATATCATGGAGTTGTATGATGCCATTGGCATCGAATGGGTTGATAGAACCAAAAATGAAAAGGTGGACTCCCTGGCTGTAGCTGTGTCCAAATATGATCTTTGGTCAAATTTTCTTCATGGCTATCACACTGTGGAAGTACTTACTACGCCAACAATCCCTGATAATATATATAGTTAGCAAGTCTTCAATGATAGCAATTAGATTTTCAATTTTTTTAACTGCATAGATGTGTTTGACAGTCAAGTGATTGACTGGCAACCTATGGTAGAGATGGAAAATGGCAAGGAAATGCTTTTTGGCAGCAAGGTAGTGTAGTTAAAGACAAATACTGTTGACCTATTTTTGTATTCCCAGAGTCAAATAGTCACCTTCAAATTTCTATGTGTTTAGGGTAAAGGGAAGATAAAACAAGATTAAACAAATTCGTGCATCTTTGCTTATGGGTGTTTATTTTTTTGGGTCTTAGGATTTTTAAATTTCAATAGTCTTGTCCCTTAGGCACTAAACCCCTAAACCCTTAGAGTCCTTACTTTTCGGATGGACCTTTTGTTATAATTTCATGTTGACCTACTATCGCCCATGAGGGTCTTTTAAGTTATATCTTTGAGTCTAGGTAGGTCATCTCTTCACCGCCCCCTTCCATTGAGTCACCTCTTGTTATCTGCTTTAATTTTTCATTAAGCCTTGATGTTTTAATTGAGCCCCTTTAATGTGTCATGGCCCTTCTTTTTACTAGTCTAAGCCTCACACAGAGTCTGACAAGTGGTAGTTTGGTGCACCTCCTAAGATAAACAAGGTAGAAGACTCTCCTATGATGCACCAGCCTACCATGTATCCCATTCATTGAGACACAGGGTGCAGCAGAAGCTTCCAAGTGGCAATATGGAATTTATTCAAGAAATAAAGGGGAGACTCATTCATGATCCTAGCACGGCCCCCTTTTTAAAACAACTTATTTTTCATGTGCTTAAAGGGGACCCTTGAGTTGTCCTACGTGTCTTCCATGCAGGCATTTCGTCGAGACTCTTTTCTTCATTGGGTTTCCCAAGCAGCTTTAGTGGGACCATGAAGAAGGGTTGAGGCATATCCATTCAGAGGTAGTGGAGGTTGCCCAGTGTCGGCTTGGTGCTCTTTCAAGCAAAAGGCTATGGGAGACTCTCTTAAGTGTATGTCCAGTTGACACATGGCACCTTCTGTGGGCTCCTTCTAGGTGGGTCCCCTCTGGGCTAGCAGAGGTTAAGACCAAGGTGCCAGCGGGGCATTTCTTTGACACGGTGACTCTTCGTAAAGACTCTCACCTTCATTGAGCCCTGTTTTGGCTCTCCACAATGCCGTGAAAGCTACCACCCATGCAAGCCTTGAGTCTCAACACAAAGTCAAAGGGATTTATGGTGGCCGTTGATTGTCTTAGGGTTTCAATCTACAGCTAAGATTTAAGGAGTCTCTCAAGCATCTAGAGGGTGGGAAGATTACTGATTCAAAATTCAAACACATAACCAAGGGCAGAGTGACTCAATTGTAGATTCAACCAATATGGACATTATAGAGGCCAATTTTTTTTAGAAGAATTAGTCTGAATCAATAGAAACATAGAGAATCTAAGGTTGAAAATGTTTGAAGTGTTGTAAAAGCTACTCCTCCCTGCCATCTTAGCATTAATTTTTGTAGGCCTAGGTCGATGAGGGTAGATCAAATAGTGAATCCTTCAATGCTAGAGTACAAATACAGACACAAGGTAGATTCATAGGGACAAAGTAGGATTTTCTACATTCCCTCATCAATGCACCATCCATTCATTCATACAAGCAATCTGTATGTAGGCTTGCAAGCCTGTCAAGGGTATGTACTCCACCTTAATTTGTAGGGAGTTTCTGATCAAAAATTTAATGAAGCATGGGATGTCCTAGGTCATTTTGACCAGCTTTGAGCGCCACTATTGCAGAGTGTAAAATTTTTATAAATACCTCAGATTGCAATATTTTTGGGGGTTGGCTATTCTTTTGGGCTACTGCAGGATTGAGAATTTTTGTAACTAGACCTCTGTAATGCAATTACATGAACTACTAGATTTGATGGACTGTGCTCTTCTGGTGAGCCTCTCACATCTCTAGTTTTGTTCACCAATGAATGTAATTGATTATTCTGTGTCTAACTTCTTTCAATTATTCTCTCTTTTGTGATGGCTATTTGGCCTCTATAATCAATATAAACTAGTATTTTTCCTTTGTCTTATTATTCTAGAACTATGTCTACTCTTTGGATTAGTGTGAGTTGTGTATTGTGGGAAAAACAATCCCTTTCATTTCTCCTTTTTTTTTTGTCTTGGCCTCTATTACAATCAATATGAGTCTGTGTAAGTCCTTTTAGTTTTGAGATTACTATTGTGTTGAGTTAGTTGCATTCAAACATATCCAATCTGGTGCATCACCTCTTTTAATTTAACAATCCTTCTTACCCTTTTCCCCTACGAGCATTAGCACTAGATTTAGTTTATTTTCTCTAAGCCTTGAGCTTAGAAATAGGAACCAGCCTTCTCTAGAGCTCTAATCTCAATATTGCAAGGTCCCACACCTTGAGATCATTCCCATTATGTCATTAGAATGCTTGGAGGTCTCCAAGCAAGGTGCAATTCTACGTGATAATAGTTTCAAGCTCGCTCGGTGGGACCCTCTGCTCTGAGTAAGAGATGGACTGAGAATTTGGTGCCATTCTTAGTTTTATTTGCCATTGTGGAAGCATTCAGGCACCTGGCAACTCTACTGATCCAGTCCCTACATAACAATTTGACATTTCATGCCTGGATTATAGACAAGGTCTTCTTCTAGAGGTAACTTCCAATTTGTAGAACTCTCATTTACTAAAAGAAGAAGGACTAGACTATCTAGGTCCCCAGTGAGGTAAAATAGGAGTAGTGATTCATCTCATTCAAGAGATCAGTCTACTCCTCCTCTAGTTAATTTCCAAGTTAGGTTTTAGTATTCAGGAAGAACCCTATGCATACCCATAATTAACCTGAATATCCCTAACATGGAAAGAAACCTTCCATTCATTGCATTCCATGGGAACAGTCCCTTAGACCTAGCACGGTATGATGATATGATGCAGGAGCATCCAGAGGCATAAGGGCAATCTTACATCACCCAAAAAGAAGTTAATTCAAAATCATTGTAGTTGTTCTCATTTCTTCCCATAATTAGTGTTTTTGGTTCCATAATATCCAGAATAATAATGTAGGACTTTCAGTTTTTCCAAAACTGCTAAAAATAGCGACCTTCCTATTTAGGAAAGTGTACCTGCTATTTTTAGAAAGTTTGCATTTGGGCACGTAATGAAGCAAAAACTTCCAGAAAGTTACATAACAGAAATATAAGATCTTTGGCGAAGGAATCAGGCAAAGATCATTTGTGAGCTGAAAGATATTAAAGTTTTTGTTTTCTGAAAAGCCCTTGAAAATTTACAGAACGAGATATGAGGCACTAAAACTTCTCATAACATCTCAAAAAGTTGATGGAAATCTATTTACAAATTTCTAGTGTGATAGTTCACATCGCGAGCTTTCCGGTGCTTAAAACGGTTTGTCAATTGGACACCTAGATCAAAAGTTATGCTTCCCGGAAGTTGACCTACTTTTGGAGGGAATTGCAAATTTTGAAATTTAGTTGGAGGCTGCCAAAAAGTGCTATTTATGACTATTTTGAGAACCCTAGGCAGTAGTAGAGTCAGGGGGGCCAGTGTGGAGTCAAGAAGAGGTGGGAAAATAGAAACCCTAGCTGATTTGGGGTTACAGAAGGCTGAAGATTCTACAGTCTTGAGGTTGGGAAAGCTGTAATGTGTTGCAGCTAGTAGAGGATTTATCCTCTGATTGTAATTGAGCTTTTGTAATGTAATGAGTTGCCCAGTTCAATAAAAGAAAGTTCTATTTGTTGTGTTCAATATCTGTTATTGTGTGTTTTGTGATTTACCCCTTCATCAAGTGGTATCAGAGCGAGGGTTCCTAAGTGTGTAGACAGATCACCGACCGTGAGGTAGTTTGCACCAGGACTTGAGGTTGTGGGTTTGCTACGGAGACCAAGATGCCTCCATGAAGAAATTATGTTGGGAGGAATGCTTTGACAGAAGAGGGTTTTAGAGCCCTACAAAGGCAAATCGATGCATTGCAAGAGGAGCTACGAAGAGGGTTTGAGCTGAGGACAGGAGAAGAAAGTGCAGATGAAGTTGAAGAAGAGCTATCTGAGGAAGAACAAGAAGTTGCCGAAGATGCTGCAGAAGTAAGGTTGTTGAGGGTCATTTTGAAGATCAGAAAGAGGCCCAGGATCAAAGTTTCTACATATTCTAGAGATTTGAATCCAGAACAGCTTATTGATTGGATCAATGACATGGAGGAGTATTTTGAGTATGAAGATGTGGAGGACCCAGATCAGGTTAAGTTTACAAAAACAAAGTTGAAGGGCCATGCCAATATTTGGTGGAAGGAGATCCAATTAGAGAGGAATAGAAGAGGAAAAGCAAAGATCACCAGATGGGATCAGATTGTGGAGAAACTGAAGAAGCAATTCATTCCTGTGGACTATGAGATGGAGTTGCTGAAGAAGTTGTAAGGACTGAAGCAAGGTAACAAGTCTATTAAGGAGTATACAGAAGAGTTTTATAAAATTACTATCAGGACAGGCCATGCAGAGCCCAACAAGGAGAAGGTAGCCTGTTATATTAATGGGTTGAGGCCGAGTATTCAAGAGGAGTTGAGCCTAGTTAGAATGACCACCATAGAAGATGCGTACTAGTTTTCCCTGAAGGTGGAAGAGAAGCTGAACAAAAGATTTGATAGCAAGCAAAGGGGAAGAGGTCAAGGTGGAAGGACTGGTGGAAGACCCTATGGAGGCCGTAATGAAGATCAAAAGAAAAGTGAAGAAACAGGCACCAGTTAAAATCAAAGAGGGGATAATACCTATCGCCCTCAGGACTAGAACAATGGTGATCAAAAAGGAAGAGGAAGAGGCAGACCTAGGCAAGGACCTGGAAGAGGAGGTTTTAGAGGAACCTGTTTCCAATGTGGAGAAGAAGGGCATCGAGCATATGAGTGTCCGCAACATCAAGGAAGGACAAATAGAAGACCTAAAGGTAATGCACGAGTTGCACATGTAGATGAAGATGCACATTCTGAGCATTCTGAAGATGCTAAAAGGGGAGAAACCCTAGTTGTCAGAAGAACCTTGCTGAACGAGGAGAAAGAACCCAATCAGAGGAAGAGTTTATTCCGCACAAGGTGCAAATGTGAGGGTAAGTGTTGTGATATTATTATTGATAGTGGAAGCACTGATAATCTTGTTTTAGAGGAGATGGTTGACAAGTTGAAGTTGACAAGAAGAAAGCATCTGCATCCATATCAGATTGCATGGTTACAGAAGGACCATAGAGCTTTGGTCAATGAGTAGTGTTTAGTGAAGTTCAGGATTGGTGACTACCATGATGAGGTTCTATGTGATATCATACTGATGGATGCATGTCATATGCTATTGGGGAGGCCATGGCAGTATGATAGGAGTGCTGTCCATGATGGCCATGCAAACACATATTCCCTAACAAAGGATGGAGTTCGTCATAAGTTGAAGCCC
The DNA here is from genome assembly GCA_027924645.1 of Cunninghamia lanceolata. Classification (NCBI taxonomy): domain Eukaryota; kingdom Viridiplantae; phylum Streptophyta; class Pinopsida; order Cupressales; family Cupressaceae; genus Cunninghamia; species Cunninghamia lanceolata. The sequence goes on along the minus strand of BSBN01000114.1, from coordinate 6,630,166 downwards.
TTGAAGGAGGTGGAAGAAAAGGTATGTAGTACTGCCAGAATTTGTTTGGTAGATGGTAGGAAATTTTTGGAGGGTATGAAGCATGAGCGTCATTGCTTTGCATTGATTCCTAAGATTAGTCAAGAGAAATGTGAAGATGTACCAGCAGAAGTTTCAGATATGTTGGAAGAGTTCTAGGACATTATCTCTGATAATGTACTAGAAGGTTTACCACCAGTAAGGAAGATAAGTCATCAAATGGATTTGATACCAGGAGCCAGTTTGCCAAACAAGACAACCCACAGAATGACCCCTGCAGAGAATAAAGAGCTGAACAGACAAGTTTAGGAGTTGTTGAGGAAGGGACTGATAAGGAAGAGCCTAAGTCCATGTACGGTACCTGCAGTACTAGCACCAAAGAAAGATGGAGAATGGAGGATGTGTACAGACTCTCGAGCCATCAATAAGATAATGATCAAGTATAGATTTCCATTGCCAAGAATGGATGACATCATGGATTGTTTGAGTGGAGCCAAGTACTTCATGAAAATTGACCTGAAGAGTGGGTATCACCAAATCCGTATCAGAGAAGGGGATGAATGGAAGATAGCCTTCAAGACAAAGGAAGGTTTGTATGAGTGGTTAGTCATGCCATTTGGGCTAACCAATGCACCAAGCACATTCATGTGGCTCATGAACGAGGTACTGAAAGAATTTTTGGGAAGTTTTATTATTGTTTATTTGGATGATATTTTAATTTTCAGTAAGACTTGGGATGAGCATTTGATGCATATTAGAAGAGTTCTAGAGAAGCTGAGAGAGGAGAAGTTGTTGATTAATCTGAAGAAATGCAGTTTTGCAAAGAAGGAGTTGGTATACCTGGGATTTGTTGTCTCAGAGGAAGGTCTTAAGATGGACCCAGAAAAAGTAAGGGCTATCATTGAGTGGCCTACACTAAGGAGTGCAATGGAGGTAAGATCTTTTCATGGTTTGGCAAGTTTTTATAGAAAGTTTATCAGGAATTTCAGTAGCATTTGTGCACCCCTAACTAAAACAATGAGAGGGGATAGAAAAGAGTTTAGATGGACTAAAGGAGCCGATAAGAGCTTTGATACATTGAAGTAGAAAGTTGTAGAACAACCTGTTTTGGCACTTCCAGATTTCAATAAGGTATTTCAGGTAGATTGTGATGCTAGTGGTAGTGGTATAGGAGCTGTTTTTAGCCAAGAAGGTAAGCCCATTGCCTATTTTAGTGAGAATCTTAATGATGCCAAGAAAAAGTATTCTCTTTATGATCAGGAATTTTATGCAATAGTTCAGACTTTGAAGAAATGGAGACATTATTTGTTGCCAAAAGAGTTTGTTTTATATACTGATCATCAGGCTTTGCAGTATATTAATAGTCAAGGGAAGTTGAACCAAAGGCACTTAAAATGGGTTGAGTTTTTGCAGAGTTATACCTTTGTTTTGAAGCACAAGAGTGGGAAGTCTAATAGAGTTGCAGATGCCTTGAGGAGAAGGCAAAATTTGTTGATAGAAATGAGGATAGAGGTTGTTGGGTTCGATGAGCTCAAAAGTTTGTATCCTGAAGATCCAGATTTTGCAGAGGCTTGGAAAGCTTGTTTGGAACCTATTACTTTAGACAGGACAAAATGGTTGGATTTCATTATCCAAGATGGCATGTTATTTAGAGGAAGCCAGTTGTGCATTCCAAGGAGTTCCATGAGAGAGAACCTGATTAAGGAGAAGCATAGTGGGGGATTGGCTGGACACTTTGGTCGAGACAAGACCATTGCTATTATTGGTGAAAATTATTATTGGCCACAGTTGCAACAGGATGTGAGGAAATTTGTGCAGAGTTGCAGAGTGTGTTAGATGGCAAAAGGAACAAGTCAAGGAAGGCCTGTTGAAGATTCTTCTTGGTTGTCTAAGGCAGAGGTTGACTGTTTGGGTTTTCCTCACACAAACACATGAGACGTGACAGGGTCACTTCTCAAATTACCCTGGGTGTCTGATGCAGGAGCATCCAGAGGCATAAGGGCAATCTTGCATCACCCAAAAAGAAGTTAATTCAAAATCATTGTAGTTGTTCTCATTTCTTCCCATAATTAGTGTTTTTGGTTCCATAATATCCAGAATAATAATGTAGGACTTTCAGTTTTTCCAAAACTGCTAAAAATAGCAACCTGCCTATTTAGGAAAGTGTACCTGCTATTTTTAGAAAGTTTGCATTTGGGCACATAATGAAGCAAAAACTTCTAGAAAGTTACATAATGGAAATATAAGACCTTTGGTGAAGGAATCAGGCAAAGATCATTTGTGAGTTGAAAGCTATTAAAGTTTTTGTTTTCTGAAAAGCCCCTAAAATTTTACGGAACGAGATATGAGGCACTAAAACTTCTCATAACATCTCAAAAAGTTGACAGAAATTTGTTTACAAATTTTTGGCATGATAGTTCACATCGCGAGCTTTCTGGAGCTTAAAACGGTTCGTCAATCAGACACCCGAATCAAAAGTTATGCTTCCCAGAAGTTGACCTACTTTTGGAGGGAATTGCAAATTTTGAAATTTAGCTGGAGTCCACCAAAAAGTGCTATTTATGACTATTTTGGGAACCCTGGGTGGTAGTAGAGTCAGGGGGGCCAGTGTGGAGTCAAGAATAGGTGGGAAAATAGAAACCCTAGCTGATTTGGGGTTACAGAAGGCTGAAGATTCTAGAGTCTTGAGCTTGGGAAAGCTGTAATGTGTTGCAGCCAGTAGAGGATTTATCCTCTGATGGTAATTGAGCTTTTGTAATGTAATGAGTTGCCTAGTTTAATAAAAGAAAGTTCTATTTGCTGTGTTCAATATCTGTTATTGTGTGTTTTGTGATTTACCCCCTTCAGATGTCATGATATGCCCACTTCAGCCTTAAAGGATGTCCCATTTTTTACTGGTGAGAACTCTATTACCCCTGCTAAACACATTCGATACAATTCCATTGTCTGTTGGGTCCACCATGTCAATGCTGACAATATGGGCTTGAGACTCCTAGCCTCCTCCTTTAAGGGAAAAGCCCTGCAGTGGTATAGAGGACTCCAGACAAATTCCATCCACAATTGGGATGAGTTGGGCACTAAATTTTACCAACGGTTTGAAGACAACAGTGACCACTTGTCACTAATGGAACAATTATCTACAATCAAGAGAACCCCTCATGAATATATGATAGATTTCAACTACTGATTCCAAAAAACATGGGACAGAATTCCCTTGCTGGTAAAGCCCTCTCCAAAGACAACATTCATCTATTATTTAATGTCTTTGAATACAGATATTGCTATCATGATTCAGTCCATGGGAGGGACTATATTGCTTGATGCCTATGAAACAACAATAAGGGAAGAAAATTTCCTAATTCAAGCAGGGAAGATTGCTCTGAGGTCACCAATGCCTTTATTTCTAGAGGCCCCTGTTAGTCAACCTATTATGGCTCTAATTCCCATTGTTTCTTTTGTCGCCCCTGTAATGACACCTCCAATTGAACAACTAGAAGATAAATATGCTATGATAAGGATGTTTATGAATCAATTGGCACTGGAAAGGAGACAGAATGCACAATCAAATAGGGTGTATCAACCGTACAATTAGAAATATTAGCCCTTCACCTAGAGTTATCAGCAAACTAGACCACCTTACCAAGGTAATATATAAAGGAAAGGGAAACCTAGTTATATCAAACCATTAAATGATGTTAACCCTAATGTGCTAGAACCTCTAGACCCCTTGTGCCAATTCAAAACAACTTAGCCCAAGACAATGACTTGTGTTATCCTTGCAATCAGCCACATGACTAAAATTTGTGTCAAAGTGGATAGTTCAGTCATGCTTTGACAATGCAAGAGCAACCAACAAGTTCAGACCACTAAGTCAACATGAATCAAGGAATGGTTGGAGGCTAGGACCATATGCAGAATAATGCTACCTTGATGAATTGGACCCCTGATAATTATTGTGGTGTTAATCAAGGTGTTGGTCCAATAGCATTCAATACAAGGGCAAAGAGAAGAGCTATTGAAGATACATCAGGACCTGCAGTTGGTCATTCATCTATACCCAACATGTCTCCAATAGCTATAGCAAAGGAAAGAGTTCTTGAGACTCCTTTTAGGCAAGCATATCAGACTATTGGCAGGGCAGATTCAGTACCAACTATGTAACTCCAATCCATTCAGCAGCAAAAAAGTGATCCAACTGTCACTAAAACATCACAAAAGTGTAGTCAAATGCCCTTTAGCATAGTGGATCAAATGAAAAAGACAAATTTGAGTGTCACTATGTGGGATGCATTGTTGATCCCAGCTCAAAGGAATCTTCTTCAGGAGGCCCTAATAGAGTTCAACTAGCTTGATGTGGAGTTGATAAAAGAATAGACAACCTCCCCAATAAATCTATGTCAGCCCAAGGAGGAAGTAAGTACAAGAAAAACCAGTAAGCCCCCTCCATTTTATGTTTCCCTAATCATAGGTGATAAATTGTTGCATAATTGTATGATAGATTCTGGGGTGGGTACCTCTATCATGCGTAAAAATATTTTTGATAGGTTGGGTATAGAGTATGAGCCCATGAACAAAGGGGTAGTGCAATTAGATGGCACTATTGTTAAGACAGTAGGTGTTATTAAAAATTTGGAACTCACTTTGCATGCATGCCCTGAATTCTTTATTTTACAATATATCTTAGTCATAGACCTCCCTATATACTTTGGCATATACTTATGTAGGGATTTCACTGCCAAAATAGGTGGGTATTTGTCTTCTAATTGGTCCCACATGTTGTTTAGAACTAGATATGGCACAAAAGTGACCATTAGGGTTAAGCCTATTATGAATGATCATATAGAACCCTACTCTCATAACCCAAACAACATGAATTGTACAATCCATGAGTTGGAGTAAGATGAAAATAGTAGGCATGAGGCTGCAATGCCTATGGAGAAAATACCTGATATAGTGTTGGATGAGTGGGATAATTGTTTTCAGTTTGACACTCCTGATCACATAGAGGAAACAAGGTTGGGTACTTATTGTATCCATGAGGAGGATACTATTAGGGTAAAATGTGGTTTAATCAAATGAATAATATAAAACCCAAACATCAACAGAATAATGAAAACAAGAAAGATTGAAAGAAATGAAGCAATGAAGAACACAATGCAAACCTTCCCTATTTCAAAGCTTCTGTTGTTCGCCTATTACATGTCATGGCCACATTTTCCATGTGGTCACAACACGCGTCACACGTGTCATAGCCACATCTGTCATGTGGTTATGACACGAACTATCAAAAATTTCTCACGCATCCCTAGGAACCCCCTCGCATGCGTAAGCATGCTCGGTGGTGTATGCTCAAGGCGAAAACACTATAGTTGTCGGCGGGGTACAAGTACAATTGCGTGCAACCAGACACACGCAGACCAACAAGGGGGTCTCCTTGACACAGTTAACGTCGCTACAAGGTTTATATTTTTGAGGTCCCTAACCATAATTCTTGGCAGATTTCGACAGCATAACGCCTTACGGCGTAAGTGGGAATTACTCAACACTATACTACTTACAGGGTTCCCTGATAGATTAACAACTTCCCACAACACCTTGTTCCTACTAAACTGACTCGTGATCTCCCTATGGGGTTATTTTTCAGCAAAGCACATTTGTCTGCCTTCTTTCTCGTTTCCTGAAATATACTCCTACTTCGAACTTAGCATTCTCAACAAGACAGTTCATTTGCCCTCTCTTCCGTTTCTCTGGATCTTAATTTTAATTGTATTTCTATCGCCCTCACCTTAAATATTCCTCTGAACTTTTAGTTTGTTTATATTTCAGTCTCTCTCTTTTGGTTTCTACATTTTCTTTATGTTTATCCTGTCCTTTCTTCATATTCTACATCAATCAGAGTTATCACTGTATCTATATTTACATTGTTCCTAACTTCCGGATTGTATAGATCACACATGCTGGTTTGCTACTTCGCTGGACTCAGCCCCTTATTTTCTCCGATTAGGATTCTCCTTTACGTTTGTACTAATTAATCTTGTTCCTAAGAAAAAATTAGCAGAAAGTACATCCACTTAGTTCTCTTATCCCAGGTGGAAAATGCCACGCATTTTCTCCTCTGTGTTTTTCAATGTTAGTTTTTCTTCTTCTAATTCTCTTTCATGTTTTCTCCATTGGGCATTTACTAACTACAGTTGAGATTAAAATGGCCTCACATGGAATGTCTATGATGGCTTCTTAAGTTTATTTCCAGTGATCTTTTAAACAAGTGACGCGTTATTTTCCTCTTCATTTTCCTGGTTATTAAATTTCGTTGATAGATGAAACTTCCGAGAAACTCTTCCCGGAGTATTATCGTATATTCCTTTATGCTCTCTTTAAATTATACTTTTATTTTCTCTTATTATTGTAAAGAGAAAACGGCCTCTCTGGTGACTTATATCACCTAATTAATTGATGTATGTATCTATATACATATATATTTATCTGGGTAATATTAAGACTATTATTATTATTAATTACTATTGTTAGATTATTTTATTAATTTATATAGCGATTATTACTAATGTTATTATTACAATTGTTATTCATCTATTCTTTTTATATAATATATATATATATATATACATACAATTATATACCATTGTTATTGCATATAAGAGGCTCTCCTCTTTATAAAATAAAGGCCAAACCATGGAAACATTTCTTATTTTATTTGGTTAAATTATTTTCCAAATAGCAAGCCCTAACCCCTCTTTTTTTTTCCTTTTGTGAAGGGCAGAGGGATGGAGATGGCGATGGCGCGGCCATGGCAGGGGTCGCAGTGGAGGAAGGTCGTGGCGGCCGTGGCAAAGGAACAGAGGTGGAGGTGGCCACAGTGGTGGTGGAGTGGGCGGATATGGGATAGGCCTTAGTGACAGAGGTGGAGGGGTGGTTTTGTGGCGGCACCGAGCTGTGAAAGGCAGAGACAGAGCGGCGGATTGGTGGGAGGATGTTGTCTGTGGGGTGGAGGCACTACCGTGGGGAGTGGGGAGTACCGCGGATGGCGGTGGCTGCGGGTTATACTATAGCGGGGGTGCTGTGTTGTGGGGAGTCTGTGGTCACACGACTGCGGACTATGTTTTATCTTACGGGGGGTGTGGGGAGGGGCAGAGCCCCCACCCACATCCCACTATGTGGGGTGTGGGGAGGGGCAGAGCCCCCACCCACATCCCACTAGGTGGGGTGTGGGTAGGGGCTCCGCCCCTCCCCACACCCAATATGCGCTGACGAGGGTGGTGGGAAGGTTCAAACCCTTCCCACCACCACATCACTTTATTTATATTATGTGTTGTGTAATACATAGCGTCCCAACAATGATTCATTGTATTTTTATTACTATTTTCTCTTAAGAAAATTCCTTTATATTATTAACTCTTCAAATCACATTTTGATAAATTCATATATATATATATATATTGATTTATCCCACAACTTTCAGACATAATATTTTTTTTTATTTACAGAGAAATTTAAAAGAAATACAGAGAATTAAATAAGTGAGGCTATTAAATATAACTCTTTTTAACTAACATATTAATAATTTTCTTTCACAGGTAACTTTAAATTACAGAGAAATTAAAACAAAGAAATCTAATTTCTCTTACAATCACATTCTCATATAATAATTAAACATTTCAAATGCAGAGAACGAACAATAATTCTTTCAAATGTGATTTACAATTACCGTTTCGTTAAGAATTGAAGCTCTTAAATGCAGAGATTGAATTATTTTTCTATTTAACAATTCCAGTTCATTCCAAATTGCAAATATAATTACGGAGAATAAATCTCTTAATCTGCCAATTACAATTTTACTAAGATATGTATCAATGCAAATTCAAGAATTAGACTTCATACACATACTGTTAAAATTGATTTTTTTCTTGCTTTTCTTCTCTTAATTTCTAACTTGCTCATTTTCAACTTAACGCATATTAGTTTAAACTGAAAATGGAAAGAATAATTAATATCACATTGGCTCATAACTGATTCAAATTACCATATATAAACATCAACAAAATACATAGTTTCCTCCAATCACCTCCAAACAATACTATAGTTAAACTTTTAACACCTTTGTCAAGGTCAACATACAATTTCATTACTTAACAACAGTTACTCCAAATATATAAAACTGTCAAAATTCATAACTAACAAACACCACTAAAGGGAAGAATTTCTCTCTTTCCCCAAAAAATAAATTATACAACTTCAGAGGAAGAGAATCCCTCCATAATGAACTTAAACATGATGTAGTTCAATGAACCAACTCTTCTTATAGCAAGGATGGAGTTCTTTCTCCCTAAATATAGCACTCCTCCAATTCCAACCATAAGCTTCAAGAGGAAACCTGTGTATCAAAGACAAACAAAGAAGAAAACACCACTCATCTAGCTCTCCTCCCTTCCGTAGACCCGCAAAAGGGTCACCCCCGAGCTAGGGAGACCATACTCACACCTGGGTAACTCAAGCAATCCACTTCACAACAGGGAACAACAACAAACCCAAAGCACACAAACACCCGTGGGTAAATTACACAACACGAAAACTCAACAATAGTGAGCTTTACAAGGGGCAGGGGAGTGGACACACTCGACTCCAGAGTGTCACCCTTTCAGATATTATAACCAACACAATTTCTCTTGGCCTCAAACCAAGTTTGATCACAAAATTTCCCAAGAAATCTGTATTTGACTCTCAAGTCAAAGAACTGGTCACAAATACAAGCCCTCAAGGCTTTCAACATCCCAAAAGAAGAAACCAGGTATGCACCTGAGGAGGATCACTCCTCCCCTACCCCAAACTTGATGAGCATTTCTCCCAAGTGGGAGAAGCTCTGTCAACAACCCGACAACAGATCCCACAGAAACAAAATCTAAAACACAAACAAATAAACATCTTTCACACACTTTTCATACAACATTTAGATATACGAAAGAAAGGTAAAACCAAACCAACCTTACAAAGCCCTTCAGGAATGAAACTGATGTAGAGCTCCACTGAGATCTTCTCCAACCTTAGCCACCAACTCCCTCTTCCTTTCCCTCTCCCCAAAAGCTAACTTTCTTATTTTTGGCAATAAAAATAAAACTCTTTCCAAAACTCAACTAACTCCCTTCCCTTCCCAAAAATGGAATTCAAATAACCCAAAACCCTCCAGTTTAGAGGAATGGGGAGGTGACACTTGTCACCTCCTCACCCTTCCCAAAACCACTATTATGTCCCAAGGGATGAGTGTTGGCTTATGTCACTCACCCATCCCTAGAGTACTCCTTATCCCTCTCCTAATGTCATTTCTCTTACGCATGGGAGAAATAAAAGGAGTTAAAGGAGGAAAAGATAGGTGACCCATGTCTCTTCTCCCTTCCTTCAACATGGATGACCCCACAACACATGGGGAATCTCACTAATGGTGAGGGTGACTTCAAGTTAATCCCTCTATAATGGATGGGTTTGAAGTCATATCCTACCTTGGGGATTGAAGAGGGATGGGTTGGGTGTTGGTACAACCCATCATGTCCCCCCCATACCTCCAATTTTCGCCACTTAACTTCAGGGGGAATTTAAGATGACTTGATGGAGGTTAGCCAAGGGTTACCCATGCCAAATGGGGCCCTGGACCCATGGGGTATAACCCAGGGTCAACTTTAACCCACTCTGGACACCCATGGTCAAGGTAAAGCAAAAGAAAAGGCCTCCAAGATTTAAATAAAAGAAAAGAAATTCAAATTCAATCTGTTTACAACACAAATCATAAGTCAGTGTTACAAGAGGGTAGACCAACCCATTCAACCTTATGAAAGACCACATTACAACACCATATCAAACACAGAGTGATCTTGGTTCCTCGTGGAACCAGATCGGCTTAACAGGGAATAACAATAACAAGGTGCGGAATGATCTCTGAAATCTATGGTTTGATTAGTAAATTCCTACACACTAAATTGCAAGATCAGTTTCACATATAATCATCATAGCCGAAGCAACTTAAAAACATGCATAATCATGACATAGTTCTAAATAGCATAAATGAAATCATATTACAATTTTCTATCATCACCTAATTACTTTTCTGAAATGTAACTTATCTAAACATCACCCAATTAGTTTTTCTGTAATCGAAATAAAGTTTAATAGTTTGACAAATCCAGGAACTACTATCCCACACATATAAAAAAAGGTATCAATAACAGTAATGTAAATAGTCACAAGAATAGAAGTAAAATGGGTAGTCCTCACATCCTCTCCCCCTAAGACTGTAATTCCTCCTAGAAGTCGTCAAAAAGGTGAGGATACAGGGTCTTCAGTCTCTCTGCATCTTCCCATGTCGTTGTGACTTCGTCGTATAGGTCCCACTGGACCCTAACTTGGTCCAGCTCTCGACCTTGAAGGGCCAGCGTCTGACGAGCCAATATGCAAATTGGCTCCAACGCCAGCTATCCGTCTACCTCTACCTGAAGAGCACTCCAATCCAACACGTGAGATAAGTCATAAATATATTAACGTAAAACTGAGACATGAAATACATCATGGATACGTGACAGGCTAGGTGTCAAGGCTAGATGGTAGGCTATAGGTCCTATCTGCTCCAAGATCTCAAAAGGTCCTACAAATCAAGGTGCGAGCTTAGAGCCCTTCCCATAATGGATTGGACTTTTGTGCGGTCGCACTCTCAAAAATACTCTATCCCCCACAGAGAAGCTTCGGTCTGTCCTCCTAGCATCGGCATACTTCTTCTACCTGTCTTGTGCCTCCTGAAGTCTCTGTCTAATCTGTTTGACCTGCTGTTCCATATTCTGAACTATCTCTGGACCAATGGCAGTTCTGTCCTCTATCCGATCCCAACTCAAAGGTGTTCTGCATGGTCTGCCATATAAAGCCTGGAAAGGAGGCATACCCAACGAGCTGTGATTCCCATTATTGTAGGTGAACTCAATTAGATATAGGTACTCCTCCCATCTAGACTAATGGTCCATAACATACATGCGAAGCATGTCTTCTAACACCTAGTTAACTCTCTCTGTTTGTCCGTCGGTCTCCGGATGATAGGCTGAACTGAAGTTGAGCTGTGTGCCCAACACCTGATGTAAGGCTCTCCAGAACGATGAAGTAAATACGGAGTCTCTATCAGATATAATGTGGCGAGGTACCCCATGAAGTCTAACAATCTGATCAAGAAACACCTTTGCCACTGATGGTGCATTGTATGTTGTGCATATCGGTGAAAAATGCGCCACTTTGGTCAACTTGTCAACTGTCACCATAATAGCATCATGGCGACGTGATGACATAGGTAGACCAACGATGAAATCCATAGAAATGGTGTCCCATTTCCATTCAGGTATTTTGTGAGGGTACAACAGTCTAGCTGGATGCTGATGTTCAGCCTTGACCCTCTGACATTCTAGGCAACGAGCAACATATTCTACAATGTCACGCCTCATTCCAACCCAATGATAAAGTTGTCGTAAATTAGCATGCATCTTCTTCACTCCTGGATGTGCTGCGTAGGGTGCTCTATGAGCCTCTGATAGGATTACTGTACGAAGATTACCCGTATGGGGTACATAGATGCACTGCCGATGTCGAAGCATACCATCAGACTCAAGGGTATATCCGGCAAATTTGCCCTCAAGGGCCTTCTGGTTTAGTATTGCCTGTTGCACCTCAAGAAACCACTCGTCCTTTAGCAGATACTGTAAGATGCGATCTCTCAAGTCCACCCTCAAAGTCAGGGTCAGGATCTCGTGGCACCTTCGACTCAACGCATCAGCGACCACGTTCTCCTTCCCTTTGATGTAGTGGACATCAAAGTCGTATTCGCATAGGAATTCCATCCAACTCCGTTGGTGGGCATTCAAGTTTGGCTATGTAAAGATATACTGCAAGCTATGATGATCCGAATGGAGTTCATAGCGTTGACCTAAAAGGAAGTGTCTCCAGTGGACCAAAGCATGAATAACTGTTGCGAGCTCTAAGTCGTGAGTAGGGTAGTTTAACTCATGTGTCTTTAGTTTCCGCGATTTGTATGCGATCGCTCTACCACCCTGCATAAGCACAGCTCCCAAACCCTCTAATGATGCATCTGTGCAAACAACAAACTCCTCTGTAGGATCTGGAACCGCTAAAATAGGAGCACTGGTAAGATGCTCCTTGAGGACTCCAAAGGCCTTTTCACACTGTTCGGTCCATATGAAACCCTTCCCCTTTCGCTGAAGGGAAGTGATAGGATGTGCTATCTTGGAAAAGCCCTCGACAAACTGACGATAATACCCAGCTAACCCCATAAAGCTTCTAACCTCTGTCACATTGGTGGGTGCCGGCCACTCCTGAATTGCTCTGATTTTAGATGGATCTACGGAGATGCCATCGCCTGAAAAAATGTGTCCCAAATACTGCACCTCTGTCCTGAAGAAGGCACACTTCACCAAGTTGCCATAAAGCTGCTCCTCTCGTAAGTGCTGCAAAACCTAACGCAAGTGCTCCACATGCTCTTCCTTGGTCCGCAAATAAATTAAAATATCATCTAGAAATATGATTACAAATCGATCTAGGTAAGTATAGAACACCCCGTTCATGAGACTCATGAACACTGCAGGGGCATTCGTCAACCCGAAGGGTACCACTGTGAATTCGTAATGGCCATATCTGGTTCGAAAAGCAGTCTTATGAATATCTGCCTCTGTGATGCGCAATTGGTGATACCTAGATTTTAGATTGATTTTCGAGAACACTCTGGCTCCCGGCATTTGATCAAAAAGGTCATCAATCCTAGGTAGAGGATAACGGTTCTTCACCGTTACCTTGTTCAACTGCCTGTAGTCCATGCATAATCGAAGAGACCCATCCTTCTTCTTCACAAAGATAATCGGTGCGCCCCATGTTGAAATGCTAGGTCAAATGTGCCCCTTCTCAAGTAATTCCTCTAACTGCAGCTTGAGTTCGGTGAGTTCATGTGTAGTCATCATATAAGGTGCACGGGATATCAGTTTTGCACCCGGCACTAAGTCGATGTGGAAGTCCACTTCTCTGCATGGAGGCATACCTGGTAATTCCGGTGGAAATACGTCGGCAAACTCTCTAAGGACAGGGTGATCATCTAAAGTAGCCTTAGGTTCTTCCTCTGTTCTATCACTGACCGTAATGGCAAACGTCTGACATCCCTTCCGCATACAGCACTTAAGCTGCTGAGCAGATATCATACGAATAGCCGTGGGCTTTTGAATGCCCACTATCTCAACTGGCGAACCATGATCGTCTAAACAGCTAATCATCCTCTGACGACAATCTAGCTTGGCTCTATGTGCCACAAGCCAATCCATACCTAGAACTACACCGTAGGATCATAAGGGCATAACCCTAAGGTCACATGATGTAGTGAAGGATCCTAAAGTGATCTCACAGTCTTTAACCAAGGTATCTACTGACATCCTGGCCCCTGAGGCCAACTCAACTTCCCACCTAATGTCTTTCCTAGAAGCCACCAGCCTGTAACGCTCCACTAATGATGTAGACAGAAAGGAGTTAGTAGCTCCTGAGTCAAAAAGGATAGAGATGGGGAAATCCCCTATCGTACCTGCTACCTCGATGACTGAGGCTTGGAAATCAGCTTGGTGGTTATCAACCATTGCAAACATGTGGTGGGATCTGCCCACGTCACCTACGGTTTGCTCAGATCCTCCTGATCGGGGTTGTCCCCCTGCTGTAAATCCCTGTAGGCACTCTCTAGCCAAATGCCCTGCCCCACCACACACATAACATGGTCCTCTAGCCTGTAACTGCCCTGACTATGTTCTGCCCGACTGTTGTTGCCTAGTCTGTCCCGTGGACCCCTGTGAGCCACTGTAAGACTGCTGGGACCTCGCGGGTCTTGCCGATGAACCCTGCGGTCTCTGATCTCTGCGTGAACCCTGCTGCTGCCATCCACGGTTCTGTCCTCCTTGACCCCTCTGTTGGAATTTAGATTTTTTCTGATGTTGCTGCTGCTGTGGAGGCCTAGGAGGTAATGATGAAGAGTTATATCCTCCTCTCTGTATTGTGTTTTGAGGCCTTCAAAAATTCTGCTGTTGTTGGGGATTTCGATCCTAATATTGTGGACGTGAATTATGCCCTCGTCTTTGAATTTCCTCTGATATAAGGGTCTTTTCAACAGCCTTGCTCATGGTCTGGGGATCTGCCATATGAACTGGTCCTGCTATCCCATGATTCAGCCTTCTGATGAATTTGTGTATTAAGATTTTCTCATCATGGAGGTATTCCGCGTAACGAGAAAGCTCAATGAATCGGCTCTCATACTGAGTAACAGTGAGTCCCCTCTGCTGTAAATCATGGAACTTGTTGGTCCTGCGCTGTCTGTAATGTTTTGATAAATATCGCGCATTAAAGTGCTCTATAAAGATATCCCAAGTGAGTGTATCCACAGAAAGTCGGCGCTTGCACTCCTCAGTATGCCACCAGGTAGCTGCGGCATCCCTCAGAAGATGGACTGCCACTTGTGCTTTCGTGTTGCTTCCATATGGTCGCAACGCGAAACACTTGTCTAAACTAATCAGCCAAGCCTCGGCCACAGCTCCCTCTATAGCACCTGTGAAAGTGGGTGGGTTGAGTCTAAGTAGATCTCTGATGGGGTCCCCTTTGTCTCTAAGTCCCACAATTGGCTCTTCCACCCCATCCTCATACAATCCATGATGTACTTGTTCTGCCCTCTGGGTCTCATCTCGTCTCAAAGGTCTCGGAGAACTCCTGCTCCGTGCATGGGAGGCTGACCCTACCTCCTCTACTGTTGTGTTGGGGATCTCAACAAAAGCCTCCACACGTGGCACCTCTAGTGGATCAACGCGGGGCTCCTCAAGTGGCTCAATACGTGACTCGGCACGGGGCTCCCTTCGTGGCTCCTCTCGTGGATCAACATGAGGCTCAACACGTGGCTTAGGAATCACTAGCGGCAACCTCTCTAACATAGCCTGCAGTGCCTGTAAGATCTGTGGTCCTATATCCAATACTGGTGGTACCTGTGGTACTAGTGGTGCTGTGGTACAGGTTGTGCAGGTGGTGGTGCTGTAACCACGGGTGCCCATCCCTTGGCTGAGGAATCGCTTTGCACCTCAACAGACGCTGTGTGGCATGATCGTGCTCATCGAACACGTCAGGGAGGCATCCTACAAAACAAGGTAGAGACTAATTAATCAAAGTTGCAGAATAATAACGTGCCCAAATACGCCCAGTGTTTAAACTTGGCTCTGATACCAAATGTCATGCCCACATTTTCCATGTGGTCACAACACGCGTCATACGTGTCATAGCCACATCTTTCATGTGGTTATGACACGAACTATCAAAAATTTCTCACGCATCCCTAAGAACCCCCTCGCATGTGTAAGCATGCTTGGTGGTGTACACTCAAGGTGAAAACACTACAGTTGTCGGCAGGGTACAAGTGCAATTGCATGCAACCAGACGTAAGCAGACCAACAAGGGGGTCTCCTTGACGCAGTTAATGTCGCTACAAGGTTTATATTTTCGAGGTCCCTAACCCTAATTCTCAGCAGATTTCGACAGCATAATGCCTTACGGCGTAAGTGGGAATTACTCAACACTATACTACTTACGAGGTTCCCTGATAGATTAACAACTTCCCATGACGCCTTGTTCCTACTAAACTGACTCGTGATCTCCCTATGGGGTTATTTTTCAGCAAAGCACATTTGTCTGCCTTCTTTCTCATTTCCTGAAATATACTCCTACTTCGAACTTAGCATTCTCAACAAGACAGTTCGTTTGCCCTCTCTTCCGTTTCTCGGGATCTTAATTTTGATTGTATTTCTATCGTGCTCACCTTAACTATTTCTCTGAAGTTTTAGTTTGTTTATATTTCGGTCTCTCTTTTGGTTTCTACATTTTCTTTATGTTTATCCTGTCCTTTCTTCATATTCTACATCAATCAAAGTTATCACTGTATCTATATTTACATTGTTCCTAACTTCCGGATTGTACAGATCACACACACTGGTTTGCTACTTCACTGGACTCAGCCCCTTATTTTCTCTGATCAGGATTTTCCTTTACGTTTGTACTAATTAATCTTGTTCCTAAGCAAAAATTAGCAGAAAGTACATCCACTTAGTTCTCTTATCCCAGGTGGAAAATGCCGCGCATTTTCTCCTCTGTGTTTTCCAATGTTAGTTTTTCTTCTTCTACTTCTCTTTCATGTTTTCTCCATTGGGCGTTTACTAACTACAGTTGAGATTAAAATGGCCTCACATGGAATGTCTGTGATGGCTTCTTAAGTTTATTTCCAGTGATCTTTTAAACAAGGTGACGCGTAATTTTCCTCTTCATTTTCCTGGTTATTAAATTTCGTAGATAGATGAAACTTCCAAGAAACTCTTCCTGGAGTATTATCGTATATTCCTTTATGCTCTCTTTAAATTATACTTTTATTTTTTCTTATTATTGTAAAGAGAAAACGGCCTCTCTGGTGACTTATATCACCTAATTAATTGATGTATGTATCTATATACATATATATTTATCTGGGTAATATTAAGACTATTATTATTATTAATTACTATTGTTAGATTATTTTATTAATTTATATAGCGATTATTACTAATGTTATTATTACAATTGTTATTTGTCTATTCTTTTTATATAATATAATATATATATATATACCATTGTTATTGCATATAAGAGGCTCTCCTCTTTATAAAATAAAAGCCAAACCATGGAAACATTTCTTATTTTATTTGGTTAAATCATTTTCCAAATAGCAAGCCCTAACACCTCTTTTTTTTTTTTTTTCCTTTTGTGAAGGGCAGAGGGATGGAGATGGCGGTGGCGCGGCCATGGTAGGGGTCGCAGTGGAGGAAGGTCATGGCGGCCATGGCAGAGGAATAGAGGTGGAGGTGGCCGCAGTGGCGGTGGAGTGGGCGGATATGGGATAGGCCTTAGTGACATAGGCGGAGGGGTGGTTTTGTGGCGGCACCGAGCCGTGAAAGGTAGAGACAGAGTGGTGGATTGGTGGGAGGATGTTGTCCGCGGTGTGGAGGCACTGCCGTGGGGAGTGGGGAGTACCGCGGATGGCGGTGGCCGTGGGTTATACTATAGCGGGGGTGCTGTGTTGTGGGGAGTCCGCGGTCACACGGCCGCGGACTGTGTTTTATCTTACGAGGGGGGGGTGTGGGGAGGGGCAGAGCCCCCACCCACATCCCACTACGTGGGGTGTGGGTGGGGGCTCCGCCCCTCCCTACACCCAATATGCGCCGACGGGGGTGGTGGGAAGGTTCAAACCCTTGCCACCACCACAACACTTTATTTATATTATGTGTTGTGTAATACACAGCATCCCAACAATGATTCATTGTATTTTTATTACTATTTTCTCTTAAGAAAATTCCTTTATATTATTAACTCTTCAAATCACATTTTGATAAATTCATATATATATATATATATAATTATATATATATATATAAATATAATTATATATATATATATTGATTTATCCCACAACTTTCAGACATAATATTTTTTTTATTTACAGAGAATTTTAAAAGAAATACAGAGAATTAAATAAGTGAGGCTATTAAATATAACTCTTTTTAACTAACATATTAATAATTTTCTTTCATAGGTAACTTTAAATTATAGAGAAATTAAAACAAAGAAATCTAATTTCTCTTACAATCACATTCTCATATAATAATTAAACATTTCAAATGCAGAGAACGAACAATAATTCTTTCAAATGTGATTTACAATTACCGTTTCATTAAGAATTGAAGTTCTTAAATGCAGAGATTGAATTATTTTTCTATTTAACAATTCCAGTTCATTCCAAATTGCAAATATAATTACAGAGAATAAATCTCTTAATCTGCCAATTACAATTTTACTAAGATATGTATCAATGCAAATTCAAGAATTAGACTTCTTACACATACTGTTAAAATCAATTTTTTTCTTGCTTTTCTTCTCTTAATTTCTAACTTGCTCATTTTCAACTTAACGCATATTAGTTTAAACTGAAAATGGAAAGAATAATTAATATCACTTTGGCTCATAACTGATTCAAATTACCATATATAAACATTAACAAAATACATAGTTTCGTCCAACCACCTCCAAACAATACTATAGTTAAACTTTTAACACCTTTGTCAAGGTCAACATACAATTTCATTACTTAACAACAGTTACTCCAAATATATAAAACTGTCAAAACTCATAACTAACAAACACCACTGAAGGGAAGAATTTCTCTTTCCCCAAACAATAAATTATACAACTTCAGAGGAAGAGAATCCCTCCATAATGAACTTAAATAGGATGTAGTTCAATGAACCAACTCTTCTTATAGCAAGGATGAAATTCTTTCTCCCTAAATACAACACTCCTCCAATTCCAACCATAAGCTTCAAGAGGAAACCTGTGTATCAAAGACAAACAAAGAAGAAAACACCACTCATCTAGCTCTCCTCCCTTCCGTAGACCCGCAAGAGGGTCACCCCCGATCTAGGGAGACCATACTCACACCTGGGTAACTCAAGCAATCCACTTCACAACAGGGAACAACAACAAACCCAAAGCACACAAACACCCGTGGGTAAATTACACAACACGAAAACTCAACAACAGTGAGCTTTACAAGGGGCAGGGGAGAGGACACACTCGACTCCAGAGTGTCACCCTTTCAGATATTATAACCAACACAATTTCTCTTGGCTTCAAACCAAGTTTGATCACAAAATTTCCCAAGAAATCTATATTTGACTCTCAAGTCAAAGAACCGGTCACAAATACAAGCCCTCAAGGCTTTCAACATCCCAAAAGAAGAAACTAGGTATGCACCCGAGGAGGATGACTCCTCCCCTACCCCAAACTTGATGAGCATTTCTCCCAAGTGGGAGAAGCTCTGTCAACAACCCGACAATAGATCCCACAGAAACAAAATCTAAAACACAAACAAATAAACATCTTTCACACACTTTTCATACAACATTCAGATATACGAAAGAAAGGTAAAATCAAACCAACCTTACAAAGCCCTTTAGGAATGAAACTGATGTAGAGCTCCACTGAGATCTTCTCCAACCTTAGCCACCAACTCCCTCTTCCTTTCCCTCTCCCCAAAAGCTAACTTTCTTATTTTTGGCAATAAAAATAAAACTCTTTCCAAAATTCAACTAACTCCTTTCCCTTCCCAAAAATGGAATTGAAATAACCCAAAACGCTCCAGTTTAGAGGAATGGGGAGGTGACACTTGTCACCTCCTCACCCTTCCCAAAACCACTATTATGTCCCAAGGGATGAGTGTTGGCTTATGTCACTCACCCATCCCTAGAGTACTCCTTATCCCTCTCCTGATGTCATTTCTCTTACGCATGGGAGAAATAAAAGGAGTTAAAGGAGGAAAAGACAGGTGACCCATGCCTCTTCTCCCTTCCTTCAACATGGATGACCACACAACACATGGGGAATCTCACTAATGGTGAGGGTGACTTCAAGTCAATCCCTCTATAATGGATGGGTTTGAAGTCATCTCCTACCTTGGGGATTGAAGAGGGATGGGTTGGGTGTTGGTACAACCCATCATGTCCCCCCCATACCTCCAATTTTCACCACTTAACTTCAGGGGGAAGTTAAGATGACTTGATGGAGGTTACCCAAGGGTTACCCATGCCAAATGGGGCCCTGGACCCATGGGGTATAACCCAGGGTCAACTTTAACCCACTCTAGACACCCATGGTCAAGGTAAAGCACAAGAAAAGGCCTCCAAGATTTAAATAAAAGAAAAGAAATTCAAATTCAATCTTTTTACAACACAAATCATAAGTCAGTGTTACAAGAGGGTAGACCAACCCATTCGACCTTATGAAAGACCACATTACAACACCATATCAAACATAGAGTGATCTTGGTTCCTCGTGGAACCAGATCGGCTTAACAGGGAATAACAATAACAAAGTGCGGAATGATCTCTGAAATCTGTGGTTTGATTAGTAAATTCCTGCACACTAAATTGCAAGATCAGTTTCACATATAATCATCATAGCCGAAGCAACTTAAAAACATGCATAATCATGACATAGTTCTAAATAGCATAAATGAAATCATATTACAATTTTTCATCATCACCTAATTACTTTTCTGAAATGTAACTTATCCAAACATCACCTAATTAGTTTTTCCGTAATCAAAATAAAGTTTAATAGTTTGACAAATCTGGGAACTACTATCCCACACATATAAAAAAAAGTATCATTAACAATAATGTAAATAGTCACAAGAACAAAAGTAAAAAGGGTAGTCCTCACATTACAACCGTCCTTTGCTGATGAAGTAGGCCCTCAGAGAGTGCACTCTTTTAGATGTGTTGTAGGGTGTCGATAGTAAATGGCTATGTTGATGAATATGCCAAGAAGAAGAGCTTCAAAGCAATAATGGTGATCTCAAGTAGATTGTATTGGGGTGCCAAAGGCACGCGGGTAGAATTCTGCAGAGTAACAATACAAATAACCTGGATGATTAGAATGGAGGGATGAAGCTTCTTTTATAGACTCAGAGGAATGAGAATCAATGGTTGAGAGGAGATATGAAGATCAACAGCTGAGAATGGTTGAGGAATTTGCAACCAGTAGAAATATGACAAGTGTCTCATCTCCATCATGAAAGAGGGGATTTGACAAAATTGATTGGAGAGTTAACTCCATTAACTGATCAGTTAACAAACTTGATTAGTCAGTTGGAAGAATGGATTATGGAATTGACTGAATTGATTGAGGGATTAACTCAATTGACTGGTTAGTTAACACTTTTGATTCATTAGTTAACTAACTTCTGATTTGAGAAGAAATATGACATGTGGGTGAGGGGGAAAATAGGTAATTAAATATTTAATATATTTAATTACATGTGCAACCTGATGAGGTAGACAAGGTGAGGTGGAAAAGTGAGGTGTAAGTGTGAGGTGGATTTTTGGAATTAGAACTTAGGATAGAGGAATTTGGATTAATTAAATAATTTAAGATTATTTAATTGTGTAGGACATTTAGAAGAATTTAGGAATTTTAATTAAATAAATTAAATTTATTTAATTATGGAATAGTGAACCACTTAAATAAATTTAGAATATTTATTTAATTGGTAGAAGAACAGAATAAATATTTAGAATATTTATTTAGTTGAATCGTGTCATTTTTGGTGTATACATTTTGCCCCTCTTTGATGCAATGCAGTTTATGGTGTTGCTTCAAAGAAATCAATAGTCTGACAGTGATACATGCCCCAGTTTGCCCCTGGTACAAGTTTAATGATGACAGGATGCCCCCTTGGGAGATTGGACGGGAAAAGGGTGAAAGATTTAGAGACGAACAATCTCACAAAGACGAAGGTGTTAGGTTAGGATGGAGGAAAAGAGACGCGTTTCAGGGAAACGGGAAGAAAACTGGAGG
The DNA here is from genome assembly GCA_027924645.1 of Cunninghamia lanceolata. Classification (NCBI taxonomy): domain Eukaryota; kingdom Viridiplantae; phylum Streptophyta; class Pinopsida; order Cupressales; family Cupressaceae; genus Cunninghamia; species Cunninghamia lanceolata. Next base: position 6,608,653 of record BSBN01000114.1, on the reverse strand, counting down.
AAAAATAGATGTGGGAAGTAGTCATAGTCATCACCTAGCTAGAATTAGGGTTTGTAGGCTATAAATAGGAGCTGGGTCCACAAGATTACTCATTTGTACACTTGTTTGATCTAGATTGGAGATAGAGAGCATAGAGCAAACTTGGAGCAGCATGGCAGCCAGAGTAGCAGACATTCCATGTGAGGAGCACCGCTTTGAGCAAATCCGTCAATTCGAGCGGCCAGCAGAGGTAGGACCCCTGGTATGTGTTTCAAAAATTTTCCCCTAGAGTCGAAGTAGGGTGTCATAAATGCAAGTAGAAAATAGGTCAAACATATGCGCCGAACTGTAGAACGATGCATATGTAACGTGAAATGGTGCATTCATATTTTCGCTGCGCATATGCCTAGTTTGGCTATGCATTTGTTAAAGCGGCACATATGTCAATTTTGGTGGCACTTTTGTGATTTTGTAGTGCATCTGAGGAATGTAGTGGTGCATATGCTAAAGCTACGCACTTGTGGATTTTAACGGCGCTTTCAGAGTTGGGCGGCGCATCTGTCGAATGTGGTGGTGCATATGTTTAAACTTGTGCATACATGCAATGTAACGACACATATGTTATTGGGTAGCGCATTTGCCAATTGTAGCGGCACATACACCAGAAGCGGCGCATTTGCAAAGAAACGACGCTTTTACCACATGTAGTGGCGCATTTGCTTTGAGATAGCAAATTACTTAGCAAAATTGACTCAATGAGCGTCCTGTTTGATGTGGCAATCGATGAGCTATCTCCAAGATTACAGGAATCTAGTCAAGAGATGTAGTGTGCTGTTTTGATCAATTTGAAATGCTAAGTTTAGTTGATATAATTCAGTAGATATGTTGAGTATGGTATATGCAGCTTTAGACTGACGCCTTGCTTTGTGTGCTTGCAGGAGGAGATATGAGACACACTGCAGTCTAGGGAGACGTTCCCTATGCCCTTATTACAGAGATATATGCTTACAGAGATCAACAGAGAGGCACTTGGTGCCATGGGTTTGGATTACGTTTGCTTCATGCCTGAGGTGTGAGTGAACCGAGGACTGTTGACAGCTGCCGTGGAGAGATTCCACAGTGAGGATGGGACCTTCCACTTTCTGACTAGAGAGATGACCGTGACATTAGAGGATGTCTACAGGATACTACACTTACCCATTGTTGGTGAGTTGGTAGAGTACGATGCACAGCGGGATGCGGGACTTGCCAAGTGTAGGCGAGTGTTCGATGACCCTGAGTTGGTTGGACAGGTCATCCCATGGCATGATATATATGACTGTTATGACTACTTCCCTGGGATTGTGGCTAGGTTGATCGGAGGCATTGTATGCCCAGACAGGAGATCACATGGGTTCCCCATTGGATGGGGCAGGATCATGGAACGGATGCTGACTGAGGGCACCCAATATGCATGGGGAGTTTGCATATTGGCCCACCTATACCATGACATGCACCAAGTGGTGTATCACCGTAGCACGCGTCTATCAGCTGGGGTACTACTGCTATAGTTTTGGCTATGGGAGCACATAGCGATGACGAGGCTGATATGTGTGTTTGCGAGGTAGCGAGGGGAGCCATACAGTTATGGCTATGCAGGAGTGATTTCCCAACACAGGCAGGGGAAGTTAGAGTACTGGAGGCATACATTAGATGGTGTAGATGTGGTCGTCTGGCAACCATATTTGGATTACGAGCCCTGGGATGACGAGGGAGATGAGCTACCATACTATTTTTAGACGAGGTGGCTGATAGGCCACACACGGCACATACTGGAGAGACAGATGGTGGGCCGGGTGTTGAGATAGTTTGGTAGGAGGCAAGGTATGCCACAGGGACAAGCATTGTTCACATGGACACATAGAGAGAGGGTCCGATGGGGGCCGATGGCTTTGTATGAGGAGGCCCTGGGAGAGTTCCGGCAAATGCCATATGTGGCATGGGATATGAGGACAGAGATAGCTGATGCTGGGATGACATAGGACTCTAAGGATTGGCTGACGGCACATCCCTTCCTGAGATACTCAGGACCTGGCATGCTAGTGCCTTGTATTGACGAGGCTGATTCAGAGGAGGGACAGGTTGGCCCGGGTCAGAGGGGAGGTAGAGGAGGATGGGGTTGAGGAGGACAGGGTGGTGGAGATGGAGAGAGGCCAAGACAGTGGTGGAGGGTAGCCCAGGTAGAGTAGGCAGTGCCAGGACAAGTTGCACAGCAGCAGATACAGCAGCAGGCGCAGATGCCGCCACCCTAGTAGGTACCACAGTAGTAGGTGCCCCAGCCACAGGGGCTAGGATAGGTAGAGGCAGCACAGGGGCCAATGCAGGGAGATGCTCATGAGAGGGATATAGCTAGCCTGAGGGGATAGGTGAAAGAGCTGCGGGAACAGCTTAGGAGGGCTGACGACTGGTGGGAGACAGATGCAACAGTGATTGCTGGGCTAACTCGTGAGAGGGACATGGTAGATGCATGGGTACGTTTTATCTGTGTGGAGAGGCACACTACAGTAGCAGCCATGGGGACAGATGCAGCTAGCTCCTTTTTGGTTGGGTAGGTGCAGCAGGCATAGGCACAGGTAGGCAAGTTACAGACACAGTTGGCATAGGTGCAGGCAGAGCTTGCCCGAGCATAGTCACAGGCACAATACTATCAGGGCTTGTACCATGGGGCAGTGTCAGTGAGTCAGAGGGCTACAAGTTTTAGGAGTCAGTCAGGGGCTACTCATAGAGCAGGTCCATCACAGTCAGGGGCTTCCGTGATGGGTCCATAGTAGTCAGGAGCTGGCAATGGTGGCCCACAGCAGTAGGGGTAGACTTGCACTAGATTGTGTACTACTTTTTTTTTATTGGGACATGTATCACCATCATTTTAGATGTGTATTGTATATGACATTTTGATTCAGAGAGAGAGATGATGATATTGTACATTTGGACCTCTTTTTATGATTATATATATAATGATGTAGCCTTATGATATATCGCATATGTTATGAGATGAGGATTTACTTCTATTATATGATGTGATGCATGTGTAGACGTAGATGTTCTATCTGATGTTATATGAGGTGCTTTTGATATGATGCTATGTGATGTCTATATGATCTAATGTTTCGAATGTATGTAAATGCGACATGAGTTCTATGTGATTATGCAGCTTTGTATATGATGCACTTAGCTATGTTTTTGATTTTCTTTGCTTTATGATGTGATATGATGATGATGTATGGATGACCTAATGCATTGTGTTATGTATGCAATTGACTCAATCATGTTCATGACCAGATCTAAATGTGATATGATATGCACCTATATGCTTTGTTTTTGTGATGTCTAAATGTACTCTATCAACACAAGAATAATATGATGATAGATAGAAGAATGGTTTTGACAGAATGACTTAGAAACTTCATTTGATATTGTTACTCTGCATAGTTTGGGTAATGGGGATTGTATGGGATATGGATGCATGGATGTGTATATGGATATAGGATGGATGTTTTGCTTTTAGAGTGCTTTATTTCATCATTGGGCAATTTATTTGTGGTACATTTTCTGAAATGTTGTAAGTGAATACAAGTATCTAGGTATAATTAAACTGAGATGACCTGAGTATTACTTACATGGATTGTGATTTAGCAAGTGAATACAAGCATCTAGTCAAAATTGAATCTAGATGACCTAAGTACTTCTTGCGTTTCAACAAACAAGGATTGCCCCCATTCATGTTAGACCTTTGATGTCCTTGATGATCTTTTGCCGATAATGTCCTTAAACAAGGTGTCACATTACTAAAGTGGAATCCACAAATAGCAAACAAAGAAAATGATCATGCCCCCATCATAGCATCTCTAGCTTTTGGCATCCTTGAGTAGCATAGGAGGACATGATAACAAAAATCAAGACATTGTAACTTAACCATGATTTCAAACCACAAAACATTCTTACATTTATATGTGTTTATTTCTTGTTGTAATTTGTATAAAATCATTTAGAAGGCCTTGGGTACTTTGCCTTGTGTTTGAATAGGTTAAGCTGTTCATAGTCAAGATTTCTGCTTGAAGCGTGGGTTCTTCTTGCACCTGCTTGCTTGGTGAGAAGATTGCATAATCCTTATTGAGGAGACGGACCCTAAGGGATTGACCTAGTGCCTCGGGGGCTCATTGCTAAATGCCCTTGCCTACGTGACGACGCAGAGGCAACGTAGTTTAGGGTAAACCCTAATGGACCATGGATGAACTAGAAGAAAGACAACAAGAAAGAAGACAAGAAAGGGGATGAATGGGACCATGGGAGCCTCGGGGGTGCATTAGAATAATGGCCTTGCCTACATGACAGTGCAAAGGCAACGTAGTTCACAAACTTGGACCATGGACACTGACGAGGGACACTATGCCAGGCTCACACTAAGGAGATGATATGGGTCAAAACCTTGGTTGACAAGGCCAAAAGGATAGGATCAAGCCATGATAGGTAACTGTCAAGTGTTTATTGTGGGACAGATATGGATCGAATGGGAAATGAGCGAAGGAGGAATGGACTCAAGGTGATTGGATTCCCAAAGATGGAGAAGGCGGTTTATCACAAGTAACACCTATTTACCAGGTTTTCATCACTTGCTTTTATTTGCACGAGAAGCTAGAAAGTAAACATGACACCTATTTGCCAGGTTTTCATCATGATACCTATCCAAGGTGCTTGTTTGCCAGGTTTTCACCAAAGGATGATTTTTTTGTAAGCTTTCCATTTTTTATGATTTTTTTGTATTTTCTCTTTTCAACTTTTTGGTTTTTTTTGTATTTTTTATGATGTTATTGTGCCCCCTTGCAGTGGGGTTCTCCTAGGTATAAAACTGGCGAAGGTGCATACTGTTGATTGGATCATCAAACAACTCACCCTCTAAAGTGGCCAACTGATATGCCCCCGATCCATAAGCAGTTACAATCAGATAGGGCCCAAGCCAGTTAGGTTCAAACTTGCCTTTCTTTTCTCTGTCTTGTTGATTGCGAGGATTCTATTTGAGAACGAGGTCCCCAACCTTAAAGCATCTTGGGTGAACCTTGTGGTTATAGCTTCTGGACATCATCTGTTGATATGCTTTGAGATGATCAAAGGCTTTGTGGCACCTTTCTTCTAGTAGCTCTAGTTCTTGTAACCTAGAGACTCAGTATTCTTCATCTAATATGAGACCTTTCAATGACACCCTGAGGGATGGTAATTTGATTTTAATGGGGAGAATGGCTTCTAAACCATAGACAAGGGCGTAGGGTGTAGCACTTGTGGGAGTGTGTATACTGGTTCTGTAGGCCCATAGAGTGGGATTGAGTTGGACATGCCAGTCACGGCCAGCATCATTGACAGTCTTCTTTAGGATTTTCAGAATGGTTTTGTTCGATGCCTCAGCTTGGCTGTTACCTTGGGGGTAGTATAGAGTGGAGAAACGATGTTGGATTTTGAAATGCTCATAGAGTTCCTAGACATCTTGATTTTTGAATGGTCTTCCATTATCCATTATGATGGATGAAGGAATACCATATTTGCAGATAATGTAATTCAGAATAAAAGAGGAAATTTGCTTACCTGTGATGGTGGTTAGGGGAACGGCCTCAATCCACTTTGTGAAATACTCAGTGGCAGTTATGATGAATTTGTAGCCATTGGAAGAGGGTGGATGAATCTTTCCCAGAAGGTCAAGTCCCCACTAGCAAAAGGGCCAGGATGTCGTTAAAGGTCTCAACTCTTGAGTAGGTGCATGGATCAGGTTCCCGTGTATTTGGCACTGTTTGCACTTTTTGACGAATTAATATGAATCCATTTCCATGTTTGGCTAGTAATAACCCAAACGCATGAGTTTCTTGGCTAAGGAAGGACTGCTGGAGTGTGTTACACAGATCCCTTCGTGTACATCTCACAAGGCAGTTATGGATTCTTCTTGTTCTAAACAATGGAGTAAAGTACCATCCAAACCACGTCAGTAAAGGATATCAGCTATGATGGTGTAGCAAGAGGTTTGCCGTATGAAAGTTCATTTTTGGTTGGAAGAGAGGTTAGGTGGGAGAATGTTGTCCTTGAGGTAAGTGTGAATCAGAACCGACTAGAAGGCAGATGGAATGGGTCTCAAGGAGATCATAAGCCAGTTGCCGGATGGTTTCTACTAAGAACTCATACCATGACTCATATTCAAGTATTTCTAGAAGAGAGGCTATGGTAGCCATTGCATTTGCTGCTTTGCTCTCGATCCTAGGTATTTGCTCGAAGGAGATGGTCTCAAAGTGTTCTTTAAAGTCATCGACCATCCGTTTGTATGGGATGAGCTTGTCATCTTTGGTTTGATACTCATCATTGACCTGATTGATGATAAGCTAAGAATCACTGTAGACATGTAGTTCTTGGATTTTCCACTCAGTGGCCATCTTAAGACTAATTACCAAGGCTTCATATTGCACTATGTTGTTTGTGCATGGAAATAACAACTGGTAGGACTTCAAAATTGTGTCACCTTGAGGAGTGATAAACAAGATACCTACCCCCGATCCATGGTTGGTGTAAGACCCGTCGAAGTAGAATTTCCAAGGAGATGTTGATAGAGTGAATAAAAACTCATCAGAAAACTCAAACTGCATTGGTGAGGTGTCTTGTAATGGTGCATCTGCTAGTTGGTCATCTATGATTTGTCCCTTGATGGCTTTGCTATCCACATATTCTATGTCATATTCACTGAGAAGCATTACCCACTTTGCTAGTCGACCTGTGAGAGCTGCTTTGCTGAGGAGATACTTTAGTGGGTTGATTTTTGTAATGAGTTTTACAGGATGTGCCAGCATGTAATGTCAGAGTTTTTGTGAAGCAAAAACTACCGCAAGGCATGATCTTTCTACTTGTGAGTATTGCAACTTGTAGCCCACTCAGGTTTGACTGATGTAGTATACAACTCTTTCCTTGTTCTCATAATCTTGCTGCACTAGAAGAGCTCCAAGAGCAGTGGGTGTAGCAGATATGTAGAGAATTAAAGGTTTTCCTTGGATCGGAGGCATGAGTATGGGTGGATTCATAAGGTACTTCTTTAGCTTGTTGAATGCCTCTTCACACCGCTCATCCCATCTAAATGGAATGTTCTTATGCAAGAGATGGCTGAAAGGTTGGCACTTGTCTGCCAGCTGTGATATGAATCGACAGATGGCCTACAGCTTACCCTGTAGGGATCTCAACTAAGTTAGAGTCTTGGGTAGTGGCATGTCCATTATAGCTTTGACCTTGGTAGGGTCTACCTCTATTCCATTTGCCGACACGATGAAGCCTAGCAGCTTGCCTGAAGTTACCCCAAACACACATTTCTTCGGGTTCAGTTTGACTTGGAATTGGTCTAATCGTCGAAAGACTTTTTCTAGGACATCCAGGTGTGAGTCCCTTGTGAGAGATTTTGCTAAGATATCATCAACATCGTCCTCCATAGTTACATACATCATGTCATGAAATATAGTTGTCATAGCCCGCTGATATGTAGCACCTGCATTTTTCAGCCCAAATGGCATGACATTCTAGCAAAAGGTACCCCATGGGCAAGTAAAAGCTATTTTGTGTTGGTCCTCTGGTGCTATTTTGATTTGATTATACCCTGAGAATCCATCCATGAGTGATAGCATTGTATGTCCAGCAGTTAGGTCGACTATGATATTGATGTTTGGCAATGGAAAGTCATCCTTGCTGCATAGTTTGTTTAAGTCTCAAAAATCATTGCATAGTCAAACTCGGCCGTCCGGTTTAGACACTAGCACAATGTTGGATATCCATTCTGGGTAATCTATGGCTTTGATGAACCCCACATCTAGCAATTTTTTGAGTTCTTCTTTGACCAAAAGTGCTATGTGAGGATGCATTTTTCTCAGCTTCTACTTTACTAGTTTTACACCTGGATCCAATGGTAGATGATGTAGAATTAAGTTTGGGTCTAAACTTGGCATGTCTGCATATGACCAAGCAAAGCTACCTCTCTTCTTCTTAAAGAACGGTACAAACCTGGTTTTCTCTGGTGGTGTAAGAGATTTGGCAAAGTGGATAATCTTGGGCTATTCTTCTATTCCAATATTCACGGGCTTTGTCAGCTCCACCACAATCTGTGACCTTTCCTGGTACATATCATTAGGGAGAGTGTCAAGCATTCCATCGTCAGGTGCCACAGTTGGGTTTTCACTGTTAGATGCGTCCTTTCTTTTTACTGTTTTGTGATCTGACACTACCGCAAGGTAGTTTTCACTATCAAATCCATTTTTGATATTGATATTTTTGTGACTGGAAGGCTTGGCACCCTCCCCGAAGTAAGCCATGGTATTCAGTTTGATAGCAAAACTAGCTTTATGATCTCCCTTTGGTAAGTGGTCCCTAAGTTCCATATAATCAATGTAAGCATCGTCGTTTTGGAACATATCTAATTGGGGGGTTCATTGCAGATCCTAGTCAATAAGCTTAGGGTGCAAGAGGGGAAGGGAGTTGGATGAGAGACCTGATTAATTGATGGCGTGAATGGAAATGTTAGGAGCATTGGTGGGGGTAGTGTACAGGGTGGTACTTTCTTCCAAGTTATTTATCGCAATGGAATCTAAACTGTCCTCGAAAGCCATAATCTCAGGTGTGGGCAAATCAGACTCTAGTGGTCTGTTCCATTGCGTTTCTCCCTCATGGTAGGGGCTAAGAGTTTGGATGGTGTCGACTTCTTTGTCATCATAGGAGTGCTCTGTTAGCTCGTCCCACTCATACTTATTTGAATCTATGTCACTGTCCACTTGGAGTGTTTGGATTATTTCCACAAGACAGGCATTTTCCTTGGCTTTACCCTTGCCTTTGTATCCTAGGCCAGTTGTGTTTCTAGCGGATGAGGATGAAGAAGGTTGAATAGGTTCAATGATTCCTTCTTTTCTGAGGCCGATGGGGCCTTGTCCTTCGTACCCCATTCTATGCATAATAGTCTCACCTCGTCCATAGAGTTCTATTGGAAGTCTAGGCGGGACTTGGGGTATGTTTTCTTCTTCAACATAAAGCCATTGCAGGAGATCTCATTCCTCTGATTCATCAGATAAGGTCCCCCATTTTACAAAGGGAGTTGTGGGGGATTCGGGAGGAGCAAATGGATTTGGAAAATGTCTGGGTTGGCCAAAAGATTTAGGAGATAAAGGCAATGTGGCAAGATTGAGACTGTGCTCAATTGAGTACTCTCCCACTTCGGTTTCTTTTATGGTAACCTTCTGTGCTTTGGGTCTTGAGGAAGAAGCTTCACCGGTATGGTCCTGTTGTAGGGTAGGGGCAATGTATGCTCTATTGTTGGGTATGACACATTTAGTTTTTGCACAGAAAGAATTGCAGTGTTAATAGGGGTCAGGGTCGCCTTGAATGGTGACCTGCTTGCCATTGTGTGGGAACTTAATGCATTGATGATAGGTTGAGGGGACAGCCTTCATGGCGTGAATCCATGGTCTCCCTAGTAGGATATTATAAGTGAGCTCCCGATCAAGGACTTGAAACACCACATCTTTTATTACTGGTCCCACTTGAATGGGTAGGACAACTGTTCCCTTTGTGGTTCTTTCTTCCTCATCATATTCTTTGATGGTGATATTCCTCCTTAGATCAACTGCCTGTTCGGAGAAGCCTAATGCAAGGACTAGCTTCAATGTGCAAATATTTAAACTAGCACCCCCATCAATGAGAACCCTCTTGATGCGGTGCTTGTGTATGAATGCGACAATGTGCAGAGGGGTGTTGTGGGGTTGAGATATAGAAAGGTCATCTTGCTCAGTAAATGATATGGAGTTGGAGGATGTCAGATTGCCTACCATGGTCTAGAACTTCTCTTGAGCCAAGTTAGTGGGGACAGTGGTTTCCACTAAGGCTTTCTCAAGAATCTCCTTATGAGAAGGAGATAGATGCAATAGCTCCAATATAGAAATGTAAGCTAGAGTTTTCTATAACTAGTCGATGACATTGTACTAACGGAAGGTGGATGGAGACGGTGACGACCTTGGAGGAACGGTATTGAGCGTGACTTTACCACTGTGGGTAATTATACTACAACTAGTTCTATTAGGTCCTGGTTGTTGGTTGGGTGAGATGACATTGGCCTATGGGATGTGCTCAGAAATGCAGTTTATGGTGTAGTCAAATGGAACACTTGCATAGTTGGCATTACTAGTCCCGCTGTTCTGATTTGACCAGTTGTGATTATTATTGTTGTCATTACTATTGTTGCCATTGTTGTTGTGGCCATTGTTGTTGTGGTTGTGTTTGTTATATGGCCTGTTGTGATTTCGAAGTGGATCCATGTAGGCCACATGAGTGTCATTGGAGTTATGCTGTTGTGTCCCTCCCTGATTCTGATCCAGTATATCTTGTATGACATTTTTGAGGTAGATGTAGTTGTTAGTTGTATGCCCCCTTCCTCGATGATATTCACAATAGTCTGTGTCCTTCCAGTAGGGAGGTTTGACTATAGGCTCATAATCACTTGTTGGCGGTAGAGAAATTTTGTTGTTAGCCAACAACTTCCTTAGTGCAGACTCTTGAGACTCGCCCAACGGTGTGAATTTTCTCCTTGGATTTGAACTGAACCAAGGTCTAGGCTCCCGAGAGGGTGGCTTGTTGAGTGTACCATTGTTTGTTTCTCCCTTAAGAGTGAATATGGGTTGTTGTTTGGGAGCTGCTACCTTGGCATCGACTACCCCATCATTGACCACATTCTTGTTCTTGGTCCAAAACTTTGATTTATCCGTTGTGTAATTGGAATTAGGTGTGTCCTTGTATAGCTTGATAGCTCCTTTAGTGATCATAGCCTTTTCGATGAATAAGCCCATTTCAATGACTTTTGAGAATGATGTAGGGCATTGTATCTGAATTTGATAGCTAAGATCAGTATTCAAATTATGGACAAACATCTCCAATAGCTGCTTCTCAGGTATATCATAAGAACACTTTCTAGATAGTTGTCTCCATCATTGTAAGAAGGTGGCAAATGACTCACCATTCTTTTGTTTGGTGTTGCATAGATCTAGCATGGATACCTCGTGTTCGATGTTATAAGAGAAGTGCGTTATAAATTTATTGACAAGTTCATCAAAAGTTTTGATTTCTGGTTGGAGACGCGAGAACCACTCCATAGCTTGACCACCTAAAGATCTTGGGAATAGTCTCATCAAGTAGGTCTCATTGTGAGCTACTTCTAATCATGCGGCATTGAATTCTGGGATATGATCTCTAGGGTCCCCCTTCCCTTTGTATTAAACTTTGGAACTCCGAACTGATAGGGGAATGGTTTCATGACCAAACTTTTGTCAAAAGGGTACGAAGCTATATCTTCCAAGGAGTAGTTCTTAATACTTGTATTGGTCTTAAGGTCAGATATTTCTTGTTTTAGACTTTCGAGTTGTTTTCTCATGTCTTCCATAGGAGCATTTTGATCGATGGGTCTCTGTCCTCTATTTGCATTTGGGTCTACAGTATTCCTTTCTCTTTCATTTGCATGTGGGTCTGTGTCATTCATACCCCTTTCATGATCATTGTCTATATTTTCCATGATTGATCTTATATCAAAGTCTGCGGGGAGTTTAATTCCAAGACTAGCAAGGTGATAGAAATACTTATGGGGGTTTTCATGGAGTGCCCTCTCTATTAGGCATTGGAATTTCTAACTTTGGACATTTTCTTGATAATCATCGTAAGATATTTCTTCATCACTATCATGGGGTGTGACAATACGAATGGATGAACTAGCCATTTCTAGCTACTTTTTGTACTGGGATCGAGTAAGAACCATGCAAGGTGACGTGGGATGAAGTGGATTAGGATTAGAAATTTTGGCCAGGTGCCAACTGAGACTGTTGTGAATGGGATACTTAGGACAAGACTTGGACAAAGGATTTTCTCGCTCAATGACTTCAAGTAAGATGGTTGACATAAGACGTTAGCCACTAGTAAGGGTAGTCAATACTAGTCTTACTGTGTAGGGCCTAGTCATTCAATAAGACTACTAGCAAAAGGTACTGTGACCTACTAGGCTTACATGATTCACTAATGATATGAAGAAAGGACCTATGTTGAACCAGTATGGGATAAACTAACTTTGCGACAAGAGGTGTTTGGACAGAAAGTGAATGGGATGATTAACGAAAGAGAGAGACTTTGAGTGAAATGGATGAAAACTGACTGCAAGGTTAAATCTGATCTCAGAATGTGAAGCTAGGCTAAAATGGGTGCTCCAAATAGGTAAAAATATTTCTTCAAAAATAGTGCAAATACTCACTATCGTGTATGTGCAGAAACAAATGTGCAACAGGAATGGGTATATGCGCAAGAAGTCGCAGTGTATGTGTAGCACTGATGAAGTATGTATGTGCAACAATAATCTGTAAATGTGCAGTAAGTCTACACGTATGCACAACAAGTTGATCTAAATGCGCAACAGAAGTGTGTAAATGCGCAGCTCTGGTTTTTTTTTGGGGCAAAATTTTGGATTTTTCTAATGTTTTTTGGTATTCTTGGCTGGAAAAAGGCCTTCTTGATCTGATTTTATGAATTAACAGCAAGAAAACACAGCAAGCACAAATAATATTTTATAGTTTTTCATTGTTTTTGTAGTTTTTCTGACTCTATTTTGGACTAAACTAAACAAAAGCAAGCACAAAAATCCTAGGTTAGAAATGGATTACAAGGGATTTTGGCCACTAGAACAAGAGGTATTTAATGCAGGCAACCGTTCAAGTGGTTACACATGCAGCGGCACTACTCTCCATCGTGGAGTCTCCCAGCCTCAAAGGCTTGCGCCTGAGAAGGTTTTGGGGGAGGTTGGCCATCGGTGTAACATAGCAGCACTTGTTGCAGGAAGTTTTCACTTCAAGCACAATTTATTTGAAGTGGCTTGGTAGGGCTTGGCCTTAGCCTGTTACCACTCAGGGTTGTTCCCACTTGGACAAGCATGCATCCAAGGGGAGGCCCCTCCTAAAGGTTAAACAAATAGAATGACAAGTCTAGCACTCTGATCACCCAGAAAAGGGGAGAGCATAAGCCTATTGTCATTTGTCAAGCACAGATGACACTGATTAATCCAACCTAGTTAAAAGTAGAAAAACTAAATGGGCTAATCTACTTGGGCAAGCACAGAACTTTGAAGTGATTTTAGCAATATAGCATTGGATTAGTTTTAACCCCAGAAATCAATGGTGAGTTCAGTTTTAAACCGCATAGCACGAGATAGTTAACTTTGAAGTTTTGGTCCAATGAGATAGCAGTAGTTCAATTTTAACCCCAAAATCAATGGTGAGTTCAGTTTTAATCCTCGTAGCATGAAATAGTTAACTTTGAAGTTTTGGTCCAATGAGATAGTAGTAGTTCAATTTTAACCCCAAGATCGATGGTGAATTCAGTTTTAATCTCAAATAGCAATAACTTGGAAAGTGTTGCAATGCAAGAAAGAAATGATCTAGTTACTTCTTCCCTAATTAGAGCTAGGTGAGGAATTAAATGAACATTAGTTTTACTATCCCTTAGAAAATAAAGTGTGAACTATTTAAATGGAATTATATGGAACTAAACCTGAGCCTATCCTACAAAACAGCTCTAGCAAACACCTGCGAAAAGGTTAGCGTTAGCAAATTTTCCTCTAAAAGTACTAAAACTCTAGTCTATTACAAAAGCATAGCTTTAGTGATTAAATGTGCATAAATAATCAATAGAAGTGCAACAGAGATAAATGTGTTGTAACAGTACGCGTATGCGCAGCAGAAAAGAATAGATGTGCAGTAATGATGAATGCACCGTAACAGTGCTCAAAAGCATAGAAAAAATGCACAAAAGTGCTGAACTAATAGATGCATCGTAACAGTGCTCATATGTGCAGCAAAAATGAACAAAAGCACTAAACTAATAGATGTGCCATAATAGTGCTCATATGCACAGCAAGAATGAACAGATGCGCTGGAATAACGAGAGCACCGTAGAAAAGGGTATATGCACCGTAGAAATGTTCAAATGCACCGAAGTAACCTGTGCGTGCCTATGCGTGACTTGTACGGAACCTCCCTTCAAAAAAGATCAGATTTTGATGAGATAAAGGGGCAAAGGCCCCACGGTGGGCACCAAAAATTTTAGGGTAAAATGTGGTTTAATCAAATGAATAATATAAAACCCAAACATCAACAGAATAATGAAAACAAGAAAGATTGAAAGAAATGAAGCAATGAAGAACACAATGCAAACCTTCCCTGTTTCAAAGCTTCTGTTGTTCGCCTATTACAACCGTCCTTTGCTGATGAAGTAGGCCCTCAGAGAGTGCACTCTTTTAGCTGTGTTGTAGGATGTTGATAGTAAATGGCTGTGTTGATGAATATGCCAAGAAGAAGAGCTTCAAAGCAATAATGGTGATCTCAAGTAGATTGTATTGGGGTGCCAATGGCACATGGGTAGAATTCTATAGAGTAACAATACAAATAACCTGGATGATTAGAATGGAGGGATGAAGCTACTTTTATAGACTCAGAGGAATGAGAATCAATGGTTGAGAGGATATATGAAGATCAATGGCTGAGAATGGTTGAGGAATGTGCAACCTGTAGAAATATGACAAGTGTCTCATCTCCATCATGAAAGAGGGGATTTGACAAAATTGATTGGAGAGTTAACTCCATTAACTGATCAGTTAACAAACTTGATTAGTCAGTTGGAAGGATGGATTATGGATTTGACTGAATTGATTGAGGGATTAACTCAATTGACTGGTTAGTTAACACTTTTAATTGATTAGTTAACTAACTTCTGATTTGAGAAGAAATAGGACATGTGGGTGAGGGGGAAAATAGGTAATTAAATATTTAATATATTTAATTACATGTGCAACCTGATGAGGTGGACAAGGTGAGGTGGAAAAGTGAGGTGTAAGTGTGAGGTGGATTTTTGGAATTAGAACTTAGGATAGAGGAATTTGGATTAATTAAATAATTTAGGATTATTTAATTGTGTAGGACATTTAGAAGAATTTAGGGATTTTAATTAAATAAATTGAATTTATTTAATTATGGAATAGTGAACCACTTAAATAAATTTAGAATATTTATTTAATTGGTAGAAGAACGGAATAAATATTTAGAATATTTATTTAGTTGAATCGTGTCATTTTTAAGCATAGACAGATGCCACTATCCCCAATATTGAAAAGGAAAAAATAGATCCAAATGGGATATGGCAAATTTATTTTGATGGCTTCAGAAGCAAGAATGGAGCAGGTAGTAGAGTTGTGCTAATTTCACCCCAAAAGGAAAGTTATCTCTCTTTATTCAAATTGCAGTTTAGCTGTACTAACAATGTAGCTAAGTATGAAGCCTTGATTCAGGGCATACAGTTGGCTCAAAAAAGAGGAATTAAAGTTTTACAAGTATTTGGTGTCAATGAACTTGTTGTCCATCAAATTAGGTCACAAAGTGCCTCAAGGAATGACTTGTTAAAGTCATACAAACAAAGGGTTTAGGACCTGATTAAAGACTTTGATGCCTTCAACGTTCAGATAGTACCTAGACAAAAGAACAAAGATACTGATAGGTTAGCTACAGTCGGTGCCCAATTTGGCATTCCTCAGAATGTCAAACAAGTTTTAGATCAGCATGTAAAGGTTGTTGTTAGGCCTGCTATGCCTGATAACATCATAAGCTGGTAGGTATTTGAAAATAACTAGTAAATTGTAAATTTTTTGCAAGATGAGGTAGAGTTTGTTGCCAAAAATTAGTTAGTATTACAAGAGCAATATGGTGACCTGGTGATCTAGCTAATGACCAATAAGTTACCCAAAGGACTAATCACTTTAGAGAGCATATTTTGTGTTGATGATCAACCAAAGAAGGAGAAAATGAACATTATAGTCAAAAAATAGGACTATGAAGAGGTGGAGATTGCACAGGGAAGATTCCTAAAACATGGCAAGGTATGTGATCAAGCTGAGAGGCAAGGTTTCATTGAACTTTGTAATGCATTTGATGATCTAATACCTTGGGACTATAGGGATTTGAAATGCTTTGATCCTGGTTTAATCCAACATACCATTGATTTAGACCCTAATGCCAAACCAGTCCACCAAAAGCAAAGGCCTGTCAATCCCAAAATTGAGCCCTTAATGAGGAAAGAGCTATGCAAGCTTATAGAAGCTAAAATCATTTACCCCATCAAAAATTCTTCTTGGGTGGCTAACTTGGTTCTAGTTAGGAAGAAGAATGGGGAAATTAGATTGTGTGTGGACTTTAGAAACTTGAATAATGTCTCTCTCAAAGACCACTATCCACTCCCTTCCATGGAACAAATTCTCCAAACAGTAGCTGGTGCTGAAAGTTTTTCACTCCTAGATGGCTACTCAAGCTACAATCAGATTCTTGTAAAAGAATCAGACTAGTATAAGACAACCTTTACCACCAAATGGGGTACCTTGGCTTATCAAAAGATGCCTTTCAGATTGACAAATGCTGGAGCCACTTTTTAGAGAGCAATGGATTTGGCCTTCAAAGGCATGATCAATGATATTATTTTAGTGTATCTTGATGATTTGACTATGTATTCCAAGCATGCAACTGACCATTTGGGTCATTTAAGAAAAGTCTTTAAAAGATGTAGGAAGTATGGCATACCATTGAATCCAAAAAAGTGTGTATTTGTTGTCGTAGAGGGAAAACTACTAGGACTCATGGTTTCCAAGGATGGGTTAACCATTGATCCTAAAGGAATAGGTGCCATTCTTGCTCTTCCTCTCCCTAGTCATAAAGAAGGTCTCCAGAGATTTCTAGGAAAGATCAACTTTGTGAGGAGATTCACACATAATTTTTCTTCAAATACTAAAACCCCTCATAGCTATGCTAAAAAAGAATGTTGCCTTTACATGGTCTAAAGAAGGTAGGGATAGTTTTGAAGTTGTCAAGCAAGCATTAGCACTAGATTTAGTTTATTTTCTCTAAGATTTAAGCTTAGAAAGAGGAACCAACATTCTCTAGAGGTCCGATCTCAATATTGCTAGGTCCCACACCTTGAGATCATTCCCATTGTGTCATTAGAATGCTTGGAGGTCTCCAAGTAGGGTGCAATTCTATGTGATAACAAATACCATTCCCAAGGGACTGGTGGTGCTAGAAAGAATGTTTGATAATGCAAATTGCTAGAAGAGTAAAGGTAAACCTATATAAGAAGATAATGTTGAAGGTGTTAACCTTGGAACTAAGGAGGCACCAAAAATGGTTTACATAGGTAAGAAATTAAAGCCCCATGAAAAGCAAATGTTGATTGTTTTATTGATAAAATTTATAAAATCTTTTGCATGGTCATATGATGAGCTGAAAACTTATAGGGAGGATTTATTTCAGCATACTTGTTGGAATTAGGTCAGACAACTGAGAGGGAGGGGGTGAATCAATTGTCCCACAATTTTAACTTTTTCTTCTTTTAATCTTCTTTCACAACTTGCAAACATATTAATGATGTAAACATTAAAGCATGAATCAACAACAGATGAGTAGAAACAAAATGAACACACATAACACTAGAATTTTTACGTAGAAACCCAGTTAAGGGAAAACCACGGTGGGGGTTAACCCACAAGATTCGTACCCTATTAAAATTACTTAAAGGAAATGGGAAGGCACTTGCCTTTGGGGGCACTACCCAGAGCTCACTACTCAAAGAGGCTCACTGCCTATAGGATTTTATGTTTAACATAGAAGAAATGAACTAAGAAATAGCATTTTCTTCATGCCTGGTTCAGTCCCATAAAAATTCTGCTCTACCCTCAAACACTTCTTCACGATCTCTTCATCCTTTACTACTCTTGTTCTTCTTCTCCTCCTCTTCTCTACTCTGTCTCTGTACCTTTCTTAGGATTTTATCATTTTTGCAAAAGGACAACTTTCCACAACTCATCCATAAGTATTTATACACTTCATCAACCTTGGAATGAACATCAAGGTTGGCTTGACTTAATACAAATCATTGTACTATTGGCCAAACAAAGCTGGGACTTGAATCTTCCTCAAATAGTATGTCACGCTTCATAGAACCTCTCTTAGATCATCTGCAACATGCACAAAGCATCCGGTTGGCCAAAACTAAAATGAAAATCAACACTCAAGAAAAAATCTTCAGCCACAAGTTCAAATCTCAATGCAAACCACCAACAAAGTAGGTACATAATCTAGAGACCTCCACAAGCACAATGAAATCATCAGGAACAACTACACCACTTTAGATCACCAGAATCACTTACATCTTCATACCGGAACTCAAGAACACTGACTGCCATGACTGTCACACTAGAAAGATTGCTTGAAGACCTCCAAACCACAAACCAATTGAGTTGAGGATACACATTAACATCCCAAACATGCCTCTAGAATCGCAAACTGTAATGTTTCAATGCGGAGCAATCTGTACCAACTTATTGGCACTTTGTTTCCTCTGAACAACTAAAAAACCTGGTTCTACTCAGATGGCCATAACTTTGTCAATACTTCATTTGGATATCTTAAATCTTGACTAGAGCAACTATAGACCATCCTCTACAAACCCTCTAATCCGCAGACTCTGATCTTCATCTTACTAGAAATGCGGAGTAATCTACTTCACTGAACTGCACTATATTCACTATTTCTGACAAAGAGATATGTGACTCACTTGTTCCTTCTAGAGAGGCTAATTTTCTCAATATCCTCAACATTCTAGTCTTCTAAACAGGCAATAGAATAGGATATAGTTGACACCAATGACAACAAGGATATGTTGATATCAATGACAACACCTATTAGGCACATATTTGCAACAATACTACCCCCCTTTAACCTAATGCAAAACTATTTAGGAAAAAATAGAGGACTATAAACCCCACTATCACTCCCAATATGTAGACAGAATTGTTAAAGATGAAAGAGGGAGGTATTGTTAAACTAATCAGACATTCTGAATGGGTGTCTAATCTTGTCCCAATAAGGAAAAAGAATGGCGAGCTTAGACTATGTGTGGATTTTAGAAATTTGAACATCAAATCCCTTAAGGATAATTATCCTCTTCTAAGCATGGATCATCTTCTGTAGAGGGTTGTTGGTTTGGAGTTGATGTCTATGCTAGATGGATTCTCAAGGTATAACCAGGTGTTGGTTAAGGAGTTAGAATAGTTCAAGACAACATTCACCACTCCTTGGGGTACATATGTTTATCTGAGAATGCCATTTTGAATTAAAAAATGCAGGATCAACATTTCAAAGGGCAATGGATGTGGAATTTGCTAGCCTTGTTGATCTGACTACATTTTCAAAGGATATGAATGATCATTGCAAGCATTCGCAAATGATTTTTGAGAGTTGTTTAGAGTATGGGATCTCTTTAAACCCTAAAAAATGTCAATTTGGAGTAGAAGAATGAAAACTGCTGGGACATATTGTGTCCAGGGATGGGGTTAGAATTGATCCAAAAGTGTTAAGGCCATTGATCTTATTCCTCAGCCCAAAACAATCAAAGGTGTTCAATCCTTCTTTGGGTAGATTAACTTTGTGAGGCGGGTTGTCCCTAACTTCGCTGAGAAGACTAAAGTCATCTCCAAGATGCTCAAGAAGGGACAATCCATCACATGGGACAAGGAATCAATTGAAGCTTTTATTGATATAAAGGAAGCTCTTAAGAATGCACTAGTGCTGATAAGCCCAGATTATGCAAATCTCTTCTAGGTTTTCTCCTTTGCTTCATTTATACTATTGCTGATGTATTATTACAAAAGAACAGTGATGGATTTGAGCAGCCAATAGAATTTTTTAGCAAGTCTTTGCAAGATACTGAGTTGATTTATTCTAATATGGAAAAACATGCTTATGCTTTGATTAAGGAAGTAAAAAATTTCAGACCATATCTCATGGATGCAAAGACTATTGCATATGTGCCCCATTCAACTATGAAAGATATTTTCACACAACAGGAGACATCTGGAAGAAGATATAGGTGGATCAATAGGATCCAATAGTATAATATCAAGGTGCGGATCACCAAATTGGTTAGAGGCCAGGGTTTAGCTAAGTTGATGGCTAATTCCAACTTAGAGGCCACTAAGGTAAATGAGGTAGATGTTGTTCCATCTGCTAATGCATGTATGTTGACAAATGATATGTGGTATGGAGATATTATTTTTTATCTTGTCAACATGCATTGTCCCTTGGGTATGAATGTCACTCCGCAAAGGACCCTTAAGCTATAATCTCATAAATATGTTTTGATTCAAGGTGTATTAATGTAGAGAAATCATGAGGGAGTGTTGTTTAAATGTCTAGACTAGCAACAGTCTAAGGCAGTCATTGACAAATATCATCAAGGATGTGGTGGGCACTTCCATGCCAAAACCATAGTGCACAACCTTATCAAAGCAGGCTTTTGGTGGCCGAGTCTCTTCAAAGATGTTTCCAAATAGGTCAAAAAGTGTGATGCTTGCCAACATTTCTCTGGCGAGATGAAATTTACTGGAACATTACCCCTTCTACCAGTTGTAGATGAAGCACCATTCCAACAATGGGTCATTGATTTTATAGGAGAAATTCAAGAGAAATCTGGGAATGGATTTAAGTAGACCCTTGTAGCCACTGACTATTTCACCAAGTGAGTTGAGGCTATCCCCACTCGCAATGCCACATCCAAGGTGGTGATTAATTTTCTTATGAACAATGTGATAACTAGATTTGGAGTGCCATCTAGAATTATTGCAGACAATGATCTTAGGATATAATGGACATGTGTTCCAAGTATGGAGTCAAGATGATTCACTCATTACCATAGCATCCCCAGAGAAATGAACAAGCTGAGTCCAGCAATAAGAGTCTCATGAAGATCATAAAGAGGACATTGGATCAGAATAAGAAAAGATGGGATGATAAATTGAAATATTCTCTATGGGCTGACATAATAACATTCAAGAAATCCACAGGCAAGAGCCCTATTGAACTAGTATATGGAGCAAAGGTAAAATTCTCAATATCACTGGAATTGCCAATATATCAGCTGTTGTAACAAATTGGAGAAAATGAGGATGATGGTTTGAGGCTGAGGATGAATGAGCTGACCAAGTTGGATGAAGCTAGAAGGATGGCACATGATAAAAATTTATTGTAGCAACAAAAGGCCAAGAATCTGTTCAATAAGATAAACATCTTAAGGAGTTTTTAGATTGGTGATCTAGTTCTCCTATGGAATGAAAAATCAGAGGACAAGGGTAAGCATGGCAAATTTGAGCCATTATGGTTGAACCCTTATCAAATTGATGAAAGAGCTAGACAAGATACATTTTACATCAGAAACATGGAGGGAGAATTTTTGGAGATGCCCATTCATGGACAACATTTGAAACTTTACTTCTCGTGAGTAAGTGCTTCCCCTAAATTTTGAATGTGGACAAAATCTTATTGTTCCCTAATGTTTATGACTATATTTTGCCTTGTATCTAAGCTGTGGTTGTAAATACGTTTTGTTTGTGTTTTTGGTCTACTCGGAGATCTGGATCCTCATTGTGACATTACTTGTCACACATCCCCAACCAGAGCTAGTGTTGGTACCTAAAATTTTTAGTTCCCAGAAATTCCCTATTTTGCCCAAGAATCCACTAAAAATCCCCAATTTGCCCTTGTTATCAAAATCCCTTGTTTAAATCCAATCTAAGATAAATTTTAGGGGTATTTTATATCAAAAAATGACTAAGTATTAGTTCCCCAAGTTACTCCTTTCCTCCCTTAGAAAATTTCTTATTTTTTGCCTTTGGTCCAAAAATTGGCATTTTTTCAAACGTTGAACTTTTCGTAAGTTCGCATGTTTTCCGATTCATTGATAAGGAATGGCAATGCAAAACAAGACATAGAAAGGCTATGGTAAAGTGATGAAGAGCAAAGAAAATGGTCTTTGTCGGTATTGTGTTTTGGTTCGAAAACCTGGAGGTTCGCCAATAGAAGATTTGGCCGATGGTCACTTCACCAACAAAGGCAAAGGAAAGAAGGAAAAGAAAAATGTTTCTAAGTAAAAAAAGGAAAGTGCAAGTATATCGGTGAAAGGGCCAAGTTCAGGAACTCTGTAGCTCACCGATACAAAGTTCGGCTGTCAGAGAAATTGCCAAGAAAGGAAGCAAAGGTAATGAAGTGATTTTTCCCATGGTTTGGGAAAGAGCATATCTACCAATAAGGGCTAAGATGGCAAGTCAAAGGTTTAGCATGAGGAGCTTTCATCGACAGAGGAAGCATAAAAGAAATAGAAGGAAGTCAAAGTTCTGATCTAGTTTGCTAATAAGAGGAAAAATAACTAAGGCAAAAGATTGAATGAAGGAGACTATCAAAAAATTGGAAGAAGGCAGAACTAGTCAAACAGTTTGAAAATTTCATGATTCACTGATAAGGTGATAAAGGCATGCTTTTCACTTGGTTTTGAAAATGTGGGATTTGCTGATAAAGTGAAGGTTGGCATAAGGTTTGACAGGTCAGAGGTTTGGCAAAAGGAAAGTTTGCCAATAAAGAGACAAGATAAAGTGAAGGCAAAAGGTTCTCAAAATTCACATTTTGCCAATAACAAGGTAATAAGGCCCATGGTTTAGAAAAGTTGACATTCACCGATAAAGGGCAAATGAGGTAAGTCACTGAAGTTTTGTATGGTGCACTTTGTCGATAAGGTAAAAGTAGATTATGAAAACTTCCTAAGGAAGATAAAAGGATTAAAAAGGCTTGCTCAGGCTTGGTTCGAGAAATCAAAGATTTGTTGATAAGGTAAATATGACAAAGGGGAAAGCCAAAATTAAACTAAGAAAAAAGAAAAAAGGTGGTCGTACCGGTAAATTGATAGAAACCTGAACTATCAAAAAGGTTCAAGATTTTGAGAAATCACTAATAAGGCGATAAACATAAGAAAAAGGAAGGTCCAAAATTGGTGATAAAGTGAAAAAAGCCAAGTAATATTTTGCCGATAAAGGGCAAGTAAGGCTAGTTCGAAGAAACCCAGTTTTTCTGACTAAGGTATAACATAAGCAGAAAGAAGAAGATAGTTGACAAAATGTGAAATTTGCCAATAGGCAAATACAAATACCATGAAATAAAATAAGGCGGAGGCAAGATGAAAAGTTAGTGAAAATGTGAATTTGCCAACAAAGTGAAAATATGAAGAAGAATGTAGTGGATGACAGAGTTCAAAAAGAGGAAATTTTTTTGATAAAGGGCAAAGTGGCTCTAGTTCATGAAAGATGAAATTTGCCGACAGAGTAGGAAATACAAGAAGCTTTTGAAAATGGCAAGTGATCAATAGGGAGCCTAGCATGCACCGGGTATAGTCAAATGTCAGGTGGCTCAAAACTAAAAATTTGAACAATATATTGGGAGCATTGTAATTGTTTTAAAAGGATAATTCCTTGAAAGTATGCCATGATTGTAGGGATATAGAAAATAATTTACACCTAGAATTTAATGAATCTACAGAACACTGCCATGCAGGTGGTTATCACAGTGAAATTCTTTAATTCACAAAGGACAAATCAGATAAGTCAAATGTTGTAGATGGAAGGGAAAGGAGTAGAACCTTCCCTGTTTATTGCTCAAAGTATAGGAAGAGTACAAGCAATCTTCCTCTGGCATTTTCAAAATTAATTGAGCATGGGTTTTCTCTTCCAACGTACAAATCTTCCAGCACACTGGGAACTAAATTTATTATAGCATGGGTGTAGTCCTTAATAGGGTGCAGCTACTAGAAGATTGGATTGAGTTTGAACGTTATATATGCATAGTTTTTAGATGTAATACAGTTGGTTGGTCAGTTGGGCAATTTTCTCAGCAAGGTTGTGAGCTCCAAAAGGCAAATCAAGAAAGGATATTTCTGTAGTCTTTGTTTAACATGAAATAATCATGAAATGTATGTAATAGAATTTGCAAATCTTTGTATCAGATTACTATTTTTCTCCATTATTGTAGGTGTTTTTCTTAGTAAACCATAATCGTAGTTATAGTTTACTCTTGGCACATTTAGTGGTATGAATGGAAGCTCTCATTTGAATGAATGTGATAGTTCTTAATCCATTTTCAAGCTTTGTAAATGGTCATTTCAGTATTGCATAGGGAAGAATATGGTATGGTGTTGGATTATTAAGCATTCTCAGTGATTTGGTATTGATTTCTTTACATCTGATTTATCAAATAGGCAGTTATACACTTCTGCATGGTTATTTTTATGCTATTGAACATTAGACCCTATAGCCTAATGGATAGGCACAAGTTTGAGTAGCCTTAGATGACTCAATCTTCAAAACAAATCAACATGTTCATGTTTAGAAGTAGTAGTTTTTATGGATCCTCAATGTGTAAGATTGCCTTTATCAGCTATATAGTGGTCTTGTAACAACCAATTGTTCTCAGTTTAGTGATAAATTTAGGGCTGAGAAAGTAATTTAGGTTTGGTTGTTTGAATATTTTTAGTTGTTCATTTGGTTTTATGTTAATATTTGCTTGGGTATACCACTTGGAATATCCCTCCAGAGTTTAAGCTGAGTTCAAAGAGCAGATGGGTCTACCAACTCCTGTAGTTGGCCAAAATCACCCATAACTTTTTGACGAACCTCTTTCTATCACCCTAATGATAATCCCTGGCCTAGGTGATTTAGAAAAGTTTTGGAGTTTTATGTTGTAGATATTTTGGAAACTAACAGGAGGCATGCCTAGTCTTGGTAGATAGGTGGAAGTACGCAGTATTTCTGTCACCCTCCTTCAGCCATGTTTCTCTAGATTTGTGCCTCTAAAAAACTTCTTCTCTCATCATAATTTCATCTAGTTGCCTTCTCAAGCCCTTCTCCATTTCAAATCTTTCCCCATTCATGCCTAACTTTATGATTATAGAAGCATTATTCTTAATCTCCTATAAGATCCTGGACTTTTCTTTGAAAATGTTTTTGAAATGGACTTGATTCAATTCCATGATTTTTGATTTCACAAAATCATGTTTAGAAGCTAGCTGATTCATTCTCAAACCCTTCACAAATGGTGTAGCCTAACACCATTCCTTGATTAGAGGTATAAAATTTGGGTCCCTAATCCACATGTCCTGAAATTTGAAATTTTTGCCTTTGGGACCTAGCTCCTTCCCTAGCTTTAGGCTAATTGGAAAATGATCAAACCCTGTGAAGGCAAGTATTTCAGTTGCACATTTCCAATTATTTTACAAACATTGGCTAGTTATGAGAAATCTATCTAATATTTTTTCTATCCTTAGGAAGTCTTTCCTTCTTTTTATCTAGGTATATTTCCCATTATTTGGACAACAATCTATGAGATTGTTATTCACAAAGAAATTTTTGAAATCAATTTGAGTCTTCAAAGGATATGATATACCCCCCAATTTCTTTGATTCCTCCATTATTGCATTAAAATTTCCTCCTATTATGATCCTTTCATTTTTATTTAGATTTAGAAGCTACCTGAGATGATTCTTGAGACTCTATTTTTTATTTGTTCCCATCGATCCATAATATAGAAAATCCATAGATCCCTCAAATCCAAAAGTTTAAGGAACTTATCTAGTATTCAATTCTCTCTTATTCCTATGATCTCTAGTCATGGGAGGTGCCTTCTCCATAGGACAACCAGTCCTCTAGAAGCTCCATTCACTGGTGAAGTTAAAATCTCTCAATATTTCCATTGCCTAAAAATTTTATCTTCTTGCCCTGAAGAGAGTTTGGTTTCTTGTGACAAAACTAAGTCTACTTTAGGCTCATCAACTTGGAATTTGATGAGGCATATTTTGTTAGGGGTATTAATGCACCTAACATTCCACGTAAGGACTCTCATTGCTCCCAAGGAGAGCTTTCTCCTCTCCTCTTCCTTAGTGCCTTGTAAATGGTCATCTATTTAACCGAAGCAATTTCTATCTGTGTCTTGTTCTTTCTTTGTCTAGAGCTCTTTCTTGCAGAGATTTGTGTATATTTTCCTTCTTTTATCTCCATAACTATTTCTAAAATACCCAGATTGCTCCTATCTTGTTCTACTCCATTTCCATCGAGGACTTTTTTAGCGATTTCATCACAAATGTCATTTGCCACTTTTGTTAAATTGCCTCCTCCAGTAGTGTCTCTAGCTTGTCTTTGCTAAGTTCCTATGTGTTATCTACTCCTTCCCTAAAGCTATTTGATTCCTTGGATAATATCCTACCAATCTCCTCTTCTTATTCCTCATTCAGATTCCCTCTCTTTTCTTCCTCTCTTGCCTTACCCTCCACCATTGTCTCATCCAATTTATCCCTTGTGCCAATGATCTCTCTAAAATATCTTCTCAGATTGGCTTCTTCCCACTAATTATTGTCCCCAAGCTATTAGAGGAGAAAAAACTACTTGAAGATTAACCAGTTCTTCTACATCCTCTAGGGTTTCTAAATGTGTAACCTCCTCCCTCTAATCTATTCCTCCTTTTTTTGGTTCTTCTAAGAGGGGTTCAAGGATGCAAGCTTATGTAATTTTTGTTTCTAAATGTTGTACTGAATCATTTGGCTCCCTTCTTGTCCCTCTTGTGGCTTCACCTTATGACTTATCACCTCCCAGGGCATCCCCTCCTTCAAAAAATATTTACTGGTCCCATAAGTCATAATGGGTCTATATCTTTATCCTTTTAGGTAGAATCCCTTTTGTTTCCATTATAATACACATTCTAACTGTAGATAACCAAAAATGATTTTGATTGATCTCAATTTCTTGGCACAATCCTAAGGTGTTCCCTATCATTTTCAAAATATTTGGGTCCCTGTATTCCATGGGAAGATTGGGGATTTGTACCTAGTGATGCAGAGGTAGGAGGACCAAAACTATCCTCAATAACATTAACAAATCAAAGAACTAATCCAATTTCTTTTGTCAGGTTGAAGAGAACATTAATATAGAATTTTTATCCAATTTTCATGAAGATCCAATGGTAGGAGAGAAAGTTATGACTCTTTTCCCAAAACTACAAACCCTAGGCAACGTTCAGACCTGCCCTCACCAAAATTGCAATATCTCTCACAAAACTTAATGAAATTATACCACACTAAAATAATTGTAAACTAGAAACACATATCTTTCCATCCATCTATTATATGCATCAATGTGAGGCCGTACCAAGTCGTACCATGCATATTTTTAGACTGCATTTTTAGAAAATTAAACTCTACAGACCTACCCTCAATAAAAATGCCATAACTTATTTAAATATTAATGAAATTTGATACAAAAAAAATAAATGGAAAGTAGACTCAATACTCTTTCCAACCATATATGGATTTCTCTTGTATATGTCGGTACAAAACCATACCAAACGCTGCAATGGGACTGTTGCAGGGAAAATCAGAAAATTACAGTCCATAAAACACTCATATCTTTCACAAAACTAAATAAAAATGCGACAAGAAGAAAATGGAAAGTGGTTGAAGGATATAACATTTTAAATCCATTAGACATCCATTCAATTCCATATAGGGCTGTACAATAGCAAAAGATAGCAAATTTCTGAAGGAAAATACAAGAAAACATTGTTTTTTCTCATTCCATGCTCAAATCTTCAACCACCCACGAATTCTTCATGGTTACAAGGAATTTTAAAGGCATTAAAACATGTCTTTTGAGTTCATAACTGATTTGGAGCAAACCAAGAGCAAAATGACTCTTCACTTTCCAACTTTGCATCTTTTTTCCAATTTTACATTGACAGCCTTTACATGGTTTGCAATATTTTGCATTTTTGAAACTCCTAATGACCTAAACACATAAAAATGACTTGATAAACCTCATTACAATGTGGAAGCATACAAATTTAATCAAACTCAAAGATTTGTCCAGGGTAATATTAATTTGCCAAGGTGCTCCTGCACCACCTAGAAGGGGAGAAAAGGTATCTATTCCTTGCTAGTGTCAAAGTTTGGTTTCCATCGCTGGATGTATAAAGCTATCTCTCTATATCTCCACAACTTATTTTGTAGTATTTTATCCCTATATTTTTTATTCTGGAATGTGAAGGAAAAAAACCATCACCCAGTTCCCCCATTTCTTCCATTTGAGGTCAGTTTTGAGCTACCCATTCCCTTAGTTCACAAACTAAAAAATGGTAAGATAGAACCTTACCTATTAAAGTTGACTCCTATAGAATCTATGTTCTTTTCTTTATAACATCTTCTTTAAGATGTATGCTTATCTTCTATTGATCTTCCCTCCAAATCACTTGCTTAAAGTTTTTCTTAGGCCTATATTGCCACCTCCCAGTTCTCCTTGGGTCCCTTGAACTCTCATTTTCCTTTGGAATGTGTTTATGTCTTGGTTTACCATTGATGCTTCTCTTTTGGTGCCTAACTCCTCTTTGTTTATGGAAGGATCTCCATTTCATGGGCCTTTTCTTCTGTGGCTTCAAATTTATCTTGTCCCAATCTTGAAAGTCTTTAAATTCCTCTTCTTGAGGTCTCAGGAATGTTCTATCCCTATCGAAGGTCCTTCTTTCCTTGTTTTGATTCTAGTACTCTTTATTGTGGATTGTTACCCTTTCCTCGTGAAGTGGAAATCTTTTTTCTACCAGCTTATATGAGGCTGCCTTGGCTCTAAAGTTGCTCTAGTTTCTCCCTTCATACCAAGTTTTGTATCTAGCCTCATTTCCTTTGATACCACTATTGAAATACACCAGACAACT
Organism: Cunninghamia lanceolata; assembly: GCA_027924645.1. Taxonomy (NCBI): domain Eukaryota; kingdom Viridiplantae; phylum Streptophyta; class Pinopsida; order Cupressales; family Cupressaceae; genus Cunninghamia; species Cunninghamia lanceolata. The sequence continues at coordinate 6,579,953 of BSBN01000114.1, read as the reverse complement.
GAGAGGGGGGAGGATGAATCAGTTGTCACAAAAACCTAACACTTTATGACTGTCAAATCATCAACTACTTAATCACAATCACACATTCAACACAGGAGACACCAAATTTTTACATGGAAAACCCTATAAGAGAAAACCCATAGAAATATATAAGTTATAACAATACTGAAAATTAGAGGATCACTGCCTAAAGGGCTCACTACCCAAAATGTTGACTGTAAAGACTAGCTTACTGCCAAGGGGTGGCTCACTACAATGGATTTGTCAACTGATTTGATAGCATCTACTCTATGCTTGAGTTCAGTTCCATTGAAGTGCAATACTTCTCCTCTACTCTGCTCTACTTCACACTTATCTTCACATCTTTCACAAGGACATCTTTTTCACAACTACATTACAAGTCTTTATACAATTCATCAATCTTGGAATGTACATCAAGGTCGGCATTACATTCATCAACTATTGGAATAATCCCCAAGGTCAGCATTACAAAACATACATAGAAATAGGTCTAGACCTATTACAAAATTAGCTAAGGAAAGATGTATAAATGTATGATGAACATGCCATGCCTTAGCTAGGTCTCAAAATCAATTCTCCACACCACAACATGCTTCTACAATATTCAATGTATCTCTACAATTAGTGAAAAAACCAAGTCAGCCAAGATTAGAGTTAACACTAGGTCTTCTAAGAACATTCTTTAACGATCCAAACTTCTCTTTGTAGACCTATCCAAAGATAGGAACATGATCATGAGACATCCACAAGCACATTATAATCACCAAGAACAACCGCACAACCTTTAACCACTTTGTCAAGGAGATTCTTTAAACCAGAGCACATAAACAAAACTTCCAGCTATTGTCATAATGAAAAGATTGTTTGCGGACCACCAAATCATGAACCATTGGAGTTGAAGACACATAACATTAGATGTCTCAGACATAACTATAGAACTGCAGATAAAATACTTCAATGTGGAGGAATGCGGAGCATAATACTTTCTCCCTGTCACCACCAAACATATAGAAAAAACTATTTTCACTCTAGTGAACACAACTCACTCAAATCTTCATATCGGAGGCTCAAACTCAGAACATAGAATCTTCAGGCATGCCTCTAAATAACTTCCAATCCACAGACAAAGATATTCATCTTTCAGGAAATATGGAGCAATCTACTGGACTATTCTTCTACAATACACAAGAAATTATGTAGTACACTATTTCCACCAGAGGAGCAAATTTTCTCAATATCCTTAATATTTGGATCTCCAATACTTACATAGGCAAACACAAAGAATCTAATTCATTACAATCAAGCATCAAAACAAGAGCACAGTTGACACCAATGATAACACTGGTTAGGCACATACTTGCAACAATCTCCCCCTTTGTCATTGATGGCAACATATGATGTGAAAAATTGTAAAGACCATCAAGACAAGATTCTCCCCCTTTCTATTTACTCATCTGTACTCTTTTCTTCTCTAAGTTTTTCACATGATTTCTCTCCCCCTTTTACATCAATGGCAAAGGGTGCAAACTTGCACTCTCATGCTCTAATCAAATTGAACTTTTGTAATCAACTCTTTCTTTATCATCATTTAGCTACTCCCCCTAAGAGGTAGCTCTCAGAACATCAATCTAGATAATAGAATGAATCTTTGGGCACCATTGGACTAATGCATTCCTTTGCATCTTAGTTTAGAGCAAGAGGGATAATGACCCGTAATTTTTCTCTAAGATACTTAAAAGTATCCTTAGGTAGAGGTTTAGTGAAAATATCTACAATATGATCCTAATTGGACACATATTCCAACTCAACTTCATTCTCTGTCACCTTTTCCCATAGAAAATGATACCTTATAGATATATGCTTTGTTCTTGAGTGCATCACTGGATTCTTTGAAATTTTTACAGCACTTGTATTATCACAGAAGATTGCAACTAGATCTTCATACACAACTCTTATGTCCTTCAATGTCTACTTCATCCATAACACTTGAGTACAACAACATGCTGCTGCAATATACTCTGCTTATACTATTGATAAAGAGATTGAATCTTGCTTCTTGCTCAGCAAAGAAATCAATCTATTTCCCAAAAAGAAAGCACCTCCACTTGTACTTTTTATGTCATCAACATCTCCTACCCAATCAACATATGTATAAGCACTGAGAGTGAAATCATTATCCTTTGGATACCATAAGACATAATGCAGTTTTCCTTTTAAATACCTCAACATTCTCTTTACTGTCATTGCATGTGACTCTCCTGGATATGCCTGAAATCTTGCCACAAGGAAAATTGCATGCATTATGTCAGGTTTGGTTTGTGAAAGATTAAATAATCCTCACATCATAGATCTATATCTTTTCTGATCATCCTTAGGTGATTCATCAGTTTTGCTCAAATTGCAACCAGTCACCATAGGAGTACCTACCGGTTTAGAGTCTTTCATCTCAAACTTTTTCAACAACTCTTTCACATTAGACTAATATATGAAGATTCCCTTATCTGATTGATTAATTTGCAGACCCAAAAAGAAATTCATTTCACCAAACATAGACATCTCAAACTCATTTTGCATTTCACTTGCAAACTTCATGCTCATACCTTCACTGCCTCCAAAGATAATGTCATCAATAAAGACTACAACAATCAGGATTTGATTATCATTGATTTTGAAATACAAATTGCTGTCAACAGTGCCTTTACTAAACCCTAATTGCAACAAATATTTGTCTAACCATGTATACCAAGCTCTGGGGGCTTGTTTCAGTCCATACAAGGCCTTCTTCAATCTGTAGACCATATTGCCTTGTTTTGATAGTTGATATCCTTCTGGTTGCTCAATGTAGACCTCTTCTTCCAACTCACCATTAAAGAATGCAGACTTAACATCCGTCTAATACACTTTGAAATATTTGAATGTTGTAAATGCCAAAAACATTCTGATTGCTTCAATTCTTGCCACAGGAGCATATGTCTCCTCAAAATCTATCCCTTCAACCTAAGAATATCCTTTGCATACTAGTCTTCCTTTATTCCTTATGGCTTCTCCATTCTCATTCATCTTGTTTTTGAAAACCCATTTGGTGCCAATCACATTCTTGTTAGCAGGTCTGGGAACCAATTCCAAATTTGATTCTTTTTTATTTGATTCAACTCCTCTTCCATAGCTTTTACCCAATTTTCATCAGTGCAAACTTTAGTCACAGTTTTAGGTTCAACTTTTGAAAGCAAATAGAGATTCACTTGTTCTTCTGCAACTCTTTTTCTTGTCAATACTCCTTTGCTTTTGTCCCCTATAATCTGATCTTTAGAATGATTAATTCTTACATACTTGGGAGTCTTAGCAATACTTTCTAGAGCCCTCTCTTCTTCATCTTGACTATCTTCTTGGTCAACATTTTCTTCATTTGCTATGGGTAGGTTCATCTGATTCATAGCCACTCAGATATTATATTCTTCCCTTATCTTCATCAACCTTCTCATTAGCACTCTCAATGATCTTCTTTAATCTCTTATTGTAGTATCGGTAGACCTTGCTCTTGGTAGACTATCCAAGGAAAATTCCTTCATCACACCAAGCATCAAACTTGCCTAGATCTTCGTCTCTTCTGATATAACACTTGCTACCAAAAACTTTGAAATATGTCACTGTAGCAACTCTTCCAAACTACAATTCATAAGAAGTTTTAGCATTGTTACCTTTTACTTGAACCGTGCTTAGGATGTACACAACAGTATGTATGGCTTCTCTCTAGTACACTTCCAGTAGGTCAGCCTCCTTCAACATAGTCCTAGAAACCTCTTGAATTGTTATGTTCTTTCTTTCAACAACTCCATTGTGGTGAGGAGTCCTAGGTGTAGACAATTGTCTCTTTATCCCTTGTTCTTCACAAAAAAATATTGAATTCATTTGATGTGAACTCACCTCCTCTATTAGACCTTAAGCATTTGATTCTCAAATCCAACTCATTCTCAACCATTTCCTTGAAGACTTTGAACTTATCTAGGGCTTCTAATTTATCTTTTAGAAAAGTGACCCAAATCATTCTGGAGTAATCATCAATAAGTAACATAAAATACCTATCTTCTTACAGACTTCTTGTTCTTGTGGGACCACAGAGATCTATATGCACTAGTTACAGTAATCCAATAGAGAATTGTTCTTTTCTCTTGAAACTTGTTCTTGTTTGTTTCCCAAATTGACACTCCCTAGAAATTATATTGGCAAGCTTCACAAGTTCAGGCAGATCTCTTATAGCCTGTGTAGAACTTATCTTCACTAAATTGTCAAAATTGATATGACACATCCTTCTATACCACAACCAATTCTCATCAGTCTAAGCCAACAAACAATAATCATTAGTTCCTTTCAAATGATAGACATTACCTCTAGTCTTCTTACTAGTAACAATTATTATTCTGGAGCTTTCCATGATCTTGTACCCATTGTCCTTGAATCTTAGATAATAACCTTTTTCACACATCTGACCAACACTCAAAAGATTATGCTTTAAACCATTCACATATAGAACATCATCAGTACTGTGCTTTCCATCAAAAGAAATAGATCCTCTTCCACAAATCTTACCAGCTGTATCATCTCCAAACCTAACCAGTCCACCATCATACTTTTCCAAACTTGCAAACTTACTTTTGTCACCAGTCATGTGATGTGAACATCCACTGTTAATAACCCATTCATCCTTATCTTTCTGAACCTGAACTACCAAAGCACTTTCCTCCACTAGTTTTTCTTCCTTTGCACAGCTAGTAGGATTAGTAGACACGGGTTCTTCTTTAATAGAAATGAACAAGCGTTCATTTGCACTAGTACTAGATGTTGGAATTAGGGCTGACAACTAAGGGGGGGTGAATCAATTGTCTTAAAACTTTGATTATTGAGCTGCAGTTAATTCTTCTTTACCACTTCTTAATAGATTAATGATGAAACCATGAAAAGAAAGAATCAATAACACATCAGTAGAAACACAAATAACACACTTGACACCAATATTTTTAATGTGGAAACCTGGTTAAGGGAAAAATCATGGTGGGGGTTAACCCACAAAGATTATACTCTATTAAAAATTTTACAAAAGGGGAAGGCACATGCCTTCAGGCTCACTGCTCAAAAGAGGCTCACTGCCTACAAGAATGATTACAAAAAGATTACAAATTGTTTGAATTGATGAGTAGTATCTACCAATGCAAGAATTCAGTTCTGATTAAGTACAAAATACTGATCTTACACACTTCATCTTTATTCTACCATGTTTTACTGTTCTGCCATAATCTGGGCTTTAGATCTCTTCTTTTTCGCACTTTAATATGCCTTTTTCGCACTTACTCCATTATCGCACACCCTTCTCCATCCAAAACACTTAAATCCATTAGCTATATATATCTACATCAACAAATTCAATCAACTATAGTCGGCTTCAATAAAACTTAGAACATTTATTAAACACTCTGTTCTGTCGGCTGAATCCATGTACAAATATCAACACAGACCAAAAACTTATGTTTCTAGATCATCAATCATGTCAGCCAATACCACTGATTATCACCAATTTCTTATCCAACAACTTTTTTGCATCTGGACAAAGATCAAATACTAGGTTTCCCTATTCTTCTTCTGACTGTATTAACTAACTGGTACCTAATACTTAGATCCTTATAACTTTTGAGTCCTTTATTATCGGAGGCTAAATCTCTGGATTTAGATAGTCTTGACAATCCTTATCACTCCCTTAGATTCATAGCACACTGTGAATTATCGCTGGAGAGATCCAGACCAAGAGACTGGACCCTGTGACATGCTATGTTTCTGACTACCCAGACTCAAGCAAATCTTCACTCTAACTTCTGGTATGAACAGATTATGAAATGCAGATGTGCAAGGTAGACTTAGTTGCCATCAATGACAACACCTATCATGTCTAGCAGTGTCTCTAGCCAACAATCTCCCCCTTTTGCATTGATGGCAACACTTAGTGAAAAATGACAAAGTGTCGAAACAACTCCCCCTTTCTATGTGCACTTATGCTTTTCACTATTTTCCAATGCTCCCCTTTGCTGGATTTCCCATTTTTTACCACTCTTCACTCCCCCTTTGACATCAATGGCAAAGGGTGGGATCTACAAACCAAAATTTACACAAAAATACAAGGCCACATATGTACAAACAATCTTTCAGTCTTATTTATATATACTTAAGTTCATAAAAAAAAATGTTCTTCAAATGTGCCAGATCACTATCCCAACTCTTCTTTATAGTGTTCAAAATTGAGATGTGGCCACTAAAAAGGAATGCTTGTGACTTTTCTATCTGCAGATCAATGGGGTCACTTGACTAAGCTACAGCTTGGGCTTCAGTCAGCGTATTGAACATGGCTTCTATTTTGGGGGAAAGTAGTCCCTGGAGCTCACTCATTCTTGCCTCTATGTTCTCCTTCTCTTTTATCAAATTTTTTATATCTTCAATCAAGTTGATTATCCGACTCTCCTTACTTGCCACTAATACTAACACTGGATCAAAAGAATTGGATATACTAGATAATTTTTGCTTAGACACCTTTATTTTATCTTCAATATCCTCTATAATTTTAGGACAAGATAGATAAAACTTATATACATTTCCTCCTTCTGTAAGAGCATTTTGAATACTCTTAACACTAGCATCTAGCACCATTTTATCTACTCCAATCAATCCCTTAAGAGCATCAAATCTTTTATCATTGAATTCTTTTTGAACCTTGACCTCTGCAGACTTCTCTAGAGACTCAAAATGAGAACTTACTGAGTTTATCAGGTTCTTTAATTGTCTAGAGGAGGATACAAAAGAATCTTTCTGGTATGTTGGCATGATTTTCTCTAAAATTCCTGATGCCAGACCAAGTAGCTCACTATCCTCTATGTGAGACTTCAAAATGTCTTCTCTAGCCTTGACTTGAGCTATATAAGCCAACTTAATCTTCTGCACTAGAGATAATGTGTCAAAATTTATTGGACCATGTATAATGTCTTGATCTTCTTCAATTTGTTTGTCTCTTTCCAAAATTTCCTTCACTGCCTCTACAGTGTCTCTTGTCCAAAATGATGATGTGTCTATCTGATTCTTATCAGTACTGTCAACCAGATTGTCTTGCTTGGGCTTTTCATCATCCTTAGTAATCTCTTCTTCTTTTTCATTTTTCTCCTTGACCTCTTCTACTTCATGGTCCTTAGCCTTTTCTATTTCATGCTCTTCAACCTTCAATGAGTCATCTTCAAATTGATCATCTGCTTATGTATTCATCTATGATCTCCTTTGTCAAAATGATCTGGAGGAGTTAGAATACCTCTTGCATCAGCAGTTTCATCTGTCATTTTTCTTCTTCCCTACTTATTGCTTCCTCATTCGAGACAGAGGAATCATCCACTCCAAATTGTTACTCATCCTTCTTCTACTCTTCTTCATCTGGGACTGGTGTATCATCAACAGGCTCATCTGACACAACAAAGAACTTGTTCTTGTCCAATGTTTTTCTCAAAATTTGTTCAGTTTCTTGGACTACTTTTTCTATTTCTTCGGTCATCAGTTTGTTCATTCGTGTCTTACTTCTGAATTTATTTTTGACCTCCTTAAAAATTTATCTTCTTCTCCACTAGTGATCACTGAACATAGGGTGGTCAACATATGTTCCCTCAGCTCCATATCTTTTGACTTGGCAGCTTCTTTTCTTATTTCCAAGATGTCTCTTAAGCCTTTTGGAACTTTTGACAAAATTTCTACCAATGCTTGATTGAATACATTCAAGTATTTTATAGTGGCTTCTTCCAAAAGTCTTTTGTCAGCATCATTGTAAAGATCATAGAATTTAGTCAATGGTTTTAAATTCCCATCAACAAAGATTGTCTTGACAATGTTTTTCACAGAGGGAATTTGCTTCTTAACATCAGCCTCTGATTTCTACCTCTTATTTGTCTTCTTACTTTCAGAAGGCTTCTCTTCAGATTCTTTAACAACTTTAGCACTTGTGGCCTTTAGCTCCTTAAGCCCATCATCCAAATCTGTCTTTTCTTTATCCTCCTTTTCCAAACTATCATATGATCTCTTTACCTTTACTTTAGTTCTTTTCTTTTTCTTACCAGATGATATGTCTTCTAGTTTCTCAGATTTGGTAGGTTTTGGGGGAACAAGGGCAGAAACACAACTCCTAGTAGACCTTGGAGTGGAGGAGGATTCTATTGGAGTACTTCCTTGTTTCTTATCCTGCTTCTCCTTCTCATCTTTTTCTATTCTTTGTATATCCCGCTTTACATCTTCCTTTGTTATCTCAATGCTTTCAGCATACATTTCTACTTGCTTATGATCTTTTTTCTTAATGTCTGGCTTCTGGAGTTCAACATGCAACTTTTCATCAAGCTCTTTATAAGTCCAAAACCTCTCAACAAAGTCATCCTTAGGTTTTCTCAAGAGATGTTGAGCATATATTTCCAAAATCTTCTCATCAACCTCATAACCCATAGGCATAATCCAAACAGTTCTGGGTTCTATAACTTCCATTAGGCACTGATCAGTGTCCACCATGAAACAAATTTCATTCTTGTAGTTGTCAACAACTGATTTAGGGATCCTTTCCCTAGAATGCATCATACTCTAAAAAATTTTAAAGTATCCCCAGATTGCAGTTTTCTGTGCATTAAAGTCTCCAATGCTGCGTAGATGATCTGTTATCTGAGTAGTAACTGGACTGTCACTGGTCCAGTGCACACCTTTTACACTAGGCACTTCATTCATGAAGTAGAAGAACAAACATATAACCAAATAACCATATTTGAAGGTGTTTTTCTTGTCCTTCTTAATTTTTCTCAAGTTCTATTCTTGTCATAATCTACATTTTCTTTCAACATTTGGTATGCAGCGTATATGCCCATTCTAGACACAGAATTCTCCTTGCTAGATTGATAAATCTTGTAACCAATTACCATAGAGGAAAACTTAACATATGGTTCAATAATGTCAATGATGGTCATTGCCCTTTTGTCGAATTTGGCACCGATTGCATCAGTAATAGTCTGGTTTTTCACAGATTTCAACATGGGTAATCAACTAGTTGAATTCAATCCAGTCACAATTCTGATAACATCCTTTGTAATCTTGAAAGGTTTCAATAGACATATGAACTCATCATTCATTCATCTCAATATGTAACAAACCCACTCACTCTCATCAAATGTCATAAATTTAATGACTTGTAGAAAATGTTTGCTCTCTAGGGTTTTGAATTCTGGTTTCAAATCATGGTTATCATCTTTTACATGGCTCTTAAATAATTCCAGCAATCTTAGATTTCTAAATTCATTCACATTGCAATGGATGTATGCCCTAATATCTTCTACATGAAGTACTCTGTATGGAACACCAGAAAATACACCTAACAGTTTGACTTCGACTAACTTGTAAGGATGCTTCTTAAATTTTGGAAGGGGGCCTTTCAGTAATATCAACAACAAGAGGAGTAGCCATCTCAACAGATTACAAATTCAAATCTTCACAGAAAAGTACCTTTTTCTTCCACAGAGTTAGGGTTGATCAATTGCCAGTCGAATTCATTCTTCGTGCTTCAATCTCTAGATTTTTAGTTTAGATGCTTTTATTCTTGTTCTCTTTGCAAAGTGATTCAAATGCTTGAGTGAGTGACTTTTTATCCTTCGTAAAACCTAATTTTTCATTGTAATAAATGCGTTGCCCTAACTTCATTCATTTACTCTATTTATTGAAGCAATTTCTTATGAATTGCTCCACAAATTGCCATATCCACTTGTTTTCTTCTAGAAATCCTTCCAAATGATCTATAATAATCTAAAATATCTTCTCTTATTGTGCCAAATCTAGGCACCCACTTACTGGCTGGGGGATTTTGATTTTCAATGTAGCTCCCCCTGAGCCAGAGCTCCTGATTCAATTTTCAGAGGGATTACCAACACCAGATTCTGGCACGGACCCATTACCCTTATTCATTTTACCCTTTTTGACCCATGCCATGTTCATTTCATTCTAGATTTCATTCATATCAACTTTGCCCTTGCCTTTGTCTTGTCTCTTCTCATCCGGTTTTCTGTTTATCGGACCTCTTCTTTCATTATTCCTACTCTTGCAGAATCTTGTAATATGACCAGATCTATTTCAATTAAAGCACACAACATTTCTTTGCTTATTTACTTGATTTCCTCTTGATCTACACTAATTAGCCATGTGACCAAATCCATTTCCAGAAAAATAGTAGACATTGAAAGAATTGGCATTTCCTCTATTGTTAGAGTTATCTATTATCATACTTTTGCATTCATTGGATCTATGACCATATCTCTTACACTTGAATCATTGACTAGAGAAGGATGGACCACTTTGATTTACTTTGTTTCTATACTGAGTAGCTCTATGACCAAATTTACAACAATTGAAATAATTTCCATTAAAAGATGGATACCTTTAAGCATTAGGCTATCTTACCAGAGGTCTTCTAGGTCTGTTTCTCCCATTCCTTGATTGAAATTTTTTTTGTCCAGATCCAGAGCTTTCACCTTTCTCATATCCAAGACCATGCTTATCATCAGCCTTCTTCTGACTTTCAAGCATCACTTCAAGTTTAGCTGAGCTTATCTTGAACTTCTCTTTGTATTCATTTACAACTTCTAGATCATGTCTAAGAATGACAATTTGCCTTTCAAGTTCCTCCTCATTATATCTACATTCTTGTAGATCAGATTTTAAGTGGCCAATTGTTCTATCCATTTTGCAGCACTCTTTAGTTCTTTCCTTCAAGGTTTGATTCAGTTCTTCTTCAGTCTTCTTTCTTTGCTCAATTTCTTTAGTTAGCCTCATTACCCCAGATTCCATCTCATGTTTTAGAATAGAGACTTCTCTTGGTAGCTTCTCACATTCCTTTGTCTTTTCTTCCAAGGGTTCATTCATGCCACTTTTTTAGTAAGATTAGATAGCTATAGAAGTAGTTCATTCCTCTTTTCCATAGATTTTTTTAATTTATCTTTTAGTAACTCAATGCAATCATCATCATCCATAAGGTTTGCTTTCAGGTCATCTACTTCTACTTTTGACTGATCAAGATCTTCTAAAGTCAATTGAAGTTTTTCTCTGCATGAACCCATTGAAAACTCCTTCCTAGATCTTCCTCAAGCTGTTAAGCTTCTTTCAAGGAACATTGCTCTAATACCAATTGTTGGAATTAGGGCTAACAACTGAGAGGGGGGGAGGTGAATCAGTTGTCTTAAAACTTTGATGCTTGCTGCAATTAATTCTTCTTTACCACTTCTTCATAGATTAATGATGTAACCATGAAAAGCAAGAATCAATAACACATGAGTAGAAACACAAATAACACAATTGACACCAAGATTTTTAACGTCGAAACCCAGTTAAGGGAAAAACCACAGTGGGGGTTAACCCACAAAGATTATACTCTGTTAAAAGTATTACAAAAGGGGAAGGCACATGCCTTCGGGCTCACTACCTAGAGCTCACTATCTACAAGAATGATTACAAAAAGATTATAGATTGTTTGAACTAATGACTAGCATCTACCAATCCAAGAATTTAGTTTCAGTTAAGCATAGAATACTGATCTTACACACTTCATCTTTATTCTTCCCTATTTTACTGTTCTACCATAATCTGGGCCTTAGATCTCTTCTCTTTCACACTTTAATCTACCTTTTTCACACTTACTCCATTATCGTACACTCTTCTCCATCCAAAACACTCGAATCCATTAGCTATATATATATATTTGCATCAACAAATTCAATCAACTGTAATCAGCTTTAATAAAACTTAGAACATTTATTAAACACTTTGCTATGTTGGCTGAATCCATGCACAAATATCAATGTAGACCAAAAACTTGTGTTTCTAGATCATCAATCATGTCGGCTAATACCATTGATTATCACCAATTGCTTATCCAACAACTTTTCTGCATCTGGACCAAGATCAAATACTAGGTTACCCCGTTCTTCCTTTGACTATATTGACTGACTAGAACCCGATACTCAGATCCTTATGACTTTTGAATCCTTTATTACCAGAAACTAAATCTCTAGATTTAGATAGTCCTGACAATCCTTATCACTCCCTTAGATCTGTAGCACAATATGAATTATCACCGGAGAGATTCAGACCAAGATACCGAACCCTGTCACATGCTTTGTTTCTGACTACTCAGACTTAACCAAATCTTCAATCTAACTTTCAGTATGAATAGATCATGAAATACAGATGTGCAAGGTAGACTTAGTTTCCATCAATGACAACACCTATCATGTGTAGAAGTGCCTCTTGCCAACACTAGCATCATTAGATTCGACATATGTCACATCTTCATCATCAAGATCTCTAACATAATAGCATTTCTTTGGGATCCCAGGTTTGCTTTCATATCTTTTTCTATTCCTTTCAATTCTTTTTAGACTCTTAGAAGAAGAATGACCAACCTTACCACATGAAAAACATTTGAAAGGTAATTTTCCTTTGAACTTACCAAAACCTCTTTATAGTCTGTCAACAAAGTTAGCCTCAATTTCATCAAGCTCATCATCAGGTTCCACCTTGTACTTTTCTACTCTTGAGATCTTCTTTGAAGTGTTGGCTTTGAAAGTAGTCTCTACTTTTGGTAGAGCATCACTAAGCTCTCTCATTTCAAAAGCAGTAAGCTTTCCAAGGAACCGATCCTTAGTAATTTTTTGCACAATTATTATTTCTTCAACAGTAGCTACCTTGTGAGCGTAGGTTTTAGGTAATGACCTAATAATTTTCATCACAACTTCAGCTTCATTAATAGTTCCTCCCATACTTTTAATTCCAGTAACAATTTCATCAACCTTTTACATGAAGGATGAACTATGTTTTCATATTCACCCATCTTTAGACCTTCGTAGTTAGCTTTTAGTCCCTGCAATTTGGCACTCTTTACAGATTCATCTTCCTCATATAGATTTTTTAGCTTATCCTAGACTTCTGTAGCAGTTTCATAATCCATGACCTTTATCAAGTTAGAGTCAATCAATGAACTCAACAGAGCATCTCTAGATTTTATATTTACCTCATATTCTTTGATTTTATCTTTAGTTGTCAGACCATTCTCAGGCATGGTATATTTAGTCTATGTTGCTTGCCATATTTTATAACCAATGTAAAGCAGATGGCTTTTCACGTGAATCTTCCAGGTTGCATAATTCATCCCATCAAATTGTGGAGCCTCCTTCTTGTAAGACATCCTAGATCTACCTCAAGCTATTAAGCTCGCCACAGAGGAACTTGGCTCTGATACCAATTGTTGAAATACACCAAACAAATGATAGGGGGGTGAATTAGTTGTCACAAAAACTTAACACTTTATGACTGTCAAATCATCAACTACTTAATTACTGATAATCAAATTTAATCATGAAAGCATGAAACCATAAACTTAATCACAATCACACATTCAACATAGGAGACACCAGATTTTTATATGGAAAATCCTATAACGAAAAAACCACGGTGGGTGTTAGCCCACAGAAATATATAAGTTATAACAATACCAAAAATTAGAGGTTCACTGCCCAAAATGATCACTGCAAAGATCAGTTCACTACCAAGGGGTGGCTCACTTCTAGGGATTTGTGAATTGATTTGATAGCATCTACTCTATGCTTGAGTTTAGTTCCATTGAAGCGCAATACTTCTCCTCTACTCTGATCTACTTCACACTTATCTTTGCATCTTTGACAAGGACATCTTTTTCGCAACTACATTACAAGTCTTTATACAATTCATCAACCTTGGAATGTACATCAAGGTTGGCATTACATTCATCAATCATTGGAACAATCTCCAAGGTCAGCATTACAAAAGATACATAGAAATAGGTATAGACCTATTACAAAATTAGCTAAGGAAAGATGTATAGATGTATGATGAACACACCATGCCTTAGTTGGGACTCAAATGCAATCCTCCATGCCACAACACGCTTCTACAATATTCAATGCATCTCTACAATTAGTGAAAACAACCAAGTCAGCCAAGACTAGAGTTAACACTATGTCTTCTAAGAACATTCTTCTTTCATGATCTAAACTTCTCTTTGTAGACCAATCCAAAGGTACGAACATGATTAGGAGACATCCACAAGAACATTATAATCACCAAGAACAACTGTACAACCTCTAACCACTCTGTCAAGAAGATTCTTCAAACAATAGCACATAAACAACACTTACAGCTATTGTCACAATGAAAAGATTGCTTGCGGACCACCAAATTGTGAACCATTAGAGTTGAAGACACATACCATCATCTCAGACTTAACTCTAGAACCATAGATAAAAACACTTCAATGTGGAGGAATGTGGACCATAATACTTTCTCCCTGTCACCATCAAACATATAGAAAAAATTATTTTCACTCTGGTGAACATAACTCACTCAAATTTTCATACTAGAGGCTCAAATTTGGAACACAGCATATTCAGGCATGCCTCTAAATAACTTCCAATCTGCAGACAAAGATATTTATTTTTCAGGAAATACGGAGCAATCTACTAGATTGTTCTGCAATACACAACAAATTCTACAACACACTGTTTCCACCAGAGGAGTAAATTTTCTCAATATCCTCAATATCTAGATCTCCAATACTTACATAGGAAAATACAACTTAGCATCTAATTTGTTACAATCAAGCATCAAAATAAGAGCACAATTGACACCAATGACAACACTGATATGTTGACATCAATGACAACACCGGTTAGGCACATACTTGCAACAACCATACCCACTCTTTGCTATGGGAATAGTTTCTGCACCCCCTTTCATCTGGACTCTCCCATTGATCTTTTTGTTCACCAAACCATCTTTACAGTCATAGCTACCTGCAAGATTTTTTCAGATCACCATATTCTTCACTAAAAAGTGACATTTATAGTTAACAACATTTTTAAAAGTGACATTTATACCATACAACATAGATTTTTTAATAGAAAGGGAAAAATTATAAATTTTGATAAAGATTTGTAAAACCAGTTTCTAGTGTACAATTTTTTTGCATAATATTTTGTTGCATTTTTTTTAATTAATTTTTGAAGTGAGGTTAAAATTATAATTCAAACATAGGTTTATACCATACAACATAACTTTTTTTGTATGTATCCAAATTAACTTCATCTTTTTTTTGTTGAAACATGGACATCAATACCTACTGTACAGGTACTTTTCAAAAAAAATCTCTATTTTTAATTTTTCTGCATGTGGGCAATAGAGAACTTGATGTTCAATGAAAAACCTATGTTCACTCGAAAATAGAAAATAAATATAATAAACAAATGGAATATATTCAATATCATACTTTTTAGAAAGCTCATACTAAAGGGCTACATACATACAAAATATAATTTCTACATGACTTCATTAGATCCCTCAAAAGTTGAAGCAAAATTAGTTTTTTGTTATCATTTTGATAGGTGCGGAGGGATTCCATCGAGTGTTTGATTTAAGCCTAGGGGGTTTGATCTAAGGGGGTTTTATCTAATCCCCTTCAATTAAACCCCTTTAGATGGAACCCCACAAAGCTTAAAACATTATTTTTTTCAAAAAATATGTGATTTCAGACAAAAATCAAGATGTCCCATAAGTGAGACACACTATTGCACGGCAGTACCCTAGAATTAACTCCACCTTAATGCTCCAGTAGTAAAAATGGTTGCAAATCACTATCATGATTTAAGTGTAAGAAACCTCTTGAATATCACACAACTAATGGATAGATCTATTCACTAATCTTTCTATGAGAGAAGCACAACAAACTAAGGTGACAAAAAAATTGTGCCTGCATTAGAGATATATCTAACAAAATTTTACTGGCATTGACTCATAATGATTCACATGTAATCTTTGAATCTAGGTTAGTGAGAGAGAGTTGCATAGGTTAGGGGATCCATGGAAATTTATTTATTTTTTATGAAATGCTTCATGGAATATTTTGCATGATGTATGACATAAGTGAAACGACTGAAAGTTTAGGATAGTTCTAAGGAAAAATGAGGATAGATTTAATGTGGGTTTAACATTTTATTAAAAAATCCATCTTTGAATTGAGAACAACAATTCATTTGTGGAAATATTTTATTCATCCAAATTCAAGCTAATTGTTTGACAAAATGCCTAAATGAAATTTCTATATTACTATCTTGTTCAAGGAGTTGGGTTGAGTTGATTTATGACTCTTTTGATGAATGCATGCTTAGAGATTTGGCTATGTTTTAAGTTTATTTATATTCCTTTTAAGGGATTAAAAAAAATGAAGTTGACCCCCAATCCTTGACTACATCCAATGTACACCATAATCATTACCTTGCCTCATTTCCTCTAAGAAAGAAACCATATTTGATAAATACAAAAACTTATATTTCCATAACTATTTCCTTATGCAAGGTAGTAGTAAAGTTTCACTTAATCCCATCACTAGAGCTTCCATCCCCTTAATGTTTCACTAACCTCAAACCTCAGATCTTCAAACAAGATCTATGGCCTCAAGACCAAATAGAAGTAGATAATATTTTCTCTGTGTTTTCTTAAATGTTTCCCTAAACTTGAGTAACACAAAAATAACTACTAATTTGAAGCTATAATATTACATGACATTATCATTGCTTAAGTTTCAACCATGTCTCAAATACATTAACAACAAAATTATATTCAAGCATAAAATCTAGGCCAAGTGAAATTGACCTTTGATGATGATGGCAATGGTGTTTTAGGAGCAATAAAAGAATTTTTGGGTTGACACCTTTAGTTGAAAACCTGACTCATTAAAAAGAACACACATTGCTTCAGTCCTTCTTTTCCCACCAATAGAATTATAATTTTCCATAACAACAATAGTCCTAAAGCACTATAAATCATCTAGCAAGAAAATTCTTCTATCAAAAAATAATCATTCGTTTCTTCACCCTTTTGATTCCCTTCTCAAAATTATATTATGCTTATTTAAAAGATAACCCTATGAGCTTATTAAAGAAAATCCTATAAGACCCACTTGGCCATTGGATGTTCATCTGCCAGACATTGCCAATGCAACATCCTTTTAATGACATCATTTGAGGTATAGATATTGACGAAGCCAAGGGTTCTATTATCCATGTTGAAAAGGACACACAAGACTCTACTAGACAACTTGCAACTTTGAGTAATATAATGAGATTGTCACTTGACATCTATAAGAGTTACCATGGCACCTCAACTTTGCTCATGATTACTATTGAAAGAGATACTATTTCTTTCTTGTTTATAATATAGATGTTAGGATTAAGGTGCCATCAAATTTGTAAATCCTGTGTATTTAATTACTCCTAATATTGTTTATAAATCATTCATAAGGGATGAAGTATTCACCAAGTAGCAATCTTGTTTCAGCTGCATGCTTGATACCAGTACCCAACAAATGATGGTTATCTTGGGGGTACCACCACTACGGGGTCCATGGGAATCATCCACCTAGCAGGGGCTCCGAGGGCCATGTGCCCTAGTGGGGTTCTAGGGGCAATACCCCCAGAAGCCACATTTTGTATATAAATTTCCATTGTAAATCTGGACCATTCATCATTATGTCACAAATCTAATGGTAGATGTTATGTTCACCTTTCTTACCCTAGAACGCAATCCCTTTATGAGGATATTGTATTATGGTTGTGTTGTAGTAGAAAGTAGAGACTAGAAAAATAGGTGCTGCTAGATTGAAGATGGAAGAGGAGATTGATAGTGTTGTATTGTAAACTCTATTGAAGTTAATACAAACTAGTGCATCTCTTCTTGTGTGGAGTTTTTTTCCGAAAGGGTTTCTCTATGTAAACACTATGTTATGTGTTTAATCTTTTATTCTGTTATTTCTTTGTTAATAATATATATATATATATATATATATATATATATATATATATATATATATATTATGTCGTAAAAAGTATCCCTATGACTTTTTACCACATAGTTTAGCTCCTAGGCCCCTTAATTTAATCGTGCATGTTTAGAACTTGTCCCAGAGAAATTTCCCCCGAAACCCATGTCCAATGAGGCTTAGGGGTCCACTCTAAAGCTTGATCATGACTCAAAAAGGACCCCTAGACTTGGGGGCCTGCGCCTTAGTCCAGGCCTATTTTGTTGGGACCTAAATTTAAATTATCAGCATTGGACCGTTTAAAAGGTTTCCCTTTGTCAGCCTTTAAAATTTGAATTATGAAATTTTAGTGGGTATGCATATTTAAACATGTTTAGGGCTTCATTTTACTCCTAGTTAATTAAGGTGAACCTATGATTATCAAGCAAAAAGCATTCAAGGCATTCATTGTGTTGTAGAGTAGAGTTGTGTTGTGTTTGTATGTTTTTGTTGTAGATTTGGCTTCATCAACTCATTTCCACATGATGTGAATGCACTTCATCTCTGTGAGCGTTTCACCTCTAAGGTGACATCTATTTGTGTTTCAATCAATTTATCTTATCAATATTAGATTTGTCCTTTGTCCACCAAGTACACACAGTATATCTAACAAAAGTGTTGGAAGGGTTGAATAGCATTTTGGGGCTTGACCGAGGCACGCTCGTAAACACCACAACCCCCAAACCCCTCTCTTTGTGATTGTAGGTTACAGGTGTGGGATCTTGCAAAGAGGAGTTACAGATTAGTAGAGTAGAAGATAAAGATTTAGGATCTAAAGAAAAGTGCAAAGAATATTCCTTACCAGACTAGGGCACCATCCTCATAGTCCTACTAATAGGCATCTTTGAAAAATTTGAAGTTGGCGGGTAAAAGCATAAAGCCGTGTCACACTTTTATAAAGGAAATGACCAATGCTGAACCAACTTTTAAACTTGAATCACTAAAAAGTGAGATATATGTTTTGAATTTTCAAATGATGTAAACTAATATAATGTTTATTTTTTAGTACATTTTATGTTTGTATTTTTTGATAAAATAAAAAAAATTATTTGAATATAGTTTTTAATAAATTGACACTATAATTTAGTTGCTGATACAATGCTGAAAAATGAAGTTACATGAGATGTCAATCTTTATATAGTAATTTCTTTTTCTTCAATTTTTTGTGGTGTATTTATAACTTGAAACTTTAGTGCATGGATATATTTTTTTCCAATTTTGATAAATATATATTTTTAAATAAATAATAAAATGTGTGTATTAAAACGTAGTTGTTTCCATTTGACGTCAATTTTCATATTAACTATTTATCTAAAATAGAAAAAAATTATACTATCTTGATATAGATTCTTTTATCTAGTGCATCATATTTTTTCAAATTTGTTTAATAAGTTTTATTTTTTTTCCTTGACATGGTAATTGACATAATGTTTTGTGCTAATAACCTACTTTTAGTAAAAATAGAAAGGAAAATATAAATAATAATTAAGCTATTAAAATATATATTTTTTTGAAAAACTAAACTTATAGATCTAAAAAAGGTATTTTTATATTTTTTAAAAAACATTATTTACACAAGTAGAAGTTGTTGAAATATCAAGTTTTTCAAATAATTTTATTTTTTTGGTAAATTGGCCTCATAGTGGTGCTACATATGCATTTAGCCAGAAATTTTAGTTGGAGAAGTTGTGGACATATCTAACTTAGCTAGAATGAATCTTACAAGATCATATGTTTGACCAAAATTAATTTTTAGTTAGAAATACTTAAATTCATTTGTGCTGATAAGTTGGCTGAAAGTGTGACACATCTTTGTCCTTTTACCCAGTTGCAGTCTCACTCACCTCACTATTCCAGATCTATAGAAAAAGTGGCTTGTTGGACTAGGGCATTCACCCCAGTGTCCCCAAAATTTCCACCTCTAGAAATCCAAGTCCTGGTATGTTTCTAATCTATATTTAGTTCCTCCTTGTGCAATCATTTGTCATATTTCATTCATCTATATGCGATTTCATATAATTAGAGTTTTTGGCTTATGTGAACTAGGGTTTGACAAATTTATCAATACATTCTATCTTTCCTTATCATTTCATAGTGACATCAAACCTATAGCTAAGTCCTCTTGCAATAGTAGTGACTTAACTCGGCTTATGTCCTAGAATGTGTATGTGAGAGGAGGATTTGATTATGCTTATATTAATTGCATTTCAACCTTATCTTCATTTTCACATATAACATTTTGGTGAACCTGTGTTTTTACTGAACTTGCATCTTGCTGAGTGTTGTAATCAGTTTTGCATTTATTAATATCATATTCATAATTATACATTCAAAAATATTGCATACATTTGAAAAATTTGCAAAAAAAAAGCATTCTAGGCTTGCATTAAGGCATAGTTTTGCATATTTTTTGTTGCATATCATAAAAACAATTAATTTTATGATATTTACATTAGATCTGAAATAAATTACAGCATTTAGTCATTTCATGATCTTTTACCTTGCATTTGCATATCTCATTTTCTAGGTTTTTGCTTAAAAAGTTGCATTTTTCATATAACCTAGCAATTCTAAAAAGCTAAGGTTTGTAGCTAAAATCTCATTTCAGATTTTACTACTCATTTGAATACTCTTTCAAATCTGATTTTAGACTATAGTGTTTCTACATTGTAAGTTTTTTCATTTACATTGGTATCTTTAGCATATTTACTTTGAAAAAAGGAAAAAAAATGAGCATTTTAGGTTCATAAACAAGCATAGATTTGCATTATTTCATTAAATTTGTCCTAAATATCTTTCATTTCAGATCTTGCATTCATTTTCAAGCATACATTCATTAGTCATTTGAAAATTTCACATCATTTCATATTATTTGTGAAAATTGGCATATTTTTTAATTACACAATGTGTATTTCAACAGTAAGTGTTTACACACCCTATTCACATCCTTTTGATTAAACCTTTAAAACCACTTATTTTGCCTTGTTGTGTAGTACTTTTTCCTCCTACCCATGTTGTTTGTTGTGAAATCCATGTGTTTGTAATAACCCATTTTCCTCAAACAAGTTCTTGGGTGTGAAACAATCTCACATCTATGGTTTCTCATCATTAAAAAATGCTATGGCCTCTACTCAACTCTATAAGAAAAGGAAGACCCATGAACTAGAAATAAAATTTATACCACAAGATAAAATAGTTGGAGACATCGAAGGTCCCCTTTACATTGTTGTCAACATAGTGGAGATTCCTACAATAGGAGCCCTTATTGATTCAAATTGTATAACTAATGCTTCTACGAAAGAGTTGCTTTATTCACAAAAATTGATACAAGAGACTTATGAGCCTATAGACATGATAATAAAAACACTCACTGGAGCTTTCCACCCGTCAATAGAAGATTACTTTAATGATCTGGGTGCTTGACAAATCTTTAGAATAATCATTCGATATCATCATTACATCTGACCTCTTCCATATAAAACTAGGCCATACATGGCTCAAGGCTATGAAAGTCATCCCATCAACCATTCATAAATGCTTAAAATTTCCCCATCATGGGTCCATACGAACTATTTATCATAATTTATGGCAACCTATGGTTATGTGGAGAAACTTCATTCTTGATTACTTTTGGTTAGAACCTACTAAAGAGCCTGAACCATGGTGAGATCAAACTTTCTTGGGATATTGATGGTACAAAGCACAATTATTATAAAAAATGGTCAGACCCCCTATTCAGCAAACAACAAATAAAGAACAACTTGTATTACAAGAACCCCTTAGACCACGAAGTAAGGAGATATTTTTTGAGGTTCCTCCTCCGTCATCCTTACAAGGATCGAGAGATACCCGTGGAAAACAAAACAATACATCATTTAGAGATAATCACATGTACACTTTTGCTGAGATGCTAAAAACTATAGAAAACCATGAGAATCCTCTTGACAATATCACTAATAAAACATGAAGCAATAGACTAGTGAGAGAAAGAAGAAGGAGAAGACAAGCCTTGGTTCGAAATACACCACCATAACAAGAAAACATTTCACCATATAACATTGAATCAAGCAAATAAGAGCTTAAGGTTGAAGAGTTAAAATATGATAATTTAAGTTGGGCAGTTGTACCTTATGTACCTCTTTCTTCTTGCATTCGAGATTAGGAGGAAGATGACTTGCTCGACGACAACCACTAGCTCGGTTGCATACATAGGTAAGTATTTCTAACAATGTTGGCTACCTTTATCATAGCATATCCTTGCTCACTTACGTGCCCTCCTCTTATGTGTTGTGCTCCCCCATGATGTGTTAGGTGTTGTTTAGGTTACCTTAGATGACCCTTGATACTCTTGTAAGGTCAAGGATATCAAGAAACTACCTCTATTGTGACCATTCTTCTATTTGTTTCATCATTCTTCTATCATTCCTCTCCTCTATTTTATTGTTTTGTGTCATGCCTTAGGGGCATAGCATTGTAGTTGATTTCTTGGGGGCATCTTCCTACGTGGTGTTCATAAGGCACTTGTTTCCCCTCTCTTATTTTATTGTTTAACTTCTTCAGTGATTTTAAACCTAGTTGGCAAATGATGAAAACAAATATATATTGATAAGGACCACGTGTCCCTTCAGTGAGAAAGTAAAAATGGACCTAGTCCATATATGAAGATGGGGTTGATATATACATATATCTGACACTTGACTAGTAGAATCACTCCATGTGATGTATCATCTTATGGCATTTCTTGTGACTAACATTTTACAATCCACTCAATTTTCCCTTGTACACCTTGATTGGTATCTCACTTTGTTGCTACACTCGGTTCTGAGTTACCTACAGTATAGCCCAAAGGTTATACTCGGCTCCAAACCCGTGAGAATAGCCTTGGTCTGATGCAGGAGCATCCAGTGGTGTAAGGGCAATCTTGCATCATCCAAAAATAAGTTGATTCAAAATCATTGCAGTTGTTTTCATTTCTTTCCACAATTAGTATTTCTAGTTCCATAATCTCTTGAATAATGATGTAGGACTTTCAGTTTTTTTTCAAATTGCTAGTTTTGGAAAGTTTAAATGCTATTTTAGGAAAGTTTGCATTTGGGCTTGTATTGAAGAGAAAAGTTACAAAAAGCTTCATAACTAAAATATAAGACCTTTGGCAAAGGAATCAGACAAAGATCATTTGTGCGCTGAAAGATATTAAAGTTTTTATTTTCCAAAAAGCCCCTGAAAATTTCTAAAACAAGATATGAGGCACTAAAACATCCCATAATGTCTCAAAAAGTTGATGGAAATCTATTTATGCATTTCTAGCATGATAGTTCACATTGTGATCTTTTCGATGCTTAAAACGGTTTGTTAATTGGACACCTGGATCAAAAGTTATGCTTCCTAGAAGTTGACCTACTTTTGGAGGGAGTTGTAAATTTTGAAATTTAGCTAGAGGCTGCCAAAAAGTGCTATTTATGACTATTTTGGGAACCCTAGGCAGTATTAGAGTTAAGGGGGAAAGTGTAGAGTCAAGAATAGGTGGGAAAATATAAACCTTAGCTGATTTGGGGTTATAGAAGGTAGAAGATTCTAGAGCTTGGTGATGTGTAGCTGTAGTGTGTTGCAGCCTATGGAGGATCGATTCCTCTGATTGTAGTTGAGCTTCTATAATGTAATAAGTTGTCCAAATCAATAAAAAAATACTCTATTTCTTGTGTGCCATTTCTGTTGTGTGTTTTATGATTTACCCCCTTCATCATGGTCCTTGATGTGGCTATTTTCATGCATAGATTTCATGATTTGATTTGGTTATTATCTTAGCATATCTTATCAATGTCTTTGTGGGAACATTTGGTGATTGTGGCACATGTCACCTTTGGGGGCATGGGCTTTGTGAGAGCTCTTGTTCCCTTGCATGTTTTCACTCTCCCTTAATGTGCTTGATATCGACAAGTGGTATCAACCACTTTAAGGTGGGGGCATATATAATGGTATCTATTTGATTATTTTGACACTAACAAAGCATGTTTGTATACATTGATCTATTACATATACCTCCTTTTCACTATAAGGCATCTTTGTGATGGAGGTGGGGTTGTATACCTTGAGTGTATGCTTCCTTTTCACTATAAGGCATCTTCATGACGTGGGTGGGGTTGCATTTTCAAAGCCCTTCTGTGGAAGGCAGAGATGGTGTATCTCTTGAGCTAATGCACACCCTTTTGTACAAAGTTCTCATCATGAGGTGGGGTTGGATCATAAGCTATCCTCCCTTAAGCATGTCTTTGGTGGTTGTTGTAGCATAAGCTCAATTGTCAAGTGTGTTTGGTGTGTTTTAGATGGTAGGACTTAGCAATAATCTCCTTCCATCACTCGTGTTTTCCGTGTATAAGACATATAGTATGTCTATGGCATGCTATATGGTGCTCGTGTATTCCATGTGTCTTCCTTGTGTGTTTGTTGTGTCTTCCCCTTGTGTGGTATCAAGGGTGTAATGATGAACTTCCCCGACACTCAAGTTTTATTTTGTGTGTCTTCCACCTAGTGTAGTATCAAGCGCATAGCAATGAGCTCCCCTTATATTTTAGCTTTTGTATTGCATGTTTTTGGCAGTTTCAAGGGCGTAACAATGAGCTCCCCCCGCCCCTTCAGATTTTATTTGATATATGAAAATGTTATATCAATGTCTTCATCATGTTCTGTGTCCTTTCACTATATTCACTATGTATTGCATGCTTCCTACTGTATGCTCTATGTCTTGTGTGTATTCGATGTGTCTTCTAGTGCTTACCTAAGACTGGGGGCTAGGAATAGTTTCTCAATCTTTGTGTATGCCTTAGCTTCATGTTCTTGGCATGTTTGATGTGTTTTCGACTATACTTTAATGCATGTATGGGTTGCAAGATCATACATAGATTAAAGTGGGGGCTAAATGTTATGTCGTAAAAAGTATGCCTATGAATTTTTACCACCTATTTTAGCTCCTAGGTCCCCTTAATTTAATCATGCATGTTTAGAACTTGTATCAGAGCAATTTCCCCTAAAACCCATGTCAAATGGGGCTTAGGGGTCCACTCTAAAGCTTGGTAATGAT